>OV050030.1:319195973-320467581 GCA_920105625.2 Clusia tigrina
GCCCTCAATATCCCTATGCCCCGGAACCCATATTAGGCGTACACTGAAAACGGTACTTATATCGTTTAGGGCTGCCGGCAGTCCTGAGCAACCTTTGATATCAGTGTCACCGAGTTCATTGACATGATGGCCGCCTGGCTATCCGAGTAGATATTTATAATATTTTTTGTTACGGCATTTCTATTTAAGTAGACGGCGACATCCTTTATAGCTAGGACCTCTGCTTGATAAACACTGGAGTAGTCGCGGAGACGGAAAGAAAATTCCAGTCCCAGTTCTTTTGAGAAAACTCCAAAACCGACTCTATCGTCAAGTTTGGATCCGCCAGTGTAGAAATTCAGTTCCCCCCTTCTCCATGGCATTGGTGTTTGCCACTCTCTTCTAGACGAAATTAATGTCTGGAAGTGCCTATCGAAGTTGAGATTAGGTATAGAGTGGTCAATGTGTTGGATAGAACTACTCCAGGTTTGCGCAATAGTCGAGTGACCAATCTGCCAATCATGTCATAACGCCGCACATTTCAGCCTTAGTGCTGATGTGGCGGCCACTTTTTTCCCTACCAGCTCTAATGTAGGTAGGTTGAGTATTGCTTCTAAACCTTTAGTAGGCGTGGTCCTTAAAGAACCAGAGATGCATAAAAAGGCGTTCTTTGGACCTTGCTCAGAAGCTTCAAATAGCTTTGCCTCTGAGTGGCTGGCCACCATACCAATATAGCAATATAGGTCTGACCACCGAAATGTACAGTCAGTGCATAATTTGTTGGGATAGCCCCCACCTGATTTCGACCGCATTTTTACATGTGTGCAAAGCAATATTGACCTTTCTGACTCCTTCTTCAATATTGGGTTTCCAGGTATGTGTCCTATCTAGTACTAGTCCCAAATATCTAACTGTGTCCTTCATCGGAATTTCCACACCTTTGTATGTTAGCGGGGAGACATCAGGAGATCTATTTTTCATGGAAAAGAGGATTAATTCCATTTTATCGGGGTTTAACCCTAATCCTCTGCTTCCCGTCCAACCAATAAGCGTGGCCATGCTAGAGCACAAAATATCCATAAGAGTGTTTGGATATTTTCCTCTAATCACAATTGCCAAGTCATCAGCATAGGCGACGACATGGCAACCCCCCCTCTCTAGGGCTAGCAGTAATGAATTTACCGCCAAATTCCAGAGCAGGGGGGAGACGACTCCTCCCTGAGGAGTGCCTCTGCAGACCTCTCTGCTTAAGGTGTAAGAACCTATGCTGACTATTGTCTGTATCACCGCTACCATATTAAGATCGACGCCCAGAGCTTCTAACGCTCCCGTAATGGCGTTCGCATTTATGTTGTTGAAGCGCCCTCTATGTCAATGAACGCCGCTAGTGCAAAATCCTTCTGCTGGACTGCTTTTTCTACTATACCAATAAGTACGTGTATCGCCGTCTTTGTCGATTTGCCCTTCGTGTATGCATGTTGTGCCGAGGAGATTCTACCAGTTGGTATAGCTTCCCGTAAGTGTGCATCCATCAATCTCTCCAGTGTTTTTAGGAGGAAAGACGTGAGACTGATTGGTCTGAAGTCTTTAGGATTCACATGTGAGGACCTGCCCGCTTTGGGTATGAAGGAACCCTTCGTTTCTCTCCATCTTAGCGGAATATAGCCCATGTTAAGACAGCTTCTAATTGCAGTCACAACCCAAGGCGTAATTATGTCGCATGATTGTTGCAGTACTGCTGGATAAATTCCAAAGGTGTTAATGGCCCGCTCAACTTTCTCGAATGTAACTATCGCATTCCCTATCTCAGTCTGCCTGCCCCTAGGTGTCGATGTTATCACCCTCCCCTGTGCTACTGCCTGGAAAATGCGTATCTACGAGAAGAGCCAGAGATTCCTCGCTCGATTCACTCCACACATCACCCGGACCTTTAAGGTAGCCCAGGTTGTGTGGTGTCATCGCTAGGATTATTCTAAGTCTAGCTGCTTCCGATGTTTCTTCCACATCCCTACAATAATTTTGCCAGGAATGTCGTTGCGCAGTTCTGGTTGCTGCGCAGTTCTGGCAGACCCGAAGTTTTAGCCCTGCTAAATAACCGCCTATTGAATTTCCGGAGAAGGCCTAGATCCATTGACCACCAAGGTGGTTTGTTCTTGCCTCTTAGTTTTACAACCGGACACCCGGCTGTCAGTGAACTATTCAGGGCCGCTGTTACGTGGTTGATCAGCTCGTGTAATTCCACAGGCTCTGTGGGGTCAGACGGGGGATTTCTTGACAGTGAGGCCCTGAGAATCTCCCTATACTTCCCCCAGTCCGTTCTCCGTGTATTTATAAAAGTCTTAACTGGAGATACTGGGAAGTTCAATTTGTATTCTCTATAGCGATGGTCAGAGTAGGAATTTTCATTCGACACTCTCCATATTTTTACATTGTTCGCGAAATTATATAAGGTCAGGGTAATATCTAACACTTCATTTCTATTTTGTGTTATAAGTGTCGGCTCTGAGCCTAAATTTAGGACACTAAGCTGATTTTCTATAATGAAGTCTACCTCTTGCGTAAGTATTCGAGTCTCACCTCTTGCGTTAGTATTCGAGTTTCCCCACAATGTTTTGTGAGCGTTTACGTCGCTGGAGACAACCAAGTTCTTGTTGGCTGCGGCTGCCTCCATTACCAATGCCCGAACCTCCTTCGGTGGAGCGTCTTTGCCATGTGGCATAAATGCAGAGGCCACCCAGAGACTGCTATTTTGCAGCTCAATGCTTGCCGCCACCGTATCGCCATTACTTAACTGTGAGAGCAAGAAGATGTTAATGTTATCCTTTGCTAATATACAAAAACGAGCCTTACCTGTGCTCTGAGCGGCTATCATCTTGAAGCCTCTCATCTTCAATCCGCAGATTTTGTTGCCGCAAATCCACGGCGTTACGTTAAGATATTACGGTCGTGTAACTAAACGGACGTGTAATCACATGAGCTCCGCCCTTGTGACATTTATCGTTGTTTAAAACTAAATAACTAATTTTACAAAACCCGCGAAAGAACGCTAAACGAAAGTGCAATTTTCAAGAAAGTATCTAGTTCTGTTTAGATAATCTAAATACTTATAATAACTAATTTGAAATTTATTAAAAGTGTTAAATAAACAATCAAACAAACAAAGGAGCAGTTATATACATATATGAGTTAAAAATTGAAAGAGACAACAAATTAAATAATCCCGGTTGTGTGTGGTGTTGCCACAGTGGACTCTGGCCATAATAAGTGATTAGAGATACCACACTAAAAAAATATTGTTTTTCGTGATATTTTACATACATACATAAATAAGATTAAAATATAGCAAAAATAATAATAAATAAAATTTTTAAAAAACTAAAAACAAAGTATAGTCGGTAATCGCCATGAGTGTGCAGCGCTCTCGCCAGTGGGAGAGAACGAGATCTAAGAGAAAGTTCCTCAACTCTTCATGGAGTGCACATGACAAACCCCCAATAATGTCCTGCTCCAGTATAGCAGTGGATTGTGCAGAAACTACAACAAATTCGTCAGCAACAACAAAATCTGCCTTCTCTACTTACGGTACAACAACTACATTCTCGACTACAACTGCGACATCAACATGTTCTTCTGCCTGTGTGCAAATTCCAGCAAAGGGCGTGCAGGTAAGTCAACTGCAATCGCTACCAAAGAGAGCACGAACCTCACCCACGACAGATAAAGCGAAAAGAACGCCCAACACTAACAAAAAGCAAAAAATAGCAAAAAACCCAAGCCAAAGTAAGTTATCAAACTACTGGCTGAGCGATACTACTTCAGAAAGAAAAAACAGATTTGCTACTTTGATCTTTGATGATGACGAACTTGCTGAACCCTCGCACAGTGGACAAGTTGCTCAAAATGAGTCCGAAAAAGAAAAAACAGCTAGTCCGAAAAAAAAATTTTAAACAAACCACCCCCTATATAAGTACAAGGCGTAGAATGCATAAAGACGTTAAAAAATGCGCTTACCGCTGTTGCAGACAGTAACTTCATATTTCAAATATTAACAAACAATGAAGGACGAGTTCAATCAAATGACTCGGAAACATACACAAAAATGTTCAAAATGCTAAAGCAAAAAGGTACGAAGCTGTACACATTTAAACCCAAAAATGAAAGAGGCTTCAAAGTCATTCTTCGCAATATGCACCCCTCCGCAGACCAAGAAGAAATTAAAAATGAGCTTGGTGAAAACGGTCACAAAGTTTTAAACATAACTAACATGACTCAACGGACAAAAAAAAACCGCTACCACATAGCATAGAACTGGAAACAAATACTAACAATAAAGATATTTATAGCATTAACAAATTAATCATTGCATAGTAATTTTTGAGGCACCTCTTCATAAAAGAGAAATCGCGCAATGCACTAAATGCCAAAAATATGGACATACAAAAAACTACTGTACAAAGGATCCAGAATGTGTGAAATGCGCTGGAAAGCATCTAACAAGTGAATGTCAAAAAAAATTAACCAACGCAGCTGAAATTAAATGTGTCCCTGTGGCGGAAATCATACTGCAAACTACAAAGGCTGTGAAATATACAAAGCCATATAAATTCAAAGGTTTCCATCTTTACGCAGAAAGGATCCATTATTACTTCAGACTAAAAATATGGATGGATCAGTACTTAAACCAAGCGTAAGCTATGCCGAAATTGCAGGGTCGTCAAATCCAAATAAAACTGTAGAGAATACAAAAAATTCAAACGATTGTGATATTAATGAACTTAAAGACATGGTGAAATCCCAAATCACTCATATGACTAATATGATGAATATCATTACAATCTTACTATCAAGCTGAACCTTTATGTGCTCGGTAGTCTACATTTGTAGCATTTTTGCAGAAAAAGTTGAATAAAAAAAAAAATACACAACAACAGGGTCTAAAATTTTCAGTAGCTTCCTAACAATCAATTATAAGCAGTTTTAACCACTAACACGTTAATAAAATAATTTGCAGCACCCCCCAGACCCTAATTTTCAAAATGACCATCTCTTGGCGGTTAGTCTACAAATGTAGACACCATATAAAGTGTATGGGAATTCTGATCACTCTTTTACTCAACTCAAATTTTTTTGAATGCGGCATGTCGAACATGTCATTTAGTATATTTTTTTTACTCTTTGCTTTCTTCGAAGATGTTTTCTTATTCTTTTTTTCGTTTCTTTCTTCTTTCATGCATGATTTCTTTGCTTTCTGCATGCATGTGTGTGCTTGCATATTTGACTTTTTTGCCTATTTCGCAATAATTGTTATTGTAGTGATTCATATTCAATATTCCTATTGTAGTGATCAGTTTTGCATTGCTGCTCAAGCTGATTGCTCGCATTGTTTCGAGGTGCTTATCATTTTGAAATATATTTTGCAAAACAACAATAAACATGTCTGGACATGCTTCAAAGCGTGTGAAACAAGTCGTTAAACGGTAAGTGTATAGTTTTCTATGATATGGATGATATAAAAGAAAATTGTAATTACAGGCTAGGGTACGAAGAGCTTCAATGCCATATTGAGTATCTATTGAGCGAGGTTGATGAAGAAGCAGAAGAGAGCATAGATTTTGATGATTCGACTGATGATTACATACCACCTGTCCACCATACAAGTTCCTGTTCAAGTGATGCTTCTGGTGCTGTTGCAAGAGCTCCAATTGGTGTAAATCCCGAAGAATCTGATGCCGAAAACGAAATGATACTTGAAGAAGACGATATTCAACCCGATGAGCAGATAGAAGGCGTATTGTTCGAAGCAGATTATGAGGACGATTGAGATTTAGAGGAGGAGGAGGAGGCAGTTTTTGAACAGCGTCCTGGTGCGTTGGTTTCAAAAGACAATACTACCTGGCTTTCCAATCTGCCTAATCAAGCAATTCGAATGGGTGCTCATAATGTGTTTCGTGGCATTGCTTGTGGCCCATCTCGTGCTACCAAAGGCCTCATCGAGTCAGCTGTATTTGATTTGATTTTCACCCCATCGATGCTCGAACAAGTTCTGGTTGACGCAAAAGCCGAGAAAACGTTTCAAATGTGGAATGAACAAAACCGCACCCCAAATGAGAGGGTGTGGAATAAGGTGACAAATATTGAATTTAGAGAATTCACTGGACTTTTATTTTTGGCAGGCGTTAATAAATCAAACGATGAAGATACTGATGTATTGTGGAGTACGGAAGCAGTTTGTTATTACCGTACAGTAATGCCGAAATCTCGGTTCAAGGAAATTTTGCGGTTCATTCGGTTTGATAGTGAGCGTACTAGAGCTGTTCGACTGGTCAACGATAAGGCTGCTCCAATTTCCACATTATGGGCTCTAATGAACAACAATCTTCGCCGGTACTATCAACCATCGGGAGAAATAACAGTTGATGAACAACTATTTGCATACCGCGGAAGAACTAGATTTACACAGTACATCCCATCCAAGCCTGCAAAGTATGGCATAAAAGTCTGGTTCGCATGCGATGCAAAGTCATTTTATCCTCTCAACAGCGAGATTTATACAGGAAAGAGCTTAAATGCGAGTCGTGCAACCAATGTAGGAGAGAGTGTCGTGCAGAGACTAGGCTATCCTTGGGAAAATACCGGAAGAACCATAATCTGTGACAATTTTTTCACATCACTGAATCTGGGTAGGCAGTTGATGTCCAAAAATCTCGCTCTTCTTGGTACTGTTCGTCAAAACAAAACATTTGTACCAAATGAAATGAAAGCAGACCGCAAACGAGCAGAACAGTATACAGTTTTTGGTTTTCTCGAATCAAAGTTTGCGTTGGTGTCCTACGTGCCAAAAAAGGGAAAAGCAGTTGTACTTCTTTCCAGTACGCCTTTGACAAATGTTATTGTACCTGAGAAGAAAAACAAGCCACAATATATCCTTGACTACAACGCAACCAAAGGAGATGTCGACGCGATGGACAAAATGCTTTCTGCATATTCAACTAAACGCAAAACTTTGCGCTGGCCTTTGGCAATGTTTTTTAACATGCTAGATATAAGCGCTCTAGTCGCATTCATTATATATTCGGAAAACAACGACCACATCCACCAAACAGACAAACGACGAAAGTTCCTGCGAAGCTTTGCAAAACAGCTCTTTATACCAGCAATCGAACAGCGCTCTGAAAATCCAAGGGTACTAGGCCATGCTCCAACATGCCTGACTATTGAAATGGCACTCGGTAGTTCTCCTGTTTCTGGAACTAGTATGAACCACTTGCCTGATATTTCTAACAATATACAGCCCAAGCACCCAGTTCGTTGTCAATATTGTGAAGCTGGAAAGCGTAAAACTACACGCAAGATTTGCAGTTGGTGTAAAAAACCTGTATGTGACACACATGCCACCACATACACTTTGGGCAAATGTTGTACCATGAATTAAATTTAAACATTTTCACCTTAACTTTGTATCTAAAAATCATATATCTATATATATAAAAAAATGTTGTCAAATCTGTTTGTGACGAGTGTTTGAGAGTTCGGCTGGGTAAATTGGGTTCGGCCGATACCATTTTGTAGGGTACGTTCTCTAGATGGTTTTAAAAAAAAAATGGTTGAAAATGTTTTGATTTGGTCGAGTTATATGTGTTTGAGTGAAGGGTTTTGGACCTATTGGAAATTTTTTTTTTTGCAAATTTGATTTTAATTGATATGAAAAGTAAATGTATGAATTTTATGCAGTTCAAATTGTGTACATACGCGCTATATTTGTTGGAAATAGCAATCAAAATAGCACGCAACCAATAACAAAGGGAAAAATGGTCATACGACAAATGAACGAAATTTAATTGAATTTTCAAATAAAAAAATTTCATTTTGCTTTGAAGTTGTTGAATTGTGTATCAGTTTTGAGAGTGTAAACATATATCGATATCAAGTCAGCTGTTTATATTTTGTGAGAGTTACAGTAAATGGAACGTGGAAAGTAATTTGACAATAGTCTGATTGGAACACATTGGAATTACAGTTCATTTGGTATCAACCTGTTGTTTGTTTACAAAAGTGGATATATTATTCGAGTGGAATCTCAACTGGTGGATGGAGTTTGTTACATTTTGAGAATTTTATTGGATTTTTGGATGTTTAATCACAACAATTGCTGCTTGATTTTTGCTATTAATAGGTGTGAACATTTTAAGCATTCAAATTGGATTTTTGGCCGTTTAGGCACAACAATAGTTGCTGCGGTACGTGTGTGTGAATGTATGTAGGAAATTTATCAACGTTTTGATTTCGAGTGAATTTAAAATTTCTATTGATTTAAGAGTGTGTTGTATTTTATTTTAGCAATTTATTACATTTTTGGCATTTACCATTCTGAGCATTTTATTGGATTTTTTGTGTGTGAATCACAACGTTTGCTGTGTTCAGAGCTGTATATATTTTTAAAATTGGTAATTCTTTGATTGAATCATGTCCTATAACAAACGATTAGTTGTGGAAAAAATTAATGAAAAGTTAATTTTTTAGTTTGGATTTGTTTAGATATATTACAATTTAATCTGTGAACTATTGAAATGACCCGTCGTCGTAGCCAACTTGGGCGTCGTACAGCTACTGCTAGGTCATCTGTGGCGAGTAGAGCTGCGCAAAGCGATGCACAGCGTGCTAATGTAAATGCAGCTGTAAGAGCTGGAATGAGACGTTTGAGAGCATCGAGAAACCCAAGAATTGTTTTGGAACGTGCAGCATTTGCTTATGATGCTTATTTAAATTATGCGTCTCTTGATGTCGTTTCAATTGGAACAATGTCTGTTGTGTGTGTTTATTGCAAGACTTTCAAATTTAAACATGAAAATCCTGGATTATGTTGTGCAAGTGGCCAAGTGAAATTACCTCAATTGAATCCACTACCAGAGCCTTTGCGTTCAATGATTATTGGCACTTCTCCGAGTTCAAAGCATTTTTAACAAACATACAAACGTACAATTCGTGTTTTCAAATGACGTCGTTTGGTGCCACTAAAATTATTAGAGATAATTTCATGCCGACATTTAAGGTAATTACGGTGAATGACATATATCATGTTTGTTTTGATAATAACAATATGTACGGTTGCAAAAATTTTGGTATTCAACAGATTCAAGGCCAAGTTTACCATCGACTTGGTTCTTTGTTACCACTCCCAGATCAAAGCTATCAATGTTTACAAATATACTTTGTGGGTAACTCGACTGTTGAAACCAATCGTCGTTGTGACATTTCATCAATTTTGAGGAATGATGTTGTTGAACAGTTGCAGAATATGTTGCATGATGAAAATGAGTTAGTTCGATTATTTCAAACAGCATTAGATCAAATGCCATCTGACGAGTATGCAATTGTTATTCGTGCTGATAAAACGCCACCTGGTGAACATGCTAGAAGGTTTAATGCACCAACGATGGATGAAGTGGCTATTGTAATTATTGGAGATGAATTTAAATCGAGAGATATTGTATTACGTCGTCGCAATATGCAGCTTCAACGAGTATCAGAAACTCATCGGTGTTATGACGGTTTGCAGTATCCGTTGTTATTTAGCCGCGGAGAAGATGGTTATCATTTCAATATTAAGATGATAAATCCCTCTTCCGGTTAGTGTGTTCGATTTTTTTTTAATTATTTGTGAAAACTTCTAACTGAATTTAATTTGATTTTAGGTGTTGAAACGAGAAAAAAAGTAAGCGCAATGAATTTTTATTCATATCGTTTCATGGTTCGGCAGGGTGAAGTGAATTATTTGTTATATTGCCGTCGACTTCTTCACCAATTTGTCGTTGACATGTATGCAAAAATCGAGACTGAGAGATTGAATTTCATTAGATTTAATCAGAGGAAATTGCGCTCAGAGGAGTACATTCACTTGCGGGATGCTATAAACAATGATGGAAACGTTGATAATCTTGGCAAAATGATCATATTACCATCGTCATATCAAGGTAGCCCGAGACACATGCACGAATATGCGCAAGACGCAATGAGTTACGTTCGTCATTATGGTCGTCCCGATCTTTTCATCACGTTTACCTGTAACCCTCAATGGGATGAGTTGAAAGACCTTCTTTTTGATGGGTAAAAAACAATGGATCGGCATGATATTACTGCCCGTGTATTCAATCAAAAGTTGAAGGCATTGATGAATTTAATTGTGAAAAGTCGGGTGTTTGGTGAGGTGAAATGTTGGATGTATTCCATTGAATGGCAAAAGCGTGGTTTGCCTCACGCTCATTTTTTGACTTGGCTGGTGAATAAGATCACTCCGGACGAGGTGGATCATGTTATTTCAGCCGAAATACCAGATTGTGCGAGTGATCCGGAATTATATGCAGTTGCTACTCAAAACATGATTCATGGACCATGTGGAGAATACAACGTTAATTCACCATGTATGGCTGAAGGCAAATGTACGAAGCGATATCCAAGAGCTTTGGTATCGGATACAGTAACTGGTGAAGATGGTTATCCTTTGTATCGTCGTAGATCCACTGAGGATCATGGTAGATCTTTGATTAAAGTACGGAATCAAGACGTTGAAGTTGATAACAGATGGATTGTGCCATATTCACCACTGTTGTCGAAAGTTTTCAAAGCACATATAAACGTCGAGTATTGCAATTCTGCTAAGTCAATTAAGTACATTTGCAAATATGTCAACAAAGGAAGCGATATGGCAGTTTTCGGAGTGTCAGATCCAAACAGAAACGACGAAGTAACTCGGTTTCAAATGGGGCGTTATATTAGCAGCAATGAAGCCATTTGGCGTATATTTGCATTTCATATTCATGAGAGGTATCCAACAGTCGTTCACCTTGCGGTACACTTAGAAAATGGCCAACGTGTTTATTTTACAGCTGCAAATGCTGCTGAAAGAGCTGCATCACCTACAGATACAACATTGACAGCTTTTTTCAAGTTGTGTGCAGTTGATGATTTTGCCAAAACGTTGTTGTATGCTGAGGTTCCAACATATTTTACTTGGAATGCAACGAAGAAAGAATTTCAACGACGAAAACAAGGAAATCGTGTGGCAGGTCATATGAATTTGTATTCGAGTGATGCTTTGGGACGAATATACACTGTTCATCCGAATAATGCTGAGTGCTTTTATTTGCGTTTGTTGTTAGTTAATGTTCGTGGGCCAACATCGTTTGGTGATTTGAGAACTGTCGATAGTGAATTATGTGTGACGTACAGAGAAGCATGTCAGAAATTGAATTTGTTGGAAAATGATGCACATTGGGATCACACTTTAGCTGATGCATCTGTTGTTGCTCATCCGCATCAAATTCGGAATTTATTTGCAATAATTTTGTCTACGTGTTTTCCATCAAATCCGTTGGAGTTATGGACAAAGTATCAAGATTTTTTGTCGGAAGATAATTTGAATCGAATGCGCCGAATTAATCATAATCCAGTGATGGATTTTACTCCAGAAATTTACAATGAAGCATTACTTATGATTGAGGATTTATGTTTGGCAATTGGAAATAAGGCTTTAGTTCAATTGGGAATGCCATCACCTAATCGTCCAATGCATGCTTTATTCGAGCAGGAGTTACAACGTGAGTTGCAGTACGATTGTGTTTTGTTGAATGCATACGTTGTAGATAATCGTCCGAAATTAAATTTGGAACAAAAAGTGGCGTATGATTCGATTATGCAAGTTGTCAATAGCGGAGTCGGTGGATTTTATTTTTTGGATGCACCTGGTGGTACCGGAAAAACATTTTTGATTTCTTTGATTTTGGCAACCATACGTTCTGAGAATAAAATTGCATTGGCATTGGCTTCTTCTGGCATAGCTGCAACTTTGTTGGACGGTGGACGGACAGCACATTCTGCTTTGAAATTGCCTTTGAATATTCAAGTTATTGAACATCCGACGTGTAATATATGGAAAACATCTGGAACAGCTAAACTTTTGCAGGCATGTGATATTGTTGTGTGGGATGAGTGCACTATGGCGCATTAGAAATCAGTTGAAAGAATCATTAAAAATGTTCGAGATAATTCAGGCTTATTTGGAGGTGCATTAATTTTATTGTCAGGCGATTTCAGACAAACATTGCCCGTCATTCCTAGATCGACAGTTGCCGATGAAATTAACGCTTGATTGAAATCTTCACATTTATGGAGATTTGTTAAAACGTTGAATCTTACTACCAACGTTCGTGTTAAGTTGCAGAACGATCCAATGAACAAGATATTGCGAATTATCTAACAGAATTTTTGAATTCGTTAGATTTACCAGGATCGCCTCCGCATAATCTCCAATTGAAAGTTGGCGTCACTATCATTATGCTACCCCGTTTGTGTAACGGTACAGACTTGCTGTTAAAAGATTGATGACTTATGTAATTGAAGCTACTATTTTAACTGGGAAATTCAAAGGCGAAGATGTATTCATTCCACGCATCCCAATCGTTCCATCTGACACACCATTTGAATTTAAACGACTTCAGTTTCCTATTTGCCTTGCTTTTGCGGTTACTATGAATAAGGCGCAAGGCCAATCGTTAGGAATTTGTGGAGCTAATTTAGAGTATCCAGTTTTCTCACATGGACAACTGTATGTTGCCTGTTCGCGTGTTGGCAAACCATCGGTTTTGTATATTTACACCGAAAGTGGAAATACAAAAAATGTTGTGTACCACAGACCTTTACAATAAAAATTATTTAACACTGATTAAAATGAACTATGAATTGATTTTACATTTTCCTATTTTGTTTCGCACTACGAAGTGTGCAGGGGGTTCGCTAGTTTCTTAATAAATATGCATTCAAGTTAACACTCTGCGTACTAGCGTTTTTTTCATATGTTGACATAGTGTTCCATACAAATACATATTTGCTACAAATGTAGACTTCCGACCGTCAACGTAAGTTTACATGCACGAAAATAATAGTTTAATAATTGTAGCCTGGAATGCAAATGGCCTAACAAAACATCATCTTGAGTTGAAGCAATTTTTGTCTGACAAGAAAATGGATATATCTCTAGTTTCAGAAACACATTTTACGAACAAAAGCTATTTAGTATTTCCTGGATATAAAATTTATGTGACAAATCATCCTGATAGTAAAGCTCGTGGTGGGACAGCTATCATAATAAATTCACTATTAAAACATACTGAACGGCAACCATATGCAACACCTCATATTCAATCCACTACTGTGCAAATTGAGGATACAAGTGAGACAATACTCATTTCCTCAGTTTACTGCCCCCAGATACCTAATAACGACGGATCAATATGATGACTACATAAAGACGCTTGGCGTAAGATTCACTGCAGCTGGAGATCTGAATGCAAAACACACTGACTGGGGATCTAGGCTAACCAATAAAAAAGGACGAAATCTGATTAATGCTATAAACAAAAATAACTGCAGATTTTTAAGCTCAGGTGAACCCACATACTGGCCAACAGATAGGAAGAAGATACCAGATCTTATCGACTTCAGCATAACAAAAAATATAAAGTGTAACCAATTGAAAATTAAATCTTGTTTTGAACTTTCTTCAGACCACTCTCCGATAATACTTGACTACACAACTGACATCAAACCCATAGAACCAATAGCTAAGATTTTTAACCACAAAACAAACTGGAATGTGTATAGACAGCATATTGAAAATCAACTGAATATGTCTATCACACTGAAAACACAATTAGACATTGAACGTGCCATTATTCACTTCAACGATGTATTCGTAGACGCAGGAAAGAAAGCAAGCCAACAGCATTAATTTAGAAGAAATAAACCAAGAACGGATATTTTCATAAGAAAGCAAATTATTGAGAAAAGAAAGCTGAGAAAGAGGTGGCAGCTAACTAGATCGCCTGAGGATAAACACAATTTAAATATAGCCTGCAAAAAACTCAAGAAAATATGAACTAAAAGACAAAATATAGAAGTTGAAATTTACCTAAAAAACTTGACACCTACCCAGGATACGAACTACTCATTATGGAAATGCACAAAGAAATCAAAAACTCAGATAAGGTATCAACCACAACTACGGAAAGATGACAGCTCATGGGCTACTACCAGATGGAATCCCCAACCGAGTCAGATGGAATCCCCAACCGAGTCCAGATGGAATCCCCAACCGAGCCAGATGGAATCCCCAACCGAGTCCAGATGGAATCCCCAACTGAATCCAGATGGAATCCTCAACCGAGTCCAGGTGGAATCCCCAACCGAGTCCAGCTGGAATCCCAACCGAGTCCAGATGGAATCCCCAACCGAGTGCTCAAGACCGCAGCTGCACTGAACCCAGAGCCACTGAGGAAAATGTACGACGCTAGCCTGAGAGAAGGCATTTTCCCCAAGAGATGGAAGAGGCAGAGATTGGTCCTGGCGCTGAAAGCAAATAAACCAACAGAGGACCCTTCAGCGTACCGCCCGCTCTGCATGTTAGATACGGCGGGAAAAATTCTGGAGCGGATAATCTGTGACAGGATTGATGATGCCATTGCAAAATCTGGAGGGCTCTCAAAACGGCAATATGGTTTCCGGAAGGCGAGATCTACCGTGGACGCCATCAACTAACTTGTCCTGACGGCTAAAACAGCGATCCAGGAGAAACGATTGAGGGGTGGAACCAAGAGGTATTGCCTTGTGGTCACCCTAGATGTCAAAAACGCTTTCAACTCAGCTAGCTGGGAGCGCATAGCCAAAGTGTTACCAGAGTTTGGGGTACCCATCTACCTGAGGCGAATGAATGCCAGCTACTTCAGCGATAGGATCCTGCTCTACCAGTCCGAAAAAGGTGTGGAGTCGCACAAGATTATCGGAGGAGTTCCCCAGGGATCGGTGCTTGGACTGTTACTCTGGAATGCTATGTACGACGGTATCCTCTGCGTACAAGTACCTGATGGTGTCAAAATCATCGGATACGCGGACGACATAGCATTGGTAATCACAGCTAAATACTTGGAGGAAGTGGAGTGAGGTAGTGGATATAAGAGTTGGTAGATGTGCCATAACCACGATTCCACACCTCAAGTACCTAGGAATATGGATAGACGCGCGGCTTACCTTCAAAGAACATCTGCGGCGCGTGGGAGGTAAGGCAGCAAACACATGTACTCTCCTATGTAGAATAATGCCCAACGTGGGAGGACCCAGACAGCGGAAAAGGCGACTCATCGCCGGGGTTGTCAGATCCATTATTCTCTATGGGGCGCCAATATGGGCCGAAGGCTCAATATGGGATGTGAAGGCTTACGTCCGCAACATTGATGCAGCATACAGGAGAAGTGCACTACGAGTGATCTGCGCATACCGCACCTTGCTAATAGGCTGCGGTGTGTGACACCGCCGCCGCCATTATGAAAGATCTCCGCCACCAGGAGTGGCGAAGACGCGCAATGGAAAATAGCTAGGAGGGGTCCGCTGACCATACTAACCCCCCCCGGAGAAGTATTACCTTGCGGCGGTCCCGCGGGGGAGGCTGCGGTGGAGGTGGTTTTAGTGGGTAAGAATCCCACACTTCTGGTGCCGTAATGTTACCAGTGTCTTTTGAAGATTTCCACTTCCGTTCCAATACTGGAAAAAAATGGGCTACTAACAATGAAGAAAAAGCAACTGCATTGGCTAAATACTTTGAAAAAGTCCTATCAAATGACGAAGATAAATATATTGAAACACGCAAAATAAAGAAAACAAACACAACAGAAATAATCAATTGCATTACAAAACGAATAAGCCACAAAAAACCACCAGGATACGACATGTTGACAGGAAAAGCTCTCGCTGAGCTACATACTATAGGTTATAACTAGTTAAGGAATGTTATCAACTCAATGTTCCGACTACAATTTTTTCCCAAAGTATGGAAAGTTCCTGAAATTTTTGCTCTACAGAAGCAGGGAAAAGATGCTACAACTGCTTCGTCGTATAGACCAATTATCCTACTTCCCATAATCTCTAAAGTTGCTGAAAAACTATTACATGACAGACTTAGCCAGATCTTTGACAATAAAAACATTATACCAAATCATCAATTCGGCTTCAGAAAACGACATTCAACAATTCAACAGATACACCGTATAACAAACAAAATTGAAACAGACATAGAATATAAGCGGAACTGCGTTGCTGTATTCTTAGACGTTGCAAAAGCATATGACTAAGTATGGCATAAAGGACTGCTGCATAAACTGAAGACGATGCTGCCACATGACTACTATTTGATTGTTGAAAGTTATCTTAGTGATCGTTACTTTTACGTCAAATATAATGAAGAGTGTTCGTCTATTCATCTTACAACAGCTGGAGTTCCTCAAGGGAGTGTTTTGACTTGTGCTGACACTCAATAGAAACACTCGTCTCATTATTTATCTTTGCCTTGTGGCGAAAAAGGAATAATCTAAGCCTTGAGGCTTATGTTCCAAGAGCGGCCTTTGGCCTATTTTCTCGGCGTTCTATCAACGCCTGCAACGTTAAGGACGACCCCATAATATATTCCATATCTAATGAATCAGGGCGTCTTTACTTTTTTAATATATTGTTCACTCTTTTAAACAATGAACATTACATTAGAATCAATTACTAACGCTAGCTCCCAAATAACCTATACATATTTCACTATGTCAACATATACTCTTTTTCCAAATAACACACGCTAATTCCCTAATCGATAAAAGAAAAAAAATTAAAGTCTATTTACATTTACCCTATTGCAGTATCTGCAAATTCCCAATTCCTAATCATATGTCCCTACATACTTACTTATATGGCCAAACCCATACCTATTAACAAAATTACTTACTTACATACCCTCGTACATTCATTCTGTATACAATACAGCTACATACATATATACTTACTTCACCAACGGTGCCGGCGCTACTGCTTACGAATCGTATGTCATTTCATTAACCGCCGTAAGTATAAATTAAATCTCAACTATTAGAAAGTCAAATTAGTTCTTCCTCTTCATTCAAAGTTAATTCAAATCCAAAAGTATTCGATCTCACAAATGGAATACGAACCCAATCAAATGTTTTTATATCCAAATTTGGGAAATAATGAATAATTCTATCCTCTAATGTTGTCAAATGGTCGATAACAATTATGAATAGTTTTATTAAAATAATTTGGGACTGACTCAAACTTTTCCAAATTACCTTCCTGAGCTTTATTCTTCCATAAAGTTATTTATTTTTGGAATCCCACCGGTTTATCTGTTAAGTTTAATATATTTTCTTTCGGCCCTTGCATACTTCAATTTATGTTATTAAAAATAACAGAAAGTCGAATAAGTAAGCTAGTTTAGCACATCATATTTTATGTTCCAACAAATGATCAAAACCATAGTTTTTATTTTGTTAAAAAAATATTTTCATTTCCTGTCTCTCTTCCAGCACACGAGATAGAACTTTTCCTCTGGACAGCCGCCTTACTTCAATACTTTCCATACTTGTTATTGCAGTAACAAGGATTCGCACTTAGCTTCCATAGCCTGGCATAAATTACTACATAAGCGTTTTTTTTATAGTCTTGATTCTATATAATTAACCATTTTAACTCATTGTTCCAGAAATATTTTCAATTCTGATTATAACAAGTGATTTTCATAATTTAAAAATCACTGGGAGCAAGCTTATGGGCCGATAAGATGACGGTTGAGTTGCGTCTTTTCCGGGTTTTGGTATCATTGTAATTTGTGATATTTTCCAGGGTTGTGGAAAATACCCAATCCTAAATATTGCATTAAATAACTGCGTCACTATTTTGATGGCTATTTCAGGCAATTCCACAATCATTTTTGCGGTAATTAATTCAAATCCTGGTGCTTTTTTCGGGTTTAGCTGAGTTTTAATTGCAAGTTGCACTTCCTTCATTTTAACCTTGATCGGGATTAGTGATATTTTAGGGGCCAAAAATGGAAATTTAAAACAGTTGATTGGTTGGTTAGGTTGGAATACGGATTTGAGATGATTTGCAAACGCTGAGGCTTTCTCTTCGTCACTTCTTGCCCAAGTTCCATTATTTTGCCTGAGTGGTGGATGACAGTATTTAGGAGTCTTTATATTTTTATAGGCTTCCCATAAAGAGTAGTTAGTATTTTGTGTTGGAGTATACTTTTTCAAACTGTTCTCTAGCTCGCAGATCAGTGCTTCTCGGAGGCGTTTTTTTGCTAATGCTAATTTCGGCTTGGCGTAGGGTGATCTATTTTGTTGCCACTCTCTTCTTAAGCGCCTTTTCTCCTTAACGAGACTATCGATAACTGCAGATGTTGTGCGAGTTGTTGCGGAGTGGGATAATGAGGCTGCTGGAGATGAGTGTGTGGCTGCAGTTGTAAGAACTGAGTTGATGGTCAGAGGGCTAGTATGTCGATTGCCCTGAAGACAAGAAGTCTAGGTTAGAACACCGATTTAGTAGTGCAGAGAACAGTTGTTTGCCTTTGGGATTTGTTACCCTGGAGCCCCAAAAGGTATGTTTCGCATTATAATCACCTCCTGAAAAAAATTTGGTCCCCAATGATGTGAAGAATTGTGTGAATTGTAATTCAGTCACTTAGTATCTTGGAGGACAGTAGACTGCGCTAAGTACAATTTTTTCCTCCCAGCATTGAAGACATATTGATGTTGCCTGCAGATAGTCCTTTGCATACTCTTCTAGTGCATGATACTTAAATCTATCTCTTATTAATATACCCGTACCGCCATGTACTTTATTGTCAGGATGGTTTGTCTTGTAGAATTTATATCCTGAGATAACAAAATAATTTTTGTTTGTCAAGTGCGTTTCTGATAAAAGCATAATGTCAATTTGCCTAGTATGCAGGAAGTGTTGAATTTCAAGTTTATGTTGGCTAGTGCCGTTTGCATTCCAATGACATATCTTAATATAGTTCATTTTTTAGATATCAACAATTGCATAAGTTGGTTTTGAGTTTTCACCAACTCGTGCAACATGCTTTGCATTGATGTCATAAATTCTGTCATACAATTTGTTAATTTTGATATCCCGGATTCTACATTTTGCATAGGATTTGCAAGGCTAGGAATTTCTTCAGATCCAGACTTTACTACGTTGGCATATGATCTTGATGTAGAAGCGTTGTCAATGGTCAGTTGCTTGTGGGGTTCGATTGATTTGGCAATCTCTGCGTAATGAAAAGCTGGTTGCTATTTCTGGTCTAATTTATTTTTGAGTGGTAAATACACTGGGCAGCCTCTGTAGTTTGCCGTGTGGTTTTCGCCACAATTGCTGCATTTGTTTGCATTTATGTTGGATTTGTCAGACAAACACTTGGAGGAATGGTGAAGGCCCCTACAGGCTACACAAACAGTTCGTAAGGTACAGTACGATTTTGTGTGCCCGTATTCTTGGCAGTTGAAGCACTGGACAGTGCCTTTTCTTTTGTGTGGTTTTTCAATGGTTGTTCGTCTATGTAATAAGTAACGCAGATGGTATATTGGGTGTGTTTCGCTACCTTTTAATTTTCTTCCATTCGGTTCAAGTTCTACTTGAAATAGTGGTACTGTCTCTCTCTGTTGAATACCGTTTTTACTTAAAATCCGGCGATTTCGAGAGAATCTTTGATTTCATTAGTACTTACACTATTCTCAATACCTTTAATAACAACTACTAGACCTTTACTGCTCTTCAGTTGATATGTATAGTAGTTTTTAGCATTTTTTTCAAGATAGGATGCTATTTTGCGGTAATTGCTTTCATTGTATGTCTGTAGTTTCGTTTGCTTTATATTCAAGTTTGTTATGGATGTTACGTGGAAATTGTTATTACCAACAAGACTAGCTCCAGTTGCAACTAAAACCATTTTTAGCATCTTTCTCGCAAGTAGAATGGTGGTGGCTTCAGAGTTTTGGCAATGGAATTGTTTGCAGGAGTTGAGTCAACGTTTTCATTCTCTAATAGTGCAAATCTGTTCTGACCCAAAGTGTTACTACTTATTTGTTTCGGAGAGGCAGATATATTCGCCGATTGAGGAGTCTCGCATTTTTTGCCTGTCTTAGGTGTAGTACGCACCGTACAGAAATTAGGGGCAATTGAAGTTTTATCAGTGTTTCATTTTGGAATCAAGGCTATAACCGATAGCTTAAATTGACAAGAGTACTTTATTGTCACAAAATTTCAAGGTTTTATGACGCTCCAGTAAAAAGTTACAAACATTTGTATGTTGCGAACTTTGATAGGTGTAGGACAACGCGTATAGAAGATAGCGCCATTTGAAGATTCATCAGTTTCATTTTGGACTCAAGGGTAACATAGCTATGACCGATAGCTTAAATTGACAAGGAGCACAAGTAATTTATTGTCACAAAATTTCACGGTTTTATGACGCTCCAGTAAAAAACTACAGACATTTGAATGTTGCAAACTTTAATAGGTGTAGGGCGCACCGGGCAGAAATTAGGGCTATTGGAAGTTTTTTCAGTGTTTCATTTTGGACTCAAGATAGAATAGCTATGACTGATACTTTAAATTGACAAGGAGCACAAGTACTTCACTGCCACAAAGTTTCAATGTTTTATGGCGCTCCAGTAAGAAGTTACCATCATTTGAATGTTGCAAAGTTTGATAGGTGTAGTACGCACCGTATAGAAGTAAGGGTCATTGGCAGCTTTATCACTATTTCAATTTGGACTCAAGGGTAGCATAGCTATGACCGATAGCTTAACTTGACAAGAGGCACGAGTACTTTATTGTCACAAAGTTTCAATGTTTTATGGCGCTCCAGTAAGAAGTTACAAGCATTTGAATGTTGTAAACTTTGATAGGTGTAGGGCGCACCGTATAGAAATTAGGGTCATTTAAATTTTATCAGTGTTTTTTTATGGACTCAAGGTAGAGTAGCTAAAACTGATAGCTTAAATTGACAAGAGGCACGAGTATTTCATTGTCACAAAATTTCAAAGTTTTTTGGCCCTCCTATGAAAACTTACATGCATTTGAATGATGCACACTTTCATAGGTGTAGGGCGCTCCGTATGCAAGTTAAGGCCATTTGAAGATTTATCAGCGTTTCAGTTTGGACTCAAGGCTAGCATAGCTATGACCGATAGCTTAAATTGACAAGAGGCACGAGTACTTTATTGTCACAAAATTTCTTGATTCTATGACGCTCCAGTAAAAAGTTACAAGCATTTGAATGTTGCAAACTTTAATAGGTGTAGGGCGCATTGTACAGAATTTGGGGCCATTCGAAGTTTTATAAGTGTTTTATTTTGGACTCAAGGGTATCAAATCTATGACCGATAGTTTAAACTGACAAGAGAAGTTAAAAGTCACAAATTTTCAAGGTTTTATGACGCTCCAGTAAAAAGTTTCAAGCATTTGAATGCTGTAAACTTTGATAGGTGTAGGGCGCATCGTACAGAAATTAGAGCTATTGGCAGTTATATCAGTGTTTCATTTTGGACTCCTATGACCGATAGCTTAAATTGACAAGAGACACGAGTACTTCAATGTCACAAATTTTCAACGTTTTATGACGCTCCAGTAAAATGTTACAAGCATTTGAATGTTGCAAACTTTGATAGGTGTAGTTCGCACCGTATAGAAGTTTGGGCTTTTTAAAATTTTATAATTCTTACCTGTCGGACTCTAGGGTAGCATAGCTATGACCGATAGTTTAAATTGACAATAGTACTTTACTGCCACAAAATTTCGAGGTTTCATGACGCCCCAGTAAAAGGTGACAACCATTTGTATGTTGCAAACTTTGATAGGTGTAGAACGCATTGTATTAAAGATAGGGCCATTTGAAGATTCATCAGTGTCTCATTTTGCACTCAAAAGTAGCATAGCTATGACCTATAGCTCAAATTGACAAGGGGCACGAGTACTTTACTGTCACAAAATTTAAGGGTTTTATGACGCTCCAGTGAAAGGTTAACACCATATGTATGTTGGAAACTTTGATAGGTGTAGGACGCGACGTACAGAAATTACGGCCATTTGAAGTTTTATCAGTGTTTCATTTTGGAGTCAAGGTAGAATAGCTATGATTAATAGCTTAAATAGACAAGAGGCACAAGTACTTCATTGCGTCAAAATTTCAATGTCCAGTAAAAAGTTACAAGCATTGGAATGGTGCGAACTTTGATAGGTGTTGTACGCACCGTATAGAAGTTAGCGCCATTGGAAGTTTTATCAGTGTTTGAATTTGGACTCAAAGGTAGCATAGCTATAACCGATAGCTTAAATTGGCAAGAATACTTTATTGTCACAAAATTTCGAGGTTTTATGACGCTCAAGTGAAAGGTTAACCCCATTTATATGTTGCAAATTTGATAGGTGTAGGACGCACCGTACAGAAATTAGGGCCATTTGAAGAATCATCTGTGTTTAATTTTGGAATCAAAAGTAGCATAGCTATGACCGGTAGCTTAAATGGACAAGGGACACGAGTATTTTATTGTAGCCAAATTTCAAGGTTTTATGATTCTCCAGTAAAAACCTACAAACATTTGAATGTTGCAAACTTTGATAGGTGTAGTATGCACCGTAGGGCAATTAGAAGTTTTATCAGTGTTTCATTTTGGACTCTAGATAGAATATCTATGACTGATAGCTTAAATTGACAGGAGGCACGAGTACATCATTGCCACAAAATTTCAAGTTTTATGGTGCTCCAGTAAAAAGTTACAATCATTTGAATCTTGCAAACTTTGATAGGTGTAGTACGCACCGTATAGAAATTAGGGCCATTGGAAGTTTTGTCAGTATTTCAATTTGGCCTCAAGGGTAGCATAGCTTTGACAGATAGCTTAAATTGACAAGAGTAACTTATTGTCACAAAATTTTGAGGTTTTATGACTCTCCAGAAAAAAGGTTACAACCATTTGTATGTTGCATACTTTGATAGGTGTAGAGCACAGCGTATAAAAGATAGGGCCATTTGAAGATTCATCAGTGTTTCATTTTGGACTCAAGGGTAGCATAGCTTTGACCGATAGCTTAAATTGACAAGGGGCACGAGTACTTTATTGTAGCCAAATTTCAAGGTTTTATGACGCTCCAGTAAAAAACTACAGACATTTGAATGTTGCAAACTTTGATAGGTGTAGGGCGCACCGTACAGAAATTAGGGCCATTTGAAGAATCATCTGAGTTTCATTTTGGACTCAAAAGTAGCATAGCTATGACCGATAACTTAAATTGACAAGAGTACTTTATTGTCACAAAATTTCAAGGTTTTATGACGCTCCAGTAAAAAGTAACAAACATTTTAATGTTGCAAACTTTGATAGGTGTAGGGGGCACCGTACAGAAATTAGGGCCATTTGAAGTTTTATTACTGTTTCATTTTGGACTCAGGGTATAATAGCCATGATTGATAGCTTAAATTGACAAGAGGCAAGAGTACTTCATTGCGACAAAATTTCAATGTTTTATGGCGCTCCAGTAAAAAGTTACAAGCATTTGAATGGTGCGAACTTTGATAGGTGTAGTACGCACCGTATAGAAGTTAGCGCCATCGGAAATTTTATCAGTGTTTAAATTTGGACTCAAGGGTAGCATAGCTATGACCGATAGCTTAAATGGACAGGAGTACTTTATTGTCACAAAATTTCGAGGTTTTATGACGCTACAGTAAAAAGTTACAAATATTTGAATGTTTCAAACTTTGATATGTGTAGGACACAGCGTATAAAAGATAGGACCATTTGAAGATTCATAAGCGTTTCATTTTGGAGTCAAGGGTGGAATAGCTACGACTGATATTTTAAATTGACAAGACGCATGAGTACTTCATTGTCACAAGATTTCAATGTTTTATGGCGCTCCAATAAAAAGTTACAAGCATTTGAATGTTGCAAACTTTGATAGGTGTAGTACGCACCGTACAGAAATTAGGGGCAATTGACGTTTTATCAGTGTTTCATTTTGGACTCAAGGGTATCATAGATATGACCGATAGCTGAAATTGACAAGAGTACTTTATTGTCAAAAAATTTCAAGGTTTTATGACACTCCAGTAGAAAGTTACAACCATTTGTATGTTGCAAACGTTGATAGGTGTAGGACGCAGCGTATAGAAGATAGCGACATTTGAACTTTTATCAGTGTTTCATTTTGGACTCCAGATAGAATAGATATGACTGATAGCTTAAATTGACAGGAGGCGCGATTACATCATTGCCACAAAATTTCAAGTTTTATGGTGCTCCAGTAAAAAATTACAATCATTTGAATGTTGCAAACTTTGATAGGTGTGGTACGCACCGTATAGAAGTTAGGGCCATTGGAAGTTTTATTAGTATTTCAATTTGGCCTCAAGGATAGCATAGCTCTGACAGATAGCTTAAATTGACAAGAGTAATTTATTGTCACAAAATTTCGAGTATTTATGACGCTCCAGTTAAAGGTTACAACCATTTGTATGTTGCAAACTTTGATAGGTTTAGGACGCACCGTACAGAAATTAGGGCCATTTGAAGAAACATCTGTGTTTTATTTTGGACTCAATAGTAGCATAGCTATGACCGAACGCTTAAAGTGACAAGAGGCACGAGTACTTTATTGTCACAAAATTTCAAGGTTTTATGACGCTCCAGTGAAAGGTTACAACAATTTGTATGTTGAAAATTTGATAGGTGTAGGACGCACCGTACAGAAATTAGGGTCATTTGAAGAATCATCTGTGTTTTATTTTGGACTCAATAGTAGCATAGCTATGACCGCTTAAATTGACAAGAAACACGAGTACTTTATCCATCTACCTGAGGCGAATGATTGCCAGCTACTTCAGCGATAGGATCCTGCTCTACCAGTCCGAAAAAGGTGTGGAGTCGCACAAGATTATCGGAGGAGTTCCCCAGGGATCGGTGCTTGGACCGTTACTCTGGAATGCTATGTACGACGGTATCCTCTGCGTACAAGTACCTGATGGTGTCAAAATCATCGGATACGCGGACGACATAGCATTGGTAATCACAGCTAAATACTTGGAGGAAGTGGAGTGAGGTAGTGGATATAAGAGTTGGTAGATGTGCCATAACCACGATTCCACACCTCAAGTACCTAGGAATATGGATAGACGCGCGGCTTACCTTCAAAGAACATCTGCGGCGCGTGGGAGGTAAGGCAGCAAACACATGTACTCTCCTATGTAGAATAATGCCCAACGTGGGAGGACCCAGACAGCGGAAAAGGCGACTCATCGCCGGGGTTGTCAGATCCATTATTCTCTATGGGGCGCCAATATGGGCCGAAGGCTCAATATGGGATGTGAAGGCTTACGTCCGCAACATTGATGCAGCATACAGGAGAAGTGCACTACGAGTGATCTGCGCATACCGCACCTTGCTAATAGGCTGCGGTGTGTGACACCGCCGCCGCCATTATGAAAGATCTCCGCCACCAGGAGTGGCGAAGACGCGCAATGGAAAATAGCTAGGAGGGGTCCGCTGACCATACTAACCCCCCCCGGAGAAGTATTACCTTGCAGCGGTCCCGCGGGGGAGGCTGCGGTGGAGGTGGTTTTAGTGGGTAAGAATCGCACACTACTGGTGCCGTAATGTTACCAGTGTCTTTTGAAGATTTCCACTTCCGTTCCAATACTGGAAAAAAATGGGCTACTAACAATGAAGAAAAAGCAACTGCATTGGCTAAATACTTTGAAAAAGTCCTATCAAATGACGAAGATAAATATATTGAAACACGCAAAATAAAGAAAACAAACACAACAGAAATAATCAATTGCATTACAAAACGAATAAGCCACAAAAAACCACCAGGATACGACATGTTGACAGGAAAAGCTCTCGCTGAGCTACATACTATAGGTTATAACTAGTTAAGGAATGTTATCAACTCAATGTTCCGACTACAATTTTTTCCCAAAGTATGGAAAGTTCCTGAAATTTTTGCTCTACAGAAGCAGGGAAAAGATGCTACAACTGCTTCGTCGTATAGACCAATTATCCTACTTCCCATAATCTCTAAAGTTGCTGAAAAACTATTACATGACAGACTTAGCCAGATCTTTGACAATAAAAACATTATACCAAATCATCAATTCGGCTTCAGAAAACGACATTCAACAATTCAACAGATACACCGTATAACAAACAAAATTGAAACAGACATAGAATATAAGCGGAACTGCGTTGCTGTATTCTTAGACGTTGCAAAAGCATATGACTAAGTATGGCATAAAGGACTGCTGCATAAACTGAAGACGATGCTGCCACATGACTACTATTTGATTGTTGAAAGTTATCTTAGTGATCGTTACTTTTACGTCAAATATAATGAAGAGTGTTCGTCTATTCATCTTACAACAGCTGGAGTTCCTCAAGGGAGTGTTTTGACTTGTGCTGACACTCAATAGAAACACTCGTCTCATTATTTATCTTTGCCTTGTGGCGAAAAAGGAATAATCTAAGCCTTGAGGCTTATGTTCCAAGAGCGGCCTTTGGCCTATTTTCTCGGCGTTCTATCAACGCCTGCAACGTTAAGGACGACCCCATAATATATTCCATATCTAATGAATCAGGGCGTCTTTACTTTTTTAATATATTGTTCACTCTTTTAAACAATGAACATTACATTAGAATCAATTACTAACGCTAGCTCCCAAATAACCTATACATATTTCACTATGTCAACATATACTCTTTTTCCAAATAACACACGCTAATTCCCTAATCGATAAAAGAAAAAAAATTAAAGTCTATTTACATTTACCCTATTGCAGTATCTGCAAATTCCCAATTCCTAATCATATGTCCCTACATACTTACTTATATGGCCAAACCCATACCTATTAACAAAATTACTTACTTACATACCCTCGTACATTCATTCTGTATACTATACAGCTACATACATATATACTTACTTCACCAACGGTGCCGGCGCTACTGCTTACGAATCGTATGTCATTTCATTAACCGCCGTAAGTATAAATTAAATCTCAACTATTAGAAAGTCAAATTAGTTCTTCCTCTTCATTCAAAGTTAATTCAAATCCAAAAGTATTCGATCTCACAAATGGAATACGAACCCAATCAAATGTTTTTATATCCAAATTTGGGAAATAATGAATAATTCTATCCTCTAATGTTGTCAAATGGTCGATAACAATTATGAATAGTTTTATTAAAATAATTTGGGACTGACTCAAACTTTTCCAAATTACCTTCCTGAGCTTTATTCTTCCATAAAGTTATTTATTTTTGGAATCCCACCGGTTTATCTGTTAAGTTTAATATATTTTCTTTCGGCCCTTGCATACTTCAATTTATGTTATTAAAAATAACAGAAAGTCGAATAAGTAAGCTAGTTTAGCACATCATATTTTATGTTCCAACAAATGATCAAAACCATAGTTTTTATTTTGTTAAAAAAATATTTTCATTTCCTGTCTCTCTTCCAGCACACGAGATAGAACTTTTCCTCTGGACAGCCGCCTTACTTCAATACTTTCCATACTTGTTATTGCAGTAACAAGGATTCGCACTTAGCTTCCATAGCCTGGCATAAATTACTACATAAGCGTTTTTTTTATAGTCTTGATTCTATATAATTAACCATTTTAACTCATTGTTCCAGAAATATTTTCAATTCTGATTATAACAAGTGATTTTCATAATTTAAAAATCACTGGGAGCAAGCTTATGGGCCGATAAGATGACGGTTGAGTTGCGTCTTTTCCGGGTTTTGGTATCATTGTAATTTGTGATATTTTCCAGGGTTGTGGAAAATACCCAATCCTAAATATTGCATTAAATAACTGCGTCACTATTTTGATGGCTATTTCAGGCAATTCCACAATCATTTTTGCGGTAATTAATTCAAATCCTGGTGCTTTTTTCGGGTTTAGCTGAGTTTTAATTGCAAGTTGCACTTCCTTCATTTTAACCTTGATCGGGATTAGTGATATTTTAGGGGCCAAAAATGGAAATTTAAAACAGTTGATTGGTTGGTTAGGTTGGAATACGGATTTGAGATGATTTGCAAACGCTGAGGCTTTCTCTTCGTCACTTCTTGCCCAAGTTCCATTATTTTGCCTGAGTGGTGGATGACAGTATTTAGGAGTCTTTATATTTTTATAGGCTTCCCATAAAGAGTAGTTAGTATTTTGTGTTGGAGTATACTTTTTCAAACTGTTCTCTAGCTCGCAGATCAGTGCTTCTCGGAGGCGTTTTTTTGCTAATGCTAATTTCGGCTTGGCGTAGGGTGATCTATTTTGTTGCCACTCTCTTCTTAAGCGCCTTTTCTCCTTAACGAGACTATCGATAACTGCAGATGTTGTGCGAGTTGTTGCGGAGTGGGATAATGAGGCTGCTGGAGATGAGTGTGTGGCTGCAGATGTAAGAACTGAGTTGATGGTCAGAGGGCTAGTATGTCGATTGCCCTGAAGACAAGAAGTCTAGGTTAGAACACCGATTTAGTAGTGCAGAGAACAGTTGTTTGCCTTTGGGATTTGTTACCCTGGAGCCCCAAAAGGTATGTTTCGCATTATAATCACCTCCTGAAAAAAATTTGGTCCCCAATGATGTGAAGAATTGTTGAATTGTAATTCAGTCACTTAGTATCTTGGAGGACAGTAGACTGCGCTAAGTACAATTTTTTCCTCCCAGCATTGAAGACATATTGATGTTGCCTGCAGATAGTCCTTTGCATACTCTTCTAGTGCATGATACTTAAATCTATCTCTTATTAATATACCCGTACCGCCATGTACTTTATTGTCAGGATGGTTTGTCTTGTAGAATTTATATCCTGAGATAACAAAATAATTTTTGTTTGTCAAGTGCGTTTCTGATAAAAGCATAATGTCAATTTGCCTAGTATGCAGGAAGTGTTGAATTTCAAGTTTATGTTGGCTAATGCCGTTTGCATTCCAATGACATATCTTAATATAGTTCATTTTTTAGATATCAACAATTGCATAAGTTGGTTTTGAGTTTTCACCAACTCGTGCAACATGCTTTGCATTGATGTCATAAATTCTGTCATACAATTTGTTAATTTTGATATCCCGGATTCTACATTTTGCATAGGATTTGCAAGGCTAGGAATTTCTTCAGATCCAGACTTTACTACGTTGGCATATGATCTTGATGTAGAAGCGTTGTCAATGGTCAGTTGCTTGTGGGGTTCGATTGATTTGGCAATCTCTGCGTAATGAAAAGCTGGTTGCTGTTTCTGGTCTTATTTATTTTTGAGTGTAAAGTACACTTGGCAGCCTCTGTAGGTTGCCGTTTGGTTTTCCCCACAATTGCTGCATTTGTTTGCATTTATGTTGGATTTGTCAGACAAACACTTGGAGGAATGGTGAAGGCCCCCACAGGCTACACAAACAGTTCGTAAGGTACAGTACGATTTTGTGTGCCCGTATTCTTGGCAGTTGAAGCACTGGACAGTGCCTTTTCTTTTGTGTGGTTTTTCAATGGTTGTTCGTCTATGTAATAAGTAACGCAGATGGTATATTGGGTGTGTTTCGCTACCTTTTAATTTTCTTCCATTCGGTTCAAGTTCTACTTGAAATAGTGGTACTGTCTCTCTCTGTTGAATACCGTTTTTACTTAAAATCCGGCGATTTCGAGAGAATCTTTGATTTCATTAGTACTTACACTATTCTCAATACCTTTAATAACAACTACTAGACCTTTACTGCTCTTCAGTTGATATGTATAGTAGTTTTTAGCATTTTTTTCAAGATAGGATGCTATTTTGCGGTAATTGCTTTCATTGTATGTCTGTAGTTTCGTTTGCTTTATATTCAAGTTTGTTATGGATGTTACGTGGAAATTGTTATTACCAACAAGACTAGCTCCAGTTGCAACTAAAACCATTTGAGCATCTTTCTCGCAAGTAGAATGGTGGTGGCTTCAGAGTTTTGGCAATGGAATTGTTTGCAGGAGTTGAGTCAACGTTTTCATTCTCTAATAGTGCAAATCTGTTCTGACCCAAAGTGTTACTACTTATTTGTTTCGGAGAGGCAGATATATTCGCCGATTGAGGAGTTAGTCTCGCATTTTTTGCGTGTCTTTTATTGCCGTTTTTATCTGGACTCAACTTTCGTTTTACCAGTCTGTATAGTGGCAACATTTCTTGTCACATTGCTTTTTCCACCACCTGTGGCTGGCATGACTAAGTTACTTGCTGGCGCAATTGTGGGTGTAGATTCGCTGTTTAACATTAAAGCAGGAGAACATGAGCGAGCCCGATTTATTGGCTTGGTTGTTAGGTACAAGATATCCTTAGTTATTTCTTTTTTGTTTTTGCAGGCATCTTCAGCATCCACCGTCACATTAAGCATTTCTGATGTGTGTAAGTTTGTTGCTGTTCGGGAAACTCATTAAGAGTTGAGAAAATAAAAAAATAATAAAGGGCTCAAATGCAACTCTGAGGAATTTTAAATTTAAATAAATTAAAATTAAGTGGCAAAACCAATCATCTTAGAGTTGTTTGCAGGAGTTGAGTCAACGTTTTCATTCTCTAATAGTGCAAATCTGTTCTGACCCAAAGTGTTACTACTTATTTGTTTCGGAGAGGCAGATATATTCGCCGATTGAGGAGTCTCGCATTTTTTGCCTGTCTTAGGTGTAGTACGCACCGTACAGAAATTAGGGGCAATTGAAGTTTTATCAGTGTTTCATTTTGGAATCAAGGCTATAACCGATAGCTTAAATTTCAAGGTTTTATGACGCTCCAGTAAAAAGTTACAAACATTTGTATGTTGCGAACTTTGTATAGGTGTAGGACAACGCGTATAGAAGATAGCGCCATTTGAAGATTCATCAGTTTCATTTTGGACTCAAGGGTAGCATAGCTATGACCGATAGCTTAAGTTGACAAGCGGCACGAGTAATTTATTGCCACAAAATTTCAAGGTTTTATGACGCTCCAATAAAAACTTACAAGCATTTGAATGTTGCAAACTTTGATAGGTGTAGGACGCACCGTACAGAAGTTAGAGCCATTTGAAGTTTACAGTGTTTCATTTCGGACTCAACGGTAGCATAGCTATGACCGATAGCTTAAATTGACAAGGAGCACAAGTAATTTATTGTCACAAAATTTCAAGGTTTTATGACGCTCCAGTAAAAAATTACAAACATTTGAATGTTGCAAACTTTAATAGGTGTAGGGCGCACCGGGCAGAAATTAGGGCTATTGGAAGTTTTTTCAATGTTTCATTTTGGACTCAAGATAGAATAGCTATGACTGATACTTTAAATTGACAAGGAGCACAAGTACTTCACTGCCACAAAGTTTCACTGTTTTATGGCGCTCCAGTAAGAAGTTACCATCATTTGAATGTTGCAAACTTTGATAGGTGTAGTACGCACCGTATAGAAGTAAGGGTCATTGGCAACTTTATCACTATTTTAATTTGGACTCAAGGGTAGCATAGCTATGACCGATAGCTTAACTTGACAAGAGGCACGAGTACTTTATTGTCACAAAGTTTCAATGTTTTATGGCGCTCCAGTAAGAAGTTACAAGCATTTGAATGTTGTAAACTTTGATAGGTGTAGGGCGCACCGTATAGAAATTAGGGTCATTTAAATTTTATCAGTGTTTTTCTATGGACTCAAGGTAGAGTAGCTAAAACTGATAGCTTAAATTGACAAGAGGCACGAGTATTTCATTGTCACAAAATTTCAAAGTTTTGTGGCCCTCCTATGAAAACTTACATGCATTTGAATGATGCACACTTTCATAGGTGTAGGGCGCTCCGTATGCAAGTTAAGGCCATTTGAAGATTTATCAGAGTTTCAGTTTGGACTCAAGGCTAGCATAGCTATGACCGATAGCTTAAAGTGACAAGAGGCACGAGTACTTTATTGTCACAAAATTTCTTGATTCTATGACGCTCCAGTAAAAAGTTACAAGCATTTGAATGTTGCAAACTTTAATAGGTGTAGGGCGCATTGTACAGAATTTGGGGCCTTTCGAAGTTTTATAAGTGTTTTATTTTGGACTCAAGGGTATCAAATCTATGACCGATAGTTTAAACTGACAAGAGAAGTTAAAAGTCACAAATTTTCAAGGTTTTATGACGCTCCAGTAAAAAGTTTCAAGCATTTGAATGCTGTAAACTTTGATAGGTGTAGGGCGCATCGTACAGAAATTAGAGCTATTGGCAGTTATATCAGTGTTTCATTTTGGACTCAAGTATAGAAAACCTATGACCGATAGCTTAAATTGACAAGAGACACGAGTACTTCAATGTCACAAATTTTCAACGTTTTATGACGCTCCAGTAAAATGTTACAAGCATTTGAATGTTGCAAACTTTGATAGGTGTAGTTCGCACCGTATAGAAGTTTGGGCTTTTTAAAATTTTATAATTCTTACCTGTTGGACTCTAGGGTAGCATAGCTATGACCGATAGTTTAAATTGACAATAGTACTTTACTTCAAAAGTAGCATAGCTATGACCTATAGCTCAAATTGACAAGGGGCACGAGTACTTTACTGTCACAAAATTTAAGGGTTTTATTACGCTCCAGTGAAAGGTTAACACCATATGTATGTTGGAAACTTTGATAGGTGTAGGACGCGACGTACAGAAATTACGGCCATTTGAAGTTTTATCAGTGTTTCATTTTGGAGTCAAGGTAGAATAGCTATGATTAATAGCTTAAATAGACAAGAGGCACAAGTACTTCATTGCGTCAAAATTTCAATATCCAGTAAAAAGTTACAAGCATTGGAATGGTGCGAACTTTGATAGGTATTGTACGCACCGTATAGAAGTTAGCGCCATTGGAAGTTTTATCGGTGTTTGAATTTGGACTCAAAGGTAGCATAGCTATAACCGATAGCTTAAATTGGCAAGAGTACTTTATTGTCACAATATTTCGAGGTTTTATGACGCTCAAGTGAAAGGTTAACCCCATTTGTATGTTGCAAATTTGATAGGTGTAGGACACACCGTACAGAAATTAGGGCCATTTGAAGAATCATCTGTGTTTAATTTTGGACTCAAAAGTAGCATAGCTATGACCGGTAGCTTAAATGGACAAGGGACACGAGTATTTTATTGTAGCCAAATTTCAAGGTTTTATGATTCTCCAGTAAAAACCTACAAACATTTGAATGTTGCAAACTTTGATAGGTGTAGTATGCACCGTAGGGCAATTAGAAGTTTTATCAGTGTTTCATTTTGGACTCTAGATAGAATATCTATGACTGATAGCTTAAATTGACAGGAGGCACGAGTACATCATTGCCACAAAATTTCAAGTTTTATGGTGCTCCAGTAAAAAGATAAATCATTTGAATGTTGCAAACTTTGATAGGTGTAGTACGCACCGTATAGAAATTAGGGCCATTGGAAGTTTTATCAGTATTTCAATTTGGCCTCAAGGGTAGCATAGCTTTGACAGATAGCTTAAATTGACAAGAGTAATTTATTGTCACAAAATTTTGAGGTTTTATGACTCTCCAGAAAAAAGGTTACAACCATTTGTATGTTGCATACTTTGATAGGTGTAGAGCACAGCGTATAAAAGATAGGGCCATTTGAAGATTCATCAGTGTTTCATTTTGGACTCAAGGGTAGCATAGCTTTGACCGATAGCTTAAATTGACAAGGGGCACGAGTACTTTATTGTAGCCAAATTTCAAGGTTTTATGACGCTCCAGTAAAAAACTACAGACATTTGAATGTTGCAAACTTTGATAGGTGTAGGGCGCACCGTACAGAAATTAGGGCCATTTGAAGAATCATCTGAGTTTCATTTTGGACTCAAAAGTAGCATAGCTATGACCGATAACTTAAATTGACAAGAGTACTTTATTGTCACAAAATTTCAAGGTTTTATGACGCTCCAGTAAAAAGTAACAAACATTTTAATGTTGCAAACTTTGATAGGTGTAGGGCGCACCGTACAGAAATTAGGGCCATTTGAAGTTTTATTACTGTTTCATTTTGGACTCAAGGGTAGCATAGCTATGACCGATAGCTTAACTTGACAAGAGGCACGAGTACTTTATTGTCACAAAGTTTCAATGTTTTATGGCGCTCCAGTAAGAAGTTACAAGCATTTGAATGTTGTAAACTTTGATAGGTGTAGGGCGCACCGTATAGAAATTAGGGTCATTTAAATTTTATCAGTGTTTTTTTATGGACTCAAGGTAGAGTAGCTAAAACTGATAGCTTAAATTGACAAGAGGCACGAGTATTTCATTGTCACAAAATTTCAAAGTTTTTTGGCCCTCCTATGAAAACTTACATGCATTTGAATGATGCACACTTTCATAGGTGTAGGGCGCTCCGTATGCAAGTTAAGGCCATTTGAAGATTTATCAGAGTTTCAGTTTGGACTCAAGGCTAGCATAGCTATGACCGATAGCTTAAATTGACAAGAGGCACCAGTACTTTATTGTCACAAAATTTCTTGATTCTATGACGCTCCAGTAAAAAGTTACAAGCATTTGAATGTTGCAAACTTTAATAGGTGTAGGGCGCATTGTACAGAATTTGGGGCCATTCGAAGTTTTATAAGTGTTTTATTTTGGACTCAAGGGTATCAAATCTATGACCGATAGTTTAAACTGACAAGAGAAGTTAAAAGACACAAATTTTCAAGGTTTTATGACGCTCCAGTAAAAAGTTTCAAGCATTTGAATGCTGTAAACTTTGATAGGTGTAGGGCGCATCGTACAGAAATTAGAGCTATTGGCAGTTATATCAGTGTTTCATTTTGGACTCCTATGACCGATAGCTTAAATTGACAAGAGACACGAGTACTTCAATGTCACAAATTTTCAACGTTTTATGACGCTCCAGTAAAATGTTACAAGCATTTGAATGTTGCAAACTTTGATAGGTGTAGTTCGCACCGTATAGAAGTTTGGGCTTTTTAAAATTTTATAATTCTTACCTGTTGGACTCTAGGGTAGCATAGCTATGACCGATAGTTTAAATTGACAATAGTACTTTACTTCAAAAGTAGCATAGCTATGACCTATAGCTCAAATTGACAAGGGGCACGAGTACTTTACTGTCACAAAATTTAAGGGTTTTATGACGCTCCAGTGAAAGGTTAACACCATATGTATGTTGGAAACTTTGATAGGTGTAGGACGCGACGTACAGAAATTACGGCCATTTGAAGTTTTATCAGTGTTTCATTTTGGAGTCAAGGTAGAATAGCTATGATTAATAGCTTAAATAGACAACAGGCACAAGTACTTCATTGCGTCAAAATTTCAATATCCAGTAAAAAGTTACAAGCATTGGAATGGTGCGAACTTTGATAGGTATTGTACGCACCGTATAGAAGTTAGCGCCATTGGAAGTTTTATCAGTGTTTGAATTTGGACTCAAAGGTAGCATAGCTATAACCGATAGCTTAAATTGGCAAAAGTACTTTATTGTCACAAAATTTCGAGGTTTTATGACGCTCAAGTGAAAGGTTAACCCCATTTGTATGTTGCAAATTTGATAGGTGTAGGACACACCGTACAGAAATTAGGGCCATTTGAAGAATCATCTGTGTTTAATTTTGGACTCAAAAGTAGCATAGCTATGACCGGTAGCTTAAATGGACAAGGGACACGAGTATTTTATTGTAACCAAATTTCAAGGTTTTATGATTCTCCAGTAAAAACCTACAAACATTTGAATGTTGCAAACTTTGATAGGTGTAGTATGCACCGTAGGGCAATTAGAAGTTTTATCAGTGTTTCATTTTGGACTCTAGATAGAATATCTATGACTGATAGCTTAAATTGACAGGAGGCACGAGTACATCATTGCCACAAAATTTCAAGTTTTATGGTGCTCCAGTAAAAAGATAAATCATTTGAATGTTGCAAACTTTGATAGGTGTAGTACGCACCGTATAGAAATTAGGGCCATTGGAAGTTTTATCAGTATTTCAATTTGGCCTCAAGGGTAGCATAGCTTTGACAGATAGCTTAAATTGACAAGAGTAATTTATTGTCACAAAATTTTGAGGTTTTATGACTCTCCAGAAAAAAGGTTACAACCATTTGTATGTTGCATACTTTGATAGGTGTAGAGCACAGCGTATAAAAGATAGGGCCATTTGAAGATTCATCAGTGTTTCATTTTGGACTCAAGGGTAGCATAGCTTTGACCGATAGCTTAAATTGACAAGGGGCACGAGTACTTTATTGTAGCCAAATTTCAAGGTTTTATGATGCTCCAGTAAAAAACTACAGACATTTGAATGTTGCAAACTTTGATAGGTGTAGGGCGCACCGTACAGAAATTAGGGCCATTTGAAGAATCATCTGAGTTTCATTTTGGACTCAAAAGTAGCATAGCTATGACCGATAACTTAAATTGACAAGAGTACTTTATTGTCACAAAATTTCAAGGTTTTATGACGCTCCAGTAAAAAGTAACAAACATTTTAATGTTGCAAACTTTGATAGGTGTAGTACGCACCGTATAGAAGTTAGCGCCATCGGAAATTTTGTCAGTGTTTAAATTTGGACTCAAGGGTAGCATAGCTATGACCGATAGCTTAAATTGACAGGAGTACTTTATTGTCACAAAATTTCGAGGTTTTATGACGCTCCAGTAAAAAGTTAGAAATATTTGAATGTTTCAAACTTTGATATGTGTAGGACACAGCGTATAAAAGATAGGGCCATTTGAAGATTCATAAGCGTTTCATTTTGGAGTCAAGGGTGGAATAGCTACGACTGATATTTTAAATTGACAAGACGCATGAGTACTTCATTGTCACAAGATTTCAATGTTTTATGGCGCTCCAATAAAAAGTTACAAGCATTTGAATGTTGCAAACTTTGATGGGTGTAGTACGCACCGTACAGAAATTAGGGGCAATTGACGTTTTATCAGTGTTTCATTTTGGACTCAAGGGTATCATAGATATGACCGATAGCTGAAATTGACAAGAGTACTTTATTGTCAAAAAATTTCAAGGTTTTATGACGCTCCAGTAGAAAGTTACAACCATTTGTATGTTGCAAACGTTGATAGGTGTAGGACGCAGCGTATAGAAGATAGCGACATTTGAACTTTTATCAGTGTTTCATTTTGGACTCCAGATAGAATAGAAATGACTGATAGCTTAAATTGACAGGAGGCGCGATTACATCATTGCCACAAAATTTCAAGTTTTATGGTGCTCCAGTAAAAAATTACAATCATTTGAATGTTGCAAACTTTGATAGGTGTGGTACGCACCGTATAGAAGTTAGGGCCATTGGAAGTTTTATTAGTATTTCAATTTGGCCTCAAGGATAGCATAGTTTTGACAGATAGCTTAAATTGACAAGAGTAATTTATTGTCACAAAATTTCGAGTATTTATGACGCTCCAGTTAAAGGTTACAACCATTTGTATGTTGCAAACTTTGATAGGTTTAGGACGCACCGTACAGAAATTAGGGCCATTTGAAGAAACATCTGTGTTTCATTTTGGACTCAAAAGTAGCATAGCTATGACCGAACGCTTAAAGTGACAAGAGGCACGAGTACTTTATTGTCACAAAATTTCAAGGTTTTATGACGCTCCAGTAAAAAGTTACAAACATTTGAATGTTGCAAACTTTGTTAGGTGTAGGACGCACCGTACAGAAGTTAGGGCCATTTGAAGTTTACAGTGTTTCATTTTGGACTCAACGGTAGCATAGCAATGACCGATAGCTTAAATTGACAAGAGTACTTTATTGTCACAAAATTTCAAGGTTTTATGGCGCACCAGCAAAAAGTTACAAGCATTTGAATGTTGCGAACTTTGATAGGTGTTGTTAATTGCATTAACAGTTGATGTGCAAACCTCATTGGGAGGTATGTAACATTCAAACTTTTGATGCATAACATCTTCTTTTGCATACAATTGGGCTTGTGTTAAGCAAACCTTGCCAGCTTAACGATGGAATTTGCATTGTTGACAAAAACTCCAATATATACTACATCAGCGAAGGCATTGCACTGGATGAAACATGATATCAAGTGCAATACGCTGAGAAACTCAATTCAAGGCCAGCTTGCAAATTTGTCAATAATGCACATTTCGTGGCTATGCTGTCAATTCAATAATACCTAATATGTATAGCCAAATTATATGTAATATATGTATATAGAAAAATGAATAAATACCCACGATTGGCACATCCAAAAGTCAGTCAATCAGTAAGAGTTAACTGTGAGTCTTTTCATTTTAACTTAACATTGATTGATTCTCCTTCTCCGACACCAAGGTTTATGTGCCTGTTGTCAAACCCAACATCAACTCGGTACAAGCACCGCTGTTGACATTAGGTCCTTTTTCAACGATACCAAGGTTTACGTGCCTGGTATCAACTTTATAATCAACTCGGTACAAGAACAGCTGTTGAAATTCAGCTGTTAATTTTAGTTTAACATTTTGGTGACCCCGACGTTTGCAACCTTCTGTGTACCAGACGGAAAGGATAACTGGTTCAAGTGCCAAGTATCCATCGATCCACTGATCATTGAAACATCCTTCAGTAGGCAGCAAACAGCTACCAACCTAGTATCCACATTCATCAATCAAGTCCTAAGCTAGTAACCTGCAGAAGACTTCAGACATCATATACATCATCAAGCTATCAAGTGTCCTGTAACCAGCAGACGACAACAATCAAGTCAGCATTAGCCGGTAACCAGCAGACGACAACAACGAATCCTGCACATAGCATTCAAAAACACGATACGTCAGCATCATGGGAATGGATGAACTATCATTGAGGCAAGATGAACTTGCACTGGCTCTACAAAAAGCTATAGCCAATTACAAGAAGGCGCCACAAGAGCGCAGAACAATAGATGTCATAACAACAAAAGCCAAGGAGCTGGATGAATTGTGGGTACAGTTTGACAAACTCGACAATACCATCCGCGACCAACATGGCAAGGAAGTCGACCACCCATATTTCTTGAAGGATTTACACACTGCCATTCGCACGAAATACCGAGAAGCACGGGATGAGATGGACAGAGCAGTACAGACCATCAAACGTCTCCAGGCAGCATCAACCTCAAAGGCTGCACCGGAGGTACTCAAAACAGTACGGTCGCCGCAGCCAGCCACCAGACAAAGCGAATCAAGCACCGTGATAGCTGCCCCCAGAAGTCCGTCAAGTCAGCTATGCTCACTAATTGACAAACAAAAGAAGTCAATAGACACAGCTAGCCAACTACTTAGCCAAGTGCTTAATAGTGTGACACAACAAACGTCGCACTATTATGCAATGCAGGCGAAGACAGTAGAAACGCATTGGAAATCTGCCCAGGACCTGCACCAAAGGATCTGGTTATCTGATGAGCCCAGCTCATACGACTACGAGGGTTTTGCCCAGAAGGAGCAAGAAATCACTGCACAGATTGTGCAGCTTCAAGATATGGCTCGAGAATCAGCGGTATCAATTATGCAAGCCTCTCCAACAGCAGTCAACAGGAAAACAGCCAATATGACGACATCAGGTCTAAAACTTCCCAAGGTTGAACTACCAAAATTCGATGGCAGCTACCACAAGTGGAGGCAGTTCCACGATCTATTTATGGAGTTGGTCGACAAACAACCAATTCCAGCTTGCCAAAAGATGTGGTTCTTGAAGTCCAGCTTATCCGGTCAGGCGGAAGGACTAATTCGGCACTTCACAGCATCGGCAAATGATTACGAGGCTGCATGGGCGGTGGTGAAGGATCGATATGAAAACCCTCGGCTGCTGATAAACGCAACGTTAAGCAGACTGCTCTCCCAACCGACAATCAACAACGATCAGGCATCAGCGATTAAGTTCCTCCACGACACTACCAAGGAGTGCATCATGACTCTACAAGGTCTAGGAGTGAGCACCGACAGCTGGGACTCCATTCTGCTGTACATAATAACCCAAAACCTGCACAAAACCACTCACGCATTATGGGAGCAATCCTTAAAACAGCCGAAGGAGATACCATCTGTAAACGAATTCCTGAAATTCCTTGAACTTAGATTCCAGTCATTGGAAGCTTTAGGAGGAAGACTCAACAAGGATGCGGCAGAACAAGGGCGACCAAGGGCCTACCAGGCGTTAAGTGTTTCAGTGCCAACAGGTCCAGCATGCATCACATGCAACCAACATCATGCGCTATTTCAATGTCAAGATTTTCTCAAAATGACACCAAGTCAGCGGTTAAACACAGTCCAAAAAGCAAACTACTGTGTAAACTGTCTGAAAGGTGGGCACAATGCCAAATCTTGCTTGTCAGGCAACTGCACCAAATGCAATAGAAAACACAACACGTTGTTGCATCTAGAAGCACGGGAGCAGACCACAAGAGGAAGCCGATCAACAGCAATCAATTTAAAATCAACTACAACTCTGTCCAATACCGCAGTGGCATCAGCAGCCACCGACAGCATGCCTACACATCGAAGCTGTTATGTCTTGTTGGGAACAGCTAAAATCAGAATAACAGCTGCGAATGGACGATCAGGTGAATTCAGAGCCATTCTCGACTCAGGATCACAAATCAACATCGTCTCCGAGCGTGTCATTAAAAGACTAGGCATATATCCAATCGAGGCTTCGTTGTGGATTGAAGGTATTGGGAATGCCCAAAGAAGAGCTACGCACCGCGCTAACATGAAACTGGAATCTCGAACAAGCAACTTTGCAGCCGACTTCGAGGCATTTGTGCTGCCAAGCATTGTTCCAACTCAACCAGCTCAGCAGCTAAACGTTAAAAAATGGCCGATTCCTAAGGGTCTCCAACTGGCTGATCCGGACTTTCATCAACCAGGAAAAATCAATGTTCTCTTGGGCGCAGAGCTGTATTACGACCTCATAGAAATGGGCCAAATCAAACTTTCCTCTGAGCTCCCAGTCATGCAAAACACAACGCTTGGTTGGGTGATAAGTGGAAAAATTGGCCAAAGCTCAACAAAAACAGCAACGTGTGCAGTCTACACTGGTAAGGAGAATGGTTCCCTCAACGACACTCTTGAAAAATTCTGGCAACTTGAAGGATGTGATTCACCGAGCTGTAAGTTTACAACCGCCGAGCGTCGCTGTAAAGAACATTTTCTGCAAAATTATCAACGTGATATCAATGGGCATTTCATAGTGAAATTGCCGTTCCAAACCACTCCAAACCAATCGCGGAAGTTAGCTCTGCAACGGTTCATGACAATTGAATGAAAAATGATAAAGATTCCTGAATTCAAGGCCCAATATGTAGCCTTCATGCGAGAATACGAGAAGCTTGGTCATATGGAAGAGATTGATATAAATAGCATCAAGAGTTCCCACTACTTTCTTCCACATCATGCCGTTTTGAAGCCAGACAGCTCAACGACAGAGCTAAGAGTCGTATTCGATGCTTCAGCCAAAACATCAACAAATGTCTCTTTAAACAATCTTCTGGCAACAGGACCAACTATCCAGGAAGATGTATTCACTATTCTTTTGCGTTTCCGGCTCCCTCGATTTGTCTTTACAGCCGACATTGAAAATATGTATCGACAAGTGCGAGTAGATAAAGACGATCAAAAGTTCCAACTTATCTGGTGGAGAGAGGATCCCTCACATCCCATGAAGTGTTATCAGCTCACGACAGTCACCTACGGTACAACATCTGCACCGTATTTGGCTATCCGCACACGATCAAGCCAACAAATATCAACTAGGAGCAGAAGCCGTAAAATCCAATTTTTATGTCGATGATGTGTTGAGCGGATCTGATCATCTCTCCACTGCATGTGAAATACAGCGGCAACTTCGACTCATCCTTAGTTCCGCGGGTTTCAATTTACGTAAATGGTGCGCGAATCACCCAAGGTTACTAGAAGAAATTCCAGTCACGGACCGTGAAGTAAATATGGAATTCGGTGACACACTGGACGAAAACATCAAAACAATGGGATTGATTTGGAGCCCTTATAATGATGACTTTAAGGTCAAGGTTGGTGTAGTAGAATCCGGTAGGATAACAAAGCGTTCAGCCTTAGCAGATATTTCACGTATTTTTGATCCCCTTGGCTTCGTCGCGCCAGTTACGACCACAGCAAAAGTATTCCTTCAACAACTATGGAAACTTAAAATAGACTGGGATACAGAACTTCCAGCACCACTTCACAAAACATGGCTAACCTTCAAAAAGGACTTGCAGAAGTTAGAAACCATCAGCGTGCCACGCCACGTCTTCGGTCGCACAGTACCCAAGGACCCCCAAGTACACATTTTCGCTGACGCATCAGAACGTGCCTATGGAGCGGTAGCATACATGCGAACACAAAATTGCCAAAGACAGATAATCGTTCGCTTGCTATGCGCGAAATCACGAGTAGCTCCAACAAAGCAAGTAACATTACCAAGACTGGAATTGTGCGCTGCTAAGGTCGCCGTGGAATTGATGCAGAAGCTCCATGAAAGCCCATTCTTCAAAGGCGTTATAAAGCATTTTTGGTCTGATTCCACAGCGGTGCTGGGATGGATAAATGCAGAATCAGCACACTACCACACATTCGTGGCAAACCGAATTTCGGCTATTCAGCAAGCAACTAATCCACAACAATGACGTCACGTGCCGTCCCAAGGCAATCCCGCAGATCTGGTATCAAGAGGCGTGACAGCAGCTAAATTGGTAGACAACCTGTTTTGGCTATATGGACCTAAGCTCCTGCACGGATCTATGACAATTTGGCCACTTCAACTTCCACGAGAACAATTTGCCTTGGAACTCAGGCGGCAGACGAGTGCAGCTCTAACACTCAATTCGAAAGAGACAACAACTTTCTGGGAAGAAATCAATCACAAGAACTCACTCACAGGAACACTTCGACGCCTGCAAAGAATTGTAGCTGAAGAAATGGAGGCATAATTGACATTGATTGTCAAGGGTACCCAAGGAAGAGCCTTTTACGATGACATTAAAAACTTAGAGCGTCACTCAACTGTCAATAACACTAGCGATATCAGTAATTTGTCACCGTTTATTGATGACCAAGGTATCCTAAGAGTTGGAGGACGGCTAGAAGCATCTAACTTGAGCTATGACGCAAAACATCCCATGTTGCTGCCATACAATGACCATATATCCAGAATGATTCTCGTCATGATGCATGAGAATAATTTGCATTGTGGTCCACAAGGTTTGCTATCAGCGTCAAGGCAACGATTTTGGATAATAAAAGGAAAAATAATGGCCCGAAACGTTGTGCAAAATTGCGTGCGCTGCACCAGATCCAAGCCTAAGTTATTCACTCAAGTGATGGGAAATTTGCCAGCAACCAGAGTCACTCCAGCTCGCCCGTTTGTCCATAGTGGAGTGGATTATTGCGGACCATTTTGGGTGCACTATAAAATTCGTGGAAAGAAGCCACACAAGGCTTACATCGCAGTATTTTCCTGTTTCGCAACAAAGGCAGTTCACCTAGAGGTTGTAACCGAATTGACGACCGAAGCATTTATCGGAGCGCTGAAACGCTTCACGTCTCGCCGCGGACGGTGTGACACTATCTATTGTGACAACGCAACCAATTTCGTCGGCGCAAGTAACAATCTGAAGGAGCTAAACGATGTCATCTTCTCAAACACCTCACGAGAAAATATCACGAGATCATGCAGCGACCGTGGAATAAACTTCAAATTTATTCCTCCTAGAGCTCCACATTTGGGAGGCTTATGGGAAGCAGCTGTTAAATCCGCCAAGCATTTGCTACTACGAAGTGTATCGACGGCATCACTCGAAACCATCGTCGTGGAGATCGAGGGAATTTTGAATTCTCGACCGCTTACCCCAATGTCAACAGATCCAGATGACCTAACAGCGCTAACTCCGGGACACTTCTTGATAGGCGAACCGTTAACTTCACAGATAGATAGGAACATGTCAGAATCCAAGGTATCCCTACAAACTAGATGGAAATTGGTGACGCACCTTAAATACGAGTTCTGGAAACGTTGGTCACACGAGTACCTTCACCAACTTCCGCAACGACACAAATGGAAGGGTCAAACTAGCACCATAGAGCCAAAAACTATGGTAATCGTCAAAGAAGATAACTTACCAGTGCTCCAATGGCCTCTAGGGCGAATTGTTAAGGTTTACAAGGGTGACGATGGCTTAGTAAGAGTGTGCGACGTAAAAACACAAAGGGGCATATTTAAAAGAGCAATTCAAAGACTGGCTCCATTATTCTCGGCAGATCATGACGACATCGAAGTTGATCCAGAAGAGCAACCAGTGCCAAAAAGGAGAAGAATAATACAAGCAATCACTAATGGTTTGGCATTGCTACTCACAATAATGATGTTACCAATAATATTGGGATCTCCAGTGCAAGTTAATCGTTTTGGTTCAAAACTTGGCATCCACTTCGAAAATATAGGATCAGTTGCTATTTCATCTACGGAATGGAACTTGCTCGTATACTACGATCTGAAACCATATTGGACAGAAGCATCAACGCTGTTCAACGGTACCAGCACCCTACGTCAACTTTGCCGAAAGATTAAACAAAACTACACTTGTAGTCATCTAACTGACAGCTTCGATCGACTTGAGGGAGAATTGCGTGTAGTTAATAATCTGATAAGAAGCAGTCGCAACAGTAAATCTCGTTGGAAACCTTGCACATACACTATTCGGCGTGTTAGATTCAGAGTATTCCAATAAGATGTCAAGGACAATATTAAACGTCAAAGAAAACGAGCCCAATCTGCTACATCTGCTGAAGAATCAAACATCCATAATTGATTCCACCGTCAACATCATAAAGCAGGATCAGATAGCGGTTAAGACAAAATTTGATGAATTTGACAAACAAGTGAATCAAATGTGGAATCAATTGCAGAAAGAAGACGAAGAGCTGCAACAATCGAAATTGTTGGAACTATTCAACGCTCTGTCAATTCAACTAACTCTAATCGCAACCGATTTACAACGTACACAGTCGGCTATACTGGATGTTCTCACAGACACTCACCATGGTAAATTCAAACCGCTACTTTTCACTCCCGAGCAGTTGCACACCGAAGTTCACAAAATTAAACTCCACCTGCCATCATCATTAGAACTACCTGCAAATCAAGAGGACTTAATACAACTGTATAGGATAATGAAGGTCAAGGGAGGACTCACTCAGGACCATGTTGTGTTTAAGATTACATTACCGTTGGTGGAACATGACCGATTTGAACTCTTTCTGCTCATTTCGTTACCAAATTGGATCAACAACACTATGGTGGCAATTGATACATGCACCACCTTTCTGGCCACAAATGCTGCTCGCGATCAATACCTCCGAATTAGCTCCGACGACTTTGCATCATGTGAGCGAATCAATCAAATTGAATACGTATGTTCAAATGTGCCAATCCGGTACAGCTATGAGGCTGAGATGTGTTCCTGCGAAATCAATTTGTTTAACAACAACACTCAACCAAATTGTAAACTAAAACCTGTGGCCAATAACATTATGTGGCTACCATTGAAGAAAAAAAATCAATGGATTTATGCAATTCCGTCAACTTCACGAGCCACTGCAGTCTGCGGCAAGGAAATCATCCCGTTGACACTGAAAGGCTCAGGACTACTGACACTTCAGCCAGAATGTGTGCTGAAACACAATGCAATCTCAATACAAGGGCAAGAATCCGTGTCCAGTGCGTTAACAGCATCACGCACAAGCCTAGGAAAAATTATAGAATTATCTAATAAAGAACAAATAACCCCACTATTGCAGAAAATCAACGCGATCACTTACACAACACAACTGAAGAATCTCACAGAATTACACAAATCTCTGGCCAAGGAAAAACTGATGACACTGCACAAAATTCAACCACCAGACTCTTACCACCATGCGGTCAGTTATACCGCACGGTTCCTGTCCGTGATACTTTTAATTACTGGGCTCATATGGAAAATACGAAGTCAACGTGGCGTCAATGTACCAGAAATCATCACGTCAACAGATACGGTGCCTCAGCCTCGCCCTCGCCACCAACCAATAGAGAATCTTATATAGGTTGAGCTGTGCTCAACGCGCGGGAGAAATGTTAATTGCATTAACAGTTGATGTGCAAACCTCATTGGGAGGTATATAACATTCAAACTTTTAATGCATAACATCTTCTTTTGCATACAATTAGGCTTGTGTTAAGCAAACCTTGCAGCTTAACGGTGGAATTTGCATTGTTGACAAAAACTCCAATATATACTACATCAGCGAAGGCATTGCACTGGATGAAATATGATATCAAGTGCAATACGCTGAGAAACTCAATTCAAGGCCAGCTTGCAAATTTGTCAATAATGCACATTTCATGGTTATGCTGTCAATTCAATAATACCTAATATGTATAGCCAAATTATATATAATATATGTATATAGAAAAATGAATAAATACCCACGATTGGCACATCCAAAAGTCAGTCAATCAGTAAGAGTTAACTGTGAGTCTTTTAATTTTAACTTAACATTGATTGATTCTCCTTCTCCGACACCAAGGTTTATGTGCCTGTTGTCAAACCCAACATCAACTCGGTACAAGCACCGCTGTTGACATTAGGTCCTTTTTCAACGATACCAAGGTTTACGTGCCTGGTATCAACTTTATAATCAACTCGGTACAAGAAGCGTTGTTGAAATTCAGCTGTTAATTTTAGTTTAACAGGTGTAGTACGCACCATATAGAAGTTAGGGCCATTGGAAGTTTTATCAGTATTTCAATTTGGCCTCAAGGGTAGCATAGCTTTGACAGATAGCTTAAATTGACAAGAGTAATTTATTGTCACAAAATTTTGAGGTTTTATGACTCTCCAGAAAAAAGGTTACAACCATTTGTATGTTGCATACTTTGATAGGTGTAGGGCACAGCGTATAAAATATAGGGCCATTTGAAGATTCATCTGTGTTTCATTTTGGACTCAAGGGTAGCATAGCTTTGACCGATAGCTTAAATTGACAAGGGGAACGAGTACTTTATTGTAGCCAAATTTTGAGGTTTTCTGACGCTCCAGTGAAAGGTTACAACCATTTGTATGTTACAAATTTGATAGGTGTAGGATGCACCGTACAGAAATTAGGGCCATTTGAAGAATCATTTGAGTTTCATTTTGGACTCAAAAGTAGCATAGCTATGACCGGTCGCTTAAATTTACAAGAGGCACGAGTACTTTATTGTCACAAAATTTTAAGGTTTTACGACGCTCTAGTAAAAAGTTACAAACATTTGAATGTTGCAAACTTTGATAGGTGTAGGACGCACCGCACAGAAGTTAGGGCCATTTGAAGTTTACAGAGTTTCATTTTGGACTCAACGGTAGCATAGCTATGACCGATAGCTTAAATTTACAAGAGTACTTTATTGTCACAAAATTTCAAGGTTTTATGACGCTCCAGTAAATTGTTACAAACATTTTAATGTTGCAAACTTTGATAGGTGTAGGGCGCACCGTACAGAAATTAGGGCCATTTGAAGTTTTATTACTGTTTCATTTTGGACTCAAGGTATAATAGCTATGATTGATAGCTTAAATTGACAAGAGGCACGAGAACTTAATTGCGACAAAATTTCAATGTTTTATGGCGCTCCAGTAAAAAGTTACAAATATTTGAATGTTTCAAACTTTGATAGGTGTAGGGCGCACCGTACAGAAATTAGGGCCATTTGAAGTTTTATTACTGTTTCATTTTGGACTCAAGGTATAATAGCTATGATTGATAGCTTAAATTGACAAGGGGCACGAGTACTTCATTGTCACAAAATTTTGAGGTTTTCTGACGCTCCAGTGAAAGGTTACAACCATTTGTATGTTACAAATTTGATAGGTGTAGGATGCACCGTACAGAAATTAGGGCCATTTGAATAATCATTTGAGTTTCATTTTGGACTCAAAAGTAGCATAGCTATGACCGGTCGCTTAAATTTACAAGAGGCACGAGTACTTTATTGTCAGAAAATTTCAAGGTTTTATGACGCTCCAGTAAAAATTACAAACATTTGAATGTTGCAAACTTTGATAGGTGTAGGACACAGCGTATAAAATATAGGGCCATTTGAAGATTCATCAGTGTTTCATTTTGGACTCAAGGGTAGCATAGCTTTGACCGATAGCATAAATTGACAAGGGGCACGAGTACTTTACTGTAGCCAAATTTCAAGATTTTATGATGCTCCAGTAAAAATCTACAAACAATTGAATGTTGCAAACTTTGATAGGTGTAGTTCGCACCGTACAGAAATTAGGGGCAATTGAAGTTTTATCAGTGTTTCATTTTGGACTCAAGGGTATCATAGCTATAACCGATAATTTAAATTGACAAGAGTACTTTATTGGTTTTATGACACTCCAGTACAATGTTACAAGCATTTGAATGTAGCAAACTTAGATAGGAGTAGTACGCACCGTATCAAAGTTTGCAACTGTGGAGAAGTTTGGGCTTTTGGAAGTTTTATAATGGTTTCCGTTTGGAGTCTAGGGTAGCATAGCTATGACGGATAGTTTAAATTGACAAGAGTACTTTATTGCCAGAAAAATTCGAGGTTTCATGACGCCCCAGTAAAAGGTGACAACCATTTGTATGTTGCAAACTTTGATAGGTGTAGAACTCAGTGTCTAAAATATAGGGCCATTTGAAGATTCATCAGTATCTCATTTTGGACTCAAGGGTAGCATAGCTATGACCGATAACTTCAATTGACAAGGGGCACGAGTACTTTATTGACACAAAATTTCGAGGTTTTATGACGCTCCAGTTAAAGGTTATGACCATTTGCGTGTTGCAAACTTTGATAGGTTTAGGACGCACCGTTCAGAAATTAGGGTCATTAGAAGTTTTATCAGTGTTTCTTTTAGGCCTCAAGGTATAATAGCTATGATTGAAAGCTTAAATTGATAAGAGGCACGAGTACTTCATTCCGACAAAATTTCAATGTTTTATGGCGCTCCAGTAAAAAGTTACAAGCATTGGAATGGTGCGAACTTTGATAGATGTTGTACGCACCGTATAGAAGTTAGCGCCATTGGAAGTTTTATCAGTGTTTGAATTTGGAATCAAAGGTAGCATAGCTATAACCGATAGCTTAAATTGACAAGAGTACTTTATTGTCACAAAATTTCGAGGTTTTCTGACGCTCAATTGAAAGGTTACAACCATTTGTATGTTGCAAATTTGATAGGTGTAGGACGCACCGAACAGAAATTAGGGCCATTTGAAGAATCATCTGTGTTTCATTTTGGACTCAAAAGTAGCATAGCTATGACCGATAGCTTAAGTGGACAAGGGACACGAGTACTTTATTGTAGCCAAATTTCAAGGTTTTATGACGCTCCAGTAAAAACCTACAAACATTTGAATGTTGCAAACTTTGATAGGTGTAGTATGCACCGTATAGAAGTTAAGTTAGGGCAATTAGAAGTTTTATCAGTATTTCATTTTGGACTGAAGGGTAGAATAGCTATGACTGATAGCTTGAATTGACAAGAGGGACGAGTAGTTCATTGTCACAAAATTTCAAGATTTTATGACGCTCCAGCAAAAAATTACAAACATTTGAATGTTGGAAACTTTAATTTGAATACTTGACAAGAGTACTTTATTGTCAAAAAATTTCAAGGTTTTATGACGCTCCAGTAGAAATTTACAACCATTTGTATGTTGCAAACGTTGATAGGTGTAGGACGCAGCGTATAGAAGATAGCGACATTTGAACTTTTATCTGTGTTTCATTTTGGACTCTAGATAGAATAGCTATGACTGATAGCTTAAATTGACAGGAGGCACGAGTACATCATTGCCACAAAATTTCAAGTTTTATGGTGCTCCAGTAAAAAATTACAATCATTTGAATGTTGCAAACTTTGATAGGTGTAGTACGCACCGTATAGAAATTAGGGCCATTGGAAGTTTTATCAGTATTTCAATTTGGCCTCAAGGGTAGCATAGCTTTGACAGATAGCTTAAATTGACAAGAGTAATTTATTGTCACAAAATTTTGAGGTTTTATGACGCTCCAGTAAAAAGTTACAAATATTTGAATGTTTCAAACTTTGATAGGTGTAGGACGCACCGTACTGAAGTTAGGGTCATTTGAAGTTTACAGTGTTTCATTTTGGACTCACCGGTAGCATAGCTATGACCGATAGCTTAAATTGACAAGAGTTCTTTATTGTCAGAAAATTTCAAGGTTTTATGATGCTCCAGTAAAAATTACAAACATTTGAATGTTGCAAACTTTGATAGGTGTAGGACACAGCGTATAAAAGATAGGGCCATTTGAAGATTCATCAGTGTTTCATTTTGGACTCAAGGGTAGCATAGCTTTGACCGATAGCTTAAATTGACAAGGGGCACGAGTACTTTACTGTAGCTAAATTTCAAGGTTTTATGACGCTCCAGTAAAAAACTACAGACATTTGAATGTTGCAAACTTTGATAGGTGTAGGGCGCACCGTACAGAAATTAGGGCCATTTGAAGTTTTTTCAGTTTTTCATTTTGGGCTCAAGGTAGAATAGCTATAATTGATGGCTTAAATTGACAAGAGACACGAGTACTTCATTGCGACAAAATTTCAATGTTTTACGGCGCTCCATTAAAAAGTTACAAGCATTTGAATGCTGCGAACGTTGATAGGTGTAGTACGCACCGTATTGAAGTTAGCTCCATTGGAAGTTTTATCAGTGTTTCAATTTGGACTCAAGGGTAGCATAGCTATGACCGATAGCTTAAATTGACAAGGGGCACGAGTACTTCATTGTCACAAAATTTCGAGATTTTCTGACGCTCCAGTGAAAGGTTACAACCATTTGTATGTTACAAATTTGATAGGTGTAGGATGCACCGTACAGAAATTAGGGCCATTTGAAGAATCATCTGAGTTTCATTTTGGACTCAAAAGTAGCATAGCTATGACCGGTCGCTTAAATTTACAAGAGGCACGAGTACTTTATTGGCACAAAATTTTAATGTTTTACGACGCTCTAGAAAAAGTTCCAAACATTTGAATGTTGCAAACTTTGATAGGTGTAGGACGCACCGTACAGAAATTAGGGCCATTTGAAGTTTACAGAGTTTCATTTTGGACTCAACGGTATGACCGATAGCTTAAATTGACAAGAGTACTTTATTGTCACAAAATTTCAAGGTTTTATGACGCTCCAGTAAAAAGTTACAAACATTTTAATGCTGCAAACTTTGATAGGTGTAGGGCGCACCATACAGAAATTAGGGCCATTTGAAGTTTTATTACTGTTTCATTTTGGACTCAAGGTATAATAGCTATGATTGATAGCTTAAATTGACAAGAGGCACGAGTACTTAATTGCGACAAAATTTCAATGTTTTATGGCGCTCCAGTAAAAAGTTACAAATATTTGAATGTTTCAAACTTTGATAGGTGTAGGGCGCATCGTACAGAAATTAGGGCCATTTGAAGTTTTATTACTGTTTCATTTTGGACTCAAGGTATAATAGCTATGATTGATAGCTTAAATTGACAAGGGGCATAGCTATGACCGGTCGCGTAAATTTACAAGAGGCACCAGTACTTTATTGTCAGAAAATTTCAAGGTTTTATGACGCTCCAGTAAAAATTACAAACATTTGAATGTTGCAAACTTTGATAGGTGTAGGACACAGCGTATAAAAGATAGGGACACAAAATTTCGAGGTTTTATGACGCTCCAGTTAAAGGTTATAACCATTTGCGTGTTGCAAACTTTGATAGGTTTAGGACGCACCGTTCAGAAACTAGGGTCATTAGAAGTTTTATCAGTGTTTCTTTTAGGCCTCAAGGTATAATAGCTATGATTGAAAGCTTAAATTGATAAGAGGCACGAGTACTTCATTCCGACAAAATTTCAATGTTTTATGGCGCTCCAGTAAAAAGTTACAAGCATTGGAATGGTGCGAACTTTGATAGGTGTTGTACACACCGTATAGAAGTTAGCGCCATTGGAAGTTTTATCAGTGTTTGAATTTGGAATCAAAGGTAGCATAGCTATAACCGATAGCTTAAATTGACAAGAGTATTTATTGTCACAAAATTTTGAGGTTTTATGACGCTCCAGTAAAAAGTTACAAATATTTGAATGTTTCAAACTTTGATAGGTGTAGGACGCACCGTACTGAAGTTAGGGTCATTTGAAGTTTACAGTGTTTCATTTTGGACTCAACGGTAGCATAGCTATGACCGATAGCTTAAATTGACAAGAGTTCTTTATTGTCAGAAAATTTCAAGGTTTTATGACGCTCCAGTAAAAATTACAAACATTTGAATGTTGCAAACTGTGATAGGTGTAGGACACAGCGTATAAAAGATAGGGCCATTTGAAGATTCATCAGTGTTTCATTTTGGACTCAAGGGTAGCATAGCTTTGACCGATAGCTTAAATTGACAAGGGGCACGAGTACTTTACTGTTGCTAAATTTCAAGGTTTTATGACGCTCCAGTAAAAAACTACAGACATTTGAATGTTGCAAACTTTGATAGGTGTAAGGCGCAGCGTACAGAAATTAGGGCCATTTGAAATTTTTTCAGTTTTTCATTTTGGGCTCAAGGTAGAATAGCTATAATTGATGGCTTAAATTGACAAGAGGTACGAGTACTTCATTGCGAAAAAATTTCAATGTTTTACGGCGCTCCATTAAAAAGTTACAAGCATTTGAATGCTGCGAACGTTGATAGGTGTAGTACGCACCATATTAAAGTTAGCTCCATTGGAAGTTTTATCAGTGTTTCAATTTGGACTCAAGGGTAGCATAGCTATGACCGATAGCTTAAATTGACAAGGGGCACGAGTACTTCATTGTCACAAAATTTTGAGGTTTTCCGACGCTCCAGTGAAAGGTTACAACCATTTGTATGTTACAAATTTGATAGGTGTAGGATGCACCGTACAGAAATTAGGGCCATTTGAAGAATCATTTGAGTTTCATTTTGGACTCAAAAGTAGCATAGCTATGACCGGTCGCTTAAATTTACAAGAGGCACGAGTACTTTATTGTCACAAAATTTTAAGGTTTTACGACGCTCTAGTAAAAAGTTACAAACATTTGAATGTTGCAAACTTTGATAGGTGTAGGACGCACCGCACAGAAGTTAGGGCCATTTGAAGTTTACAGAGTTTCATTTTGGACTCAACGGTAGTATAGCTATGACCGATAGCTTAAATTGACAAGAGTACTTTATTGTCACAAAATTTCAAGGTTTTATGACGCTCCAGTAAAAAGTTACAAACATTTTAATGTTGCAAACTTTGATAGGTGTAGGGCGCACCGTACAGAAATTAGGGCCATTTGAAGTTTTATTACTGTTTCATTTTGGACTCAAGGTATAATAGCTATGATTGATAGCTTAAATTGACAAGGGGCACGAGTACTTCATTGTCACAAAATTTTGAGGTTTTCTGACGCTCCAGTGAAAGGTTACAACCATTTGTATGTTACAAATTTGATAGGTGTAGGATGCACCGTGCAGAAATTAGGGCCATTTGAATAATCATTTGAGTTTCATTTTGGACTCAAAAGTAGCATAGCTATGACCGGTCGCTTAAATTTACAAGAGGCACGAGTACTTTATTGTCAGAAAATTTCAAGGTTTTATGACGCTCCAGTAAAAATTACAAACATTTGAATGTTGCAAACTTTGATAGGTGTAGGACACAGCGTATAAAAGATAGGGCCATTTGAAGATTCATCAGTGTTTCATTTTGGACTCAAGGCTTGCATAGATTTGACCGATAGCATAAATTGACAAGGGGCATGAGTACTTTACTGTAGCCAAATTTCAAGATTTTATGATGCTCCAGTAAAAAACTACAAACAATTGAATGTTGCAAACTTTGATAGGTGTAGTTCGCACCGTACAGAAATTAGGGGCAATTGAAGTTTTATCAGTGTTTCATTTTGGACTCAAGGGTATCATAGCTATAACCGATAACTTAAATTGACAAGAGTACTTTATTGGTTTTATGACACTCCAGTAAAATGTTACAAGCATTTGAATGTTGCAAACTTAGATAGGAGTAGTACGCACCGTATCAAAGTTTGCAACTGTGGAGAAGTTTGGGCTTTTGGAAGTTTTATAATGGTTTCCGTTTGGAGTCTAGGGTAGCATAGCTATGACGGATAGTTTAAATTGACAAGAGTACTTTATTGCCAGAAAAATTCGAGGTTTCATGACGCCCCAGTAAAAGGTGACAACCATTTGTATGTTGCAAACTTTGATAGGTGTAGAACTCTGTGTCTAAAATATAGGGCCATTTGAAGATTCATCAGTATCTCATTTTGGACTCAAGGGTAGCATAGCTATGACCGATAACTTCAATTGACAAGGGGCACGAGTACTTTATTGACACAAAATTTCGAGGTTTTATGACGCTCCAGTTAAAGGTTATAACCATTTGCGTGTTGCAAACTTTGATAGGTTTAGGACGCACCGTTCAGAAATTATTGTCATTAGAAGTTTTATCAGTGTTTCTTTTAGGCCTCAAGGTATAACAGCTATGATTGAAAGCTTAAATTGATAAGAGGCACGAGTACTTCATTCCGACAAAATTTCAATGTTTTATGGCTCTCCAGTAAAAAGTTACAAGCATTGGGATGGTGCGAACTTTGATAGATGTTGTACGCACCGTATAGAAGTTAGCGCCATTGGAAGTTTTATCAGTGTTTGAATTTGGAATCAAAGGTAGCATAGCTATAACCGATAGCTTAAATTGACAAGAATACTTTATTGTCACAAAATTTCGAGGTTTTCTGACGCTCAAGTGAAAGGTTACAACCATTTGTATGTTGCAAATTTGATAGGTGTAGGACGCACCGTACAGAAATTAGGGCCATTTGAAGAATCATCTGTGTTTCATTTTGGACTCAAAAGTAGCATAGCTATGACCGATAGCTTAAGTGGACAAGGGACACGAGTACTTTATTGTAGCCAAATTTCAAGGTTTTATGACGCTCCAGTAAAAACCTACAAAAATTTGAATGTTGCAAACTTTGATAGGTGTAGTACGCACCGTATAGAAATTAGGGCCATTGGAAGTTTTATCAGTATTTCAATTTGGCCTCAAGGGTAGCATAGCTTTGACAGATAGCTTAAATTGACAAAGTAATTTATTGTCACAAAATTTTGAGGTTTTATGACGCTCCAGTAAAAAGTTACAAATATTTGAATGTTTCAAACTTTGATAGGTGTAGGACGCACCGTACTGAAGTTAGGGTCATTTGAAGTTTACAGTGTTTCATTTTGGACTCAACGGTAGCATAGCTATGACCGATAGCTTAAATTGACAAGAGTTCTTTATTGTCAGAAAATTTCAAGGTTTTATGACGCTCCAGTAAAAATTACAAACATTTGAATGTTGCAAACTTTGATAGGTGTAGGACACAGCGTATAAAAGATAGGGCCATTTGAAGATTCATCAGTGTTTCATTTTGGACTCAAGGGTAGCATAGCTTTGACCGATAGCTTAAATTGACAAGGGGCACGAGTACTTTACTGTAGCTAAGTTTCATTTTGGACTCAAGGGTAGCATAGCTTTGACCGATAGCTTAAATTGACAAGGGGCACGAGTACTTTACTGTAGCTAAATTTCAAGGTTTTATGACGCTCCAGTAAAAAACTACAGACATTTGAATGTTGCAAACTTTGATAGGTGTAGGGCGCACCGTACAGAAATTAGGGCCATTTGAAGTTTTTTCAGTTTTTCATTTTGGGCTCAAGGTAGAATAGCTATAATTGATGGCTTAAATTGACAAGAGACACGAGTACTTCATTGCGACAAAATTTCAATGTATTACGGCGCTCCATTAAAAAGTTACAAGCATTTGAATGCTGCGAACGTTGATAGGTGTAGTACGCACCGTATTGAAGTTAGCTCCATTGGAAGTTTTATCAGTGTTTCAATTTGGACTCAAGGGTAGCATAGCTATGACCGATAGCTTAAATTGACAAGGGGCACGAGTACTTCATTGTCACAAAATTTCGAGGTTTTCTGACGCTTCAGTGAAAGGTTACAACCATTTGTATGTTACAAATTTGATAGGTGTAGGATGCACCGTACAGAAATTAGGGCCATTTGAAGAATCATCTGAGTTTCATTTTGGACTCAAAAGTAGCATAGCTATGACCGGTCGCTTAAATTTACAAGAGACACGAGTACTTTATTGGCACAAAATTTTAATGTTTTACGACGCTCTAGAAAAAGTTACAAACATTTGAATGTTGCAAACTTTGATAGGTGTAGGACGCACCGTACAGAAATTAGGGCCATTTGAAGTTTACAGAGTTTCATTTTGGACTCAACGGTAGTATATCTATGACCGATAGCTTAAATTGACAAGAGTACTTTATTGTCACAAAATTTCAAGGTTTTATGACGCTCCAGTAAAAAGTTACAAGCATTTTAATGCTGCAAACTTTGATAGGTGTAGGGCGCACCATACAGAAATTAGGGCCATTTGAAGTTTTATTACTGTTTCATTTTGGACTCAAGGTATAATAGCTATGATTGATAGCTTAAATTGACAAGAGGCACGAGTACTTAATTGCGACAAAATTTCCATGTTTTATGGCGCTCCAGTAAAAAGTTACAAATATTTGAATGTTTCAAACTTTGATAGGTGTAGGGTGCACCGTACAGAAATTAGGGCCATTTGAAGTTTTATTACTGTTTCATTTTGGACTCAAGGTATAATAGCTATGATTGATAGCTTAAATTGACAAGGGGTACGAGTACTTCATTGTCACAAAATTTTGAGGTTTTCTGACGCTCCAGTGAAAGGTTACAACCATTTGTATGTTACAAATTTGATAGGTGTAGGATGCACCGTACAGAAATTAGGGCCATTTGAAGAATCATCTGAGTTTCATTTTGGACTCAAAAGTAGCATAGCTATGACCGGTCGCTTAAATTTACAAGAGGCACGAGTACTTTATTGGCACAAAATTTTAATGTTTTACGACGCTCTAGAAAAAGTTACAAACATTTGAATGTTGCAAACTTTGATAGGTGTAGGACGCACCGTACAGAAATTAGGGCCATTTGAAGTTTACAGAGTTTCATTTTGGACTCAACGGTAGTATATCTATGACCGATAGCTTAAATTGACAAGAGTACTTTATTGTCACAAAATTTCAAGGTTTTCTGACGCTCCAGTAAAAAGTTACAAACATTTTAATGCTGCAAACTTTGATAGGTGTAGGGCGCACCATACAGAAATTAGGGCCATTTGAAGTTTTATTACTGTTTCATTTTGGACTCAAGGTATAATAGCTATGATTGATAGCTTAAATTGACAAGAGGCACGAGTACTTAATTGCGACAAAATTTCCATGTTTTATGGCGCTCCAGTAAAAAGTTACAAATATTTGAATGTTTCAAACTTTGATAGGTGTAGGGTGCACCGTACAGAAATTAGGGCCATTTGAAGTTTTATTACTGTTTCATTTTGGACTCAAGGTATAATAGCTATGATTGATAGCTTAAATTGACAAGGGGCACGAGTACTTTATTGACACAAAATTTCGAGGTTTTATGACGCTCCAGTTAAAGGTTATAACCATTTGCGTGTTGCAAACTTTGATAGGTTTAGGACGCACCGTTCAGAAATTAGGGTCATTAGAAGTTTTATCAGTGTTTCTTTTAGGCCTCAAGGTATAACAGCTATGATTGAAAGCTTAAATTGATAAGAGGCACGAGTACTTCATTCCGACAAAATTTCAATGTTTTATGGCTCTCCAGTAAAAAGTTACAAGCATTGGGATGGTGCGAACTTTGATAGATGTTGTACGCACCGTATAGAAGTTAGCGCCATTGGAAGTTTTATCAGTGTTTGAATTTGGAATCAAAGGTAGCATAGCTATAACCGATAGCTTAAATTGACAAGAATACTTTATTGTCACAAAATTTCGAGGTTTTCTGACGCTCAAGTGAAAGGTTACAACCATTTGTATGTTGCAAATTTGATAGGTGTAGGACGCACCGTACAGAAATTAGGGCCATTTGAAGAATCATCTGTGTTTCATTTTGGACTCAAAAGTAGCATAGCTATGACCGATAGCTTAAGTGGACAAGGGACACGAGTACTTTATTGTAGCCAAATTTCAAGGTTTTATGACGCTCCAGTAAAAACCTACAAACATTTGAATGTTGCAAACTTTGATAGGTGTAGTACGCACCGTATAGAAATTAGGGCCATTGGAAGTTTTATCAGTATTTCAATTTGGCCTCAAGGGTAGCATAGCTTTGACAGATAGCTTAAATTGACAAAGTAATTTATTGTCACAAAATTTTGAGGTTTTATGACGCTCCAGTAAAAAGTTACAAATATTTGAATGTTTCAAACTTTGATAGGTGTAGGACGCACCGTACTGAAGTTAGGGTCATTTGAAGTTTACAGTGTTTCATTTTGGACTCAACGGTAGCATAGCTATGACCGATAGCTTAAATTGACAAGAGTTCTTTATTGTCAGAAAATTTCAAGGTTTTATGACGCTCCAGTAAAAATTACAAACATTTGAATGTTGCAAACTTTGATAGGTGTAGGACACAGCGTATAAAAGATAGGGCCATTTGAAGATTCATCAGTGTTTCATTTTGGACTCAAGGCTTGCATAGATTTGACCGATAGCATAAATTGACAAGGGGCATGAGTACTTTACTGTAGCCAAATTTCAAGATTTTATGATGCTCCAGTAAAAAACTACAAACAATTGAATGTTGCAAACTTTGATAGGTGTAGTTCGCACCGTACAGAAATTAGGGGCAATTGAAGTTTTATCAGTGTTTCATTTTGGACTCAAGGGTATCATAGCTATAACCGATAACTTAAATTGACAAGAGTACTTTATTGGTTTTATGACACTCCAGTAAAATGTTACAAGCATTTGAATGTTGCAAACTTAGATAGGAGTAGTACGCACCGTATCAAAGTTTGCAACTGTGGAGAAGTTTGGGCTTTTGGAAGTTTTATAATGGTTTCCGTTTGGAGTCTAGGGTAGCATAGCTATGACGGATAGTTTAAATTGACAAGAGTACTTTATTGCCAGAAAAATTCGAGGTTTCATGACGCCCCAGTAAAAGGTGACAACCATTTGTATGTTGCAAACTTTGATAGGTGTAGAACTCTGTGTCTAAAATATAGGGCCATTTGAAGATTCATCAGTATCTCATTTTGGACTCAAGGGTAGCATAGCTATGACCGATAACTTCAATTGACAAGGGGCACGAGTACTTTATTGACACAAAATTTCGAGGTTTTATGACGCTCCAGTTAAAGGTTATAACCATTTGCGTGTTGCAAACTTTGATAGGTTTAGGACGCACCGTTCAGAAATTATTGTCATTAGAAGTTTTATCAGTGTTTCTTTTAGGCCTCAAGGTATATCAGCTATGATTGAAAGCTTAAATTGATAAGAGGCACGAGTACTTCATTCCGACAAAATTTCAATGTTTTATGGCTCTCCAGTAAAAAGTTACAAGCATTGGGATGGTGCGAACTTTGATAGATGTTGTACGCACCGTATAGAAGTTAGCGCCATTGGAAGTTTTATCAGTGTTTGAATTTGGAATCAAAGGTAGCATAGCTATAACCGATAGCTTAAATTGACAAGAATACTTTATTGTCACAAAATTTCGAGGTTTTCTGACGCTCAAGTGAAAGGTTACAACCATTTGTATGTTGCAAATTTGATAGGTGTAGGACGCACCGTACAGAAATTAGGGCCATTTGAAGAATCATCTGTGTTTCATTTTGGACTCAAAAGTAGCATAGCTATGACCGATAGCTTAAGTGGACAAGGGACACGAGTACTTTATTGTAGCCAAATTTCAAGGTTTTATGACGCTCCAGTAAAAACCTACAAAAATTTGAATGTTGCAAACTTTGATAGGTGTAGTACGCACCGTATAGAAATTAGGGCCATTGGAAGTTTTATCAGTATTTCAATTTGGCCTCAAGGGTAGCATAGCTTTGACAGATAGCTTAAATTGACAAAGTAATTTATTGTCACAAAATTTTGAGGTTTTATGACGCTCCAGTAAAAAGTTACAAATATTTAAATGTTTCAAACTTTGATAGGTGTAGGACGCACCGTACTGAAGTTAGGGTCATTTGAAGTTTACAGTGTTTCATTTTGGACTCAACGGTAGCATAGCTATGACCGATAGCTTAAATTGACAAGAGTTCTTTATTGTCAGAAAATTTCAAGGTTTTATGACGCTCCAGTAAAAATTACAAACATTTGAATGTTGCAAACTTTGATAGGTGTAGGACACAGCGTATAAAAGATAGGGCCATTTGAAGATTCATCAGTGTTTCATTTTGGACTCAAGGGTAGCATAGCTTTGACCGATAGCTTAAATTGACAAGGGGCTCGAGTACTTTACTGTAGCTAAGTTTCATTTTGGACTCAAGGGTAGCATAGCTTTGACCGATAGCTTAAATTGACAAGGGGCACGAGTACTTTACTGTAGCTAAATTTCAAGGTTTTATGACGCTCCAGTAAAAAACTACAGACATTTGAATGTTGCAAACTTTGATAGGTGTAGGGCGCACCGTACAGAAATTAGGGCCATTTGAAGTTTTTTCAGTTTTTCATTTTGGGCTCAAGGTAGAATAGCTATAATTGATGGCTTAAATTGACAAGAGACACGAGTACTTCATTGCGACAAAATTTCAATGTATTACGGCGCTCCATTAAAAAGTTACAAGCATTTGAATGCTGCGAACGTTGATAGGTGTAGTACGCACCGTATTGAAGTTAGCTCCATTGGAAGTTTTATCAGTGTTTCAATTTGGACTCAAGGGTAGCATAGCTATGACCGATAGCTTAAATTGACAAGGGGCACGAGTACTTCATTGTCACAAAATTTCGAGGTTTTCTGACGCTTCAGTGAAAGGTTACAACCATTTGTATGTTACAAATTTGATAGGTGTAGGATGCACCGTACAGAAATTAGGGCCATTTGAAGAATCATCTGAGTTTCATTTTGGACTCAAAAGTAGCATAGCTATGACCGGTCGCTTAAATTTACAAGAGACACGAGTACTTTATTGGCACAAAATTTTAATGTTTTACGACGCTCTAGAAAAAGTTACAAACATTTGAATGTTGCAAACTTTGATAGGTGTAGGACGCACCGTACAGAAATTAGGGCCATTTGAAGTTTACAGAGTTTCATTTTGGACTCAACGGTAGTATATCTATGACCGATAGCTTAAATTGACAAGAGTACTTTATTGTCACAAAATTTCAAGGTTTTATGACGCTCCAGTAAAAAGTTACAAGCATTTTAATGCTGCAAACTTTGATAGGTGTAGGGCGCACCATACAGAAATTAGGGCCATTTGAAGTTTTATTACTGTTTCATTTTGGACTCAAGGTATAATAGCTATGATTGATAGCTTAAATTGACAAGAGGCACGAGTACTTAATTGCGACAAAATTTCCATGTTTTATGGCGCTCCAGTAAAAAGTTACAAATATTTGAATGTTTCAAACTTTGATAGGTGTAGGGTGCACCGTACAGAAATTAGGGCCATTTGAAGTTTTATTACTGTTTCATTTTGGACTCAAGGTATAATAGCTATGATTGATAGCTTAAATTGACAAGGGGTACGAGTACTTCATTGTCACAAAATTTTGAGGTTTTCTGACGCTCCAGTGAAAGGTTACAACCATTTGTATGTTACAAATTTGATAGGTGTAGGATGCACCGTACAGAAATTAGGGCCATTTGAAGAATCATCTGAGTTTCATTTTGGACTCAAAAGTAGCATAGCTATGACCGGTCGCTTAAATTTACAAGAGGCACGAGTACTTTATTGGCACAAAATTTTAATGTTTTACGACGCTCTAGAAAAAGTTACAAACATTTGAATGTTGCAAACTTTGATAGGTGTAGGACGCACCGTACAGAAATTAGGGCCATTTGAAGTTTACAGAGTTTCATTTTGGACTCAACGGTAGTATATCTATGACCGATAGCTTAAATTGACAAGAGTACTTTATTGTCACAAAATTTCAAGGTTTTCTGACGCTCCAGTAAAAAGTTACAAACATTTTAATGCTGCAAACTTTGATAGGTGTAGGGCGCACCATACAGAAATTAGGGCCATTTGAAGTTTTATTACTGTTTCATTTTGGACTCAAGGTATAATAGCTATGATTGATAGCTTAAATTGACAAGAGGCACGAGTACTTAATTGCGACAAAATTTCCATGTTTTATGGCGCTCCAGTAAAAAGTTACAAATATTTGAATGTTTCAAACTTTGATAGGTGTAGGGTGCACCGTACAGAAATTAGGGCCATTTGAAGTTTTATTACTGTTTCATTTTGGACTCAAGGTATAATAGCTATGATTGATAGCTTAAATTGACAAGGGGCACGAGTACTTTATTGACACAAAATTTCGAGGTTTTATGACGCTCCAGTTAAAGGTTATAACCATTTGCGTGTTGCAAACTTTGATAGGTTTAGGACGCACCGTTCAGAAATTAGGGTCATTAGAAGTTTTATCAGTGTTTCTTTTAGGCCTCAAGGTATAACAGCTATGATTGAAAGCTTAAATTGATAAGAGGCACGAGTACTTCATTCCGACAAAATTTCAATGTTTTATGGCTCTCCAGTAAAAAGTTACAAGCATTGGGATGGTGCGAACTTTGATAGATGTTGTACGCACCGTATAGAAGTTAGCGCCATTGGAAGTTTTATCAGTGTTTGAATTTGGAATCAAAGGTAGCATAGCTATAACCGATAGCTTAAATTGACAAGAATACTTTATTGTCACAAAATTTCGAGGTTTTCTGACGCTCAAGTGAAAGGTTACAACCATTTGTATGTTGCAAATTTGATAGGTGTAGGACGCACCGTACAGAAATTAGGGCCATTTGAAGAATCATCTGTGTTTCATTTTGGACTCAAAAGTAGCATAGCTATGACCGATAGCTTAAGTGGACAAGGGACACGAGTACTTTATTGTAGCCAAATTTCAAGGTTTTATGACGCTCCAGTAAAAACCTACAAACATTTGAATGTTGCAAACTTTGATAGGTGTAGTACGCACCGTATAGAAATTAGGGCCATTGGAAGTTTTATCAGTATTTCAATTTGGCCTCAAGGGTAGCATAGCTTTGACAGATAGCTTAAATTGACAAAGTAATTTATTGTCACAAAATTTTGAGGTTTTATGACGCTCCAGTAAAAAGTTACAAATATTTGAATGTTTCAAACTTTGATAGGTGTAGGACGCACCGTACTGAAGTTAGGGTCATTTGAAGTTTACAGTGTTTCATTTTGGACTCAACGGTAGCATAGCTATGACCGATAGCTTAAATTGACAAGAGTTCTTTATTGTCAGAAAATATCAAGGTTTTATGACGCTCCAGTAAAAATTACAAACATTTGAATGTTGCAAACTTTGATAGGTGTAGGACACAGCGTATAAAAGATAGGGCCATTTGAAGATTCATCAGTGTTTCATTTTGGACTCAAGGGTAGCATAGCTTTGACCGATAGCTTAAATTGACAAGGGGCACGAGTACTTTACTGTAGCTAAGTTTCATTTTGGACTCAAGGGTAGCATAGCTTTGACCGATAGCTTAAATTGACAAGGGGCACGAGTACTTTACTGTAGCTAAATTTCAAGGTTTTATGACGCTCCAGTAAAAAACTACAGACATTTGAATGTTGCAAACTTTGATAGGTGTAGGGCGCACCGTACAGAAATTAGGGCCATTTGAAGTTTTTTCAGTTTTTCATTTTGGGCTCAAGGTAGAATAGCTATAATTGATGGCTTAAATTGACAAGAGACACGAGTACTTCATTGCGACAAAATTTCAATGTATTACGGCGCTCCATTAAAAAGTTACAAGCATTTGAATGCTGCGAACGTTGATAGGTGTAGTACGCACCGTATTGAAGTTAGCTCCATTGGAAGTTTTATCAGTGTTTCAATTTGGACTCAAGGGTAGCATAGCTATGACCGATAGCTTAAATTGACAAGGGGCACGAGTACTTCATTGTCACAAAATTTCGAGGTTTTCTGACGCTTCAGTGAAAGGTTACAACCATTTGTATGTTACAAATTTGATAAGTGTAGGATGCACCGTACAGAAATTAGGGCCATTTGAAGAATCATCTGAGTTTCATTTTGGACTCAAAAGTAGCATAGCTATGACCGGTCGCTTAAATTTACAAGAGACACGAGTACTTTATTGGCACAAAATTTTAATGTTTTACGACGCTCTAGAAAAAGTTACAAACATTTGAATGTTGCAAACTTTGATAGGTGTAGGACGCACCGTACAGAAATTAGGGCCATTTGAAGTTTACAGAGTTTCATTTTGGACTCAACGGTAGTATATCTCTGACCGATAGCTTAAATTGACAAGAGTACTTTATTGTCACAAAATTTCAAGGTTTTATGACGCTCCAGTAAAAAGTTACAAGCATTTTAATGCTGCAAACTTTGATAGGTGTAGGGCGCACCATACAGAAATTAGGGCCATTTGAAGTTTTATTACTGTTTCATTTTGGACTCAAGGTATAATAGCTATGATTGATAGCTTAAATTGACAAGAGGCACGAGTACTTAATTGCGACAAAATTTCCATGTTTTATGGCGCTCCAGTAAAAAGTTACAAATATTTGAATGTTTCAAACTTTGATAGGTGTAGGGTGCACCGTACAGAAATTAGGGCCATTTGAAGTTTTATTACTGTTTCATTTTGGACTCAAGGTATAATAGCTATGATTGATAGCTTAAATTGACAAGGGGTACGAGTACTTCATTGTCACAAAATTTTGAGGTTTTCTGACGCTCCAGTGAAAGGTTACAACCATTTGTATGTTACAAATTTGATAGGTGTAGGATGCACCGTACAGAAATTAGGGCCATTTGAAGAATCATCTGAGTTTCATTTTGGACTCAAAAGTAGCATAGCTATGACCGGTCGCTTAAATTTACAAGAGGCACGAGTACTTTATTGGCACAAAATTTTAATGTTTTACGACGCTCTAGAAAAAGTTACAAACATTTGAATGTTGCAAACTTTGATAGGTGTAGGACGCACCGTACAGAAATTAGGGCCATTTGAAGTTTACAGAGTTTCATTTTGGACTCAAGGTATAATAGCTATGATTGATAGCTTAAATTGACAAGACGCACGAGTACTTAATTGCGACAAAATTTCCATGTTTTATGGCGCTCCAGTAAAAAGTTACAAATATTTGAATGTTTCAAACTTTGATAGGTGTAGGGTGCACCGTACAGAAATTAGGGCCATTTGAAGTTTTATTACTGTTTCATTTTGGACTCAAGGTATAATAGCTATGATTGATAGCTTAAATTGACAAGGGGCACGATTACTTCATTGTCACAAAATTTTGAGGTTTTATGACGCTCCAGTTAAAGGTTATAACCATTTGCGTGTTGCAAACTTTGATAGGTTTAGGACGCACCGTTCAGAAATTAGGGTCATTAGAAGTTTTATCAGTGTTTCTTTTAGGCCTCAAGGTATAACAGCTATGATTGAAAGCTTAAATTGATAAGAGGCACGAGTACTTCATTCCGACAAAATTTCAATGTTTTATGGCGCTCCAGTAAAAAGTTACAAGCATTGGAATGGTGCGAACTTTGATAGATGTTGTACGCACCGTATAGAAGTTAGCGCCATTGGAAGTTTTATCAGTGTTTGAATTTGGAATCAAAGGTAGCATAGCTATAACCGATAGCTTAAATTGACAAGAATACTTTATTGTCACAAAATTTCGAGGTTTTCTGACGCTCAAGTGAAAGGTTACAACCATTTGTATGTTGCAAATTTGATAGGTGTAGGACGCACCGTACAGAAATTAGGGCCATTTGAAGAATCATCTGTGTTTCATTTTGGACTCAAAAGTAGCATAGCTATGACCGATAGCTTAAGTGGACAAGGGACACGAGTACTTTATTGTAGCCAAATTTCAAGGTTTTATGACGCTCCAGTAAAAACCTACAAACATTTGAATGTTGCAAACTTTGATAGGTGTAGTATGCACCGTATAGAAGTAAAGTTAGGGCAATTAGAAGTTTTATCAGTATTTCATTTTGGACTGAAGGGTAGAATAGCTATGACTGATAGCTTATATTGACAAGAGGGACGAGTAGTTCATTGTCACAAAATTTCAAAATTTTATGACGCTCCAGCAAAAAATTACAAACATTTGAATGTTGGAAACTTTGATTTGAATACTTGACAAGAGTACTTTATTGTCAAAAAATTTCAAGGTTTTATGACGCTCCAGTAGAAATTTACAACCATTTGTATGTTGCAAACGTTGATAGGTGTAGGACGCAGCGTATAGAAGATAGCGACATTTGAACTTTTATCAGTGTTTCATTTTGGACTCTAGATAGAATAGCTATGACTGATAGCTTAAATTGACAGGAGGCACGAGTACATCATTGCCACAAAATTTCAAGTTTTATGGTGCTCCAGTAAAAAATTACAATCATTTGAATGTTGCAAACTTTGATAGGTGTAGTACGCACCGTATAGAAATTAGGGCCATTGGAAGTTTTATCAGTATTTCAATTTGGCCTCAAGGGTAGCATAGCTTTGACAGATAGCTTAAATTGACAAGAGTAATTTATTGTCACAAAATTTTGAGGTTTTATGACGCTCCAGTAAAAAGTTACAAATATTTGAATGTTTCAAACTTTGATAGGTGTAGGACGCACCGTACTGAAGTTAGGGTCATTTGAAGTTTACAGTGTTTCATTTTGGACTCAACGGTAGCATAGCTATGACCGATAGCTTAAATTGACAAGAGTTCTTTATTGTCAGAAAATTTCAAGGTTTTATGACGCTCCAGTAAAAATTACAAACATTTGAATGTTGCAAACTTTGATAGGTGTAGGACACAGCGTATAAAAGATAGGGCCATTTGAAGATTCATCAGTGTTTCATTTTGGACTCAAGGGTAGCATAGCTTTGACCGATAGCTTAAATTGACAAGGGGCACGAGTACTTTACTGTAGCTAAATTTCAAGGTTTTATGACGCTCCAGTAAAAAACTACAGACATTTGAATGTTGCAAACTTTGATAGGTGTAGGGCGCACCGTACAGAAATTAGGGCCATTTGAAGTTTTTTCAGTTTTTCATTTTGGGCTCAAGGTAGAATAGCTATAATTGATGGCTTAAATTGACAAGAGACACGAGTACTTCATTGCGACAAAATTTCAATGTTTTACGGCGCTCCATTAAAAAGTTACAAGCATTTGAATGCTGCGAACGTGGATAGGTGTAGTACGCACCGTATTGAAGTTAGCTCCATTGGAAGTTTTATCAGTGTTTCAATTTGGACTCAAGGGTAGCATAGCTATGACCGATAGCTTAAATTGACAAGGGGCACGAGTACTTCATTGTCACAAAATTTCGAGGTTTTCTGACGCTTCAGTGAAAGGTTACAACCATTTGTATGTTACAAATTTGATAGGTGTAGGATGCACCGTACAGAAATTAGGGCCATTTGAAGAATCATCTGAGTTTCATTTTGGACTCAAAAGTAGCATAGCTATGACCGGTCGCTAAAATTTACAAGAGGCACGAGTACTTTATTGGCACAAAATTTTAATGTTTTACGACGTTCTAGAAAAAGTTACAAACATTTGAATGTTGCAAACTTTGATAGGTGTAGGACGCACCGTACAGAAATTAGGGCCATTTGAAGTTTACAGAGTTTCATTTTGGACTCAACGGTAGTATATCTATGACCGATAGCTTAAATTGACAAGAGTACTTTATTGTCACAAAATTTCAAGGTTTTATGACGCTCCAGTAAAAAGTTACAAACATTTTAATGCTGCAAACTTTGATAGGTGTAGGGCGCACCATACAGAAATTAGGGCCATTTGAAGTTTTATTACTGTTTCATTTTGGACTCTAGATAGAATAGCTATGATTGATAGCTTAAATTGACAAGAGGCACGAGTACTTAATTGCGACAAAATTTCCATGTTTTATGGCGCTCCAGTAAAAAGTTACAAATATTTGAATGTTTCAAACTTTGATAGGTGTAGGGTGCACCGTACAGAAATTAGGGCCATTTGAAGTTTTATTACTGTTTCATTTTGGAGTCAAGGTATAATAGCTATGATTGATAGCTTAAATTGACAAGGGGTACGAGTACTTCATTGTCACAAAATTTTGAGGTTTTCTGACGCTCCAGTGAAAGGTTACAACCATTTGTATGTTACAAATTTGATAGGTGTAGGATGCACCGTACAGAAATTAGGGCCATTTGAAGAATCATCTGAGTTTCATTTTGGACTCAAAAGTAGCATAGCTATGACCGGTCGCTTAAATTTACAAGAGGCACGAGTACTTTATTGGCACAAAATTTTAATGTTTTACGACGCTCTAGAAAAAGTTACAAACATTTGAATGTTGCAAACTTTGATAGGTGTAGGACGCACCGTACAGAAATTAGGGCCATTTGAAGTTTACAGAGTTTCATTTTGGACTCAACGGTAGTATATCTATGACCGATAGCTTAAATTGACAAGAGTACTTTATTGTCACAAAATTTCAAGGTTTTCTGACGCTCCAGTAAAAAGTTACAAACATTTTAATGCTGCAAACTTTGATAGGTGTAGGGCGCACCATACAGAAATTAGGGCCATTTGAAGTTTTATTACTGTTTCATTTTGGACTCAAGGTATAATAGCTATGATTGATAGCTTAAATTGACAAGAGGCACGAGTACTTAATTGCGACAAAATTTCCATGTTTTATGGCGCTCCAGTAAAAAGTTACAAATATTTGAATGTTTCAAACTTTGATAGGTGTAGGGTGCACCGTACAGAAATTAGGGCCATTTGAAGTTTTATTACTGTTTCATTTTGGACTCAAGGTATAATAGCTATGATTGATAGCTTAAATTGACAAGGGGCACGATTACTTCATTGTCACAAAATTTTGAGGTTTTATGACGCTCCAGTTAAAGGTTATAACCATTTGCGTGTTGCAAACTTTGATAGGTTTAGAACGCACCGTTCAGAAATTAGGGTCATTAGAAGTTTTATCAGTGTTTCTTTTAGGCCTCAAGGTATAACAGCTATGATTGAAAGCTTAAATTGATAAGAGGCACGAGTACTTCATTCCGACAAAATTTCAATGTTTTATGGCGCTCCAGTAAAAAGTTACAAGCATTGGAATGGTGCGAACTTTGATAGATGTTGTACGCACCGTATAGAAGTTAGCGCCATTGGAAGTTTTATCAGTGTTTGAATTTGGAATCAAAGGTAGCATAGCTATAACCGATAGCTTAAATTGACAAGAATACTTTATTGTCACAAAATTTCGAGGTTTTCTGACGCTCAAGTGAAAGGTTACAACCATTTGTATGTTGCAAATTTGATAGGTGTAGGACGCACCGTACAGAAATTAGGGCCATTTGAAGAATCATCTGTGTTTCATTTTGGACTCAAAAGTAGCATAGCTATGACCGATAGCTTAAGTGGACAAGGGACACGAGTACTTTATTGTAGCCAAATTTCAAGGTTTTATGACGCTCCAGTAAAAAACTACAGACATTTGAATGTTGCAAACTTTGATAGGTGTAGGGCGCACCGTACAGAAATTAGGGCCATTTGAAGTTTTTTCAGTTTTTCATTTTGGGCTCAAGGTAGAATAGCTATAATTGATGGCTTAAATTGACAAGAGACACGAGTACTTCATTGCGACAAAATTTCAATGTTTTACGGCGCTCCATTAAAAAGTTACAAGCATTTGAATGCTGCGAACGTTGATAGGTGTAGTACGCACCGTATTGAAGTTAGCTCCATTGGAAGTTTTATCAGTGTTTCAATTTGGACTCAAGGGTAGCATAGCTATGACCGATAGCTTAAATTGACAAGGGGCACGAGTACTTCATTGTCACAAAATTTCGAGGTTTTCTGACGCTTCAGTGAAAGGTTACAACCATTTGTATGTTACAAATTTGATAGGTGTAGGATGCACCGTACAGAAATTAGGGCCATTTGAAGAATCATCTGAGTTTCATTTTGGACTCAAAAGTAGCATAGCTATGACCGGTCGCTAAAATTTACAAGAGGCACGAGTACTTTATTGGCACAAAATTTTAATGTTTTACGACGTTCTAGAAAAAGTTACAAACATTTGAATGTTGCAAACTTTGATAGGTGTAGGACGCACCGTACAGAAATTAGGGCCATTTGAAGTTTACAGAGTTTCATTTTGGACTCAACGGTAGTATATCTATGACCGATAGCTTAAATTGACAAGAGTACTTTATTGTCACAAAATTTCAAGGTTTTATGACGCTCCAGTAAAAAGTTACAAACATTTTAATGCTGCAAACTTTGATAGGTGTAGGGCGCACCATACAGAAATTAGGGCCATTTGAAGTTTTATTACTGTTTCATTTTGGACTCTAGATAGAATAGCTATGATTGATAGCTTAAATTGACAAGAGGCACGAGTACTTAATTGCGACAAAATTTCCATGTTTTATGGCGCTCCAGTAAAAAGTTACAAATATTTGAATGTTTCAAACTTTGATAGGTGTAGGGTGCACCGTACAGAAATTAGGGCCATTTGAAGTTTTATTACTGTTTCATTTTGGACTCAAGGTATAATAGCTATGATTGATAGCTTAAATTGACAAGGGGCACGAGTACTTCATTGTCACAAAATTTTGAGGTTTTCTGACGCTCCAGTGAAAGGTTACAACCATTTGTATGTTACAAATTTGATAGGTGTAGGATGCACCGTACATAAATTAGGGCCATTTGAATAATCATTTGAGTTTCATTTTGGACTCAAAAGTAGCATAGCTATGACCGGTCGCTTAAATTTACAAGAGGCACCAGTACTTTATTGTCAGAAAATTTCAAGGTTTTATGACGCTCCAGTAAAAATTACAAACATTTGAATGTTGCAAACTTTGATAGGTGTAGGACACAGCGTATAAAAGATAAGGCCATTTGAAGATTCATCAGTGTTTCATTTTGGACTCAAGGGTAGCATAGCTTTGACCGATAGCATAAATTGACAAGGGGCACGAGTACTTTACTGTAGCCAAATTTCAAGCTTTTATGATGCTCCAGTAAAAAACTACAAACAATTGAATGTTGCAAACTTTGATAGGTGTAGTTCGCACCGTACAGAAATTAGGGGCAATTGAAGTTTTATCAGTGTTTCATTTTGGACTCAAGGGTATCATAGCTATAACCGATAACTTAAATTGAGAAGAGTACTTTATTGGTTTTATGACACTCCAGTAAAATGTTACAAGCATTTGAATGTTGCAAACTTAGATAGGAGTAGTGCGCACCGTATCAAAGTTTGCAACTGTGGAGAAGTTTGGGCTTTTGGAAGTTTTATAATGGTTTCCGTTTGGAGTGTAGGGTAGCATAGCTATGACGGATAGTTTAAATTGACAAGAGTACTTTATTGCCAGAAAAATTCGAGGTTTCATGACGCCCCAGTAAAAGGTGACAACCATTTGTATGTTGCAAACTTTGATAGGTGTAGAACTCAGTGTCTAAAATATAGGGCCATTTGAAGATTCATCAGTATCTCATTTTGGACTCAAGGGTAGCATAGCTATGACCGATAACTTCAATTGACAAGGGGCACGAGTACTTTATTGACACAAAATTTCGAGGTTTTATGACGCTCCAGTTAAAGGTTATAACCATTTGCGTGTTGCAAACTTTGATAGGTTTAGGACGCACCGTTCTGAAATTAGGGTCATTAGAAGTTTTATCAGTGTTTCTTTTAGGCCTCAAGGTATAATAGCTATGATTGAAAGCTTAAATTGATAAAAGGCACGAGTACTTCATTCCGACAAAATTTCAATGTTTTATGGCGCTCCAGTAAAAAGTTACAAGCATTGGAATGGTGCGGACTTTGATAGGTGTTGTACGCACCGTATAGAAGTTAGCGCCATTGGAAGTTTTATCAGTGTTTGAATTTGGAATCAAAGGTAGCATAGCTATAACCGATAGCTTAAATTGACAAGAGTACTTTATTGTCACAAAATTTCGAGGTTTTCTGACGCTCAAGTGAAAGGTTACAACCATTTGTATGCTGCAAATTTGATAGGTGTAGGACGCACCGTACAGAAATTAGGGCCATTTGAAGAATCATCTGTGTTTCATTTTGGACTCAAAAGTAGCATAGCTATGACCGATAGCTTAAGTGGACAAGGGACACGAGTACTTTATTGTAGCCAAATTTCAAGGTTTTATGACGCTCCAGTAAAAACCTACAAACATTTGAATGTTGCAAACTTTGATAGGTGTAGTATGCACCGTATAGAAGTTAAGTTATGGCAATTAGAAGTTTTATCAGTATTTCATTTTGGACTCAAGGGTAGAATAGCTATGACTGATAGCTTAAATTGACAAGAGGGACGAGTAGTTCATTGTCACAAAATTTCAAGATTTTATGACGCTCCAGTAGAAATTTACAACCATTTGTATGTTGCAAACGTTGATAGGTGTAGGACGCAACGTATAGAAGATAGCGACATTTGAACTTTTATCAGTGTTTCATTTTGGACTCTAGATAGAATAGCTATGACTGATAGCTTAAATTGACAGGAGGCACGAGTACATCATTGCCACAAAATTTCAAGTTTTATGATGCTCCAGTAAAAAATTACAATCATTTGAATGTTGCAAACTTTGATAGGTGTAGGACGCACCGTACTGAAGTTAGAGTCATTTGAAGTTTACAGTGTTTCATTTTGGACTCAACGGTAGCATAGCTATGACCGATAGCTTAAATTGACAAGAGTTCTTTATTGTCAGAAAATTTCAAGGTTTTATGACGCTCCAGTAAAAATTACAAACATTTGAATGTTGCAAACTTTGATAGGTGTAGGACACAGCGTATAAAAGATAGGGCCATTTGAAGATTCATCAGTGTTTCATTTTGGACTCAAGGGTAGCATAGCTTTGACCGATAGCTTAAATTGACAAGGGGCACGAGTACTTTACTGTTGCTAAATTTCAAGGTTTTATGACGCTCCAGTAAAAAACTACAGACATTTGAATGTTGCAAACTTTGATAGGTGTAAGGCGCAGCGTACAGAAATTAGGGCCATTTGAAATTTTTTCAGTTTTTCATTTTGGGCTCAAGGTAGAATAGCTATAATTGATGGCTTAAATTGACAAGAGGTACGAGTACTTCATTGCGAAAAAATTTCAATGTTTTACGGCGCTCCATTAAAAAGTTACAAGCATTTGAATGCTGCGAACGTTGATAGGTGTAGTACGCACCATATTAAAGTTAGCTCCATTGGAAGTTTTATCAGTGTTTCAATTTGGACTCAAGGGTAGCATAGCTATGACCGATAGCTTAAATTGACAAGGGGCACGAGTACTTCATTGTCACAAAATTTTGAGGTTTTCTGACGCTCCAGTGAAAGGTTACAACCATTTGTATGTTACAAATTTGATAGGTGTAGGATGCACCGTACAGAAATAAGGCCATTTGAAGAATCATTTGAGTTTCATTTTGGACTCAAAAGTAGCATAGGTATGACCGGTCGCTTAAATTTACAAGAGGCACGAGTACTTTATTGTCACAAAATTTTAAGGTTTTACGACGCTCTAGTAAAAAGTTACAAACATTTGAATGTTGCAAACTTTGATAGGTGTAGGACGCACCGCACAGAAGTTAGGGCCATTTGAAGTTTACAGAGTTTCATTTTGGACTCAACGGTAGCATAGCTATGACCGATAGCTTAAATTTACAAAAGTACTTTATTGTCACAAAATTTCAAGGTTTTATGACGCTCCAGTAAAAAGTTACAAACATTTTAATATTGCAAACTTTGATAGGTGTAGGGCGCACCGTACAGAAATTAGGGCCATTTGAAGTTTTATTACTGTTTCATTTTGGACTCAAGGTATAATAGCTATGATTGATAGCTTAAATTGACAAGGGGCACGAGTACTTCATTGTCACAAAATTTTGAGGTTTTCTGACGCTCCAGTGAAAGGTTACAACCATTTGTATGTTACAAATTTGATAGGTGTAGGATGCACCGTGCAGAAATTAGGGCCATTTGAATAATCATTTGAGTTTCATTTTGGACTCAAAAGTAGCATAGCTATGACCGGTCGCTTAAATTTACAAGAGGCACGAGTACTTTATTGTCAGAAAATTTCAAGGTTTTATGACGCTCCAGTAAAAATTACAAACATTTGAATGTTGCAAACTTTGATAGGTGTAGGACACAGCGTATAAAAGATAGGGCCATTTGAAGATTCATCAGTGTTTCATTTTGGACTCAAGGCTTGCATAGATTTGACCGATAGCATAAATTGACAAGGGGCATGAGTACTTTACTGTAGCCAAATTTCAAGATTTTATGATGCTCCAGTAAAAAACTACAAACAATTGAATGTTGCAAACTTTGATAGGTGTAGTTCGCACCGTACAGAAATTAGGGGCAATTGAAGTTTTATCAGTGTTTCATTTTGGACTCAAGGGTATCATAGCTATAACCGATAACTTAAATTGACAAGAGTACTTTATTGGTTTTATGACACTCCAGTAAAATGTTACAAGCATTTGAATGTTGCAAACTTAGATAGGAGTAGTACGCACCGTATCAAAGTTTGCAACTGTGGAGAAGTTTGGGCTTTTGGAAGTTTTATAATGGTTTCCGTTTGGAGTCTAGGGTAGCATAGCTATGACGGATAGTTTAAATTGACAAGAGTACTTTATTGCCAGAAAAATTCGAGGTTTCATGACGCCCCAGTAAAAGGTGACAACCATTTGTATGTTGCAAACTTTGATAGGTGTAGAACTCAGTGTCTAAAATATAGGGCCATTTGAAGATTCATCAGTATCTCATTTTGGACTCAAGGGTAGCATAGCTATGACCGATAACTTCAATTGACAAGGGGCACGAGTACTTTATTGACACAAAATTTCGAGGTTTTATGACGCTCCAGTTAAAGGTTATAACCATTTGCGTGTTGCAAACTTTGATAGGTTTAGGACGCACCGTTCAGAAATTAGGGTCATTAGAAGTTTTATCAGTGTTTCTTTTAGGCCTCAAGGTATAACAGCTATGATTGAAAGCTTAAATTGATAAGAGGCACGAGTACTTCATTCCGACAAAATTTCAATGTTTTATGGCTCTCCAGTAAAAAGTTACAAGCATTGGGATGGTGCGAACTTTGATAGATGTTGTACGCACCGTATAGAAGTTAGCGCCATTGGAAGTTTTATCAGTGTTTGAATTTGGAATCAAAGGTAGCATAGCTATAACCGATAGCTTAAATTGACAAGAATACTTTATTGTCACAAAATTTCGAGGTTTTCTGACGCTCAAGTGAAAGGTTACAACCATTTGTATGTTGCAAATTTGATAGGTGTAGGACGCACCGTACAGAAATTAGGGCCATTTGAAGAATCATCTGTGTTTCATTTTGGACTCAAAAGTAGCATAGCTATGACCGATAGCTTAAGTGGACAAGGGACACGAGTACTTTATTGTAGCCAAATTTCAAGGCTTTATGACGCTCCAGTAAAAACCTACAAACATTTGAATGTTGCAAACTTTGATAGGTGTAGTACGCACCGTATAGAAATTAGGGCCATTGGAAGTTTTATCAGTATTTCAATTTGGCCTCAAGGGTAGCATAGCTTTGACAGATAGCTTAAATTGACAAGAGTAATTTATTGTCACAAAATTTTGAGGTTTTATGACGCTCCAGTAAAAAGTTACAAATATTTGAATGTTTCAAACTTTGATAGGTGTAGGACGCACCGTACTGAAGTTAGGGTCATTTGAAGTTTACAGTGTTTCATTTTGGACTCAACGGTAGCATAGCTATGACCGATAGCTTAAATTGACAAGAGTTCTTTATTGTCAGAAAATTTCAAGGTTTTATGACGCTCCAGTAAAAATTACAAACATTTGAATGTTGCAAACTTTGATAGGTGTAGGACACAGCGTATAAAAGATAGGGCCATTTGAAGATTCATCAGTGTTTCATTTTGGACTCAAGGGTAGCATAGCTTTGACCGATAGCTTAAATTGACAAGGGGCACGAGTACTTTACTGTAGCTAAGTTTCATTTTGGACTCAAGGGTAGCATAGCTTTGACCGATAGCTTAAATTGACAAGGGGCACGAGTACTTTACTGTAGCTAAATTTCAAGGTTTTATGACGCTCCAGTAAAAAACTACAGACATTTGAATGTTGCAAACTTTGATAGGTGTAGGGCGCACCGTACAGAAATTAGGGCCATTTGAAGTTTTTTCAGTTTTTCATTTTGGGCTCAAGGTAGAATAGCTATAATTGATGGCTTAAATTGACAAGAGACACGAGTACTTCATTGCGACAAAATTTCAATGTTTTACGGCGCTCCATTAAAAAGTTACAAGCATTTGAATGCTGCGAACGTTGATAGGTGTAGTACGCACCGTATTGAAGTTAGCTCCATTGGAAGTTTTATCAGTGTTTCAATTTGGACTCAAGGGTAGCATAGCTATGACCGATAGCTTAAATTGACAAGGGGCACGAGTACTTCATTGTCACAAAATTTCGAGGTTTTCTGACGCTTCAGTGAAAGGTTACAACCATTTGTATGTTACAAATTTGATAGGTGTAGGATGCACCGTACAGAAATTAGGGCCATTTGAAGAATCATCTGAGTTTCATTTTGGACTCAAAAGTAGCATAGTTATGACCGGTCGCTTAAATTTACAAGAGACACGAGTACTTTATTGGCACAAAATTTTAATGTTTTACGACGCTCTAGAAAAAGTTACAAACATTTGAATGTTGCAAACTTTGATAGGTGTAGGACGCACCGTACAGAAATTAGGGCCATTTGAAGTTTACAGAGTTTCATTTTGGACTCAACGGTAGTATATCTATGACCGATAGCTTAAATTGACAAGAGTACTTTATTGTCACAAAATTTCAAGGTTTTATGACGCTCCAGTAAAAAGTTACAAGCATTTTAATGCTGCAAACTTTGATAGGTGTAGGGCGCACCATACAGAAATTAGGGCCATTTGAAGTTTTATTACTGTTTCATTTTGGACTCAAGGTATAATAGCTATGATTGATAGCTTAAATTGACAAGAGGCACGAGTACTTAATTGCGACAAATTTTCCATGTTTTATGGCGCTCCAGTAAAAAGTTACAAATATTTGAATGTTTCAAACTTTGATAGGTGTAGGGTGCACCGTACAGAAATTAGGGCCATTTGAAGTTTTATTACTGTTTCATTTTGGACTCAAGGTATAATAGCTATGATTGATAGCTTAAATTGACAAGGGGCACGATTACTTCATTGTCACAAAATTTTGAGGTTTTATGACGCTCCAGTTAAAGGTTATAACCATTTGCGTGTTGCAAACTTTGATAGGTTTAGGACGCACCGTTCAGAAATTAGGGTCATTAGAAGTTTTATCAGTGTTTCTTTTAGGCCTCAAGGTATAACAGCTATGATTGAAAGCTTAAATTGATAAGAGGCACGAGTACTTCATTCCGACAAAATTTCAATGTTTTATGGCGCTCCAGTAAAAAGTTACAAGCATTGGAATGGTGCGAACTTTGATAGATGTTGTACGCACCGTATAGAAGTTAGCGCCATTGGAAGTTTTATCAGTGTTTGAATTTGGAATCAAAGGTAGCATAGCTATAACCGATAGCTTAAATTGACAAGAATACTTTATTGTCACAAAATTTCGAGGTTTTCTGACGCTCAAGTGAAAGGTTACAACCATTTGTATGTTGCAAATTTGATAGGTGTAGGACGCACCGTACAGAAATTAGGGCCATTTGAAGAATCATCTGTGTTTCATTTTGGACTCAAAAGTAGCATAGCTATGACCGATAGCTTAAGTGGACAAGGGACACGAGTACTTTATTGTAGCCAAATTTCAAGGTTTTATGACGCTCCAGTAAAAACCTACAAACATTTGAATGTTGCAAACTTTGATAGGTGTAGTATGCACCGTATAGAAGTAAAGTTAGGGCAATTAGAAGTTTTATCAGTATTTCATTTTGGACTGAAGGGTAGAATAGCTATGACTGATAGCTTATATTGACAAGAGGGACGAGTAGTTCATTGTCACAAAATTTCAAAATTTTATGACGCTCCAGCAAAAAATTACAAACATTTGAATGTTGGAAACTTTGATTTGAATACTTGACAAGAGTACTTTATTGTCAAAAAATTTCAAGGTTTTATGACGCTCCAGTAGAAATTTACAACCATTTGTATGTTGCAAACGTTGATAGGTGTAGGACGCAGCGTATAGAAGATAGCGACATTTGAACTTTTATCAGTGTTTCATTTTGGACTCTAGATAGAATAGCTATGACTGATAGCTTAAATTGACAGGAGGCACGAGTACATCATTGCCACAAAATTTCAAGTTTTATGGTGCTCCAGTAAAAAATTACAATCATTTGAATGTTGCAAACTTTGATAGGTGTAGTACGCACCGTATAGAAATTAGGGCCATTGGAAGTTTTATCAGTATTTCAATTTGGCCTCAAGGGTAGCATAGCTTTGACAGATAGCTTAAATTGACAAGAGTAATTTATTGTCACAAAATTTTGAGGTTTTATGACGCTCCAGTAAAAAGTTACAAATATTTGAATGTTTCAAACTTTGATAGGTGTAGGACGCACCGTACTGAAGTTAGGGTCATTTGAAGTTTACAGTGTTTCATTTTGGACTCAACGGTAGCATAGCTATGACCGATAGCTTAAATTGACAAGAGTTCTTTATTGTCAGAAAATTTCAAGGTTTTATGACGCTCCAGTAAAAATTACAAACATTTGAATGTTGCAAACTTTGATAGGTGTAGGACACAGCGTATAAAAGATAGGGCCATTTGAAGATTCATCAGTGTTTCATTTTGGACTCAAGGGTAGCATAGCTTTGACCGATAGCTTAAATTGACAAGGGGCACGAGTACTTTACTGTAGCTAAATTTCAAGGTTTTATGACGCTCCAGTAAAAAACTACAGACATTTGAATGTTGCAAACTTTGATAGGTGTAGGGCGCACCGTACAGAAATTAGGGCCATTTGAAGTTTTTTCAGTTTTTCATTTTGGGCTCAAGGTAGAATAGCTATAATTGATGGCTTCAATTGACAAGAGACACGAGTACTTCATTGCGACAAAGTTTCAATGTTTTACGGCGCTCCATTAAAAAGTTACAAGCATTTGAATGCTGCGAACGTTGATAGGTGTAGTACGCACCGTATTGAAGTTAGCTCCATTGGAAGTTTTATCAGTGTTTCAATTTGGACTCAAGGGTAGCATAGCTATGACCGATAGCTTAAATTAACAAGGGGCACGAGTACTTCATTGTCACAAAATTTCGAGGTTTTCTGACGCTTCAGTGAAAGGTTACAACCATTTGTATGTTACAAATTTGATAGGTGTAGGATGCACCGTACAGAAATTAGGGCCATTTGAAGAATCATCTGAGTTTCATTTTGGACTCAAAAGTAGCATAGCTATGACCGGTCGCTAAAATTTACAAGAGGCACGAGTACTTTATTGGCACAAAATTTTAATGTTTTACGACGTTCTAGAAAAAGTTACAAACATTTGAATGTTGCAAACTTTGATAGGTGTAGGACGCACCGTACAGAAATTAGGGCCATTTGAAGTTTACAGATTTTCATTTTGGACTCAACGGTAGTATATCTATGACCGATAGCTTAAATTGACAAGAGTACTTTATTGTCACAAAATTTCAAGGTTTTATGACGCTCCAGTAAAAAGTTACAAACATTTTAATGCTGCAAACTTTGATAGGTGTAGGGCGCACCATACAGAAATTAGGGCCATTTGAAGTTTTATTACTGTTTCATTTTGGACTCTAGATAGAATAGCTATGATTGATAGCTTAAATTGACAAGAGGCACGAGTACTTAATTGCGACAAAATTTCCATGTTTTATGGCGCTCCAGTAAAAAGTTACAAATATTTGAATGTTTCAAACTTTGATAGGTGTAGGGTGCACCGTACAGAAATTAGGGCCATTTGAAGTTTTATTACTGTTTCATTTTGGACTCAAGGTATAATAGCTATGATTGATAGCTTAAATTGACAAGGGGCACGAGTACTTCATTGTCACAAAATTTTGAGGTTTTCTGACGCTCCAGTGAAAGGTTACAACCATTTGTATGTTACAAATTTGATAGGTGTAGGATGCACCGTACATAAATTAGGGCCATTTGAATAATCATTTGAGTTTCATTTTGGACTCAAAAGTAGCATAGCTATGACCGGTCGCTTAAATTTACAAGAGGCACCAGTACTTTATTGTCAGAAAATTTCAAGGTTTTATGACGCTCCAGTAAAAATTACAAACATTTGAATGTTGCAAACTTTGATAGGTGTAGGACACAGCGTATAAAAGATAGGGCCATTTGAAGATTCATCAGTGTTTCATTTTGGACTCAAGGGTAGCATAGCTTTGACCGATAGCATAAATTGACAAGGGGCACGAGTACTTTACTGTAGCCAAATTTCAAGCTTTTATGATGCTCCAGTAAAAAACTACAAACAATTGAATGTTGCAAACTTTGATAGGTGTAGTTCGCACCGTACAGAAATTAGGGGCAATTGAAGTTTTATCAGTGTTTCATTTTGGACTCAAGGGTATCATAGCTATAACCGATAACTTAAATTGAGAAGAGTACTTTATTGGTTTTATGACACTCCAGTAAAATGTTACAAGCATTTGAATGTTGCAAACTTAGATAGGAGTAGTGCGCACCGTATCAAAGTTTGCAACTGTGGAGAAGTTTGGGCTTTTGGAAGTTTTATAATGGTTTCCGTTTGGAGTGTAGGGTAGCATAGCTATGACGGATAGTTTAAATTGACAAGAGTACTTTATTGCCAGAAAAATTCGAGGTTTCATGACGCCCCAGTAAAAGGTGACAACCATTTGTATGTTGCAAACTTTGATAGGTGTAGAACTCAGTGTCTAAAATATAGGGCCATTTGAAGATTCATCAGTATCTCATTTTGGACTCAAGGGTAGCATAGCTATGACCGATAACTTCAATTGACAAGGGGCACGAGTACTTTATTGACACAAAATTTCGAGGTTTTATGACGCTCCAGTTAAAGGTTATAACCATTTGCGTGTTGCAAACTTTGATAGGTTTAGGACGCACCGTTCTGAAATTAGGGTCATTAGAAGTTTTATCAGTGTTTCTTTTAGGCCTCAAGGTATAATAGCTATGATTGAAAGCTTAAATTGATAAAAGGCACGAGTACTTCATTCCGACAAAATTTCAATGTTTTATGGCGCTCCAGTAAAAAGTTACAAGCATTGGAATGGTGCGGACTTTGATAGGTGTTGTACGCACCGTATAGAAGTTAGCGCCATTGGAAGTTTTATCAGTGTTTGAATTTGGAATCAAAGGTAGCATAGCTATAACCGATAGCTTAAATTGACAAGAGTACTTTATTGTCACAAAATTTCGAGGTTTTCTGACGCTCAAGTGAAAGGTTACAACCATTTGTATGCTGCAAATTTGATAGGTGTAGGACGCACCGTACAGAAATTAGGGCCATTTGAAGAATCATCTGTGTTTCATTTTGGACTCAAAAGTAGCATAGCTATGTACGATAGCTTAAGTAGACAAGGGACACGAGTACTTTATTGTAGCCAAATTTCAAGGTTTTATGACGCTCCAGTAAAAACCTACAAACATTTGAATGTTGCAAACTTTGATAGGTGTAGTATGCACCGTATAGAAGTTAAGTTATGGCAATTAGAAGTTTTATCAGTATTTCATTTTGGACTCAAGGGTAGAATAGCTATGACTGATAGCTTAAATTGACAAGAGGGACGAGTAGTTCATTGTCACAAAATTTCAAGATTTTATGACGCTCCAGTAGAAATTTACAACCATTTGTATGTTGCAAACGTTGATAGGTGTAGGACGCAGCGTATAGAAGATAGCGACATTTGAACTTTTATCAGTGTTTCATTTTGGACTCTAGATAGAATAGCTATGACTTATAGCTTAAATTGACAGGAGGCACGAGTACATCATTGCCACAAAATTTCAAGTTTTATGATGCTCCAGTAAAAAATTACAATCATTTGAATGTTGCAAACTTTGATAGGTGTAGTACGCACCGTATAGAAGTTAGGGCCATTGGAAGTTTTATCAGTATTTCAATTGGGCCTCAAGGGTAGCATAGCTTTGACAGATAGCTTAAATTGACAAGAGTAATTTATTGTCACAAAATTTTGAGGTTTTATGACGCTCCAGTAAAAAGTTACAAATATTTGAATGTTTCAAACTTTGATAGGTGTAGGACGCACCGTACTGAAGTTAGAGTCATTTGAAGTTTACAGTGTTTCATTTTGGACTCAACGGTAGCATAGCTATGACCGATAGCTTAAATTGACAAGAGTTCTTTATTGTCAGAAAATTTCAAGATTTTATGACGCTCCAGCAAAAAATTACAAACATTTGAATGTTGGAAACTTTGATTTGAATACTTGACAAGAGTACTTTATTGTCAAAAAATTTCAAGGTTTTATGACGCTCCAGTAGAAATTTACAACCATTTGTATGTTGCAAACGTTGATAGGTGTAGGACGCAGCGTATAGAAGATAGCGACATTTGAACTTTTATCAGTGTTTCATTTTGGACTCTAGATAGAATAGCTATGACTGATAGCTTAAATTGACAGGAGGCACGAGTACATCATTGCCACAAAATTTCAAGTTTTATGGTGCTCCAGTAAAAAATTACAATCATTTGAATGTTGCAAACTTTGATAGGTGTAGTACGCACCGTATAGAAGTTAGCGCCATCGTAAATTTTATCAGTGTTTCAATTTGGACTCAAGGATAGCATAGCTATGACCGATAGCTTAAATTGACAGGAGTACTTTATTGTCACAAAATTTCGAGGTTTTATGACGCTCCAGTAAAAAGTTACAAATATTTGAAATTTTCAAACTTTGATAGGTGTAGGACGCACCGTACTGAAGTTAGGGTCATTTGAAGTTTACAGTGTTTCATTTTGGACTCAACGGTAGCATAGCTATGACCGGTCGCTTCAATTTACAAGAGGCACGAGTACTTTATTGGCACAAAATTTTAATGTTTTACGACGCTCTAGAAAAAGTTACAAACATTTGAATGTTGCAAACTTTGATAGGTGTAGGACGCACCGTACAGAAATTAGGGCCATTTGAAGTTTACAGAGTTTCATTTTGGACTCAACGGTAGTATAGCTATGACCGATAGCTTAAATTGACAAGAGTACTTTATTGTTACAAAATTTCAAGGTTTTATGACGCTCCACTAAAAAGTTACAAACATTTTAATGCTGCAAACTTTGATAGGTGTAGGGCGCACCATACAGAAATTAGGGCCATTTGAAGTTTTATTAATGTTTCATTTTGGACTCAAGGTATAATAGTTATGATTGATAGCTTAAATTGACAAGAGGCACGAGTACTTAATTGCGACAAAATTTCAATGTTTTATGGCGCTACAGTAAAAAGTTACAAACATTTTAATGTTAGAAACTTTGATAGGTGTAGTACGCACCGTATAGAAGTTAGCGCCATCGTAAATTTTATCAGTGTTTCAATTTGGACTCAAGGATAGCATAGCTATGACCAATAGCTTAAATTGACAGGAGTACTTTATTGTCACAAAATTTCGAGGTTTTATGACGCTCCAGTAAAAAGTTACAAATATTTGAAATTTTCAAACTTTGATAGGTGTAGGACGCACCGTACTGAAGTTAGGGTCATTTGAAGTTTACAGTGTTTCATTTTGGACTCAACGGTAGCATAGCTATGACCGATAGCTTAAATTGACAAGACTTCTTTTTTGTCAGAAAATTTCAAGGTTTTATGACGCTCCAGTAAAAATTACAAACATTTGAATGTTGCAAACTTTGATAGGTGTAGGACACAGCGTATAAAAGATGGGGCCATTTGAAGATTCATCAGTGTTTCATTTTGGACTCAAGGGTAGCATAGCTTTGACCGATAGCTTAAATTGACAAGGGGCACGAGTACTTTACTGTAGCCAAATTTCAAGATTTTATGATGCTCCAGTAAAAAACTACAAACAATTGAATGTTGCAAACTTTGATAGGTGTAGTACGCACAGTACAGAAATTAGGGGCAATTGAAGTTTTATCAGTGTTTCATTTTGTACTCAAGGGTATCATAGCTATAACCGATAACTTAAATTGACAAGAGTACTTTATTGGTTTTATGACACTCCAGTAAAATGTTACAAGCATTTGAATGTTGCAAACTTAGATAGGTGTAATACGCACCGTATCAAAGTTTGCAACCGTGGAGGAGTTTGGGCTTTTGGAAGTTTTATAATTGTTTTCTTTTTGGAGTCTAGGGTAGCATAGCTATGACGGATAGTTTAAATTGACAAGAGTACTTTATTGCCAGAAAAATGCGAGGTTTCATGATGCCCCAGTAAAAGGTGACAACCATTTGTATGTACTTTGATAGGTGTAGAACTCAGTGTATAAAATATAGGGCCATTTGAAGATTCATCAATTTCTCATTTTGGACTCAAGGGTAGCATAGCTATAACCGATAGCTTCAATTGACAAGGGGCACGAGTACTTTATTGTCACAAAATTTCGAGGATTTATGATGCTCCAGTAAAAGGTTACAACCATTTGTATTTTGGAAACTTTCATAGGTGTAGGACGCACCGTATAAAAGATAGGCCCATTTGAAGTTTTATCAGTGTTTCTTTTAGACCTCAAGGTATAATAGCTATGATTGACAGCTTAAATTGACAAGAGGCACGAGTACTTCATTGCGACAAAATTTCAACGTTTTATGGCGCTCCAGTAAAAAGTTACAAGCATTGGAATGGTGCGAACTTTGATAGGTGTAGTACGCACCGTATAGAAGTTAGTGCCATTGGAAGTTTTATCAGTGTTTGAATTTGGACTCAAAGGTAGCATAGCTATGACCAATAGCTTAAATTGACAAGTGGCACGAGTACTTTATTGTAGCCTAATTTGAAAGTTTTATGACGCTCCAGTAAAAAACTTCAGACATTTGAATGTTGCAAACTTTGATAAGTGTAGGGCGCACCGTACAGAAATTAGGGCCATTTGAAATCTTATCAGTTTTTCATTTTGGGCTCCAGGTAGAATTGCTATGATTGATGGCTTAAATTGACAAGACTACTTTATTGTAACAAAATTTCAAGGTTTTATGACACTCCAGTAAAAAGTTACAAACATTTCAATTTTGCAAACTTTGATAGGTGTAGAGCGCACCGTACAGAAATTAGGGTCATTTGAAGTTTACAGAGTTTCATTTTGGACTCAACGGTAGCATAGCTATTACCGATAGCTTAAATTGACAAGAGTACTTTATTGTCACAAAATTTCAAGGTTTTATGACGCTCCAGTAAAAAATTACAAACATTTTAATGTTACAAACTTTGATAGGTGTAGGGCGCACCGTACAGTAATTAGGGTCATTTGAAGTTTACAGTGTTTCATTTTGGACTCAACGGTAGCATAGCTATGACCGATAGCTTAAATTGACAAGAGTTCTTTATTGTCAGAAAATTTCAAGGTTTTATGACGTTCCAGTAAAAATTACAAACATTTGAATGTTGCAAACTTTGATAGGTGTAGGAAACAGCGTATAAAAGATAGGGCCATTTGAAGATTCATCAGTGTTTCATTTTGGACTCAAGGGTAGCATAGCTTTGACCGATAGCTTAAATTGTCACAAAATTTCAAGGTTTTATGATGCTCCAGTAAAAAATTACAAACAATTGAATGTTGCAAACTTTGATAGGTGTAGTACGCACGGTACAGAAATTAGGGGCAATTGAAGTTTTATCAGTGTTTCATTTTGGACTCAAGGGTATCATAGCTATAACCGATAACTTAAATTGACAAGAGTACTTTATTGGTTTTATGGCGCTCCAGTAAAAAGTTACAAGCATTTGAATGGTGCGAACTTTGATAGGTGTAGTACGCACCGTATAGAAGTTAGCGCCATTGGCAATTTTATATGTGTTTCAATTTGGACTCAAGGGTAGCATAGCTATTACCGATAGCTTAAATTGACAAGAGAACTTTATTGTCACAAAATTTCGAGGTTTTCTGACGCTCCAGTGAAAGGTTACAACCATTTGTATGTTGAAAATTCGATAGGTGTAGGACGCACCGTACAGAAATTAGGGTCATTTGAAGAATCATCTGTGTTTCGTTTTGGACTCAAAAGTAGCATAGCTATGACCGGTTAAATTGACAAGAAACACGAGTACTTTATTGTCACAAAATTTCAAGGTTTTATGACGCTCCAGTAAAAAGTTACAAATATTTGAATGTTGCGATCTTTGATAGGTGTAGAACTCAGTGTCTAAAATATAGGGCCATTTGAAGATTCATCAGTATCTCATTTTGGACTCAAGGGTAGCATAGCTATGACCGATAGCTTCAATTGACAAGGGGCACGAGTACTTTATTGTCACAAAATTTCGAGGTTTTATGACGCTCCAGTTAAAGGTTACAACCATTTGCTTGTTGCAAACTTTGATAGGTTTAGGACGCACCGTTCAGAAATTAGGGTCATTTGAAGTTTTATCAGTGTTTCATTTTGGACTCAACGGTAGCATAGCTATGACCGATAGCTTAAATTGACAAGAGTTCTTTATTGTCAGAAAATTTGCAGGTTTTATGGCGCACCAGCAAAAAGTTACAAGCATTTGAATGTTGCGAACTTTGATAGGTGTAGTACACACCATATAGAAGTTAGGGCCACTGGAAGTTTTATCAGTATTTCAATTTGACCCAAGGGTAGCATAGCTTTGACAGATAGCTTAAATTGACAAGAGTAATTTATTGTCACAAAATTTAGAGGTTTTATGACGCTCCAGTAAAAGGTTACAAACATTTGAATGTTGCAAACTTTGATAGGTGAGGGACGCACCGTACAGAAGTTAGGGCCATTTGAAGTTTACAGTGTTTCATTTTGGACTCAACGGTAGCATAGCTATGACCGATAGCTTAAATTGACAAGAGTACTTTATTGTCACAAAATTTCGAGGATTTATGATGCTCCAGTAAAAGGTTACAACCATTTGTATTTTGGAAACTTTGATAGGTGTAGGACGCACCGTATAAAAGATAGGCCCATTTGAAGATTTATCAGTGTTTCATTTTGGACTCAAGGGTAGCATAGCTATGACCGATAGCTTAAATTGACAAGGGACACGAGTACTTTATTGTCACAAAATTTCAAGGTTTTATGACACTCCAGTAAAATGTTACAAGCATTTGAATGTTGCAAACTTAGATAGGAGTACTACGCACCGTATCAAAGTTTGCAACTGTGGAGAAGTTTGGGCTTATGGAAGTTTTATAATTGTTTCCTTTTGGAGTCTAGGGTAGCATAGCTATAACGGATAGTTTAAATTGACAAGAGTACTTTATTGCCAAAAAAATTCGAGGTTTCATGACGCCCCAGTAAAAGATGACAACCATTTGTATGTTGCAAACTTTGATAGATGTCTAAAATATAGGGCCATTTGGAGATTCATCAGTATCTCATTTTGGACTCAAGGGTCGCATAGCTATGACCGATAGCTTCAATTGACAAGGGGCACGATTACTTTATTGTCACAAAATTTCGAGGATTTATGATGCTCCAGTAAAAGGTTACAACCATTTGTATTTTGGAAACTTTGAAAGGTGTAGGACGCACCGTATAAAAGATAGGCCCATTTGAAGTTTTATCAGTGTTTCTTTTATTCCTCAAGGTATAATAGCTATGATTGATAGCTTAAATTGACAAAAGGCACGAGTACTTCATTGCGACAAAATTTCAATGTTTTATGGCGCTCCATTAAAAAGTTACAAGCATTGGAATGGTGCGAACTTTGATAGGTGTAGTACGCACCGTATAGAAGTTAGCGCCATTGGAAGTTTTATCAGTGTTGGAATTTGGACTCAAGGGTAGCATAGCTATGACCGATTTGTATTTTGGAAACTTTGATAGGTGTAGGACGCACCGTATAAAAGATAGGCCCATTTGAAGATTTATCAGTGTTTCATTTTGGACTCAAGGGTAGCATAGCTATGACAGATACCTTAAATTGACAAGGGACACGAGTACTTTATTTTCACAAAATTTCAAGGTTTTATGACACTCCAGTAAAATGTTACAAGCATTTGAATGTTGCAAACTTAGATAGGAGTAGTACGCACCGTATCAAAGTTTGCAACTGTGGAGAAGTTTGGGCTTTTGGAAGTTTTATAATTGTTTCCGTTTGGAGTCTAGGGTAGCATAGCTATGACGGATAGTTTAAATTGACAAGAGTACTTTATTGGCAGAAAAATTCGAGGTTTCATGACGCCCCAGTAAAAGGTGACAACCATTTGTATGTTGCAAACTTTGATAGGTTTAGAACTCAGTGTCTAAAATATAGGGCCATTTGAAGATTCATCAGTATCTCATTTTAGACTCAAGGGTAGCATAGCTATGACCGATAGCTTCAATTGACAAGTGGCACGAGTACTTTATTGTCACAAAATTTCGAGGATTTATGATGCTCCAGTAAAAGGTTACAACCATTTGTATTTTGGAAACTTTGATAGGTGTAGGACGCACCGTATAAAAGATAGGCCCATTTGAAGTTTTATCAGTGTTTCTTTTAGGCCTCAAGGTATAATAGCTATGATTGATAGCTTAAATTGACAAGAGGCACGAGTACTTCATTGCGACAAAATTTCAATGTTTTATGGCGCTCCAGTAAAAAGTTACAAGCATTGGAATGGTATGAACTTTGATAGGTGTAGTACGCACCGTATAGAAGTTAGCGCCATTGTAAGTTTTATCAGTGTTTGAATTTGGACTCAAAGGTAGCATAGCTATGACCGATAGCTTAAATTGACAAGGGGCACGAGTACTTTATTGTAGCCAAATTTGAAGGTTTTATGACGCTCCAGTAAAAAACTTCAGACATTTGAATGTTGCAAACTTTGATAAGTGTAGGGCGCACCGTACAGAAATTAGGGCCATTTGAAATTTTATCAGTTTTTCATTTTGGGCTTCAGGTAGAATTGCTAAGATTGATGGCTTAAATTGACAAGAGTACTTTGTTGTCACAAAATTTCAAGGTTTTATGACGCTCCAGTAAAAAGTTACAAACATTTGAATGTTGCAAACTTTGTTAGGAGTAGGACGCACAGTACAGAAGTTAGGGCCATTCGAAGTTTACAGTGTTTCATTTTGGACTCAACGGTAGCATAACTATGACCGATAGCTTAAATTGACAAGAGTACTTTATTGTCACAAAATTTCGAGGATTTATGATGCTCCAGTAAAAGGTTACAACCATTTGTATTTTGGCAACTTTGATAGGTGTAGGACGCACGGTATAAAAGATAGGCCCAATTGAAGATTAATCAGTATCTCATTTTAGACTCAAGGGTAGCATAGCTATGACCGATACCTTCAATTGACAAGGGGCACGAGTACTTTATTGTCACAAAATTTCGAAGTTTTATGACGCTCCAGTTAAAGGTTATAACCATTTGCGTGTTGCAAACTTTGATAGGTTTAGGACGCACCGTTCAGAAATTAGGGTCATTTGAAGTTTTATTAGTGTTTCATTTTGGGCTCAAGGTAGAATAGCTATGATTGATAGCTTAAATTGAGAAGAGGCCCGAGTACTTCATTGCGACAAAATTTCAAAGTTTTATGGCGCTCCAGTAAAAAGTTACAAGCATTGGAATGGTGCGAACTTTGATAGGTGTAGTATGCACCGTATAGAAGTTAGGGCAATTAGAAGTTTTTTCAGTATTTCATTTTGGACTCAAGGGTAGAATAGCTATGACTGATAGCTTAAATTGACAAGAGGCACGAGTACTTCATTGTCACAAAATTTCAAGATTTTATGACGCTCCAGCAAAAAACTACAAACATTTGAATGTTGGAAACTTTGATAGGTGTGAACGCACCGTACAGAAATTAGGGGCAATTGAAGTTTTATTAGTGTTTCATTTTTGACTCAAGGGTTTCATAGCTATGACCGATAGCTGAAATTGACAAGAGTACTTTATTGTCAGAAAATTTCAAGGTTTTATGACGCTCCAGTAGAAAGATACAACCATTTGTATGTTGCAAACGTTGATAGGTGTTGGACGCAGCGTATAGAAGATAGCGAAATTTGAACTTTTATCAGTGTTTCATTTTGGACTCTAGATAGAATAGCTATGACTGATAGCTTAAATTGATCGGAGGCACGAGTACATCATTGCCACAAAATTTCAAGTTTTATGGTGCTCCAGTAAAAAGTTACAACCATTTGTATGTTGCATACTTTGATAGGTGTAGGGCACAGCGTATAAAAGATAGGGCAATTTGAAGATTCATCAGTGTTTCATTTTGGACACAAGGGTAACATAGATTTGACCGATAGCTTAAATTGACAAGGGGCACGAGTACTTTATTGTAGCGAAATTTCAAGGTTTTATGACGCTCCAGTAAAAAACTACAGACATTTGAATGTTGCAAACTTTGATAGGTGTAGGGCGCACCGTACAGAAATTAGGGCCATTTGAAGTTTTATTAGTGTTTCATTTTGGGCTCAAGGTAGAATAGCTATGATTGATAGCTTAAAAATAGAGAGACGCGGTGCTTGAGAATCTTGAGCGTATCTCATTCAAATTAGGAGTGTCTGGAAATTTGTTTGATGACATTCTAAAGCCGTCTCTTTGGCCTGTGAATGTGAGAGTTCGCCCCTTCAAAAATTTTCAAAGAGAGGGCATGAGAAACCAGAAAGATTAACAGAAATTCACGCTAAAAGTAAAGGTGAACGTAAGCTGCAACTTTATTTCCAAAATATGTCTGGCACTAGAGGAAAAGCACAAACCATTTTCATCTGGTCATCTCATCAGGACTATGATATCATTGTTTTTGTAGAGACGTGGCTTAATTCGGATTTTTATGATGGTGAATTTTTTGACAGCAAGTTATACCAAGTTTATCGGAAAGATAGAGATGCTGTAATGACTGGTCTTTGTCGTGGGGGTGGCATACTTATTGCTGTCAAGAGTAATCTATGTTCGACTCTTTGTTTACTGTCAGAACCGGATACTTTATTAGACCAATTATGCGTTTCTATTGCTGGACCAAATGGATCACTCTATCTTTGCACCTCATATATACCACCTAATAGTGCGGATAGTATTTATGCTGCCCATGTGGACAATATTATTTCTTTGCACTCTGCGTTGGATAATAGCAGTCATATATGTGTTTTGGGAGATTTTAATTTAAATAGAATTGTCTGGATGCACTTAGCGGGAGATTTAATTCCCTCTAATGTTAACCAGTCCCATGAAATTAATTTAATTGACAGTTTTTTAAGTATTAATTTATCTCAAATTAATTATTTAGAGAATAGGTTACATAAAATTCTTGATTTAATTTTTGTTTCTTCTGATATTAAATATAATTTATTTGAATGTCCGTATCCAATTTCGCCTCCTGGCTTACATCATTTAGCTTTGATTTTAGAAATTGAATTTTATGAATTTATTCAATGCCAACAAGCTTACAATAAATTTAATTTCAATTCATGCGATTACAATAGATTAAATAATATTTTTAATGAAGTCAATTGGAATGATTTATTTATGGATAAAAGTACAGCGACTTGCTACGATATTTTTAAATCTCAAGTTTTGGGAATTTGTGAAAGCCATATTCCATGTGTTCCTCAAATTAAACATAAACTGCCCTGGTACACTACTGGCTTGAAGAAAATAAAAAATTTGCGCAATAAATTTTTCAAATTATTTCAAGGCAGTAATGATATCAATGATAAACTGAAATATGAGCATTATTCGAGGGAACTTAATTTTTTGAATAAGTTTTTGTATAAACAATATGTTCTTAAGTATGAATCTACTATAATTTCTAATCCGAAATCGTTTTGGAGTTATATCCAATCTAAAAAGGATGGATCTAATATTCCTACGTCAATGTTTTTAAATGATAGGAAATCTTTTCGTCTGTCTGACACCGTTGATCTCTTTGCTGATTATTTTAAATCGAATTACACAAATGATGATTCTTGGTACAATTCATGTATTCTTAATAATATAGATGAGTTTTTAGACATTGGTGAAGTTTCAATATCTGTTGAGGAGGTTTTAAATGCATTGGTAGATTTGAAAATCTCCGTAAAAGCTGATATTGATGGCTTATAATCTATATTGCTGGTTAAATGTGCTAATGCCTTAGCTTTGCCTTTGTGTCAAGTTTTTAATAAATCATTAATGTCTGGAACTTTTATTGATTGCTGGAAAATTGCTTCTATTACTCCTACCTTTAAAAGTGGTGTAAAAAATAATGTGTCCAATTATCGTCCAATCTCTAAGTTATCTAATGTTTCAAAGTTATTCGAGTCTATCATTAAGTTCAAACTATATTTCTTAGTTAAGCGTCATATTTGTATTGAACAACATGGGTTTGTCTCTGGGAGGTCAACAGTGACTAATCTTGCACTTTTTGCAAACTATTGTGTCTCATCTTTTGTACTTGGACATCAGGTGGATGTCATATATACTGATTTTTCAAAGGCTTTTGATGTAGTTTCGCACTCTGTCTTGATTAGTAAACTTGGTAAAATGGGCTGCCATTCGGCTTTTTTGAAGTGGATTAAATCGTATCTAAGTTATAGACGTTGTTATGTTTCCATTAATAACACGAATTCCTATATCTTTATGGCTACTTCTGGAGTTCCGCAAGGTAGTATTCTTGGGCCTTTGCTCTTTGTACTATATATTAATGATATTCGTAAATGTTTTTCTTATGCTAAATTTCTGTTGTATGCGGATGATTTAAAGTTATTTGTTCGAGTTCAGAGTATTGCTGATTTTGTCTTTTTACAATCTGACCTTAATAAAGTTGTTGAATGGAGTATGTGTAATGGTTTCTGCTTAAATATTGGGAAATGTTCTAGTGCAACGTTTAGTAAATGTAACAATGTAATTGCAACTACTTATAGCATGTCTGGTTGTCCACTTCAAAAACATGACATTATCCGTGACTTAGGGGTAATATTTGACTCTAAGTTTACTTTTGTCGAACACTTGAACTTCATTTTGCCCAAAGTTTATTCGCTTCTTGCTTTCGTTCGGAGGAATAGTGTTGAATTCAGTGATCCGCATACAAGAAAATCGCTCTATATATCCTTGGTTAGATCAAGATTAGAATATGCTTCTCTGATTTGGAATCCATCATATGCGATTCATTCATCTAGATTGGAAAGAGTACAAAAAGTTGCTACCAAATATATGTTACAATCCACTAGTTTTAATGTTATGATGCCGTCGTATAATGCCCGTTGTTTGTTAATGGGATTGAAAACTCTTGAATCGAGAAGAAAGATTAATTCAATAATGTTTATTTTCGACATAATCGCTGGGAATATTGATGATCCCACCTTACTTAATCTTGTAAATTTTAATATACCTATGAGGCAGTTGCGGTTCCCTAAATTATTCTTTATTAAATGTCATCGTACTAACTATGCTCTAAGTGAACCTTTAACTAGAGCATTGTCTTTATGTAACTCATTGTCAATTAATAATTGTATTGATTTCTCATTGTCTAAATTTACTTTTAGAAATTTCATTGTTAATTTATCCTAATGTTGGTTTTCAATGTTATCTGTCACTTTAAATTTATATATTATGTTAAATCTTATTAATGTGTATTTTTACTCACTTCATATTAACTCTAGTCTGTAAGGATTTCTGTTATCCATAGACTCAATAAAGATCAAATAAAAAAAACAAAAAATTGAGAAGAGGCCCGAGTACTTCATTTCGACAAAATTTCAAAGTTTTATGGCGCTCCAGTAAACAGTTACAAGCATTTGAATGGTGCGAACTTTGATAGGTGTAGTACGCACCGTATAGAAGTTAGCGCCATTGGAAATTTTATCTGTTATGTGTTTCAATTTGGACTCAAGGGTAGCATAGCTATTACCGATAGCTTAAATTAACAAGAGTAATATATTGTCACAAAATTTCGAGGCTTTCTGACGCTCCAGTGAAAGGCTACAACCATTTGTATGTTGAAAATTCGATAGGTGTAGGACGCACCGTACAGAAATTAGGGTCATTTGAAGAATCATCTGTGTTTCATTTTGGACTCAAAGGCAGCATAGCTATGACCGCTTAAATTGACAAGAAACACGAGTACTTTATTGTCACAAAATTTCAAGGTTTTATGACGCTCCAGTAAAAAGTTACAAACATTTGAATGTTGCAAACTTTGTTAGTTGTAGGACGCACCGTACAGAAGTTAGGGCCATTTGAAGTTTACAGTGTTTCATTTTGGACTCAACGGTAGCATAGCAATGACCGATAGCTTAAATTGACAAGAGTACTTTATTGTCACAAAATTTCAAGGTTTTATGGCGCATCAGCAAAAAGTTACAAGCATTTGAATGTTACGTACTTTGATAGGTGTAGTACGCACTGTATAGAAGTTAGGGCCATTGGAAGTTTTATCAGTATTTCAATTTGACCCAAGGGTAGCATAGCTTTGACAGATAGCTTAAATTGACAAGAGTAATTTATTGTCACAAAATTTTGAGGTTTTATGACTCTCCAGAAAAAAGGTTACAACCATTTGTATGTTGCATACTTTGATAGGTGTAGGGCACAGCGTATAAAAGATAGGGCAATTTGAAGATTCATCAGTGTTTCATTTTGGACTCAAGGGTAGCATAGCTTTGACCGATAGCTTAAATTGACAAGGGGCACGAGTACTTTATTGTAGCCAAATTCGAAGGTTTTATGACGCTCCAGTAAAAAACTACAGACATTTGAATGTTGCAAACTTTTATAGGTGTAGGAAGCAGCGTATAAAAGATAGGGCCATTTGAAGTTTTATCAGTGTGTCAATTTGGACTCAAAGGTAGCATAGCTATGACCGATAGCTTAAATTAACAAGAGTACTTTATTGTCACAAAATTTCGAGGTTTTCTGACGCTCAAGTGAAAAGTTACAAACATTTGAATGTTGCTAACTTTGATAGGTGTAGGGCACACCGTACAGAAATTAGGGCCATTTGAAGTTTTGCAGTGTTTCATTTTGGACTCAGGGGTAGAATAGGTATGACTGATAGCTTAAATTGACAAGAGGCACGAGTACTTCATTGTCACAAAATTTCAAGGTTTTATGACACTCCAGCAAAAAACTACAAACATTTGAATGTTGCAAACTTTGATAGGTGTAAACGCACCGTACAGAAATTAGGGGCAATTGAAGTTTTATTAGTGTTTCATTTTAGACTCAAGGGTATCATAGCTATGACCGATAGCTTAAATTGACAAGAGTACTTTATTGCCAAAAAATTTCAAGGTTTTATGACACTCCAGCAAAAAACTATAAACATTTGTATATTGCAAACTTTGATAGGTGTGGGACGCAGCGTATAGAAGATAGCGCCATTTGAAGATTCAACTGTGTTTCATTTTGGACTCAAGGGTATCATAGCTATGACCGATAGCTTAAATTGACAAGAGTACTTTATTGTCAAAAAATTTCAAGGTTTTATGACACTCCAGCAAAAAACTACAAACATTTGTATGTTGCAAACTTTGATAGGTGTAGTAAACACCGTATAGAAGTTAAAGCCATTGGAAGTTTTATCAGTGTGTCAATTTGGACTCAAAATGAACTGGAAAATTTTCATGAAGAACATGAGATTCAATCCATGCAGTCAACCCAGTCATATTCCTAAGTATGTGCTGGGTAAATATAAATAATTTTATTTAACAAATTTACTCTAATTTCTCACTTCTGATCGCAACGGTACTGGAAATTTTATTGCATAATGTCTTACGCAATAAATTCTGCAGTACCTTGCCAATTATGATTAGTTTTGTATATTGAATTGCATTTACTTCGTCCGCTAGCTACCGTGAAAACAAAACCATTCGCACGGTTTTTTGCTAAGACAGCACACAATAATTGTATGTACTCGTATTAATAATAATTTTAATATAAATATAGGGCAATTTTGTATTTATAATCAGAATAATTCTTTACTTCTAATAAACAAGTTGGATTTTCCCCCCACCAGTGGTAAGAGATCCAACTTATATCCAAGAAAGAAATTCTCGACTTTTTATTTTGAAAGCACTAAAGGAAGTGTATTTTTACATGGTGAAAAGCTATCACTACATTCACAAAGAGTCCCCCACCAGTGGTACGACTTTATTGTGAAATCAGGTGCGTGAGCTAAGCCATAACATAGCTCTGTAAACAGGCAAATATATTCATCAAGAGTCAACGAAGATGAATATTGCGGAGCTAACGGACACCCAGTCACACATTGGCAAGGAAATGGAACGTCAATTCTGGAACTTCAGGAAGGCGAATAAGGCACGCAAGGAGAAGCTTGCTTATGTCGAAGGCTGTATTGTCACACTCAATGAATTGTGGGAAGAATTCCAAAGGAATCATCAAGCACTGGAAGCTGAAGTCCCACTAGCGAAACGCCAGGAATATCCTTACTTCACCAACGATTTCTTTATTCAAACAAAGGCTGTGCGGGACACCTACTTTCCTAAACAGCAGGAAGTGTGTATTCCATTACAGCAACAGGCCGAAAGAGCCAGAATGAGGACTGTGTCATTACCGAGGCGAACTCACATTCAGCATCCTGAGGAATCAACCACCACATCGAAATCCAATATAGCAGTTCCAATTATGTCAGGAAGTGTTGCCGGCCAAATCAGCTTACAAGGAATTGCCACCAAACAACTTGAGGCAACGTTAGAACGTATCACCAAGGCACTTCAACAACCACAAACTGAAGACTATGCGAAGGTGATGTTGGAAACAATATCCACTCAATGGGCAACTTATTTTGCGCGGCACGAGATTATCTGTCTTGAGATTGGCGAGAACCATATGGAAGGCTATGATGTAAATCGCACATTTGAACTGGAAAATACTGTGCAACAAGTGACTATCAGTCTACATCAAGTACTCAGAGAAGCACGCAAGGGCAAGTCCAAACTACAAGAAGTCCCATTGCCCAGAAGTGAAAATCCCAAATTCAGCGGATCATACACTGAATGGCAGGCATTTCATGATCCATGAATCAAATATTGGGAACGCTCAAAAGATGTGGTACCTGAAAAATACTTTGACAGGTGAAGCATCAAAAATAATTTCACATATAACTGTCTCCAGTAATATCTACGACATGGCTTGGCAAACAATTAAGGCTCGGTATTCAAATAAGAGGCTCATAATGACTGGGTTAATGGACACACTTTTCAATCTTCCAGTGGTACAAGAAAATTCATCGGAAGGGCTCAGAACACTCTATGACAATACAAATGAGTGTCTCTTGAGCATTGAAGCATTGAGCACCGAAATTGATGGATGGGATCCACTGTTGGTATATATGATAATCAAAAAGCTTGATAAACGCACGCATGCATTGTTCGAGCAATCTTTGACTAACCGTCGTGAATTTCCAAAATTGGGGGAACTCCTCCAATTTATCGAAAAAAGATTCCAAGCACTACAGATTTTGGAAATTAAAGCAAGACCAGAAGTGAAGCGAAGGGTAATATCATTGATTGCCAAAGGCTCGTGCCCTTATTGCAACAAACACCATGCGCTATACATGTGTGAAGGGTTTCTCAAAATGTCGCCTAAAACCAGATTTTATGAAATAAAGAAACTGAAGGTTTGCATAAATTGTCTGTAGCCCGATCATACTGTATCAGAGTGCAAAATAAGAGGATGCACCATTTGTGGCAAAAAACACAACACCTTGCTACACTTCGAACAATTACAACAGAAGAACAAGAAGAACAGTACGAATATCGAATCAACACATCAAGGTTCATCAATGAGTGCATCAACAACTCCTTCTCGGACTAACACCTCATTAACAACAACAACGAAAGGTTCATACGTGTTCTTAGCAACAGCTCTGGTACAAGTTAAGAACAGCAGCGGGAACTTGATCAACTGTAAGGCAATATTGGACTCAGGGAGCCAAGTAAAGCTTATATCCAAAAGATTTGCAAGCAAACTAGGTCTGAAATCAACACATCATTCCTTACAAATCACAGGGATTGGTAACAACACATCGAGTGCAGGCAACTACACAAACATTACCATCGCTTCTACAATTACGGGCTTCACAGCCAACATTGACACGCACATAATTGATCAATTAACCAATGAGCAACCCATGAATAACATTGACATCAGCAAATGGAAAATTCCAAGAAATATAAAATTGGCTGACCCAACCTTTTACCAGTCATCGAAGGAGGACTTACTAATTGGAGCTGAATTGTACTCCTCTCTAATGTCAATAGGGCAGATAAAAATAGCCAAGCATTTGCCTACACTTCAAAATACTATATTGGGATGGGTAGTACTGGGAAAGGCTGGAACTGACACTACCGACTCTGTATTCTGCGGACTTATCTATAAGGACGACGCTCTCAATGAACAAGTTTCACGATTTTGGGAATTGGAAGAAGTCAATAATGAAACTAAACTTGTTAGTGAAGATGAAGCACGATGTGAAGACATCTTTAAAACTACAACAACCCGTGATAATGATGGTCGCTATACTGTACAGTTACCATTAAAAATGGATCCAGTGGTTCTCGGAAATTCTTGCAGCATGGCGATTCAGCGCTTCAGGTCGTTGGATGCTCGCTTGGATAAATCCAGTGAACTAAAGCAAGTATATTCAACCTTCATCAAAGAATATGAAAAGCTTGGGCACATGGACGAAATAAAGTACAAAAATATAAGCCAAAGGCGGTACTTTATACCTCATAACTGTGTATTCAAACCGGAAAGCACAACCACAAAATTGAGGGTAGTTTTTGATGCCTCCGCAAAAACATCAAATAACATTTCTCTTAACGATATAATGCTTGGTGGGGCAGTAGTACAAGACAATCTTTTCTCAATTCTGCTGCGATTCAGGCAGCATCCATTTGCTGTGACTTCAGATATTGCTAAGATGTACAGGCAATTCCGCGTGACAGAAGAAGACTCTCATTTGCAAATAATAATTTGGAGGGATTCTGTAACCCAGCCATTCAGGTTCTACAAACTAAAGACAGTAACATATGGCACCAAGTCGGCTCCATATCTAGCTACAAGGTGCCTAAACCAATTGGCTGAAGATGAAGGTGCATCCTTTCCATTAGCTGCTGCTGTCACAGTCAAGGATTTCTACGTTGATGACTTAATGAGCTCATTCAAAACCTTAGACGAGGCACTCAGAACTCAAGAGGAGTTAATGAAAATGATGAAACGTGGAGGGTTACAACTGCGCAAATGGTGTTCCAATCATGAAGCGTTGCTGCGAAACTTAAATTCGGAAGATCGCGGAATCAAACTGGACATTTCTGCAAATGAAGATCAATTCCCTAAAAGTCTTGGGCTAATCTGGCAACCTCAGGCTGACTACTTCTGCATTAAATCATCATGGACACCACCAAAAAGGTTGACAAAACGATCTGTATTAGCAGATATATCCCAGAAATTCGGTCCGCTAGAATTTGTAAATCCAGTAGTAGTTATTGGGAAGGTTTTTCTCCAACAACTCTGGGAATTGAATTTGGAGTGGGATGCAGCCCTACCACAAGAGTTACATACCAAGTGGCTCAGATTTAGGAACCAGCTCCCTCAATAAGCTACACTTTGTTTACCAAGACATGTGCTTGCTTCCGAACCACTTGGAACTCAATTACACGGTTTCTCAGATGCCAGCGAAATAGCGTATGGGGCATGCATTTACCTCAGATCTGAGGACATTAAGGGACATTTTGTGTCGCACTTACTATGTGCGAAGTCCAGAGTAGCTCCGAGGAAGAAACAATCCTTAGCGAGACTAGAGCTCTGCGCAGCAAAACTACTAGTACAACTTATAGGAAAGGTTCAGCAAGCACTGACAATAATATTTGATGAAATAGTTTGCTGCACGAATTCAACCATTGTCTTGGCCTGGATAACATCACCGTCTTCCAGCATGAATACCTTCATGGCAAACAGAGTGAGAGTATCAAGAGGAATGCTTCCAGACGAACTCATAAAATAGAGGTTATGGTTTCATGGGCCTCCATTCTTATATTCTGACGAGAAATGTTGGCCTATACAGACCACCATTACTTCAAACTGGAATCAAGAGCGGAAAAAATAGAAAACCATGCTCTCTACCACGCATCAACCAGCATTCATTGAACAAATAAATTCTCACAATTCGTTTAAAAGATTGCAGCGAACAATGGCATTCACTCATAGATTCATAAACAACTGTCGTCTACAAACGGCGAAGAGAACATTAAAAATACATCCCACCATTGAAGAACTAGATCAGGCGTTAACAACCATTGTAAAGCATATCCAGAAACAGTCATTTGCATCAGAAATAAGCCAACGCAAGAAACAACTTTCTCCATTTACTCCATATTTGGTGGAGGGAATCATAAGAGTAGGTGGTAGACTACAAATGTCAAAACTACCATTTCCTGCTCAACATCAAATATTGCTTCCTCATTCCAATGCAATTGTCACCCTGCTAGTACAGCAATATCATGAAGACAATATGCATGCGGGCCCAATGGGAGCCCTGAGAGAAAAATTCTGGCTGATGCGAGCTAATGAAATCACAAAATGGGTGTGCAAAAACTGCCGTAAATGCTTTGTTGCACGCCCCGCACGTATATCCCAACTCATGGGAAATTTACCTATTGAGCGGGTACAACCAGCTAGGCCATTTACAAACATAGAGATTAATTTTTGTGGACCATTTCAAACACATTATTGTATTAAAGGAAAACGTCCCACAAAGGCATACATTGCAGTGTTCATATGCTTATCCACGAATGCTATTCACTTGGAAATAGTATCAGATCTTACAACAGCTGCTTTCATCAATGCGCTCAAAAGATTTTCATCACGAAGAGGCATTCCAGAAAAAATATTCAGTGACAACGCCACTAACTTCAAGGGAGCTCAGTCAAAATTGCAGGAACTTTATATATTGTTGAAGGATGAAACCAATAAGATTGAGCAGCATGTTACTCAAAAGGGTATCAAATGGATCAACATTCCAGCCAGATCTCCTCATGTAGGCGGAATATGGGAGGCAGCAGTAAAATCATTAAAGTACTATCTCAAACGAGTAATCGACGACTATAGCTTGACTTATGAACAACTGCTGACAGTTGTTGCTGAAATTCAAGTATTGCTGAATTCTAGACCACTAACACAAATATCCACAAGTCCAAATGACTTCCGAGCACTTTCACCCAATAGCTTTCTTGGGCTTGAACCAATTGGTGGGCAATCAACCCGGCCACCAGGTGAAACCTTGCTATCCCAATGGAAAGAACTTAACAAAATAATGCAACAGTTTTGGGAGCGTTGGTCAAAGGAGTATCTTCAAAGTCTTCAACCTCGAACGAAATGGCGAAAACTTTTCGGATAACATCCCGGAAGGTACACTGGTGCTACTCCAGGATGAGAACTTACCTCCACGTCAATGGCGACTAGGAAGAGTAGAGAAGGTTCAGAAAGGAAATGATGGGTTGGTATGAACTGTGGACCTCAAGGTCGGTTCAGGAAACACCTCCCGGTCCATACATCGAATTTGCCTTTTACCACCAGATTGTCAACCTATAACTCCTCTCGATAAATCTTCAGAAACTGACCGAAGTGAAGTGAAACAGTCTCAGCCAAAGCAGCAGGTACTTTCCTTATATACAACAGGCCGATCTGTCAGGCGAAGACCAAGATTCAAACCAATAAATAAAAACTGGTTACAACCTGAGACCAAAGTTATAGTGCAGCAATATGGACGAATCACTAAAAATGTGGCAGATACTGCAAAGGAAAACAGTACGGCACCTTCATATAAAAGAAGGAAAATTTCATCAGGTATTCTAGGATTGCTTACCATGAATTTAATCACCACAGCCATAGCTCTCACTTCAAGCAGCAACTTGGTAGAAATTATACCATTTGAACATAACCCTGGGATTTATTTTGAAAACATGGGCACAATGAATTTGATTCAAAGTCATTGGAATATACTGGTGTATTTGAATCTTAGTTCCTACTTTGCTGAACTTAATGGATTCAAATCAAACTTTTATGACATCAAAAATATATGTGAAAAAACCAAATATTTCTTAAAATACTGTCGTGCCACCGTAAATGAGATTGAACACACAATTGAAGACTTACAACGAATCAATGAACTGATTCATCACCACCATGTTAGGCTTAAACGTGCACAACTAGAAATCATTGGCAGTATACAACATAGTTTATTTGGTATCCTCGACAAGGAATATTCTGATTATATCGAAGGAGAAATAACAAAATCTGCTGACAATGAAAATCATTTACTTGAGCTCTCAAAAAGACACGAGTCCATGCTCGAATCAACTCGTAATTTGTTTCGCAAGACTACTGATCAGATTAAAAACCAGTTCAATACACTAAAGGAACATATAAACGAAGCAGTTCAGGTCGAAATATTTACGGCTCAATCAGGATACTCACTCATACTAATGAACAACTATGAGAAAATACCAACCGAAGTTCTTAGCATACTAACGGAAGCTTACACAGACAAAACTAGCACACAATTATTGTCACCGGAACAGCTTAAACTGCTAATTTACTTCATACGAGAACAATTGCCTTCCACTCTCACACTTCCAGTTCAAGTAGAGGACTTATTATCAATTTACAAAATGATGACTTCAAAGGGAAGAGTAATAAGAGACAAGATTGTATTCAAAATTCAAATTCCGATAATAAACTCAGAAACATTGAGTCTTATGCATCTGTAACCCTTGCCAACTCGAGTAGCAGACAAGTTCTTGTTCATTCAACCAACAACCGAGTATTTTTAGCAATCAACTTACATAGGGACGCTTATTGCATTTACTTCGTCCGCTAGCTACCGTGAAAACAAAACCATTCGCACGGTTTTTTGCTGAGACAGCACACGGGCCGGCTTAAATAATTGTATGTATTAATAATAATTTTTATATAAATATAGGGCAATTTTGTATTTATAATCAGAATAATTCTTTACTTCTAATAAACAAGTTGGATTTTCCCCCACCAGTGGTAAGAGATCCAACTTATATCCAAGAAAGAAATTCTCGACTTTTTATTTTGAAAGCACTAAAGGAAGTGTATTTTTACAGGTAGCATAGCTATGACCGATACCTTAAATTAGCAAGAGTTCTTTATTGTCACAAAATTTCGAGGACTTATGACGCTCCAGTAAAAGGTTACAACCATTTGTATTTTGCAAACTTTGATAGGTGTAGGACGCAGCGTATAAAATATAGGTCAATTTGAAGATTTATCAGTGTTTCATTTTGGACTCAAGGGTAGTATAGCTATGACCGATAGCTTCAATTGAGAAGGGACACGAGTACTTTATTGTCACAGAATTTCAAGGTTTTATGACGCTCAAGTAAAATGTTACAAGTATTTGAATGTTTCAAATTTTGATAGGTATAGAGCACACCGTATAGAAGTTAGGGCCATTGGAAGTTTTATAAGTGTTTCAATTTGGACTTAAGTGTAGCATAGCTATGACCGATAGCTTAAATTGACAAAGGATACGAGTACTTTATTGTCACAAAATTTCAAGGTTTTATGACGCTCAAGTAAAATGTTGCAAGTATTTGAATGTTGCAAACTTTGATAGGTGTAGTACGCACCGAATAGAAGTTTGGGCTTTTGGAAGTTTTATAATTGTTTCCTTTTGGACTCTAGGGTAGAATAGCTATGACCGATAGTTTAAATTGACAAGACTACTTTATTGCCAGAAAAATTTGAGGTTTCATGACGCCCCAGTAAAAGGTGACAACCATTTGTATGTTGCAAACTTTGATAGGTGTAGAACTCAGTGTATAAAATATGGGACCATTTGAAGATTCATCAGTATCTCATTTTGGACTCAAGGGTAGCATAGCTATGACCGATAGCTTCAATTGACAAGGGGAACGAATACTTTATTGTCACAAATTTTCGAGGTTTTTTGACGCTCCAGTTAAAGGTTACAACCATTTGTATGTTGCATACTTTGATAGGTTTAGGACGCACCGTACAGAAATTAGGGCCATTTGAAGTTTTATCAGTGTTTCATTTTAGACTCAAGGTATAATAGCTATGATTGATAGCTTAAATTGACAAGAGGCACGAGTACTTCATTGCAACAAATTTTCAATGTTTTCTGGCGCTCCAGTAAAAAGTTACAAGCATTTGAACTCTCTATCCGGCTAACAAAAAAGTACTGATAAATATAACTACATACAACAAGGAACAAAATAAAAAAATCGCGAAAATCTGACCTGCAAACATTACATGTTGCGGTCGCCACCCGCGCATTCAGCTAGTGCAGCAACGGCAACGAAGACAACCGATGCGCAAACCCAACAAAACAATAACAACAGCGTGAACATAAATAAAAACTGTTGCGATCTCTCGCCAAGTGAAATTAATACACTTATAGCGCAATTCAACAGCAGCGGTAGGCAGCGCAGCTTTTCAGTGTCTGCCTGCTCCCATAAACAGCTCTTCCTCTCTGGCTCTTCCTCAAAGCAACTCTCCCTCACCATTAGAACCTCTCAACAATACACATAGCGCTACAGGCAAAGAAAAAAACATGCATGCTACAGCCAACCTTGGAAAATGTTCCGTAATACAGACAGATATGGACCGGTATATTGTGGTTAAGCGCAAGTTGAGTCCTCAAAATTGTCTCAAAAATCGGCAAAGCAGATTAAATCTAATGATTCTGCTCCTGAAAAGAATCCACTCGCTTCTAGCAGGTTTGTACCCTTTGCAAATGCCGAAGACAATTCAACCCAGAAAGTGCTAAAAGAGGTAAAGCCCCCACCAGTTTATTTAGGGGAGCGCAAGTCTAACGCTCTCGTAAAAACTCTAACTACTCTAATTGGTGCAAAAAACTTTCATGTTGTCCCAATACTAAAAGGCAAAGTACATGAAACCAAAATTCAATTGTATATCGAATCAAACTATCGCAAAGTCGTCAATCTCTTTGACACAGAGAAAAAAAATTATTACACCTACCAGCTTAAAAGTAGCAAAGGTATTGTTGTTGTCCTTAGAGGAATCGAAGCTGACGTAGATGTCAACGAAATAAGAGAAGCCCTATCCCAAGAGGGTTTTACCGCAAACTCTGTGTTTAACATAGGCAATAAAGATAAGATTCCACTGCCGCTCTTTCGAGTTGAGCTACAGCCAGTCGACTCGAACCTGAGAAAAGGCGAATCACACCCGATCTACAACCTCCGCTATCTTCTACATAGAAAAATCTCTGTAGAAGAACCCCACAAGCGAATTGGACCAGTTCAATGCCTGAACTGCCAAGATATTGGGCACACTAGAAAATACTGCTCACTTCCCAGTGTATGTGTCGTTTGTGGTGATCTCCACATGTCACAAAAGTGCACAAAGCCCAAAGACGACTCCAGTGTCAAAAAATGTAGCAACTGTGGTGAAAATCACACTGCAAACTACAGAGGCTGCACTGTATACGCTCATATAAAAAAGAAATTTGCACCTCAGCCAAAACAAGTTAAAACTGCTCCTCCCGTAACAGTTTTGCGTGAAGTCTCTGCCGTGAAGCACAGTCTTCAAGTATTTCTTACGCAAATATTCTCAAAGGTACCCCATCAGTAAACCCTAAAACTGATGAGAGTACTCTTCAAAAGACTTTACAAGAGCTCATCGCAAATATGACGCAATTTATGTGCTCAATGCAAAGTATGATGCAAGACATGATACGTAATCAGAACATGCTTTTGCAATCCCTATTAACAAAACAATGAATGAACTGAAAATCTGTCATTGGAATGCAAATGGCATAAGTCAGCACAAAAATGAGCTTAAACTATTTCTCAACGATAACTCAATAGATTTGATGCTAATTTCTGAAACTCATCTTACTCAGAAAAACTGTTTCCAGATAGCGGGATACAAAGTTTATGACACCAAACACCCCGGTGCAAATCACGTGGTGGTACAGCCATTCTGATCAAGAATAGAATAAAGCATTTCCCGATGCAAGGATACTGTACCGATTATCTACAAGCGACGACTATTCAGCTCGAAGAATACGTCAAAGGCTTGACTGTATCATCCATCTATTGCCCACCCAGGTTTAATATAGATCAGCAGCAATACAAACAATTCTTTAGAACTCTCGATGCTAAGTTCATTGCTGCTGGAGACTTTAATGCAAAGCATACTCATTGGGGCTCACGTTTAGTATCTCCCAAAGGCAGAAAACTCTTCTCTGCGATAAATGCTCTTAATGTCTTGTCCAATGGAAAGTCTACATACTGACCATCCGACAAACAGAAGATTCCAGATCTTATTGACTTCGCCATCACTAGAGGTATAAATAGTGTACACTCTCTTGTGCATTCCTCCCTGGAGCTGTCCTCTGATCACACTCCCACAATAAAATCGATCTTTTCTGAAAACTCCTATCAGAAAACCGTGAGTGGTAGTTTCGACTTCAATAATACAGACTGGCTTAAATATAAGATGTTCATAAGTTCACAGCTTGAAATAAAGACCTCCCTAAAGTCTGAGCAGGAAATAAACTCCGCTCTTTTCAATTTCACTCAATTGCTATCCCAAACAGTAAAAATTGCTACACCACGTTCTAAAGCTCAAACCCGACAGGAGTGTATTCCCCAAGACATTGTGAAGCTCCTCTCCGAAAAAAGATCTCTTAGGAGAGAATGGAAATTACAGAGATCACCTTCTCTGAAGAAGAAACTGAAAGAATGTACTAAAAAACTGCATCACCTTCTAAAAGAAAAGGAAACCTCCGAGTTTCTCGAGTTTGTAGAGACCCTCTGTCCTACAGAAGCCTCAAGCTATTCTCTATGGCGAACGGCCAAAAACTCGAAAAAACCCATTCAAATGGAGTCACCAATACGCCTTCCCAACGGCAACTGGGCAAGAAGTGATGCAGAAAAGGGAATAGCATTCGCAAATCATTTGGAGCAAGTTTTCACCCTTAACCTTGCTAGTTCCGACCGTTTTCTAACGGCGGTTGATACTATATCTAGTGTCAATGGTATCTCGATTGCCAAAAAGAGCTGACAAACGCTATCAAAGAACTCAAAGCCAAAAAATCTCCAGGGCGTGATCTGATTACGGGCCAAATGATAAAAGAGCTCCCAGCAATAGCCACAATGCATCTCTTGCATATATTAAATGCTATAATACGCACTGGATTCTATCCTTACTCATGGAAAATTTCTCAAATTACCATGATTCCCAAAGCTGGAAAGGACCCAACAAGCGTCTCTTCGTACAGACCAATTAGTCTGCTATCAATTTTTTCAAAACTTTTTGAAAGTTTGATAATAAAGCGTATTAAAGACGTTGTCAAACAGTCTAATGTTATACCAAACCACCAGTTTGGGTTTAGAGAAAAACACAGTAATATCGAACAAGTTCATCGCATTGTGAACACTATATCAGAAACGTTCGAAAAGTAGCAATACTGTTCCGCAGTTTTTCTCGACATCACTCAGGCATTTGATAAGGTCTGGCACGAAGGAATCTTGCACAAACTGAAATGTATGTTACCTCTAAACATCTACACATTGCTCGAAAGCTATTTCTCAGGTAGACGCTTTGTAGTGAAGCAAAAAAAGTTCATCTCAGATGAATACCCTATACAAGCTGGTGTACCGCAAGGCAGCGTATTAGGCCCCCTGCTCTATATGTTGTTCACTGCAGATATGCCAACAAACGGCAAGACTATCACCTATACTTTTGCCGATGACACAGCCATATTGTGTACTCACACAAATCCGAAAGAGGCGTCAAAACTTTTCCAAGTACACGTCAACATGCTTCAGGAATGGCTTGACCACCGGAGAATCAAAGTGAATGAGTCGAAATGCGTTCATGTCACATTCACTCTATGCAGGAGTACTTGCCCCCCTGTGCAAATTAACACCAAGCCGATCCCTCAGGCGACAGAAAATAAATATCTAGGAATGCATTTAGATCACAGACTTACTTGGGCAAAGCATATAAGTGCAAAAATTACACAGATTAAACTCAAAATAAACGAGCTAAACTGAACAGGCAATCCAAGCTCAAACTGGACTTTAAAGTTCTACTCTACAAAGTAATTATCAAGCCCATATGGACCTACGGTATCCTACTCTGGGGTACTGCTTCACCCTCCAATGTCGAAAAGCTGCAAAAAGTCCAATCGAAAATCCTTCGAATGACTACCAATGCTCCTTGGTACATCAAAAACGTTAATATCCATGGAGATTTACATATCCCGTATGTAACTTAAGAAGTTTCCCGATTTGCTGAATCTTACTTAGCAAAGCTAGACAAGCATCCCAATGCATTAGCAAGGCGCAACCTACATCATCAGGGACACACCCGCCTGAAAAGGATGGACGTGCTGCGCTTAGCAACAAACTAGATTTTAAGCGTATTCATTACGCTATTATTTAAGTATTGCGTTACTTCTTTTCATATACCATAACTCCTCAAAGCACTGGCACTGGGAGGTTGGTAATGATTGATATGAATTTAAAAGTGAAATGTTAAATATACTATGAAGATTGTTAGTTCTAAGCCGTCAGCCGTCAGGTACACAGGGGGACTAACATGTAACACATTGTGTACATGCCGTGACTGTGTATACTGATGGCAGTGCGACTACATCCTCTCCGCGGCGGCGGCTAAAAACAGGTTTTCAGAAATATTTTCTGAAAGCGCTGGCTAATCGTAGTCGGGCGGAGAAAAAACAACTCTCTTAAATAAAATATTTTTGTCTTTCCTCAGACATAAAATAGGTTGCGTTGGGCCAGTGACCCGACCGTAAAACAAACCCACTCCAGAAACGGAAACAAGCCTCGGAAATAATAACAACCACACGACGACGACAATCAGCTTTAGATCAATGACACGAATTGGAACATGGAACGTTCGCTTTCTCTCTGAAACTTCAAAGCTCGCACAGGTTTGCAGGGAGATGGAGCGTTATAAAATTCAAATTCTCGGCCTATCTGAAACCAGATGGCTCAGGCCATTATCTACAGTGGCAACATACAAAAGCGTGCAAACGTTGTCGGCATTCTAATATCAAAGAACTTAAAAAGTGCATTAATAGGATAAAAGCCGATCTCCGAACGTATAATAACTGCCAGATTTAAGACCAGATTTCGTAATATCACCGTAATTCAATGCTACGCGCCTACGGAACCAGACACAGAGGATGCCAAAGAAGCGTTTTACAACTTGCTAGACTCTACCACCAATTCTGTCCCAAAAGGCGACATCATCATGACATTGGGCGATTTCAACGCAAAAGTAGGCAACGACAACAGCAATGTCGAAAAACTCATGGGTCGGCACGCCTTAGCATCAAGTAGAAATAATAATGGAGAGCGATTAATTGAACTTTGCTCCAACCACAATCTCTTCATCGGTGGTACTAAATTCCCCCATCTAGATATCCATAAATACACATGGAATTCTCCCGATGGCCGAACTCGCATCCAAATCGACCATATTTTAATAAGCAGACGGTTTCACAACTCACTCCTTGATGTGCGCACACGCAGAGGTGCGGACGTATTCAGCGACCATAACCTAGTTGTATGCCAACTCCTCTTACGCCCCGAAGGCATCAGGAAGCAACAGCAGCGAAAGATGACCTTTAATCTGGAAAACTTCAAAAACCCTGAAACGCTCCAACTTTACCAGGACACACTGTCCACTACCATTGCACTATACGAACATGGACCGTCCTGGCAACAAATTCAAAAAGCCTGCACACAAGCTGCGGAAGAACCAGTTGGCCTCCAACATCACAAAAGAAAGCCATGGATAAGCAACACCACCTGGCAATATATCGAAGAACGTAGAAGGATGAAAACCAAAGTAAACACTGCTTCATTATCCGCCCGCAACAGCTTTCTCAGCGCGTACAATGCTATGCATCGGCAGGTCAAAAATTCTGTGAGGACTGATAAAAGGGCATATGTGGAGGGAATTGCTGGTGAAGCAGAGCGATCAGCAAACTGTAACAACTTGCGGGGCGTATATGCAGCCAAAAAAAGATTGACAAATACGAAACCTAACATACCGCCTATCAAGGCTAGTGACGGTAGCATCCTAACCTCTGACGAAGATCAACTCGCGCGCTGGAGAGAATTTTTCGTGGACAATAGCGTAGAAGCGGAAAACAACACTGCGCTCTTCTTTGATGAACAGCGAAGAAGAAACCCCAACAGAAACATCCCTGTCGACCCGCCCACCACAGAAGAAATCAGCCTAGCAATCCATAAGTTAAAATTCAACAAAGCTGCTGGACCTGACGAACTCCCTGCTGAACTCTTGAAGTATGGCGCTAATATAATCTCTCACGCACTCTACCCTATCATGCATAACATCTGGGCGAATAACACCATCCCCACTGACAGGAAAGAGGGAATCATAATCACTATTCCAAAAAAAGGAGATCTCAGCCAATGTAGAAATTGGAGGGGCATAACCCTTCTCAACTCCATCCTGAAAATCCTAGCTCTTATCATCTTAGATAGAGTGTCAGGTGTACTCAACAGCCAGTTACGGCGTGAACAAAATGGGTTCAGACCAAACCGATCTTGCGTGGACCACATCAACACTTTACGCATAATTGTGGAGCAGACAGCTTCTGCTACCTTGGTAGCTACATAACAAAATATGGGGGTGCAACATCTGATGTGGCAGCACGCATAAACAAAGCACGGTCTGCATTCCGGAATTTAGATCGAATTTGGCGTTCTCGTGTGATATCGCTTCGCTCAAAAATACGAATATTTAACACCAGCATAAAATCTGTTCTGTTGTATGGGTCTGAAACATGGTTGGTCTCAGAACAAATAACTCGACAACTTCAAACTTTTGTCACCAAATGTCTACGAAGAATCTGCCGTAATTTCTGGCCGACAACGATGATGAACGAAGACCTCACCAATAGCGAGCCTATTGACACAGAAGTTAAAAGACGCAAGTGGAGGTGGATAGGGCACATTCTGCGTAGAGAAGACACCAACAATGCAAAGATGGCCTTTCAATGGAACCCGCATGGTAGTCGGAAAGCAGGACGCCCACTACAAACATGGGTACACACTATCCACGCAGAAAGTCCCCACAGAGCCACCTGGAACGAAATAAGACACCTGGCTGCTGATAGAAACCGTTGGAGAGCTTTTGTGACCGCCCTATCCTCCGACTAGGAGCGATATTTGACTCTTTTATAATTATGTCTTTTAGTTAACTTTGTTAGCATAAGTATAGTTTTATTGTGTCAAATGTCATGGAATTAATAATAATAATAAGATATTTTTTAGAAGATTCAATAATATATATATATATATATATATATATATATATATATATATATATATATATATATATATATATATATATATATATATATAAAACATTTGAATGGTGCGAACTTTGATAGGTGTAGTCCGCACCGTGTAGAAGGTAGCGCCATTGGAAGTTTTATCAGAATTTCAATTGGGACTACAGGGTAGCATAGCTATGACCGATGGCTTAAATTGACAAGAGTAAGTTATTGTCACAAAATTTCGAGGTTTTATGACGCTCCAGTAAAAGGTTACAACCATTTGTGTGTTGCAAGCTTTGATAGGTGTAGGACACATCGTATAAAAGATAGGGCCATTTGAAGATTCATCAGTGTTTCATTTTGGATTCAAGGGGAGCATAGCTTTGACCGATAGCTTAAATTGACAAGGGGGACGAATACTTTATTGCAGCCGAATTTTAAGGTGTTATGATGCTCCAGTAAAAAACTACAAACATTTGAATGTTGCAAACTTTGATAGGTGTAGGGCGCACCGTACAGAAATTAGGGCCATTTGAAGTTTTATAAGTGTTTCATTTTGGACTCAAGGTAATATAGCTATGATTGATAGCTGAAATTGACAAGAGGCACGAGTACTTCATTGCGACAAAATTTCAATGTTTTATGGCGCTCCAGTAAAAAGTTACAAGCATTTGAATGTTGCGCACTTTGATAGGTGTAGTACGCACCGTATAGAAGTTAGCGCCATTGGAAGTTTTATCAGTGTTTCAATTTGGACTCAAAGGTAGCATAGCTATGACAGATAGCTTAAATTGACAAGCTTTCTTTATTGTCACAAAATTTCGAGGTTCTCTGACGCTCCAGTGAAAGGTTACAACCATTTGTATGTTGCAAATTTGATAGGTGTAGGACGCACCTTACAGAAATTAGGGCCATTTGAAGAATCATCTGAGTTTAATTTTGGACTCAAAGGTAGCATAGCTATGACCGATCGCTTAAATTTACAAGAGGCACGAGTACTTTGTCACAAAATTTCAAGGTTTTATGACACTCCAGCAAAGAGTTACAATCCTTTGAATGTTGCAAACTTTGATATGTGTAGGACGTACCGTACAGAAATTAGGGCCATTTGAAGTTTTATAAGTTTTTCATTTTGGACTCAAGATAGAATAGCTATGACTGATAGCTTAAATTGACAAGGGGCACGAGTACTTTATTGCACAATATTTCAAGGTTTTTTGACGCTCCAGTAAAAACTACAAACATTTGAATGTTGCAAACTTTGATAGGTATAAACGCAGCATATAGAAGATAGGGCCATTTGAAAATTCATTAGTGTTTCATTTTGGACTCAAGGGTAGATTAGCTATGACTGATAGCTTAATTGACGAGACGCACGAGTACTTCATTGTCACAAAATTTCAAGGTGTTATGGCGCTCAAGTAAAAAGTTACGAAGCATTTGAACGTTGCAAACTTTGACAGGTGTAGTACGCACAGTATAAAAGTTAGGGCCATTGGAAGTTTTATCAGTGCTTCATTTTGGACTCAAGCGTAGCATAGCTATGACCGATAGCTTAAATGGACCAGAGTACTTTACTGTCACAAAATTTCATGGTTTTTTGACGCTACAGTGAATGTTACAAGCATTTGAATGTTGCAAACTTTGATAGGTGTAGTACGCACCGTATAGAAGTTTGGACCTTTGGAAGTTTTATCAGTGGTTCATTTTGAACTCAAGGGTAGTGTTTCTATACCGATTAGTTGGTTTACTAATCGGTGGCCGATTCCTTGGGTGCATTACCAAAGGATCGTGATGATGACTTCAAGTGCAATACTGAAGTCTGATATCTCTTTGAGTACAGTACCGAAATAGTGTTGTGGATAATCAAGTATTAATTTTGATTTAACCTTGTGGTTGAAAGTGGCGACAAAGAAAACACTGTTGAATGGTTGACTTCAAAAGTATATCTCTCTTTTTATTTATAAATTGATTGAATTTATATTATAATTTTGATTATGCTACAGAAATAAATATATTTGTGGTGTCTGCAATTATGTGCAAGGCACCAGCGTTTGTGCGTACGTAGGGCAAATTAATACTTTAGCCCGCACGTGTACGGAAATGCTGATGAGGCTTCACACGCTGTATATCCGTTCATCGGGTGTACTGCTTATTCTGCGTTCACGAGCGGGCATTGGTGATGGGAATGAATTGCTGATTGGAGTTTTGCTTTGGAGCAGGTACAAACATCCTCCCGCCTGTTGAGCATATTCTCAACTTCGAATTAAATGCTGTTTGCGCGAACCCGTACTCGAAAATCTGGAGCTCGTCGCCTCTTTTGCTTCGAATATCGCTGGTAAGAGATTCAGATAAGACAGATCAATGTGATGAGCAAACTGATATATCCGATGCTGAACTGATGGACTTCTCGGCTCTTAAGCGGTAGATCCATTTGCTCATTGTTTTGCAATTGTTGCACATGTTCATGTAGTACTTGAATATCGTCCGTTAGGTTGGACTGGTGTTCTAATGAGTGTGTTGCAGCCATTATATAATCTGCGATCAACTCAGTTAGATTCACTTTCGATATGATCGTGCTGGTGACCTTTGAAACATATGTCCGATGTGCCATTATGGTTGTATACTCATCTCTTATGGTGCCTCCTTGTCTCAAGGTTAAGGTTCCTATTCCCTCCAGTAATTCTGTAAGGATGTCTGAACCGCAGATGACGCTGATTGTACGAGCTGGCTGTGCGATGTAGATCCATGAGTTTTCTTTAAGTAATGGAATCCATTGAGGTGAGTCGTGTGTGCGATCAACCTTGCAGCTTTTTGGGTTTGGAGTTTGACATAATATTTCCATCTCACATAGTCGATTGGTCATTGTAATGCGATGTGTTGGATGTAATTGCTTGCATACATGCATATTAGAATTGAATGCAGTGCATGTTGACAATTCTCCTGCTGATAACGAATAATATTTGTCTCGATGTAGATTAGTCACTATATACTCGATTGTCCCTTCCAACATGAAAATTCCAGTGCCTCCCAAAATAGGTACTCGAGTCACATGTACCAATTCGAATGGTTCTTGATTAGTCAATGGTAACTTAAGACGCACAATCATCTCAGTTGGCGTGATGCGTGCTTTCACAGAGATGAGTTTAAGGATCTCAATGGTATTCTTGCTGGGAACTTGTAACGAGATGTTGGTGTGAGATGGTCTTTGATTGCTCTCAGTTGTTGTTGCAGCTGAGACGGATACAGCAGAAGAGGATTGAGCTGTCCATGATGTGTGTCCGTCAGTACATCTAAAAACAGCTCTTGATTTCGTTGGTAGTCCTGCATAGCCATAAGTACTCGACCGGACATCGCATTAAACATTTCGGCTATTGCATGGTGGGATTCTGACTTTGTGAAGTTGTCCTGCTGGCTATATAAATATTTTATTTGCTTGTGTAGTTGTTGAATTTGATCGTCAGATTTCTTTAAAATATTGCTAGTGGAGTCAATTACCGATGTTTGGTTTCGAATTAGGTGCAGAAGATGTTCTTCGTTGCGGGATATGCCGTTTATGGTTGCAGACATTTCTTTAGCATAGTTGGAGTCCAAAATTCCAAACGCATTCAACAAGCTTCCAACAATTGCTAATCGAGCGTCTCGCCGTTGACGATGGATTTGTTCGTCGTATTGTAAGTACTCATCATCTTGTTGTATTAGCTGCCATTTAGTACGGAACTGGTCCACAGTTTTCTCACAATTCATTGTACCGCTTTGGATACGTGAACACGCTTGCTGAATAGCTGTTATTCCTTGCATAAAGGTACCTTAGTAATGGGGTCATCACCTGCTACTAGAGCAATTAGAAAGCATATGCATAGCAACAATACTGACGAGGGCGACACAGATCGTCTTCGCTTAAGAGGTGTATGACTTATGTCGTCTTTGAGATTTGTGGCTTCTTCTACTGGAGCTGGATGCTTATCAGGTTGTTCTACTGGATCACTTTCGGTAGACATGGGTAATGGCGCGAGTAAATGGACGCCTCTTCTGGTGAGGCCTGTTGAAGTTCGAATTTCCGCTACTCGCACTAGGCCGTCAGCACCAGGAAATGTTTGAGTTACTCGACCAAGCCGCCATTTAATAACTGTCGAGTTATCCTCCTTCAATAATACCATTGTACCAGGCTGTAAATTATGACGCATGGTCTTCCATTTGTAGCGATGCTGGAGTTGGTTTAGATACTCCTTACTCCACCGACTCTAAAATTCCTGTTTCAACCTTGTGACTAAGTCCCATTGCTTCAGTAAATTTATGTTCAGATTCTCAGTGGGCTGGTCGACAACACTTGTCAATGGTGCACCTGTTAAGAAGTGACCTGGAGTTAATGCTGCGTAATCGTGTGGATCATCTGACATAGGAGTCAGCGGCCGCGAGTTTAGAATGGCTTCTATTTCAACCATAACTGTCTCTAACTCTCCGTATGTTAATCGGGCATTGGACAAACTTTTGTAAAATAGATTCTTTGCCGATTTAACCGCTGCTTCCCATAAGCCGCCAAAATGTGGCGATCTAGCAGGTGCGAAATGAAACTCGATTCCCTTGTGTGCGCAGAATTTCATCAGCTGTGATTTGGTATCTACGTTGTGGATGATGTCCGCAATCTGTCTCAATTGATTTCGTGCTACTACGAAATTAGTCGCGTTGTCACAATGAAGATGCCGACAGTTCCCTCTTCGGCTGACAAACCTCTTCAAGGCTCCGATAAAGGCGTTGGTCGTAAGGTTGCTTACCACTTCAATGTGTACGGCCTTAGTTGCAAAGCAACAAAATATCGCCACATAACACTTTTGTGGCGTCTTTCCTTTTTGATTGTAATGAAATTTAAATGGCTCACAAAAATCGACTCCAGCGTGAGTGAAAGGTTTATTTGGTTGAACCCGCGATGCAGGTAACTGTCCCATGAGTTGCTGCAATGGCTTCGGCATAGCTTTAGTGCAAGCTACACAGTTTTTCACGATTGATCTGGCTATTGTTTTCGCATTAACCGGCCAATAAGCTTCCCGTGTCGGTGCTACTAGACCTGCTGGGCCAACATGCTTGTTATCAATATTTTAGTGATATCACTCCGATATGGCAATAGGGCTTGATATTTTGCTTCATGTGGTAGGGCTGAATTTGCTAATCGTCCTCCTACCCGCATAATGTCGTCTTTATCCAGAAATAGTGTAAGATCACCCATCCCTCTTCCAACTGGTTTGTTGTGCTTGAGAAGTTTATATTCAGGATTGAATGCTTGTCTCTGCAGGTCCTTGATTATAGTCTGAGTAGCACCTTTAATTTCTTCTGCGTCGAGGTCGATGGATGTTTGAACTGGCATATTACGACAATTTTTAATGAATCGAAGTGCTTATGCGGTGACTCTTTGAAGATGTGTCCATGAATTTCGATGGTCAATTGTTGAAGTAAACGACGGAATCTGTGACGTAGTAAGACATACCTGTCTCTTCTCTAATTCTGTGGTTGAATTGGCTGATGCCGCTGGCCACGATGACGGTGGTCCGTATAGAAACAGTGGTCCCTAAAACCACATGCCTTGTTGTTTGAATTGACCCGGGTTGATGCCTCGTGAGATCATGTCTGCCGGGTTTTTGTCTGTAGGTACGTGACGCCATTGTTGCTTCACCGTTACTTCTTGTATAGCTGCCACTCGATTTGCCACATAGGTGTGATAGGAAGACGAGCTGGCAGAGATCCAGGCCAGCGTTACTTCAGAGTCAGACCACAGAAAGCATTCGCCTGTCCATTGTAAAATATGTTTTACCCTGTCCAATAACTGGGCTGCTAACCGTGCAGCACAGAGCTACAGCCGAGGGAGCGTTTGTTGTTTTGGTGCTGTAGTCTTTGATCTAGAACACAACAGCTGAACGCTCACAGATCCATCTGTTTTTATCGACCTTGCATAAATAACAGCGCCATAGGCCTGCTCGGATGCATCGGCAAAAGCGTGTAATTCTCTCTGATGCACATTGTCCTTTGTGGTTGGAAATACGTAGCGTGGAATTTGCAAGTTCTCAAGTTCCTGGATGTTTTCTCTAAACTGGCTCCAGAAGGTATGCAAGTCCATAGGGAGTGCTTCGTCCCAGCTTAATTTTAGACGCCACAGCGATTTCATGAATATTTTTGCACATGAGACAACTGGTGACAAAAAACCTATTGGGTCGAAAATATGCGCGATGTCCGACAGTACTTGGCGTTTCGTTATTTTGGCTGTTGTGCTCCATTTGGTCCTTATTAGGAAGTAATCAGTCCCAGGTTGCCACGTTAAACCAAGCGTTGCGATGGTAAAACTATCGTTGTCAAAATTCAATTGGATTGCTCGATCCTCTGCGTTGATGTTCGTTAACAGTGTTTTATTACTCGCACACCATTTCCTCAACTTAAAACCTGCTGACTTGGTAAGGGAGTTCAATTCCTCCTGTACGCGCAAGGCTAACGTGTCGGCTCCACTCATAACATCGTCCACATAAAAATCTCGTTGTAAGCATCTGGAGCCGTGCGGATACTGTGTGCTATGTTCCTTGGCTAATATGCGTAGACATTTTATCGCCAAATATGGTGCCGATGTGACTCCATAAGTCACTGTGTTTAATTGGTAACTTTTCAGAGGTTCGCTTGGCGTGCTCCTCCACAAGATTAGTTGATGCTTGCGGTCAGCTTCGTTCACGATAATTTGTCTGTACATTTTCTCGATATCTGCTGTAAAAACATATCTGCGTACTCGAAATCTCAAAAGAACCGCAAATAAGTCTTCTTGAAGTTTTGGACCTGGTAGTAGCACATTGTTCAATGATACATTTGTTGACGTCTTCATTGATGCGTCGAACACGACACGCAACTTTGTGGTGGTGCTGTCTGGCTTCAGAACGCAGAGGTGAGGTAAGAAGTAGTGGGGTTGGTTTATGCTTCCGCTAACTTCTTCCATGTGACCTAGCCGCAGGTATTCCTCCATGAAGGCCGTATACTGCATTTTGATGACGGGGTTTCTTTGCAATTTACGTTCGATGGCGTAAAAGCGTTGCAATGCGATAGCTTTCGAGTCTCCAAGAGGGCTTGCGTTATCAACGAAAGGCAAGCGCACAACGAACTGTCCGTTCGCTGCTCGACACACCGTTTGGTTGAAAAATGCTTCGCAAGTTCTGTGTTGGCAGTGGATGTGTAATTTTTGGCAGTATGACAACTTCAATTCCGGCTGAGTAACTAGTCAATCGTGACTCAAGTTTAATGTTGGCTCGGTGAGTAGCGCGTTGTTGAATTTCCCCAATTCCATCAAAGTACTGCGGATTGTATTGTGTTGGTAATCCGAGCTTCTTTGCCAACCTGTTCGTAATGTAGTTTGTCTGCGAACCGCCGTCCAAAATTGCACGGCAGTGAAATTCATTGCCACGGAAGTCATTGACTTTTAAGACGACAGTGCTCAACAGCACATGTTTCACGCCCGCACGATTGACCGGAGACACTAATGAAGTGGTGAGTGGTTTTCCTATGGCACTGGTATAGCTATATAACTCCACGGTAGGCTCACTTACGAATGTTGTGAGTGTCTGAGATGACCCTTGACTGGACTGACCCGAGTTATTGGATGGGCTCCTAGCTAGCTGTTGATCAAAATGCACTAATGAGTTGTGCTTCTTATTGCATTTTGTGCATCCTCTAATTGAACAAGTTTTCGATGTATGACCATTTTTCATACAATTCGCACATAACTTGTGTTATTTAATTATATCAAAACGCTATTGCGGCGTTTTCGCCAAGAATTGTGCGCATGCAAAAAGTTGGTGATTGCATTTGCATACGAGGCAGCCCGTTGCGGCCTTGGTTGCTGAGAATAGCGTTGAATGATACTTCGCGTTTGTCGATTTATTGTTGATAACTTTGTGTTGTGGTTCTCGGTCTTCACATGATTGAAAACGTTTTTCTAAGAATTTCAATAGGCGGTCAAAGGGTTGGAACTCTTGAGGCTGATCTAGCGTCAGTTCATACTCGGATCTTGACGTTTTATCTAACTTCTGCAATAAAAGATACTCCAAAATTGTGTGGTAGCTATCTACGGGAGCTCCTTGGCTTTTTAACGCGTAAATGCATTCCTTGGCTGCATCGTGTATGGTTTTAAGCGTTGAGCCCATTTCACTGCTAGCATTCTTTATATTAAACAGCTTGTTATAGATAGTTTTAACCAATTTGCGTTTATTGTTAAACCTATCGCACAAGATTTGCCAGGCTGGGTCATAATTTTCCTCGCATGCTGGCAAGTGACCGATGAGTGCTTTAGCTTCTCCGGTTACGTTGCCAGCCAAGTAAAACATTTTTTTGTATTGCTTATTGGCTGAGTATGTATCATCTTAACATACAAATCGCGAAATGGTATCCACGTTGAATAGCTACCGTCAAAAACTGGCAAGGTAACTTTAGGCAAATGCACATTTAATGCCAGTGGTATGGTGTGGATTGGCGTGGAGTTGCTCGGTGTACTGACTGGAATATGTTGTCTTAACTTAGTGAGTACGTTTTGCAGCGCATCTTCGATCTCGTAGAATTTGTCCGCATCATAACCATCAATTTCCGCCAGGTTTGTTCGTTGCCATATCCATTGGTTATTTTGCACCAGATTATCGTGGTAACGTATCAATAGTTTTGTTTTGATATCATAGTACACTGGTGGATGTGACTGATCAGTTTCCGAGTGCACATCCCCAATGACTCGAGAAATTGCACGCACCAACGCCTTTTGCTGCCGTACTAGGGCTAAGAGTCCATCGCCTTCCTGATGGCTGGTTCGCGGTATTCTGTCCTTGCGGTTAGAGCCTCCTTGATGGACGTGGAAGGGAACTTCAAGTTGCACTGCCGCTTTACGCTTCTCTCCTTCCTCATTGATGATGTGCTGTAATTTGGGGAACAGCCAGTCGTAGAGGTTTGCTACGTTGCCTCTATAATCCTGTTTGAAGTACTCATGATTAACTTCGTCTAGCTCGAGTACGAATTGATGTTGATGTTCGAACGTAGACCATGCCTCCTTCAGAGTCTTCATGCGTTTACTGGCATATTCGATGGTTTTACGGTCTTGTGTGTCCTTTTTAAAGTTGCTCACAAGTTGCTCTATTGTCGAGCCCACTTCATACTGTGCCCTGGTCAACTTGTCCAACTGCTCAATTGTTTCTTGGTGATGCGCCATCCTTCTGAATCTCGCCTTGTGGTAAACAGGAGATCGTGAGTTCTTATCTCGCCGGGGCCTCCAAAATGTTTCTCTACCGATTAGTTGGTTTACTAATCAGTGGCCGATTCCTTGGGTGCAATACCGAAGGATCGTGATGATGACTTCAAGTGCAATACTGAAGTCTGATATCTCTTTGGGTACAGTACCGAAAGAGTGTTGTGGATAATCAAGTATTAATTTTGAATTAACCTTGTGATTGAAAGTGGCGACAAAGAAAACACTGTTGAATGGTTGACTTCAAAAGTATATCTCTCTTTTTATTTATAAATTGATTGAATTTATATTATAATTTTGATTATGCTACAGAAATAAATATATTTGTGGTGTCTGCAATTATGTGCAAGGCACCAGCGTTTGTGCGTACGTAGGGCAAATTAATACTTTTGCCCGCACGTGTACGGAAATGCAGATGAGGCTTCACACGCTGTATATCCGTTCATCGGGTGTACTGCTTATTCTGCGTTCACGAGCGGGCATTGGTGATGGGAATGAATTGCTGCTTGGAGTATTGCATTGGAGCAGGTACAAACAGGTAGCATAGCTATGAGCGATAGCTTAAATTGACAAGAATTTTCACAAATTTTCAAGGTTTTATTACGCTACAGTAAAATGTTACAAACATTTGAATGTTACAAACTTTTATAGGTGTAGGACGCGCCGTACATAAGTTAGGACCATTTGAAGTTTTATCAGTGTTTCATTTTGGACTCAAGATAGAATAGCTATGACTGATAGCTTAAATTGACAAGAGGCACGAGTACTTAATTGCCACAAAACTTCAAGGTTTTGTTGCCCTCCAGTAAAAAGTTACAAGCATTTGAATGTTGCAAACTTTTATAGGAGTAGTAGGCACCGTATAGAAGTTAGGGCCATTGGAAGTTTTATCAGAATTTCAGTTCGGACTTAAGGGTAGTATAGTTATGACCGATGGCTTAAATTGACAAGAGTAAGTTATTGTCACAAAATTTCGAGGTTTTATGACGCTCCAGTAAAAGGTTACAACCATTTGTGTGTTGCAAGCTTTGATAGGTGTAGGACACAGCGTATAAAAGATAGGGCCATTTGAAGATTCATCAGTGTTTCATTTTGGATTCAAGGGGAGCATAGCTTTGACCGATAGCTTAAATTGACAAGGGGTACGAATACTATATTGTAGCCAAATTTCAAGGTTTTATGATGCTCCAGTAAAAAACTACAAACATTTGAATGTTGCAAACTTTGATAGGTGTAGGGCGCACCGTACAGAAATTAGGGCCATTTGAAGTTTATCAGTTTTTCTTTTGGAATCAAGGTAGAAAAGCTCAGATTGATAGATTAAATTGACAAGAGGCACGAGTACTTCATTGCGACAAAATTTCAATGTTTTATGGCGCTCCAGTAAAAAGTTACAAGCATTTGAATGTTGCGTACTTTGATAGGTGTAGTACGCACCGTATAGAAGTTAGGGCCATTTGAAGATTACATTGATTCATTTTCGACTCAAAAGTAGCATAGCTATGACCGATCGCTTAAATTGACAAGAGTACTTTATTGTCACAAAATTTCAAGGTTTTATGACGCTCCAGTAAAGAGTTACAAACATTTGAATGTTGCAAACTTTGATAGGTGTAGGGCGCACCGTACAGAAATTAGGGCCATTGGAAGATTTGTCAGTGTTTCAATTTGGAGTCAAGGGTAGCATAGCTATGACAGATAGCTTAATTTGACAAGAGGCACGAGTACTTTATTGCACAATATTTCAAGGTTTTTTGACGCTCCAGTAAAAACTGCAAACATTTGAATGTTGCAAACTTTGATAGGTATAAACGCAGCTTATAGGAGATAGGGCCATTTGAAGATTCATTAGTGTTTCATTTTGGACTCAAGGGTAGATTAGCTATGACTGATAGCTTAATTGACAAAACGCACGAGTACTACATTGTCACAAAATTTCAAGGTGTTATGGCGCTCAAGTAAAAAGTTACGAAGCATTTGAACGTTGCAAACTTTGACAGCTCTAGTACGCACAGTATAAATGTTAGGGCCATTGGAAGTTTTATCAGTGCTTCATTTTGGACTCAAGGGTAGCATAGCTATGACCGATAGCTTAAATGGACCAGAGTACTTTACTGTCACAAAATTTCAAGGTTTTATGACGCTACAGTAAATGTTACAAGCATTTGAATGTTGCAAACTTTGATATGTGTAAGACGCAGCGTACAGAAATTAGGGCCATTTGAAGTTTTATCAGTGTTTCATTTTTGACTCAAGGGTAGAATAGCTGTGACTGATAGCTAAAACTGACAAGAGGCACGAGTACTTCATTGACAAAAAATTCCAAGGTTTTATGGCGCTCCAGTAAAAAGTTACAAACATTTCAATGTTTCAAACTTTGATAGGTGTAGGACACACCGTACAGAAGTTAGGGCCATTTGAAGATTACAGTGTTTCATTTTGGACTCAACGGTAGCATAGCTATGACCGATAGCTTAAATTGACAAGAGTACAATATTGTCACAAATTTTCAAGGTTTTATGTCGCTCCAGTAAAGAGTTACAAACATTTGAATGTTGCAAACTTTGATAGATGTAGGGTGCACCCTACAGAAATTAGGGCCATTGGAAGTTTTGTCAGTGTTTCAATTTGGAGTCAAGGGTAGCATAGCTATGACAAATAGCTTAAATTGACAAGCTTACTCTATTATCACAAAATTTCGAGGTTTTCTGACGCTCCAGTGAAAGGTTACAACCATTTGTATGTTGCAAATTTGATAGGTGTAGGACGAACCTTACAGAAATTAGGGCGATTTGAAGAATCATCTGTGTTTAATTTTGGACTCAAAAGTAGCATAGCTATGACCGATCGCTTAAATTTACAAGAGGCACGAATACTTTGTCACAAAATTTCAAGGTTTTATGACGCTCCAGTAAAGAGTTACAATCATTTGAATGTTGCAATCTTTGACAGGTGTACTACGCACAGTATAAAAGTTAGGGCCATTCTTAGTTTTATCAGTGCTTCATTTTGGACTCAAGGGTAGCATAGCTATGACCGATAGCTTAAATGGACCAGAGTACTTTACTATCACAAAATTTCAAGGTTTTGTGACGCTACAGTACAATGTTACAAGCATTTGAATGTTGCAAACTTTGATATGTGTAGGACGCAGCGTACAGAAATTAGGGCAATTTGAAGTTTTATCAGTGTTTCATTTTTGACTCAAGGGTATAATAGCTATGACTGATAGCTAAAATTGACAAGAGGCACGAGTACTTCATTGTCAAAAAATTCCAAGGTTTTATGGCGCTCCAGTAAAAAGTTACAAACATTTCAATGTTTCAAACTTTGATAGGTGTAGGACACACCGTACAGAAGTTAGGGCCATTTGAAGATTACAGTGTTTCCTTTCGGACTCAACGGTAGCATAGCTATGACCAATAGCTTAAATTGACAAGAGTACTTTATTGTAACAAAATTTCAAGGTTTTATGGCGCTCCAGTAAAGAGTTACAAACATTTGAATGTTGCAAAGTTTTATAGGTGTAGGACGCACCGTACAGAAGTTAGGGCCATTTGAAGTTTTATCAGTGTTTCATTTTGGACTCAAGATAGAATAGCTATGACTGATAGCTTAAATTGACAAGAGGCACGAGTACTTAATTGCCACAAAATTTCAAGGTTTTATGGCGCTCCTGTAAAAAGTTAGAAGCATTTGAATGTTGCAAACTTTGATAGGTGTAGTACGCACCGTATAGAAGTTAGGCCCATTGGAAGTTTTATCAGAATTTCAATTGGGACTCAAGGATACCATAGCTATGACCGATGGCTTAAATTGACAAGAGTAAGTTATACTCACAAAATTTCAAGGTTTTATGATGCTCCAGTAAAAAACTACAAACATTTGAATGTTGCAAACTTTGATAGGTGTAGGGCGCACCGTACAGAAATTAGGGCCATTTGAAGTTTTATCAGTTTTTCATTTTGGAATCAAGGCAGAAAAGCTCTGATTGATAGATTAAATTGACAAGGGGCACGAGTACTTCATTGCGACAAAATTTCAATGTTTTATGGCGATCCAGTAAAAAGTTACCAGCATTTAAATGTTGCGAACTTTGATAGGTGTAGTACGCACCGTATAGAAGTTTGGGCCATTTGAAGATTACAAAGTTTCATTTTGGACTCAAAAGTAGCGTAGCTATGACCGATAGCTGAAATTGACAAGAGTACTTTATTGTCACAAAATTTCAAGGTTTTATGACGCTCCAGTAAAGAGTTACAAACATTTGAATGTTGCAAACTTTGATAGGTGTAGGGCGCACCGTACAGAAATTAGGGCCATTTGAAGTTTTATCAGTGCTTCATTTTGTACTCAATGCTAGAATAGCTATGACGGATAGCTTAAATTGAAAAGAGTAATTTATTGTCACTAAACTTCCAAGTTTTATGGTGCTCAAGTAAAAAGTTACGAAGCATTTGAACGTTGCAAACTTTGATAGGTGTAGTACGCACCGTATAGAAGTTAGGGCCATTGGAAGTTTTATCAGTGCTTCATTTTGGACTCAAGGGTAGCACAGCTATGAGTGATAGCTTCAATTGACAAGAGTACTTTATTGTCACGAAATTTCGAGGATTTATGACGCTCCAGTAAAAGGCTACAACCATTTGTATTTTGAAAACTTTGATAGGTGTAGGACGCAGCGTATAAAAGATAGGGCCATTTGAAGATTTATCAGTGTTTCATATTGGACTCAAGGGTAGCATAGCTATGACCGATAGCTTAAATTTACAAGGGACACGAGTACTTTATTGTCTCAAAATTTCAAGGTTTTATGACGCTCCAGTAAAATGTTATAAGCATTTGAATGTTGTAAACTTTGATAGGTGTAGTACGCACCGTATAGAAGTTAGGGCCATTGGAAGTTTTATCAGTGCTTCATTTTGGACTCAAAAGTAGCATAGCTATGACCGATAGCGTAAATTGACAAGAGTAATTTATTGTCACAAAATTTCAAGGTTTTATGTCGCTCCACTAAAAAGTTACAAACCTTGGAATGGTGCAAACTTTGATAGATGTAGGGCGCACCGTACAGAAATAAGGGCCATTTGAAGTTTTATCAGTGTTTCATATAGGACTCAAGGCTAAAATAGCTATGACCGATAGCTTAAATTGACAAGAGTACTTTATTGTCACAAAATTTCGAGGTTTTATGTTGCTCCAGTAAAAAGTTACAACCATTTATATGTTGCAAACTTTGATAGGTATACACGCAGCGTATAGAAGATAGTGCCATTTGAAGATTCATTAGTGTTTCATTTTGGTCTCGAGGGTAGATTAGCTATGACTGATAGCTTAATTGACAAAGAGGCACGAGTACTTCAGTGTCACAAAATTTCAAGGCTTCATGGCGCTCAAGTAAAAAGTTACCAAGCATTTGAACGTTGCAAACTTTGACTGGTGTAGTACGCACCGTATAAAAGTTAGGGCCATTTGAAGTTTTATCAGTGCTTCATTTTGGACTCAAGGGTATCATAGCTATGACCGGTAGCTTAAATAGACTAGAGTACTTTATTGTCACAAAATTTCAAGGTTTTATGACGCTACAGTACAATGTTACAAGCATTTGAATGTTGCAAACTTTGATAGGTGTACTACGCACCGTAGAGAAGTTTGGGCCTTTGGAAGTTTTATCAGTGTTTTATTTTGGACTGAAGGGTAGCATAGCTATGACCGATAGCTTAAATTGCCAAGAGTACTTTATTGTCACAAAGTATCGAGGTTCCAGTAAAAAATTACAACCATTTGTATGTTTCAAACTTTGATAGGTATAAGACGCAGGGCATAGAAATAGGGCCATTTGAAGATTCATCAGTGTTTCATTTTGGACTCAAGGGTAGAATAGCTATGACTGATAGCTTAATTGACAAGAGGCACGAGTACTTCATTGCGACAAAATTTCAATGTTTTACGGCGCTCCAGTAAAAAGTTACAAGCATTTGAATATTGCGCACTTTGATAGGTGTAGTACCCACCGTATAGAAGTTATCGCCATTGGAAGTTTTATCAGTGTTTCAATTTGGACTCAAGGGTAGCATAGCTATGACCGATAGCTTAAATTGACAAGAGTACTTTATTGTCACAAAATTTCGAGGTTTTCTGACGCTCCAGTGAAAGCTTACAACCATTTGAATGTTGCAAATTTGATTTGGGGACATATGAAGAATCATCTGTGTTAAATTTTGGACTCAAAAGTAGCACCGTTCAGAAGTTAGGGCCATTTGAAGTTTATAGTGTTTCATTTTGGACTCAAGGGTAGTATAGCTATAACCGATAGCTTAAATTGACAAGAGGCACCATTACTTCATTGGCACAAAATTTCAAGGTTTTATGACTTTCCAGTTAAAAGTTACAAACATTTGAATGTTGCAAACTTTGATAGGTGTAGGGCGCACCGTACAGAAATTAGGGCCATTTGAAGTTTTATCAGTGTTTTAGTTCGGACTCAAAATAGAATAGCTATGACTGATAGCTTAAATTGACAAGAGGCACGAGTACTTCATTGCCACAAAATTTCAAGGTTTTATGGCGCTCCAGTAAAAAGTTACAAGCAGTTGAATGTTCGAAACTTTCAAAGGTGTAGGACACACCGTATAGAAGTTAGGGCCATTTGAATTTTTTCAATGTTTTATTTTGGAATCAAAGGTAGCATATCTATGATCGATTGCTTAAATTGACAAGAGTACTTTATTGTCACAAAATTTCAAGGTTTTATGCCGCTCCAGTAAAAAGTTACAAACATTTAAATGTTGCCAACTTTGATAGGTGTAGGGCGCAGCGTATAGAAGATATGGCCATTTGAAGATTCATATATGTTTCATTTTGGACTCAAGGGTAGAATAGCTATGACTGATAGCTTAAATTGACAAGATTCACGAGTACTTCATAGTCACAAAAGTTCAAGGTTTTATGGCGCTCCAGTACAATGTTTCAAGCATTTGAATGTTGCAAACTTTGATAGGTGTAGGGCCCACCGTACAGAAGTTTGGGCTTTTGGAAGTTTTATAATTGTTTCCATTTGGACTCTAGGGTCGCATAGCTATGACCTATAGTTAAAATTGACAAGAGTACTTTATTGTCAGAAAAGTTCGAGGTTTCATGACGCCCCAGTAAAGGTGACAACCATTTGTGTGTTGCAGACTTTGATAGGTGTAGAATGCAGTGTATATGAGATAGGGCCATTTAAATTTTATCAGTGTTTCTTTTTGGACTCAAGGTAGAGTAAGCTTTGACTGATAGCTTAAATTGACAAGAGGCACGAGTATTTCATGTTCAAAAAATTTCAATGTTTAATGGCGCTCCAGTAAAAAGTTACAAGTATTTGAATGTTGCAAACTTTGATAGGTGTAGGACGCACCGTATAGAAGTTAGGGCCATTGGAAGTTTTATCAGAGTTTTATTTTGGATTCAAGGGTAGCATACCTATGACCGATAGCTTAAATTGACAAGAGTACTTTATTGTCAAAAAATATCGAGGTTTTATGAAGCTCTATAGCTATGACTGATAGCTTAAATTGACAAGAGGCACGAGTACTTCATTGCGACAAAATTTCACTGTTTTACGGCGCTCCAGTAAAAAGTTACAAGCATTTGAATGTTGCGAACTTTGATAGGTGTAGTACGCACCGTATAGAAGTTAGCGCCATTGGAAGTTTTATCAGTGTTTCAATTTGGACTCAAAACTTGCATAGTTATGACCGATCGCTTAAATTGACAAGAGGCACGAATACTTTATTGTCACAAAATTTCAAGGTTTTTTGACGCTCCAGTAAAAAGTTACAAACATTTCAATGTTTCAAACTTTGATAGTGTAGGGCGTATAGAAGATAGGGCCATTTGAAGATTCATCAATTTTTCATTTTGGACTCAAGGGTAGAATAGCTATGACTGATAGCTTAAATTGACAAGATGCACGAGTACTTCATAGTCACAAAATTTCAAGGTTTTATGGCGCTCCAGTACAATGTTACAAGCATTTGAGTGTTGTAAACTTTGATAGGTGTAGGGCACACCGTACAGAAGTTAGGGCCATTTGAACTTAAATTGACAAGGGACACGAGTACTTTATTGTCACAAAATTTCAAGGTTTTATGGCGCTTCACTAAAAAGTTACAAACATTTCAATGTTTCAAACTTTGATAGGTGTAGGGCGCACCGTATAAAAGTCAAGGTTTTATGGTGCACCAGTACAATGTTACAAGCATTTGAATGTTGCAAACTTTGATAGTGTTGGGCGCACCGTATAGAATATAGAGCCATTGGAAGTTTTATCAGTATTTCAATTTGGACTCAAGGGTAGCATAGCTATGACCGATAGCTTAAATTGACAAGGGGCACGAGTACTTTATTGTCACAAAATTTAAAGATTTTATTATCACTCCAGTAAAAAGCTACAAACATTTGAAAGTTGCAAACTTTGATAGGTGTAGGGTGCACCGTATAGAAGTTAGGGCCATTTGAAGTTTATCAATGTTTTATTTTGGAATCAAAGGTAGCATAGCTATGATCGATAGCTTAAATTGACAAGAGTACCTTATTGTCACAAAATTTCAAGGTTTTATGACGCTCCAGTAAAAAGTTACAAACATTTAAATGTTGCCAACTTTGATAGTGTTGGGCGCAGCGTATAGAAGATAGGGCCATTTGAAGTTTATCAATGATTTATTTTGGACTCAAAGGTAGCATAGCTATGATCGATAGCTTAAATTGACAGAGTACTTTATTGTCACAAAATTTCAAGGTTTTATGACGTTCCAGTAAAAAGTTACAAACATTTGAATATTGCAAACTTTGATAGGTGTAGAGCGCAGCGTATAGAAAATAGCGCCATTTGAAGATACATCAGTGTTTCATTTTGGACTCAAGGATAGAATAGCTATGACTGATAACTTAAGTGGACAAGATGCACGAGTACTTCATAGTCACAAAATTTCAATGTTTTATGGCGCTCCAGTAAAAAGTTACAAGCATTTGAATGTTGCAAACCTTAATATGTGTGGGGCGTACCGTACAGAAGTTAGGGCCATTTGGAGTTTTATCAGAGTTTTATTTTGGACTCAAGGGTAGAACAGCTGTGACCCATAGCTTAAATTGACAAGAGTACTTTATTGTCACAAAATTTCAAAGTTTTATGACGCTCCAGTAAAAAGATACAAACATTTGAATGTTGAAAACTTTGATAGGTGTAGTACGCACCATATAGAATTTAGGGCCATTTGAAGTTTATCAATGTTTTATTTTGGACTCAAAGGTAGCATAGCTATGATCGATAGCTTAGATTGACAAGAGTACTTTATTGTCAAAAAATGTGAAGGTTTTATGGCGATCCAGTAAAAAATTACAAACATTTAAATGTTGCCAACTTTGATATTGTAGGGCGCAGCGTATAGAAGATAGGGCCATTTGAAGATTCATCACGACTCAAGGGTAGAATAGCTATGACTGATAGCTTAAATTGACAAGATGCATGAGAACTTCATAGTCACAAAATTTCAAGGTTTTATGGCGCTCCAGTACAATGTTACAAGCATTTGAGTTATGTAGACTTTGATAGGTGTTGGGCCCTACGTACAGAAGTTTGGGCCATTTGAACTTAAATTGACAATGGACACGAGTACTTTATTGTCACAAAATTTCAAGGTTTTATGGCGCTCCACTAAAAAGTTACAAACATTTCAATGTTTCAAACTTTGATAGGTGTAGGGCGCAGCGTATAGAAGATAGGGCCATTTGAAGATTCATCAATGTTTCATTTTGGACTCAAGGGTAGAATAGCTTTGACTGATAGCTTAAATTGACAAGATGCACGCGTACTTCATAGTCACAAAATTTCAAGGTTTTATGGCGCTCCAGTACAATGTTACAAGCATTTGAGTTTTGTAGACTTTGATAGGTGTAGGGCCCAACGTACAGAAGTTTGGGCCATTTGAACTTAAATTAACAAGGGACACGAGTACTTTATTGTCACAAAATTTCAAGGTTTTATGGCGCTCCACTAAAAAGTTACAAACATTTCAATGTTTCAAACTTTAATAGGTGTAGGGCGCACCGTATAGAAGTTAGGGCCATTCGAAGTTTATCATTGTTTTATTTTGGACTCAAAGGAAGCATAGCTATGATCGATAGTTTAAATTGACAAGAGTACTTTATTGTCACAAAATATCAAGGTTCTATGACGCTCCAATAAAAAGTTACAAACATTTGAATGTTGCAAACTTTGATAGGTGTAAGGCGCACCGTACAGAAGTTAGGGCCATTTGAACTTTTATCAGATTTTTTTTTTAACTCAAGGTTAAAATAGCTATTACCCATAGCTTAAATTGACCAGAGGCACGAGTACTTCATTGTCACAAAATTTCAAGGTTTTAAGGCGCTACAGTAAAATTTACAAGCATTTGAATGTTGCAAACTTTGATAGGTGTAGTACGCACCGTATAGAATATAGAGCCATTGGAAGTTTTATCAGTGTTTCAATTTGGACTCAAGGGTAGCATAGCTATGACCGATGGCTTAAATTGACAAGGGGCACGAGTACTTTATTGTCACAAAATTTAAAAATTTTATTATCGCTCCAGTAAAAAGCTAAAAACATTTGAAAGTTGCAAACTTTGATAGGTGTAGGGTGCACCGTATAGAAGTTAGGGCCATTTGAAGTTTATCAATGATTTATTTGGGCTCAAAGGTAGCATAGCTATGATTGATAGCTTAAATTGACAAGAGTACTTTATTGTCACAAAATTTCAAGGTTTTATGACGCTCCAATAAAAAGTTACAAACATTTGAATGTTGAAAACTTTGATAGGTGTAGTATGCACCGTATTGAAGTTAGGGCCATTTGAAGTTTATCAATGTTTTATTTTGGACTAAAAGGTAGCATAGCTATGATCGAAAGCTTAAATGGACAAGAGTACTTTATTGTCACAAAATTTCAAGGTTTTATGGCGCTCTAGTAAAAAGTTGCAAACTTTGATAGGTGTAGTACGTACAATATAGAATTTAGGGCCATTTTAAGTTTATCAATGTTTTATTTTGGACTCAAAGGTAGCATAGCTATGATCGATAGCTTAGATTGAAAAGAGTACTTTATTGTCAAAAAATGTGAAGGTTTTATGGCGATCCAGTAAAAAGTTACAAACATTTAAATGTTGCCAACTTTGATACTGTAGGGCGCAGCGTATAGAAGATAGGGCCATTTGAAGATTCATCAAGACTCAAGGGTAGATAAGCTATGACTGATAGCTTAAGTTGACAAGATGCACGAGTACTTCATAGTCAGAAAATTTCAAGGTTTTATGGCGCTCCAGTACAATGTTACAAGCATTTGAGTGTTGTAAACTTTGATAGGTGTAGGGCACACCGTACAGAAGTTAGGACCATTTGAACTTAAATTGACAAGGGACACGAGTACTTTATTTTCACAAAACTTCAATGTTTTATGGCGCTCCACTAAAAAGTTACAAACATTTCAATGTTTCAAACTTCGATAGGTGTAGGGCGCACCGTATAGAAGTCAATGTTTTATGGCGCTCCAGTACAATGTTACAAGCATTTGAATGTTCGAAACTTTGATAGGTGTGGGGCGCACCGTACAGAAGTTAGGGCCATTTGAACTTTGATAAGAGTTTTGTTTTTAACTCAAGGTTAGAATAGCTATGACCCATAGCTTAAATTGACAAGAGGCACGAGTACTTCATTGTCACAAAATTTCAAGGTTTTAAGGCGCTCCAGTAAAATTTACTAGCATTTGAATGTTGCAAACTTTGATTGGTGTAGTACGCACTGTATAGAATATAGAGCCATTGGAAGTTTTATCAGTATTTCAATTTGGACTCAAGGGTAGCATAGCTATGACCGATAGCTTAAATTGACAAGGGGCACGAGTACTTTATTGTCACAAAATTTAAAGATTTTATTATCGCTCCAGTAAAAAGCTAAAAACATTTGAAAGTTGCAAACTTTGATAGGTGTAGGGTGCACCGTATAGAAGTTAGGGCCATTTGAAGTTTATCAATGTTTTATTTTGGACTCAAAGGTAGCATAGCTATGATCGAAAGCTTAAATGGACAAGAGTACTTTATTGTCACAAAATTTCAAGGTTTTATGGCGCTCTAGTGAAAGTTGCAAACTTTGATAGGTGTAGTACGTACAATATAGAATTTAGGGCCATTTTAAGTTTATCAATATTTTATTTTTGACTCAAAGGTAGCATAGCAATGATCGATAGCTTAGATTGACAAGAGTACTTTATTGTCAAAAAATGTGAAGGTTTTATGGCGATCCAGTAAAAAGTTACAAACATTTAAATGTTGCCAACTTTGATACTGTAGGGCGCAGCGTATAGAAGATAGGGCCATTTGAAGATTCATCACGACTCAAGGGTAGAATAGCTATGACCCATAGCTTAAATTGACAAGAGGCACGAGTACTTCATTGTCACAAAATTTCAAGGTTTTAAGGCGCTCCAGTAAAATTTACAAGCATTTGAATGTTGCAAACTTTGATAGGTGTAGTACGCACTGTATAGAATATAGAGCCATTGGAAGTTTTATCAGTATTTCAATTTGGACTCAAGGGTAGCATAGCTATGACTTATAGCTTAAATTGACAAGGGGCACGAGTACTTTATTGTCACAAAATTTAAAGATTTTATTATCGCTCCAGTAAAAAGCTACAAACATTTGAAAGTTGCAAACTTTGATAGGTGTAGGGTGCACCGTATAGAAGTAAGGGCCATTTGAAGTTTATCAATGTTTTATTTTGGAATCAAAGGTAGCATAGCTATGATTGATAGCTTAAATTGACAAGAGTACCTTATTGTCAGAAAATTTCAAGGTTTTATGACGCTCCAGTAAAAAGTTACAAACATTTAAATGTTGCCAACTTTGATAGTTTTGGGCGCAGCGTATAGAAGATAGGCCCATTTGAAGATTCATCAATGTTTCATTTTGGACTCAAGGGTAGAATAGCTTTGACTGATAACTTAAATTGACAAGATGCACGAGTACTTCATAGTCACAAAATTTCAAGGTTTTATGGCGCTCCAGTACAATGTTACAAACATTTGAGTTTTGTAGACTTTGATAGGTGTAGGGCCCACCGTACAGAAGTTTGAGCCATTTAAACTTAAATTGACAAGGGACACGAGAACTTTATTGTCGCAAAATTTCAAGGTTTTATGACGCTCCACTAAAAAGTTACAAACATTTCAATGTTTCAAACTTTGATAGGTGCAGGGCGCACCGTATAGAAGTTAGGGCCATTTGAAGTTTATCATTGTTTATTTTGGACTCAAAGGAAGCATAGCTATGATCGATAGCTTAAATTGACAAGAGTACTTTATTGTCACAAAATTTCAAGGTTTTATGACGCTCCAGTAAAAAGTTACAAACATTTGAATGTTGAAAACTTTGATAGGTGTAGTACGCACCGTATAGAAGTTAGGGCCATTTGAAGTTTATCAATGTTTTATTTTGGACTAAAAGGTAGCATAGCTATGATCGAAAGCTTAAATTGACAAGAGTACTTTATTGTCACAAAATTTCAAGGTTTTATGGCGCTCTAGTAAAAAGTTACAAACTTTGATAGGTGTAGTACGCACCGTATAGAAGTTAGGGCCATTTGAAGTTTATCAATGTTTTATTTTGGACTAAAAGGTAGCATAGCTATGATCGAAAGCTTAAATTGACAAGAGTACTTTATTGTCACAAAATTTCAAGGTTTTATGACGCTCCACTAAAAAGTTACCAACATTTCAATGTTTCAAACTTTGATAGGTGTAGGGCGCACCGTATAGAAGTTAGGGCCATTTGAAGTTTATCATTGTTTATTTTGGACTCAAAGGAAGCATAGCTATGATCGATAGCTTAAATTGACAAGAGTACTTTATTGTCACAAAATTTCAAGGTTTTATGACGCTCCAGTAAAAAGTTACAAACATTTGAATGTTGAAAACTTTGATAGGTGTAGTACGCACCGTATAGAAGTTAGGGCCATTTGAACTTTATCAATGTTTTATTTTGGACTAAAAGGTAGCATAGCTACGATCGATAGCTTAAATTAACAAGAGTACTTTATTGTCACAAAATTTGATGGTTTTATGGCGCTCCAGTAAAAAGTTACAAACATTTAAATGTTTCCAACTTTGAAAGTGTAGGGCGCAGCGTATAGAAGATAGGGCCAGTTGAAGATTCATCAATGTTTCATTTTGGACTCTAGGGTAGAATAGCTATGACTGATAGCTTAAATTGACAAGATGCACGAGTACTTCATAGTCACAAAATTTCAAGGTTTTATGGCGCTCCAGTAAAAAGTTACAAGCATTTGAATGTTGCAAACCTTGATATGTGTGGGGCGTACCGTGCAGAAGTTAGGGCCATTTGGAGTTTTATCAGAGTTTTATTTTGGACTCAAGGGTAGAACAGCTGTGACCCATAGCTTAAATTGACAAGAGTACTTTATTGTCACAAAATTTCAAGGTTTTATGACGCTCCAGTAAAAAGATACAAACATTTGAATGTTGAAAACTTTGATAGGTGTAGTACGCACCATATAGAATTTAGGGCCATTTGAAGTTTATCAATGTTTTATTTTGGACTCAAAGGTAGCATAGCTATGATCGATAGCTTAGATTGACAAGAGTACTTTATTGTCAAAAAATGTGAAGGTTTTATGGCGATCCAGTAAAAAGTTACATGCATTTGAATGATGCAAACTTTGATAGGTGTGGTGCGCACCGTACAGAAGTTAGGGTCATTTGAAGTTTTATCAGAGTTTCATTTTAGACTCAAGGTTAGAATAGCTATGACCCATAGCTTAAATTGACAAGAGGCACGAGTACTTCATTGTCACAAAATTTCAAGGTTTTAAGGCGCTCCAGTAAAATTTACAAGCATTTGAATGCTGCAAACTTTGATAGGTGTAGTACGCACCGTATAGAATATAGAGCCATTGGAAGTTTTATCAGTGTTTCAATTTGGACTCAAGGGTAGCATAGCTATGACCGATAGCTTAAATTGACTAGGGGCACGAGTAGTTTATTCTTACAAAATTTAAAGATTTTATTATCGCTCCAGTAAAAAGCTACAAACATTTGAAAGTTGCAAACTTTGATAGGTGTAGGGTGCACCGTATAGAAGTTAGGGCCATTTGAAGTTTATCAATGTTTTATATTGGACTCAAAGGTAGCATAGCTATGATCGATAGCCTAATTTGACAAGAGTACTTTATTGCAAAAAAATTTCAAGGTTTTATGACGCTCCAGTAAAAAGTTACAAACATTTGAATGTTGCAAACTTTGATAGGTGTAGTACGCACCATATAGAATTTAGGGGCATTTGAAGTTTATCAATGTTTTATTTTGGACTCAAAGGTAGCATAGCTATGATCGATAGCTTAAATTGAAAAGAGTACTTTATTGTCACAAAATTTCATGGTTTTATGACGCTCCATTAAAAAGTTACAAACATTTAAATGTTGCCAACTTTGATAGTGTAGGGCGCAGCGTATAGAAGATAGGGCCATTTGAAGATTCATCAATGTTTCATTTTGGACTCAACGGTAGAATAGCTATGACTGATAGCTTAAATTGACAAGATGCACGAGTACTTCATAGTCACAAAATTTCAAGGTTTTATGGCGCTCCAGAACAATGTTACAAGCATTTGAGTGTTGTAAACTTTGATAGGTGTAGGGCACACCGTACAGAAGTTAGGGCCATTTGAAATTAAATTGACAAGGGACACGAGTACTTTATTGTCACAAAATTTCAAGGATTTATGGCGCTCCACTAAAAAGTTACAAACATTTCAATGTTTCAAACTTTGATAGGTGTGGGGCGCACCGTATAGAAGTCAAGGATTTATGGCGCTCCAGTACAATGTTACAAGCATTTGAATGTTCGAAACTTTGATAGGTGTAGGGCGCACTGTACAGAAGTTAGGGCCATTTGAACTTTTATCAGAGTTTTTTTTTTAACTCAAGGTTAGAATAGCTATGACCCATAGCTTAAATTAACAAGAGGCACGAGTACTTCATTGTCACAAAATTTCAAGGTTTTAAGGCGCTCCAGTAAAATTTACAAGCATTTGAATGTTGCAAACTTTGATAGGTGTAGTACGCACCGTATAGAATATAGAGCCATTGGAAGTTTTATCAGTGTTTCAATTTGGACTCAAGGGTAGCATAGCTATGACCGATAGCTTAAATTGACTAGGGGCACGAGTAGTTTATTGTCACAAAATTTAAAGATTCTATTATCGCTCCAGTAAAAAGCTACAAACATTTGAATGTTGCAAACTTTGATAGGTGTAGGGCGCACCGTATAGCAGTTAGGGCCATTTGAAGTTTATCAATATTTTATTTTTAACTCAAAGGTAGCATAGCTATGATCAATAGCCTAATTTGAAAAGAGTACTTTATTGTCACAAAATTTCAAGGTTTTACGACGCTCCAGTAAAAAGTTACAAACATTTGAATGTTGCAAACTTTGATAGGTGTAGTACGCACCGTATAGAAGTTAGGGCCATTTGAAGTTTATCAATGATTTATTTTGGACTCAAAGGTAGCATTGCTATGATCGATAGCTTAAATTGACAAGAGTACTTTATTGTCACTAAATTTCAAGGTTTTATGACGTTCCAGTAAAAAGCTACAAACATTTGAAAGTTGCACACTTTGATAGGTGTAGGGTGCACCGTATATAAGTTAGGGCCATTTGAAGTTTATCAATGTTTTATTTTGGACTCAAAGGTGGCATAGCTATGATCGATAGCCTAATTTGCCAAGAGTACTTTATTGCAAAAAAATTTCAAGGTTTTATGACGCTCCAGTAAAAAGTTACAAACATTTGAATGTTGCAAACTTTGATAGGTGTAGTACGCACCGTATAGAAGTTAGGGCCATTTGAAGTTTATCAATGATTTATTTTGGACTCAAAGGTGGCATAGCTATGATCGATAGCTTAAATTGACAAGGGTACTTTATTGTCACAAAATTTCAATGTTTTATGACGTAATAGTAAAAAGTTACAAACATTTGAATGTTGCAAACTTTGATAGGTGTAGAGCGCAGCGTATAGAAATTAGGGCCATTTGAAGATACATCAGTGTTTCATTTTGGACTCAAGGATAGAATAGGTATGACTGATAGCTTAAATTGACAAGATGCACGAGTACTTCATAGTCACAAAATTTCAAGGTTTTATGGCGCTCCAGAACAATGTTACAAGCATTTGAGTGTTGTAAACGTTGATAGGTGTAGGGAACACCGTACAGAAGTTAGGGCTATTTGAACTTAAATTGACAAGGGACACGAGAACTTTATTGTCACAAAATTTCATGGTTTTATGGCGCTCCACTAAAAAGTTACAAACATTTCAATGTTTCAAATTTTGATAGGTGTAGGGCGCACCGTATAGAAGTCAAGGTTTTATGGCGCTCCAGTACAATGTTACAAGCATTTGAATGTTCGAAACTTTGATAGGTGTAGGGCGCACCGTATAGAAGTTAGGGCCATTTGAAGTTTATCAATGTTTTATTTTGGACTCAAAGGTAGCATAGCTATGATCGATAGCTTAAATTGACAAGAGTACTTTATTGCCACAAAATTTCAAGGTTTTATGACGCTCCAGTTAAAAGTTACAAACATTTAAATGTTGCCAACTTTGATAGTGTAGGGCGCAGCGTATAGAAGATAGTGCCATTTGAAGATTCATCAATGTTTCATTTTGGACTCAAGGATAGAATAGCTATGACTGATAGCTTCAGTGGACCAGATGCACGAGAACTTCATAGTCACAAAATTTCAAGGTTTTTTTGGCGCTCCAGTAAAAAGTTACAAGCATTTGAATGTTGCAAACCTTGATAAGTGTGGGGCGCACCGTATAGAAGTTAGGGCCATTTCAAGTTTATCATTGTTTTATTTTGGACTCAAAGGAAGCATAGCTATGATCGATAGCTTAAATTGACAAGAGTACTTTATTGTCACAAAATTTCAAGGATTTATGGCGCTCAAGTAAAAAGTTACGAAGCATTTGAACGTTGCAAACTTTGAGAGGTGTAGTACGCACCGTATAAAAGTTAGGGCCATTTGAAGTTTATCAATGTTTTATTTTGGACTAAATGGAAGCATAGCTATGATCGAAAGCTTAAATTGACAAGAGTACTTTATTGTCACAAAATTTCAAGCTTTTATGGCGCTCTAGTAAAAAGTTACAATCTTTGATAGGTGTAGGACACACCGTATAGAAGTTAGGCCCATTTGAAGTTTACCAATATTTTATTTTGGACTCAAAGGTAGGATAGCTATGATCGATAGCTTAGATTGACAAGATTACTTTATTGTCAAAAAATGTGAACGTTTTATGGCGATCCAGTAAAAAGTTACAAGCATTTGAATGTTGCAAACTTTGATAGCTGTGGGGCGCACCGTACTGAAGTTAGGGCCATTTGAAGTTTTATCAGAGTTTCATTTTGGACTAAAGGGTAGCATAGCTTTGACCGATAGCTTAAATTGACAAGAGGCACGAGCACTTTGGGGTCAGGGAAGTTAATCTTAAGGTAAAGTTGCTGACTGCCTCTAGGAAGGGGCCAGGGCGATCCTTACAGAGAACTTCTCCAAGAAGACTCACTGCTTCCTCGTGGCGCCCCCAGGCATTGGTATACCATCTTAATATTAGCCAGAGTGAGCGACGATTCATTCAGCGATGACCACGGAGGGGCGGCTGTTTGAGCACCGGTGGTCAACGAGGGATCACCGCTGGACCGACGTGGGATATCATCCTTCATCCTCTATTGAGAGACATCCTGGGACAAACGTTGTCCACAACCACTATCTGAGCCCAGTAGGATTTTGGTGATAATGGCACTGGAACATATTTCGGAGATGATGGTTTGAGTTGGTGGCTGCTGTGACTGGCCTCTTAGTAGGTGTGGATTGAAATCCCAGTGAAACGGCGGTCCAGATATTGGAGCAGTTGCCCCCGTCCCGGTAAAACCTTGGCGTTCTTGATCCGTCACCATTGGGTTGGTGGTGCAGGTTAGGTTGAGCTTGCTCCCTATTCACGCAAACCTGGCTCTGGACGCAGGTACCCATAAGGTCTTGCGTTAACCCTCGCGATGGCCTGCCTGCTTTTATTAACATAGATAACCACGGGGTTAATAACGCGACTGCACATTCGGATAAGGATAGCGGCTTCCAGGAGGGACCCAATCGCAATAATTAATTCTGTAAATTCAAAGACGACTGAAGCAAACCAAACAAAAAAAAATGACAATGAGAATTAACCGTTACCTTTCCAAGGTAGTGCAATGATCATGCGCTCCCCGTTGAATACGGCTGACTGCCCGAGAGATCGCGATACTGGAATCCCGAAATCGGCAAATATCTCACCTGGGAAAGGCAACAGGACAGCATGCACGGGTCTGACCCCACTAGCCAGCAATGTGCTGACGGATACACCAGCTAGGTGGTTGGAATCCGTGGTACAAGAGAAGCGGACAGTAGATACTGTCAGCAAAGAGATGCCGGTTACGTCGATAGCAAAAAATCGGTCACCCACAACAGAGGTATCGTTGGGGAAAGTCCCACATAAGATGGCAGGGCCGTTGAAGGCACTTGGGCGAGAAATCGATGAGCTAATTCGATACTGCAACTCACAAAGAAACATCCACAAGAATGTTATAAGACGGTGCAGTATTATCAAACGTGTACATACCGAAGCGATGATACAGTTGGATAAGGAGGAGAAGCGGCCAGGTTTAGGAGTTATTTCAAGGACCACAGCTGCAACAAGAACACACGAGAATCAGGCAAGTACTGCCACACCATCTGCTAAACGGATTAGAACAAAATCTAGTTCTAATGAGTACGGAAAAGGCAAGTCACCAGAACAAAAAACAGATGCTTGTGGAAGCGGTGGTTATCCCGAAGTTGTAGCCGACAAGGAAGCATGGACAAAGGTGGTAAGAAAGCAAAGCAGGCAGAAGCTTAAGGTAATTAATCCAAGGACAGATGTAATTATTATTGCCACTAAAGGAGAAAATAATTCGTATGCAAACATTTTAGTACGGAACTAGAGGCGCTGGGAAAAGAGGTACGGACGATACGATGGACGCAGAAAGGAGAGTTACTCCTAGAGCTGAACCGTATGAAGGAAGTAACCACAGTATCACTCCAAACAGCCATCGAGGGAGTCCTGAAAGATGCAGCGAGAGTGCAAGTGAGAACTCACATGATCACAGTACAGTGCAAAGTTCTGGTCACTGAAATCAGCACTAAAGAGAAGCTGCTGGACGCACTGGAAGAACAGGTGAGAATTGAATTCGTAGGCCAGATGAATCCGCAATAAGGAATATGAGGAATACATACGGTGGTACACAGACTGCTTATATAACGTCACCAGCCGAGGACGCTAATAAGGTATTGAAATTGAAGCACTTACGAGTCCGATGAGCTAGCTGCCGAGTGTCGGAGTCCATATCTCCAACTAGATGCTTCAGGTGCTGGGGATTTGGTCATGTTGCAGCATCTTGCAAGCAGACGGATCGAACGGGAATGTGCAGAAGGTGTGGCGAAAGTGGTCACATTGCAGCCTCATGCAAAAATCCAGCAATGTGTGTACTATGCAAAGGAACACACGCTGCAGGTAGTACAAGGTGCCCACAGTACCAGGAGGCAATAAATAAGAGACGAGCATGAGAAATATTCAGCTCAACCTCAATCATTGTGCGGCCGCTCAAGACCTCTTGCGGAAAACTATGCAGGAGCACAGCGTAGATATTGCGCTACTATCAGAGCAATACGAAAGCATCGACGAATATTCCTGGACGTCTGATGACTCAAACAATTCGGCGATAGGGACAATGGGCAATTAAACTCCGCACAGTAAAATGCCGGAGCAGAACGTGGTTTCACCTGGGTCAAAACGAGAGGCATCTATCTTTTTAGCTGCTACGCTCCACCCATTATGAACGTGGAGGAGTACGAAAGAATGTTGGCAGCACTAGTAGCAGAAGCGCGGGGCAAACACCAACTCCTGATTGCTGGTGACTTTAACGCGTGGTCTACTACTTGGGGGAGCACGCGCACCAACAGACGTGGCACAGCGCTGCTGGAGAGCATGGCTCTGCTTGATCCCGAGCTGCTCAATGTGCCTGGCAAATGCACCTTCGAAAATGGAAGAAACAGCTCCATCGTGGACCTAACTTTCGCCCAGAATGACATAGCTCCCACAGCCAGGTGGTCTGTAAGCTCCATCTACATGCATAGCGACCATAATGCCATCATCATGGACATATGGCAACATACACAACAGAACGCATACCGGGTGCAGAAAGTTCAGCAAAGAGGCTGGAAAAAACAGTCATATGACGCCGAAATCTTTAACATGGCTTGGCAATATGGCACCGCTCAAGAAAGCCATTTAGAGATGAAAGCAGAAAGCATAATGGCGAGTATCACAGCCTGCTCCCGTAAAGCATGCGACACAACCATGCCCAGGATATCAGGAAGACCTGACAGAAAGCCAGTCTACTGGTGGAATGAGGAGATCGTGATCGCTAGAAGAAATTGCCATCATGCACGAGGAAAACTTAAAAGATCTCGCGCTGCGCCAGCGGCAGACGCGCTATTGGCAGACTACAAGATATGTAAAGCAGTACTCAAAAAATCCATACAAGAGAGCAAAAACCGATGCTTTAGGACGCTTCGCGACAGCGTAGACCTTGATCCCTGGGGAAATGGTTATAAAACAGTTATGAGGAAGCTGAAAGGCCCAAGAGCACCACAGCCCACAAGCCCGATATTCATGCGAGAGGTAGTATCCATCCTCTATTCCCTCGCCAAGAAGAAGCAATACTTTGCCAGGGACAGCAATTGCACATGGATGATATCCCTGAAGTTACCACACAGGAAGTGCTTCTCATCACGCAACGCATCGCAGATAACTAAGCACAGTGTTTGGACGGCTTTCCAAACATCGCAGTGAAAGCAGCGATTAAGGCGACGCCGGCGCTTTTCGCTAAACTCTACGACGCATGTCTCAAGGAAGGCGTTTTCTCAAAATCCTGGAAACAACAGAGGCTGGTGCTGCTACTTAAACCAGGGAAGCAGCCAGATCAACAATTGTCGTACCGTCCTTTGTGTATGCTGGATACGCTGGGCAAAGTATTGGAGCGCATCGTATGCGATCGACTACAGGAGCATCTGGAGAAACCAGAAGGGCTGTCCCCAAGCCAGTATGGCTTTAGGAAAGCGCGATCAACGCTTTACGCTATTCAAACCGTCATAAGTATTGCTCGTCAAGCCTACTACACTATACTAGCGGCAGACAATGCAGATTTGGTACAAAGAAGTACTGTGCGGTGGTGACGTTGGATATTAAAAACGCATTCAACTCCGCAAGCTGGCCCCAGATTATGAGAGGATTTAAAAGTTTCGCGGTGGCGGTATATCTACAGCGAATTATAGCGAGCTACTCTGACAACAGAGTCCTGTTTTCTGACACGGACGATGGCGTGAAAACGTACAGAATAATTGGCGGCCTAAAGTCCCACTCTACGGCCTCGACCAGTGTCTTTAGATGTTTCTCCTCCTCAGCAAAAAAAAAAAAAAGGCACGAGTACTTTATTGTCACAAAATTTCAAGGTTCTATGACGTTTCAGTAAAAATGTACAAGCATTTGAATGTTGCAACCTTTATTAGGTGTATCGCGCATCATACAGAAATTAGGGCCATTTCAAGTTTTATCAGTGTTTCAATTTGGACTCAACGGTAGCATAACTATGACCAATAGATTAAATTGACAAGGGGCACGAGTACTTTATTGTCACAAAATTTCGAAGTTTTATGACGCTCCAGTAAAGAGCTAAAACCATTTGAATGTTGCAAACTTTGATAGGTGTAGGGCGGACCGCACAGAAATTAGGGCTATTTGAAGTTTTATCAGTGTTTCATTTTGAAATCACGGGTAGAACAGCTACGACTGATAGCTTAAATTGACAAGATGCACGAGTACTTCATTGTCACTAAATTTCAATGTTTTATGGCGCTCTAGTAAAAAGTTACAAGCATTTGAATTTTGCAAAATTTGATAGGTTTAGTACGCACCGTATAGAAGTTAGGGCTATGGGAAGTTTTATCAGTATTTCAATTTGGACTCAAGGGTAGCATAGCTATGTCCGATAGCTCAAATTGACAAGGGGTACGAGTACTTTATTGTCAAAAAATTTCAAGGTTTTATGAAGCTCAAGTAAAGAACTACTAACATTTGAAATTTGCAAACTTTGATAGGTGTAGGGCGCACCGTATAGAAGTTAGGGCCATTTGAAGTTTATCAATTATTTTTTTTGGACTCAAAGGTAGCAATGTATGATCGATAGCTTAAATTGACAAGAATACTTTATTGTCACAAAATATCAAGGCTTTTTGACGCTTCAGGAAAAAGTTACAAACATTTGAATGCTGCAAACTTTGATAGGTGTAGGGCGCAGCGTATAGAAAATAGAGCCATTTATAGATACATCAGTGTTTCATTTTGGACTCAAGGGTAGAATAGCTATAACCCATAGCTTAAATTGACAAGAGGCACGAGTACTTCATTGTCACAAAATTTCAAGGTTTTATGACGCTCCAGTAAAAAGCTACAAACATTTGAAAGTTGCAAACTTTGATAGGTGTGGGGCGCACCATATAGAAGTTAGGACCATTTGAAGTTTATCAATGTTTTAGTTTGGACTCAAAAGTAGCATAGCTATGATCGACAGCTTAAATTGACAAGAGTACTTTATTGTCAGAAAATTTCAAGGTTTTATGACGCTCCTGTAAAAAGTTACAAACATTTGAATGTTGCAAACTTTGATAGGTGTAGAGCGCAGCGTATAGAAAATAGGGCCATTTGAAGATTCGTCAGTGTTTCATTTTGGACTCAAGGGTAGAATAGCTATGACTGATAGCTTAAATTGACAAGAGTACTTTATTGTGACAAAATTTCAACGTTTTATGGCGCTCCATTAAAAAGTTACATGCATTTGAATGTTGCAAACTTTGATATGTGTAGTACGCACCTAGTATAGAAGTTAGGGCCATTGGAAGTTTTATCAGTGTTTCAATTTGTACTCAAGGGTAGCTATGACCGATAGAATAAATTGACAAGAGTTCTTTATTGTCACAAAATTTCGAGGTTTTATGACGCTCCAGTAAAAAGTTACACGCATTTGAATGTTGCAAACTTTGATAGGTGACTATTATAGTACTCACCGTATAGAAGCTAGTGTCATTGGAAGTTTTATCAGTGTTTCAATTTGGACTCAGGAGAAGCACAGCTATTACCAATAGCTTCAATTGGTTTTATGACGCTCCAGTAACAAACTACAAGCATGTGAATCTTACAAACCTTGATATGTGTAGTACGCACCGTGTAGAAGTTAGGGCCATTTGAAGTTTATCAATTATTTTTTTTGGACTCAAAGGTAGCATAGGTATGATCGATAGCTTAAATTGACAAGAATACTTTATTGTCACAAAATTTCAAGGCTTTATGACGCTCCAGGAAAAAGTTACTAACATTTGAATGCTGCAAACTTTGATAGGTGTACGGCGCAGCGTATAGAAAATAGGGCCATTTGAAGTTTCATTAGTGTTGCATTTTGGACTCAAGGGTAGATTAGCTATGACTGATAGCTTAACTGGACACGACGCACGAGTACTTCATAGTCACAAAATTTCAAGGTTTTATGGCGCTCCCGTAAAAAGTTACAAGCATTTGAATGTTGCAAACTTTGATAGGTGTGGGCCGCACCGTATAGAAGTTAGGGCCATTTGAAGTTTATCAATATTTTATTTTGGACTCAAAGGTAGCATAGCTATGATCGATAGCTTAAATTGATAAGAGTACTTTCTTGTCACAAAATGTCAAGCTTTTATGACGCTCCAGTAAAAAGTTACAAACATTTGAATGTTGCAAACTTTGATAGGTGTAGTACGCACCGTATAGAAGTTAGGGCCATTTGAAGTTTATCAATGTTTTATTTTGAACTCAAAGGTAGCATAACTATGATCGAGAGCTTAAATTGACCAGAGTACTTTATTGTCAGAAAATTTCAAGGTTTTTGACGCTCCTGTAAAAAGTTACAAACATTTGAATGTTGCAAACTTTGATAGGTGTAGAGCGCAACGTATAGAAAATAGGGCCATTGGAAGTTTTATCAGTGTTTCAATTTGGACTCAAGGGTAGCATAGCTATGACCGATAACTTAAATTGACAAGGGGTACGAGTTCTTTATTGTCAAACAATTTCAAGGTTTTATGAAGCTCCAGTAAAGAGCTACAAACATTTGAAAGTTGCAAACTTTGATAGGTGTAGGGCGCACCGTATAGAAGTTAGGGCCATTTGAAGTTTATCAATGTTTTATTTTGGACTCAAAGGTAGCATAGCTATGATCGATAGCTTAAATGGACAAGAGTACTTTATTGTCACAAAATTTCAAGGTTTTATGGCGATACAGTAAAAAGTTACAAGCATTCGAATATTGCAATCTTTGTTAGGTGTGGGGCGCACCGTACAGAAGTTAGGGCCATTTGAAGTTTTATCAGAGTTTCATTTTGGACTCAAGGGTAGAATAGCTATGACTGATAGCTTAAATTGACAAGAGTACTTTATTGTGACAAAATTTCAACGTTTTATGGCGCTCCATTAAAAAGTTACATGCATTTGAATGTTGCAAACTTTGATATGTGTAGTACGCACCGTATAGAAGTTAGGGCCATTGGAAGTTTTATCAGTGTTTCAATTTGTACTCAAGGGTAGCTATGAACGATAGAATAAATTGACAAGAGTTCTTTATTGTCACAAAATTTCGAGGTTTTATGACGCTCCAGTAAAAAGTTACACGCATTTGAATGTTGCAAACTTTGATAGGTGACTATTATAGTACTCACCGTATAGAAGCTAGTCTCATTGGAAGTTTTATCAGTGTTTCAATTTGGACTCAGGAGAAGCACAGCTATTACCAATAGCTTCAATTGGTTTTATGACGCTCCAGTAACAAACTACAAGCATGTGAATCTTACAAACCTTGATATGTGTAGTACGCACCGTGTAGAAGTTAGGGCCATTTGAAGTTTATCAATTATTTTTTTTGGACTCAAAGGTAGCATAGGTATGATCGATAGCTTAAATTGACAAGAATACTTTATTGTCACAAAATTTCAAGGCTTTATGACGCTCCAGAAAAAAGTTACTAACATTTGAATGCTGCAAACTTTGATAGGTGTAGGGCGCAGCGTATAGAAAATAGGGCCATTTGAAGTTTCATTAGTGTTGCATTTTGGACTCAAGGGTAGATTAGCTATGACTGATAGCTTAACTGGACAAGACGCACGAGTACTTCATAGTCACAAAATTTCAAGGTTTTATGGCGCTCCCGTAAAAAGTTACAAGCATTTGAATGTTGCAAACTTTGATAGGTGTGGGCCGCACCGTATAGAAGTTAGGGCCATTTGAAGTTTATCAATATTTTATTTTGGACTCAAAGGTAGCATAGCTATTGTTTCTTAATGTGGAGACTCCCTCCAATTCCATTGTATGTTGTATGATAAATTACCTGTTGTCACCTTTAAATTTGCTATATATTATTTATAATAATAGATCCACAAGGAAAAAATGCGTTCTTTAATGTATTTTATACCACTTCCTTTACTTTAAAACTTGTAATATAATTTTTAAATGATTGCAACAAAGTTTCTGCCACACGGCGTTGGTTAATTATACTTTTAAGCTTGATGCACGTATGCGACACGTTGAACGAATGACGGCTGAATATCAACTGGTTCGGCACGCAGTATTGCCGACCAGCTCTCCTCCGCTGCTTGCGTCAGCACTCTCCTCAAAATAAAGATGGCTGCGGCCTGCTACACGACTTTGGCGGGACCCAATGAGGGGAATTCTCTCCGCACTGAGCCCCGCGCAGAGTCGCATGGTGACGGTGAGCAGGCAGCAGCCGTTGACAGGAGGGCTCCGGCGCGAACATGCCGCCCCCCTTGCAGTATTGCAAAAGAGATGACGACCTATTCCCGCCGGCTCCCATCCTGGTGCACCCCTCAATGTAAGAGGCGATGATGCCGCCGGTGGCACCGCGAGCACCCCGGCTGTTCGCAGCTGTGGGTGAAGTGTTTCACCCCCAGGCACACGAAACACAGCTTCCGGTTTCCGACCGCATCTCTCCTGCGCCGCGAGGACAAGGACAGGAACTCCTTGCACACTGCGATGGTGTGCCCCCAGCGCTTGCACATCTCGCACGGGCGTTGGGGAGCCGCTGTCGGGTGTACGGCTACCGCTGCTGTTTGGGCGGTCGCAGCCACCAATGGGGCGCGAGATGTCGCAGCCTCCCCTGCGGCGCGGGACATCGGATGGGGCGTCCGTGGTGCAACGCCCCCTGGCGTGGACCCCCGATTGGGAAGGCGGCGGACGCTCATCGGCCCCGTCGGTAGCGAACGCGTGGCAGATGGTGCAGACCGGGCTCGGGGACGCGATGGCGACACTGCCGCTGTAGTGGTGGCCTCAAGATGGTCATCGTGGGCGCGAGACGGCGCCACTGCTCCCGGAGGGCGGTATGTTGCAGACCCCTGTAGCATCACGGGGGCTGGGAACACCAACTGTACCCTCGGAGCACAGGTACGGCACGGCCCGATGTAGCGTGTTCCACGCCAGTCAGCTCTGCACGATGGGAAGTTCTGTGGAAAATCAAATTTGTAATTAGGCATGTGCTTACGAGAAGGCTAGTATTAAAGGTTAGGATGCTACTGGTAGGAAATATAACTTTTTCAAGACTACATTCTATCCCGTGGCATAGCCAGGCGAGATCTACTGCTACCGTTTTACGAGAAAGGCTAGCGATTCCATGGAAGAACCGAGGTATACATACAACAGGAAAGGCTACAAACTAGAGGCTACAAAGGATGGGACTAGCTACGGAAACGACCAAAAGCCCGTATGCCGGGATTACTCAGCCTGCACTCCCGCTCGAGGGAGTAGAACCATCTTGGTGACGGGCCTCGTAACGGTTCCGCGTGCTGTCCGCACTTTCGCGACTCGCACTCTGCCGTCTGAGTCCGGGTGAACCTCAGTGATCCTTCCCAATCGCCATTCGTTTGGTGGAACGTGGTCATCCTGCAGTACCACCAGATCTCCGTTAGCTGCATTATCTTGGATAGTCTTCCACTTTGTCCTGCGCTGGCACTCCAGAAGATACTCATGTTTCCAACGTATTGAGAACTGCTGGGAGAGAACTTGAAGCCTACGCCATCGATTAAGAATAGAAAGAAAAGGGGTGGTCTCCTCCGAGACGGCTGGTGCAAGAAGTGGTCCCCCTACTAGAAAGTGCCCTGGTGTAAGTGGTTGGAGGTCGTCGGGATCGTCACTGAGTGCGCTAATTGGTCGAGAATTCAGGCATGCCTCGACGCGGGCTAGTACCGTTGCTAACTCCTCATACGTGTACCGGATCTGCCCACCCACTCGTTTGAAATGGTGTTTGAAGCTCTTTACTGCGGCTTCCCACAGTCCTCCCATATGGGGAGCGTTTGGAGGAATAAAATGCCATTTCAATTGGTGAAACCAATGCTGCGTGGTCGCCTGGTCCTTAGCTTCTCGAATCACACGTGCGAACTCCATGCGCACTACCTTTTCTGCTCCCACAAAATTCTTTCCATTGTCGGAATAAATGTTATCTGGGCACCCCCGTCGCCCAATGAATCTAGACAGGGCGGCTAAAAAGGCCTGGGTAGTTAAATCCGTGGTAGCTTCTAAATGGGCGGCCTTGGTGGCGAAACACACAAAGATGCACACGTAGCCTTTTGTCATTTTATACCCCCGCCCTTGAAATGTTTTAATTTCAAAAGGGCCCGCAAAGTCAACCCCCGCGGTGGCGAAAGGACGAGACAGGGTGGTGCGTTCAGGGGGCAAAGGCGCCATGATCTGGCTCAATCTACGTTTCTTTTCTATAAGGCAAGTTTTACATCGTAAAATGGTACCCTTGACTAGAACCTTTGCGCGTGGAACCCAGTATTGAGTTCGAAGGAGCCGAAGCATAAGCTGGTTTCCCCCATGCAAAGAAATTTGATGAATGAACTCAACGAGCAGTCGTGTAAATTGTCCGTGGTACGGCAAAATTTGTGGGTGCCGTTCGGAGAACGGGATCTGAGTGGAATGCGCTAGGCGTCCATTCACTCGAATCGACCCATCGGAATGAAGGAAGGGGTTCAAGGTGAGCAGAGAACTCGAGTTGGAAATGGGTTGCCCGTTCTGCAGGCATCCATACTCCTCGGGGTAATACATCTTCTGCGTTATGGTCGTCACGAGCAGTGTAGCGGCAACAATCTCTGCAGTCGTGATAGGCGACCCCGGGGGTGGGGCGTGGTCACGTCGTTTTCGTATAGCGTATCTAAAAAAGCGCTGGATATAGCACACAACCCGCAGTGCTCGCGGCAATGATGAGAAACGCAGCATCAAGTCATCGTGCTGTTTGACCTGGATGGTATGCGTAGCAACGTTGCGTTGTTCTTCCAGGGTGTCCGGGTTAGCGATTTTCGAAGGCTGAGGCCAGGAATTTGAGTCGTGGGTAAGCCATCCCGGACCGTTCCACCATAAATGACTATGAAGAAGGGCTGCTGGAGTTACCCCCCGACTGGCAAGATCAGCCGGATTGTCTGCAGACCTGATATGTCTCCAACATTCTACACCGACTTTACTGGAAATGGTGGTAACCCGATTAGCTACGAAGGTTTTCCACATGTGCGGGGACTTCTGGAGCCAAGCCAAAACTATGGTCGAATCCGTCCAACAAAACAAGTTATTGGAGGTGACCCCCACCCTTGTCCGGAGTGCCGCCACCAGCTCGGATAACAATACCGCGCCACAGAGTTCTAAGCGAGGTAAGGATAACGTCTTAAGAGGCGCGACCCGCGACTTAGCCACTAATAAGTGGGATGTGACAATATCGTCGCACTGGCACCGCACATACAGCGCGGCGGCGTATGCCGCTTGCGAAGCATCACAAAATGCATGGAACTGGATATCTACATCCGGTGCAGCCCCCACCCATCGAGGAATTCGAATCTGTGAGATGTCGTCATAAGCCCCTAAATATTCCTTCCAACGATTGGATGAAGCGAGGGTCAGCGATTCGTCCCAGTCAGTTTTGTCCCCCCAAATTTGTTGCATCAAAATCTTGGCCACGATCACAACAGGTGCCAGCCATCCGGCTGGATCAAACAGTTGAGCTATAATCGATAGCACCTTGCGTTTGGTGGCTCGTGGGTCAAAGCAAATGGGCTGGAGATGAAAGTAGAAATGATCAGTCTTTGCATTCCACCGAATTCCTAGTGTCTTAGTTAAACTCGCTTCATCCAGCTTCAAAAAATCCTCTCGGAGTAAGTGGTCCGGAGGCAAAGAGGAGAGAATGGCTTCCGTATTAGCTGTCCACTTTCGCATGGAGAAGCCGGCAGAGTCGAGTGCACGGATCAACTCGTCTCGAGTCTGTATTGCTGCGTTTACATCATGTGTGCCGACCAAGGCGTCGTCCACGTACATACATTCACGCAGTACCCGGGCTGCTAAGGGTAAGTCCTCCTCGACATCCGTCGCGAGCTGTTCCAATGTCCTAATCGCTAAGTACGGTGCACAGTTGACTCCGAAGGTAACCGTTTGTAGCTCGTAATCGGAGACTGGCGCTGCAGGAGAGGCCCTAAAGACAATTCGCTGGTACGGGGTGTGCTTTGGAGCTACTCTAATCTGCCGATACATCTTTTGCAGATCCCCATTAAAAACGAACTGATACATTCGCCATCGCACGATAAGTTGGGTCAAGTCAGCCTGCAGGGTGGGACCCGTATATAGGACATCATTCAAACTGAGGGTGCTGGTGGTTGCTTGAGACGCATTGAACACCACTCGCAACTTGGTGGATGTACTCTCGGGTTTCATTACCGCATGATGAGGCAAATAATAATGAGCAAGAGCGCCCGAAGGTGGAGGCGGGACCTTGACCATATGATCAAGAGTCAAGTACTCCTGTACCACGGAGTCGTATTGGTCTTTCTGCTCAGGGTTACGAAGTAACCTACCTTCATTGCGCTCGAACTGCTTTAACGCAATGTGCCGAGAAGCGCCAAGCGACTCCTCAGGCAGATGCTTTGGTTTGAACGGTAGTTCTACTACATACCGCCCACAAGACTCTCTGTAAGTGGTCTGGGAATACAAATCCAGGCAAGCCTGGTCACCGGGTGACAACCGTTTCTCCCTAGGTGGTTCCTCCACCTCCCAGAATCTCTGCAAGAGCTCTTCAACCGGGTGGCCGGTCGTAACTTGTACTCTAGCACAGAATGTCTGTGTCGAGTTCTCAGGCATGGGTCCTGTGAGGATCCACCCAAATACAGTTTCCTGTGCAATTAATGACCCAATAACGTCACGTTTCAACCCATCAAGCATCACCATCGGGTATAAATCGCCCCCTATCAAAATGTCAACTTGTGAAGAGTTTGAAAGGCTTGGATCAGCCAGTCGTAAGCCGGCCAATTGGGCATATTGTTGCGTTGATACCCCTAGTCGGGGTAATTCGCTGGTCAAGGTGGGCAGCACTAATGCTGACACCGGGAGCCGCACAGCACTGTCAAGAGGTGATCCCAACATTAAATCGCACGCTTTTGTCACGTTAGCTACCACCACATTGCTTACCCCGGACACTTGGGCATGCACGGTACGCGTAGGGAGTCGCAGGCGTCGTTGGAGCTGATCAGAGATGAAAGACCCTTCCGACCCAGGGTCGATCAATGCACGGGCCATGTAATTGACTCCCTGATACCATAGGTGAATGATGGCGGTACCTAATAGCACACGTTTGGGTAGCCGACCTCGAGCTCGATATGGACCGGATCGTCCCTGGACTGTAGCAGGTACCACCTGTGCAGCGTGGGCGAAGGAAGGTGTAGCAGGTTGAGCCAACGTGGTGGCCGCGTTGCGTCCGTTGGATGATCGTCTGCCTCGAGGCGGCGTCGTGCGTGGTGGGCCTCTTATGCTCCGGTTCGGGAGCGGCTCACGGTGTAGCAGAGTATGGTGCCGCTCTTGACACGTAAAACATCGGTATTTACTCGTGCAATTGGACACACGATGATCCCCCTTCAAACAATTCACGCACAAGTGGAAGCGATTCACCCATCCCCATCGCTCTGATACATCAGCGTTGATGAAAGTAGAGCAGTGGGAGACCCGATGGCCTGGTAGTGTACATATCTTACACCCTTCCGGACTGACCAACGCCTGATGAGCCTGCACGTGGCTATTGCGGAGTGGTGTTGAGCGGCTCCCCCCAGGCTCCCGCGCATGCTCCGTCTGGCAGACATCAGAGACCGCTTCCAAAGTTTGGAATCGTTTCGAGAGGAATTCCTCCATCGGCACCCAAGTCGGGATATCCGCATGATCTGCAAGGGACTGCTCCCAGAGAGAAAGGGTCCTCTCCGGCAACCGAATGGAACTCCAGTATATAAAAATTGGATCCCAACTGCCTACATCCACCGACAGCTCCTTCAATGCCATAATGCAATTGCTCACTTCCCGCTGCAGCCTTTTTAGCTCCGACCCACTTTCTCTGCCGATGGTACGCATTGTGAATAGGGACTTCAGCTGACAATTAATGAGTTTACGCCGATTTTCGTATCGTGCCGTAAGCCCCGCCCACGCCTGTTCAAAACCGCTATTGGTTAGTTGGCATTGGTCCACGATTTCTCGCGCCTCCCCCCTAGTCTTTGCTCTCAGGTGATACAACCGCTCGATGTTAGATAACCGGGCGTTCCGCAGGAACAGCGCCATGAACATATCACGGAAGGTGATCCATTTGGAGTACTCCCCCCCGAAAATCTCAATATCACAAGGAGGCACCGGAATAGTGTGGGATTGAGAAGACAGCTCAGCCGACGTCTCGGAAGGCACCGTTGGAGAGACGGTCAGGGATTGTATTAGTCCATTGATCCGAGCATGACCCTGTTTGTACATGGCAAAACTTGCTGCGAATCGTTGCCGTATAGACTCTTTAATGGCTACGCATTTCTCGTCTAAATTTGCTTCAATGACCGCTGCAGCCTTCGCCTCCTTCAACGCCTGCCATAAGTCTGCCAATTCAGTCAGATCAAGGCGAAGATATTCGAGATTTTGAGGGGCGGAAGAGTTCCGCTCGAACTCAATAACGAACGCGGTCAGGCTATCAGCCGCGTCTATCAGCGGAGTCAGCATAGTTGCAGACCGCTTGACCTGAGAACGCAGCTCAATGATGGCAAAACGCAAGCAAAACACGGGAAAACACTACACCTTCACGTCGACACACCCAGTTACCCAGCTATATGTGTACCTAGTTGACCTGTTGACGTGACCGATATAACACCCGCCTTATTTTCACTAAAGAGACCACACAACGTAAAAGACAATCCCCAGTAGGAATGAACTACGTGAAGCCTAGGCAATGACGACAGCACTGAGCAACTACAATTGAAAAACAAAGAAATTGAAGTATAACCCCAACTTGAGATACCCAACGCAGCGCTATGAGCTGCTGTATGTGACCCGGACCTTGCGTCGCTCGTGGGTTCACTGATACAGGGTTATAAAATGACAAAAAGACAGTACAAGTTGGCAGCGCTGCGAGCTGCGAAAACTATGACGTACGGAGATCAACGAGTGCACGTATTTTTCAGCGTCGTAATATGGGGATGTTCAAGCACCGCTGGCACACGGTTTGCTGTAAAAAGGCGTCGGCAGCGCTGTGAGCTGCGGACTGCGAACCTAATTACACCGCACTCGTGTCGAAAGTGTCGATCCTCCACCACGTTAACGGTTGTTGACTCGTTAGTCCGAAAAACCTACCGGCAACGGTATAAGTTACCGGTTCATCAGCAACGGTACACAACGTACAGTAACCAGGCTCTGGGCAGCGCAGTGAGCTGTAGACTCCCCCGCCAATGTAGAAGCAAGAACAATATGCTCCCACCGCTTACTGGCACCACGAAGCGACTTCAACGCGGCGATACACGCACGCAATACGGATAACCCGAACAGCTGACCCACAAGAGTTGTGAGTGTGACACCCGCCTTAATTCGTTTCAACGAACAAAGCAACACTCAAAAGTAGGGCATTGACTGCACAACGGAGCAGCGGATAGCGGCAATGGCAATAGCATGCACAGCGGCTGTGCGAAAATCTGCACACAAGCAGCTGTACACAGCTTATCGTAACCGGCGTCGGCAGCGCTTTGAGCTGCAGACTGCGAACCGAATTACGCAGCGGCCGTGCTGAGAATTTAACAAATGTAAATTCCAGTACCTGCCGCTGTGCCAAATCCACACACACGCACACACTCACACAAGTGACGATACGGAAATGTACCGTTTGCCGCGACGACCGTACCCAAACGCGAATGACGCGATAAAGAATATAAATCGCAAATTACAAATTAAAAGCGTAAATAAATAGCTGTGCAATTAGGTAAAAATAAGCATTAAAAACTTACCGGGCGCAGCTGCGATCCGGCTCGAAGGACCATGTTTCTTAATGTGGAGACTCCCTCCAATTCCATTGTATGTTGTATGATAAATTACCTGTTGTCACCTTTAAATTTGCTATATATTATTTATAATAATAGATCCACAAGGAAAAAATGCGTTCTTTAATGTATTTTATAGCACTTCCTTTACTTTAAAACTTGTAATATAATTTTTAAATGATTGCAACAAAGTTTCTGCCACACGGCGTTGGTTAATTATACTTTTAAGCTTGATGCACGTATGCGACACGTTGAACGAATGACGGCTGAATATCAACTGGTTCGGCACGCAGTATTGCCGACCAGCTCTCCTCCGCTGCTTGCGTCAGCACTCTCCTCAAAATAAAGATGGCTGCGGCCTGCTACACGACTTTGGCGGGACCCAATGAGGGGAATTCTCTCCGCACTGAGCCCCGCGCAGAGTCGCATGGTGACGGTGAGCAGGCAGCAGCCGTTGACAGGAGGGCTCCGGCGCGAACAGCTATGATCGATAGCTTAAATTGATAAGAGTACTTTCTTGTCACAAAATGTCAAGCTTTTATGACGCTCCAGTAAAAAGTTACAAACATTTGAATGTTGCAAACTTTGATAGGTGTAGTACGCACCGTATAGAAGTTAGGGCCATTTGAAGTTTATCAATGTTTTATTTTGAACTCAAAGGTAGCATAACTATGATCGACAGCTTAAATTGACCAGAGTACTTTATTGTCAGAAAATTTCAAGGTTTTTGACGCTCCTGTAAAAAGTTACAAACATTTGAATGTTGCAAACTTTGATAGGTGTAGAGCGCAGCGTATAGAAAATAGGGCCATTGGAAGTTTTATCAGTGTTTCAATTTGGACTCAAGGGTAGCATAGCTATGACCGATAACTTAAATTGACAAGGGGTACGAGTTCTTTATTGTCAAACAATTTCAAGGTTTTATGAAGCTCCAGTAAAGAGCTACAAACATTTGAAAGTTGCAAACTTTGATAGCTGTAGGGCGCACCGTATAGAAGTTAGGGCCATTTGAAGTTTATCAATGTTTTATTTTGGACTCAAAGGTAGCATAGCTATGATCGACAGCTTAAATTGACAAGAGTACTTTATTGTCAGAAAATTTCAAGGTTTTATGACGCTCCTGTAAAAAGTTACAAACATTTGAATGTTGCAAACTTTGATAGGTGTAGGGCGCAGAGTATAGAAAATAGAGCCATTTGAAGATACATCAGTGTTTCATTTTGGACTCAAGGGTAGAATAGCTATGACCCATAGCTTAAATTGACAAGAGGCACGAGTACTTCATTGTCACAAAATTTCAAGGTTTTATGACGCTCCAGTAAAAAGCTACAAACATTTGAAAGTTGCAAACTTTGATAGGTGTAGGGCGCACAGTATAGAAGTTAGGGCCATTTGAAGTTTATCAATGTTTTATTTTGGACAAAAAAGTAGCATAGCTATGATCGACAGCTTAAATTGACAAGAGTACTTTATTGTCAGAAAATTTCAAGGTTTTATGACGCTCCTGTAAAAAGTTACAAACATTTGAAATTTGCAAACTTTGATAGGTGTAGGGCGCACCGTATAGAAGTTAGGGCCATTTGAAGTTTATCAATGTTTTATTTTGGACTCAAAGGTAGCATAGCTATGATCGATAGCTTAAATGGACAAGAGTATTTATTGTCACAAAATTTCAAGGTTTTATGGCGATACAGTAAAAAGTTACAAGCATTCGAATATTGCAATCTTTGTTAGGTGTGGGGCGCACCGTACAGAAGTTAGGGCCATTTGAAGTTTTATCAGAGTTTCATTTTGGACTCTAGGGTAGAATAGCTATGACCCATAGCTTAAATTGACAAGAGTACTTTATTGTGACAAAATTTCAAAGTTTTATGGCGCTCCATTAAAAAGTTACAAGCATTTGAATGTTGCAAACTTTGATAGGTGTAGTACGCACCGTATAGAAGATAGGGCCATTGAAAGTTTTATCAGTGTTTCAATTTGGACTCAAGGGTAGCATAGCTATGACCGATAACTTAAATTGACATGGGGTACGAGTACTTTATTGTCAAACAATTTCAAGGTTTTATGACGCTCCAGTAAAAAGTTACAAGCATTTGAATGTTGCAAACTCTGATAGGTGTAGTACGCACCGTTCAGAAATTAGGGCCATTTGACGTTTTATCAGTGTTCCATTTTGGACTCAAGGGTAGAATAGCTATGACTGATAGCTTAAATTGACAAGAGTACTTTATTGTGACAAAATTTCAAAGTTTTATGGCGCTCTATTAAAAAGTTACAAGCATTGTAATGTAGCAAACTTTGATAGGTGTAGTACGAACCGTATGGAAGCTAGTGTCATTGGAAGTTTTATCATTGTTTCAATTTGGACTCAGGAGAAGCACAGCTGTGACCAATAGCTTAAATTGGTTTTATGCCGCTCCAGTAACAAACTACAAGCATGTGAATCTTGCAAACTTTGATATGTGTAGTACGCACCGTGTAGAAGTTAGGGCCATTTGAAATTTATCAATTTTTAGGGCGATGGGAAGTTTTATCAGAATTTAAATTTGGACTCAAGGGTAGCATAGCTATGACCGATAGCTCAAATTGACAAGGGGTACGAGTACTTTATTGTCAAAAAATTTCAAGGTTTTATGAAGCTCAAGTAAAGAGCTACTAACATTTGTAATTTGCAAACTTTGATAGGTTTAGGGCGCACCGTATAGAAGTTAGTGCCATTTGAAGTTTATCAATGTTTTATTTTGGACTCAAAGGTAGCATAGCTTAAATGGACAAGAGTACTTTATTGTCACAAAATTTCAAGGTTTTATGGCGATACAGTAAAAAGTTACAAGCATTCGAATATTGCAATCTTTGTTAGGTGTGGGGCGCACCGTACAGAAGTTAGGGCCATTTGACGTTTTATCAGTGTTCCATTTTGGACTCAAGGGTAGAATAGCTATGACTGATAGCTTAAATTGACAAGAGTACTTTATTGTGACAAAATTTCAAAGTTTTATGGCGCTCCATTAAAAAGTTACAAGCATTTGAATGTAGCAAACTTTGATAGGTGTAGTACGAACCGTATGGAAGCTAGTGTCATTGGAAGTTTTATCATTGTTTCAATTTGGACTCAGGAGAAGCACAGCTATGACCAATAGCTTAAATTGGTTTTATGACGCTCCAGTAACAAACTACAAGCATGTGAATCTTGCAAACTTTGATATGTGTAGTACGCACCGTGTAGAAGTTAGGGCCATTTGAAATTTATCAATTTTTAGGGCTATGGGAAGTTTTATCAGTATTTCAATTTGGACTCAAGGGTAGCATAGCTATGACCGATAGCTCAAATTGACAAGGGGTACGAGTACTCTATTGTCAAAAAATTTCAAGGTTTTATGAAGCTCAAGTAAAGAGCTACTAACATTTGAAATTTGCAAACTTTGATAGGTGTAGGGCGCACCGTATAGAAGTTAGTGCCATTTGAAGTTTATCAATGTTTTATTTTGGACTCAAAGGTAGCATAGCTTAAATGGACAAGAGTACTTTATTGTCACAAAATTTCAAGGTTTTATGGCGATACAGTAAAAAGTTACAAGCATTCGAATGTTGCAATCTTTGTTAGGTGTGGGGCGCACCGTACAAAAGTTAGGGCCATTTGAAGTTTTATCAGAGTTTCATTTTGGACTCAAGGGTACAATAGTTATGACATATAACTTAAATTGACAAGAGGCACGAGTACTTCATTGTCACAAAATTTCAAGGTTTTATGACGCTCCAGTAAAAAGTTACAAGCATTTGACGGTTCCAAACTTTGATAGGTGTAGTACGCACCGTTCAGAAATTAGGGCCATTTCAAGTTTTATCAGTGTTCCATTTTGGACTCAAGGGTAGAATAGCTATGACTGATAGCTTAAATTGACAAGAGTACTTTATTGTGACAAAATTTCAACGTTCTATGGCGCTCCATTAAAAAGTTACAAGCATTTGAATGTTGCAAACTTTGATATGTGTAGTACGCACCATATAGCAGTTAGGGCCATTGGAAGTTCTATCCGTGTTTCAATTTGTACTCAAGAGTAGCTATGACCGATAGATTAAATTGACAAGAGTACTTTATTGTCACAAAATTTCGAGGTTTTATGACGCTCCAGTAAAAAGTTACAAGCATTTGAATGTAGCAAATTTTGATAGGTGACTATGTATAGTACGCACCGTATAGATGCTAGTGTCATTGGAAGTTTTATCAGTGTTTCAATTTGGACTCAGGAGAAGCACAGCTATGACCAATAGCTTCAATTGGTTTTATGACGCTCCAGTAACAAACTACAAGCATGTGAATCTTGCAAACTTTGATATGTGTATAACGCACCGTGTAGAAGTTAGGGCCATTTGAAATTTATCAATTATTTTTTTTGGACTCAAAGGTAGCATAGGTATGATCGATAGCTTAAATTGACAAGAGTACTTTATTGTCACAAAATTTGACGGCTTTTTGACGCTCCAGTAAAAAGTTACAAACATTTGAATGCTGCAAACTTTGACAGGTGTAGGGCGCAGCGTATAGAAAATAGAGCCATTTGAAGATACATCAGTGTTTCATTTTGGACTCAAGGGTAGAATAGCTATGACCCATAGCTTAAATTGACAAGAGGCACGAGTACTTCATTGTCACAAAATTTCAAGGTTTTATGACGCTCCAGTAAAAAGCTACAAACATTTGAAAGTTGCAAACTTTGATAGGTGTAGGGCGCACCGTATAGAAGTTAGGGCCATTTGAAGTTTATCAATGTTTTATTTTGGACAAAAAAGTAGCATAGCTATGATCGACAGCTTAAATTGACAAGAGTACTTTATTGTCAGAAAATTTCAAGGTTTTATGACGCTCCTGTAAAAAGTTACAAACATTTGAATGTTGCAAACTTTGATAGGTGTAGAGCACAGCGTATGGAAAATAGGGCCATTTGAAGATTCGTCAGTGTTTCATTTTGGACTCAAGGGTAGAATAGCTATGACTGATAGCTTAACTGGACAAGATGCACGATTACTTCATAGTCACCAAATTTCAAGGTTTTATGGCGCTCCCGTAAAAAGTTACAAGCATTTGAATGTTGCAAACTTTGATAGGTGTGAGGTACAGAAGTTAGGGCCATTTGAAGTTTTATCAGAGTTTCATATTGGACTCAAGGGTAGAATAGCTATGACCCATAGCTTAAATTGACAAGAGGCACGAGTACTTCATTCTCACAAAATTTTAAGGTTTTATGACGCTCCAATAAAAAGTTACTAGCATTTGAACACTTGTTACATTTACGTAGGACACTTGTTACATTTTCGTTTATGTCTGAACCTTCTTCCAAATTAGATTTATTAGATTTTTTCAGATGCGACAATTTTATTCTACATGTCCCACAAATTTTATTTGAGATCGTAATGTTTTTATCCTTAGTATACTGTAGCATCCATTCTTGGACTTTTCTTGAACTTTTATTGCACCCAGTGTGACCGGATTTTTTAAAAGGATTACAGCAAAATGTTGAATTGAATGGCATATTTTTTATTTAAATACCACAACCGAATAAATTTTATGACCGTACCGTTCGGGCTCAATATCACGACTCTCCATTCTCTCGCACTTTCCCTTGCTCATCAACTCGCATAGTTCAATTAAGAAGAAGAAAATAGAAGCTCGTTCTTCATTGGTCAATTAAGCAGACGACGCATGTGGAATGTCTGCAAAAGCAAAACCCGATTGGCGCCACTACGCAGTTGCCACGAAAACAAAACAACAAAATATAACATGCGTACACTGTTTTTTTTGGTACAAAAAATAGATTTCAGGTAAAAAAATAAACGCCTTGCTTTTCTTGAATTGGAAAATTTGCGTGAAGTACGGGTCATAAAATGTTTTTTAAATAGGGACTGAATTTGCTACTGCCAATAAGCCGACCACAGGTCATAAAATATTTCTACATTTTTTGTGTGAACAGGCAATAAATATTTCGCCTAGGTTGAAAAGTCGAAAAAGTTCCGTTACATTTGATTTGTCCTTCTTTTTGTAATTTGTCACCTTTTTGTATTTTGGTACATTTCATGAAATACATAAACCTTCGCCAGCTTTTTTCTTAATAACTCATGTTGTAATAAAGACTCCACATTGAAATTTGGCAGACTTGTACAAAACATAATAAGAATTAACATATATTTTTTTGAAATTTTTAAAAATATTGATTTTCAAGATATATCCTTTGGAAATTTTAGTCCTTTTTTTCTTTACATTATCCTTGATCGGAAATTGAAAAAAAAATTTTTTTTCAATGGCGCATGTTTTTGTCTGTAAAATGAGCCCTTGATTATTAACGTACAATGAATACTTTTCGAGATATTAAAAATTGTGTTAAGGCATCTGAGTGCATTTTTATTGATTTTTGACAACTTGGAATGGCCATAATTCTGAAAGTTTGAAGGCTATATGTCTGAAAGTTGGCAAATATTATTGTGCCGATCCATAGATCATGTGTACAAAATCTTATCAAATTTGGAGGTGATGAGGTCAGAAATGTTAATATTTTCGGTTGATTTCATATCTTTTTACCCCAGAGTCCTGTTTTATGATACGGACGATGGCGTGAAAACATACAGAGTAATTGGCGGCCTAAAGTCCCACTCTACGGCCTCGACCAGTGTCTTTAGATGTTTCTCCTCCTTAGCAAAAAAAAAAAAAAAAAAGGCACGAGTACTTTATTGTCACAAAATTTCAAGGTTCTATGACGCTTCAGTAAAAATGTACAAGCATTTGAATGTTGCAACCTTTATTAGGTGTATCGCGCATCATACAGAAACTAGGGCCATTTCAAGTTTTGTCAGTGTTTCAATTTGGACTCAACGGTAGAATAACTATGACCAATAGATTAAATTGACAAGGGGCACGAGTACTTTATTGTCACAAAATTTCGAGGTTTTATGACGTTCCAGTAAAAAGTTACAAGCATTTGAATGTAGCAAATTTTGATAGGTTACTATTGTAGTACGCACCGTATAGAAGCTAGTGTCATTTGAAGTTTATCAATGGTTTATTTTGGACTCAAAGGTAGCATAGCTTAAATGGACAAGAGTACTTTATTGTCACAAAATTTCAAGGTTTTATGGCGATACAGTAAAAAGTTACAAGCATTCGAATGTTGCAAACTTTGATAGGTGTAGTACGCACCGTTCAGAAATTAGGGCCATTTCAAGTTTTATCAGTGTTCCATTTTGGACTCAAGGGTAGAATAGCTATGACTGATAGCTTAAATTGACAAGAGTACTTTATTGTGACAAAATTTCAAAGTTTTATGGCGCTCCATTAAAAAGTTACAAGCATTTGAATGTAGCAAACTTTGATAGGTGTAGTACGAACCGTATGGAAGCTAGTGTCATTGGAAGTTTTATCATTGTTTCAATTTGGACTCAGGAGAAGCACAGCTATGACCAATAGCTTAAATTGGTTTTATGACGCTCCAGTAACAAACTACAAGCATGTGAATCTTGCAAACTTTGATATGTGTAGTACGCACCGTGTAGAAGTTAGGGCCATTTGAAATTTATCAATTTTTAGGGCTATGGGAAGTTTTATCAGTATTTCAATTTGTACTCAAGGGTAGCATAGCTATGACCGATAGCTCAAATTGACAAGGGGTACGAGTACTCTATTGTCAAAAAATTTCAAGGTTTTATGAAGCTCAAGTAAAGAGCTACTAACATTTGAAATTTGCAAACTTTGATAGGTGTAGGGCGCACCGTATAGAAGTTAGTGCCATTTGAAGTTTATCAATGTTTTATTTTGGACTCAAAGGTAGCATAGCTTAAATGGACAAGAGTACTTTATTGTCACAAAATTTCAAGGTTTTATGGCGATACAGTAAAAAGTTACAAGCATTCGAATGTTGCAATCTTTGTTAGGTGTGGGGCGCACCGTACAAAAGTTAGGGCCATTTGAAGTTTTATCAGAGTTTCATTTTGGACTCAAGGGTACAATAGTTATGACATATAACTTAAATTGACAAGAGGCACGAGTACTTCATTGTCACAAAATTTCAAGGTTTTATGACGCTCCAGTAAAAAGTTACAAGCATTTGACGGTTGCAAACTTTGATAGGTGTAGTACGCACCGTTCAGAAATTAGGGCCATTTCAAGTTTTATCAGTGTTCCATTTTGGACTCAAGGGTAGAATAGCTATGACTGATAGCTTAAATTGACAAGAGTACTTTATTGTGACAAAATTTAAACGTTCTATGGCGCTCCATTAAAAAGTTACAAGCATTTGAATGTTGCAAACTTTGATATGTGTAGTACGCACCATATAGCAGTTAGGGCCATTGGAAGTTCTATCCGTGTTTCAATTTGTACTCAAAAGTAGCTATGACCGATAGATTAAATTGACAAGAGTACTTTATTGTCACAAAATTTCGAGGTTTTATGACGCTCCAGTAAAAAGTTACAAGCATTTGAATGTAGCAAATTTTGATAGGTGACTATGTATAGTACGCACCGTATAGATGCTAATGTCATTGGAAGTTTTATCAGTGTTTCAATTTGGACTCAGGAGAAGCACAGCTATGACCAATAGCTTCAATTGGTTTTATGGCGCTCCAGTAACAAACTACAAGCATGTGAATCTTGCAAACTTTGATATGTGTATAACGCACCGTGTAGAAGTTAGGGCCATTTGAAATTTATCAATTATTTTTTTTGGACTCAAAGGTAGCATAGGTATGATCGATAGCTTAAATTGACAAGAGTACTTTATTGTCACAAAATTTGACGGCTTTATGACGCTCCAGTAAAAAGTTACAAGCATTTGAATGCTGCAAACTTTGATAGGTGTAGGGCGCAGCATATAGAAAATAGAGCCATTTGAAGATACATCAGTGTTTCATTTTGGACTCAAGGGTAGAATAGCTATGACCCATAGCTTAAATTGACAAGAGGCACGAGTACTTCATTGTCACATAATTTCAAAGTTTTATGACGCTCCAGTAAAAAGCTACAAACATTTGAAAGTTGCAAACTTTGATAGGTGTAGGGCGCACCGTATAGAAGTTAGGGCCATTTGAAGTTTATCAATGTTTTATTTTGGACAAAAAAGTAGCATAGCTATGATCGACAGCTTAAATTGACAAGAGTACTTTATTGTCAGAAAATTTCAAGGTTTTATGACGCTCCTGTAAAAAGTTACAAACATTTGAATGTTGCAAACTTTGATAGGTGTAGGGCACAGCGTATAGAAAATAGAGCCATTTGAAGATACATCAGTGTTTCATTTTGGACTCAAGGGTAGAATAGCTATGACCCATAGCTTAAATTGACAAGAGGCCCGAGTACTTCATTGTCACAAAATTTCAAGGTTTTATGACGCTCCAGTAAAAAGCTACAAACATTTGAAAGTTGCAAACTTTGATAGGTGAAGGGCGCACAGTATAGAAGTTAGGGCCATTTGAAGTTTATCAATGTTTTATTTTGGACAAAAAAGTAGCATAGCTATGATCGACAGCTTAAATTGACAAGAGTACTTTATTGTCAGAAAATTTCAAGGTTTTATGACGCTCCTGTAAAAAGTTACAAACATTTGAAATTTGCAAACTTTGATAGGTGTAGGGCGCACCGTATAGAAGTTAGGGCCATTTGAAGTTTATCAATGTTTTATTTTGGACTCAAAGGTAGCATAGCTATGATCGATAACTTAAATGGACAAGAGTACTTTATTGTCACAAAATTTCAAGGTTTTATGGCGATACAGTAAAAAGTTACAAGCATTCGAATATTGCAATCTTTGTTAGGTGTGGGGCGCACCGTACAGAAGTTAGGGCCATTTGAAGTTTTATCAGAGTTTCATTTTGGACTCAAGGGTAGAATAGCTATGACCCATAGCTTAAATTGACAAGAGTACTTTATTGTGACAAAATTTCAAAGTTTTATGGCGCTCCATTAAAAAGTTAAAAGCATTTGAATGTTGCAAACTTTGATAGGTGTAGTACGCACCGTATAGAAGATAGGGCCATTGGAAGTTTTATCAGTGTTTCAATTTGGACTCAAGGGTAGCATAGCTATGACCGATAACTTAAATTGACATGGGGTACGAGTACTTTATTGTCAAACAATTTCAAGGTTTTATGACGCTCCAGTAAAAAGTTACAAGCATTTGAATGTTGCAAACTCTGATAGGTGTAGTACGCACCGTTCAGAAATTAGGGCCATTTGACGTTTTATCAGTGTTCCATTTTGGACTTAAGGGTAGCATAGCTATGACCGATAACTTAAATTGACAAGGGGTACGAGTTCTTAATTGTCAAACAATTTCAAGGTTTTATGAAGCTCCAGTAAAGAGCTACAAACATTTGAAAGTTGCAAACTTTGATAGGTGTAGGGCGCACCGTATAGAAGTTAGGGCCATTTGAAGTTTATCAATGTTTTACTTTGGACTCAAAGGTAGCATAGCTATGATCGATAGCTTAAATGGACAAGAGTACTTTATTGTCACAAAATTTCAAGGTTTTATGGCGATACAGTAAAAAGTTACAAGCATTCGAATATTGCAATCTTTGTTAGGTGTGGGGCGCACCGTACAGAAGTTAGGGCCATTTGACGTTTTATCAGTGTTCCATTTTGGACTCAAGGGTAGAATAGCTATGACTGATAGCTTAAATTGACAAGAGTACTTTATTGTGACAAAATTTCAAAGTTTTATGGCGCTCCATTAAAAAGTTACAAGCATTTGAATGTAGCAAACTTTGATAGGTGTAGTACGAACCGTATGGAAGCTAGTGTCATTGGAAGTTTTATCATTGTTTCAATTTGGACTCAGGAGAAGCACAGCTATGACCAATAGCTTAAATTGGTTTTATGACGCTCCAGTAACAAACTACAAGCATGTGAATCTTGCAAACTTTGATATGTGTAGTACGCACCGTGTAGAAGTTAGGGCCATTTGAAATTTATCAATTTTTAGGGCTATGGGAAGTTTTATCAGTATTTCAATTTGTACTCAAGGGTAGCATAGCTATGACCGATAGCTCAAATTGACAAGGGGTACGAGTACTCTATTGTCAAAAAATTTCAAGGTTTTATGAAGCTCAAGTAAAGAGCTACTAACATTTGAAATTTGCAAACTTTGATAGGTGTAGGGCGCACCGTATAGAAGTTAGTGCCATTTGAAGTTTATCAATGTTTTATTTTGGACTCAAAGGTAGCATAGCTTAAATGGACAAGAGTACTTTATTGTCACAAAATTTCAAGGTTTTATGGCGATACAGTAAAAAGTTACAAGCATTCGAATGTTGCAATCTTTGTTAGGTGTGGGGCGCACCGTACAAAAGTTAGGGCCATTTGAAGTTTTATCAGAGTTTCATTTTGGACTCAAGGGTACAATAGTTATGACATATAACTTAAATTGACAAGAGGCACGAGTACTTCATTGTCACAAAATTTCAAGGTTTTATGACGCTCCAGTAAAAAGTTACAAGCATTTGACGGTTGCAAACTTTGATAGGTGTAGTACGCACCGTTCAGAAATTAGGGCCATTTCAAGTTTTATCAGTGTTCCATTTTGGACTCAAGGGTAGAATAGCTATGACTGATAGCTTAAATTGACAAGAGTACTTTATTGTGACAAAATTTCAACGTTCTATGGCGCTCCATTAAAAAGTTACAAGCATTTGAATGTTGCAAACTTTGATATGTGTAGTACGCACCATATAGCAGTTAGGGCCATTGGAAGTTCTATCCGTGTTTCAATTTGTACTCAAAAGTAGCTATGACCGATAGATTAAATTGACAAGAGTACTTTATTGTCACAAAATTTCGAGGTTTTATGACGCTCCAGTAAAAAGTTACAAGCATTTGAATGTAGCAAATTTTGATAGGTGACTATGTATAGTACGCACCGTATAGATGCTAGTGTCATTGGTAGTTTTATCAGTGTTTCAATTTGGACTCAGGAGAAGCACAGCTATGACCAATAGCTTCAATTGGTTTTATGACGCTCCAGTAACAAACTACAAGCATGTGAATCTTGCAAACTTTGATATGTGTATAACGCACCGTGTAGAAGTTAGGGCCATTTGAAATTTATCAATTATTTTTTTTGGACTCAAAGGTAGCATAGGTATGATCGATAGCTTAAATTGACAAGAGTACTTTACTGTCACAAAATTTGACGGCTTTATGACGCTCCAGTAAAAAGTTACAAACATTTGAATGCTGCAAACTTTGATAGGTGTAGGGCGCAGCGTATAGAAAATAGAGCCATTTGAAGATACATCAGTGTTTCATTTTGGACTCAAGGGTAGAATAGCTATGACCCATAGCTTAAATTGACAAGAGGCACGAGTACTTCATTGTCACAAAATTTCAAGGTTTTATGACGCTCCAGTAAAAAGCTACAAACATTTGAAAGTTGCAAACTTTGATAGGTGTAGGGCGCACCGTATAGAAGTTAGGGCCATTTGAAGTTTATCAATGTTTTATTTTGGACAAAAAAGTAGCATAGCTATGATCGACAGCTTAAATTGACAAGAGTACTTTATTGTCAGAAAATTTCAAGGTTTTATGACGCTCCAGTAAAAAGTTACAAACATTTGAATGTTGCAAACTTTGATAGGTGTAGGGCACAGCGTATAGAAAATAGAGCCATTTGAAGATACATCAGTGTTTCATTTTGGACTCAAGGGTAGAATAGCTATGACCCATAGCTTAAATTGACAAGAGGCACGAGTACTTCATTGTCACAAAATTTCAAGGTTTTGTGACGCTCCAGTAAAAAGCTACAAACATTTGAAAGTTGCAAACTTTGATAGGTGTAGGGCGCACAGTATAGAAGTTAGGGCCATTTGAAGTTTATCAATGTTTTATTTTGGACAAAAAAGTAGCATAGCTATGATCGACAGCTTAAATTGACAAGAGTACTTTATTGTCAGAAAATTTCAAGGTTTTATGACGCTCCTGTAAAAAGTTACAAACATTTGAATGTTGCAAACTTTGATAGGTGTGAGGTACAGAAGTTAGGGCCATTTGAAGTTTTATCAGAGTTTCATATTGGACTCAAGGGTAGGATAGCTATGACCCATAGCTTAAATTGACAAGAGGCACGAGTACTTCATTCTCACAAAATTTTAAGGTTTTATGACGCTCCAATAAAAAGTTACTAGCATTTGAACACTTGTTACATTTACGTAGGACACTTGTTACATTTTCGTTTATGTCTGAACCTTCTTCCAAATTAGATTTATTAGATTTTTTCAGATGCGAAAATTTTATTCTACATGTCCCACAAATTTTATTTGAGATCGTAATGTTTTTATCCTTAGTATACTGTAGCATCCATTCTTGGACTTCTCTTGAACTTTTATTGCACCCAGTGTGACCGGATTTTTTAAAAGGATTACAGCAAAATGTTGAATTGAATGGCATATTTTTTATTTAAATACCACAACCGAATGAATTTTATGACCGTACCGTTCGGGCTCAATATCACGACTCTCCATTCTCTCGCACTTTCCCTTGCTCATCAACTCGCATAGTTCAATTAAGAAGAAGAAAATAGAAGCTCGTTCTTCATTGGTCAATTAAGCAGACGACGCATGTGGAATGTCTGCAAAAGCAAAACCCGATTGGCGCCACTACGCAGTTGCCACGAAAACAAAACAACAAAATATAACATGCGTACACTGTTTTTTTTGGTACAAAAAATAGATTTCAGGTAAAAAAATAAACGCCTTGCTTTTCTTGAATTGGAAAATTTGCGTGAAGTACGGGTCATAAAATGTTTTTTAAATAGGGACTGAATTTGCTACTGCCAATAAGCCGACCACAGGTCATAAAATATTTCTACATTTTTTGTGTGAACAGGCAATAAATATTTCGCCTAGGTTGAAAAGTCGAAAAAGTTCCGTTACATTTGATTTGTCCTTCTTTTTGTAATTTGTCACCTTTTTGTATTTTGGTACATTTCATGAAATACATAAACCTTCGCCTGCTTTTTTCTTAATAACTCATGTTGTAATAAAGACTCCACATTGAAATTTGGCAGACTTGTACAAAACATAATAAGAATTAACATACATTTTTTTGAAATTTTTAAAAATATTGATTTTCAAGATATATCCTTTGGAAATTTTAGTCCTTTTTTTATTTACATTATCCTTGATCGGAAATTGAAAAAAAAATTTTTTTTTGAATGGCGCATGTTTTTGTCTGTAAAATGAGCCCTTGATTATTAACGTACAATGAATACTTTTCGAGATATTAAAAATTGTGTTAAGGCATCTGAGTGCATTTTTATTGATTTTTGACAACTTGGAATGGCCATAATTCTGAAAGTGTGAAGGCTATATGTCTGAAAGTTGGCAAATATTATTGTGCCGATCCATAGATCATGTGTACAAAATCTTATCAAATTTGGAGGTGATGAGGTCAGAAATGTTAATATTTTCGGTTGATTTCATATCTTTTTACCCCAGAGTCCTGTTTTATGATACGGACGATGGCGTGAAAACGTACAGAGTAATTGGCGGCCTAAAGTCCCACTCTACGGCCTCGACCAGTGTCTTTAGATGTTTCTCCTCCTTAGCAACAAAAAAAAAAAAAAAAAGGCACGAGTACTTTATTGTCACAAAATTTCAAGGTTCTATGACGCTTCAGTAAAAATGTACAAGCATTTGAATGTTGCAACCTTTATTAGGTGTATCGCGCATCATACAGAAACTAGGGCCATTTCAAGTTTTGTCAGTGTTTCAATTTGGACTCAACGGTAGCATAACTATGACCAATAGATTAAATTGACAAGGGGCACGAGTACTTTATTGTCACAAAATTTCGAGGTTTTATGACGTTCCAGTAAAAAGTTACAAGCATTTGAATGTAGCAAATTTTGATAGGTTACTATTGTAGTACGCACCGTATAGAAGCTAGTGTCATTTGAAGTTTATCAATGGTTTATTTTGGACTCAAAGGTAGCATAGCTTAAATGGACAAGAGTACTTTATTGTCACAAAATTTCAAGGTTTTATGGCGATACAGTAAAAAGTTACAAGCATTCGAATATTGCAATCTTTGTTAGGTGTGGGGCGCACCGTACAGAAGTTAGGGCCATTTGAAGTTTTATCAGAGTTTCATTTTGGACTCAAGGGTAGAATAGCTATGACCCATAGCTTAAATTGACAAGAGTACTTTATTGTGACAAAATTTCAAAGTTTTATGGCGCTCCATTAAAAAGTTACAAGCATTTGAATGTTGCAAACTTTGATAGGTGTAGTACGCACCGTATAGAAGATAGGGCCATTGGAAGTTTTATCAGTGTTTCAATTTGGACTCAAGGGTAGCATAGCTATGACCGATAACTTAAATTGACATGGGGTACGAGTACTTTATTGTCAAACAATTTCAAGGTTTTATGACGCTCCAGTAAAAAGTTACAAGCATTTCAATGTTGCAAACTCTGATAGGTGTAGTACGCACCGTTCAGAAATTAGGGCCATTTGACGTTTTATCAGTGTTCCATTTTGGACTCAAGGGTAGAATAGCTATGACTGATAGCTTAAATTGACAAGAGTACTTTATTGTGACAAAATTTCAAAGTTTTATGGCGCTCCATTAAAAAGTTACAAGCATTTGAATGTAGCAAAATTTGATAGGTGTAGTACGAACCGTATGGAAGCTAGTGTCATTGGAAGTTTTATCATTGTTTCAATTTGGACTCAGGAGAAGCACAGCTATGACCAATAGCTTAAATTGGTTTTATGACGCTCCAGTAACAAACTACAAGCATGTGAATCTTGCAAACTTTGATATGTGTAGTACGCACCGTGTAGAAGTTAGGGCTATTTGAAATTTATCAATTTTTGAGGCGATGGGAAGTTTTATCAGTATTTAAATTTGGACTCAAGGGTAGCATAGCTATGACCGATAGCTCAAATTGACAAGGGGTACGAGTACTTTATTGTCAAAAAATTTCAAGGTTTTATGAAGCTCAAGTAAAGAGCTACTAACATTTGAAATTTGCAAACTTTGATAGTTGTAGGGCGCACCGTATTGAAGTTAGTGCCATTTGAAGTTTATCAATGTTTTATTTTGGACTCAAAGGTAGCATAGCTTAAATGGACAAGAGTTCTTTATTGTCACAAAATTTCAAGGTTTTATGGCGATACAGTAAAAAGTTACAAGCATTCGAATGTTGCAATCTTTGTTAGGTGTGGGGCGCACCGTACAAAAGTTAGGGCCATTTAAAGTTTTATCAGAGTTTCATTTTGGACTCAAGGGTACAATAGTTATGACATATAACTTAAATTGACAAGAGGCACGAGTACTTCATTGTCACAAAATTTCAAGGTTTTATGACGCTCCAGTAAAAAGTTACAAGCATTTGACGGTTGCAAACTTTGATAGGTGTAGTACGTACCGTTCAGAAATTAGGGCCATTTCAAGTTTTATCAGTGTTCCATTTTGGACTCAAGGGTAGAATAGCTATGACTGATAGCTTAAATTGACAAGAGTACTTTATTGTGACAAAATTTCAACGTTCTATGGCGCTCCATTAAAAAGTTACAAGCATTTGAATGTTGCAAACTTTGATATGTGTAGTACGCACCGTATAGCAGTTAGGGCCATTGGAAGTTCTACCCGTGTTTCAATTTGTACTCAAGAGTAGCTATGACCGATAGATTAAATTGACAAGAGTACTTTATTGTCACAAAATTTCGAGGTTTTATGACGCTCCAGTAAAAAGTTACAAGCATTTGAATGTAGCAAATTTTGATAGGTGACTATGTATAGTACGCACCGTATAGAAGCTAGTGTCATTGGAAGTTTTATCAGTGTTTCAATTTGGACTCAGGAGAAGCACAGCTATGACCAATAGCTTCAATTGGTTTTATGGCGCTCCAGTAACAAACTACAAGCATGTGAATCTTGCAAACTTTGATATGTGTATAACGCACCGTGTAGAAGTTAGGGCCATTTGAAATTTATCAATTATTTTTTTTGGACTCAAAGGTAGCATAGGTATGATCGATAGCTTAAATTGACAAGAGTACTTTATTGTCACAAAATTTGAAGGCTTTATGACGCTCCAGTAAAAAGTTACAAACATTTGAATGCTGCAAACTTTGATAGGTGTAGGGCGCAGCGTATAGAAAATAGAGCCATTTGAAGATACATCAGTGTTTCATTTTGGACTCAAGGGTAGAATAGCTATGACCCATAGCTTAAATTGACAAGAGGCACGTGAACTTCATTGTCACAAAATTTCAAGGTTTTATGGCGCTTCCGTAAAAAGTTACAAGCATTTGAATGTTGCAAACTTTGACAGGTGTGGGCCGCACCGTATAGAAGTTAGGGCCATTTGAAGTTAATCAATATTTTAGTTTGGACTCAAAGGTAGCATAGCTATGATCGATAGCTTAAATTGATAAGAGTACTTTCTTGTCACAAAATGTCAAGCTTTTATGACGCTCCAGTAAAAAGTTACAAACATTTGAATGTTGCAAACTTTGATAGGTGTAGTACGCACCGTATAGAAGTTAGGGGCATTTGAAGTTTATCAATGTTTTATTTTGAACTCAAAGGTTGCATAACTATGATCGACAGCTTAAATTGACAAGAGTACTTTATTGTCAGAAAATTTCAAGGTTTTTGACGCTCCTGTAAAAAGTTACAAACATTTGAATGTTGCAAACTTTGATAGGTGTAGAGCGCAGCGTATAGAAAATAGGGCCATTGGAAGTTTTATCTGTGTTTCAATTTGGACTCAAGGGTAGCATAGCTATGACCGATAACTTAAATTGACAAGAGGTACGAGTTCTTTATTGTCAAACAATTTCAAGGTTTTATGAAGCTCCAGTAAAGAGCTACAAACATTTGAAAGTTGCAAACTTTGATAGGTGTAGGGCGCACCGTATAGAAGTTAGGGCCATTTGAAGTTTATCAATGTTTTATTTTGGACTCAAAGGTAGCATAGCTATGATCGATAGCTTAAATGGACAAGAGTACTTTATTGTCACAAAATTTCAAGGTTTTATGGCGATACAGTAAAAAGTTACAAGCATTTGACGGTTGCAAACTTTGATAGGTGTAGTACGCACCGTTCAGAAATTAGGGCCATTTCAAGTTTTATCAGTGTTCCATTTTGGACTCAAGGGTAGAATAGCTATGACTGATAGCTTAAATTGACAAGAGTACTTTATTGTGACAAAATTTCAACGTTCTATGGCGCTCCATTAAAAAGTTACAAGCATTTGAATGTTGCAAACTTTGATATGTGTAGTACGCACCATATAGCAGTTAGGGCCATTGGAAGTTCTATCCGTGTTTCAATTTGTACTCAAGAGTAGCTACGACCGATAGATTAAATTGACAAGAGTATTTTATTGTCACAAAATTTCGAGGTTTTATGACGCTCCAGTAAAAAGTTACAAGCATTTGAATGTAGCAAATTTTGATAGGTGACTATGTATAGTACGCACCGTATAGATGCTAGTGTCATTGGAAGTTTTATCAGTGTTTCAATTTGGACTCAGGAGAAGCACAGCTATGACCAATAGCTTCAATTGGTTTTATGACGCTCCAGTAACAAACTACAAGCATGTGAATCTTGCAAACTTTGATATGTGTATAACGCACCGTGTAGAAGTTAGGGCCATTTGAAATTTATCAATTATTTTTTTTGGACTCAAAGGTAGCATAGGTATGATCGATAGCTTAAATTGACAAGAGTACTTTATTGTCACAAAATTTGACGGCTTTATGACGCTCCAGTAAAAAGTTACAAACATTTGAATGCTGCAAACTTTGATAGGTGTAGAGCGCAGCGTATAGAAAATAGGGCCATTGGAAGTTTTATCTGTGTTTCAATTTGGACTCAAGGGTAGCATAGCTATGACCGATAACTTAAATTGACAAGGGGTACGAGTTCTTTATTGTCAAACAATTTCAAGGTTTTATGAAGCTCCAGTAAAGAGCTACAAACATTTGAAAGTTGCAAACTTTGATAGGTGTAGGGCGCACCGTATAGAAGTTAGGGCCATTTGAAGTTTATCAATGTTTTATTTTGGACAAAAAAGTAGCATAGCTATGATCGACAGCTTAAATTGACAAGAGTACTTTATTGTCAGAAAATTTCAAGGTTTTATGACGCTCCTGTAAAAAGTTACAAACATTTGAATGTTGCAAACTTTGATAGGTGTAGGGCGCAGCGTATAGAAAATAGAGCCATTTGAAGATACATCAGTGTTTCATTTTGGACTCAAGGGTAGAATAGCTATGACCCATAGCTTAAATTGACAAGAGGCACGAGTACTTCATTGTCACAAAATTTCAAGGTTTTATGACGCTCCAGTAAAAAGCTACAAACATTTGAAAGTTGCAAACTTTGATAGGTGTAGGGCGCACCGTATAGAAGTTAGGGCCATTTGAAGTTTATCAATGTTTTATTTTGGACAAAAAAGTAGCATAGCTATGATCGACAGCTTAAATTGACAAGAGTACTTTATTGTCAGAAAATTTCAAGGTTTTATGACGCTCCTGTAAAAAGTTACAAACATTTGAAAGTTGCAAACTTTGATAGGTGTAGGGCGCACCGTATAGAAGTTAGGGCCATTTGAAGTTTATCAATGTTTTATTTTGGACTCAAAGGTAGCATAGCTATGATCGATAGCTTAAATGGACAAGAGTACTTTATTGTCACAAAATTTTAAGGTTTTATGGCGATACAGTAAAAAGTTACAAGCATTCGAATATTGCAATCTTTGTTAGGTGTGGGGCGCACCGTACAGAAGTTAGGGCCATTTGAAGTTTTATCAGAGTTTCATTTTGGACTCAAGGGTTGAATAGCTATGACCCATAGCTTAAATTGACAAGAGTACTTTATTGTGACAAAATTTCAAAGTTTTATGGCGCTCCATTAAAAAGTTACAAGCATTTGAATGTTGCAAACTTTGATAGGTGTAGTACGCACCGTATAGAAGATAGGGCCATTGGAAGTTTTATCAGTGTTTCAATTTGGACTCAAGGGTAGCATAGCTATGACCGATAACTTAAATTGACATGGGGTACGAGTACTTTATTGTCAAACAATTTCAAGGTTTTATGACGCTCCAGTAAAAAGTTACAAGCATTTGAATGTTGCAAACTCTGATAGGTGTAGTACGCACCGTTCAGAAATTAGGGCCATTTGACGTTTTATCAGTGTTCCATTTTGGACTCAAGGGTAGAATAGCTATGACAGATAGCTTAAATTGACAAGAGTACTTTATTGTGACAAAATTTCAAAGTTTTATGGCGCTCCATTAAAAAGTTACAAGCATTTGAATGTAGCAAACTTTGATAGTTGTAGTACGAACCGTATGGAAGCTAGTGTCATTGGAAGTTTTATCATTGTTTCAATTTGGACTCAGGAGAAGCACAGCTATGACCAATAGCTTAAATTGGTTTTATGACGCTCCAGTAACAAACTACAAGCATGTGAATCTTGCAAACTTTGATATGTGTAGTACGCACCGTGTAGAAGTTAGGGCCATTTGAAATTTATCAATTTTTAGGGCGATGGGAAGTTTTATCAGTATTTAAATTTGGACTCAAGGGTAGCATAGCTATGACCGATAGCTCAAATTGACAAGGGGTACGAGTACTTTATTGTCAAAAAATTTCAAGGTTTTATGAAGCTCAAGTAAAGAGCTACTAACATTTGAAATTTGCAAACTTTGATAGGTGTAGGGCGCACCGTATAGAAGTTAGTGCCATTTGAAGTTTATTAATGTTTTATTTTGGACTCAAAGGTAGCATAGCTTAAATGGACAAGAGTACTTTATTGTCACAAAATTTCAAGGTTTTATGGCGATACAGTAAAAAGTTACAAGCATTCGAATGTTGCAATCTTTGTTAGGTGTGGGGCGCACCGTACAAAAGTTAGGGCCATTTGAAGTTTTATCAGAGTTTCATTTTGGACTCAAGGGTACAATAGTTATGACATATAACTTAAATTGACAAGAGGCACGAGTACTTCATTGTCACAAAATTTCAAGGTTTTATGACGCTCCAGTAAAAAGTTACAAGCATTTGACGGTTGCAAACTTTGATAGGTGTAGTACGCACCGTTCAGAAATTAGGGCCATTTCAAGTTTTATCAGTGTTCCATTTTGGACTCAAGGGTAGAATAGCTATGACTGATAGCTTAAATTGACAAGAGTACTTTATTGTGACAAAATTTCAACGTTCTATGGCGCTCCATTAAAAAGTTACAAGCATTTGAATGTTGCAAACTTTGATATGTGTAGTACGCACCATATAGCAGTTAGGGCCATTGGAAGTTCTATCCGTGTTTCAATTTGTACTCAAGAGTAGCTATGACCGATAGATTAAATTGACAAGAGTACTTTATTGTCACAAAATTTCGAGGTTTTATGACGCTCCAGTAAAAAGTTACAAGCATTTGAATGTAGCAAATTTTGATAGGTGACTATGTATAGTACGCACCGTATAGATGCTAGTGTCATTGGAAGTTTTATCAGTGTTTCAATTTGGACTCAGGAGAAGCACAGCTATGACCAATAGCTTCAATTGGTTTTATGACGCTCCAGTAACAAACTACAAGCATGTGAATCTTGCAAACTTTGATATGTGTATAACGCACCGTGTAGAAGTTAGGGCCATTTGAAATTTATCAATTATTTTTTTTGGACTCAAAGGTAGCATAGGTATGATCGATAGCTTAAATTGACAAGAGTACTTTATTGTCACAAAATTTGACGGCTTTATGACGCTCCAGTAAAAAGTTACAAACATTTGAATGCTGCAAACTTTGATAGGTGTAGGGCGCAGCGTATAGAAAATAGAGCCATTTGAAGATACATCAGTGTTTCATTTTGGACTCAAGGGTAGAATAGCTATGACCCATAGCTTAAATTGACAAGAGGCACGAGTACTTCATTGTCACAAAATTTCAAAGTTTTATGACGCTCCAGTAAAAAGCTACAAACATTTGAAAGTTGCAAACTTTGATAGGTGTAGGGCGCACCGTATAGAAGTTAGGGCCATTTGAAGTTTATCAATGTTTTATTTTGGACAAAAAAGTAGCATAGCTATGATCGACAGCTTAAATTGACAAGAGTACTTTATTGTCAGAAAATTTCAAGGTTTTATGACGCTCCTGTAAAAAGTTACAAACATTTGAATGTTGCAAACTTTGATAGGTGTAGAGCGCAGCGTATGGAAAATAGGGCCATTTGAAGATTCGTCAGTGTTTCATTTTGGACTCAAGGGTAGAATAGCTATGACTGATAGCTTAAATTGACAAGAGTACTTTATTGTGACAAAATTTCAACGTTTTATGTCGCTCCATTAAAAAGTTACATGCATTTGAATGTTGCAAACTTTGATATGTGTAGTACGCACCATATAGAAGTTAGGGCCATTGGAAGTTTTATCATTGTTTCAATTTGTACTCAAGGGTAGCTATGACCGATAGATTAAATTGACAAGAGTTCTTTATTGTCACAAAATTTCGAGGTTTTATGACGCTCCAGTAAAAAGTTACACGCATTTGAATGTTGCAAACTTTGATAGGTGACTATTATAGTACTCACCGTATAGAAGCTAGTGTCATTGGAAGTTTTATCAGTGTTTCAATTTGGACTCAGGAGAAGCACAGCTATTACCAATAGCTTCAATTGGTTTTATGACGCTCCAGTAACAAACTACAAGCATGTGAATCTTACAAACCTTGATATGTGTAGTACGCACCGTGTAGAAGTTAGGGCCATTTGAAGTTTATCAATTATTTTTTTTGGACTCAAAGGTAGCATAGGTATGATCGATAGCTTAAATTGACAAGAATACTTTATTGTCACAAAATTTCAAGGCTTTATGACGCTCCAGGAAAAAGTAACAAACATTTGAATGCTGCAAACTTTGATAGGTGTAGGGCGCAGCGTATACAAAATAGAGCCATTTGAAGATACATCAGTGTTTCATTTTGGACTCAAGGGTAGAATAGCTATGACCCATAGCTTAAATTGACAAGAGGCACGAGTACTTCATTGTCACAAAATTTCAAGGTTTTATGACGCTCCAGAAAAAAGCTACAAACATTCGAAAGTTGCAAACTTAGATAGGTGTGCGGCGCACCATATACAAGTTAGGACCATTTGAAGTTTATCAATGTTTTATTTTGGACTCAAAAGTAGCATTGCTATGATCGATAGCTTAATTTGAAAAGAGTAGTTTATTGTTACAAAGTGTCAATGTCCAGTAAAAAGTTACAAACATTTGAATGTTGCTAACTTTGATAGGTGTAGAACGCACCGCATAGAAGTTAGGGCCATTTGAAGTTTATCAATGTTTTATTTTGGACTCAAAGGTAGCATAACTATGATCGACAGCTTAAATTGACAAGAGTACTTTATTGTCAGAAAATTTCAAGGTTTTATGACGCTCCTGTAAAAAGTTACAAACATTTGAATGTTGCAAACTTTGATAGGTGTAGAGCGCAGCGTATAGAAAATAGGGCCATTTGAAGATTCATCTGTGTTTTATTTTGGACTCGAGGGTAGAATAGCTATGACTGATAGCTTAACTGGACAAGATGCACGATTACTTCATAGTCACCAAATTTCAAGGTTTTATGGCGCTCCCGTAAAAAGTTACAAGCATTTGAATGTTGCAAACTTTGATAGGTGTGAGGTACAGAAGTTAGGGCCATTTGAAGTTTTATCAGAGTTTCATATTGGACTCAAGGGTAGAATAGCTATGACCCATAGCTTAAATTGACAAGAGGCACGAGTACTTCATTCTCACAAAATTTTAAGGTTTTATGACGCTCCAATAAAAAGTTACTAGCATTTGAACACTTGTTACATTTACGTAGGACACTTGTTACATTTTCGTTTATGTCTGAACCTTCTTCCAAATTAGATTTATTAGATTTTTTCAGATGCGAAAATTTTATTCTACATGTCCCACAAATTTTATTTGAGATCGTAATGTTTTTATCCTTAGTATACTGTAGCATCCATTCTTGGACTTCTCTTGAACTTTTATTGCACCCAGTGTGACCGGATTTTTTAAAAGGATTACAGCAAAATGTTGAATTGAATGGCATATTTTTTATTTAAATACCACAACCGAATGAATTTTATGACCGTACCGTTCGGGCTCAATATCACGACTCTCCATTCTCTCGCACTTTCCCTTGCTCATCAACTCGCATAGTTCAATTAAGAAGAAGAAAATAGAAGCTCGTTCTTCATTGGTCAATTAAGCAGACGACGCATGTGGAATGTCTGCAAAAGCAAAACCCGATTGGCGCCACTACGCAGTTGCCACGAAAACAAAACAACAAAATATAACATGCGTACACTGTTTTTTTTGGTACAAAAAATAGATTTCAGGTAAAAAAATAAACGCCTTGCTTTTCTTGAATTGGAAAATTTGCGTGAAGTACGGGTCATAAAATGTTTTTTAAATAGGGACTGAATTTGCTACTGCCAATAAGCCGACCACAGGTCATAAAATATTTCTACATTTTTTGTGTGAACAGGCAATAAATATTTCGCCTAGGTTGAAAAGTCGAAAAAGTTCCGTTACATTTGATTTGTCCTTCTTTTTGTAATTTGTCACCTTTTTGTATTTTGGTACATTTCATGAAATACATAAACCTTCGCCTGCTTTTTTCTTAATAACTCATGTTGTAATAAAGACTCCACATTGAAATTTGGCAGACCTGTACAAAACATAATAAGAATTAACATACATTTTTTTGAAATTTTTAAAAATATTGATTTTCAAGATATATCCTTTGGAAATTTTAGTCCTTTTTTTATTTACATTATCCTTGATCGGAAATTGAAAAAAAAATTTTTTTTTGAATGGCGCATGTTTTTGTCTGTAAAATGAGCCCTTCATTATTAACGTACAATGAATACTTTTCGAGATATTAAAAATTGTGTTAAGGCATCTGAGTGCATTTTTATTGATTTTTGACAACTTGGAATGGCCATAATTCTGAAAGTGTGAAGGCTATATGTCTGAAAGTTGGCAAATATTATTGTGCCGATCCATAGATCATGTGTACAAAATCTTATCAAATTTGGAGGTGATGAGGTCAGAAATGTTAATATTTTCGGTTGATTTCATATCTTTTTACCCCAGAGTCCTATTTTATGATACGGACGATGGCGTGAAAACGTACAGAGTAATTGACGGCCTAAAGTCCCACTCTACGGCCTCGACCAGTGTCTTTAGATGTTTCTCCTCCTTAGCAAAAAAAAAAAAAAAAAAAAAAAGCACGAGTACTTTATTGTCACAAAATTTCAAGGTTCTATGACGCTTCAGTAAAAATGTACAAGCATTTGAATGTTGCAACCTTTATTAGGTGTATCGCGCATCATACAGAAACTAGGGCCATTTCAAGTTTTGTCAGTGTTTCAATTTGGACTCAACGGTAGCATAACTATGACCAATAGATTAAATTGACAAGGGGCACGAGTACTTTATTGTCACAAAATTTCGAAGTTTTATGACGCTCCAGTAAAGAGCTAAAACCATTTGAATGTTGCAAACTTTGATAGGTGTAGTACGCACCGTATAGAAGTTAGGGCCATTGGAAGTTTTATCAGTGTTTCAATTTGTACTCAAGGGTAGCTATGACCGATAGATTAAATTGACAAGAGTTCTTTATTGTCACAAAATTTCAAGGTTTTATGACGCTCCAGTAAAAAGTTACACGCATTTGAATGTTGCAAACTTTGATAGGTGACTATTATAGTACTCACCGTATAGAAGCTAGTGTCATTGGAAGTTTTATCAGTGTTTCAATTTGGACTCAGGAGAAGCACAGCTATTACCAATAGCTTCAATTGGTTTTATGACGCTCCAGTAACAAACTACAAGCATGTGAATCTTACAAACCTTGATATGTGTACTACGCACCGTGTAGAAGTTAGGGCCATTTGAAATTTATCAATTATTTTTTTTGGACTCAAAGGTAGCATAGGTATGATCGATAGCTTAAATTGACAAGAGTACTTTATTGTCACAAAATTTGAAGGCTTTATGACGCTCCAGTAAAAATTTACAAACATTTGAATGCTGCAAATTTTGATAGGTGTAGGGCGCAGCGTATAGAAAATAGAGCCATTTGAAGATACATCAGTGTTTCATTTTGGACTCAAGGGTAGAATAGCTATAACCCATAGCTTAAATTGACAAGAGGCACAAGTACTTCATTGTCACAAAATTTCCAGGTTTTATGACGTAAAAAGCTACAAACATTTGAAAGTTGCAAACTTTGATAGGTGTAGGGCGCACCGTATAGAAGTTAGGGCCATTTGAAGTTTATCAATGTTTTATTTTGGACACAAAAGTAGCATAGCTATGATCGATAGCTTAGTTTGAAAAGTGTAGTTTATTGTCACAAAATGTCAAGGTTTTATGACGCTCCAGTAGAAAGTTACAAACATTTGAATGTTGCAAACTTTGATAGGTGTAGTAAGCACCGTATAGAAGTTAGGGACATTTAAAGTTTATCAATGTTTTATTTTGGACTCAACGGTAGCATAGCTATTATCGATAGTTTCAATGCACAAGAGTACTTTATTGTCAAAAAAATTTCAAGGTTTTATGAAGCTCCTGTAAAAAGTTACAAACATTTGAAAGTTGCAAACTTTGATAGGTGTAGAGCGCAGCGTATAGAAAATAGGGCCATTTGATGATTCGTCAGTGTTTCATTTTGGACTCAAGGGTAGAATAGCTATGACTGATAGCTTAACTGGACAAGGCGCACGAGTACTTCATAGTCACCAAATTTCAAGGTTTTATGGCGCTCCCGTAAAAAGTTACAAGCATTTGAATGTTGCAAACTTTGATAGGTGTGGGCTGCACCGTATAGAAGTTAGGGCCATTTGAAGTTTTATCAGAGTTTCATATTGGACTCAAGGGTAGAATAGCTATGACCCATAGCTTAAATTGACAAGAGGCACGAGTACTTCATTCTCACAAAATTTCAAGGTTTTATGACGCTCCAATAAAAAGTTACTAGCATTTGAATGTTGCAAACTTTGAGAGGTGTAGTACGCACCGTATAGAAGATAGGGCCATTGGAAGTTTTATCTGTGTTTCAATTTGGACTCAAGGGTAGCATAGCTATGACCGATAACTTAAATTGACAAGGGGTACGAGTTCTTTATTGTCAAACAATTTCAAGGTTTTATGAAGCTCCAGTAAAGAGCTACAAACATTTGAAAATTGCAAACTTTGATGGGTGTAGGGCGCAACGTATAGAAGTTAGGGCCATTTGAAGTTTATCAATATTTTATTTTGGACTCAAAGGTAGCATAGCTATGATCGATAGCTTAAATTGATAAGAGTAGTTTCTTGTCATAAAATGTCAAGTTTTTATGACGCTCCAGTAAAAAGTTACAAACATTTGAATGTAGCAAACTTTGATAGGTGTAGTACGCACCGTATATAAGCTAGTGCCATTGGAAGTTTTATCATTGTTTCAATTTGGACTCAGGAGAAGCACAGCTATGACCAATAACTTAAATTGGTTTTATGACGCTCCAGTAACAAACTACGAGCATGTGAATCTTGCAAACTTTGATATGTGTAGTACGCACCGTGTAGAAGTTAGGGCCATTTGAAATTTATCAATTATTTTTTTTGGACTCAAAGGTAGCATAGGTATGATCGATAGCTTAAATTGACAAGAGTACTTTATTGTGACAAAATTTCAACGTTCTATGGCGCTCCATTAAAAAGTTACAAGCATTTCAATGTTGCAAACTTTGATATGTGTAGTACGCACCATATAGCAGTTAGGGCCATTGGAAGTTCTATCCGTGTTTCAATTTGTACTCAAGAGTAGCTATGACCGATAGATTAAATTGACAAGAGTACTTTATTGTCACAAAATTTGACGGCTTTATGACGCTCCAGTAAAAAGTTACACGCATTTGAATGTTGCAAACTTTGATAGGTGACTATTATAGTACTCACCGTATAGAAGCTAGTGTCATTGGAAGTTTTATCAGTGTTTCAATTTGGACTCAGGAGAAGCACAGCTATTACCAATAGCTTCAATTGGTTTTATGACGCTCCAGTAACAAACTACAAGCATGTGAATCTTACAAACCTTGATATGTGTAGTACGCACCGTGTAGAAGTTAGGGCCATTTGAAGTTTATCAATTATTTTTTTTGGACTCAAAGGTAGCATAGGTATGATCGATAGCTTAAATTGACAAGAATACTTTATTGTCACAAAATTTCAAGGCTTTATGACGCTCCAGGAAAAAGTTACAAACATTTGAATGCTGCAAACTTTGATAGGTGTAGGGCGCAGCGTATACAAAATAGAGCCATTTGAAGATACATCAGTGTTTCATTTTGGACTCAAGGGTAGAATAGCTATGACCCATAGCTTAAATTGACAAGCGGCACGAGTACTTCATTGTCACAAAATTTCAAGGTTTTATGACGCTCCAGAAAAAAGCTACAAACATTCGAAAGTTGCAAACTTTGATAGGTGTGTGGCGCACCATATACAAGTTAGGACCATTTGAAGTTTATCAATGTTTTATTTTGGACTCAAAAGTAGCATTGCTATGATCGATAGCTTAATTTGAAAAAAGTAGTTTATTGTTACAAAGTGTCAATGTCCAGTAAAAAGTTACAAACATTTGAATGTTGCTAACTTTGATAGGTGTAGAACGCACCGCATAGAAGTTAGGGCCATTTGAAGTTTATCAATGTTTTATTTTGGACTCAAAGGTAGCATAACTATGATCGACAGCTTAAATTGACAAGAGTACTTTATTGTCAGAAAATTTCAAGGTTTTATGACGCTCCTGTAAAAAGTTACAAACATTTGAATGTTGCAAACTTTGATAGGTGTAGAGCGCAGCGTATAGAAAATAGGGCCATTTGAAGATTCATCTGTGTTTTATTTTGGACTCGAGGGTAGAATAGCTATGACTGATAGCTTAACTGGACAAGATGCACGATTACTTCATAGTCACCAAATTTCAAGGTTTTATGGCGCTCCCGTAAAAAGTTACAAGCATTTGAATGTTGCAAACTTTGATAGGTGTGAGGTACAGAAGTTAGGGCCATTTGAAGTTTTATCAGAGTTTCATATTGGACTCAAGGGTAGAATAGCTATGACCCATAGCTTAAATTGACAAGAGGCACGAGTACTTCATTCTCACAAAATTTTAAGGTTTTATGACGCTCCAATAAAAAGTTACTAGCATTTGAACACTTGTTACATTTACGTAGGACACTTGTTACATTTTCGTTTATGTCTGAACCTTCTTCCAAATTAGATTTATTGGATTTTTTCAGATGCGAAAATTTTATTCTACATGTCCCACAAATTTTATTTGAGATCGTAATGTTTTTATCCTTAGTATACTGTAGCATCCATTCTTGGACTTCTCTTGAACTTTTATTGCACCCAGTGTGACCGGATTTTTTAAAAGGATTACAGCAAAATGTTGAATTGAATGGCATATTTTTTATTTAAATACCACAACCGAATGAATTTTATGACCGTACCGTTCGGGCTCAATATCACGACTCTCCATTCTCTCGCACTTTCCCTTGCTCATCAACTCGCATAGTTCAATTAAGAAGAAGAAAATAGAAGCTCGTTCTTCATTGGTCAATTAAGCAGACGACGCATGTGGAATGTCTGCAAAAGCAAAACCCGATTGGCGCCACTACGCAGTTGCCACGAAAACAAAACAACAAAATATAACATGCGTACACTGTTTTTTTTGGTACAAAAAATAGATTTCAGGTAAAAAAATAAACGCCTTGCTTTTCTTGAATTGGAAAATTTGCGTGAAGTACGGGTCATAAAATGTTTTTTAAATAGGGACTGAATTTGCTACTGCCAATAAGCCGACCACAGGTCATAAAATATTTCTACATTTTTTGTGTGAACAGGCAATAAATATTTCGCCTAGGTTGAAAAGTCGAAAAAGTTCCGTTACATTTGATTTGTCCTTCTTTTTGTAATTTGTCACCTTTTTGTATTTTGGTACGTTTCATGAAATACATAAACCTTCGCCTGCTTTTTTCTTAATAACTCATGTTGTAATAAAGACTCCACATTGAAATTTGGCAGACTTGTACAAAACATAATAAGAATTAACATACATTTTTTTGAAATTTTTAAAAATATTGATTTTCAAGATATATCCTTTGGAAATTTTAGTCCTTTTTTTATTTACATTATCCTTGATCGGAAATTGAAAAAAATTTTTTTTTTTGAATGGCGCATGTTTTTGTCTGTAAAATGAGCCCTTGATTATTAACGTACAATGAATACTTTTCGAGATATTAAAAATTGTGTTAAGGCATCTGAGTGCATTTTTATTGATTTTTGACAACTTGGAATGGCCATAATTCTGAAAGTGTGAAGGCTATATGTCTGAAAGTTGGCAAATATTATTGTGCCGATCCATAGATCATGTGTACAAAATCTTATCAAATTTGGAGGTGATGAGGTCAGAAATGTTAATATTTTCGGTTGATTTCATATCTTTTTACCCCAGAGTCCTGTTTTATGATACGGACGATGGCGTGAAAACGTACAGAGTAATTGACGGCCTAAAGTCCCACTCTACGGCCTCGACCAGTGTCTTTAGATGTTTCTCCTCCTTAGCAAAAAAAAAAAAAAAAAAAAAAAAGCACGAGTACTTTATTGTCACAAAATTTCAAGGTTCTATGACGCTTCAGTAAAAATGTACAAGCATTTGAATGTTGCAACCTTTATTAGGTGTATCGCGCATCATACAGAAACTAGGGCCATTTCAAGTTTTGTCAGTGTTTCAATTTGGACTCAACGGTAGCATAACTATGACCAATAGATTAAATTGACAAGGGGCACGAGTACTTTATTGTCACAAAATTTCGAAGTTTTATGACGCTCCAGTAAAGAGCTAAAACCATTTGAATGTTGCAAACTTTGATAGGTGTAGTACGCACCGTATAGAAGTTAAGGCCATTGGAAGTTTTATCAGTGTTTCAATTTGTACTCAAGGGTAGCTATGACCGATAGATTAAATTGACAAGAGTTCTTTATTGTCACAAAATTTCAAGGTTTTATGACGCTCCAGTAAAAAGTTACACGCATTTGAATGTTGCAAACTTTGATAGGTGACTATTATAGTACTCACCGTATAGAAGCTAGTGTCATTGGAAGTTTTATCAGTGTTTCAATTTGGACTCAGGAGAAGCACAGCTATTACCAATAGCTTCAATTGGTTTTATGACGCTCCAGTAACAAACTACAAGCATGTGAATCTTACAAACCTTGATATGTGTACTACGCACCGTGTAGAAGTTAGGGCCATTTGAAATTTATCAATTATTTTTTTTGGACTCAAAGGTAGCATAGGTATGATCGATAGCTTAAATTGACAAGAGTACTTTATTGTCACAAAATTTGAAGGCTTTATGACGCTCCAGTAAAAATTTACAAACATTTGAATGCTGCAAATTTTGATAGGTGTAGGGCGCAGCGTATAGAAAATAGAGCCATTTGAAGATACATCAGTGTTTCATTTTGGACTCAAGGGTAGAATAGCTATAACCCATAGCTTAAATTGACAAGAGGCACAAGTACTTCATTGTCACAAAATTTCCAGGTTTTATGACGCTCCAGTAAAAAGTTACAAGCATTTCAATGTTGCAAACTTTGATAGATATAGGACGCACCGTATAGAAGTTAGGTCCATTTGAAGTTTATCAATGTTTTATTTTGGACACAAAAGTAGCATAGCTATGATCGATAGCTTAGTTTGAAAAGTGTAGTTTATTGTCACAAAATGTCAAGGTTTTATGACGCTCCAGTAGAAAGTTACAAACATTTGAATGTTGCAAACTTTGATAGGTGTAGTAAGCACCGTATAGAAGTTAGGGACATTTAAAGTTTATCAATGTTTTATTTTGGACTCAACGGTAGCATAGCTATTATCGATAGTTTCAATGCACAAGAGTACTTTATTGTCAAAAAAATTTCAAGGTTTTATGAAGCTCCTGTAAAAAGTTACAAACATTTGAAAGTTGCAAACTTTGATAGGTGTAGAGCGCAGCGTATAGAAAATAGGGCCATTTGATGATTCGTCAGTGTTTCATTTTGGACTCAAGGGTAGAATAGCTATGACTGATAGCTTAACTGGACAAGGCGCACGAGTACTTCATAGTCACCAAATTTCAAGGTTTTATGGCGCTCCCGTAAAAAGTTACAAGCATTTGAATGTTGCAAACTTTGATAGGTGTGGGCTGCACCGTATAGAAGTTAGGGCCATTTGAAGTTTTATCAGAGCTTCATATTGGACTCAAGGGTAGAATAGCTATGACCCATAGCTTAAATTGACAAGAGGCACGAGTACTTCATTCTCACAAAATTTCAAGGTTTTATGACGCTCCAATAAAAAGTTACTAGCATTTGAATGTTGCAAACTTTGAGAGGTGTAGTACGCACCGTATAGAAGATAGGGCCATTGGAAGTTTTATCTGTGTTTCAATTTGGACTCAAGGGTAGCATAGCTATGACCGATAACTTAAATTGACAAGGGGTACGAGTTCTTTATTGTCAAACAATTTCAAGGTTTTATGAAGCTCCAGTAAAGAGCTACAAACATTTGAAAATTGCAAACTTTGATGGGTGTAGGGCGCACCGTATAGAAGTTAGGGCCATTTGAAGTTTATCAATATTTTATTTTGGACTCAAAGGTAGCATAGCTATGATCGATAGCTTAAATTGATAAGAGTAGTTTCTTGTCATAAAATGTCAAGTTTTTATGACGCTCCAGTAAAAAGTTACAAACATTTGAATGTAGCAAACTTTGATAGGTGTAGTACGCACCGTATATAAGCTAGTGCCATTGGAAGTTTTATCATTGTTTCAATTTGGACTCAGGAGAAGCACAGCTATGACCAATAACTTAAATTGGTTTTATGACGCTCCAGTAACAAACTACAAGCATGTGAATCTTGCAAACTTTGATATGTGTAGTACGCACCGTGTAGAAGTTAGGGCCATTTGAAATTTATCAATTATTTTTTTTGGACTCAAAGGTAGCATAGGTATGATCGATAGCTTAAATTGACAAGAGTAATTTATTGTTCAGAAAATTTCAAGGTTTTATGACGCTCCTGTAAAAAGTTACAAACATTTGAATGTTGCAAACTTTGATAGGTGTAGAGCGCAGCGTATAGAAAATAGGGCCATTTGAAGATTCATCTGTGTTTCATTTTGGACTGAAGGGTAGAATAGCTATGACTGAGAGCTTAACTGGACAAGATGCACGATTACTTCATAGTCACCAAATTTCAAGGTTTGGGCCATTTGAAGTTTTATCAGAGTTTCATATTGGACTCAAGGGTAGAATAGCTATGACCCATAGCTTAAATTGACAAGAGGCACGAGTACTTCATTCTCCCAAAATTTCAAGGTTTTATGACGCTCCAATAAAAAGTTACTAGCATTTGAATGTTGCGAACTTTGAGAGTTGTAGTAGCACCGTATAGAAGATAGGGCCATTGGAAGTTTTATCTGTGTTTCAATTTGGACTCAAGGGTAGCATAGCTATGACCGATAACTTAATCTGACAAGGGGTACGAGTTCTTTATTGTCAAACAATTTCAAGGTTTTATGAAGCTCCAGTAAAGAGCTACAAACATTTGAAAGTTGCAAACTTTGATAGGTGTAGGGCGCACCGTATAGAAGTTAGGGCCATTTGAAGTTTATCAATGTTTTATTTTGGACTCAAAGGTAGCATAGCTATGATCGATAGCTTAAATTTACAAGAGTACTTTATTGTCACAAAATTTCAAGGTTTTATGGCGATACAGTAAAAAGTTACAAGCATTCGAATATTGCAATCTTTGATAGGTGTAGGGCGCAGCGTATAGAAGATAGAGCCATTTGAAGATACATCAGTGTTTCATTTTGGACTCAAGGGTAGAATAGCTATGACCCATAGCTTAAATTGACAAGAGGCACGAGTACTTCATTGTCACAAAATTTCAAGGTTTTATGACGCTCCAGTAAAAAGCTACAAACATTTGAAAGTTGCAAACTTTGATAGGTGTAGGGCGCACCGTATAGAAGTTAGGGCCATTTGAAGTTTATCAATGTTTGATTTTGGACACAAAAGTAGCATAGCTATGATCGACAGCTTAAATTGACAAGAGTACTTTATTGTCAGAAAATTTCAAGGTTCAAGGAAAATAGGGCCATTTGAAGATTCGTCAGTGTTTCATTTTGGACTCAAGGGTAGAATAGCTATGACTGATAGCTTAAATTGACAAGAGTAGTACATGTGAATCTTACAAACCTTGATATGTGTAGTACGCACCGTGTAGAAGTTAGGGCCATTTGAAGTTTATCAATTATTTTGTTTGGACTCAAAGGTAGCATAGGTATGATCGATAGCTTAAATTGACAAGAATACTTTATTGTCACAAAATTTCAAGGCTTTATGACGCTCCAGGAAAAAGTTACAAACATTTGAATGCTGCAAACTTTGATAGGTGTAGGGCGTAGCGTATAGAAAATAGAGCCATTTGAAGATACATCAGTGTTTCATTTTGGACTCAAGGGTAGAATAGCTATGACCCATAGCTTAAATTGACAAGAGGCACCAGTACTTCATTGTCACAAAATTTCAAGGTTTTATGAAGCTCCAGTAAAAAGCTACAAACATTTGAAAGTTGCAAACTTTGATAGGTGTAGGGCGCACCGTATAGAAGTTAGGACCATTTGAAGTTTATCAATGTTTTATTTTGGACTCAAAAGTAGCATAGCTATGATCGATAGCTTAATTTGAAAAGAGTAGTTTATTGTTACAAAGTGTCAATGTCCAGTAAAAAGTTACAAACATTTGAATGTTGCTAACTTTGATAGGTGTAGAACGCACCGCATAGAAGTTAGGGCCATTTGAAGTTTATCAATGTTTTATTTTGGACTCAAAGGTAGCATAACTATGATCGACAGCTTAAATTGACAAGAGTACTTTATTGTCAGAAAATTTCAAGGTTTTATGACGCTCCTGTAAAAAGTTACAAACATTTTAATATTGCAGACTTTGATAGGTGTAGAGCGCAGCGTATAGAAAAAAGGGCCATTTGAAGATTCATCTTTGTTTCATTTTGGACTCAAGGGTAGAATAGCTATGTCTGGTAGCTTAACTGGACAAGATGCACGATTACTTCATAGTCACCAAATTTCAAGGTTTTATGGTGCTCCCGTAAAAAGTTACAAGCATTTGAATGTTGCAAACTTTGATAGGTGTGAGGCGCACGGTACAGAAGTTAGGGCCATTTGAAGTTTTATCAGAGTTTCATATTGGATTCAAGGGTAGAATAGCTATGACCCATAGCTTAAATTGACAAGAGGCACGAGTACTTCATTCTCACAAAATTTCAAGGTTTTATGACGCTCCAATAAAAAGTTACTAGCATTTGAATGTTGCAAACTTTGATAGGTGTAGTACGCACCGTATAGAAGATAGGGCCATTGGAAGCTTTATCAGTGTTTCAATTTGGATTCAAGGGTAGCATAGCTATGACCGATAACTTAAATTGACAAGGGGTACGAGTTCTTTATTGTCAAACAATTTCAAGGTTTTATGAAGCTCCAGTAAAGAGCTACAAACATTTGAAAGTTGCACACTTTGATAGGTGTAGGGCGCACCGTATAGAAGTTAGGGCCATTTGAAGTTTATCAATATTTTATTTTGGACTCAAAGGTAGCATAGCTATGATCGATAGCTTAAATGGACAAGAGTACTTTATTGTCACAAAATTTCAAAGTTTTATGGCGATACAGTAAAAAGTTACAAGCATTCGAATATTGCAATCTTTGTTAGGTGTGGGGCGCATTGTACAGAAGTTAGGGCCATTTGAAGTTTTATCAGAGTTTCTTTTTGGACTCAAGGGTAGAATAGCTATGACCCATAGCTTAAATTGACAAGAGTACTTTATTGTGACAAAATTACAAAGTTTTATTTCGCTCCATTAATAAGTTACAAGCATTTGAATGTTGCAAACTTTGATAGGTGTAGTACGCACCGTATAGAAGATAGGGCCATTGGAAGTTTTATCAGTGTTTCAATTTGGACTCAAGGGTAGCATAGCTATGACCGATAACTTAAATTGACATGGGGTACGAGTACTTTATTGTCAAACAATTTCAAGGTTTTATGACGCTCCAGTAAGAAGTTACAAACATTTGAATGTTGCAAACCTTGATAGGTGTATTACGCACCGTATAGAAGTTAGGGCCATTTGAAGTTTATCAATGTTTTATTTTGGACTCAAAGGTAGCATAACTATGATCGACAGCTTAACTGGACAAGATGCACGATTACTTCATAGTCACCAAATTTCAAGGTTTTATGACGCTCCAATAAAAAGTTACTAGCATTTGAATGTTGCAAACTTTGATAGGTGTAGTACGCACAGTATAGATGATAGGGCCATTGGAAGTTTTATCAGTGTTTCAATTTGGAGTCAAGGGTAGCATAGCTATGACCGATAACTTAAATTGAGAAGGGGTACGAGTTCCTTATTGTCAAACAATTTCAAGGTTTTATGAAGCTCCAGTAAAGAGCTACAAACATTTGAAAGATGCAAACTTTGATAGGTGTAGGGCGCACCGTATAGAAGTTAGTTCCATTTGAAGTTTATCAATATTTTATTTTGGACTCAAAGGTAGCATAGCTATGATCGATAGCTTAAATGGACAAGAGTACTTTATTGTCACAAAATTTCAAGGTTTTATGGCGATACAGTAAAAAGTTACAAGCATTCGAATATTGCAATCTTTGTTAGATGTGGGGCGCACCGTACAGAAGTTAGGGCCATTTGAAGTTTTATCAGAGTTTCATTTTGGACTCAAGGGTAGAATAGCTATGACCCATAGCTTAAATTGACAAGAGTACTTTATTGTGACAAAATTTCAAAGTTTTATGGCGCTCCATTAAAAAGTTACAAGCATTTGAATGTTGCAAACTTTGATAGGTGTAGTACGCACCATATAGACGATAGGGCCATTGGAAGTTTTATCAGTGTTTCAATTTGGACTCAAGGGTAGCATAGCTATGACCGGTAACTTAAATTGACATGGGGTACGAGTACTTTATTGTCAAACAATTTCAAGGTTTTATGACGCTCCAGTAAAAAGTTACAAGCATTTGAATGTTGCAAACTTTGATAGGTGTAGTACGCACCGTTCAGAAATTAGGGCCATTTGACGTTTTATCAGTGTTCCATTTTGGACTCAAGGGTAGAATAGCTATGACTGATAGCTTAGATTGACAAGAGTACTTTATTGTGACAAAATTTCAAAGTTTTATGGCGCTCCATTAAAAAGTTACAAGCATTTGAATATAGCAAACTTTAATAGGTGTAGTACGCACCGTATAGAAGCTAGTGTCATTGGAAGTTTTATCATTGTTTCAATTTGGACTCAGGAGAAGCACAGCTATGACCAATAGCTTAAATTGGTTTTATGACGCTCCAGTAACAAACTACAAGCATGTGAATCTTGCAAACTTTGATATGTGTAGTACGCACCGTATAGAAGTTAGGGCCATTGGAAGTTTTATCAGTGTTTCAATTTGTACTCAAGGGTAGCTATGACCGATAGATTAAATTGACAAGAGTACTTTATTGTCACAAAATTTCGAGGTTTTATGACGCTCCAGTAAAAAGTTACAAGCATTTGAATGTTGCTAACTTTGATAGGTGTAGTACCCACCGTATAGAAGCTAGAGTCATTGGAAGTTTTATCAGTGTTTCAATTTGGACTCAGGAGAAGCACAGCTATTACCAAAAGCTTAAATTGGTTTTATGACGCTCCAGTAACAAACTACAAGCATGTGAATCTTGCAAACCTTGATATGTGTAGTACGCACCGAGTAGAAGTTAGGGCCATTTGAATTTTATCAATTTTTTTTTTTGGACTCAAAGGTAGCATAGGTAAGATCGATAGCTTAAATTGACAAGAATACTTTATTGTCACAAAATTTCAAGGCTTTATGACGCTCCAGAAAATAGTTACAAACATTTGAATGCTGCAAACTTTGATAGGTGTAGGGCGCAGCGTATAGAAAATAGGGCCATTTGAAGATACATCAGTGTTTCATTTTGGACTCAAGGGTAGAAAAGCTATGGCCCATAGCTTAAATTGACAAGAGGCACGAGTACTTCATTGTCACAAAATTTAAAGGTTTTATGACGCTCCAGTAAAAAGCTACAAACATTTGAAAGTTGCAAACTTTGATAGGTGTAGGGCGCACCGTATAGAAGTTAGGGCCATTTGAAGTTTATCAATGTTTTATTTTGTACTCTTGTCAAATTAATCTATCGGTCATAGCTACCCTTGAGTACAAATTGAAATACTGACAAAACTTCCAATGGCCATAACTTCTATACGGTGCGGTCAAAGGTTGCAGCATTCAAATGCTTGTAACTTTTTAATGGAGCGCGATAAAGCCTCGAAATTTTGTGACAATAAAGTACTCTTATCCATTTAAGCTATCGATCATAGCTATGCTGCCTTTGAGTCCAAAATAAAACATTTATAAACTTCTATGCGGTGCGTTCTACACCTATCAAAGTTAGCAAGATTCAAATGTTTGTAACTTTTTACTGGACATTGACATTTTGTAACAATAAGCTACTCTTTTTAAATTAAGCTATCGATCATACTTTATTGTCACAAAATTTCGAGGTTTTATGACGCTCCAGTAAAAAGTTAGAAGCATTTGAATTTTGCAAACTTTTACTAGGTGTAGTACGCACCGTATAGAAGCGAATGTCATTGGAAGTTTTATCAGTGTTTCAATTTGGACTCAGGAGTAGCAGAGCTGTGACCGATAGCTTAAATTGGTTTAATGACGCTCCAGTAACAAACTACAAGCATTTGAATGTTGCAAACTTTGATATGTGTAGCACGCACCGTGTAGAATTTAGGGCCATTGGAAGTTTATCAATTCTTTATTTTGGACTCAAAGATAGCATAGGTATGATCGATAGCTTAAATTGACAAGAGTACTTTATTGTCACAAAATTTCCAGGTTTTATGACGCGACAGTAAAAAGTTACAAACATTTGAATGTGGCAAACTTTGATAGGTGTAGGGCGCAGCGTATAGAAAATAGGGCCATTTGAAGATACATCAGTGTTTCATTTTATACTCAACGGAAGAATAGCTATGACTGAGAGCTTAAATGGACAAGATGCACGAGTACTTCATAGTCACAAAATTTCAAGGTTTTATGGCGCTCCATAAAAGGTTACAAGCATTTGAATGTTGCAAACTTTGATAGGAGTAGTACGCACCGTATAGAAGATAGGGCAATTGGAAGTTTTATCACTGTTTCAATTTGGACTCAACGGTAGCATAGCTATGACCGATAGCTTAAATTGACAAGGGTTACGAGTATTTTATTGTCAAAAAATTTCAAGGCTTTATGAAGCTCCAGTAAAGAGCTACATACATTTGAAAATTGCAAACTTTGATAGGTGTAGGGCGCACCGTATAGAAGTTAGGGCCATTTGAGATTATCAATGTTTTATTTTGAACCAAAGGTAGCATAGCTATGATCGATAGCTTAAATGGACAAGAGTACTTTATTGTCACAAAATTTCAAGGTTACAAGCATTTGAATGTTGCAATCTTTGCTAGGTGTTGGGCGCACCGTACAGAAATTACGGCCATTTGAAGTTTTATCAGTGTTTCATTTTGAAATCAAGATAGAATAGCTATGACCCAGAGCTTAAACTGACAAGAGGCACGAGTACTTCATTTCCACAAAATTTCAAGGTTTTATGACGCTCCAGTAAAAAGTTACAAAAATTTGAATGCTGCAAACTTTGACAGGTGTAGGACGCAGCGTATATAAAATAGGGCCATTTGAAGATACATCAGTGTTCCATTTTGGACTCAAGGGTAGAATAGCAATGACTGATATCTTAAATTGACAAGAGTACTTTATTGTGACAAAATTTCAACGTTTTATGGCGCTCCATTAAAAAGTTACAAGCATTTGAATGTTTCAAACTTTGATATGTGTAGTATGCACCGTATAGAAGCTAGTGTCATTGGAAGTTTTATCAGTGTTTCAATTTGGACTCAGGAGAAGCACATCTATTACCAATAACTTAAATTGGTTTTATAACGGTCCAGTAACAAACTACAAGCATGTGAATCTTGCAAACCTTGATATGTGTAGTACGCACCGTGTAGAAGTTAGGGCCATTTGAAGTTTATCAATGTTCTATTTTGAACTCAAAGGTAGCATAGCTATGATCGACAGCTTAAATTGACAAGAGTACTTTATTGTCAGCAAATTTCAAGGTTTTACGACGCTCCTGTAAAAAGTTACAAACATTTGAATGTTGCAAACTTTGATAGGTGTAGAGCGCAGCGTATAGAAAAAAGGGCCATTTGAAGATTCGTCAGTGTTTCATTTTGGATTCAAGGGTAGAATAGCTATGACTGATAGCTTAACTGGACAAGATGCACGAGTACTTCATAGTCACAAAATTTCAAGGTTTTATGGCGCTCCCGTAAAAAGTTACAAGCATTTGAATGTTGCAAACTTTGATAGGTGTGAGGCGCACCGTACAGAAGTTAGGGCCATTTGAAGATTTATCAGAGTTTCATTTTGGACTCAGGAGAAGCACAGCTATTACCAATAGCTTAAATTGGTTTTATGACGCTCCAGTAACAAACTACAAGCATGTGAATCTTGCAAACTTTGATATGTGTAGTACGCACCGTGTAGAAGTTAGGGCCATTTGAAGTTTATCAATTATTTTTTTTGGACTCAAAGGTAGCATAGGTATGATCGATAGCTTAAATTGACAAGAATACTTTATTGTCACAAAATTTCAAGGCTTTATGACGCTCCAGGAAAAAGTTACAAACATTTGAATGCTGCAAACTTTGATAGGTGTAGGGCGCAGCGTATAGAAAAAAGGGCCATTTGAAGATTCGTCAGTGTTTCATTTTGGATTCAAGGGTAGAATAGCTATGACTGATAGCTTAACTGGACAAGATGCACGAGTACTTCATTGTCACACAATTTCAAGGTTTTATGACGCTCCAGTAAAAAGCTACAAACATTTGAAAGTTGCAAACTTTGATAGGTGTAGGGCGCACCGTATAGAAGTTAGGGCCATTTGAAGTTTATCAATGTTTTATTTTGTACTCTTGTCAAATTAATCTATCGGTCATAGCTACCCTTGAGTACAAATTGAAATACTGACAAAACTTCCAATGGCCATAACTTCTATACGGTGCGGTTAAAGGTTGCAGCATTCAAATGCTTGTAACTTTTTAATGGAGCGCGATAAAGCCTCGAAATTTTGTGACAATAAAGTACTCTTATCCATTTAAGCTATCGATCATAGCTATGCTGCCTTTGAGTCCAAAATAAAACATTTATAAACTTCTATGCGGTGCGTTCTACACCTATCAAAGTTAGCAAGATTCAAATGTTTGTAACTTTTTACTGGACATTGACATTTTGTAACAATAAGCTACTCTTTTTAAATTAAGCTATCGATCATACTTTATTGTCACAAAATTTCGAGGTTTTATGACGCTCCAGTAAAAAGTTAGAAGCATTTGAATTTTGCAAACTTTTACTAGGTGTAGTACGCACCGTATAGAAGCGAATGTCATTGGAAGTTTTATCAGTGTTTCAATTTGGACTCAGGAGTAGCAGAGCTGTGACCGATAGCTTAAATTGGTTTAATGACGCTCCAGTAACAAACTACAAGCATTTGAATGTTGCAAACTTTGATATGTGTAGCACGCACCGTGTAGAATTTAGGGCCATTGGAAGTTTATCAATTCTTTATTTTGGACTCAAAGATAGCATAGGTATGATCGATAGCTTAAATTGACAAGAGTACTTTATTGTCACAAAATTTCCAGGTTTTATGACGCGACAGTAAAAAGTTACAAACATTTGAATGTGGCAAACTTTGATAGGTGTAGGGCGCAGCGTATAGAAAATAGGGCCATTTGAAGATACATCAGTGTTTCACTTTATACTCAACGGAAGAATAGCTATGACTGAGAGCTTAAATGGACAAGATGCACGAGTACTTCATAGTCACAAAATTTCAAGGTTTTATGGCGCTCCATAAAAGGTTACAAGCATTTGAATGTTGCAAACTTTGATAGGTGTAGTACGCACCGTATAGAAGATAGGGCAATTGGAAGTTTTATCACTGTTTCAATTTGCACTCAACGGTAGCATAGCTATGACCGATAGCTTAAATTGACAAGGGTTACGAGTATTTTATTGTCAAAAAATTTCAAGGCTTTATGAAGCTCCAGTAAAGAGCTACATACATTTGAAAATTGCAAACTTTGATAGGTGTAGGGCGCACCGTATAGAAGTTAGGGCCATTTGAGATTATCAATGTTTTATTTTGAACCAAAGGTAGCATAGCTATGATCGATAGCTTAAATGGACAAGAGTACTTTATTGTCACAAAATTTCAAGGTTACAAGCATTTGAATGTTGCAATCTTTGCTAGGTGTTGGGCGCACCGTACAGAAATTACGGCCATTTGAAGTTTTATCAGTGTTTCATTTTGAAATCAAGATAGAATAGCTATGACCCAGAGCTTAAACTGACAAGAGGCACGAGTACTTCATTTCCACAAAATTTCAAGGTTTTATGACGCTCCAGTAAAAAGTTACAAAAATTTGAATGCTGCAAACTTTGACAGGTGTAAGACGCAGCGTATATAAAATAGGGCCATTTGAAGATACATCAGTGTTCCATTTTGGACTCAAGGGTAGAATAGCAATGACTGATATCTTAAATTGACAAGAGTACTTTATTGTGACAAAATTTCAACGTTTTATGGCGCTCCATTAAAAAGTTACAAGCATTTGAATGTTTCAAACTTTGATATGTGTAGTATGCACCGTATAGAAGCTAGTGTCATTGGAAGTTTTATCAGTGTTTCAATTTGGACTCAGGAGAAGCACATCTATTACCAATAGCTTAAATTGGTTTTATAACGGTCCAGTAACAAACTACAAGCATGTGAATCTTGCAAACCTTGATATGTGTAGTACGCACCGTGTAGAAGTTAGGGCCATTTGAAGTTTATCAATGTTCTATTTTGAACTCAAAGGTAGCATAGCTATGATCGACAGCTTAAATTGACAAGAGTACTTTATTGTCAGCAAATTTCAAGGTTTTACGACGCTCCTGTAAAAAGTTACAAACATTTGAATGTTGCAAACTTTGATAGGTGTAGAGCGCAGCGTATAGAAAAAAGGGCCATTTGAAGATTCGTCAGTGTTTCATTTTGGATTCAAGGGTAGAATAGCTATGACTGATAGCTTAACTGGACAAGATACACGAGTACTTCATAGTCACAAAATTTCAAGGTTTTATGGCGCTCCCGTAAAAAGTTACAAGCATTTGAATGTTGCAAACTTTGATAGGTGTGAGGCGCACCGTACAGAAGTTAGGGCCATTTGAAGATTTATCAGAGTTTCATTTTGGACTCAGGAGAAGCACAGCTATTACCAATAGCTTAAATTGGTTTTATGACGCTCCAGTAACAAACTACAAGCATGTGAATCTTGCAAACTTTGATATGTGTAGTACGCACCGTGTAGAAGTTAGGGCCATTTGAAGTTTATCAATTATTTTTTTTGGACTCAAAGGTAGCATAGGTATGATCGATAGCTTAAATTGACAAGAATACTTTATTGTCACAAAATTTCAAGGCTTTATGACGCTCCAGGAAAAAGTTACAAACATTTGAATGCTGCAAACTTTGATAGGTGTAGGGCGCAGCGTATAGAAAAAAGGGCCATTTGAAGATTCGTCAGTGTTTCATTTTGGATTCAAGGGTAGAATAGCTATGACTGATAGCTTAACTGGACAAGATGCACGAGTACTTCATTGTCACACAATTTCAAGGTTTTATGACGCTCCAGTAAAAAGCTACAAACATTTGAAAGTTGCAAACTTTGATAGGTGTAGGGCGCACCGTATAGAAGTTAGGGTCATTTGAAGTTTATCAATGTTTTATTTTGGACTCAAAAGTAGCATAGCTATGATCGATAGCTTAATTTGAAAAGAATAGTTTATTTTTACAAAATGTCAATGTCCAGTAAAAAGTTGCAAACATTTGAATGTTGCTAACTTTGATAGGTGTAGAACGCACCGCATATAAGTTAGGGCCATTTGAAGTTTATCAATGTTTTAGTTTGGACTCAAAGGCAGCATAGCTGTGATCGATAGCTTAAATGGATAAGAGTACTTTATTGTCACAAAATTTCAAGGTTTTATCGCGCTCCATTAAAAAGTTACAAGCATTTGAATGCTGCAAACTTTGACCGCACCGTATAGCAGTTAGGGCCATTGGAACTTTTATCAGTGTTTCAATTTGTACTCAAGGGTAGCTATGACCGATAGATTAAATTGACAAGAGTACTTTATTGTCACAAAATTTCAAGGTTTTATGACGCTCCAGTAAAAAGTTACAAGCATTTGAATGTTGCAAACTTTGATTGGTGTAGTACGCACCGTATAGAAGTTAGGGCCATTTGAAGTTTTATCAGTGGTTCAATTTGGACTCAGGGGTAGCAGAGCTATGACCGATAGCTTAAATTGGTTTTATGACGCTCCAGTAACAAACTACAAGCATTTAAATGTTGCAAACTTTCATATGTGTAGCACGCACCGTGTAGAAGTTAGTGCCATTTGAAGTTTATCAATTATTTATTTTGGACTCAAAGGTAGCATAGGTATGATCGATAGCTTAAATTGACAAGAGTTCTTTACTGTCACAAAATTTCTAGGTTTTATGACGCTCCAGTAAAAAGTTACAAGCATTTGAAAGTTGCAAACTTTGATAGGTGTAGGGCGCAGCGTATAGAAAATAGGGCCATTGGAAGTTTTATCAGTGTTTAATTTTGGACTCAAGGGTAGCATAGCTATGACCGTTAGCTTAAATTGACAAGGGGTACGAGTACTTTATTGTCAAAAAATTTCAAGGTTTTATGAAGCTCCAGTAAAGAGCTACAAACATTTGAAAGTTGCAAACTTTGATAGGTGTAGGGCGCACCGTATATAAGTTAGGGCCATTTGAAGTTTATCAATGTTTTATTTTGGACTCAAAGGTAGCATAGCTATGATCGATAGCTTAAATGGACAAGAGTACTTTATTGTCACAAAATTTCAAGGTTTTATGGCGATACAGTAAAAAGTTACAAGCATTTGAATGTTGCAATCTTTGTTAGGTGTGGGGTGCACCGTACAGAAGTTAGGGCCATTTGAAGTTTTATCAGAGTTTCATTTTGGACTCAAGGGTAGAAAAGCTATGACTGATAGCTTAAATTGACTAGAGTACTTTATTGTCACAAAATTTCAAGGTTTTATCACGCTCCATTAAAAAGTTACAAGCATTTGAATGCTGCAAACTTTTACCGCACCGTATAGAAGTTATGGCCATTGGAAGTTTTATCAGTGTTTCAATTAGTACTCTAGGGTAGCTATGACCGATAGATTAAATTGACAAGAGTACTTTATTGTCACAAAATTTCGAGGTTTTATGACGCTCCAGTAGAAAGTTACAAGCATTTGAATGTTGCAAACTTTGATAGTTGTAGGACGCACCGTTCAGAAATTAGGGCCATTGGAAGTTTTATCAATGTTTTATTTTGGACTCAAAGGTAGCATAGCTATGATCGATAGCTTAAATTGACAAGAGTACTTTATTGTCACAAAATTTCAAGGTATTGTGGCGATACAGTAAAAAGTTATAAGCATTTGAATGTTGCAATATTTGTTAGGTGTGGAGTGCACCGTACAGAAGTTAGGGCCATTTGAAGTTTTATCAGAATTTCATTGTGGACTCAAGGGTAGAATAGCTTTGGCCCATAGCTTAAATTGACAAGAGGCACGAGTACTTCTTTGTCACAAAATTTCAAGATTTTATGACACACCAGTAAAAAGTTACAAGCATTTGAATGTTGCAATCTTTGATCGGTGTAGTGCGCAGCGTATAGAAGCTAGTGTCATTGGAAGTTTTATCAGTGTTTCAATTTGGACACAGGAGAAGCACAGCTATGACCAATAGCTTAAATTAGTTTTATGACGCTCCAGTAACAAACTACAAGCATGTGAATCTTGCAAACTTTGATATGTGTAGTACGCACCGTGTAGAAGTTAGGGCCATTTGAAGTTTATCAGTTATTTATTTTGGACTCAAAGGTAGGATAGGTATGATCGATAGCTTAAATTGAGAAGAGTACTTTATTGTCACAAAATTTCAAGGTTTTATGACGCTCCAGTAAAAAGTTACAAACATTTGAAAGTTGCAAACTTTGATAAGTGTAGGGAGCACCGTATAGAAGTTAGGGCCATTTGAAGGTCATCAATGTTTTATTTTGGACTCAAAGGTAGCATAGCTATGATCGATAGCTTAATTTGAAAAGAGTACTTTATTGTCACAAAATGTCAAGGTTTTATGACGCTCCAGTAAAAAGTTACCCACATTCGAATGTTGCACACTTTGATAGGTGTAGTACGCACCGTATAGAAGTTAGGGCCATTTGAAGTTTATCAATTATTTATTTTGGACTCAAAGGTAGCATAGGTATGATCGATAGCTTAAATTGACAAGAGTACTTTATTGTCACAAAATTTCTAGGTTTTATGACGCTCCAGTAAAAAGTTACAAGCATTTGAAAGTTGCAAACTTTGATAGGTGTAGGGCGCAGCGTATAGAAAATAGGGCCATTGGAAGTTTTATCAGTGTTTAATTTTGGACTCAAGGGTAGCATAGCTATGACCGTTAGCTTAAATTGACAAGGGGTACGAGTACTTTATTGTCAAAAAATTTCAAGGTTTTATGAAGCTCCAGTAAAGAGCTACAAACATTTGAAAGTTGCAAACTTTGATAGGTGTAGGGCGCACCGTATATAAGTTAGGGCCATTTGAAGTTTATCAATGTTTTATTTTGGACTCAAAGGTAGCATAGCTATGATCGATAGCTTAAATGGACAAGAGTACTTTATTGTCACAAAATTTCAAGGTTTTATGGCGATACAGTAAAAAGTTACAAGCATTTGAATGTTGCAATCTTTGTTAGGTGTGGGGTGCACCGTACAGAAGTTAGGGCCATTTGAAGTTTTATCAGAGTTTCATTTTGGACTCAAGGGTAGAAAAGCTATGACTGATAGCTTAAATTGACTAGAGTACTTTATTGTCACAAAATTTCAAGGTTTTATCACGCTCCATTAAAAAGTTACAAGTATTTGAATGCTGCAAACTTTTACCGCACCGTATAGAAGTTATGGCCATTGGAAGTTTTATCAGTGTTTCAATTAGTACTCCAGGGTAGCTATGACCGATAGATTAAATTGACAAGAGTACTTTATTGTCACAAAATTTCGAGGTTTTATGACGCTCCAGTAGAAAGTTACAAGCATTTGAATGTTGCAAACTTTGATAGTTGTAGGACGCACCGTTCAGAAATTAGGGCCATTGGAAGTTTTATCAATGTTTTATTTTGGACTCAAAGGTAGCATAGCTATGATCGATAGCTTAAATTGACAAGAGTACTTTATTGTCACAAAATTTCAAGGTGTTATGGCGATACAGTAAAAAGTTATAAGCATTTGAATGTTGCAATCTTTGTTAGGTGTGGAGTGCACCGTACAGAAGTTAGGGCCATTTGAAGTTTTATCAGAATTTCATTGTGGACTCAAGGGTAGAATAGCTTTGGCCCATAGCTTAAATTGACAAGAGGCACGAGTACTTCTTTGTCACAAAATTTCAAGATTTTATGACACTCCAGTAAAAAGTTACAAGCATTTGAATGTTGCAAACATTGATAGGTGTAGTACGCACCGTATAGAAGATAGGGCCATTGGAAGTTTTATCAGTGTTTCAATTTGGACGCAAGGGTAGCATAGCTATGACCGATAGCTTAAATTTGTTTTATGACGCTCCATTAACAAACTGCAAGCATTAGAATGTTGCAAACTTTGATATGTGTAGCACGCACCGTATAGAAGTTAGGGCCATTTGAAGTTTATCAATTATTTATTTTGGACTCAAAGGTAGAATAGGTATGATCGATAGCTTAAATTGCAAAAGTACTTTATTGTCACAAAATTTCAAGGTGTTATGACGCTCCAGTAAAAAGTTACAAACATTTGAATGTTCCAAACTTTGATTTGTGTAGGACGCACCGTATAGAAGTTAGGGCCATTGGAAATTTTATCAGTGTTTTATTTTGGACTCAAAGGTCTCATAGCTATGACCGATAGTATCGGCCATAGCTATGGTACCCTTGATTCCAAATTCAAACACTTATAAAACTTCCAATACGGTGCGTACTATAGCTATCAAACTTTGCATCATTCAAATGCTTGTAAGTTTTTACTGGAGCGTCATAAAACATTTAAATTTTGTGACAATGATGTACTCGTCCCTCTTGTCAATTTTCGCTATCAGTCATAGCAATTCTACCCTTGAGTCAAAATGAAACACTGATAAAACTTCAAATGGCCCTAATTTCTGTACGGTGCGCCCTACACCTATCAAAGTTTGCAACATTCAAATGTTTGCAATTTTTTACTGGAGCGTCATAAAACCTTTAAATTTTGTGACAATAAAATACTCATGCCCCTTGTCAATTTGAGCCATCGGTCATAGCTAAGCTACCCTTGAGTCCAAAATGAAGCACTGATAATACTTGCAATGACCCTAACTTCTAGGCGGTGCGTACTACACCTATCAAAGTTTGCAACATACAAATGGTTGTAACTTTTTACTGGAGCTTCATAAAACCTTGAAATTTTATGACAATGAAGTAGTCGTGCCTCTTATGAATTTAAGTTATAGGTCATAGCTATTCTACCCTTGAGTCCAAAATGAAACACTGATAAAACTTCAAATGGCACTAACTTCTATACGGTGCGTACTACAGCTATCAAAGTTTGCAACATACAAATGGTTGTAACTGTTTACTGGAGCGCTATAAAATATTGTAATTGTGTGACAATGAAGTACTCGTGCCTCCTGTCAATTTCAGCAATGGGTAATAGCTATTCTAATTCCGAGCCCAAAATGAAACTCTGATAAACCTTCAAATGGCCCTAACTTTTGTACGCTGCGTCCTACACCTATCAAAGTTTGCAACATACAAATGGGTTTAACCTATTACTGGAGCGTCATAAGACTTCGAAATTTTGTGACAATAAAGTACTCTTGTCAATTTAAGCTATCGGTCATAGCTATGCTACCCTTGAGTCCAAAATGAAGCACTGATAAAACTTCAAATGGCCCTAATTTCTGTACCCTGCGTCTTACACTTATCAAAGTTTGCAACATTCAAATGCTTGAAACTTTTTACTGAAGCGCCTTGAAATTTTGTTACAATGAAGTACTCGTGCTTCTTGTCAATTTAAGCTTTGGGTCATAGCTATTCTACCCTTGAGTCCAAAATGAATCATTAATTAATCTTCAAATGGCCCTATCTTCTATACGCTGCTTCCTCCACCTATCAAAGTTTGCAACATACAAATGGTTGTAACTTTTTACTGGAGCATCAAAAAACCTCGAAATTTTGTGTCAATAAAGTACTCTTGTCAATCTAAGCTATCGGTCATAGCTATGGTACCCTTGATTCCATATTGAAACACTTATAAAACTCCCAATACGGTGCGTACTACACCTATCAAAGTTTGCAACATTCAAATGCCTGTAACTTTTTACTGGACCGCCATAAAACATTGAAATTTTGTGACAATGATGTACTCATGCCTCTTTTTAAATTAAGCTATCAGTCATTGCCATTCTACCCTTGAGTCCAAAATGAAACACTTATAAAATTTCGAATGCCCCTAATTTCTGTGTTTCAAAATTTGCAACAGTCAAATCTTTCTAGTTTTTTACTGGAGCGTCATAAAACACTGAAATTTTGTGAAAATAAAGTACTCTTGTCTATTTAAGCTGTCGGTCATAGCTATGCTACCCTTGAGTACAAAATGAAACACTGATGAATCTTCAAATGGCCCTATCTTCTATTCGCTGCGTCCTACACCTATCAAAGTTTGCAACATTCAAATGCTAGTAACTTTTTACTGGAGCGCCATCAAATCTTGAAATTGTGTGACAATGAAGTACTCGTGCCTCCTGTCAATTTAAGCTATGGGTAATACCTATTCTACTTTTGAGTCCAAATCTAAACTCTGATAAAACTTCAAATGGCCCTTGCTTCTGTACGGTGCAACCCATACCTATCAAAATTTGTAACAAATAGTTGTAACTTTTTAATGGAGCGCCATAAAATCTTGAAATTTCTTGACTTTAAAATTCTCTTGTCAATTTAAGCTATCGGTCATAGCTATGCTACCCTTGAGTCCAAAATGAAGCACTGATAAAACTTCAAATGGCCCTAATTTCTGTACGCTGCGTCCTACACTTATCAAAGTTTGCAACATTCAAATGCTTGAAACTTTTTACTGAAGCGCCATAGCAACTTGAAATTTTGTGACAATGAAGAACTCGAGCCTCTTGTCAATTTAAGCTATGGGTCATAGCTATTCTACCCTTGAGTCCAAAATGAAACTATAATGAATCTTCAAATGGCCCTATCTTCTATACGCTGCGTCTTCCACCTATCAAGGTTTGCAACATACAAATGGTTGTAACTTTTTACTGGAGCGTCATAAAACCTTGAAATTTTGTGACAATATATTACCCTTGTCAATTGAAGATATCGGTCATAGCTATGCTACCTTTGAGTCCAAAATGAAAAATGATGAAACTTCAAATGGGCCTAATTTCTCTATGGTGCGCCCTACAGCTATCAAAGTTTGCAGCATACAAATAGTTGTAACTTTTTACTGGAGCGTCATAAAACCTTGAAATTTTGTGTCAATAAAGTACTCTTGTCAATTTCAGCTATCGGTCATAGCTATGGTACCCTTGATTCCAAATTGAAACACTTAAAAAACTTCCAATGGCCTCAACTTCTATCCGGTGCGTACTACACCTATCAAAGTTTGCAACATTCAAATACCTGTAACTTTTTACTGGAGCGCCATAAAACATTGAAATTTTTGAAACAATGATGTACTCACGCCTCTTATTAAATTAAGCTATCAGTCATTGCCATTCTACCCTTGAGTCCAAAATGAAACACTTATAAAATTTCGAATGGCCCTAATTTCTATGCAGTGCGCCCTACACCTATCAAAATTTGCAACAGTCAAATGTTTCTAGTTTTTTACTGGAGCGTCATAAAACACTGAAATTTTGTGAAAATAAAGTACTCTTGTATATTTAAGCTAGTGGTCATAGCTATGCTACCTTTGAGTCCAAAATGAAACACTGATAAGACTTCAAATGGCCTTAATTTCTATACGGTGCGCATTAAACCTATCAAAGTTTGCAACATTCAAATGTTTGTAGTTTTTTACTGGAGCGCCATAAAACCTTGAAATTTTGTGACAATGAAGTACTCGTGCCTCTTGTCAATTTAAGCTATCACTCATAGCTATTCTATCATTGAGTCCAAAATGAAACACTGATGAATCTTCAAATGGCCCTATCTTCTAAATGATGCGTCTTACACCTATCAAAGTTAGCAACATACAAATGGTTGTAACTTTTTACTAGAGCGTCATAAAACCTCGAAATATTGTGACAATAAAGTACTCTTCTCAATGTAAGCTATCGGTCATAGCTATGCTACCCTTGAGTCCAAAATAAAACACTAATAAAACTTCCAAATGGCCCTAACTTCTATACGCTGCGGCCTACACCTATCAAAATTTGCAACATTCAAATGTTTGTAGTTTCTTACTGGAGCGCCATAAAAGCTTGAAATTTTGTGACATTGAACTACTCGTGCCCCTTGTCAATTTAAGCTATCGGTCATAGCTATTCTACCAGTGAGTCAAAAATGAAACACTGATGAATCTTCAAATTGCCCTATCTCCTATACGCTGCGTCTTCAACCTATCAAAGTTAGAAACATACAAATGGTTTCAACATTTTACCAGAGCGTCATAAAACCTCAAAATATTGTGACAATAAAGTACTCTTCTCAATGTAAGCTATCGGTCATAGCTATGCTGTGTCCAAAATGAAACATTGATAAAAGTTCAAATGGTCCTAACTTCAATACGGTGCGTCCTACACCTATCAAAGTTTGCTACTTTCAAATGCTTGTAACTTTTTACTGGAGCGTCATAAATTCTTTAAATTATATGACAATGAAGCTCTCGTGCCTCTTGTCAATTTAAGCTATCAGTCATAGCTATTCTATTTTGAGTCCCAAATGAAACAATGAGAAAACTTCAAATGGCCTTCATTTCTATACGGTGCGCCCTAAATCTATCAAAGTTTGCAACAATCAAATGTTTGTAGTTTTTTACTGTAGCGTCATAAACCAATTTAAGCTATCGGTCATAGCTATGCTACCCTTGAGTCCAAAATGAAACATTGATAAAACTTCAAATGGCCCTAACATCGATACGGTGCGTACTACACCGATCAAAGTTTGCAATATTCAAACGCGTGTAGTTTTTTACTGGAGCTCCATAAAACCTTGAAATTTTGAGACAATGAACTACTCGTGCCTCTTGTCAATTTAACCTATCGGTCATAGCTATGCTACCATTGAGACCAAATTGAAACACTGCTGAAACTTCAAATGGCTCTAACTTCTATACGGTGGGTCCTACACCTTTCAAAGTTTGCAACATTCAAATGATTGTAACTTTTTACTGGAGCGCCATAAACCCTTGAAATTTTGTGACAATGATGTACTCGTGCCTCTTGTCAATTTAAGCTATCACTCATAGCTTTTCTACGCGTGTGTCCAAAATGAAACACTGATGAATCTTCAAATGGCCCTAACTTCTCTACTCTGCGTCTTACACCTATCAAAGGTAGCAACATACAAATGGTTGTAACTTTTTACTAGAGCGTCATAAAACCTCGAAATAGCTATGCTACCTTTGAGTCCAAACTGAAAAACCTGATAAAACTTCAAATGGCCTTAATTTCTATACGGTGCGCCCTAAACCTATCAAAGTTTGCAACATTCAAATGTTTGTAGTTTTTGACTGTAGCGTCAGAAAACCAATTTAACCCATTTTTTGAATTCTTTTAAAATTATTTTTTCAAAAAAACCTACTTTTTTAGGGTAATTCAGACCAACTGATTTCAAAAACGAGATCAGAAAAATTTTCCGTTTTCCGAGGAAATGCTGTTCGAAATTTCGAACACTGGCGCTTATCCTATATGTCAGCTTCGTATGCAAGTGAAGTATTTGTATTTATTTGTCTTTTTATTGATATATTTTTGTATTTTCGAATCAAATGGTATAAAAGTTATTAAATTTAGGGGAAAAATACATTTAATTACATAAATCTATTTATTGTTAATATTTGAAATATGTATAGCGATGATGAATAAAGCCTTTACTGATGTTTTTCTTTGAAGCAATTGGTGTGGAGATGCACATTACATTTCTCACACATGTAAATTGTTGGCTTACCACATCCCTTCAGTTGACATCGGCGATGCTTTTCCTCGGATTATATAATGTTTTCCCGTAATGTTTGGCAGATTTTGTGGTCGATATCCCTTATCGACGACATCATCATCGGTATCTTCTTTGCTCTCGGTCAAAAGAAGGGCTTCTGTCACGATGATTTTAAATTCTTTTTGGCTCATCGGTTTCTGGGCTTTATATTTGGAAACTAAACAAAGCAATTTCCAAGCATTCACAACAGCCGAATTTAAAGTAGAGCACCATAAAGGCCAATACCATTTCTTACCTCGTATATTAATACGGTAGTTCTGAATTGCCTTGTCGTGCAAATCCACACCCCCCATACCCTTGTTATAGCTGTGTAACATGGATGGCTGGCCATACATCACATATTTACCAGCTTCTGGATTTTTTTTCGATGTGGATGCTTTTTTCCACCGTTGGACATTGTGCAAAGGCAACACTTGATCAAAATTTGTTGCCATTGTGACTTCTTTGTTGTCCTGCCATCTACATAGCACTATTTTTTGTGTGGTGTCAAACGTATAATAATAATCCCCTCTTGGTAGTTTGTTACCGGTTTTTAGTTCTGCGGATCCACCACATAGTCGATTGGGACGAACGCTACCCGAAGCTCAAAACCCTTTATCTGACAGCAAACACAGCAAGTGGTATGAGGTGAAGAAGTTGTCAAAATATACTTCGTGTCTCATTGGATGTTCAACATTCGAAAGCAAACGCATAACGACATCAGCCCCCAATCCAACAACATTGTTATATTGGTCAGCAAATCCACAGTATGGTATAAAAGAATACAGATAACCTGTAAAATAAGAAAATAAAATGTTAATTAGTATCAGATTATTAAATGAAAATTAAAGAAGAAGGCATTACCTGAAGAAGAACAAAGACACCATAATTTATAACTAAATCGAATTGGTTTTCCTCTAATGAACATTTTACAACTGTGTCTTCCAAAATATGGAACCATTTGTTCATCTATGGATAGCTTTTCGTCCCAAACACCAAACTGAAGGAATTTTTGATTAAGAATATCGAACAAAGGACGAAGCTAAAAATAAGGATACAAATAAAAATAAGTTGAATCATAGATTACCATATTTGATTGATTTGTATGTTTCTCTATTTCTTATTGTTATACATACCTTAGCCATTTTATCGGATTTGTCCAAATCATTGTTATTTGAAAAATGAATAAATTATTTTATTTGCATAAATTTTGATCGCGGCATGGCCTGTTTTACTATTGAAACCCCCAATGATCTGGCACAGATGGCAGAGTGTTGTATCCTGATAATAACAAAATACCAATGAAGCGTTTAAGCATCACATCATCCAATTGAAACTCAGTGTTTTTCTGACCCGCATATCTATTTGTTTCTTTAATACTATGGGCAAAGACTTCGTCGTCGTAGAATAATTGAAACAATTGCAAAGGAGAATGCTTGAGCAATCTTAAGCAAATATTTTCTTCGAGTTCAGTCAAAGGTGCAGGATTTGGGGCAATATCAAAGCGATATTCTTTTCTTTTCCCTTTTGACCATTTCGGTTTTCCAAAAGAACTGAGAGGTTTATAATGAAAACGAGGCTTCTTCGAAGATGAAGGTCCCGCCTCTTCTTCAAATTCAGGACAGCCGCTGTCCTCAATTTTGTTCCTTTCGGTATCAATTATAATGAAACCGACAATCTCTTGCAATGGATTCGTATCAATATTTAATGCCATCTCCTCATCATTGAATGTTTCCTCATCTGAACATTCATCGACTTGATCAGGACGAAGTATATTTATGCAATTAATATCCTCATCATCATCACTCCAATGGACAATTATCTCCTCCAACTCCTTCATTGACACAACCTTTTTACGTGAACTCATACTTACCAATGCAAAGCATAAATAAATTAAAAAAACAATGTAATAGCCATAAAAAACTGGATATTCACTATAATTTTGTATTTTACGTATGAAATATTTAGCTTTTCTTGCAATACTTTATTATAAGCAGTAAGTGTAGCAGAGAAACTCCTTTATGTGATTTTTTAATATCAGAATTACACGGTTTATTAATTTCTAAAGTGGCTCTAGTTTAATTGTTCACAAAATTGACGTTTTTTATTTTAAACTCTTCCGATTTTGTGTCTTTGCAACGTAACGATTTTAAAACGACTGAGCTTTTTTTCTGATTTTCGTTTCGGCAGGGCTGCTGTTGTTGTTATTGTTTCCATTCTTTCGCCAAGATTCCCTTAGCAACAACAAGCAGTCATATTGGTGCCACAAAAATTAACAGTCAAGTAGCTATGCATGCATTTTGTTGTTGCGATATGTATGGCGGCATGCACTTCAAATTCGCGAAAAATATAACACAAAGAATGAGAACTATAGGACAAGCGCCAGCGTTCGAAATTTCGAACAGCTGTATATACGCATATGTGGAGCCACGCACGTGTATGCAACACATATGTTTTATATTTTATAAAATATTTACATATATTAGCAATAATTTCTAATAATTATTTTTTAAATCTTGCTATTCTTATTATTTTAAAAAATTATTTTAAAAAGTGTCTAAAAATAGGGCTTTCAGAAACGTACCCCTATCATCATGGTGGAAGGGGGAGGTAAGGGGGGGATATAGTTTTTCATTTGCTGACAGATGAGACTAACCGTTCATACCAAAACTTGCTGGAAATTCCACCTTTTTAATACATAAATATTTTTTTAAAAAAAGTTGATTTTTGCTCTTCGAAAAATCGAACAGCGGAGCGAAATGAGTTAAGTTATCGGTCATAGCTATGCTACCCTTGAGTCCAAAATGAAACACTGATAGAACTTCAAATGGCCCTAACTTCTATACGGTGCGTACTACACCGATCAAAGTTTGCAACATTCAAATGTTTGTAGTTTTTTTCTGGAGCGCCATAAATCCTTGAAATTTTGTGACAATAAACTAATCGTGCCCCTTGTCAATTTAAACTGTCGGTCATAGCTATGTTACCCTTGAGTCCAAATTGAAACACTGATAAAACTTCAAATGGCCCTAACTTCTATACAGTGTGTCCTACACCTTTCAAACTTTGCAACATTCAAATGCTTGTAACTTTTTACTGTAGCGTCATAAAACCTTGAAATTTTGTGACAATAAATTAGTTGTGCCCCTTGTCAATTTAAGCTATCATTCATAGCTATGCTACCCTTGAGTCCAAAATGAATCAGTGATAAAACTTCCAATGGCCTTATCTTCTATACGGTGCGTACTACACCTATCAAAGTTTGCAACATTCAAATGCTTGTAACTTTTTACTGGAGCGTCATAAAACCTTGAAATTTTTTGACAATGAAGTATTCGTGCCCCTTGTCAATTTAAGCTATCGGTCGTAGCTATGCTGCCCTTGAGTACAAAATAAAACATTGATGAATCTTCAAATGACCCTATCTTCTATACGCTGCGTCCCAAATTAATCAAAGTTTGCAACATACAAATGGTTGTAACTTTTACTGGAGCGTCATAAAACCTTGAAATTTCGTGACAATAAAGTACTCATGTCCATTTAAGCTATCGGTCATAGCGATGCAACCCTTGAGTCCAAAATGAAGCACTGATAAAAATTCAAATGGCCCTAATTTCTATACGGTGCGTCCTACACCTATCAAAGTTTGCATTATTCAAATGTTTGTAGTTTTTTACTGGAGCGTCATAAAACCTTGACAATTTCTGCAATAAAGTACTCGTGCCCCTTGTCAATTTAAGCTATCGGTCATAGCTATGCTACCCTTGAATCAAAAATGCAACATTGATGAATCTTCAAAGGCCTTATTTTCTATATGCTGCGTCTTATACCTATCAAAGTTTGCATCATACAAATGGTTGTAACTTTTTACTGGAGCTTCATAAAACCTCGAAATTTTCTGACAATTAAGTACTCTTGTCAATTTAAGCTCAAGAGTAGCATAGCTATGACCGATAGCTTAAATTGACAAGAGTACTTTATTGTCACAAAATTTTGCGTTTTTATGATGCTCCAGTAAAAGGTTACAACCATTTGAATGTTGCACACTTTGATAGCTGTAGGGTGCACCATATAGAAATTAAGGCCATTTGAAGATACATCAGTGTTTCAATTTGGACTCAAGGGTAGCATAGGTATGACCGATAGCTTAAATTGACAAGAGGAACGAGTACTTCATTGTCACAAATTTTCAAAGTATTATGGCTACTACAAACATTTGAATGTTGCAAACTTTGATAGATGTAGTACGCACCGTATTGAAGTTAGGGCCATTTGAACATTCATCAGTGTTTCCTTTTGGACTTAAGGGTAGAATAGCTATGACCGATAGCTTAAATTGACAAGGGGAACGAGTACTTTATTGTCACAAAATATCAAAGTTTTATGACGCTCCAGAAAAAAACCACAAACATTTGAATGTTGCAAACTTTGATAGATGTAGTACGCAGCGTATTGAAATAAGAGTCACTTGAAGTTTCATTAGTGTTTCATTTTGGGCTCAAAGGTAGCTTAAATTGACAAGAGTACTTTATTGTCACAAAATTTCGAAGTTTTATGGCGCTCCAGTAAAAAGTTACAAGCATTTGAATGTTGCAAACTTTGATAAGTGTAGGACGCACCGTATAGAAGTTAGGGTATTTGAAGATTCATCAGTGTTTCATTTTGGACTCAAGGGTAGCATAGGTATGACCGATAACTTAAATTGACAAGAGGCACGAGTACTTCATTGTCTCAAAATTTCAAGTTTTTATAGCGGTCCAGTAAAAAACTACAAACTTATGAATGTTGAAAACTTTGATAGGTGTAGTATGCAGCGTATAGAAGATAGGGCCATTTCAAGATTAATCAGTGTTTAATTTTGGACAAATGGGTAGCATAGCTATTACCGATAGCCTAAATTGACAAGAGTACTTTATTGTCACAAAATTTCAAGGTTTTATGACTCCCAAGTAAAAGGTTACAACCATTTGTATGTTGCAAACTTTGATAGGTGTAGGACGCAGCGTATAGAAGATAGGGCCATTTGAATATTCATCAGTGTTCCCTGTTGTACTCAAGGGTAGCATGGCTGTGGCCAATAGCTTAAATTTAAAAGAGTACTTTATTGTCACAAAATTTCAAGGTTTTATGACGCTCCAGTAAAAAACTACAAACATTTGAATGTTGAAAACTTTGATAGGTGTAGTACGCACCGTATAGAAATTAGGGCCATTTGAAGTTTTATCAGTGTTTCCTTTTGTACTCAAAGGTAGCATAGCTATAGCCAATAACATCATTTGACAAGGGGCACGAGTACTTTATTGTCACAAAATTTCAAAGCTTTATGACGCTCCAGTTAAAAACTACAGGCATTTGAATGTTGCAAATTTTGATAGGTGTAGGGCGCACCATAGAGAAGTAAGGGCCATTTGAAGTTTTATCTGAGTTTTAGGTTGGACTCAATGGTAGAATAGCTATGGCCCATAGCTTAAATTGACAAGAAGCACTAGTATTTCAAAGTCACAAAATTTCTAGGTTTTATAGCGCTACAGTAAAGAGTTACAAGCATTTGAATGTTGCAAACTTAGATAGATGTAGTACACACCGTATGGAAGTTATTGGCAGTTTTATCAGTTCTTCATTTGGGACTCAAGGGTAGCATAGCTATGACCGATAGCTTAAATTGACAAGAGTAGTTTATTGTCACAAAATTTCGAAGTATTATGACGCCCCAGTAAAAAGTTAGAACCATTTGGTTGTTGAAACCTTTGATAAGTGTAGGACGCTGCGTATAGAAGATAGGGCCATTTGAAGACTCATCAGTCTTTCGTTTTGGACTCTAGGGTAGCATAGCTATGATCGATAGCTTAAATTGACAAGAGTACTTTATTGTCACAAAATTTCGAGGTTTTATGACGCTCCAGTAAAAGGTTACAACCATTTGTATGTTGCCAACTTTGATAGGTGTAGTTCGCAGCGTACAGAATATAAAGCCATTTTAACATTCATTAGTGTTTCCTTTTGTACTCAAGGGCAGCATAGCTAGGGCCAATAGCTTAAATTTCAAAGAGTACTTTATTGCCACAAAATTTCGAAGTTTTATGACGCTCCAGTAAAAAGTTACAACTATTTTTTTGTTGCAAACTTTAATAGGTGTAGGACGCAGTGTATAGAAGATAGGGCCATTTGAAGATAAATCAGTGTTTCATTTTCGACTCAAGGGTAGAATAGCTATGACCCATAACTTAAATTGACAAGAGGCACGAGTACTTCATTGTCTCTAAATTTCAAGGTTTTATGACGCTCCAGTAAAAAACTACAAACATTTGAATGTTGCAAACTTTGATACGTGTAGGGCGCACCGTACAGAAATTAGGGCCATTTGAAGACAAATCAGTGTTTCATTTTGGAATCAAGGGTAGAATAGCTATGACTGATAGCTTAAAGTGACACGAGTACTTTATTTTCAGAAAATTTCGAGGTTTTATGACGCTCCAGAAAAAGGTTATAACCAGTTGCATTTTGCAAACTTTGATTGGTGTAGGACGCAGCGTATAGAAGGTAGGCCCATTTGAAGACTCATCAGTGTTTCATTTTGGATTCAAGAGTAGCATAGCTATGACCCATAACTTAAATTGACAAGAGGCAGGAGTACTCCATTGTCTCAAGGTTTCATTTCAAGGTTTTATAGCTCTCCAGTAAAAAACTACAAACATTTGAATGTTTTGCAAATTTTGCTATGTGTAGTACGCACCGTATAGAAGTTAGGGCCATTTGAAGTTTTATCAGTGCTTCATTTTGGACTCAAGGGTAGAATAGCTATAACTAATAACTTAAATTGACAAGAGTACTTTATTGTCACAAATTTTCGAAGTTCCAGTAAAAAGTTAAAACCATTTGAATGTTGCAAACTTTGATAGCTGTAGGGCGCACAGTATAGAAATTAAGGCCATTTGAAGTCTAATCATTGTTTCATTTTCGACTCAAGGGTAGCATAGCTATGACCGATAGCTTAAATTGACAAGAGGCACGAGTACATCAGTGTCACAAAACTTCCATGTTTTATGGCGCAAACTTTGATAGGTGGAAGATGCAGCGTATAGAAGATAGGGCCATTTGAAGATTCATAAGTGTTTCATTTTGGACTCAAGGGTAGCATAGCTATGACAGATAGCTTAAATTGACAAGAGTACTTTACTTTCAGAAAATTTCGAAGTTTTATGACGCTCCAGTAAAAAGCTAAATCAATTTGAATGTTGGAAACTTTAATAGGTGTATGGCGGAACGTACAGAAACTAGGGCCATTTGAAGTTTTATCAGTGTTTCATTTTGGACTCAATTGTCACAAAATTTCGAGGTTTTATGGACGCTCCAGTAAAAAGTTACAAGAATTTGTATGTTGCACATTTTGATAGGTGTAAGAGGCAGCGTATAGAAGATAGGGCCATTTGAAGATTCATCAGTGTTTCATTTTGGACTCAAGGGTAGCTTAAATTGACAAGCATACTTTATTGTCACAAAATTTCGAAGTTTTATGACGCTCCAGTAAAAAGTACAAACATTTGTATGTTGCAAATTTTAATAGGTATAGGACGCAGCGTAAAGAAGATAGAACCATTATAAGATTCATAAGTGTTTCATTTTGGACTCAAGGGTGGAATAGCTACGACTGATGTTTTAAATTGACAAGAGGCATGAGTAATTCATTGTCACAAGATTTCAATGTTTTATGGCGCTCCAATAAAAAGTTACAAGCATTTGAATGTTGCAAACTTTGTTAGGTGTAGTACGCACCGTATAGAAGTTAGGGCCATTATAAGTTTTATCAGTATTTCAATTTGGACTCAAGAGTAGCATAGCTATGACCGATAGCTTAAATAGACAAATTATTTATTGTCACAAATTTCGCGTTTTTATGATGCTCCAGTAAAAGGTTACAACCATTTGCATGTTGCAAGCTTTGAGAAAATTTCGAAGTTTTATGACGCTCCAGTAAAAAGCTAAATCAATTTGAATGTTGGAAACTTTAATAGGTGTATGGCGGAACGTAAAGAAACTAGGGCCATTTGAAGTTTTATCAGTGTTTCATTTTGGACTCAATTGTCACAAAATTTCGAGGTTTTATGGACGCTCCAGTAAAAAGTTACAAGAATTTGTATGTTGCACATTTTGATAGGTGTAAGAGGCAGCGTATAGAAGATAGGGCCATTTGAAGATTCATCAGTGTTTCATTTTGGACTCAAGGGTAGCTTAAATTGACAAGCATACTTTATTGTCACAAAATTTCGAAGTTTTATGACGCTCCAGTAAAAAGTTACAAACATTTGTATGTTGCAAATTTTAATAGGTATAGGACGCAGCGTAAAGAAGATAGAACCATTATAAAATTCATAAGTGTTTCATTTTGGACTCAAGGGTGGAATAGCTACGACTGATGTTTTAAATTGACAAGAGGCATGAGTAATTCATTGTCACAAGATTTCAATGTTTTATGGCGCTCCAATAAAAAGTTACAAGCATTTGAATGTTGCAAACTTTGTTAGGTGTAGTACGCACCGTATAGAAGTTAGGGCCATTATAAGTTTTATCAGTATTTCAATTTGGACTCAAGAGTAGCATAGCTATGACCGATAGCTTAAATAGACAAATTATTTAGTCACAAATTTCGCGTTTTTATGATGCTCCAGTAAAAGGTTACAACCATTTGCATGTTGCAAGCTTTGATAGGTGTAGGGCGCTCCGTACAGAAATTAAGGCCATTTGAAGTTTTATCAGTGTTTCATTTTGGACTCAAGGGTATCATAGCTATGACCGATAGCTTATATTGAGAAGAGTACTTTATTGTCACAAAATTTCGAGGTTTTATGCCGCTCCAGTAAAAAGTAACAAGCATTTGAATGCTGCAAACTTTGTTAGTTGTAAGATGCAGCGTATAGAAGATATGGCCATTTGAATATTCACCAGTGTTTAATTTTGGATTCAAGGGTAGCATAGCTATGACCGATAGCTTACATTGATAAGAGTACTTTATTGTCACAAAACTTCGAGGTTTTATGACGCTCCAGTAAAAGGTTACAACCATTTGATTGGTGTAGTACGCACCGTATAGAAGTTGGGGCCATTAGAAGTTTTATCAGTGCTTCATTTTGGACTCAAGTGTAGCATAGCTAGGACCGGTAGCTTAAATTGGTAAAAAGCACTAGTACTTCATTGGAACAAAATTTCAAGGATTTATGGCGTTCCTGTAAAAAGTTACAAGCATTTGATTGTTGCAAACTTTGATACGTGCAGGTCGCACCGTATAGAAGTTAGGGCCATTTGAAGATTCATCTGTATTTCATTTTGGACTCAAGGGTAGCATACCTATGACCGATAACTTAAATTGACAAGAGGCACGAGTACTTCATTATCACAAAATTTCAAGGTTTTATGGCGCTCCAGTAAAAAACTACAAACATTTGAATGTTGCAAACTTTGAAAGGTGTAGTACGCAGCGTATAGAAGATAGGGCCATTTCAAGATTCATCAGTGTTTAATTTTGGACTCATGGGTAGCATAGCTATGACCAAGAACCTAAATTGACAAGAGTACTTTATTGTCACAAAATTTCAAGGTTTTATGACGCTCCAGTAAAAAACTACAAGCATTTGAATGTTGCAAACTTTGCTAGGTGTAGGGCGCACCGTACGGAAATTAGGGCCATTTGAAGACTCCTCAGTGTTTCATTTTGGACTCAAGGGTAGAATAGCTATGACTGATAGCTTAAATTGACAAGAGGCACGAGTACTTTTTTGTCACAAAATTTTGAGGTTTTATGACGCTCCAGTAAAAGGTTACAACCATTTGCATTTTGCAAACTTTGATTGGTGTAGGACGCAGCGAATAGAAGATATGGCCATTTGAATATTCATCAGTGTTCCTTTTTGTACTCAAGGGTAGCATAGCTATGACCGATAGCTTAAATTTAAAAGAGTACTTCATTGTCTCAAAATTTCAAGTTTTTTTAGCGCTCCAGTAAAAAACTACCAACATTTGAATGTTGAAAATTTTGATAGGTGTAGTACGCACCGTATAGAAATTAGGGCCACTTGAAGTTTCATCAGTGTTTCCTTTTGTACTCAAGGGTAGCATAGCTATAGCCAATAGCATAAATTGACAAGGTGCACGGGCACTTTATTGTCACAAAGTTTCAAAGTTTTATGACGCTCCAGTAAAAAACTACAAACATTTGAATGTTGCAAACTTTGATAGATGTAGTACGCACTGTATTGAAATTAGGGCCATTTAAAGTTTCATCAGTGTTTCATTTTGGCCTCAAGGGTAGAATAGTTATGACCGATAGCTTAAATTGACAAGGGGCACGGGTAGTTTATTGTCACAAAATTTCAAGGTTTAATGACGCTCCAGTAAAAAGTTACAACCATTTGTATGTTGCAAACTTTGATAGGTGTAGGACGCAGCGTACAGAAGATAGGGCCATTTGAACATTCATCAGTGTTTCCTTTTGTACTCACGGCAGCATAGCTATGGCCAATAGCTTAAATTTAAAAGAGTACTTTATTGTCACAAAATTTCAAGGTTTTTATGACGCTCCAGTAAAAAACTACAAGGATTTGAATGTTGCAAACTTTGATAGGTGTAGGGCGCACCGTACAGAAATTAGGGTCATTTGAAGTTTTATCAGTGTTTCATTTTGGACTCAAGGGTAGAATAGCTATTGATAGCTTAAATTGACAGGAGGCACGAGTACATCATTGTCACAAAATTCCAATGTTTTATGGCGCTCCAGTAAAAAACAACAAACATTTGAATGTTCCAAACTTTGATAGGTGTAGTACGCACCGTATAGAAGTTAGGGCCATTTGAAGTTTTATCAGTGCTTCATTTTGGACTCAAGGTTAGCATAGCTACATTGAGGCGCCGACTGAGGCAGATAGGGGTAGATATAGGCATAGAGAAGGCAGCATTCCCCCCAATCGAAAGTGGCAGCGACTGAGACGCCTACAGAGACGCTGATAGAGGCTGCGACACCGACTGAGACGCCGACTGAGGCAGATAAGGGTAGATATAGACATAGAGAAGGCAGCAGACCCCCAATCGACAGAGGCAGCAACTGAGACGCCTACAGAGACGCTGACAGAGGCTGTGACGCCGACTGAGGCTGATAGGGGTAGATATTGGCGTAGAGAAGGCAGCAGACCCCCCCAATCAACAGCGGCAGCGACTGAGACGCCTACACAGACGCTGACAGAGGATGCGACGCCGACTGAGATGCCGACTGAAACAGGTAGGTGTAGATATAGGCATAGAGAAAGTAGCAGACCCCCCAATTGACAGCGGCAGCTACTGAGACGCCTACAGAGACGCAGACAAGAGGCTGCGACGCCGTCTGAGACAAGGTTTTATGACGCTCCAGTAAAAAGTTACAAGCATTTGTATGTTGCAATTTTTAATAGGTGTAGGACGCAGCGTATAGAAGATAGGGACATTTGAAGATTCATCAGTGTTTCATTTTGGACTCAAGGGTAGCTTAAATTGACAAGAGTACTTTATTGTCACAAAATTTCGAAGTTTTATGACACTCCACTAAAAAGTTACAAGCATTTGTATGTTCAAACTTTGATAGGTGTAAGACGCACCGTATAGAAGTTGGGGCCATTTGAAGTTTTATCAGTGTTTCATTCTCGACTCAAAGGTAGCATAGCTATGACCGATAGCTTAACTTGACAAGAGTACTTTATTGTCACAAAATTTCGCGTTTTATGTTGCTCCAGTAAAAGGTTACAACCATTTGTATGTTGCACACTTTGATAGGTGTAGGGCGCACCGTATAGAAATTAAAGCCATTTGAAGTTTTATCAGTGCTTCATTTTGGGTTCAAGGGTAGCGTAGCTATGACCGATAGCTTAAATTGACAAGAGTACTTTAATGTCACAAAATTTCAAGGTTTTATGACGCTCCAGTAAAAAACTACAAACATTTGAATGCTGCAAACTTTTATAGGTGTAGGGCACACCATACAGAAATTAGAGCCATTTGAAGTTTTATCAGTGTTTCATTTTGGACTCAAGGGTAGCTTAAATTGACAAGAGTACTTTATTGTCACAAAATTTCGAAGTTTTATGACGCTCCAGTAAAAAGTAACAAGCATTTGTATGTTGCAAACTTTGATAGGTGTAAGACGCAGCGTATAGAAGTTAGGGCCATTTGAAGTTTTATCAGTGCTTCATTTTGGGTTCAAGGGTAGCGTAGCTATGACCGATAGCTTAAATTTAAAAGAGTACTTTAATGTCACAAAATTTCAAGGTTTTATGACGCTCCAGTAAAAAACTACAAACATTTGAATGGCGCACCATACAGAAATTAGAGCCATTTGAAGTTTTATCAGTGTTTAATTTTGGACTCAAGGGTAGCTTAAATTGACAAGAGTACTCTATTTACACAAAATTTCGAAGTTTTATGACGCTCCAGTAAAAGGTTACAACCATTTGTATGTTGCAAACTTTAATAGGTGTAGGACACAGTGTATAGAAGATAGAGCCATTGGAAGTTTTATAAGTGTTTCATTTTCAACTCAAAGTTGGCATAGCTATGACCGCTAGCTTAATTTGAGAAGAGTACTTTATTGTCACTAAATTTCGAGGTTTTATGACGCTCCAATAAAAAGTTACAACCATTTGTATGTTGCAAACATTAATAGGTGTGGGACACAGTGTATAGAAGATAGAGCCATTGGAAGTTTTATAAGTGTTTCATTTTCAACTAAAAGGTGGCAAAGCTATGACCGCTAGCTTAATTTGAGAAGAGTACTTTATTGTCACAAAATTTGGAGGTTTTATGCCGCTCCAGTAAAAAGTTACCACCATTTGTATGTTGCAAACTGTGATAGGTGTAGTACGCACCGTATAGAAGTTAGGGCCATTTGAAGTTTTATCAGTGTTTCATTTTGGACTCAAGGGTCGCTTAAATTGGCAAGAGTACTTTATTGTCACAAAATTTCGAAGTTTTATGACGCTCCAGTAAAAAGTTACAACCATTTGTATGTTGCAAACTTGAATAGGTGTAGGACGCAGCGTATAGAAGATAGGGACATTTGAAGATTCATCAGTGTTTCATTTTGGACTTAAGGGTAGAATAGCTACGACTGATAGTTTAAATTTACAAGAGGCACGAGTACTTCATTGTCACAAGATTTCAATGTTTTATGGCGCTCCAATAAAAAGTTACAAGCATTTGAATGTTGCAAACTTTGTTAGGGGTCGTACGCACCGTATGGAAATTAGGGCCATTGGAAGTTTTATTAGTATTTCAGTTTGGACTCAAGAGTAGCATAGCTATGACCGATAGCTTAAATTGACAAGAGTATTTTATTGTCACAAAATTTCGCGTTTTTATGATGCTCCAGTAAAAGGTTACAACCATTTGAATGTTGCACACTTTGAGAGGTGTAGGGCGCACCGTACAAAAATTAAGGCCATTTGAAGTTTAATCAGTGTTTCATTTTGTACTCAAGGGTAGATTAGCTATGACTGATAGCTTAAATTGATAAGAGGCACGAGTACTTCATCGTCACAAACTTTCAAGGATTTATGGCGCTCCAGTAAAAAGTTACAAGCATTTGAATATTGCAAACTATAATAGGTGTAGGACGCACCGTATAGAAGTTGGGGCCATTTGAAGTTTTATCAGTGTTTCATTTTCGACTCAGAGGTAGCATAGCTATGACCGATAGCTTACATTGAGAAGAGTACCTTATTGTCACAAAATTTCGAGGTTTTATGACGCTCCAGTAAAAAGTAACAGGCATTTGAATGTTGCAAACTTTGATAGGTGTAAGACGCAGCGTATAGAAGTTAGGGCCATTTGAAGTTTTATCAGTGCTTCACTTTCGGTTCAAGGGTAGCGTAGCTATGACCGATAGCTTAAATTGACAAGAGTACTTTAATGTCACAAAATTTCAAGGTTTTATGACGCTCCAGTAAATAACTACAAACATTTGAATGAACTTTTATAGGTGTAGGGCGCACCATACAGAAATTAGAGCCATTTGAAGTTTTATCAGTGTTTCATTTTGGACTCAAGGGTAGCTTAAATTGACAAGAGTACTTTATTGTCACAATGGCTCCAGTAAAAAGTTACAAGCATTTGTATGTTACAATCTTTGACAGGTGTAAGTCGCAGCGTAAAAAGTTACAACCATTTGTATTTTGCAAACTTTAATAGGTGTAGGACTCAAGGGTAGAATAGCTATGACCCATAACTTAAATTGACAAGGGACACGAGTACTTCATTGTCACAAAATTTGAACGTTTTATGACGCTTCAGTAAAATTTACAAGCAGTTGAATGTTGCAAACTTTGATAGGTGTAGACCTCACCATATAGAAGTTAGGGCCATTTGAAGTTTTATCAGTGTTTCATTTTCAACTCAAAGGTAGCATAGCTATGACCGATAGCTTAATTTGAGAAGAGTACTTTATTGTCACAAAATTTCGAGGTTTTATGACGCTGAAGTAAAAAGTTACAAGCATTTGTATGTTGCAAACTTTGATAGGTGTAAGACGCAGCGTAAAAAATTACAACCATTTGTATGTTGCAAACTTTAATAGGTGTAGGACGCAGCGTATAGAAGATAGCGCCATTGGAAGTTTTATCAGTGTTTCATTTTCAACTCAAAGGTAGCATAGCTATGACCGATAGCCTAATTTGAGAAGAGTACTTTATTGTCACAAAATTTCGAGGTTATATGACGCTGAAGTAAAAAGTTACAAGCATTTGTGTGTTGCAATCTTTAATAGGTGTAGGATGCAGCGTATAGAAGATAGCGCCATTGGAAGTTTTATCAGTGTTTCATTTTCAACTCAAAGGTAGCATAGCTATGACCGATAGCTTAAATTGACAAGAGTACTTTATTGTCACAAAATTTCGCGTTTTTATGATGCTCCAGTAAAAGGTTACAACCATTTGAATGTACAGAAACTAAGGCCATTTGAAGTTTTAACAGTGTTTCATTTTGGACTCCAGGGTAGATTAGCTATGACTGATAGCTTAAATTGATAAGAGGCACGAGTACTTCATTGTCACAAAATTTGAAGGTTTGATGACGCTTCAGTAAAATTGTACAAGCATTTGAATGTTGCAAACTTTGATAGGTGTAGTACGCACCGTATAGAAGTTAGAGCCATTTAAAGCTTTATCAGTGTTTCATTTTGAACTCCAGGGTCGCTTAAATTGACAAGAGTTCTTTATTGTCACAAAATTTCGAAGTTTTATGACGCTCCAGTAAAAACTTACAACCATTTGTATGTTGCAAACGTTAATAGGTGCAGGTGGCAGCGTATAGAAGATAGGGACATTTGAAGATTCATCAGTGTTTCATTTTGGACTCAAGGGTAGCTTAAATTGACTACACTACTTTATTGTTACAAAATTTCGAAGTTTTATGACGTTCCAGTAAAAAGTTACAACCAATTGTATGTTGCAAATTTTAATAGGTATAGGACGCAGCGTATAGAAGATAGGGCCATTTGAAGATTCATAAGTGTTTTAATTTGGACTCAAGGGTGAAATACCTACGACTGATAGTTTAAATTGACAAGAGGCACGAGTACTTCATTGTCACAAGATTTCAATGTTTTATGGCGCTTCAATAAAAACTTACAAGCATTTGAATGTAGCAAACTTTTTTAGGTGTAGTACGCACCGTATAGAAGTTAGGGCCATTGGAAGTTTTACCAGTATTTCAATTTGGACTCAAGAGTAGCATAGCTATGACCGCTAGCTTAAATTAACAAATTATTTATTGTCACAAATTTCGCGTTTTTATGATGCTCCACCAAAAGGTTACAACCATTTGTATGTTGCAAATTTTAATAGGTATAGGACGCAGTGTATATAAGATAGGGCCATTTGAAGATTCATAAGTGTTTCATTTTGGACTCAAGGGTGGAATCGCTACGACTGATAGTTCAAATTGACAAGAGGCACGAGTACTTCATTGTCACAAGATTTCAATGTTTTATGGCGCTCCAATTAAAAGTTACAAGCATTTCAATGTTGCAAACTGTGATACGTGTAGGACGCACCGTATAGAAGTTGGGGCCATTTGAAGTTTTATCAGTGTTTCATTATCGACTCAAAGGTAGCATAGCTATGACCGATAGCTTACATTGAGAAGAGTATTTTATTGTCACAAAATTTCGAGGATTTTATGACGCTCCAGTAAAAAGTAACAAGCATTTGTATGTTGCAAACTTTGATAGGTGTAAGACGCAGCGTATAGAAGATAGGGCCATTTGAAGATTCATCAGTGTTTCATTTTGGACTCAAGGGCCGAAAAGCTATGACCCATAACTTAAATTTACAAGAGGCACGAGTCCTTCATTGTCACAAAATTTGAAGGTTTTATGATGCTTCAGTAAAAAGTTACAAGCATTTGAATGTTGCAAACTTTGATAGGTGTAGTACGCTCCGTATAGAAGTTAGGGCCATTTGAAGTTTTATCAGTGCTCCATTTTGCGTTCAAGGGTAGCGTAGCTATGACCGATAGCTTTAATTGACAAGAGTATTTTAATGTCACAAAATTTCAAGGTTTTATGATGCTCCAGTAAAAAGTTACAACCATTTGTATGTTGCAAACTTTAATAGGTGTCACACGCAGCGTATAGAAGATAGGGGCATTTGAAGATTCATCAGTGTTTCATTTTAGACTCAAGGGTAGCTTAAATTGACAAGAGTACTTTATTGTCACAAAATTTCAAGGTTTTATGACGCTCCAGTAAAAAGTTACAAGCATTTGTATGTTGCAAACTTTAATAGGAGTAAAACGCAGCGTATAGATGGTAGGGCCATTTGAAGTTTTATCAGTGTTTCATTTTGGACTCAAGGGTAGCTTAAATTGACAAGAGTACTTTATTGCCACAAAATTTCGCGGTCTTATGACGCTCCAGTAAAAGGTTACAACCATTTGTAGGTTGTAAACTTTGATTGGTGTAGTACGCACCGTATAGAAGTTAGGGCCATTGGAAATTTTATAAGTATTTCAATTTGGACTCAAGAGTAGCATAGCTATGACCGATAGCTTAAATTGACAAGAGTACTTTATTGTCACAAAATTTCAGGTTTTATGACCCTCCAGTAAAAAACTTCAAGCATTTGAATGTCGCAAACTTTGATAGGTGTAGGGCGCACCATTTGAAGTTTTATCGGTGTTTCATTTCGGACTCAAGGGTAGAATAGCTACGACTGATAGTTTAAATTGACAAGAGGCACGAGTACTTCATTGTCACAAGATTTCAATGTTTTATGGCGCTCCAATAAAAAGTTACAAGCATTTGAATGTTGCAAACTTTGTTAGGTGTCGTACGCGCCATATAGAAGTTAGGGCCATTGGAAGTTTTATTAGTATTTCAATTTGGACTCAAGAGTAGCATAGCTATGACCGATAGCTTAAATTGACAAGAGTACTTTATTGTCACAAAATTTCGCGTTTTTATGATGCTCCAGTAAAAGGTTACAACCATTTGAATGTTGCACACTTTGAGAGGTGTAGGGCGCACCGTACAAAAATTAAGGCCATTTGAAGTTTTATCAGTGTTTCATTTTGTACTCAAGGGTAGATTAGCTATGACTGATAGCTTAAATTGATAAGAGGCACGAGTACTACAGCGTCACAAACTTTCAAGGATTTATGGCGCTCCAGTAAAAATTTACAAGCAATTGAATGTTGCAAACTATAATAGGTGTAGGACGCACCGTATAGAAGTTGGGGCCATTTGAAGTTTTATCAGTGTTTCATTTTCGACTCAAAGGTAGCATTGCTATGACCGATAGCTTACATTTTGAAGAGTACCTTATTGTCATAAAATTTCGAGGTTTTATGACGCTCCAGTAAAAAGTAACAGGCATTTGAATGTTGCAAACTTTGATAGGTGTAAGACGCAGCGTATAGAAGTTAGGGCCATTTGAAGTTTTATCAGTGCTTCACTTTGGGTTCAAGGGTAGCGTAGCTATGACCGATAGCTTAAATTGACAAGAGTACTTTAATGTCACAAAATTTCAAGGTTTTATGACGCTCCAGTAAATAGCTACAAACATTTGAATGTTGCAAACTTTTATAGGTGTAGGGCGCACCATACAGAAATTAGAGAAATTTTAGGTTTTATCAGTGTTTCATTTTGGACTCAAGGGTAGCTTAAATTGACAAGAGTACTTTATTGTCACAAAATTTCGAAGATTTATGACGCTCCAGTAAAAAGTTACAAGCATTTGTATGTTACAATCTTTGACAGGTGTAAGACGTAGCGTAAAACGTTACAACCATTTGTATTTTGCAAACTTTAATAGGTGTAGGACTCAAGGGTAGAATAGCTATGACCCATAACTTAAATTGACAAGAGGCACAAGTACTTCATTGTCACAAAATTTGAAGGTTTTATGACGCTTCAGAAAAAAATTTACAAGCATTTGAATGTTGCAAACTTTGATAGGTGTAGTACTCACCATATAGAAGTTAGGGACATTTGAAGTTTTATCAGTGTTTCATTTTGGACTCAAGGGTAGCTTAAATTGACAAGAGTACTTTATTGTCACAAAATTTCTAAGTTTTATGACGCTCCAGTAAAAAGTTACTACCATTTGTATGTTGCAAACTTTAATAGGTGTAGGACGCAGCGTATAGAAAATAGAGCCATTGGAAGTTTTATCAGTGTTTCATTTTGGACTCAAGGGTAGAATAGCTATGACCCATAACTGAAATTGACAAGAGGCGCGAGTACTTCATTGTCATAAAATTTGAAGGTCTTATGACGCCTCAGTAAAATTGTACAAGCATTTGAATGTTGCAAACTTTGTTAGGTGTCGTACGCACCGTATAGAAGTTAGGGACATTGGAAGTTTTATTAGTATTTCAATTCTGACTCAAGAGTAGCATAGCTATGACAGATAGCTTAAATTGACAAGAGTACTTTATTGTCACAAAATTTGAGAAGAGTACTTTAATGTCACAAAATTTCGAGGTTTTATGACGCTGAAGTAAAAAGTTACAAGCATTTGTATGTTGCAAACTTTGATAGGTGTAAGACGCAGCGTAAAAAGTTACAACCATTTGTATGTTGCAAACTTTAATAGGTGTAGTACGCAGCGTATAGAAGATAGCGCCATTGGAAGTTTTATCAGTGTTTCATTTTCAACTCAAAGGTAGCATAGCTATGACCGATAGCTTAATTTGAGAAGAGTACTTTATTGTCACAAAATTTCGAGGTTATATGACGCTGAAGTAAAAAGTTACAAGCATTTGTGTGTTGCAATCTTTAATAGGTGTAGGACGCAGCGTATAGAAGAAGGGTAGATTAGCCATTGGAAGTTTTATCAGTGTTTCATTTTCAACTCGAAAGTAGCATAGCTATGACCGTTAGCTTAAATTGACAAGAGTACTTTATTGTCACAAAATTTCGCGTTTTTATGATGCTCCAGTGAAAGGTTACAACCAGTTGAATGTTGCAAACTTTTATAGGTGTAATGCGCACCGTACAGAAACCAAGGCCATTTGAAGTTTTATCAGTGTTTCATTTTGGACTCCAGGGTAGATTAGCTATGACTGATAGCTTAAATTGATAAGAGCCACGAGTACTTCGGTGTTACAAAATTTGAAGGTTTTATGCCTCTTCAGTAAAAAGCTACTAGCATTTGAATGTTGCAAAATTTGATAGGTGTAGTACGCACCGTATAGAAGTTAGGACCATTTAAAGATTCATCAGTGTTTCATTTTGGACTCCAGGGTGGCTTAAATTAACAAGTGTACTTTATTGTCCCAAAATTTCGAAGTTTTATGACGCTCCAGTAAAAAGTAACAGGCATTTGAATGTTGCAAACTTTGATAGGTGTAAGACACAGCGTATAGAAGTTAGGGCCATTTGAAGTTTTATCAGTGCTGCACTTTGGGTTCAAGGGTAGCGTAGCTATGACCGATAGCTTAAATTGACAAGAGTACTTCATTGTCACAAAATTTGAAGGTTTAATGACGCTTCAGTAAAATTGTACAAGCATTTGAATGGTGCAAACTTTGATAGGTGTAGTACGCACCGTATAGAAGTTACACCATTTAAAGCTTTATCAGTGTTTCATTTTGAACTCCAGGGTCGCTTAAATTGACAAGAGTACTTTATTGTCACAAAATTTCGAAGTTTTATGACGCTCCAGTAAAAACTTACATCCAATTGTAAGTTGCAAACTTTGATAGGTATAGTATGCACCGTATAGAAGTTAGGACCATTTGAAGTTTTATCAGTGCTTCGTTTTGCAGTCAAGGGTAGCTTAAATTGACAAGAGTACTTTATTGTCACATAATTTCGAAGTTTTATGACGCTCCAGTAAAAAGTTACAAGCATTGTAATGTTGCAAACTTTGATAGGTGTAGTACGCACCGTATTGAAGTTAGGGCCATTTGAAGTTTTATCAGTGTTTCATTTTGGACTCAAGGGTAGCTTAAATTGACAAGAGTACTTTATTGTCACAAAATTTCGCGGTCTTATGACGTTCCAGTAAAAGTTTACAACCATTTGTAGTTTGTAAACTTTGATTGGTGTAGTACGCACCGTATAGAAGTTAGGGCCATTTGAAGTTTTATCAGTGCTTCATTTTGGATTCAAGGGTAGAATAGCAATGACTGATAGCTTAAATTGACAAGAGGCACGAGTACTTTATTGTCACAAAAGTTCAGTATTTTATGGCGCAAACTTTGATAGGTGGAAGATGCAGCGTATAGAAGATAGGGCCATTTGAAGATTCATCAGTGTTTCATTTTGGACTCAAGGGTAGCATAGCTATGAGCGATAGCTTAAATTGACAAGAGCCACGAGTACTTCGGTGTTACAAAATTTGAAGGTTTTATGCCGCTTCAGTAAAAAGTTACTAGCATTTGAATGTTGCAAAATTTGATAGGTGTAGTACCCACCGTATAGAAGTTAGGGCCATTGGAAGCTTTTTAAGTGCTTCATTTTGCACTCAAGGGTAGCATAGCTATGACCAATAGCTTAAATGGACAAGAGTACATTAATGTCACAAAATTTAAAGGTTTTATGACTCTCCAGGTAAAAGTTACAACCAATTGTAAGTTGCAAACTTTGATAGGTATAGTACGCACCGTATAGAAGTTAGGACCATTTGAAGTTTTATTAGTGCTTCGTTTTGCAGTCAAGGGTAGCTTAAATTGACAAGAGTACTTTATTGTCACATAATTTCGAAGTTTTATGACGCTCCAGTGAAAAGTTACAAGCATTGTAATGTTGCAAACTTTGATAGGTGTAGTACGCACCGTATTGAAGGTAGGGCCATTTGAAGTTTTATCAGTGTTTCATTTTGGACTCAAGGGTAGCTTAAATTGACAAGAGTACTTTATTGTCACAAAATTTCGCGGTCTTATGACGCTCCAGTAAAAGGTTACAACCATTTGTAGATTGTAAACTTTGATTGGTGTAGTACGCACCGTATAGAAGTTAGGGCCATTTGAAGTTTTATCAGTGCTTCATTTTGGACTCAAGGGTAGAATAGCAATCACTGATAGCTTAAATTGACAAGAGGCACGAGTACTTTATTGTCACAAAATTTCGAGGTTTTATGACACTCCAGTAAAAGTTACAACCATTTGCATTTTGCAAACTTTGATAGGTGTAGGACGCAGCGTACAAAAGATAGAGCCATTTGAACATTCATCAGTGTTTCCTTTTGTACTCAAGGGCAGCATAGCTATGGCCAATAGCTTAAATTTAAAAGAGTATTTTATTGTCACAAAATTTCAGGTTTTATGACCCTCCAGTAAAAAACTACAAGCATTTGAATGTTGCAAACTTTGATAGGTGTAGGGCGCACCATTTGAAGTTTTATCGGTGTTTCATTTTGGACTCAAGGGGTTCCAGTAAAAAGTTAAAACCATTCGAATGTTGCAAACTTTGATAGGTGTAGTACGCACCGTATAGAAGTTACGGCATTGGAAGTTTTATCAGTATTCCAATTTGGACTCAAGGGTAGCATAGCTATGACCGATAGCTTAAATTGACAAAAGTACTTTATTGTCACAAAATTTCGAGGTTTTATGACGCTCCAGTAAAACGTTACAAAGATTTGAATGTTGCAAACTTTGATAGCTGTAGGGCGCACCGTATAGAAATTAAGGCCATTTGAAGCCTAATCAGTGTTTCATTTTCGACTCAAGGGTAGCATAGCTATGACCGATAGCTTAAATTGACAAGAGGCACGAGTACATCATTGTCACAAAAGTTCAATATTTTATGGCGCAAACTTTGATAGGTGTAGTACGCACCGTATAGAAGATAGGGCCATTTAAAGATTCATCAGTGCTTCATTTTGGACTCAAGGGTAGCTTAAATTGACAAGAGTACTTAATTGTCACAAAATTTCATGGTTTTATGACGCTCCAGTAAAAAGTTACAACCATTTGTATGTTGCAAACTTTAATAGGTGTAGGACGCAGCGTATAGAAGATAGGGCCATTTGAAGATTCATAAGTGTTTCATTTTGGACTCAAGGGTAGCATAGCTATGACCGATAGCTTAAATTGACAAGAGTACTTTATTGTCACAAAATTTCGCGTTTTTATGATGTTCCAGAAAAAGATTACAACCATTTGAATGTTGCAAACTTTGATAGGTGTAGGGCGCACCGTACAGAAATTAAGGCCATTTGAAGTTTTATCAGTGTTTCATTTAGGACTTAAGGGTAGATTAGCTATGACTGATAGATTCAATTAATAAGAGGCGCGTGTACTTCAGCTTCACAAGGATTTATGGCGCTCCAGTAAAAAGTTACAAGCATTTGAATGTTGCAAACTTTGATAGGTGTAGGACGCACCGTATAAAAGATAGGGCCATTTGAAGATTCATTTGTGTTTCATTTTGGACTCAAGAGTAGAATAGCTACGACTGATAGCTTCAATTGACAAGATGCACGAGTACTTCATTGTCACAAACTTTCAAGGATTTACGGCGCTCCAGTAAAAAGTTACAAGCATTTAAATGTTGCAAACTTTGATAGGTGTAAGACGCAGCGAAGTTTCATTTTGGACTCAAGGGTAGCTTAAATTGACAAGAATACTTTATTGTCACAAAATTTCGAAGTTTTATGACGCTCCAGTAAAAAGTTACATCCATTTGTATGTTGCAAAATTTAATAGGTGTAGGACGCAGTGTATAGAAGATAGAGCCATTGGAAGTTTTATCAGTGTTTCATTTTGGACTCAAGGGTAGCTTAAATTGACAAGAATACATTATTGTCACAAAATTTCGGAGTTTTATGACGCTCCAATAAAAAGTTTCAACCATTTGCATGTTGCAAACTTTAATAGGTGTAGGACGCAGTGTATAGAAGATAGAGCCATTTGAAGATTCATAAGTGTTTCATTTTGGACTGAAGGGTAGCATAGCTATGACCGATAGCATAATTTGAGAAGAGTACTTTATTGTCACCAAACTTCGAGGTTTTATGGACGCTCAAGTAAAAAGTTACAAGCATTTGCATGTTGCAATCTTTAATAGGTGTAGGACTCAGCGTATAGAAGATAGAGCCATTGGAAGTTTTATCAGTGTTTCATTTTCAAGTCAAAGGTAACATAGCTATGACCGATAGCTTAATTTGAGAAGAGTACTTTATTGTCACAAAATTTCGAGGTTTTATGACGCTGAAGTAAAAAGTTACAAGCATTTGTATGTTGCAATCTTTAATAGGTGTAGGACGCAGCGTATAGAAGATAGAGCCATTGGAAGTTTTATCAGAGTTTCATTTTCAACTCAAAGCTAGCATAGCTATGACCGACAGCTTAAATTGACAAGAGTACTTTATTGTCACAAAATTTCGCGTTTTTATGATGCTCCAGTAAAAGGTTACAACCATTTGAATGTTGCAAACTTTTATACGTGTAGAGCGCACCGTACTAAAATTAAGGCCATTTGAAGTTTTATCAGTGTTTCATTTTGGACTCCAGGGTAGAGTAGCTATGACTGATAGCTTAAATTAATAAGAGGCTCGAGTACTTCAGCTTCACAAACTTTCAAGGATTTATGACGCTTCAGTAAAATTGTACATGCATTTGAATGTTGCAAACTTTGATAGGTGTAGTACGCATCTTATAGAAGTTAGGGCCATTTGAAGCTTTATGAGTGTTTCATTTTGGACTCAAGGGTCGTTTAAGTTGGCAAGAGTACCTTATTGTCACAAAATTTCGAAGTTTTATGACGCTCCAGTAAAAACTTACAAAGCAGCGTATAGAAGATAGGGACATTTGAAGATTCATCAGTGTTTCATTTTGGACTCAAGGGTAGCTTAAATTAACTACAGTACTTTATTGTCACAAAATTTCGAGGTTTTATGACGCTCCAGTAAAAAGTAACAAGCATTTGTATGTTGCAAACTTTGATAGGTGTAAGATGCAGCGTATAAAAGATAGGGCCATTTGAAGATTCATCAATGTTTCATTTTGGACTGAAGGGCAGAATAGCTATGACCCATAACTTAAATTGACAAGTGGCACGAGTACTTCGTTGTTACAAAATTTGAAGGTTTTATGCCGCTTCAGTAAAAAGTTACAAGCATTTGAATGTTGCAAACTTTGATAGGTATAGTACGCAACGTATAGAAGTTAGGACCATTTGAAATTTTATCAATGCTTCGTTTTGCAGTCAAGGGTAGCTTAAATTGACAAGAGTACTTTATTGTCACATAATTTCGAAGTTTTATGATGCTTTGATAGGTATAGTACGCAACGTATAGAAGTTAGAACCATTTGAAATTTTATCAGTGCTTCGTTTTGCAGTCAAGGGTAGCTTAAATTGACAAGAGTACTTTATTGTCACATAATATCGAAGTGCTTCAGTAAAAGGTTACAACCAAACTTTTATACGTGTAGGGCGCACCGTACAGAAATTAAGGCCATTTGAAGTTTTATCAGTGTTTCATTTTGGACTCCAGGGTAGATTAGCTATGACTGATAGATTAAATTGATAAGAGGCACGAGTACTTCATTGTCACAAAATTTCAAGGTTTTATGACGCTTCAGTAAAATTGTACAAGCATTTGAATGTTGCAAACTTTGATAAGTGTAGTACGCATCGTATAGAAGTTAGGGCCATTTGAAGCTTTATGAGTGCTTCATTTTGGACTCAAGGGTCGTTTAAATTGACAAGAGTACTTTATTGTCACAAAATTTCGAAGTTTTATGACGCTCCAGTAAAAACTTACAACCATTTGTATGTTGCAAATGTTAATAGGTGTAGTTGGCAGCGTATAGAAGATAGGGACATTTGAAGATTCATCAGTGTTTCATTTTTGGCCCAAAGGTAGCTTAAATTGACTACAGTACTCTATTGTCACAAAATTTCGAGGTTTTATGCCGCTTCAGTAAAAAGTTACAACCATTTGTATGTTGCAAACTTTGATAGGTGTTGGGCGCACCGTACAGAAATTAGGGCTACTTGAAGTTTTATCAGTGTTTCACTTTGGATTCAAGGGTAGCATAGCTGAGGCCAATAGCATAAATTGACAAGGGGCACGAGTACTTTATTGTCACAAAATTTCAAAGTTTTATGACGCTCCAGTAAAAAACTACAAACATTTGAATGTTGCAAATTTTGATAGGTGTAGTGCGCGCCGTATAGAAGTTAGGGCCATTTGAAGATTTATAAGTGTTTCATTTTGGACTCAAGGGTAGCTTAAATTGACAAGATTACTTTATTGTGACAAAATTTCACGGTCTTATGACGCTCCAGTAAAAGGTTACAACCATATGTAGGTTGTAAACTTTGATTGGTGTAGTACGCACCGTATAGAAGTTAGGGATATTTGAAGTTTTATCAGTGCTTCATTTTGGACTCAAGGGTAAAATAGCTATGAATGATAGCTTAAATTGACAAGAGGCACGAGTACTTTATTGTCAGAAAATTTCGAGGTTTTATGACACTCCAGTAAAAGGTTACAACCATTTGCATTTTGCAAACTTTGATAGGTGTAGGACGCAGCGTACAGAAGATAGGGCCATTTGAACATTCATCAGTGTATCCTTTTGTACTCAAGGGCAGCATAGCTATGGCCAATAGCTTAAATTTAAAAGAGTATTTTATTGTCACAAAAATTCAGGTTTTATGACGCTCCAGTAAAAAACTAAAAGCATTTGAATGTTGCAAACTTTGATAGGTGTAGGGCGCACCGTACAGAAATTAGGGTCATTTGAAGTTTTTATCGGTGTTTCATTTTGGACTCAAGGGTAGAATAGCTATGACTAATAACTTAAATTGACAAGAGTACTTTATTGTCACAAAAATTCGAAGTTCCAGTAAAAAGTTAAAACCATTCGAATGTTGCAAACTTTGATAGGTGTAGTACGCACCGTATAGAAGTTACGGCCATTGGAAGTTTTATCAGTATTCCAATTTGGACTCAAGGGTAGCATAGCCTTAAATTGACAAAAGTACTTTATTGTCAGAAAAATTTCGAGGTTTTATGACGCTCCAGTAAAACGTTACAACCATTTGAATGTTGCAAACTTTGATAGCTGTAGGGCGCACCGTATAGAAATTAAGGCCATTTGAAGCCTAATCAGTGTTTCATTTTCGACTCAAGGGTAAAATAGCTATGACCGATAGCTTAAATTGACAAGAGGCACGAGTACATCATTGTCACAAAAGTTCAATGTTTTATGGCGCAAACTTTGATAGGTGGAAGATACAGTGTATAGAAGATAGGGCCATTTGAAGTTTTATCAGTGTTTCATTTTGGACTCAAGGGTAGAATAGCTATGATTGATTGCTTAAATTGACAAGCGGGACCATTTGTATGCTGCAAACTTTAATAGGTGTAGGACGTAGCGTATAGAAAATAGAGCCATTGGAAGTTTTATCTGTGTTTCATTTTCAACTCAAAGATATCTTAATTTGAGAAGAGAACTTTATTGTCACAAAATTTCGAAGTTTTTTGACGCTCCAGTAAAAAGTTAAATCAATTTGAATGTTGGAAACTTTGATAGGTGTATGGCGGAACGTACAGAAACTAGGGTCATTTAAAGTTTTATCAGTGTTTCATTTTGGACTCAATTGTCACAAAATTTCGAGGTTTTATGGACGCTCCAGTAAAAAGTTACAAGCATTTGTATGTTGCAAACTTTGATAGGTGTAAAACGCAGCGTATAGAAGATAGGGCCATTTGAAGATTCATCAGTGTTTAATTTTGGACTCAAGGGTAGAAAAGCTATGACCCATAACTTACATTGACATGAGGCACGAGTACTTCATTGTCACAAAATTTGAAGGTTTTATAACGCTTCAGTAAAATTTTACAAGCATTTGAATGTTGCAAACTTTGTTAGGTGTAGTACGCACCGTATAGAAGTTAGGGCCATTGGAAGTTTTATCAGTACTTCAATTTAGACTCAAGGGTAGCATAGCTATGACCGATAGCTTAAATTGACAAGAATTCTTTATTGTCACAAAATTTCGAAGTTTTATGACGCTTCAGTAAAACGTTACAACCATTTGTATGTTGCAAACTTTGATAGGTGTAGCTCGCACCGTATAGAAGTTATGGCCATTTAAAGATTCATCAGTGTTTCATTTTGGACTCCATTATTGTTACAAAATTTCGAAGTTTTATAACGCTCCAGTAAAAAGTTACAACCATTTGTATGTTGAAAACTTTAATAGGTGTAACACGCAGCGTATAGAAGACAGGGACATTTGAAGATTCATCAGTGTTTCATTTTGGACTCAAGGGTAGCTTGAATTGACAAGAGTACTTTATAGTCACAAAATTTCGAAGTTTTATGACGCTCCAGTAAAAAGTTACATCCATTTTTATGTTGCAAACTTTAATAGGTATAGGACGCAGCGAATAGAAGATAGGGCCATTTGAAGATTCATAAGTGTTTCATTTGGGACTCAAGGGTAGCATAGCTATGACCGATAGCTTAAATTGACAAGAGTACTTTATTGTCACAAAATTTCGCGTTTTTATGATGCTCCAGAAAAAGGTTACAACCATTTGAATGTTGCAAACTTTGATAGGTGTAGGGCGCACCATACAGAAATTAAGGCCATTTGAAGTTTTATCAGTGTTTCATTTTGGACTCAAGGGTGGATTAGCTACGACTGATAGCTTAAATTGATAAGAGGCTCGAGTATTTCAGCTTCAGAAACTTTCAAGGATTTATGGCGCTCCAGTAAAAAGTTACAAGCATTTGAAAGTTGCAAACTTTGATAGGTATAGGGCGCACCATATAAAAGATAGGGCCATTTGAAGATTCATTTGTGTTTCATTTTGGACTCAAGGGTAGAATAGCTACTACTGATAGCTTAAATTGACAAGAGGCACGAGTACTTCATTGTCACAAACTTTCAAGGATTTATGGCGCTCCAGTAAAAAGTTACAAGCACTTGAATATGGCAAACTTTGATAGGCGTAAGACGCAGCGTATAGAAGATAGGACCATTTGAAGATTCATCAGTGTTTCATTTTGGACTCAAGGGTAGCTTAAATTGACAAGAATTCTTTATTGTCACAAAATTTCGAAGTTTTATGACGCTCCAGTAAAAAGTTACAACCATTTGTATGTTGCAAACTTTAATAGGTGTAGGACGCAGTGTATAGAAGATAGAGCCATTGCAAGTTTTATCAGTGTTTTATTTTGGACTCAAGGGTAGCTTAAATTGACAAGAATACTTTATTGTCACAAAATTGCGAAATTTTATGACGCTCCAGTAAAAAGTTACAACCATTTGTATGTTGCAAACTTTAATAGGTGTAGGACGCAGTGTATAGAAGATAGAGCCATTTGAAGATTCATAAGCGTTTCATTTTGGAGTCAAGGGTGGAATAGCTACGACTGATATTTTAAATTGACAAGACGCATGAGTACTTCATTGTCACAAGATTTCAATGTTTTATGGCGCTCCAATAAAAAATTACAAGCATTTCAATGTTACAAACTTTGTTAGGTGTTGTACGCACCGTATAGAAGTTTGGGCCATTATAAGTTTTATCAGTATTTCAATTTGGACTCAAGAGTAGCCTAACTATGACCGATAGCTTTAATTTACAAATTATTTATTGTCACAAATTTCGCGTTTTTATGATCCTCCAGTAAAAGGTTACAACCATTTGAGTGTTGCAAACTTTGATAGGTGTAGGGCGCTCCGAACAGATATTAAGGCCATTTGAAGTTTTATCAGGTTTTCATTTTGGACTCAAGGGTAGCATAGCTATGACCAATAGCTTACATTGAGAAGAGTACTTTATTGTCACAAAATTTCGGGGTTTTATGACGCTCCAGTGAAAAGTTACAAGCATTTGTATGTTGCAAAGTTTGTTAGGTGTAAGATGCAGCGTATAGAAGATAGGGCCATGTGAAGATTCATCAGTGTTTCATTTTGGACTCAAGGGTAGAATAGCTATGACCCATAACTTAAACTGACAAGAGGCACGAGTACTTCATTGTCACAAAATTTGAAGGTTTTTATGACGCTTCAGCAAAAAGTTATAAGCATTTGAAAGTTGCAAACTTTGATAGGTGTAGTACGCACCGTATAGAAGTTAGGGCCATTTAAAGATTCATCAGTGTTTCATTTTGGACTCCAGGGTCGCTTAAATTGATAAGAGTACTTTATTGTCACAAAATTTCGAAGTTTTATGACGCTCCAGTAAAAAGTTACAACCATTTGTATGTTGCAAACTTTAATAGGTGTAACACGCAGCGTATAGAAGATAGGCACATTTGAAGATTCATCAGAGTTTCATTTTGGACTCAAGGGTAGCATAGCTATGACCGATAGCTTAATTTGAGAAGAGTACTTTATTGTCACAAAATTTCAAGGTTTTATTGACGCTCCAGTAAAAAGTTACAAGCATTTGTATGTTGCAAACTTTGATAGGTGTAAGACGCAGCGTAAAAAGTTACAACCATTTGTATGTTGCAATCTTTAATTTAGTAGAACGCATCGTATAGAAGATAGAGCCATTGGAAGTTTTATCAGTGTTTCATTTCCAACTCAAAGGTAGTGTTCGCGCCGTAGCCCTCCTGACAACGGCTGCTGCCTGCGCACCGTCACCATGCGACTCTGCGCGGGGCTCAGTGCGGAAAGAATTCCCCTCATTGGGTCCCGCCAAAGTCGTGTAGCAGGCCGCAGCCATCTTTATTTTTATGAAAGTGCTGACGCAGGCAGCGGAGGAGAGCCGGTCGGCAATACTGCGTGCCGACGGCAGTTGGATTCGAGCAGTCAACCAAGAAGGTTATCGTACAAGTCATCACAATCAACTACTAATTAATAACTATACATACAAACAATTAGGCTACACCTAATCTTAATTTAATTGAAATACTTAAAGTTAATGTTCGTATCATTCTCTAATTAATATTTAAATACGTGAAGTTAATAACTTTAATTTACGGATAAATCCAATAAACAAACAACAAACAAAAAAATGGAAGCAGAGAGATGCAACGAGTTAAGAAACATGGTCCTTCGAGCCGCATTCCAACTGCGCCCGGTAAGTGTTTAATAATTATTTATTCAATATATTATTAAATCATTTCATATTGCATAGTCATTTTTTGATTTATGTTTTTTATCGCGTAATTCGCGTTTGGGTACGGTCGTCGCGGTAAACGGTACATTTCCGTATCGTCACTTGTGTGAGTGTGTGTGTGTATGGATTCTTGCACAGCAGCAGGTACTGGAATTTACATTTTTTAAATAAATTCTTAGCACGGCCGCTGCGTAATTCGGTTCGCAGTCTGCAGCTCAAAGCGCTGCCGACGCCGGTTACCATAAGCTGTGTACAGCTGCTTGTGCGCAGATTTTTCCACAGCCGCTGTGCATGCTATTGCCATTGCCGCTATCCGCTGTTCCGTTGTGCATTCGGTGCCCTAGTTTTGAGTGTTGCTTTGTTCGTTGATACGAATTAAGGCGGGTGTCACACTCACACCTCTCGTGGGTCAGCTGTTCGGGCTATCTGTGTTGCGTGCGTATAAGTCGAAGTCGTACCGTGTTGTAAGTAAGCGGTGGGAGCTTATTGTTTTCGCTTCTACATTGGCGTGGGGGTCTACAGCTCACTGCGCTGCCCAGAGCCTGTTTACTGTACGTTGTGTACCGTTGTTGATGAACCGGTAACTTACACCGTTGCCGGTAGTTTTCCGTACTAACGGGTCAACAACTGTTAACGTGGGAGAGGATCGACACTTGTCGACACGACTGCGGTGTAATTAGGTTCGCAGTCCGCAGCTCACAGCGCTGCCGACCCCCTTTTTATCGCAAACCGTGTGCCAGCGGTGCTTGAGCATCCCCATATTACTACGTTGGAAAATACGTATACTCGTGGATCTCCGTACTTCACCGTTTTCGCAGCACACAGCGCTGCCAACGTTTTCTCTCTTTTGTTTTGATATTACCCTGCATCGGTGTACCCACGAGCGACGCAAGGTCCGGGTCACATACAGCAGCTCATAGCGCTGCGGTGGGTATTTCAAGTTGGGGTTCTACTTATTTATGTTTTTGATTGTAGTTGCTCAGTGCTGTCGTCATTGCCTGGGCTTCGCGTAGTTCATTTCTACTGGGGATTGTCTTTTGCGTTGTGTGGACTTTTCAGTGATAATAAGGCGTGTGTTATATCGGTCACGTCAGCGGGTCAATTGTGTACACATATAGCTGGGTAACTGGGTGTATCGACGGGAAGGTGTAGTGTTTTTCCGTGTTCTGCTTGCGTTTTGCCATCATTGAGCTGCGTTCTCAGGTCAAGCGGTCTGCAACTATGCTGACTCCGCTGATAGACGCGGCTGATAGCCTGACCGCGTTTGTTATTGAGTTCGAGCGGAACTCTTCCGCCTCCCAAAATCTTGAATATCTTCGCCATGATCTGACTGAATTGGCAGACTTATGGCAGGCGTTGAAGGAGTCGAAGGCTGCAGCGGTCATTGAAGCGAATTTAGACGAGAAATGCGTAGCCATCAAAGAGTCTATACGGCAACGATTCGCAGCAAGTTTTGCCATGTATAAACAGGGTCATGCTCGGATCAGTGGTCTAATGCAATCCCTGACCGTCTCTCCAGCGGTGCCTTCCGAGGCGTCGGCTGAGCTGTCTTCTCAATCCCATAGTATTCCGGTGCCTCCCTGTGATATTGAGATTTTCGGGGGGGAGTACTCCAAGTGGATCACCTTCCGTGATATGTCCACGGCGCTGTTCCTTCGGAACGGTCGGTTATCTAACATCGAGCGGATGTATCACCTGAGGGCAAAGACTAGGGGGGGCGCGAGAAATCGTGGACCGATGCCAACTGCCCAATAGCGGTTTTGATCAGGCGTGGGCGAGGCTTACTGCCCGGTACGAAAATCGGCGCAAGCTCATTAATTGCCAGCTGAAGTCCCTATTCACAATGCTTACCATAGGTACAGAAAGTGGGTCGGAGTTAAAGAGGCTGCAGCGGGAAGTTAGCAACTGCATTATGGCGTTGCAGGAGCTGTCGGTGGATGTAGGCAGCTGGGATCCAATTTTTATATACTGGAGTTCCATTCTGTTGCCGGAGAGGACCCTTTCTCTTTGGGAGCAATCCCTTGCAGATCATGCGGATATACCGACTTGGGTGGCGATGGAGGAGTTCCTCTCGAAACGGTTCCAAACTTTGGAGGCGGTCTCTGATGTCTGCCAGACGGATCACGCACGGGAGCCTGCGGGGAGTCGCTCAACAACACTCCGTAATAGCCACGTGCAGGCTCATCAGGCAAGGGTCAATCCGGAAGGGTGTAAGATATGTACACTACCAGGCCATCGGGTCTCCCACTGCTCTACTTTCATCAACGCTGATGTATCAGAGCGATGGGGATGGGTAAATCGCTTCCACTTGTGCGTGAATTGTTTGAAGGGGGATCATCGTGTGTCAAATTGCACGAGTAAAAAACGATGTTTTACGTGTCAAGAGCGGCACCATACTCTGCTACACCGTGAGCCGCTCCCGAACCGGAGTATAAGAGGCCCACCACGCACGACGCCGCCTCGAGGCAGACGATCATCCAACGGACGCAACGCGGCCACCAAGTTGGCTCAACCTGCTACACCTTCCTTCGCCCACGCTGCACGGGTGGTACCTGCTATAGTCCAGGGACGATCCGGTCCATATCGAGCTCGAGGTCGGCTACCCAAACGTGTGCTTTTAGGTACCGCCATTATTCACGTATGGTATCAGGGAGTCAATTACATGGCCCGTGCATTGATCGACCCAGGGTCGGAAGGGTCTTTTATCTCAGATCAGCTCCAACGACGCCTACGACTCCCTACGCGTACCGTGCATGCCCAAGTGTCCGGGGTAAGCAATGTGGTGGCAGCTAACGTGACAAAAGCGTGCGATTTAATGTTAGGGTCACCTCTCGACAGTTCTGTGCGGTTGAGGCCGGCCACCCGGTCGAAGAGCTCTTGCAGAGATTCTGGGAGGTGGAGGAACCGCCTAGGGAGAGACGGTTGTCACCCGGTGACCAGGCTTGCCTGGATTTGTATTCCCGGACCACTTACAGAGAGTCTTCTGGGCGGTATGTAGTAGAACTACCGTTCAAATCAAGACACCTGCCTGAGGAGTCGCTTGGGGCTTCTCGGCACATTGCGTTAAAGCAGTTCGAGCGCAATGAAGGCAGGTTACTCCGTAACCCTGAGCAGAAAGACCAATATGACTCCGTGGAACAGGAGTACTTGACTCTTGATCATATGGTCAAAGTCCCGCCTCCACCTTCAGGCGCTCTTGCTCACTATTATTTGCCTCATCATGCGGTAATGAAACCCGAGAGTACGACCACCAAGCTGCGAGTGGTATTCAATGCGTCTCAAGCAACCACTAGCACCCTCAGCTTGAATGATGTCTTATATACGGGTCCCACCTTGCAGGCTGACTTGACACAACTTATCGTGCGATGGCGAATGTTTCAGTTCGTCTTTAATGGAGATCTGCAAAAGATGTATCGGCAGATTAGAGTAGCTCCAAAGCACACCCATAACCAGCGAATTGTTTTTAGGGCCTCTCCTGCAGCGCCAGCCTACGATTACGAGCTACAAACGGTTACCTTCGGAGTCAACTGTGCACCTTACTTAGCGACTAGGACATTGGAACAGCTCGCAACGGATGTCGAGGAGGACCTACCCCTAGCAGCCCGGGTATTGCGTGAATGTATGTATGTGGACGACGCCTTGGTCGGCACACATGATGTGAACGTAGCGATACAGACTCGAGATGAGTTGATCCGTGCACTCGACTCTGCCGGCTTTTCCATGCGAAAGTGGACAGCCAATACGGAAGCCATTCTCTCCTCTTTGCCTCCGGACCACTTGCTCCGAGAGGACTTTCTGAAGCTGGATGAAGCTAGCTTGACTAAAACATTAGGAATCCGGTGGAACGCAAAGACTGATCATTTCTACTTTCATCTGCAGCCCATTTGCTTCGACCCACGAGCCACCAAACGCATGGTGCTATCGATTATAGCTCAACTGTTTGATCCAGCCGGATGGCTGGCACCTGTTGTGATCGTGGCCAAGATCTTGATGCAACAGATTTGGGGGGACAAAACTGACTGGGACGAATCGCTGACCCTCGCTTTATCCAGTCGTTGGAGGGAATTTTTAGGGGCTTATGACGACATCTCGCAGATTCGAATTCCTCGTTGGGTGGGGTCTGCACCGGATGTAGATATCCAGTTCCATGCGTTTTGTGATGCTTCGCAAGCGGCATACGCCGCCGCGCTGTATGTGCGATGCCAGTGCGGCGATACTGTCACATCCCACTTATTAGTGGCTAAGTCGCGGGTCGCACCTCTTAAGACGTTGTCCTTACCTCGCTTAGAACTCTGTGGCGCGGTATTGTTATCCGAGTTGGTGGCGGCACTTCGGACAAGGTTGGGGGTCACCTCCAGTAACTTGTTTTATTGGACGGATTCGACCATAGTTTTGGCTTGGCTCCAGAAGTCCCCGCATATATGGAAAACCTTCGTAGCTAATCGGGTTACCACCATTTCCAGTAAAGTAGGTGTAGAATGTTGGAGACATGTCAGGTCTGCAGACAATCCGGCTGATCTTGCCAGTCGGGGGGTAACTCCAGCAGCACTTGTTCATAGTCATTTATGGTGGAACGGTCCGGGATGGCTTACCCACGACTCAAATTCCTGGCCTCAGCCTTCGAAAATCGCTAGTCCGGACGCCCTGGAGGAACAGCGCAACGTTACTACGCATACAAGCCAGGTCAAACAGCATGATGACTTGATGCTGCGTTTCTCGTCGTTGCCGCGAGCTCTGCGGGTTGTATCCTATATCCTGCGCTTTTCTAAATACGCTATGCGAAAGCTACGTGACCACGCCCCACCCCCGGGATCGCCTATCACGACTGCAGAGATTGTTGCCGCTACACTGCTCGTAACGACCATAGCGCAGCAGATGTACTACCCCGAGGAGTATGGATGCCTGCAGAACGGGCAACCCATTTCCAACTCGAGTTCTCTGCTCACCTTGAACCCCTTCCTTCATTCCGATGGGTCGATTCGAGTGAATGGACGTCTAGCGCATTCCACTCAGATCCCGTTCTCCGAACGGCACCCACAAATTTTGCCGTACCACGGACAATTTACACGACTGCTCGTTGAGTTCATCCATCAAATTTCTTTGCATGGGGGAAATCAGCTTATGCTTCGGCTCCTTCGAACTCAATATTGGGTTCCACGCGCAAAGGTTTTAGTCAAGGGTACCATTTTACGATGTAAAACTTGCCTGGTAGAAAAGAAACGTAGATTGAGCCAGATCATGGCGCCTTTGCCCCCTGAACGCACCACCCTGTCTCGTCCTTTCGCCACCGCGGGGGTTGATTTTGCGGGTCCCTTTGAAATTAAAACGTTTCAAGGGCGGGGGTATAAAATGACAAAAGGCTACGTGTGCATCTTTGTGTGTTTCGCCACCAAGGCCGCCCATTTGGAAGCTACCACGGATTTAACTACCCAGGCCTTTTTAGCCGCCCTGTATAGATTCATTGGGCGACGGGGGTGCCCAGCTAACATTTACTCCGACAATGGAAAGAATTTTGTGGGAGCCGAAAAGGTAGTGCGTATGGAGCTGGCACGTGTGATTCGAGAAGCTAAGGACCAGGCAACCACGCAGCATTGGTTTCACCAATTGAAATGGCATTTTATACCTCCAAATTCTCCCCATACAAAATTCTCCCCAAATTCTCCTTCAAACACCATTTCAAACGAATGGGTGGGCAGATCCGGTATACGTATGAGGAGTTAGCAACGGTACTAGCCCGCGTCGAGGCATGTCTGAATTCTTGACCTATTAGCGCACTCAGTGACTCAGGGAATCTTTAGCCTTCCTCGTAAAACGGTAGCAGTAGATCTCGCCTGGCTATGCCACGGGATAGAATTGTAGTACTCTACGTAGTCTTGAAGACGTTATTTCTCCTACTAATACCATCCTAACTTCTATTATTAGACTTCTCGTAAGCACATGCCTAATTCTAAAATTTGATTTTCCACAGACCTTCCCATCGTGCCGAGCTGACTGGCGTGGAAGACGCTACATCGGGCCGTGCCTGACCTGCGCTCCGCGGGTACAGTTGGTGTTCCCAGCCCCCGTGATGCTACAGGGGTCTGCAACATACCAGGGGTCTGCAACCTACCACACTTCGGGGGCAGTGGCGCCGTCTCGCGCCCACGATGTGTTGACCGACTCCACCCCTAAAGCGGCAGTTATTCCATCGCGGCCCCGAGCCCGGTCTGCACCACCTGCCGCGCGCTCGCTACTAACGGGGCCGACGAGCGTCCGCCGCCTTCCCAATCAGGGGTCCACGCCAGGGAGCGGTGCACCACGGACGCCACATCCGATGGCCGCAGTGGAGGCTGCACCATCCCGCGCCCCAGTGGTGGCTGCGACATCTCGCGCCCCACTGGTGGCCGCGACAGCCCGACCAGCAGCGGCAGTCGTGTACCCGGCAGCGGCTCCACAACGCCCGTGCGAGATGTGCAAGCGTTGGGGGCACACCATCGCAGTGTGCCGGGCGTTCCTGGCCTTGTCATCGCGGCGCAGGAGAGATGTGGTCGGAAACCGAAAGCTGTGTTTCGTGTGCCTGGGGGTGAAATGCTTCACCCACAGCTGCGAACAGCCGGGGTGCCCCCGGTGCCACCGGCGGCATCATCACCTCTTGCATTGAGGGGTGCACCAGGATGGGAGCCGGCGGGAATAGGTCGTCATCTCTCTTGCAATACTGCAAGGGGGGCGGCATGTTCGCGCCGGAGCCCTCCTGACAACGGCTGCTGCCTGCGCACCGTCACCATGCGACTCTGCGCGGGGCTCAGTGCGGAGAGAATTCCCCTCATTGGGTCCCGCCAAAGTCGTGTAGCAGGCCGCAGCCATCTTTATTTATTTATAAAGTGCTGACGCAGGCAGTGGAGGAGAGCCGGTCGGCAATACTGCGTGCCGACGGCAGTTGGATTCGAGCAGTCAACCAAGAAGGTTATCGTACAAGTCATCACAATCAACTACTAATTAATAACTATACATACAAACAATTAGGCTACACCTAAACTTAATTTAATTGAAATACTTAAAGTTAATCTTCGTATCATTCTCTAATTAATATTTAAATACGTGAAGTTAATAACTTTAATTTACGGATAAATCCAATAAACAAACAACAAACAAAAAATGGAAGCAGAGAGATGCAACGAGTTAAGAAACAGGTAGCATTGCTATAACCGATAGCTTAAACTGACAAGAGTACTTTATTGTCACAAAATTTCGAACTTTTATGACGCTCCAGTAAAAAGTTACAGCCATTTGTATGTTGCAAACTTTCATAGGTGTAGGACGCAGCGTATAGAAGATAGGGACATTTGAAGATTCATCAGTGTTTGATTTTGGACTCAAGGGTGGCTTAAATTGACTACAGTACAACCATTTGTAAGTTGCAAATTTTAATAGGTATAGGATGCAGCGTATAGAAAATAGGGACATTTGAAGATTCATAAGTGTTTCATTTTGGACTCAAGGGTGGAATAGCTACGACTGATAGTTTAAATTGACAAGAGGCACGAGTACTTCATTGTCACAAGATTTCAATGTTTTATGGCGCTCCAATAAAAAGTTACAAGCATTTGAATGTTGCAAACTTTGTTAGGTGTAGTACGCACCGTATAGAAGTTAGGGCCATTGGAAGTTTTATCAATATCTCAATTTGGACTCAAGAGTAGCATAGCTATGACCGATGGCTTAAATTGACAAATTATTTATTTTCACAAATTTCGCGTTTAATGATGCTCCAGTAAAAGGTTACAACCATTTGAATGTTGCAAACTTTGATAGGTGTAGGACGTACCGTATAAAAGATAGGGCCATTTGAAGATTCATTTGTGTTTCATTTTGGACTCATGGGTAGAATAGCTACGACTGATAGCTTAAATTGAAAAGAGGCGCGAGTACTTCATTGTCACAAACTTTCAAGGATTTATGGCGCTCCAGTAAAAAGTTACAAGCATTTGAATGTTGCAAAGTTTGATAGGTGTAAGACGCAGCGTATAGAAGATAGGACCATTTGAAATTTCATCAGTGTTTCATTTTGGACTCAAGGGTAGCTTAAATTGACAAGAATACTTTATTGTCACAAAATTTCGAAGTTTTATGACGCTCCAGTAAAAAGTTACAACCATTTGTATGTTGCAAACTTGAATAGGTGTAGGACGCAGTGTATAGAAGATAGAGCCATTGGAAGTTTTATCAGTGTTTCATTTTGGACTCAAGGGTAGCTTAAATTGACAAGAATACTTTATTGTCACAAAATTGCGAAGTTTTATGACGCTCCAGTAAAAAGTTACAACCATTTGTATGTTGCAAACTTTAATAGGTGTAGGACGTAGTGTATAGAAGGTAGAGCCGTTTGAAGATTCATATGCGTTTCAGTTTGTAGTCAAGGTTAGTACTTTATTGTCACAAAATTTCGAGGTTTTATGGACGCTCCAGTAAAAAGTTACAAGCATTTGTATGTTGCAAACTTTGATAGGTGTAAGACGCAGCGTAAAAAGTTACAACCATTTGTATGTTGCAATCTTTAATTTAGTAGGACGCAGCGTATAGAAGATAGAGCTATTGGAAATTTTATCAGTGTTTCATTTTCAACTGAAAGGTAGCATACCTATGACCGATAGCTTAATTTGAGAAGAGTACTTTATTGTTACAAAATTTCGAGGTTTTATGAGGCTGAAGTAAAAAGTTACAAGCATTTGTATGTTGCAATCTTTAATAGGTGTAGGACGCAGCGTATAGAAGATAGAGCCATTGGAAGTTTTATCAGTGTTTCCTTTTCAACTCAAAGGTAGCATAGCTATGACCGATAGCTTAAATTGACTAGAGTACTTTATTGTCACAAAATTTCGCGTTTTTATGATGCTCCAGTAAAAGGTTACAACCATTTGTATGTTGCAAACTTTGATAGGTGTAGGGCGCACCGTACAGAAATTAAGGCCATTTGAAGTTTTATCAGTGTTTCATTTTGGACTCCAGGGTAGATTAGCTATGACTGATAGCTTAAATTAATAAGAGGCACGAGTACTTCATTGTCACAAAATTTGAAGGTTTAATGACGCTTAAATAAAATTGTACAAACATTTGAAAGTTGCAAACTTTGATAGGTGTAGTACGCACCGTATAGAAGTTAGGGCCATTTGAATCTTTATCAGTGTTTCATTTTGGACTCAAGGGTCGCTTAAATAGACAAGAGTACTTTATTGTCACAAAATTTCGAAGTTTTATGACGCTCCAGTAAAAAGTTACAACCATTTGTATGTTGCAAACGTTAATAGGTGTAGGACGCAGGGTATAGAAGATAGGGACATTTGAAGATTCATCAGTGTTTCATTTTGGACTCAAGGGTAGCTTAAATTGACTAGAGTACTTTATTGTCCCAAAATTTCGAAGTTTTATGACGCTCCAGTCAAAAGTTACAACCATTTGTATGCTGTAAATTTTAATAGGTATTGGACGCAGCGGATAGAAGATAGGGCCATTTGAAGATTCATAAGTGTTTCATTTTGGACTCAATTGTGGAATAGCTCCGACTGATAGTTTAAATTGACAAGAGGCACGAGTACTTCATTGTCACAAGATTTCAATGTTTTATGGCGCTCCAATAAAAAGTTACAAGCATCTGAATGTTGCAAACTTTGTTAGGTGTAGTACGCACTGTATAGAAGTTAGGGCCATTGGAAGTTTTATCAGTATTTCAATTTGGACTCAAGAGTAGCATAGCTATGACCGATAGCTTAAATTGACAAATTATTTATTGTCACAAATTTCGCGTTTTTATGATGCTCCAGTAAAAGGTTACAACCATTTGAATGTTGCAAACTTTGATAATTGTAGGGCGCTCCGTACAGAAATTAAGGCCATTTGAAGTTTTATCAGTGTTTCATTTTGGACTCCAGGGTAGATTAGCTATGACTGATAGCTTAAATTAATAAGAGGCACGAGTACTTCATTGTCACAAAATTTGAAGGTTTAATGACGCTTAAATAAAATTGTACAAACATTTGAATGTTGCAAACTTTGATAGGTGTAGTACGCACCGTATAGAAGTTAGGGCCATTTGAATCTTTATCAGTGTTTCATTTTGGACTCAAGGGTCGCTTAAATAGACAAGAGTACTTTATTGTCACAAAATTTCGAAGTTTTATGACGCTCCAGTAAAATGTTACAACCATTTGTATGTTGCAAACGTTAATAGGTGTAGGACGCAGGGTATAGAAGATAGGGACATTTGAAGATTCATCAGTGTTTCATTTTGGACTCAAGGGTAGCTTAAATTGACTTCAGTACTTTATTGTCCCAAAATTTCGAAGTTTTATGACGCTCCATTCAAAAGTTACAACCATTTGTATGCTGTAAATTTTAATAGGTATAGGACGCAGCGGATAGAAGATAGGGCCATTTGAAGATTCATAAGTGTTTCATTTTGGACTCAAGGGTGGAATAGCTCCGACTGATAGTTTAAATTGACAAGAGGCACGAGTACTTCATTGTCACAAGATTTCAATGTTTTATGGCGCTCCAATAAAAAGTTACAAGCATCTGAATGTTGCAAACTTTGTTAGGTGTAGTACGCACTGTATAGAAGTTAGGGCCATTGGAAGTTTTATCAGTATTTCAATTTGGACTCAAGAGTAGCATAGCTATGACCGATAGCTTAAATTTACAAATTATTTATTGTCACAAATTTCGCGTTTTTATGATGCTCCAGTAAAAGGTTACAACCATTTGAATGTTGCAAACTTTGATAATTGTAGGGCGCTCCGTACAGAAATTAAGGCCATTTGAAGTTTTATCAGTGTTTCATTTTGGACTCAAGGGTAGATTAGCTATGACTGATAGCTTAACTTGATAAGAGGCACGAGTACTTCATCGTCACAAACTTTCAAGGATTTATGGCGCTCCAGTAAAAAGTTACAAACATTTGAATGTTGCAAACTTTGATAGGTGTAGGACGCACCGTATAGAAGTTGGGGCTATTTGAATTTTATCAGTGTTTCATTTTCGACTCAAAGGTAGCATAGCTATGACCGATAGCTTAATTTGAGAAGAGTACTTTATTGTCACAAAATTTAGAGGTTTTATGACGCTGAAGTAAAAAGTTACAAGCATTTGTATGTTGCAATCTTTAATAGGTGTAGGACGCAGCGTATAGAAGATAGAGCAATTGGAAGTACTATCAGTGTTTCCTTTTCAACTCAAAGGTAGCATAGCTATGACCGATAGCTTAAATAGGTGTAGGACGCAGTGTATAGAAGAGAGCCATTTGAAGATTCATAAGTGTTTCATTTTGGACTCAAGGGTAGCATAGCTATGACCGATAGCTTAATTTGAGAAGAGTACTTTATTGTCACAAAATTTCGAGGTTTTATGGACGCTCCAGAAGAAAGAGCCATTGGAAGTTTTATCAGTGTTTCCTTTTCAACTCAAAGGTAGCATAGCTATGACCGATAGCTTAAATTGACAAGAGTACTTTATTGTCACAAAATTTCGCGTTTTTATGATGCTCCAGTAAAAGGTTACAACCATTTGTATGTTGCAAACTTTGATAGGTGTAGGGCCCACCCTACAGAAGTTAAGGCCTTTTGAAGTTTTATCAGTGTTTCATTTTGGACTCCAGGGTAGATTAGCTATGACTGACAGCTTAAATTGATAAGAGGCACGAGTACTTCATTGTCACAAAATTTGAAGGTTTAATGACGCTTCAATAAAATTGTACAAGCATTTGAATGTTGCAAACTTTGATAGGTGTAGTACGCACCGTATAGAAGTTAGGGCCATTTGAAGTTTTATCAGTGCTTCATTTTGGGTTCAAGGATACCGTAGCTATGACCGCTAGCTTAAATTGACAAGAGTATTTTAATATCACAAAATTTCCAGGTTTTATGACGCTCCAGTAAAAAGTTACAACCATTTGTATGTTGCAAACTTTATTAGGTATAGGACGCAGCGTATAGGAGATAGGGCCATTTGTAGATTCATAAGAATTTCATTTTGGACTCAAGGGTAGCATAGCTATGACCGATAGCTTAAATTGACAAGAGTATTTTATTGTCACAAAATTTCGAGGTTTTATGGACGCTCCAGTAAAAAGTTACAAGCATTTGTATGCTGCAAACTTTGATAGTTGTAAGACGCAGCGTAAAAAGTTACAACCATTTGAATGTTGCAAGCTATAATTTAGTAGGACGCAGCGTATAGCAGATAGAGCCATTGGAAGTTTTATCAGTGTTTCATTTTCAACTGAAAGGTAGCATAGCTATGACCGATAGCTTAATTTGAGAAGAATACTTTATTGTCACAAAATTTGAAGGTTTAATGACGCTTAAATAAAATTGTACAAGCATTTGAATCTTGTAAACTTTGATAGGTGTAGTACGCACCGTATAGAAGTTAGGGCCATTTGAATCTTTATCAGTGTTTCATTTTGGACTCAAGGGTCGCTTAAATAGACAAGAGTACTTTATTGTCACAAAATTTCGAAGTTTTATGACGCTCCAGTAAAAAGCTACAACCATTTGTATGTTGCAAACTTTAATAGGTGTACGACGCAGGGTATAGAAGATAGGGACATTTGAAGACTCATCAGTGTTTCATTTTGGACTCAAGGGTAGCTTAAATTGACTACAGTACTTTATTGTCCCAAAATTTCGAAGTTTTATGACGCTCCAGTCAAAAGTTACAAACATTTGTATGTTGCAAATTTTAATAGGTATAGGACGCAGCGGATAGAAGATATGGCCATTTGAAGATTCATAAGTGTTTCATTTTGGACTCAAGGGTGGAATAGCTCCGACTGATAGTTTAAATTGACAAGAGGCACGAGTACTTCATTGTCACAAGATTTCAATGTTTTATGGCGCTCCAATAAAAAGTTACAAGCATTTGAATGTTGCAAACTTTGTTAGGTGTAGTAGGCACTGTATAGAAGTTAGGCCCATTGGAAGTTTTATCAGTCTTTCAATTTGGACGCAAGAGTAGCATAGCTATGACCGATAGCTTAAATTGTCAAATTATTTATTGTCACAAATTTCGCGTTTTTATGATGCTCCAGTAAAAGGTTAGAACCATTTGACTGTTGCAAACTTTGATAATTGTAGGGCGCTCCGTACAGAAATTAAGGCCATTTGAAGTTTTATCAGTGTTTCATTTTGGACTCCAGGGTAGATTAGCTATGACTGATAGCTTAAATTGATAAGAGGCACGAGTACTTCATTGTCACAAAATTTGAAGGTTTAATGACGCTTCAATAAAATTGTACAGGCATTTGAATGTTGCAAACTTTGATAGGTGTAGTACGCACCGTATATAAGTTAGGGCCATTTGAATCCTTATCAGTGTTTCATTTTGGACTCAAGGGTCGCTTAAATTGACAAGAGTACTTTATTGTCACAAAATTTCGAACCTTTATGACACTCCAGTAAAAAGTTACAACCATTTGTATGTTGCAAACTTTCATAGGTGTAGGACGCAGCGTATAGAAGATAGGGACATTTGAAGATTCATCAGTGTTTGATTTTGGACTCAAGGGTGGCTTAAATTGACTACAGTACAACCATTTGTAAGTTGCAAATTTTAATAGGTATAGGATGCAGCGTATAGAAAATAGGGCCATTTGAAGAATCATAAGTGTTTCATTTTGGACTCAAGGGTGGAATAGCTACGACTGATAGTTTAAATTGACAAGAGGCACGAGTACTTCATTGTCACAAGATTTCAATGTTTTATGGCGCTCCAATAAAAAGTTACAAGCATTTGAATGTTGCAAACTTTGTTAGGTGTAGTGGGCACCGTATAGAAGTTAGGGCCATTGGAAGTTTTATCAATATTTCAATTTGGACTCAAGAGTAACATAGCTATGACCGATAGCTTAAATTGACAAATTATTTATTGTCACAAATTTCGCGTTTAATGATGCTCCAGTAAAAGGTTACAACCATTTGAATGTTGCAAACTTTAATAGGTGTAGGACGCACCGTATAAAAGATAGGGCCATTTGAACATTCATTTGTGCTTCATTTTGGACTCAAGGGTAGAATAGCTACGACTGATAGCTTAAATTGAAAAGAGGCGCGAGTACTTCATTGTCAAAAACTTTCAAGGATTTATGGCGCTCCAGTAAAAAGTTACAAGCATTTGAATGTTGCAAAGTTTGATAGGTGTAAGACGCAGCGTATAGAAGATAGGACCATTTGAAATTTCATCAGTGTTTCATTTTGGACTCAAGGGTAGCTTAAATTGACAAGAATACTTTATTGTCACAAAATTTCGAAGTTTTATGACGCTCCAGTAAAAAGTTACAACCATTTGTATGTTACAAACTTGACGCAGTGTATAGAAGATAGAGCCATTGGAAGTTTTATCAGTGTTTCATTTTGGTCTCAAGGGTAGCTTAAATTGACAAGAATACTTTATTGTCACAAAATTTCGAAGTTTTATGACGCTCCAGTAAAAAGTTACAACCATTTGTATGTTGCAAACTTGAATAGGTGTAGGACGCAGTGTATAGATGATACAGCCATTGGAAGTTTTATCAGTGTTTCATTTTGGACTCAAGGGTAGCTTAAATTGACAAGAATACTTTATTGTCACAAAATTGCGAAGTTTTATGACGCTCCAGTAAAAAGTTACAACCATTTGTATGTTGCAAACTTTAATAGGTGTAGGACGTAGTGTATAGAAGATAGAGCCATTTGAAGATTCATATGCGTTTCAGTTTGGAGTCAAGGTTAGCATAGCTATGACCGATAGCTTAATTTGAGAAGAGTACTTTATTGTCACAAAATTTCGAGGTTTTATGGACGCTCCAGTAAAAAGCTACAAACATTTGTATGTTGCAAACTTTGATAGGTGTAAAACGCAGCGTAAGAAGTTACAACCATTTGTATGTTGCAATCTTTAATTTAGTAGGACGCAGCGTATAGAAGATAGAGCCATTGGAAGTTTTATCAGTGTTTCATTTTCAACTGAAAGGTAGCATAGCTATGACCGATAGCTTAATTTGAGAAGAGTACTTTATTGTCACAAAATTTCGAGGTTTTATGACGCTGAAGTAAAAAGTTACAAGCATTTGTATGTTGCAATCTTTAATAGGTGTAGGACGCAGCGTATAGAAGATAGAGCCATTGGAAGTTTTATCAGTGTTTCCTTTTCAACTCAAAGGTAGCATAGCTATGACCGATAGCTTAAATTAACAAGAGTACTTTATTGTCACAAAATTTCGCGTTTTTATGATGCTCCAGTAAAAGGTTACAACCATTTGTATGTTGCAAACTTTGATAGGTGTAGGGCCCACCGTACAGAAATTAAGGCCATTTGAAGTTTTATCAGTGTTTCATTTTGGACTCCAGGGTAGATTAGCTATGACTGATAGCTTAAATTGATAAGAGGCACGAGTACTTCATTGTCACAAAATTTGTAGGTTTAGTGACGCTTCAATAAAATTGTACAAGCATTTGAATGTTGCAAACTTTGATAGGTGTAGGACGTACCGTGTAGAAATTAGGGCCTTTGGAAGTTTTATCAGTATTTCAATTTGGAATCAAGAGTAGCATAGCTATGACCGATAGCTTAAATTGACAAATTATTTATTGTCACAAATTTCGCGATTTTATGATGCTCCAGTAAAAGGTTACAATTTGAATGTTGCAAACTTTGATAGGTGTAGGACGCACCATATAGAAGTTGGGGCTATTTGAAGTTTTATCAGTGTTTCATTTTCGACTCAAAGGTAGCGTAGCTATGACCATTAGCTTACATTGAGAAGGGTACTTTATTGTCACAAAATTTCGAGGTTTTATGACGCTCCAGTAAAAAGTTACAACCATTTGTATGTTGCAATCTTTAGTAGGTGTAGGACGCAGTGTATAGAAGATAGAGGCATGCGTACCGTACAGAAACTAGGGCTATTGAAAGTTTTATCAGTGTTTCATTTTGGACTCAAGGGTAGCTTAAATTGACAAGATTACTTTAATGTCACAAAATTTCAAGGTTTTATGACGCTCCAGTAAAAAGTTACAAGCATTTGAATGTTGTAAACTTTGATAGGTGTAGTACGCCCCGTATAGAAGTTAGGGCCATTTGAAGTTTTATCAGTATTTCATTTTGGACTCAAGGGTAGCTTAAATTGACAAGAGTACTTTATTGTCACAAAATTTCAAAGTTTTATGACGCTCCAGTTAAAAGTTACAAACATTTGTATGTTGCAAACTTTGATAGGTGTAGGACGCAGCGTACAGAAGATAGGGCCATTGGAAATTTTATCAGTGTTTCATTTTGGACTCAAGGGTAGCATAGCTATGACCGATAACTTAAATTTACAAGAGTACTTTATTGTCACAAAATTTCGAGGGTTTATGACGCTCCAGTAAAACGTTACAACCATTTGTTTGTTGCAAAGTTTGATTGGTGTAGGACGCAGCGTATAAAAGATAGAGCCATTTGAAGATTCATCAGTGTTTCATTTTGGACTCAAGGTTAGCATACCTTTGACTCATAACTTAAATTGACAAGAGGCACGAGTACTTTATTGTCACAAAATTTCAAGTATTTATGGCGCTCCAGTAAAAAGTTACAAGCATTTGAATGTTGCAAACTTTGGTAGTTCTAGGACGCTCCAGTAAAATGTTACAAGCATTTGTATGTTTTTATAGGTGTAGGACGCATCATATAGAAGATAGGGCCATTGGAAGTTTTATCAGTGTTTCATTTTCGACTCAAGAGTAGCATAGCTATGACCCAGAGCTTAAATTGAGAAGAGTACTTTATTGTCACAAAATTTTGAGGTTTTATGACGCTCCAGTAAAATGTTAAAAGCATTTATATGTTGCAAACTTTGATAGGTGTAAGACGCAGCATATAGAAGATAGAGCCATTTGAAGATACATCAGTGTTTAGTTTTGGAGTCAAGGGTAGAATAGCTATGACCCATAACTGAAATTGACAAGAGGCACGAGTACTTCATTGTCACAAAATTTGAAGGTTTTATGACGCTTCAGTAAAAAGTTACAACCATTTGTATGTTGTAAACTTTGATAGGTGTAGTACGCACCGTATAGAAGTTAGGGCCATTTGAAGTTTTATCAGTGTTTCATTTTAGACTCAAGGGTAGCTTAAATTTACAAGAGTACTTTATTGTCAGAAAATTTCGAATTTTTATGACGCTCCAGTAAAAAGTTACAACCATATGTGTTTTTGCAAACTTTAATAGGTGTAGAGGACCCAGCGTATAGAAGATAGGGCCATTGGAAGTTTTATCAGTGTTTCATTTTCGACTCAAGGGTAGAATAGCTATGACCGATAGCTTAAATTGAGAAGAGTACTTTATTGTCACAAAATTTTGAGGTTTTATGACGCTCCAGTAAAATGTTACAAGCATTTGTATGTTGCAAACTTTGATAGGTGTAAGACGCAACATATAGAAGATAGGGCCGCTTGAAGATTCTTCAGTATTTAATTTTGGACTCAAGGGTAGAATAGCTATGACCCATAACTTAAATTGACAAGAGGCACGAGTACTTTATTGTCAGAAAATTTGAAGGTTTTATGACGCTTCAGTAAAAAGTTACAAGCATGTAGTACGCACCGTATAGAAGTTTGGGCCATTGGAAGTTTTATCAGTGCTTCATTTTGGACTCAAGGGTAGCATAGGTATGACCGATAGCCTAAATTGACAAGAGTAATTTAATGTCCCAAAATTTCGAATTTTTATGACGCTCCAGTAAAAAGTTAAAACCATTTGAATGTTGCAAACTTTGATAGGTGTAGGGCGCACCGTATAGAAATTTAGGCAATTTAAAGTTTTATCAGTGTTTCATTTTGGACTCAAGGGCAGAATAGCTACGACTGATAGCTTAAATTGACAAGAGGCACGAGTACTTTATTGTAAATTGTAAATTTCAATGTTTTATGGCGCTCCAGTAAACAGTTACATGCATTTGAATGTTGCAAAGTTTGATAGGTGTAGAGCGTACCGTACAGAAGCTAGGGCTATTGGCAGTTTTATCAGTGTTTCATTTTGGACTCAAGGGTACAATAGTTATGGCTGATAGCTTAAATTGACAAGAGTACTTTATTGTCACAAAATTTCAAGGTTTTATGACGCTTCAGTAAAAAGTTACCAGCATTTGAATGTTGCAAACTTTGATAGGTGTGGTACGCACCGTATACAAGTTAGGGCCATTTGAAGTTTTATTAGTGTTTCGTTTTGGACTCAAGGGTAGCTTAAATTGACAAGAGTACTTTATTGTCACAAAATTTCGAAGTTTTATGACGCTCCAGTAAAAAGTTACAACCATTTGTATGTTACAAACTTGAATAGGTGTAGGACGCAGTGTATAGAAGATAGAGCCATTGGAAGTTTTATCAGTGTTTCATTTTGGTCTCAAGGGTAGCTTAAATTGACAAGAATACTTTATTGTCACAAAATTTCGAAGTTTTATGACGCTCCAGTAAAAAGTTACAACCATTTGTATGTTGCAAACTTGAATAGGTGTAGGACGCAGTGTATAGATGATACAGCCATTGGAAGTTTTATCAGTGTTTCATTTTGGACTCAAGGGTAGCTTAAATTGACAAGAATACTTTATTGTCACAAAATTGCGAAGTTTTATGACGCTCCAGTAAAAAGTTACAACCATTTGTATGTTGCAAACTTTAATAGGTGTAGGACGTAGTGTATAGAAGATAGAGCCATTTGAAGATTCATATGCGTTTCAGTTTGGAGTCAAGGTTAGCATAGCTATGACCGATAGCTTAATTTGAGAAGAGTACTTTATTGTCACAAAATTTCGAGGTTTTATGGACGCTCCAGTAAAAAGCTACAAACATTTGTATGTTGCAAACTTTGATAGGTGTAAAACGCAGCGTAAGAAGTTACAACCATTTGTATGTTGCAATCTTTAATTTAGTAGGACGCAGCGTATAGAAGATAGAGCCATTGGAAGTTTTATCAGTGTTTCATTTTCAACTGAAAGGTAGCATAGCTATGACCGATAGCTTAATTTGAGAAGAGTACTTTATTGTCACAAAATTTCGAGGTTGTATGACGCTGAAGTAAAAAGTTACAAGCATTTGTATGTTGCAATCTTTAATAGGTGTAGGACGCAGCGTATAGAAGATAGAGCCATTGGAAGTTTTATCAGTGTTTCCTTTTCAACTCAAAGGTAGCATAGCTATGACCGATAGCTTAAATTAACAAGAGTACTTTATTGTCACAAAATTTCGCGTTTTTATGATGCTCCAGTAAAAGGTTACAACCATTTGTATGTTGCAAACTTTGATAGGTGTAGGGCCCACCGTACAGAAATTAAGGCCATTTGAAGTTTTATCAGTGTTTCATTTTGGACTCCAGGGTAGATTAGCTATGACTGATAGCTTAAATTGATAAGAGGCACGAGTACTTCATTGTCACAAAATTTGTAGGTTTAGTGACGCTTCAATAAAATTGTACAAGCATTTGAATGTTGCAAACTTTGATAGGTGTAGGACGTACCGTGTAGAAATTAGGGCCTTTGGAAGTTTTATCAGTATTTCAATTTGGAATCAAGAGTAGCATAGCTATGACCGATAGCTTAAATTGACAAATTATTTATTGTCACAAATTTCGCGATTTTATGATGCTCCAGTAAAAGGTTACAATTTGAATGTTGCAAACTTTGATAGGTGTAGGACGCACCATATAGAAGTTGGGGCTATTTGAAGTTTTATCAGTGTTTCATTTTCGACTCAAAGGTAGCGTAGCTATGACCATTAGCTTACATTGAGAAGGGTACTTTATTGTCACAAAATTTCGAGGTTTTATGACGCTCCAGTAAAAAGTTACAACCATTTGTATGTTGCAATCTTTAGTAGGTGTAGGACGCAGTGTATAGAAGATAGAGGCATGCGTACCGTACAGAAACTAGGGCTATTGAAAGTTTTATCAGTGTTTCATTTTGGACTCAAGGGTAGCTTAAATTGACAAGATTACTTTAATGTCACAAAATTTCAAGGTTTTATGACGCTCCAGTAAAAAGTTACAAGCATTTGAATGTTGTAAACTTTGATAGGTGTAGTACGCCCCGTATAGAAGTTAGGGCCATTTGAAGTTTTATCAGTATTTCATTTTGGACTCAAGGGTAGCTTAAATTGACAAGAGTACTTTATTGTCACAAAATTTCAAAGTTTTATGACGCTCCAGTTAAAAGTTACAAACATTTGTATGTTGCAAACTTTGATAGGTGTAGGACGCAGCGTACAGAAGATAGGGCCATTGGAAATTTTATCAGTGTTTCATTTTGGACTCAAGGGTAGCATAGCTATGACCGATAACTTAAATTTACAAGAGTACTTTATTGTCACAAAATTTCGAGGGTTTATGACGCTCCAGTAAAACGTTACAACCATTTGTTTGTTGCAAAGTTTGATTGGTGTAGGACGCAGCGTATAAAAGATAGAGCCATTTGAAGATTCATCAGTGTTTCATTTTGGACTCAAGGGTAGCATACCTTTGACTCATAACTTAAATTGACAAGAGGCACGAGTACTTTATTGTCACAAAATTTCAAGTATTTATGGCGCTCCAGTAAAAAGTTACAAGCATTTGAATGTTGCAAACTTTGGTAGTTCTAGGACGCTCCAGTAAAATGTTACAAGCATTTGTATGTTTTTATAGGTGTAGGACGCAGCATATAGAAGATAGGGCCATTGGAAATTTTATCAGTGTTTCATTTTCGACTCAAGAGTAGCATAGCTATGACCCAGAGCTTAAATTGAGAAGAGTACTTTATTGTCACAAAATTTTGAGGTTTTATGACGCTCCAGTAAAATGTTAAAAGCATTTATATGTTGCAAACTTTGATAGGTGTAAGACGCAGCATATAGAAGATAGAGCCATTTGAAGATACATCAGTGTTTAGTTTTGGAGTCAAGGGTAGAATAGCTATGACCCATAACTGAAATTGACAAGAGGCACGAGTACTTCATTGTCACAAAATTTGAAGGTTTTATGACGCTTCAGTAAAAAGTTACAACCATTTGTATGTTGTAAACTTTGATAGGTGTAGTACGCACCGTATAGAAGTTAGGGCCATTTGAAGTTTTATCAGTGTTTCATTTTAGACTCAAGGGTAGCTTAAATTTACAAGAGTACTTTATTGTCAGAAAATTTCGAATTTTTATGACGCTCCAGTAAAAAGTTACAACCATATGTGTTTTTACAAACTTTAATAGGTGTAGAGGACCCAGCGTATAGAAGATAGGGCCATTGGAAGTTTTATCAGTGTTTCATTTTCGACTCAAGGGTAGAATAGCTATGACCGATAGCTTAAATTGAGAAGAGTACTTTATTGTCACAAAATTTTGAGGTTTTATGACGCTCCAGTAAAATGTTACAAGCATTTGTATGTTGCAAACTTTGATAGGTGTAAGACGCAACATATAGAAGATAGGGCCGCTTGAAGATTCTTCAGTATTTAATTTTGGACTCAAGGGTAGAATAGCTATGACCCATAACTTAAATTGACAAGAGGCACGAGTACTTCTTTGTCACAAAATTTGAAGCTTTTATGACGCTCCAGTAACATGTTACAAGCATTTGTATGTTGCAAACTTTGCTAGATGTAAGACGCAGTTTATAGAAGATAGGGCCATTTAAAGATCATCAGTGTTTAATTTTGGACTCAAGGGTAGAATAGCTATGACCCATAACTTAAATTGACAAGAGGCACGAGTACTTTATTTTCAGAAAATTTGAAGGTTTTATGACGCTTCAGTAAAAAGTTACAAGCATGTAGTACGCACCGTATAGAAGTTAGGGCCATTGGAAGTTTTATCAGTGCTTCATTTTGGACTCAAGGGTAGCATAGGTATGACCGATAGCCTAAATTGACAAGAGTAATTTAATGTCCCAAAATTTCGAATTTTTATGACGCTCCAGTAAAAAGTTAAAACCATTTGAATGTTGCAAACTTTGATAGGTGTAGGGCGCACCGTATAGAAATTTAGGCAATTTAAAGTTTTATCAGTGTTTCATTTTGGACTCAAGGGCAGAATAGCTACGACTGATAGCTTAAATTGACAAGAGGCACGAGTACTTTATTGTAAATTGTAAATTTCAATGTTTTATGGCGCTCCAGTAAACAGTTACATGCATTTGAATGTTGCAAAGTTTGATAGGTGTAGAGCGTACCGTACAGAAGCTAGGGCTATTGGCAGTTTTATCAGTGTTTCATTTTGGACTCAAGGGTACAATAGTTATGGCTGATAGCTTAAATTGACAAGAGTACTTTATTGTCACAAAATTTCAAGATTTTATGACGCTTCAGTAAAAAGTTACCAGCATTTGAATGTTGCAAACTTTGATAGGTGTGGTACGCACCGTATACAAGTTAGGGCCATTTGAAGTTTTATTAGTGTTTCGTTTTGGACTCAAGGGTAGCTTAAATTGACAAGAGTACTTTATTGTCACAAAATTTCGAAGTTTTATGACGCTCCAGTAAAAAGTTACAACCATTTGTATGTTGCAAAAGCACTGCGTAGCAGTCACGTGACGCCACTGAGACTTCGCAAGGAGCAGAACATTGAGGCGGCTGTTGAACATCTCAACACCGCTCTAAATAACAGCTTCGAGCTAGCCTGCCCAACTAGACCTCCTCTTAGCCGGACTCCTGTTCCATGGTGGAACCGAGAGCTTCAGGTGCTGAGGCGTGAGTCTAGAAAACTCCTCAACCGGGCCCTCAAGACGAATCTTGACGAGGACTGGGAACGATATCGACGTGTTCAGAGGGACTACAAGAAGCTAATTCGGGACTCGAAAAGGACTTCTTTTAGAGACTTCTGCAGTGATATCGAATCCCTGAGTGACACGGCAAAACTGTTGAAAGTTTTGAAAAAGGACCAAAACGCTAAGCTGGGGTCGCTCAGGAAACCTGATGGCTCCTATACGGAGAGGCAAAGTCAGACACTCAGCTTGCTGTTGGAATCACACTTTCCAGGAAATCAGGTAAGCATAGCCCGTCAACAACCACCTTTGGTTGGAAATGTTGTCAGGGCAGCTGCGCCCTCTCGACATGATTGGTATGTCGCCAGAACTGTGGCGAATGAGGCTGCTATTGGATTTGCTATCAAATCCTTTGACAGCTTCAAGTCGCCCGGACTGGATGGCATATATCCGATTGTGTTGAAGGAAGGCATTGAGTTAGTGATGGCAGCACTGAAGAAGATCTTCACTGCATGTCTCGCACTGGCCTATGTACCACGCTCTTGGAGGAGGGTGAGGGTTGCCTTCATTCCTAAGGTTGGAAGAGACGACTACACCAATCCCAAGAGCTTCAGATCTATTAGTATGACCTCGTTCATGCTAAAAAGTTTAGAACGGCTGGTGGAGCTTCGCATGCGTAGGGAGTCTCTGAAGACGCATCCACTCTCTCCATTTCAGCATGCCTATCAAAGCGGAAAATCCTGCGAGACGGCTCTGCAAAACCTTGTTGGAAGGATAGAGCGAGACATCGACAGGAAATAATACGTAATAGGCATCTTTGTGGACAGAGAGGGTGCGTTTCACAATGCTACTTTCGACAGTATGTGCGGCTCTGCTAGGCGGCATGGCGTAGACCGGGTCCTAGTAAATTGGATACGTTCAATGCTGGCCCAGAGAATCATAACGGTGCGGGCGGAGGAAGACTTGCTGGTGTCGTCTGGGGTTAATAGAGGCTGTCCCCAAGGTGGGGTACTGTCGCCATTGCTCTGGTGCATGGCAATCGATCCCCTGCTTAACGCCATTAATGACTCGGGGGTATACGCTCAGGCATATGCGGATAATGTTGGCTGTCTTGTGACAGGTCAATCCCTTATGATTGTCTGCAGAAGCGTGCAGAGAACTCTGGATATGATTGACACTTGGTGCAGTGCGAATGGGCTATCGGCTAATCCTGTCAAGACTGGTATTGTCCTCTTTACCAGAAGGAGAAAGCTTGATGGACTTATTCTGCCTACACTAAAAGGAGTCACTATCTAGCTATCCAAGGAAATCAAATATCTTGGAGTCATCCTTGATAACAAACTTCTTTGGAAAACACATGTCGAACTGAAGACATCCAAAGCACTGTCAGTTTTCTGGCAGTGTAAGGGTATATTTGGTAAGACATGGGGTCTTTCCCCTAGTAAGGTCCTATGGATCTATACAGCTATGGTAAGACCTATTATCACCTATGCATCGATGGTTTGGATGAGCAGACTCTCTCTTGTAGGGGTCAAAAAAGCACTATAAAAACTACAACGTGCTGTGGCCATATGTTGTACCGGAGCATTTCCGACTACTCCAGGCCCGGCACTTGACGTTTTGGTGAATCTCCCGCCACTAGATATCTTCATCCACGGAGAGGCCGTTAAGGCCATCTGCAGAGTGAAACATAGTGGCCATTGGTATGGGGTTTACTCGATTTTGGGCGACGGCGCAGGCACTGACATCGATTCTGCAATCCTGTCTATGCCCCCGGACTCCATGTCGTCAACCGTCATACTAGAAAAGCGGTACAATATGTTGCTGCCAGAGGCTCCTTCATGGTTAGATCCCGAGAACGAGCCCGGCAAACACTGCTGCCGTATTTTCACTGATGGTTCCAGGACTGAAGAAGGTTCAGGTTCTGGTGTCTTCGTGGAATCTTGTGGGACCCGTCAGTTCTTTGCCCTTGGTCTGCATGCGTCTGTGTTTCAGGCGTAGGTATATGCGATACTTGAAGCGATGGACTTTGTTGTGGAAAACAGGTGGAAAGGCAAATCTATTTGTGTCTGCATTGACAGCCAAGGTGCGCTCATGGCCTTGGATAGTCCGACCACCACTTCCACGATAGTCAGGTCCTGCAAATCCAGGCTAAATTGTGTTGGAAAACATAATAGTCTGACGCTGACTTGGGTCGCGGGACACGCTGGCATTGCGGGTAACGAGACCTCTGACTCTTTGGCCAGGATGGGCTCCGAGGCTGTTTTTACTAGCCCTGAGCCTGTTCTGCTACTCCCTTCTGCTGCCATCAAAGCCACTGCAAACAAGTGGGTTGTTTTGACCCAGAAACGAGCATGGCGGGCTGAGAGAGGCTGCAGATGGACGAAAATTATGCTACCTGCTATCTCTGACCGATGGTCACGGTTCCTTCTATCTTTAGGTAGGAGGGACTGCAGGCTGTTGGTTGGCGTGATGACAGGGCACTTTCTATGGGCTAGGCACATGGCATTGGCATATCAGACAGTGCGCTGTGCCCAGCCTGTGGAGAGGAAGACGAGACGGCGGACCATTTTCTTTGCGTCTGCCCTGCCTTTGCTCGAATCAGGTTCGGGATTTTTGGCACTGATGTGCTGAGGAGTAACCAACTTGGCTCCTTGGCACCACAGGATCTACTTCTACTTCTTCGGGGGTCGGGTAGATTTAAAACAGAGTAAAAGGGAACCTTAAGTGCAGTACAATGGATATATACTCTGTCTGAGTGCTGCGCTTACTAGATTGTTCCGACAAAAAAAAAAAAAAATTTTGCTAATTTTAATAGGTGTAGGACGCAGCGTATAGAATATAGAGCCATTGGAAATTTTATCAGTGTTTCATTTTCGACTCAAGGGTAGCATAGCTATGACCGATAGCTTAAATTGAGAAGAGTACTTTATTGTCACAAAATTTTTAGGTTTTATGAAGCTCCAGTATAATGTTACAAGCATTTGTATGTTGCAAACTATGAAAGGTTTAAGACGCAGCATATAGAAGATAGGGTCATTTGAAGATTCATCAGTGTTTAATTTTGGACTCAAGGGTAGAATAGCTATGACCCATAACTTCAATTGTTAAGAGGCGCGAGTACTTCATTGTAACAAAATTTTAAGGTTTTATGACGCTTCAGTAAAAAGTTACAAGCATTTGAATGTTGCAAACTTTGATAGGTGTAGTACGCACCGTATAGAAGTTACGACCATTGGAAGTTTTATCAGTGCTTCATTTTGGACTCAGGGGTAGCATAGATATGACTGATAGCTTAAATTGACAAGCGGCACGAGTATTTCATTGTCACAAAATTTCAAGGATTTATGGCGCTCCAGTAAAAAACTACAAACATTTGAATGTTGCTAATTTTGATAGGAGTAGGGCGCACCTTACAGAAATTAGGGCTATTTGAAGTTTTATCAGTGTTTCGTTTTGGACTCAAGGGTAGAATAGCTATGACTGATAGCTTAAATTGAGCAGAGTACTTTATTGTCACAAAGTTTTGAGGTTTTATGACGCTCCAGTAAAAAGTTACAACCATTTGTACGTTGCAAATTTTAATAGGTGTAGGACCCAGCGTATATAAGATAGGGCCATTTGAAGGTTTATCAGTGTTTCAATTTGGGCTCAAGGGTAGCTTAAATTGACAAGAGTATTTTATTGTCACAAAATTTCGAATTTTTATGACGCTCCAGTAAAAAGTTACAACCATTTGTATGTTGCAAATTTTAATAGGTGTAGGACCCAGCGTATAGAAGATAGGGCCATTGGAAGTTTTATCAGTGTTTCATTTTCGACTCAAGGGTAGAATAGCTATGACCGATAGCTTAAATTGAGAAGAGTACTTTATTGCCACAAAATTGTGGGGTTTTATGACGCTCCAGTAAAATGTTACAAGCATTTGTATGTTGCAACCTTTGATAGGTGTAAGACGCAACATATAGAAGGTAGGGCCATTTGAAGATTCATCAGTATTTAATTTTGGACTCAAGGGTAGAATAGCTATGACCCATAACTTAAATTGACAAGAGGCACGAGTATATTATTGCCACAAAATTGCAAGATTTTATGACGCTCCAGTAAAAAACTACAAACATTTGAATGTTGCAAACTTTGATAGGATGTCAATTTAAGGTATCGATCATAGATATTATACCCTTGAGTCCAAAATGAAACACTGATAAAACTTCAAATGGCCATAGTTTTTATAAGGTGCGTACTACACCTAACAAAGTTTGCAACATTCAAATGTTTGTAACTTTTTACTGGAGCGCCATAAAAACTTGAAATTTTGTGACAATAAAGTACTTTTGTCAATTTAAGTTATCGGTCATAGCTATTCTACCCTTGAGTCCAAAATGAAAGACTGATGAATCTTCAAATGGCCCTATCTTCTATAAGCTGCGTCCTACACCTATCAATGTTTGCAACACTCGAATGCGTGTAAATTTTTACTGGAGCGTCATAAAACCTTGAAATTTTGTGATTTTTAACTTCTCCTGTCAATTTAAGCTATTGGTCATAGATATGCTACCCTTGGATCCAAATTGAAACACTGATAAAGCTTCCAATGGCCCTAAATTCTATACGGTGGATACTACACCTATCAAAGTTTGCAACATACAAATGATTGTAACTTTTTACTGGAGCTTCATAAAACCTCGAAATTTTGTGACAATAAAGTACTCGGGCCCCTTGTCATATTAAGCTATCGGTCATAGCTATGCTACCCTTGAGTCCAAAATGAAACACTGATGAATCTTAAAATGGCCCTATCTTCTATACGCTGCATCCTACACCTATCAAAATTTGCAACATTCAAATGCTTATAACTTTTTACTGGAGCGTCATAAAACCTTGAACATTTGCGACAAATAAAGTACTCGTGCCCCTTGTCAATTTAAGCTATCAGTCAGAGCATTTCTACCCTTGAGTCCAAAATGAAACACTGATGAATCTTCAAATGGCCCTATCTTCTATACGCTGCGTCCTACACCTATCAAAGTTTGCAACATACAAATGATTGTAACTTTTTACTGTAGCGTCATAAAACCTCGAAATTTTGTGACAATAAAGTACGCTTGTCAACTGAAGTTATCGGTCATAGCTATGCTACCCTTGAGTCCAAAATGAAACACTGATGAATCTTAAAATGGCCCTATCTTCTATACGCTGCATCCTACACCTATCAAAATTTGCAACATTCAAATGCTTATAACTTTTTACTGGAGCGTCATAAAACCTTGAACATTTGCGACAAATAAAGTACTCGTGCCCCTTGTCAATTTAAGCTATCAGTCAGAGCATTTCTACCCTTGAGTCCAAAATGAAACACTGATGAATCTTCAAATGGCCCTATCTTCTATACGCTGCGTCCTACACCTATCAAAGTTTGCAACATACAAATGGTTGTAACTTTTTACTGGAGCGTCCGAAAACCTCGAAATTTTGTGACATTGAAGTACTCGTGCCTCTTGTCAATTTAAGCTATCAGTTATAGCTATTCTACCCTTGAGTCCAAAATGAAATACTGATAAATTTTCAAATGGCCCTATCTTCTATAAGTAGCGTCCTACACCTATCAAAGTTTGCAACATTCAAATGGTTGTAGTTTTTTACTGGAGCGTCAAAAAGCCTTGAAATTTTGGGACAATAAAGTATTCGTGCCCCTTGTCAATTTAAGTTATCGGTCATAGCTATGCTAGCCCTGAGTCTAAAATGAAACACCGATGAATCTTCAAATGGCTCTATCTTCTATACGCTGCGTCCTACACCTATCAAAGTTTGCAACATACAAATGATTGTAACTTTTTACTGGAGAGTCATGAAACCTCGAAATTTTGTGACAATAAATACTCTTGTCAACTGAAGTTATCGGTCATAGCTATGCTACCCTTGAGTCCAAAATGAAATACTGATAAATCTTCAAATGGCCCTATCTTCTAGAAGTTGCGTCCTACACCTATCAAAGTTTGCAACATTCAAATGGTTGTAGTTTTTTACTAGAGCGTCAAAAAGCCTTGAAATTTTGGGACAATAAAGTATTCGTGCCCCTTGTCAATTTAAGTTATCGGTCATAGCTATTCTAGCCCTGAGTCTAAAATGAAACACTTATGAATCTTCAAATGGCTCTATCTTCTATACGCTGCGTCCTACACCTATCAAAGTTTGCAACATAGAAATGATTGTAACTTTTTACTGGAGCGTAATAAAACCTCGAAATTTTGCTACAATAAAGTACTCTTGTCAATTTGAGTTATCGGTCATAGCTAAGCTACCCTTGAGTCCAAATTGAAACACTGATAAAACTTCCAATGGTCCTAGCTTCTATACTTTGGGCCCTATACCTATCAAAGTTTGCTACATTCAAATGCTTGTCACTTTTTACTGGAGCGTAATAAAACCTTGAAATTTTGTCACAATTTACTTCTCCTGTCAATTTAAGGTATCGTTCATAGTTTTGCTACCGTTGAGTCCAAATTGAAACACTGATAAAACTTCCAATGGCCCTAATTTCTCTACGGCGCGCCCTACACCTATCAAATTTTACAACTTTAAAATATTTGTAGTTTTTTACTGGAGCGTCATAGAACCTTGAAATTTCGTGACAATAAAGTACTCGTGCCCCTTGTCAATTTAAGCTATCGGTATAGATATTATTGAGTCCAAAATGAAACACTGATAAAATTTCAAATGGCCCTAGTTTTTATAAGGTGCGTACTACACCTAACAAAGTTTGCAACATTCAAATGCTTGTAACTTTTTACTGGAGCGTAATAAAACCTTGAAATTTTTTCACAATTTACTTCTCCCTTCAATTTAAGCTATCGGTCATAGTTTTGCTACCGTTGAGTCCAAATTGAAACACTGATAAAGCTTCAAATTTGTGCTAATGAAGTACTCGTGCCTCTTGTCAGCTATCAGCCATAGCTATACTACACTTGAGTCCAAAATGAAACACTAATAAATCTTCAAATTACCCTAATTTCTGTACGGTGCGCCCTACACCTATCAAAGTTTGCTACATTCAAATGTTTGTAACTTTTTATGGAGCGTCATAAAACCTTGAAAATTTGTGACAATTAACTTCTCCTGTTAATTTAAGCTATCGGTCCTAGCTATGCTACCCTTGAGTCCAAATTGAAACACTGATAAAATTTCCAATAGCCCTAATTTCTGTACGGTGCGCACTACACCTATCAAATTTTGCAACTTTCAATTGTTTGTAGTTTTTTTCTGGAGCGTCATAGAACCTTGAAATTTTGTGACAATGAAGTACTCGTGACCCTTGTCAATTTCAGCTATCGGTCATAGTTATTCTACCATTGAGTCCAAAATTAAATACTAATAAAACTTCAAATGGTCTTGTTTATATAAGGTGCGCACTACATCTATCAAAGTTTGCAACATTCATATGCTTGTAACTTTTCACTGGAGCGCCATAAAATCTTGAAATTTTGTGACAATGAACTACTCGTGCCTCTTGCCAATTTAAGCTATCAGTCATAGCTATTCTACCCTTGAGTCCAAAATGAAATACTGATGTATCTTCAAATGGCCCTAACTTCTATAAGTTGCGTCCTAAACCATTTCAATGTTTGCAACATTCGATTGCTTGTAATTTTTTAGTGGAGCGTCATACAATCTTGAAATTTTGCGACAATTAACTTCTAATGTCAATTTAAGCTATCGGTCATAGTTTTGCTACCGTTGAGTCCAAATTTATACTCTGATAAAGCTTCCAATGGCCCTAACTTCTATACAGTGCGTACTACACCTATCAAAGTTTGCAACAAACAAATGATTGTAATGTTCGATACGCTACGTCCTCCACCTATCACAGTTTGCTATATACAAATGTCTGTAACTTTTTACTGGAGCGTCATAGAACCTCGAAATTTTGTCACTCTCGTCAATTTAAATTATCGGTCATAGCTATGCTACCCTTGAGTCCAACTTGAAACACTGATAAAACTTCCAATGGCCCGTACTATAGCTGTCAAAGTTTGCAACATACAAATGTTTGTAACTTTTTACTGGAGCTTCATAAAACCTCGAAATTTTGTGACAGTGAAGTACTCGTGCCCCTTGTCAGATTAAGCTATCGGCCATAGCTATGCTACCCTTGAGGCCAGATTGAAACAATGATGAACCTTCAATCTTCTATATGCTGCGTCCTACACCTATAAGAATTTGCAACATTCAAATGCTTATAACTTTTTACTGGAGCGTCATAAAACCTTGAAATTTGGTGACAATTAACTTAACCTGTCAAATTAAGCTATCGGTCATAGCTATGCTACCCTTGAGTCCAATTTTAAACACTGATAAAACTTCCAATGGCCCTTACTTCTATACGGTGCGTACTATAGCTGTCAAAGTTTGCAACAAACAAATGGTTGTAACTTTTTACTGGAGCTTCATAAAACCTCGAAATTTTGTGACAGTGAAGTACTCGTGCCCCTTGTCAATTTAAGCTATCGGTCATAGCTATGCTACCGTTGAGAATGAAACACTGATGAATATTCAAATGACCCTATCTTCTATACTCTGCGTCCTACACCTATCAAAGTTTGCTACATTCAAATGCTTGTAACTTTTTACTGGAGAGTCATAAAACCTCAAAATTTTGTGACAATTAACTTCTCCTGTCAATTTAAGCTACCGGTCATAGCTATGCTACCCTTGAGTCCAAATTGAAACACTGATAAAATTTCCAATGGCCCTAATTTCTGTACGGCGCGCCCTACACCTATCAAATTTTACAACTTTAAAATATTTGTAGTTTTTTACTGGAGCGTCATAGAACCTTGAAATTTCGTGACAATAAGGTACTCGTGCCCCTTGTCAATTTAAGCTATCGGTATAGATATTATTGAGTCCAAAATGAAACACTGATAAAATTTCAAATGGCCCTAGTTTTTATAAGGTGCGTACTACACCTAACAAAGTTTGCAACATTCAAATGCTTGTAACTTTTTACTGGAGCGTAATAAAACCTTGAAATTTTGTCACAATTTACTTCTCCCTTCAATTTAAGCTATCGGTCATAGTTTTGCTACCGTTGAGTCCAAATTGAAACACTGATAAAGCTTCAAATTTGTGGTAATGAAGTACTCGTGCCTCTTGTCAATTTAAGCTATCAGCCATAGCTATACTACACTTGAGTCCAAAATGAAACACTGATAAATCTTCAAATTACCCTAATTTCTGTACGGTGCGCCCTACACCTATCAAAGTTTGCTACATTCAAATGCTTGTAACTTTTTATGGAGCGTCATAAAACCTTGAAAATTTGTGACAATTAACTTCTCCTGATAATTTAAGCTATCGGTCCTAGCTATGCTACCCTTGAGTCCAAATTGAAACACTGATAAAATTTCCAATAGCCCTAATTTCTGTACGGTGCGCCCTACACCTATCAAATTTTGCAACTTTCAATTGTTTGTAGTTTTTTTCTGGAGCGTCATAGAACCTTGAAATTTTGTGACAATGAAGTACTCGTGACCCTTGTCAATTTCAGCTATCGGTCATAGTTATTCTACCATTGAGTCCAAAATTAAACAATAATAAAACTTCAAATGGTCTTGTTTATATAAGGTGCGCACTACATCTATCAAAGTTTGCAACATTCATATGCTTGTAACTTTTCACTGGAGCGCCATAAAATCTTGAAATTTTGTGACAATGAACTACTCGTGCCTCTTGCCAATTTAAGCTATCAGTCATAGCTATTCTACCCTTGAGTCCAAAATGAAATACTGATGAATCTTCAAATGGCCCTAACTTCTATAAGTTGCGTCCTAAACCATTTCAATGTTTGCAACATTCGATTGCTTGTAATTTTTTAGTGGAGCGTCATAAAATCTTGAAATTTTGCGACAATTAACTTCTAATGTCAATTTAAGCTATCGGTCATAGTTTTGCTACCGTTGAGTCCAAATTGAAACACTGATAAAGCTTCCAATGGCCCTAACTTCTATACAGTGCGTACTACACCTATCAAAGTTTGCAACAAACAAATGATTGTAACTTTTTACTGGAGCGTCATAAAAGCTTGAAATTTTGTGACAATAAAGTACTCTTGTCAATTTAAGTTATTGGTCATAGCTATTCTACCCTTGAGTCCAAATGAAACATTGATAAAACTTCAAATGGCCTTATTTCTGTATGGTGCGCCCTACACCTATTAAAGTTTGAATCATTCAAAGGTTTGTAGTTTTTTACTGGAGTGTCATAAAACCTTGAAAATTTGGGACAATAAAGTATTCGTGACCCTTGTCAATTTAAGCTATCGGTCATAGCTATGCTACCCTTGAGTCCAAAATGAAACACTGATGAATCTTCAAATGGCCCTATCTTCTATACGCTACGTCCTCCACCTATCACAGTTTGCTATATACAAATGTCTGTAACTTTTTACTGGAGCGTCATAAAACCTCGAAATTTTGTCACTCTTGTCAATTTAAATTATCGGTCATAGCTATGCTACCCTTGAGTCCAACTTGAAACACTGATAAAACTTCCAATGGCCCTTACTTCTATACGGTGCGTACTATAGCTGTCAAAGTTTGCAACATACAAATGTTTGTAACTTTTTACTGGAGCTTCATAAAACCTCGAAATTTTGTGACAGTGAAGTGCTCGTGCCCCTTGTCAGATTAAGCTATCGGCCATAGCTATGCTACCCTTGAGGCCAGATTGAAACACTGATGAACCTTCAATCTTCTATATGCTGCGTCCTACACCTATAAGAATTTGCAACATTCAAATGCTTATAACTTTTTACTGGAGCGTCATAAAACCTTGAAATTTGGTGACAATTAACTTAACCTGTCAAATTAAGCTATCGGTCATAGCTATGCTACCCTTGAGTCCAATTTTAAACACTGATAAAACTTCCAATGGCCCTTACTTCTATACGGTGCGTACTATAGCTGTCAAAGTTTGCAACAAACAAATGGTTGTAACTTTTTACTGGAGCTTCATAAAACCTCGAAATTTTGTGACAGTGAAGTACTCGTGCCCCTTGTCAATTTAAGCTATCGGTCATAGCTATGCTACCATTGAGAATGAAACACTGATGAATATTCAAATGACCCTATCTTCTATACTCTGCGTCCTACACCTATCAAAGTTTGCTACATTCAAATGCTTGTAACTTTTTACTGGAGCGTCATAAAACCTCAAAATTTTGTGACAATTAACTTCTCTTGAAATTATGGGACAGTAAAGTACTCGTGCCCCTTGTCAATTTAAGCTATCGGTCATAGCTATGCTAGCCCTGAGTCGAAAATGAAACACTGATGAATCTCCAAATGTCCCTATCTTCTATACGCTGCGTCCTCCACCTAGCAAAGTTTGCTACATACAAATGGCTGTAAACTTTTTCTGGAGCGTCATCAAACCTCGAAATTTTGTTACAATAAAGTACTCTTGTCAATTTGAGTTATCGGTCATAGCTAAACTACCCTTGAGTCCAAATTGAAACACTGATAAAGCTTCCAATGGCCCTAACTTCTATACCGTGCGTCCTACACCTATCACAGTATGCAACATACAAATGATTGTAACCTTTTACTGGAGTGTCACAAAACCTCGAAATTTTGTGACAATAAAGTACTTTTGTCAATTTAAGTTATTGGTCATAGCTATGCTACCCTTGAGTCCAAATTGAAATACTGATAAAACTTCCAATGGCCCGAATTTCTGTATGGTGCTCCCAACACCTATCAAATTTTGCAACTTTCAAATGTTTGTAGTTTTTTACTGGAGCGCCATAGAACCTTGAAATTTTGTGACAATTAACTTCTCCTGTCAATTTAAGCTATCGGTCATAGCTATTCTACACTTGAATCCAAAATGAAACACTGATAAAACTTCAAATGGCCCTAATTTCTATACGGTGCGTACTACAGCTATCAAAGTTTGCAACATTCAAATGTTTGTAGTTTTATACTGGAGCGTCATAATACCTTGAACTTTTGTGACAATAAAGTACTCGTGCCCCTTGTCGATTTAAGCTATCAGTCAGAGCATTTCTACCCTTGAGTCCAAAATGAAACACTGATGAATCTTCAAATGGCCCTATCTTCTATACGCTGCGACCTCCACCTAACAAAATTTGCAACATACAAATGATTGTAACTTTTTACTGGAGCGTCATAAAAACTTGAAATTTTGTGACAATAAAGTACTCTTGTCAATTTAAGTTATCGGTCATAGCTATGCTACCCTTGACTCGAAAATGAAACACTGATGAATCTTAAAATGGCCATATCTTCTATACCCTGCATCCTCCACCTATCAAAGTTTGCAATATACAAATGGTTGTAACTTTTTAATGGAGCGTCAAAAAACCTCTAATTTTCTGACAATAATGTACTCGTGCCCCTTGTCAATTTAAGCTATCGGTCATAGCTATTCTACCCTTGAGTCCAAAATGCAACACTGATAAAACTTCTAATGGTCCTAATTTCTGTACGGTGCACTCTACACCTATCAAAGTTTGCAACATACAAACCTTTTACCTCTAACTGGAGCATCACAAGTCCTCGAAATTTTGTGTCAAAAAAGTACTCTTGTTAATTTAAGTTATCAGTCATATCTATGATACCCTTGAGTACAAAGTGAAACACTGATAAAATTTCCAATGGCCCTAACTTCTATACGGTGCGTCCTACACCTATCACAGAATGCAACATACAAATGATTGTAACCTTTTACTGGAGTGTCACAAAATCTCGAAATTTTGTGACAATAAAGTACTCTTGTCAATTTAAGTTATTGGTCATAGCTATGCTACCCTTGAGTCCAAATTGAAATACTGATAAAGCTTCCAACGGCCCGAATTTCTGTATGGTGCGCCCTACACCTATCAAATTTTGCAACTTTCAAATGTTTGTAGTTTTTAACTGGAGCGCCATAGAACCTTGAAATTTTGTGACAATTAACTTCTCCTGTCAATTTAAGCTATCGGTCATAGCTATTCTACACTTGAGTCCAAAATGAAACACAGATAAAACTTCAAATGGCCCTAATTTCTATACGGTGCGTACTACAGCTATCAAAGTTTGCAACATTCAAATGTTTGTAGTTTTTTACTGGAGCGTCATATTACCTTGAACTTTTGTGACAATAAAGTACTCGTGCCCCTTGTCAATTTAAGCTATCGGTCATAGCTATTCTACCCTTGAGTCCAAAATGAAACACTGATAAAACTTCTAATGGTCCTAATTTCTGTACGGTGCACTCTACACCTATCTAAGTTTGCAACATTGAAATGTTTGTAATTTTTTACTAGAGCGTCATAAAACCTTGAAATTTTCGGACAATAAAGCTATTGTCAATTTAAGCTATCAGTCATAGCTATTCTACTCTTGAGTCCAAAATGAAACACTGGTAAATCCTTCAATTGCCCTATTTTCTTTACGTAGCGTCCTACACCTATCAAAGTTTGCTACATACAAATGTCTGTAACTTTTTACTGGAGCGTCATAAAACCTCGAAATTTTGTGACAATAAATAATCGTGCCCCTTGTCGATTTAAGCTATCGGTCATAGCTATGCTACCCTTCAGTCCAAAAGGAAACACTGATAAAGCTTCCAATGGCCCTAACTTAATTTAAGCCATTGGTCATTGCTATGCTATTCTTGAGTCCAAAATGAAACACTGACAAAGCTTCCAATGGCCTTAACTTCTATACGGTGCGTCCTACACCTATCACAGTTTGCAAGATACAAACCTTATACCTTTTACTAGAGCGTCACAAAACCTCTAAATTTATAATTAATAATCGTGCCCCTTGTCAATTTAAGCTATCGGTCATAGCTATGCTACCCTTGAGTCCAAAATGAAACACTGATAAAGCTTCCAATGGCCCTAACTTCCATATGTTGCGTCCTACACCTATCACAGTTTGCAACATACAAACATTTTACCTCTAACTGGAGCGTCACAAATACTCGAAATTTTGTGACAAAAAAGGACTCTTGTTAATTTAAGTTATCAGTCATAGCTATGCTACCCTTGAGTACAAAGTGAAAAACTGATAAAACTTCCAATGGCCCTAACTTCTATACCGTGCGTACTACACTTATCTAAGTTTGCAATATTCAATTGCTTCTAACTTTTTACAGGAGCGCAATAAATCCTCGAAATTTTATGACAATGAAGTACTCGTGCCTCCTGTCAATTTAAGCTATCGGTCATAGCTATGCTACCCTTGAGTCCAAAATGAAACACTGATAAAACTTCCAATGGCCCTAACTTCTATATGGTGCGTCCTAAACCTATCAATGCTTGCAACATTCAAATGTTTGTAGTTTTTTACTGGAGCCTCATAAAACATGAAATTTTGTGACAATAAATAATCGTGCCCCTTGTCGATTTAAGCTATCGGTCATAGCTATGCTACCCTTCAGTCCAAAAGGAAACACTGATAAAGCTTCCAATGGCCCTAACTTCTATACCGTGCGTTCTACACCTATCACAGTATGCTACATACAAATGATTGTAACCTTTTACTGGAGTGTCACAAAACCTCGAAATTTTGTGACAATAAAGTACTCTTGTCAATTTAAGTTATTGGTCATAGCTATGCTACCCTTGAGTCCAAATTGAAATACTGATAAAACTTCCAATGGCCCGAATTTCTGTATGGTGCGCCCTACACCTATCAAATTTTGCAACTTTCAAATGTTTGTAGTTTTTTACTGGAGCGCCATAGAACCTTGAAATTTTGTGACAATTAACTTCTCCTGTCAATTTAAGCTATCGGTCATAGCTATTCTACACTTGAGTCCAAAATGAAACACTGATAAAACTTCAAATGGCCCTAATTTCTATACGGTGCGTACTACAGCTATCAAAGTTTGCAACATTCAAATGTTTGTAGTTTTATACTGGAGCGTCATAATACCTTGAACTTTTGTGACAATTGTCGATATAAGCTATCAGTCAGAGCATTTCTACCCTTGAGTCCAAAATGAAACACTGAAGAATCTTCAAATGGCCCTATCTTCTATACGCTGCGACCTCCACCTAACACAATTTGCAACATACAAATGATTGTAACTTTTTACTGGAGCGTCATAAAAACTTGAAATTTTGTGACAATAAAGTACTCTTATCAATTTAAGTTATCGGTCATAGCTATGCTACCCTTGACTCGAAAATGAAACACTGATGAATCTTCAAATGGCCATATCTTCTATACCCTGCATCCTCCACCTATCAAAGTTTGCAATATACAAATGGTTGTAACTTTTTAATGGAGCGTCAAAAAACCTCTAATTTTGTGACAATAATGTACTCGTGCCCCTTGTCAATTTAAGCTATCGGTCATAGCTATTCTACCCTTCAGTCCATAATGAAGCACTGATAAAACTTCTAATGGTCCTAATTTCTGTACGGTGCACTCTACACCTATCAAAGTTTGCAACATTGAAATGTTTGTAATTTTTTACTAGAGCGTCATAAAACCTTGAAATTTTCTGACAATAAAGCTATTGTCAATTTAAGCTATCAGTCCCCTTGAGTCCAAAATGAAACACTGGTGAATCCTTCAATTGCCCTATTTTCTTTACGTAGCGTCCTACACCTATCAAAGTTTGCTACATACAAATGTCTGTAACTTTTTACTGGAGCGTCATAAAACCTCGAAATTTTGTGACAATAAATAATCGTGCCCCTTGTCAATTTAAGCAATTGGTCATTGCTATGCTATGCTTGAGTCCAAAATGAAACACTGACAAAGCTTCCAATGGCCTTGACTTCTATACGGTGCGTCCTACACCTATCACAGTTTGCAAGATACAAACCTTATACCTTTTACTAGAGCGTCACAAAACCTCTAAATTTATAATTAATAATCGTGCCCCTTGTCAATTTAAGCTATCGGTCATAGCTATGCTACCCTTGAGTCCAAAATGAAACACTGATAAAGCTTCCAATGGCCCTAACTTCTATATGGTGCGTCCTACATCTATCACAGTTTGCAACATACAAACATTTACCTCACAAATACTCGAAATTTTGTGACAAAAAAGGACTCTTGTTAATTTAAGTTATCAGTCATAGTTATGCTATCCTTGAGTACAAAGTGAAAAACTGATAAAACTTCCAATGGCCCTAACTTCTATACCGTGCGTACTACATTTATCTAAGCTTGCAATATTCAATTGCTTCTAACTTTTTACAGGAGCGCCATAAAACCTCGAAATTTTATGACAATGAAGTACTCGTGCCTCCTGTCAATTTAAGCTATCGGTCATAGCTATGCTACCCTTGAGTCCAAAATGAAACACTGATAAAACTTCCAATGGCCCTAACTTCTATATGGTGCGTCCTAAACCTATCAATGTTTGCAACATTCAAATGTTTGTAGTTTTTTACTGGAGCCTCATAAAACATGAAATTTTGTGACAATAAATAATCGTGCCCCTTGCCGATTTAAGCTATCGGTCATAGCTATGCTACCCTTCAGTCCAAAAGGAAACACTGATAAAGCTTCCAATGGCCCTAACTTCTATACCGTGCGTCCTACACCTATCACAGTATGCAACATACAAATGATTGTAACCTTTTACTGGAGTGTCACAAAACCTCGAAATTTTGTGACAATAAAGTACTTTTGTCAATTTAAGTTATTGGTCATAGCTATGCTACCCTTGAGTCCAAATTGAAATACTGATAAAACTTCCAATGGCCCGAATTTCTGTATGGTGCTCCCAACACCTATCAAATTTTGCAACTTTCAAATGTTTGTAGTTTTTTACTGGAGCGCCATAGAACCTTGAAATTTTGTGACAATTAACTTCTCCTGTCAATTTAAGCTATCGGTCATAGCTATTCTACACTTGAATCCAAAATGAAACACTGATAAAACTTCAAATGGCCCTAATTTCTATACGGTGCGTACTACAGCTATCAAAGTTTGCAACATTCAAATGTTTGTAGTTTTATACTGGAGCGTCATAATACCTTGAACTTTTGTGACAATAAAGTACTCGTGCCCCTTGTCGATTTAAGCTATCAGTCAGAGCATTTCTACCCTTGAGTCCAAAATGAAACACTGATGAATCTTCAAATGGCCCTATATTCTATACGCTGCGACCTCCACCTAACAAAATTTGCAACATACAAATGATTGTAACTTTTTACTGGAGCGTCATAAAAACTTGAAATTTTGTGACAATAAAGTACTCTTGTCAATTTAAGTTATCGGTCATAGCTATGCTACCCTTGACTCGAAAATGAAACACTGATGAATCTTCAAATGGCCATATCTTCTATACCCTGCATCCTCCACCTATCAAAGTTTGCAATATACAAATGGTTGTAACTTTTTAATGGAGCGTCAAAAAACCTCTAATTTTCTGACAATAATGTACTCGTGCCCCTTGTCAATTTAAGCTATCGGTCATAGCTATTCTACCCTTGAGTCCAAAATGCAACACTGATAAAACTTCTAATGGTCCTAATTTCTGTACGGTGCACTCTACACCTATCAAAGTTTGCAACATTGAAATGTTTGTAATTTTTTACTAGAGCGTCATAAAACCTTGAAATTTTGTGACAATAAATAATCGTGCCCCTTGACAATAAAGCTATTGTCAACTTAAGCTATCAGTCCCCTTGAGTCCAAAATGAAACACTGGTGAATCTTTCAATTGCCCTATTTTCTTTACGGTGCGGCCTACAGCTATCAATGTTTGCAACAGTCAAATGTTTGTAGTTTTTTACTGGAGCGTCATAAAACCATGAAATTTTGTGACAATAAATAATCGTGCCCCTTGTCAATTTAAGCTATCGGTTATAGCTATGCTACCCTTGAGTCCAAAATGAAACACTGATAAAGCTTCCAATGGCCCTAACTTCCATACCGTGCGTCCTACACCTATCACAGTTTGAAACATACAAACCTTTTACCTCTAACTGGAGCGTCACAAAACCTCGAAATTTTGTGACAAAAAAGTACTCTTGTTAATTTAAGTTATCAGTCATACCTCTGCTACCCTTGATTCCTAATTGAAACACTGATAAATCTTCCAATGGCCCGAATTTCTGTACGGTGCGCCCTACACCTATCAAATTTTGCAACTTTCAAATGTTTGTAGTTTTTAACTGGAGCGCCATAGAACCTTGAAATTTTGTGGCAATTAGCTTCTCCTATCAGTTTAAGCTATCGGGCATAGCTATGCTACCCTTGAGTCCAAAATTAAACACTGATAAAGCTTCCAATGGCCCTAACTTCTATACGGTGCGTCCTACATCTATCACAGTTTGCAAAATACAAATGATTGTAACCTTTTACAGGAGCGTCACAAAAGCTATGCTACCCTTGAGTCCAAATTAAAATACTGATAAAACTTCCAATGGCCCGAATTTCTGTATGGTGCGCCCTACACCTATCTAATTTTGCAACTTTCAAATGTTTGTAGTTTTTTACTGGAGCGCCATAGAACCTTTAAATTTTGTGACTATTAACTTCTCCTGTCAATTTAAGTTATCGGTCATAGCAATGCTACCCTTGACTTCTATATGAAACACTGATGAATCTTCAAATGCCCATATCTTCTATACGCTGTGTCCTCCACCTATCAAAGTATGCAAATACAAATGGTTGTAACTTTTTACTGGAGCGTCAAAAAGCTCGAAATTTTGTGACAATAATGTACTCGTGCCCCTTGTCAATTTAAGCTATCGGTCATAGCTATTCTAGCCTTGAGTCCAACATTAAACACTGGTAATCTTGCAATGGCCCTATTTTCTTTACGGTGCGTCCTACACCTATCACAGTTTGCAACATTCAAATGTTTGTAGTTTTTTACTGGAGCGTCATAAAAAGTTTGAACTTTTGTGACAATCAATAATCGTGCCCTTGTCAATTTAAGCTATCGGACATAGCTATGCTACCCTTGAGTCCAAAATGAAACACTTATAAAACTGCCAATGGCCCTAACTTCTATATGGTGCGTCCTGCACCTATCACAGTTTGCAACATACAAACCTTTTTACATCTAACTGGAGCGTCACAAAACCTCGAAATTTTGAGACAAAAAAGGACTCTTGTTAATTTAAATTATCAGTCATAGCTATGCTACCCTTGAGTCCAAAAGGAAACACTGATAAAACTTCAAATGGCCCTAATTTCTATACGGTTCGCCATACACCTATCAAACCTTGCAACATTCAACTGCTTGTAACTTTTTACTGGAACGTCATAAAACATTGAAGTTTTGTGACAATTAACTTCTCCTGTCAATTTATGCTATCGGTCATAGCTAAGCTACCCTTGAGTCCAAAATGAAACATTGATGAATCTTCAAATGGCCATATCTTCAATACGCTGTGTCCTCCACCTATCAAAGTTTGCAAATACAAATGGTTGTAACTTTTTACTGGAGCGTCAAAAAGCTCGAAATTTTGTGACAATAATGTAGTCGTGCCCCTTGTCAATTTAAGCTATCGGTCATAGCTATGCTACCCTTGAGTCCAAAATGAAACACTGGTAATCTTGCAATGGCCCTATTTTCTTTACGGTGCGTCCTACACCTATCACAGTTTGCAACATTCAAATGTTTGTAGTTTTTTACTGGAGCGTCATAAAACCTTGAAATTTTGTGACAATAAATAATCGTGCCCCTTGTCAATTTAAGCTATCGGTCATAGCTATGCTACCCTTGAGTCCAAAATGAAACACTGACAAAGCTTCCAATGGCCCAAACTTCTATAGGGTGCGTCCTACACCTATCAGAGTTTGCAACATACAAATGATTGTAACCTTTTACTGGAGCGTCACAAAACCTCGAAATTTTTGACAAAGAGTACTTTTGTTAATTTTAGTTATCCGTCATAGCTATGCTACCCTTGAGTCCAAAATGAAACACTGCTGAATCTTTAAATGGCCCTATCTTCTATTAGCTGCGGCCTACACCTATCAATGTTTGCAACATTCAAAAGCTTGTAGCTTTTTACTGGAGCGTCATAAAACCTTGAAATTTTGTAACAATTAACTTCTCCTGTCAATTTAAGCTATCGGTCATAGCTATGCTACCCTTGAGTCCTAATTGAAACACTGATAAAGCTTACAATGGCCCTAACTTCTATACGGTGCGTCCTACACCTATCACAGTTTGCAACATACAAATGATTGTAACGTTTTACTGGAGCGTCACAAAACCTCGAAATTTTGTGACAATAAAGTACTCTTGTCAATTTAAGTTATTGGTCATAGCTATGCTACCCTTGAGTCCAAATTGAAACACTGATACAGCTTCCAATGGCCTTACCTTCTATACGCTGCGTCCTACGCCTATCAAAATTTGCAACATTTAAATGCTTGTAACTTTTTACTGGAGCGCCATAAACCCTCGAAATTTTGTGACAGTGAAGTACACGTGCCTCTTATCAATGTAAGCTATCAGTCATAGCTATGCTACCTTTGAGTCCAAAATGAAACACTGATACAGCTTCCAATGGCCCTACCTTCTATACGCTACGTCCTACGCCTATCAAAATTTTCAACATTCAAATGCTTGTAACTTTTTACTGAAATTTTGTGACAATGAAGTACTCGTGCCTCTTGTCAATTTAAGCTATCAGTCATAGCTATTCTACCCTTGAGTCCAAAATGAAACACTGATAAACCTCCAAATGGCCCTAATTTCTGTACGGTGCGCCCTACACCTATCAAAATTTTCAACTTTCAAATGTTTGTAGGTTTTTACTGGAACGTCATAAAACATTGAAGTTTTGTGACAATTAACTTCTCCTGTCAATTTATGCTATCGGTCATAGCTACGCTACCCTTGAGTCCAAAATGAAACACTGATGAATCTTCAAATGGCCCTATCTTCTATACGCTTTGTCCTCCACCTATCAAAATTCATAAAACCGTCATAAAACCTTGAAATTTTGTGAGAATTAACTTCTCCTGTAAATTTAAGCTATGTCAATTATAGCTATGCTACCATTGAGTCCAAATTGAAACACTGATAAAACTTCCAATGGCTCTAATTTGTGTATGGTGCGCTATACACCCATCAAATTTTGCAACTTTCAAATGTTTGTAGTTTTTTACTGGAGCGTCATAAAACCTTGAAATTTTGTGACAATGAATTGCGCGTGCCGCTTGTCAATTTAAGCTACCAGTCATAGCTATTCTAAACTTGAGACGAAAATGAAACACTGATAAACCTTCAAATGGCCCTAATTTCTGAACGATGCGCCCTACACCTATCAAAGTTTGCAACATTCAAATGTTTGTAGTTTTTTACTGGAGCGTCATAAAACCTTGAAATTTTGTGACAATAAAGTACTCGTGCCCATTGTCAATTTAAGCTATCGGTCATAGCTATGCTGCCCTTGAGACCAAAATGAAAGACTGACAAATCTTCCAATGGCCCTAACTTCTATACGGTGCGTCCTACACCTATCACAGTTTGCAACATACAAATGATTGTAACCTTTTACTGGAGCGTCACAAAACCTCGAAATTTTGCGACAATAAAGTACTCTTGTCAATTTAAGTTATTGGTCATAGCTATGCTACCATTGAGTCCAAATTGAAACACTGATAAAACTTCCAATGGTCCTAATTTCTATACGGTGCGTCCTACACCTATCACAGTTTGCAACATACAAATGATTGTAACCTTTTACTGGAGCGTCACAAAACCTCGAAATTTTGTGACAATAAAGTACTCTTGTCAATTTAAGTTATTGGTCATAGCTATGCTACCATTGAGTCCAAATTGAAACACTGATAAAACTTCCAATGGCTCTAATTTGTGAATGGTGCGCTATACACCCATCAAATTTTGCAACTTTCAAATGTTTGTAGTTTTTTACTGGAGCGCCATAGAACCTTGAACTTTTCTGACAATAAAGTACTCGTGCCCCTTGTGAATTTAAGCTATCAAGTACTTTATTGTCACAAAAGTTCAAGGTCTTATGACGCTACAGTATAAAACTACAAACATTTGAATGTTGCAAACTTTGATAAGTGAAGGGGGCACCGTACAGAAATAATGACCATTTGAAGTTTTATCAGTGTTTCATATTGGACTCAAGTGTAGAATAGCTATGACTGATAGATTAAATGGACAGGAGAAGTTAATTGACACAAAATTTCAAGGTTTTAGCTATCAGTCATACGCTGCGTTCTACACCTATCAAAATTTGCAACATTCAAATGCTTTTAACTTTTTGCTGGAGCGCCATAAATCCTTGAAATTTTGTGACAATGAATTGCGCGTGCCGCTTGTCAATTTAAGCTACCAGTCATAGCTATTCTAAACTTGAGACCAAAATGAAACACTGATAAACCTTCAAATGGCCCTAATTTCTATACGGCGCGTACTGAACCTATCAAAGTTTGCAACATTCACATGTTTGTAGTTTTTTCCTGTACCGTCGTAAAACCTTGAAATTTTGTGACAATTAACTTCTCCTGTCAATTTATGCTATCGGTCATAGCTATGCTACCCTTGAGTCCAAAATGAAACACTGATGAATCTTCAAATGGCCCTATCTTCTATACGCTTTGTCCTCCAACTATCAAAATTTGCAACATACAAATGATTGTAACTTTTTACTGGAGCGTCATAAAACCTTGAAATTTTGTGACAATAAAGTACTCTTGCCCCTTGTCAATTTAAGCTATCAGTCATAGCTATGCTACCCTTGAGTCCAAAATGAAACACTGATACAGCTTCCAATGGCCTTACCTTCTATACGCTAAGTCCTACGCCTATCAAAATTTGCAACATTCAAATGCTTGTAACTTTTTACTGGAGCGTCATAAAACCTTGAAATTTTGTGACAATTAACTTCTCCTGTCAATTTATGCTATCGGTCACAGCTACCCTACCCTTGAGTCCAAAATGAAACACTGATGAATCTTCAAAGGGGCCTATCTTTTATACGGTGCGTCCTACACCTATCAAAATTTGCAACATACAAATTATTGTAACTTTTTACTGGAGCGTCATAAAACCTTGATATTTTGTGACAATAAAGTACTCGTGCCCCTTGTCAATTTAAGCTATCGGTCATAGCTATTCTACCCTTGAGTCCACAATGAAACACTGATAAACTTCCAATGGCGCTAACTTTTATACGGTGCGTCCTACACCTATCACAGTTTGCAACATACAAATGATTGTAACCCTTTACTGGAGCGTCATAAAACCTCAAAATTTTGCAACAATAAAGTACTCTTGTCAATTTAAGTTATTGGTCATAGCTATGCTACCATTGAGTCCAAATTGAAACACTGATAAAACTTCCAATGGTTCTAATTTCTATACGGTGCGTCCTACACCTATCACAGTTTGCAACATACAAATGATTGTAACCTTTTACTGCAGCGTCACAAAACCTCGAAATTTTGTGACAGTAAAGTATTCTTGTCAATTTAAGTTATTGGTCATAGCTATGCTACCATTCAGTCCAAAATGAAACACTGATAAAGCTTCCAATGGCGCTAACTTTTATACGGTGCGCCCTACACCTATCACAGTTTGCAACATACAAATGATTGTAACCTCTTACTGGAGCGTCACAAAACCTCGAAATTTTGTGACAAAAAAGTACTCTTGTTAATTTAAGTTATCAGTCATAGGTATTCTACCCTTGAGTCCAAAATGAAACACTGATAAACCTTCAAATGGCCCTAGTTTCTGTACGGTGCGCCCTACACCTATCAAAGTTTGCAACATTCAAATGTTTGTAGCTTTTTACTGGAGAGTCATAAAACCTTGAAATTTTGTGAGAATTAACTTCTCCTGTAAATTTAAACAATCGGTTATAGCTATGCTACCATTGAGTCCAAATTGAAACACTGATAAAACTTCCAATTTGTGTATGGTGCGCTATACACCCATCAAATTTTGCAGCTTTCAAATGTTTGTAGTTTTTTACTGGAGCGCCATAGAACCTTGAACTTTTCTGACAATAAAGTACTCGTGCCCCTTGTCAATTTAAGCTATCAAGTATTTTATTGTCACAAAAGTTCAAGGTCTTATGACGCTCCAGTATAAAACTACAAACATTTGAATGTTGCAAACTTTGATAAGTGTAGGGGGCACTGTATAGAAATTATGACCATTTGAAGTTTTATCAGTGTTTCATTTTGGACTCAAGTGTAGAATAGCTATGACTGATAGCTTAAATGGACAGGAGAAGTTAATTGACACAAAATTTCAAGGTTTTAGCTATCAGTCATCCGCTGCGCTCTACACCTATCAAAATTTACAACATTCAAATGCTTTTAACTTTTTGCTGGAGCGCCATAAAACCTTGAAATTTTGTGACAATGAATTGCGCGTGCCGCTTGTCAATTTAAGCTACCAGTCATAGCTATTCCAAACTTGAGACCAAAATGAAACACTGATAAACCTTCAAATGGCCCTAATTTCTATACGGTGCGTACTGAACCTATCAAAGTTTGCAACATTCACATGTTTGTAGTTTTTTCCTGTACCGTCGTAAAACCTTGAAATTTTGTGACAATAAAGTACTCGTGCCTCTTGTCAATTTAAGCTATCAGTCATACCTATTCTACCCTTGAGTCCAAAATGAAACACTGATATACCTTCAAATGGCCCTATTTTCTGAACGATGCGCCCTACACCTATCAAAGTTTGCAACATTCAAATGTTTGTTGTTTTTTACTGGAGCGTCATAAAACCTTGAAATTTTGTGACAATTAACTTCTCCTGTCAATTTATGCTATCGGTCATAGCTATGCTACCCTTGAGTCCAAAATGAAACACTGATTAATCTACAAATGGCCCTATCTTCTATACGCTGCGTCCTCCACATATCAAAATTTGCAACATACAAATGATTGAAACTTTTTACTGGAGCGTCATAAAACCTTGAAATTTTGTGACAATAAAGCACTGGTGCCCCTTGTCAATTTAAGCTATCGGTCATAGCTATTCTAACCTTGAGTCAAAAATAAAACACTGATAAATCTTCAAATGGCCCAAATTTCTATAAGGTGCGCACTACACGTATCAAAGTTTCCAACAGTCAAATGCTTGTAACTTTTTACTAGAGCGCCATAAAACCTCAGAGCTTTTCTACCCTTGAGTCCAAAATGAAACACTGATGAATCTTCACATGGCCCTATCTTCTATACGCTGCTTCCCCCACCTATCAAAGTTTGCAACATACAAATGATTGTAACTTTTTACTGGAGCGTCATAAAACATCGAAATTTTGTGACAAAAAAGTACTCTTGTTAATTTAAGTTGTCAGTCATAGCTATGCTACCCTTGAGTCCAAAATGAAACACTGATGAATCTTCAAATGGTCCTATCTTCTATTAGCTGCGGCCTACACCTATCAATGTTTGCAACATTCAAATGCTTGTAGCATTTTACTGGAGCGTCATAAAACCTTGAAATTTTGTGACAATTAACTTGTCCTGTAAATTTAAGCTATCGGTCATAGCTATGCTACCCTTGAGTCCTAATTGAAACACTGATAAAGCTTCCAATGGCCCTAACTTCTATACGGTGCGTCCTACACCTATCACAGTTTGCAACATACAAATGATTGTAACGTTTTACTGGAGCGTCACAAAACCTCGAAATTTTGTGACAATAAAGTACTCTTGTCAATTTAAGTTGTTGGTCATAGCTATGCTACCCTTGAGTCCAAATTGAAACACTGATACAGCTTCCAATGGCCCCACCTTCTATACGCTGCGTCCTACGCCTATCAAAATTTGCAACATTTAAATGCTTGTAACTTTTTACTGGAGCGCCATAAACCGTCGAAATTTTGTGACAGTGAAGTACACGTGCCTCTTATCAATGTAAGCTATCAGTCATAGCTATGCTACCCTTGAGTCCAAAATGAAACACTGATACAGCTTCCAATGGCGCTAACTTTTATACGGTGCGTCCTACACCTATCACAGTTTGCAACATACGAATGATTGTAACCTTTTACTGGAGCGTCACGAAACCTCGAAATTTTCTGGCAAAAAAGTACTCTTGTCAATTTAAGTTATCGGTTATAGCTATGCTACCTTTGAGTCCAAATTGAAACACTGATAAAACTTCCAATGGCACTAACTTCTGTATGGTGCACCCTACACCTAAAAAATTTTGCAACTTTCAAATGTTTGTAGTTTTTTACTGGAGCGCCATAGATCCTTGAAATTTTTGGACAAAAAAGTACTCGTGCCTCTTGTCAATTTAAGCTATCAGTCATAGCTATTCTACCCTTGAGTCCAAAATGAAACACGGGTGAATCTTCATATGACCCTATCTTCTATACGTTGCGTGATCCAACTATCAAAGTTTGTTACTTACAAATGGCTGTAACTTTTTACTGGAGCGTCATAAAAACTCGAAATTTTGTCACAATAAAGTACTCTTGTCAATTTAAGTTATCGGTTATAGCTATACTACCCTTGAGTCCAAATTGAAACACTGATAAAACATCCAATGGCCCTTACTTCTATACGGTGCGTACTATAGCTATAAAAGTTTGCAACATACAAATGGTTGTAACTTTTTACTGGAGCGAAATAATGAATGACATATGGCCCTATCTTCTGTACGCTGCGTCATCCACCTATCAAAGTTTGCTACTTACAAATGGCTGTAACTTTTTACTGGAGCGTCATAAAAACTCGAAATTTTGTCACAATAATGTACTCTTGTCAATTTAAGTTATCGGTCATAGCTATACTACCCTTGAGTCCAAATTGAAACACTGATAAAACATCCAATGGCCCTTACTTCTATACGGTGCGTACTATAGCTATAAAAGTTTGCAACATACAAATGGTTGTAACTTTTTACTGGAGCGAAATAATGAATGATGAATCTTCATATGGCCCTATCTTCTGTACGCTGCGTCATCCACCTATCAAAGTTTGCTACTTAAAAATGGCTGTAACTTTTTACTGGAGCGTCATAAAAACTCGAAATTTTGTCACAATAAAGTACTCTTGTCAATTTAAGGTATCGGTCATAGCTATGCTACCCTTGAGTCCAATTTGAAACACTGATAAAACTTCAAATGGCCCTTACTTATATACGGTGCGTACTATAGCTATCAAAGTTTGCAACATACAAATGGTTGTAACTTTTTACTGGAGTGTCATAAAACCTCGAAACTTTGTTACAATAAAGTACTCGTGTTACTTGTCAATTTAAGCTATCTGTCATAGATATTCTACCCTTGAGTCCAAAATGAAACACTGATAAAACTTCAAATGGCCCTAATTTCTGTATGGTGAGCCCTACACCTATCAAAGTTTGCAACATTCAAATGTTTGTAGTTTTTTACTGGAGCGTCATAAAACTTTGAAATTTTGTGACAATAAAATACTCTTGCCCATTGCCAATTTAAGCAATTGGTCATAGCTGTGCTACTCTCGAGTCTAAAATGTAACACTGATGAATCTTCCAATGGCCCTATCTTCTATGCGCTGCGTCCTACTCCTATCAAAGTTTGCAACATTCAAATGTTTATAGTTTTTTACTGGAGCATCATAAAACCTTGAAATTTTGTCACAATAAAGTACTCTTGTCAATTTAAGTTATCGGTTATAGCTATACTACCCTTGAGTCCAAATTGAAACACTGATAAAACATCCAATGGCCCTTACTTCTATACGGTGCGTACTATAGCTATAAAAGTTTGCAACATACAAATGGTTGTAACTTTTTACTGGAGCGAAATAATGAATGATGAATGTTCATATGGCCCTATCTTCTGTACGCTGCGTCATCCACCTATCAAAGTTTGCTACTTACAAATGGCTGTAACTTTTTACTGGAGCGTCATAAAAACTCGAAATTTTGTCACAATAATGTACTCTTGTCAATTTAAGTTATCGGTCATAGCTATACTACCCTTGAGTCCAAATTGAAACACTGATAAAACATCCAATGGCCCTTACTTCTATACGGTGCGTACTATAGCTATAAAAGTTTGCAACATACAAATGGTTGTAACTTTTTACTGGAGCGAAATAATGAATGATGAATCTTCATATGGCCCTATCTTCTGTACGCTGCGTCATCCACCTATCAAAGTTTGCTACTTAAAAATGGCTGTAACTTTTTACTGGAGCGTCATAAAAACTCGAAATTTTGTCACAATAAAGTACTCTTGTCAATTTAAGGTATCGGTCATAGCTATGCTACCCTTGAGTCCAATTTGAAACACTGATAAAACTTCCAATGGCCCTTACTTCTATACGGTGCGTACTATAGCTATCAAAGTTTGCAACATACAAATGGTTGTAACTTTTTACTGGAGTGTCATAAAACCTCGAAACTTTGTTACAATAAAGTACTCGTGTTACTTGTCAATTTAAGCTATCTGTCATAGATATTCTACCCTTGAGTCCAAAATGAAACACTGATAAAACTTCAAATGGCCCTAATTTCTGTATGGTGAGCCCTACACCTATCAAAGTTTGCAACATTCAAATGTTTGTAGTTTTTTACTGGAGCGTCATAAAACTTTGAAATTTTGTGACAATAAAATACTCTTGCCCATTGTCAATTTAAGCAATTGGTCATAGCTGTGCTACTCTTGAGTCTAAAATGTAACACTGATGAATCTTCCAATGGCCCTATCTTCTATGCGCTGCGTCCTACTCCTATCAAAGTTTGCAACATTCAAATGTTTATAGTTTTTTACTGGAGCATCATAAAACCTTGAAATTTTTTGACAATAAAGTACTCGTGCCTCTTGTCAATTTAAGCTATCAGTCATAGCTATTCTACCCTTGAGTCCAAAATGAAACACTGATGAATTTCAAATGGCCCTATCTTCAATGCGCTGCGTCCTACACCTATCAAAGTTTGCAACATTCAAATGCTTATAGTTTTTTACTGGACCATCATAAAGCCTCGAACATTTTGTGACAATAAAGTACTCGTGCCCCTAGTCCATTTAAGCTATCGGTCAAAGCTACGCTGCCCTTGAGTTCAAAATGAAACACTGATGAATCTTCAAATGGCCCTACCTTCTATACGCTGTGTCCTCCACCTATCAAAATTTGCACCATACAAATGGTTGTAACTTTTTATTGGAGCGTCATAAAACCTTGAAATTGTGTGACAATTAACTTCTCCTCTCAATTTATGCTATCGGTTATAGCTATGCTACCCTTGAGTCCAATATGAAACACTGATGAATCTTCAAATGGCCCTATCTTCTATACGCTGTGTCCTCCACCTATCAAAATTTTCAACATACAAATGGTTGTAACTTTTTATTGGAGCGTCATAAAACCTTGAAATTTTGTGACAATGAAGTATTCTTGCCCCTTGTCAATTTAAGCTATCAGTCATAGCTATTCTACCCTTGAGTCCAAATTGAAACACTGGTGAATCTTCCAATGGCCCTATTTTCTTTTTAGTGCGTACTACAGCTATCAAAGTTTGCAACATACAAATTGTTGTAACTTTTTACTGGAGCGTCACAAAACCTCGAAATTTTGTGTCACAAAAGTACTCTTGTCAATTTAAGTTATCGGTCATAGCTATGCTACCCTTGAGTCCAAAATGAAATACTGATGAATCTTCAAATGGCTCTATCTTCTATACGCTGCCTCATCCACCTATCAAAGTTTGCAACATACAAATGGTTGTAACTTTTTAATGGAGCGTAAAAAAAACCTCGAATTTTGTGACAATAATGACTCGTGCCCCTTGTCAATTTAAGCTATCGGTCATAGCTATTCTACCTTTGAGTACAAAATGAAACACTGATAAAACTTCAAATGGTCCTAATTTCTGTATGATGCACTCTACAGCTATGAAAGTCTCCAACATTCAAATGTTTGTAGATTTTTACTGGAGCGCCATAAAACCTTGAAATTTTGTGACAATTAACTTCTCCTGTCAAATTAAGCTATCGGTCATAGCTATGCTACCTTTGAGTCCAAATTGAAACACTGATAAAACTTCCAATGGCACTAACTTCTGTATGGTACACCCTACACCTAAAAAATTTTGCAACTTTCAAATGTTTGTAGTTTTTTACTGGAGCGCCATAGATCCTTGAAATTTTTGGACAAAAAAGTACTCGTGCCTCTTGTCAATTTAAGCTATCAGTCATAGCTATTCTACCCTTGAGTCCAAAATGAAACACGGGTGAATCTTCATATGACCCTATCTTCTATACGCTGCGTGATCCAACTATCAAAGTTTGTTACTTACAAATGGCTGTAACTTTTTACTGGAGCGTCATAAAAACTCGAAATTTTGTCACAATAAAGTACTCTTGTCAATTTAAGTTATCGGTTATAGCTATACTACCCTTGAGTCCAAATTGAAACACTGATAAAACATCCAATGGCCCTTACTTCTATACGGTGCGTACTATAGCTATAAAAGTTTGCAACATACAAATGGTTGTAACTTTTTACTGGAGCGAAATAATGAATGATGAATGTTCATATGGCCCTATCTTCTGTACGCTGCGTCATCCACCTATCAAAGTTTGCTACTTACAAATGGCTGTAACTTTTTACTGGAGCGTCATAAAAACTCGAAATTTTGTCACAATAAAGTACTCTTGTCAATTTAAGTTATCGGTCATAGCTATACTACCCTTGAGTCCAAATTTAAACACTGATAAAACATCCAATGGCCCTTACTTCTATACGGTGCGTACTATAGCTATAAAAGTTTGCAACATACAAATGGTTGTAACTTTTTACTGGAGCGAAATAATGAATGATGAATCTTCATATGGCCCTATCTTCTGTACGCTGCGTCATCCACCTATCAAAGTTTGCTACTTAAAAATGGCTGTAACTTTTTACTGGAGCGTCATAAAAACTCGAAATTTTGTCACAATAAAGTACTCTTTTCAATTTAAGGTATCGGTCATAGCTATGCTACCCTTGAGTCCAATTTGAAACACTGATAAAACTTCCAATGGCCCTTACTTCTATACGGTGCGTACTATAGCTATCAAAGTTTGCAACATACAAATGGTTGTAACTTTTTACTGGAGTGTCATAAAACCTCGAAACTTTGTTACAATAAAGTACTCGTGTTACTTGTCAATTTAAGCTATCTGTCATAGATATTCTACCCTTGAGTCCAAAATGAAACACTGATAAAACTTCAAATGGCCCTAATTTCTGTATGGTGAGCCCTACACCTATCAAAGTTTGCAACATTCAAATGTTTGTAGTTTTTTACTGGAGCGTCATAAAACTTTGAAATTTTGTGACAATAAAATACTCTTGCCCATTGCCAATTTAAGCAATTGGTCATAGCTGTGCTACTCTTGAGTCTAAAATGTAACACTGATGAATCTTCCAATGGCCCTATCTTCTATGCGCTGAGTCCTACTCCTATCAAAGTTTGCAACATTCAAATGTTTATAGTTTTTTACTGGAGCATCATAAAACCTTGAAATTTTGTGACAATTAACTTCTCCTCTCAATTTATGCTATCGGTCATAGCTATGCTACCCTTGAGTCCAATATGAAACACTGATGAATCTTCAAATGGCCCTATCTTCTATACGCTGCGTCCTACACCTATCAAAGTTTGCAACTTTCAAATGTTTATAGTATTTTACTGGACCATCATAAAACCTCGAACATTTTGTGACAATAAAGTACTCGTGCCCCTAGTCCATTTAAGCTATCGGTCAAAGCTACGCTGCCCTTGAGTCCAAAATGAAACACTGATGAATCTTCAAATGGCCCTACCTTCTATACGCTGTGTCCTCCACCTATCAAAATTTGCACCATACAAATGGTTGTAACTTTTTATTGGAGCGTCATAAGACCTTGAAATTTTGTGACAATTAACTTCTCCTCTCAATTTATGCTATCGGTCATAGCTATGCTACCCTTGAGTCCATTATGAAACACTGATGAATCTTCAAATGGCCCTATCTTCTATACGCTGTATCCTCCACCTATCAAAATTTTCAACATACAAATGGTTGTAACTTTTTATTGGAGCGTCATAAAACCTTGAAATTTTGTGACAATAAAGTACTCGTGCCCCTAGTCCATTTAAGCTATCGGTCAAAGCTACGCTGCCCTTGAGTCCAAAATGAAACACTGATGAATCTTCAAATGGCCCTACCTTCTATACGCTGTGTCCTCCACCTATCAAAATTTGCAACATACAAATGGTTGTAACTTTTTACTGGAGCGAAATAATGAATGATGAATCTTCATATGGCCCTATCTTCTGTACGCTGCGTCATCCACCTATCAAAGTTTGCTACTTAAAAATGGCTGTAACTTTTTACTGGAGCGTCATAAAAACTCGAAATTTTGTCACAATAAAGTACTCTTTTCAATTTAAGGTATCGGTCATAGCTATTCTACCCTTGAGTCCAAATTGAAACACTGGTGAATCTTCCAATGGCCCTATTTTCTTTTTAGTGCGTACTACAGCTATCAAAGTTTGCAACATACAAATTGTTGTAACTTTTTACTGGAGCGTCACAAAACCTCGAAATTTTGTGTCACAAAAGTACTCTTGTCAATTTAAGTTATCGGTCATAGCTATGCTACCCTTGAGTCCAAAATGAAATACTGATGAATCTTCAAATGGCTCTATCTTCTATACGCTGCCTCATCCACCTATCAAAGTTTGCAACATACAAATGGTTGTAACTTTTTAATGGAGCGTAAAAAAAACCTCGAATTTTGTGACAATAATGACTCGTGCCCCTTGTCAATTTAAGCTATCGGTCATAGCTATTCTACCTTTGAGTACAAAATGAAACACTGATAAAACTTCAAATGGTCCTAATTTCTGTATGATGCACTCTACAGCTATGAAAGTCTCCAACATTCAAATGTTTGTATATTTTTACTGGAGCGCCATAAAACCTTGAAATTTTGTGACAATTAACTTCTCCTGTCAAATTAAGCTATCGGTCATAGCTATGCTACCTTTGAGTCCAAATTGAAACACTGATAAAACTTCCAATGGCACTAACTTCTGTATGGTACACCCTACACCTAAAAAATTTTGCAACTTTCAAATGTTTGTAGTTTTTTACTGGAGCGCCATAGATCCTTGAAATTTTTGGACAAAAAAGTACTCGTGCCTCTTGTCAATTTAAGCTATCAGTCATAGCTATTCTACCCTTGAGTCCAAAATGAAACACGGGTGAATCTTCATATGACCCTATCTTCTATACGCTGCGTGATCCAACTATCAAAGTTTGTTACTTACAAATGGCTGTAACTTTTTACTGGAGCGTCATAAAAACTCGAAATTTTGTCACAATAAAGTACTCTTGTCAATTTAAGTTATCGGTTATAGCTATACTACCCTTGAGTCCAAATTGAAACACTGATAAAACATCCAATGGCCCTTACTTCTATACGGTGCGTACTATAGCTATAAAAGTTTGCAACATACAAATGGTTGTAACTTTTTACTGGAGCGAAATAATGAATGATGAATGTTCATATGGCCCTATCTTCTGTACGCTGCGTCATCCACCTATCAAAGTTTGCTACTTACAAATGGCTGTAACTTTTTACTGGAGCGTCATAAAAACTCGAAATTTTGTCACAATAAAGTACTCTTGTCAATTTAAGTTATCGGTCATAGCTATACTACCCTTGAGTCCAAATTGAAACACTGATAAAACATCCAATGGCCCTTACTTCTATACGGTGCGTACTATAGCTATAAAAGTTTGCAACATACAAATGGTTGTAACTTTTTACTGGAGCGAAATAATGAATGATGAATCTTCATATGGCCCTATCTTCTGTACGCTGCGTCATCCACCTATCAAAGTTTGCTACTTAAAAATGGCTGTAACTTTTTACTGGAGCGTCATAAAAACTCGAAATTTTGTCACAATAAAGTACTCTTTTCAATTTAAGGTATCGGTCATAGCTATGCTACCCTTGAGACCAATTTGAAACACTGATAAAACTTCCAATGGCCCTTACTTCTATACGGTGCGTACTATAGCTATCAAAGTTTGCAACATACAAATGGTTGTAACTTTTTACTGGAGTGTCATAAAACCTCGAAACTTTGTTACAATAAAGTACTCGTGTTACTTGTCAATTTAAGCTATCTGTCATAGATATTCTACCCTTGAGTCCAAAATGAAACACTGATAAAACTTCAAATGGCCCTAATTTCTGTATGGTGAGCCCTACACCTATCAAAGTTTGCAACATTCAAATGTTTGTAGTTTTTTACTGGAGCGTCATAAAACTTTGAAATTTTGTGACAATAAAATACTCTTGCCCATTGCCAATTTAAGCAATTGGTCATAGCTGTGCTACTCTTGAGTCTAAAATGTAACACTGATGAATCTTCCAATGGCCCTATCTTCTATGCGCTGCGTCCTACTCCTATCAAAGTTTGCAACATTCAAATGTTTATAGTTTTTTACTGGAGCATCATAAAACCTTGAAATTTTTTGACAATAAAGTGCTCGTGCCTCTTGTCAATTTAAGCTATCAGTCATAGCTATTCTACCCTTGAGTCCAAAATGAAACACTGATGAATTTCAAATGGCCCTATCTTCAATGCGCTGCGTCCTACACCTATCAAAGTTTGCAACATTCAAATGTTTATAGTTTTTTACTGGACCATCATAAAACCTCGAACATTTTGTGACAATAAAGTACTCGTGCCCCTAGTCCATTTAAGCTATCGGTCAAAGCTACGCTGCCCTTGAGTCCAAAGTGAAACACTGATGAATCTTCAAATGGCCCTACCTTCTATACGCTGTGTCCTCCACCTATCAAAATTTGCACCATACAAATGGTTGTAACTTTTTATTGGAGCGTCATAAAACCTTGAAGTTTTGTGACAATTAACTTCTCCTCTCAATTTATGCTATCGGTCATAGCTATGCTACCCTTGAGTCCAATATGAAACACTGATGAATCTTCCAATGGCCCTATTTTCTTTTTGGTGCGTACTACAGCTATCAAAGTTTGCAACATACAAATTGTTGTAACTTTTTACTGGAGCGTCACAAAACCTCGAAATTTTGTGTCACAAAAGTACTCTTGTCAATTTAAGTTATCGGTCATAGCTATGCTACCCTTGAGTCCAAAATGAAATACTGATGAATCTTCAAATGGCTCTATCTTCTATACGCTGCTTCATCCACCTATCAAAGTTTGCAACATACAAATGGTTGTAACTTTTTAATGGAGCGTCAAAAAAACCTCGAATTTTGTGACAATAATGACTCGTGCCCCTTGTCAATTTAAGCTATCGGTCATAGCTATTCTACCTTTGAGTACAAAATGAAACACTGATAAAACTTCAAATGGTCCTAATTTCTGGATGGTGCACTCTACAGCTATCAAAGTTTCCAACATTCAAATGTTTGTAGATTTTTACTGGAGCGCCATAAAACCTTGAAATTTTGTGACAATTAACTTCTCCTGTCAAATTAAGCTATCGGTCATAGCTATGCTACCCTTGAGTCCAAAATTAAGCAACTTCCAATGGCCCTAACTTCAATACGGTGTGTACTACACCTAAAAAAGTTTGGAACATTCAAATGCTTGTAACTTTTTACTGGAGCGCCAAAACACCTTGAAATTTTGTGACAATGAAGTACTTATGTCCCGTGTCAATTTAAGGTATCGGTCATAGCTATGCTACCCTTGAGTCCAAATTGAATCACTGATAAAACTTCAAATGGCCCTATCTTCTATGCGCTGCGTCCTACACCTATCAAAGTTTGCAACATTCAAATGTTTATAGTTTTTTACTGGAGTATCATAAAACCTCGAAATGTTGTGACAATAAAGTACTCGTGCCCCTTGTCCATTTAAGCTATCGGTCAAAGCTACGCTACCCTTGAGTCCAAAATGAAACACTGATGAATCTTTAAATGGCCCTACCTTCTATACGCTGCGTCCTACGCCTATCAAAATTTGCAACTTTCAAATGCTTGTAACTTTTCACTGGAGCGTCATAAAACCTTGAAATTTTGTGACAATGAAGTACTCGTGCCTCTTGTCAATTTATGCTATCAGTCAAAGCTATTCTACCCTTGAGTCCAAAATGAAACACTGATAAACCATCAAATGGCCCTAATTTCTGTACGGTGCGCCCTACACCTATCAAAGTTTAAAACTTTCAAATGTTTGTAGTTTTTTACTGGAGCGTCATAAAACCTTGAAATTTTGTGACAATTAACTTCTCCTGTCAATTTATGCTATCGGTCATAGCTATGCTACCCTTGAGTCCAAAATGAAACACTGATGAATCTTCAAATGGCCCTATCTTCTATACGCGGTGTCCTCCACCTATCAAAATTTGCAACATACAAATGGTTGTAACTTTTTATTGGAGCGTCATAAAACCTTGAAATTTTGTGACAATGAAGTATTCGTGCCCCTTGTCAATTTAAGCTATCAGTCATCGCTATTCTACCCTTGAGTCCAAAATGAAACACTGGTGAATTTTAAAATGGCCCTATTTGCTTTACGGTGGGTACTACACCTATCAAAGTTTGCAACATACAAATGGTTGTAACTTTTTACTGGAGCGTCACAAAACCTCGAAATTTTCTGACAAAAAAGTACTCTTGTCAATTTAAGTTATCGGTCATAGCTATGCTACCCTTGAGTCCAAATTGAAACACTGATAAAACTTCCAATGGCACTTACTTCTGTATGGTGCACCCTACACCTCAAAAATTTTGCATCTTTCAGATGTTTGTAGTTTTTTAGTGGAGCGCCATAGAACCTTGATATTTTTGGACAAAAAAGTACTCGTGCCTCTTGTCAATTTAAACTATCAGTCATAGCTATTCTACCCTTGAGTCCAAAATGAAACACGGGTGAATCTTCATATGGCCCTATCTTCTATACGCTGCGTGATCCAACTATCAAAGTTTGCTACTTACAAATGGCTGTAACTTTTTACTGAAGCGTCATAAAAACTCGAAATTTTGTCACAATAAAGTACTCTTGTCAATTTAAGGTATCCATGAGTCCAATTTGAAACACTGATAAAACTTCCAATGGCCCTTACTTCTATACGGTGCGTACTATAGCTATCAAAGTTTGTAACATACAAATGGTTATAACTTTTTACTGGAGCGTCATAAAACCTCTAAACTTTGTTACAATAAAGTACTCGTGCCACTTGTCAACTTAAGCTATCTGTCATAGCTATTCTACCCTTGAGTCCAAAATTAAACACTGATAAAACTTCAAATGGCCCCAATTTCTGTATGGTGAGCCCTACACTGGAACGCCTATCAAAATTTGCAACATTCAAATGCTTGTAACTTTTCACTGGAGCGTCATAAAACCTTGAAATTTTGTGACAATGAAATACTCGTGACTCTTGTCAATTTAAGCTATCAGTCATAGCTATTCTACCCTTGAGTCCAAAATGAAACACTGGTGAATCTTCCAATGGCCCTATTTTCTTTATGGTGAGCCCTACACCTATCAAAGTTTGCAACATACAAATGGATGTAACTTTTTACTGGAGCGTCACAAAACCTCGAAATTTTCTGACAAAAAAGTACTCTTGTCAATTTAAGTTATCGGTCATAGCTATGCTACCCTTGAGTCCAAACTGAAACACTGATAAAACTTCCAATGGCACTAAATTCTGTATGGTGCACCCTACACCTAAAAAATTTTGCAACTTCCAAAAGCTTGTAGTTTTTTACTGGAGCGCCATAGAACCTTGAAATTTTTTGACAATAAAGTACTCGTGCCTCTTGTCAATTTAAGCTATCAGTCATAGCTATTCTACCCTTGAGTCCAAAATTAAACACTGATGAATATTCAAATGGCCCTATCTTCTATGCGCTGCGTCCTACGCCTATCAAAGTTTGCAACATTCAAATGTTTGTAGTTTTTTACTGGAGCATCATAAAACCTCGAAATTTTGTGACAATAAAGTACTCGTGCCCCTTGTCCATTTAAGCTATCGGTCAAAGCTAGGCTACCCTTGAGTCCAAAATGAAACAGTGATGAATCTTCAAATGGCCCTACTTTCTATACGCTGCGTCCTACGCCTATCAAAATTTGCAACATTCAAATGCTTGTAACTTTTCACTGGTGCGTCATAAAACCTTGAAATTTTGTGACAATGAAGTACTCGCGACTCTTGTCAATTTAAGCTACCTTTGAGTCCAAAATGAAACACTTGTGAATCTTCCAATGGCGTTATTTTCTTTACGGTGCGTACTACACCCATCAAAGTTTGCAACATACAAATGGTTGTAACTTTTTACTGGTGCGTCACAAAACCTCGAAATTTTCTGACAAAAAAGTACTCTTGTCAATTTAAGTTATCGGTCATAGCTATGCTACCCTTGAGTCCAAATTGAAACACTGATAAAACTTCCAATGGCACTAACTTCTGTATGGTGCACCCTACACCTAAAAAATTTTGCAACTTCCAAAAGCTTGTAGTTTTTTACTGGAGCGCCATAGAACCTTGAAATTTTTTGACAATAAAGTACTCGTGCCTCTTGTCAATTTAAGCTATCAGTCATAGCTATTCTACCCTTGAGTCCAAAATTAAACACTGATGAATATTCAAATGGCCCTATCTTCTATGCGCTGCGTCCTACGCCTATCAAAGTTTGCAACATTCAAATGTTTGTAGTTTTTTACTGGAGCATCATAAAACCTCGAAATTTTGTGACAATAAAGTACTCGTGCCCCTTGTCCATTTAAGCTATCGGTCAAAGCTAGGCTACCCTTGAGTCCAAAATGAAACAGTGATGAATCTTCAAATGGCCCTACTTTCTATACGCTGCGTCCTACGCCTATCAAAATTTGCAACATTCAAATGCTTGTAACTTTTCACTGGTGCGTCATAAAACCTTGAAATTTTGTGACAATGAAGTACTCGCGACTCTTGTCAATTTAAGCTACCTTTGAGTCCAAAATGAAACACTTGTGAATCTTCCAATGGCGTTATTTTCTTTACGGTGCGTACTACACCCATCAAAGTTTGCAACATACAAATGGTTGTAACTTTTTACTGGTGCGTCACAAAACCTCGAAATTTTCTGACAAAAAAGTACTCTTGTTAATTTAAGTTATCGGTCATAGCTATGCTACCCTTGAGTCCAAATTGAAACACTGATAAAACTTCCAATGGCACTAACTTCTGTATGGTGCACCCTACACTTAAAAAATTTTGCAACTTTCAAATGTTTGTAGTTTTTTACTGGAGCGCCATAGAACCTTGAAATTTTTTGACAAAAAAGTACACGTGCCTCTTGTCAATTTAAGCTATCAGTTATAGCTATTCTACCCTTGAGTCCAAAATGAAACACTGATAAAACTTCAAATAGCCCTAATTTCTGTATGGTGAGCCCATACGCTGCGTCCTCCACCTATCAAAATTTGCAACATACAAATGGTTGTAACTTTTTATTGGAGCGTCATAAAACCTTGAAATTTTGTGACAATGAAGTATTCGTGCCCCTTGTCAATTTAAGCTATCAGTCATAGCTATTCTACCCTTGAGTCCAAAATGAAACACTGGTGAATCTTCCAATGGACCTACTTTCTTTACGGTGCGTACTACACCTATCAAAGTTTGCAACATACAAATGGTTGTAACTTTTTAATGGAGCGTCAAAAAACCTCGAATTTTGTGACAATAATGTACTCGTGCCCCTTATCAATTTAAGGTATCGGTCATAGCTATGCTACCTTTGAGTACAAAATGAAACACTGATGCAACTTCAAATGGTCCTAATTTCTGTATGGTGCACTCTACAGCTATCAAAGTTTCCAACATTCAAATGTTTGTAGAATTTTACTCTAGCGTCATAAAACCTTGAAATTTTGTGACAAATAACTTGTCCTGTCAAATTAAGATATCGGTCATACTATGCTACCCTTGAGTCTAAAATGAAACACTGATGAATCTTCAAATGGCTCTATCTTCTATACGCTGCGTCCTCCACCTATCAAAGTTTGCAACATTCAAATGTTTGTAACTTTTTACTGGAGCGCCATAAAACCTTGAAATTTTGTGACAATGAAGTAGTCGTGTCCCATGTCAATTTAAGGTATCGGTCATAGCTATGCTACCCTTGAGTCCAAATTGAAACACTGATAAATCTTCAAAGGGCCCTAATTTCTATACGGTGCATACTGAACCTATCAAAGTTTGCAACATTTAAATGTTTCTGGTTTTCCTGGACCGTCGTAAAACATTGAAAATTTGTGACTTCTCCAGTCAATTTAAGCTATCGGTCATAGCTATTCTACCCTTGAGTCCAAAATGAAACACTGATAAAGCTTCCAATGGCGCTAACTTTTATACGGTGCGTCCTACACCTATCACAGTTTGCAACATACAAATGATTCTAACCTTTTACTGGAGCGTCACAAAACTTCGAAATTTTCTGACAAAAAAGTACTCTTGTCAATTTAAGTTATCGGTCATAGCATGCTACCCTTGAGTCCAAATTGAAACACTGATAAAACTTCCAATGGCACTAACTTCTGTATGGTGCACCCTACACCTATAAAATTTTGCAACTTTCAAATGTTTGTAGTTTTTTACTGCAGCGCCATAGAACCTTGAAATTTTTTGACACAAAAGTACTCGTGCCTCTTGTCAATTTAAGCTATCAGTCATAGCTATTCTACCCTTGAGTCCAAAATGAAACACTGATGAATATTCAAATGGGCCTATCTTCTATGCGCTGCGTCCTACGCCTATTAAAGTTTGCAACATTCAAATGTTTATAGTTTTTTACTGGAGCATCATAAAGCCTCGAAATTTTGTGACAATGAAGTATTCGTGCCCCTTGTCAATTTAAGCTATCAGTCATAGCTATTCTACCCTTGAGTCCAAAATGAAACACTGGTGAATCTTCCAATGGCCCTATTTTCTTTACGGTGCGTACTACACCTATCAAAGTTTGCAATATACAAATGGTTGTAACTTTTCACTGCAGCGTCATAAAAACTTGAAATTTTGTCACAATAAAGTACTCTTGTCAATTTAAGGTATCGGTCATAGCTATGCTCCCCTTGAGTCCAAATTGAAATACTGATAAAACTTCCAATGGCACTAACTTCTGTATGGTGCACCCTACACCTAAAAAATGTTGCAACTTTCAAATGTTTGTAGTTTTTTACTGGAGCGCCATAGAACCTTGAAATTTTTTGACAATAAAGTACTCGTGCCTCTTGTCAATTTAAGCTATCAGTCATAGCTATTCTACCCTTGAGTCCAAAATTAAACACTGATGAATATTCAAATGGCCCTATCTTCTATGCGCTGCGTTCTACGCCTATCAAAGTTTGCAACATTCAAATGTTTATAGTTTTTTACTGGAGCATCATAAAACCTCGAAATTTTTTGACAATAAAGTACTCGTGCCCCTTGTCCATTTAAGCTATCGGTCAAAGCTAGGCTACCCTTGAGTCCAAAATGAAACACTGATGAATCTTCAAATGACCCTACCTTCTATACGCTGCGTCCTACGCCTATCAAAATTTGCAACATTCAAATGCTTGTAACTTTTCACTGGAGCGTCATAAAACCTTGAAATTTTGTGACAATGAAGTACTCGTGATTCTTTTCAATTTAAGCTATCAGTCATAGCGATTGTACCCTTGAGTCCAAAATGAAACACTGGTGAATCTTCCAATGGCCCTATTTTCTTTACGGTGCGTACTACACCTATCAAAGTTTGCAACTTACAAATGGTTGTCACTTTTTACTGGAGCGTCACAAAACCACGAAATTTTTTGACAAAAAAGTACTCTTGTCAATTTAAGTTATCGGTCATAGCTATGCTACCCTTGAGTCCAAATTGAAATACTGATAAAACTTCCAATGGCACTAACTTCTGTATGGTGCACCCTACACCTAAAAAATGTTGCAACTTTCAAATGTTTGTAGTTTTTTACTGGAGCGCCATAGAACCTTGAAATTTTTTGACAATAAAGTACTCGTGCCTCTTGTCAATTTAAGCTATCAGTCATAGCTATTCTACCCTTGAGTCCAAAATTAAACACTGATGAATATTCAAATGGCCCTATCTTCTATGCGCTGCGTTCTACGCCTATCAAAGTTTGCAACATTCAAATGTTTATAGTTTTTTACTGGAGCATCATAAAACCTCGAAATTTTGTGACAATAAAGTAATCGTGCCCTTTGTCCATTTAAGCTATCGGTCAAAGCTAGGCTACCCTTGAGTCCAAAATGAAACACTGATGAATCTTCAAATGGCCCTACCTTCTATACGCTGCGTCCTACGCCTATCAAAATTTGCAACATTCAAATGCTTGTAACTTTTCACTGGAGCGTCATAAAACCTTGAAATTTTGTGACAATGAAGTACTCGTGACTCTTGTCAATTTAAGCTACCCTTGAGTCCAAAATGAAACACTTGTGAATCTTCATATGGCCCTATCTTCTGTACGCTGCGTCATCCACCTATCAAAGTTTGCTACTTACAAATGGCTGAAACTTTTTCCTGGAGCGTCATAAAAACTTGAAATTTTGTCACAATAAAGTACTCTTGTCAATTTAAGGTATCGGTCATAGCTATGCTACCCTTGAGTCCAATTTGAAACACTGATAAAACTTCCAATGGCCCTTACTTCAATACGGTGCGTACTATAGCTATCAAACTTAGCTACATACAAATGGTTGTAACTTTTTACTGGAGCGTCATGAAACCTCGAAACTTTGTTACAATAAAGTACTCGTGCCACTTGTCAATTTAAGCTATCGGTCATAGCTATTCTACCCTTGAGTCCTAAATGAAACACTGATAAAACTTCAAATGGCCCTAATTTCTGTATGGTGAGCCCTTCACCTATCAAAGTTTGCAACATTCAAATGTTTGTAGTTTTTTACTCGAGCGTCATAAAACCTTGAAATTTTGTGACCAATAACTTCTCCTGTCAATTTATGCTATCGGTCATAGCTATGCTACCCTTGAGTCCAAAATGAAACACTGGTGAATCTTCCAATGGCCCTATTTTCTTTACGGTGCGTACTACACCTATCAAAGTTTGCAATATACAAATGGTTGTAACTTTTTACTGGAGCATCATAAAGCCTCGAAATTTTGTGACAATAAAGTACTCGTGCGCCTTGTCCATTTAAGCTATCGGTCAACGCTACGCTACTCTTGAGTCCAAAATGAAACACTGATGAATCTTCAAATGGCCCTATCTTGTATACGCTGCATCCTACGCCTATCAAAATTTGCAACATTCAAATGCTTGTAACTTTTCACTGGAGCGTCATAAAACCTTGAAATTTTGTGACAATGAAGTATTCGTGCCCCTTGTCAATTTAAGCTATCAGTCATAGCTATTCTACCCTTGAGTGCAAAATGAAACACTGGTGAATCTTCCAATGGCCCTATTTTCTTTACGGTGCGTACTACACCTATCAAAGTTGGCAACATACAAATGGTTGTAACTTTTTACTGGAGCGTCACAAAACCTCGAAATTTTCTGACAATGAAGTACTCGTGACTCTTGTCAATTTAAGCTACCCTTGAGTCCAAAATGAAACACTTGTGAATCTTCATATGGCCCTATCTTCTGTACGCTGCGTCATCCACCTATCAAAGTTTGCTACCTACAAATGGCTGAAACTTTTTCCTGGAGCGTCATAAAAACTTGAAATTTTGTCACAATAAAGTACTCTTGTCAATTTAAGGTATCGGTCATAGCTATGCTCCCCTTGAGTCCAAATTGAAATACTGATAAAACTTCCAATGGCACTAACTTCTGTATGGTGCACCCTACACCTAAAAAATGTTGCAACTTTCAAATGTTTGTAGTTTTTTACTGGAGCGCCATAGAACCTTGAAATTCTTTGACAATAAAGTACTCGTGCCTCTTGTCAATTTAAGCTATCAGTCATAGCTATTCTACCCTTGAGTCCAAAATTAAACACTGATGAATATTCAAATGGCCCTATCTTCTATGCGCTGCGTTCTACGCCTATCAAAGTTTGCAACATTCAAATGTTTATAGTTTTTTACTGGAGCATCATAAAACCTTGTGACAATAAAGTACTCGTGCGCCTTGTCCATTTAAGCTATCGGTCAACGCTACGCTACTCTTGAGTCCAAAATGAAACACTGATGAATCTTCAAATGGCCCTATCTTGTATACGCTGCGTCCTACGCCTATCAAAATTTGCAACATTCAAATGCTTATAACTTTTCACTGGAGCGTCATAAAACCTTGAAATTTTGTGACAATGAAGTACTCGTGATTCTTTTCAATTTAAGCTATCAGTCATAGCGATTGTACCCTTGAGTCCAAAATGAAACACTGGTGAATCTTCCAATGGCCCTATTTTCTTTACGGTGCGTACTACACCTATCAAAGTTTGCAACATACAAATGGTTGTCACTTTTTACTGGAGCGGCACAAAACCACGAAATTTTTTTACAAAAAAGTACTCTTGTCAATTTAAGTTATCGGTCATAGCTATGCTACCCTTGAGTCCAAATTGAAATACTGATAAAACTTCCAATGGCACTAACTTCTGTATGGTGCACCCTACACCTAAAAAATGTTGCAACTTTCAAATGTTTGTAGTTTTTTACTGGAGCGCCATAGAACCTTGAAATTTTTTGACAATAAAGTACTCGTGCCTCTTGTCAATTTAAGCTATCAGTCATAGCTATTCTACCCTTGAGTCCAAAATTAAACACTGATGAATATTCAAATGGCCCTATCTTCTATGCGCTGCGTTCTACGCCTATCAAAGTTTGCAACATTCAAATGTTTATAGTTTTTTACTGGAGCATCATAAAACCTCGAAATTTTGTGACAATAAAGTAATCGTGCCCTTTGTCCATTTAAGCTATCGGTCAAAGCTAGGCTACCCTTGAGTCCAAAATGAAACACTGATGAATCTTCAAATGGCCCTACCTTCTATACGCTGCGTCCTACGCCTATCAAAATTTGCAACATTCAAATGCTTGTAACTTTTCACTGGAGCGTCGTAAAACCTTGAAATTTTGTGACAATGAAGTACTCGTGACTCTTGTCAATTTAAGCTACCCTTGAGTCCAAAATGAAACACTTGTGAATCTTCATATGGCCCTATCTTCTGTACGCTGCGTCATCCACCTATCAAAGTTTGCTACCTACAAATGGCTGAAACTTTTTCCTGGAGCGTCATAAAAACTTGAAATTTTGTCACAATAAAGTACTCTTGTCAATTTAAGGTATCGGTCATAGCTATGCTCCCCTTGAGTCCAAATTGAAATACTGATAAAACTTCCAATGGCACTAACTTCTGTATGGTGCACCCTACACCTAAAAAATGTTGCAACTTTCAAATGTTTGTAGTTTTTTACTGGAGCGCCATAGAACCTTGAAATTCTTTGACAATAAAGTACTCGTGCCTCTTGTCAATTTAAGCTATCAGTCATAGCTATTCTACCCTTGAGTCCAAAATTAAACACTGATGAATATTCAAATGGCCCTATCTTCTATGCGCTGCGTTCTACGCCTATCAAAGTTTGCAACATTCAAATGTTTATAGTTTTTTACTGGAGCATCATAAAACCTTGTGACAATAAAGTACTCGTGCGCCTTGTCCATCTAAGCTATCGGTCAACGCTACGCTACTCTTGAGTCCAAAATGAAACACTGATGAATCTTCAAATGGCCCTATCTTGTATACGCTGCGTCCTACGCCTATCAAAATTTGCAACATTCAAATGCTTGTAACTTTTCACTGGAGCGTCATAAAACCTTGAAATTTTGTGACAATGAAGTACTCGTGATTCTTTTCAATTTAAGCTATCAGTCATAGCGATTGTACCCTTGAGTCCAAAATGAAACACTGGTGAATCTTCCAATGGCCCTATTTTCTTTACGGTGCGTACTACACCTATCAAAGTTTGCAACATACAAATGGTTGTCACTTTTTACTGGAGCGGCACAAAACCACGAAATTTTTTTACAAAAAAGTACTCTTGTCAATTTAAGTTATCGGTCATAGCTATGCTACCCTTGAGTCCAAATTGAAATACTGATAAAACTTCCAATGGCACTAACTTCTGTATGGTGCACCCTACACCTAAAAAATGTTGCAACTTTCAAATGTTTGTAGTTTTTTACTGGAGCGCCATAGAACCTTGAAATTTTTTGACAATAAAGTACTCGTGCCTCTTGTCAATTTAAGCTATCAGTCATAGCTATTCTACCCTTGAGTCCAAAATTGAACACTGATGAATATTCAAATGGCCCTATCTTCTATGCGCTGCGTTCGACGCCTATCAAAGTTTGCAACATTCAAATGTTTATAGTTTTTTACTGGAGCATCATAAAACCTCGAAATTTTGTGACAATAAAGTAATCGTGCCCCTTGTCCATTTAAGCTATCGGTCAAAGCTAGGCTACCCTTGAGTCCAAAATGAAACACTGATGAATCTTCAAATGGCCATACCTTCTATATGCTGCGTCCTACGCCTATCAAAATTTGCAACATTCAAATGCTTGTAACTTTTCACTGGAGCGTCATAAAACCTTGAAATTTTGTGACAATGAAGTACTCGTGACTCTTGTCAATTTAAGCTACCCTTGAGTCTAAAATGAAACACTTGTGAATCTTCATATGGCCCTATCTTCTGTACGCTGCGTCATCCACCTATCAAAGTTTGCTCCTTACAAATGGCTGAAACTTTTTCCTGGAGCGTCATAAAAACTTGAAATTTTGTCACAATAAAGTACTCTTGTCAATTTAAGGTATCGGTCATAGCTATGCTACCCTTGAGTCCAATTTGAAACACTGATAAAACTTCCAATGGCCCTTACTTCAATACGGTGCGTACTATAGCTATCAAACTTAGCTACATACAAATGGTTGTAACTTTTTACTGGAGCGTCATGAAACCTCGAAACTTTGTTACAATAAAGTACTCGTGCCACTTGTCAATTTAAGCTATCGGTCATAGCTATTCTACCCTTGAGTCCTAAATGAAACACTGATAAAGCTTCAAATGGCCCTAATTTCTGTATGGTGAGCCCTTCACCTATCAAAGTTTGCAACATTCAAATGTTTGTAGTTTTTTACTCGAGCGTCATAAAACCTTGAAATTTTGTGACCAATAACTTCTCCTGTCAATTTATGCTATCGGTCATAGCTATGCTACCCTTGAGCCCAAAATGAAACACTGGTGAATCTTCCAATGGCCCTATTTTCTTTACGGTGCGTACTACACCTATCAAAGTTTGCAATATACAAATGGTTGTAACTTTTTACTGGAGCATCATAAAGCCTCGAAATTTTGTGACAATAAAGTACTCGTGCGCCTTGTCCATTTAAGCTATCGGTCAACGCTATGCTACTCTTGAGTCCAAAATGAAACACTGATGAATCTTCAAATGGCCCTATCTTGTATACGCTGCGTCCTACGCCTATCAAAATTTGCAACATTCAAATGGTTGTAACTTTTCACTGGAGCGTCATAAAACCTTGAAATTTTCTGACAAAAAAGTACTCTTGTCAATTTAAGTTATCGGTCATAGCTATGCTACCCTTGAGTCCAAATTGAAACACTGATAAAACTTCCAATCGCACTAACTTCTGTATGGTGCACCCTACAACTAAAAAATTTTGCAACTTTCAAATGTTTGTAGTTTTTTACTGGAGCGCCATAGAATCTTGAAATTTTTTGACAATAAAGTACTCGTGCCTCTTGTCAATTTAAGCTATCAGTCATAGCTATTCTACCCTTGAGTCCAAAATGGAACACTGGTGAATCTTCCAATGGCCCTATTTTCATTACGGTGCGTACTACACCTATCAAAGTTTGCAACATACAAATGGTTGTAACTTTTTACTGGAGCGTCATAGAACCTCGAAATTTTGTGACAATATAGCACTCGTGCCTGGTTGTTAAATGAAGATATCGGTCTTAGCTATGCTACTTTTGAGTCCAAAATAAAACACTGATGAATCTTCAAATGACCCTATCTTCTATACGGTGCGTTCTACACTGATCAAAGTTTGCAACATTTAAATGCTTGTAACTTTTTACTTGAGCGTCATAAAACCTTGAAATTTTGTGACAATTAACTTCTCCTGTCAAATTAAGCTATCAGTCATAGGATAAAACTTCAAATGGACCTAATTTCTATACGGTGGGTAGTACATCTATCAAAGTTTGCAACATTCAAATGTTTGTAGGTTTTTACTGGAGCGACATAAAACTTTGAAATTTTGTGACAATTAAGTACTCGTACCTCTTGTCAATTTAAGCTATCAGTCATAGCTATGCTACCCTTGAGTCCAAAATGAAAATCTGATGAATCTTCATATGGCCCTATCTTCTGTACGCTGCGTCATCCACCTATCAAAAATTGCTAGTTACAAATGGCTGTAACTTTTTACTGGAGCGTCATAAAAACTCGAAACTTTGTTACAATAAAGTAGTCGTGCCACTTGTCAATTTAAGCTATCGGTCATAGCTATTCTACCCTTGAGCCCAAAATGAAACACTGATAAAATTTCAAATGAACATAATTTCTGTATGGTGAGCCCTGCACCTATCAAAGTTCGCAACATTAAAATGTTTGTAGTTCTTTACTGGAGCGTCATAAAACCTTGAAATTTTGTGACAATAAAATACTCTTGCCCCTTGTCAATTTAAGCTATCGGTCATAGCTATGCTACCCTTGAGTCCAAAATGAAACACTGATGAATCTTCAAATGGCCCTATCTTCTATACGCTGTGTCCTCCACCTATCAAAATTTGCAACATACAAATGGGGTTAACTTTTTATTGGAGCGTCATAAAACCTTGAAATTTTGTGACAATGAAGTATTCGTGCCCCTTGTCAATTTAAGCTATCAGTCATAGCTATTCTACCCTTGAGTCCAAAATGAAACACTGGTGAATCTTCCAAAGGCCCTATTTTCTTTACGGTGCGTACTACACCTATCACAGTTTGCAACATACAAATGATTGTAACTTTTTATTGGAGCGTCATAAAACCTCGAAATTTTGTGACAATAAAGTACTCTTGTAAATTTTTATTTGTTATTGATCATAGCTATTCTACCCTTGAGTCCAAAATGAAACACTGATAAAACTTCAAATGGCCCTAATTTCTGTACGGTGCGCCCTACACCTATCAAAGTTTTCAACATTCAAAAGTTTGTAGTTTTTTACTGCAGCGTCATAGAACCTTGAAATTTTGTGACAATAAAGTACTCGTGCCCCTTGTCAATTTAAGCTATTGGTCATAGCTATGCTACCCTTGAGTCTAAAATGAAATACTGATCAATCTTCAAATGGTCCTATCTTCTATACACTGCGTCCTCCACCTATCAAAGTTCACTACATACAAATGGACGTAGCTTCTTACTGGAGCGTTATAAAACCTCGAAATTTTGTCACAATAAATACTCTTGTCAATTTAAGTTATCGATCATAGCTATGCTACCCTTGAGTCCAAAATGAAACACTGATGGATCTTCAAATGGCCTTATCTTCTATACGCTGCGTCCTACACCTATCAAAGTTTGCCACATTCAAATATTTATAGTTTTTTATTGGAGCATCATAAAACCTTGAAATTTTGTGACAATAAAGTACTCGTGACCCTTGTCAATTTAGGCTATCGGTCAAAGTTATGCTACCCTTGAGTCCAAAATGAAACACTGATGAATCTTCAAATGGCCCTATCTTCTATACGTTGCGTCCTATACCTATCAAAGTTTGCAACATTCAAATGCTTGTAACTTTTTACTGGAGCGTCATAAAACCTTGAAATTTTGTGACAATTAACTTCTCCTGTTGCATTACGCTATCGGTCATAGCTATGCTACCCTTGAGTCCAAAATGAAACACTGATAAAACTTCCAATGGCCCTAACTTCTATACGGTGCGTACTACACCTAAAAAAGTTTGCCACATTCTAATGCTTCTAACTTTTTACTGGAGCGCCATAAAACTTTGAAATTTTGTGACATTGAAGTACCCGTGCCTCTTGTCATAGCTACACTTGAGTCCAAAATGAAAAGACTTCACATTGCCCTAATTTCTGCATGGTGCGCCCTACACCTATCAAAGTTTGCAACATTCAAACTTTTTACTGGAGCGGCATAAACTTTGAAATTTTCTATACGCTGCTTCATCGAACTTTCAAAGTTTGCTACTTACAAATGGCTGTAACTTTTTACTGGAGCGTCATAAAAACTCGAAATTTTGTCACAATAAAGTACTCTTGTCAATTTAAGTTATCGGTCATAGCTATGTCCAAAATGAAACGCTGATGAATCTCCAAATGGCAATATCTTCTATACACTACGTCCTACACCTATCAAAGTTTTTAATATTCTAATGCTTGTACCAAATGGCCCTAATTTCTGTATGGTGCGCCCTACAACTATCAAAGTTTGCAACATTAAAATGTTTGTAGTTTTTTATTGGAGCGTCATAAAACCTTCAAATTTTGTGACAATAAAGTACTCGTGCCCCTTGTCAATTTAAGCTATCGGTCATAGTTATGCTACCCTTGAGTCCAAAGTGAAACACTGATGAATCTTCAAATGGCCCTATCTTCTATACGTTGCGTCCTACACCTAGCAAAGTTTGCAACATTCAAATGCTTGTAACTTTTTACTGGAGCGTCATAAAACCTTGAAATTTTGTGACAATTAACTTCTCCTGTTGCATTACGCTATCGGTCATAGCTATGCTACCCTTGAGTCCAAAATGAAACACTGATAAAACTTCCAATGGCCCTAACTTCTGTACGGTGCGTACTACACCTAAAAAAGTTTGCAACATTCTAATGCGTCTAACTTTTTACTGGAGCGCCATAAAACTTTGAAATTTTGTGACAATGAAGTACCCGTGCCTCTTGTCAATTTAAGTTATCAGTCATAGCTTCACTTGAGTCCAAAATGAAAAGACTTCACATTGCCCTAATTTCTGTATGGTGCGCCCTACACTTATCAAAGTTTGCAACATTCAAATGTTTGTAGTTTTTTTACTGGTGCGTCATAAAACCTCGAAATTTTGTGACAATAAAGACCACGTGCCCTTGTCAATTTAAGCTATTGGTCATTGCTTTTCTACCCTTGAGTCCAAAATGAAACACTGATAAATCTTCAAATGGCCCTAATTTCTATACGGTGCGTACTACACCTATCAAAGTTAGCAACATTCAAATGTTTGTAGTTTTTTACTGGAGCGTCATAAAACCTTGAAATTTTGTGACAATAAAGTACTCGTGCCCTTTGTCAATTTAAGCTATACTACCCTTGAGTCCAAAATGAAACACTGATGAATCTTCAAATGGCCCTAAGTGCTGCGTCCTACACCTCTCAAAGTTTGCAACATTCAAATGCTTGTTACTTTTTACTGGAGCGGCATATACTTTGAAATTTTCTATACGCTGCGTCATCGATCTTTCAAAGTTTGCTACTTACAAATGGATGTAACTTTTTACTGGAGCGTCATAAAAATTCGATATTTTGTCACAATAAAGTACTCTTGTCAATTTAAGTTATCGGTCATAGCTATGTCCAAAATGAAACACTGATGAATCTCCAAATGGCCTATCTTCTATACACTGCGTCCTACACCTATCAAAGTTTTTAATATTCCAATGCTTGTAACAAATGGCCCTAATTTCTGTATGATGCGCCCTACAACTATCAAAGTTTGCAACATTAAAATGTTTGTAGTTTTTTATTGGAGCGTCATAAAACCTTGAAATTTTGTGACAATAAAATACTCCTGCCCTTTGTCAATTTAAGCTATCGGTCATAGCTATGCTACCCTTGAGTCCAAAAGGAAAACCTGCTGAATCTTCATATGGCCCTATCTTCTATAGGCTGCGTCATCCACCTATCAAAGTTTGCTACTTACAAATGGCTGTAACTTTTTACTGGAGCGTCATAAAAACTCGAAATTTTGTCACAATAAAGTCCTCTTGTCAATTTAAGTTATCGGTCATAGCTATGTCCAAAATGAAACACTGATGAATCTCCAAATGGCCTATCTTCTATACACTGCGTCCTACACCTATCAAAGTTTGTAATATTCTAATGCTTGTAACAAATGGCCCTAATTTCTGTATGATGCGCCCTACAACTATCAAAGTTTGCAATATTAAAATGTTTGTGGTTTTTTATTGGAGCGTCATAAAACCTTGAAATTTTGTGACAATAAAATACTCCTGCCCTTTGTCAATTTAAGCTATCGGTCATAGCTATGCTACCCTTGAGTCCAAAAGGAAAACCTGCTGAATCTTCATATGGCCCTATCTTCTATACGCTGCGTCATCCACCTATCAAAGTTTGCTACTTACAAATGGCTGTAACTTTTTACTGGAGCGTCATAAAAACTCGAAATTTTGTCACAATAAAGTCCTCTTGTAAATTTAAGTTATCGGTCATATATATACTACCCTTGAGTCCAAATTGAAACACTGACAAAACTTCCAATGGCTCTTACTTCTATACGGTTCGTACTATAGCTATCAACGTTTGCAACATACAAATGTTTGTAACTTTTTACTAGAGCGCCATAAAACTTCCAAATTTTGTGACAATAAAGTCCTCGTGCTCTTGTCAATTTAAGCTATCGGTCATTGCTATTCTACCCTTGAGTCCAAAATGAAACACTGATAAAACTTCAAATCGCCCTAATTTCTATACGGTGCGTTCTACACCTATCAAAGTTAGCAACATTCAAATGTTTGTAGTTTTTTACTAGAGCGTCATAAAACCTTGAAATTTTGTGACAATAAAGTACTCGTGCCACTTGTCAATCTAAGCTATCGGTCATAGCTATGCTACCCTTGAGTCCAAAATGAAACACTGATGAATCTTCAAATGGCCCAATCTTCTATACGCTGCGTCCTACACCTCTCAAAGTTTGCAACCTTCAAATCCTTGTAACTTTTTACTGGAGCGGCATAAACTTTGAAATTTTCTATACGCTGCGTCATCCACCTATCAAAGTTTGCTACTTACAAAGGGCTGTAACTTTTTACTGGAGCGTCATAAAACCTCGAAATTTTGTCACAATAAAGTACTCGTGCCCCTTGTCATAGCTATTCTACCCTTGAGTCCAAAATGAAACACTGATGAAATTTCAAATGGTCTTAATTTCTATACGGTGCGTACTACACCTACCAAAGTTTGCAACATTCAAATGTTTGTAGTTTTTTACTGGAGCGTCATAAAACCTTGAAATTTTGTGACAATTAACTTCCCCTGTTGCATTACGCTTTCGGTCATAGCTATGCTACCCTTGAGTCCAAAATGAAACACTGATAAAACTTCCAATGGCCCTAACTTCTATACGGTGCGTACTACACCTAAAAAAGTTTGCAACATTCTAGTGCGTCTAACTTTTTACTGGAGCGCCATAAAACTTTGAAATTTTGTGACAATGAAGTACCCGTGCCTCTTGTCAATTTAAGTTATCAGTCATAGCTTCACTTGAGTCCAAAATGAAAAGACTTCACATTGCCCTAATTTCTGTATGGTGCGCCCTACACTTATCAAAGTTTGCAACATTCAAATGTTTGTAGTTTTTTTACTGGTGCGTCATAAAACCTCGAAATTTTGTGACAATAAAGTCCTCGTGCTCTTGTCAATTTAAGCTATCGGTCATTGCTATTCTACCCTTGAGTCCAAAATGAAACACTGATAAAACTTCAAATGGCCCTAATTTCTATACGGTGCTTTCTACACCTATCAAAGTTAGCAACATTCAAATGTTTGTAGTTTTTTACTGGAGCGTCATAAAACCTTGAAATTTTGTGACAATAAAGTACTCGTGCCACTTGTCAATTTAAGCTATCGGTCATAGCTCTGCTACCCTTGAGTCCAAAATGAAACACTGATAAAACTTCAAATGGCCCTAAATTCTATACGGTGCTTTCTACATCTATCAAAGTTAGCAACATTCAAATGTTTGTAGTTTTTTACTGGAGCGTCATAAAACCTTGAAATTTTGTGACAATAAAGTACTCGTGCCACTTGTCAATTTAAGCTATCGGTCATAGCTCTGCTACCCTTGAGTCCAAAATGAAACACTGATGAATCTTCAAATGGCCCAATCTTCTATACGCTGCGTCCTTCACCTCTCAAAGTTTGCAACATTCAAATCCTTGTAACTTTTTACTGGAGCGGCATAAACTTTGAAATTTTCTATACGCTGCGTCATCCACCTATCAAAGTTTGTTACTTACAAATGGCTGTAACTTTTTACTGGAGCGTCATAAAACCTCGAAATTTTGTCACAATAAAGTACTCGTGCCCCTTGTCATAGCTATTCTACCCTTGAGTCCAAAATGAAACACTGATGAAATTTCAAATGGACTTAATTTCTATACGGTGCGTACTACACCTACCAAAGTTTGCAACATTCAAATGTTTGTAGTTTTTTACTGGAGCGTCATAAAACCTTGAAATTTTGTGACAATAAAGTACTCGTGCCTCTTGTCAATTTAAGCTATCAGTCATAGCTACACTTGAGTCCAAAATGAAACACTGATAAAACTTCAAATGGCCCTAATTTCTCTATGATGAGCCCTACACCTATCAAAGTTTGCAACATTTAAATGTGTGAAACACTGATAAAACTTCCAATGGCCCTAACTTCTATATGGAGCCTCCTATACCTATCTAAGTTTGCAACATAAAATGATTGCAACTTTTTACTGGAGCGTCATAAAACCTCGAAATTTTGTAACAATAAAGTACTCTTGTCAATTTAAGGTTTTGGTCATAGATATTCTACCCTTGAGTCCAAAATGATACACTGATAAAATTTCAAATGGCCCTACTTTCTGTACGGTGCGCCCTACACCTATCAAAGTTTGCAACATTCAAAGGTTTGTAGTTTTTTACTGGAGCGTGATAAAACCTCGAAATTTTGGGAAAATAAAGTACTCTTGAACCTTGTCAATTTAAGCTATCGGTCATAGCTACGCTACTCTTGAGTCCAAAATGAAACACTGATGAATCTTCAAATGGCGCTATCTTTTATACACTGCGTCCTCCACCTATCAAAGTTTGCTACTTACAAATGGCTGTAACTTTTTACTGGAGCGTCATAAAACCTCGAAATTTTGTCACAATAAAGTACTCTTGTCAATTTAAGTTATCGGTCATAGGTATGCTACCCTTGAGTCCAAAATGAAGCAACTTCCAATGGTCCTAACATCTATACGGTGCGTACTACACCTAAAAAAGTTTGCAACATTCTAATGCTTCTAACTTTTTACTGGAGCGCCATAAAACCTTGAAATTTTGTGACATTGGAGTACTCGTGCCTCTTGTCAATTTAAGCTACCAGTCATAGCTACACTTGAGTCCAAAATGAAACACTGATAAAACTTCAAATGGCTCTAATTTATGTACGGTGCGCCCTAAACCTATCAAAGTTTGCAACATTCAAATGTTTATAGTATTTTACTGGAGCGTCATAAAATCTTGAAATTTGGTGACAATAAAGTACTCGTGCCCCTTGTCAATTTAAGCTATCGGTCATAGTTATGCTACCCTTGAGTACAAAGTGGAACACTGATGAATCTTCAAATGGCCCTACCTTCTATACGTTGCGTCCTAAACTTATCAAAATTTGCAACATTCAAATGCTTGTAACTTTTTACTGGAGCGTCATAGAACCTTGAAATTTTGTGACAATTAACTTCTCCTGTTGCATTAAGCTATCGGTCATAGCTATGCTACCCTTGAGTCCAAATTGAAACACTGACAAAACTTCCAATGGCCCTTACTTCTATACGGTGCGTACTATAGCTATCAAAGTTTGCAACATACAAATGTTTGTAACTTTTTACTGGAGCGCCATAAAACATCCAAATTTTGTGACAGTAAAAAACTCTTGCTCATTGCCAATTTATGCTATTGGTCATAGCTATGCTACCCTTGAGTCCAAATAAAAACACTGATAAAACTTCCAATGGCCCTAACTTCTATACGGTGCTTCCTACACCTATCTAAGTTTGTAACATACAAATGGTTGTAAGTATTTACTGGAGCGTCAAAAAACCTCGAAATTTTGGTACAATAAAGTACTCGTCCCCCTTGTCAATTTAAGCTATCGCTCATAGCTATTCTACCCCTGAGTCCAACATGAAACACTAATAAAATTTCAAATGGACTTAATTTCTATACGGTGCGTACTACATCTACCAAAGTTTGCAACATTCAAATGTTTGTAGTTTTTTACTGGAGCGTCATAAAATCTTGAAATTTTGTGACAATAAAGTACTCGTGCCCCTTGTCAATTTAAGCTATCGGTCATAGCTATTCTACCCCTAAGTCCAACATGAAACACTAATAAAATTTCAAATGGACTTAATTTCTATACGGTGCGTACTACACCTATCAAAGTTTGCAACATTCAAATGCTTGTAACTTTTTACTGGAGCGTCATAAAACTTTGAAATTTTGTGACAATGAAGTACCCGTGCCTCTTGTCAATTTAAGTTATCAGTCATAGCTTCACTTGAGTCCAAAATGAAAAGACTTCACATTGCCCTAATTTCTGTATGGTGCGCCCTACACTTATCAAAGTTTGCAACATTCAAATGTTTGTAGTTTTTTTACTGGTGCGTCATAAAACCTCGAAATTTTGTGACAATAAAGTCCTCGTGCTCTTGTCAATTTAAGCTATCGGTCATTGCTATTCTACCCTTGAGTCCAAAATGAAACACTGATAAAACTTCAAATGGCCCTAATTTCTATACAGTGCTTTCTACACCTATCAAAGTTAGCAACATTCAAATGTTTGTAGTTTTTTACTGGAGCGTCATAAAACCTTGAGATTTTGTGACAATAAAGTACTCGTGCCACTTGTCAATTTAAGCTATCGGTCATAGCTCTGCTACCCTTGAGTCCAAAATGAAACACTGATAAAACTTCAAATGGCCCTAAATTCTATACGGTGCTTTCTACACCTATCAAAGTTAGCAACATTCAAATGTTTGTAGTTTTTTACTGGAGCGTCATAAAACCTTGAAATTTTGTGACAATAAAGTCCTCGTGCCACTTGTCAATTTAAGCTATCGGTCATAGCTCTGCTACCCTTGAGTCCAAAATGAAACACTGATGAATCTTCAAATGGCCCAATCTTCTATACGCTGCGTCCTTCACCTCTCAAAGTTTGCAACATTCAAATCCATGTAACTATTTACTGGAGCGGCATAAACTTTGAAATTTTCTATACGCTGCGTCATCCACCTATCAAAGTTTGTTACTTACAAATGGCTGTAACTTTTTACTGGAGCGTCATAAAACCTCGAAATTTTGTCACAATAAAGTACTCGTGCCCCTTGTCATAGCTATTCTACCCTTGAGTCCAAAATGAAACACTGATGAAATTTCAAATGGACTTAATTTCTATACGGTGCGTACTACACCTACCAAAGTTTGCAACATTCAAATGTTTGTAGTTTTTTACTGGAGCGTCATAAAACCTTGAAATTTTGTGACAATAAAGTACTCGTGCCTCTTGTCAATTTAAGCTATCAGTCATAGCTACACTTGAGTCCAAAATGAAACACTGATAAAACTTCAAATGGCCCTAATTTCTCTATGATGAGCCCTACACCTATCAAAGTTTGCAACATTTAAATGTGTGAAACACTGATAAAACTTCCAATGGCCCTAACTTCTATATGGAGCCTCCTATACCTATCTAAGTTTGCAACATACAAATGATTGCAACTTTTTACTGGAGCGTCATAAAACCTCGAAATTTTGTAACAATAAAGTACTCTTGTCAATTTAAGGTTTTGGTCATAGATATTCTACCCTTGAGTCCAAAATGATACACTGATAAAATTTCAAATGGCCCTACTTTCTGTACGGTGCGCCCTACACCTATCAAAGTTTGCAACATTCAAAGGTTTGTAGTTTTTTACTGGAGCGTGATAAAACCTCGAAATTTTGGGAAAATAAAGTACTCTTGAACCTTGTCAATTTAAGCTATCGGTCATAGCTACGCTACTCTTGAGTCCAAAATGAAACACTGATGAATCTTCAAATGGCGCTATCTTTTATACACTGCGTCCTCCACCTATCAAAGTTTGCTACTTACAAATGGCTGTAACTTTTTACTGGAGCGTCATAAAACCTCGAAATTTTGTCACAATAAAGTACTCTTGTCAATTTAAGTTATCGGTCATAGGTATGCTACCCTTGAGTCCAAAATGAAGCAACTTCCAATGGCCCTAACATCTATACGGTGCGTACTACACCTAAAAAAGTTTGCAACATTCTAATGCTTCTAACTTTTTACTGGAGCGCCATAAAACCTTGAAATTTTGTGACATTGGAGTACTCGTGCCTCTTGTCAATTTAAGCTACCAGTCATAGCTACACTTGAGTCCAAAATGAAACACTGATAAAACTTCAAATGGCTCTAATTTATGTACGGTGCGCCCTAAACCTATCAAAGTTTGCAACATTCAAATGTTTATAGTATTTTACTGGAGCGTCATAAAATCTTGAAATTTGGTGACAATAAAGTACTCGTGCCCCTTGTCAATTTAAGCTATCGGTCATAGTTATGCTACCCTTGAGTACAAAGTGGAACACTGATGAATCTTCAAATGGCCCTACCTTCTATACGTTGCGTCCTAAACCTATCAAAATTTGCAACATTCAAATGCTTGTAACTTTTTACTGGAGCGTCATAGAACCTTGAAATTTTGTGACAATTAACTTCTCCTGTTGCATTAAGCTATCGGTCATAGCTATGCTACCCTTGAGTCCAAATTGAAACACTGACAAAACTTCCAATGGCCCTTACTTCTATACGGTGCGTACTATAGCTATCAAAGTTTGCAACATACAAATGTTTGTAACTTTTTACTGGAGCGCCATAAAACATCCAAATTTTGTGACAGTAAAAAACTCTTGCCCATTGCCAATTTATGCTATTGGTCATAGCTATGCTACCCTTGAGTCCAAATTAAAACACTGATAAAACTTCCAATGGCCCTAACTTCTATACGGTGCTTCCTACACCTATCTAAGTTTGTAACATACAAATGGTTGTAAGTATTTACTGGAGCGTCAAAAAACCTCGAAATTTTGGTACAATAAAGTACTCGTCCCCCTTGTCAATTTAAGCTATCGCTCATAGCTATTCTACCCCTGAGTCCAACATGAAACACTAATAAAATTTCAAATGGACTTAATTTCTATACGGTGCGTACTACATCTACCAAAGTTTGCAACATTCAAATGTTTGTAGTTTTTTACTGGAGCGTCATAAAATCTTGAAATTTTGTGACAATAAAGTACTCGTGCCCCTTGTCAATTTAAGCTATCGGTCATAGCTATTCTACCCCTAAGTCCAACATGAAACACTAATAAAATTTCAAATGGACTTAATTTCTATACGGTGCGTACTACACCTATCAAAGTTTGCAACATTCAAATGCTTGTAACTTTTTACTGGAGCGTCATAAAACTTTGAAATTTTGTGACAATGAAGTACCCGTGCCTCTTGTCAATTTAAGTTATCAGTCATAGCTACACTTGAGTTGAAAATGAAAAGACTTCACATTGCCCTAATTTCTGTATGGTGCGCCCTATACCTATCAAAGTTTGCAACATTCAAATGTTTGTAGTTTTTTTACTGGTGCTTCAAAAACCTCGAAATTTTGTGACAATAAATACCACGTGCCCTTGTGAATTTAAGCTATCGGTCTTTGCTTTTCTACCCTAGAGTCCAAAATGAAACACTGATAAAACTTCAAATGGCCCTAATTTCTATACGGTTCGTACTACACCTATCAAAGTTAGCAACATTCAAATGTTTGTAGTTTTTTACTGGCGCGTCATAAAACCTTGAAATTTTGTGACAATAAAGTACTCGTGCCCCTTTTCAATTTAAGCTATGCTACCCTTGAGTCCAAAATGAAACACTGATGAATCTTCAAATGGCCCTAACTGCTGCGTCCTACACCTCTCAAAGTTTGCAACATTCAAATGCTTGTAACTTTTTACTGGAGCGGCATAAACTTTGAAATTTTCTATATGCTGCGTCATCAACTTTTCAAAGTTTGCTACTCACAAATGGCTGTAACTTTTTACTCGAGCGTCATAAAAATGCGAAATTTTGTCACAATAAAGTACTCTTGTCAATTTAAGCTATCGGTCATAGCTATGTCCAAAATGAAACACTGATGAATCTCTAAATGGCAATATCTTCTATACACTGCGTCCTACACCTATCAAAGTTTGTAACATTCAAATGCTTGTAACTTTTTTTGGAGCATCATAAAAACTTGAAATTTGGCAATTAACTTCTCCTGTCAAATTAAGCTACCGGTCATAGCTATGCAACCCTTGAGTCCAAAATGAAGCAACTTCCAATGGCCCTAACTTCTTTACGGTGCGTACTATACATAAAAAAATTTGCAACATTCTAATGCTTCTAACTTTTTACTGGAGCGCCATAAAACCTTGAAATTTTGTGACAATGAAGTACTCGTGCCTCTTATCAATTTAAGCTATCATTCATAGATACACTTGAATCCAAAATGAAACAATTTTTTTTTTTTTTTTTAACTCCAGTTTTATTTGCATTCTGGTCCTTGGGGCAATAATCAAATTAAATAACAATATTAAATAGCTACATAAATCAATACACAAAGTAATTTTTTAAAATAGTTATTTAAATCAACATGAGGAAGAGGAGCCAGTGCTAATCTCCCATAAGGTTAGTTCAGAACTATTGCATTAGATAATTATTATCATAAATTGAGTGGTGTTGCTCGCTTCAGTCGCCGTGTTGTGCCTGTCCTCTCCAGAAGATTTGAAGCTAGTATGTTAGGATGCTTACTTAGTCGTTCCAGGTATTTATTGCTGTATCTTGCTATTTCCTCATCGACAGTAGGGATGTTTAAGTCGTGACGTATTATATCATTCCTGACGAACCATGGAGCCTTTACTATCAAGCGTAATACTTTTGATTGGAATCTCTCAATGATTTTTATATTATTTTTTGCCGCTGAACCCCATAGCTGTATACCATATGTCCATATGGGTTTTATATAGCGATAACTGGGATTTATATCCCAAGATCCAATATAAGGAAGTAAGCTTTATTCCAAGTTGTTTTTTCTTCGTAAGAATATGCTTCTGCCATGTCAGACGTCGATCAAGATGTAGCCCTAAATATTTAACGTGTTCGGATTGGGGCAGTTGACAATCATTTAATATTACTGAAGGACAAGTCTTCTTTTTTAAGCTAAATGTTACTTGCACAGACTTAGTTGCATTCACCTTAATCCTCCATTATTTAGCCAGATTTTGAGCTTATCCAAGCTTTCTTGGAGATAATTTGCAGCGATTATGTTGTTGCTGCTTGTAGCCATTATGACTGTATCATCCGCGTAGGTTGCGATTTTTGTATTCTCCGTCAGTGGAAGGTCAGCCGTGTAGATAGTGTAGAGCACAGGACCTAGAACACTGCCTTGTGGTACACCCGCCTTTATAGAGAATAGTTCAGTGACTTCTTCTTTCGTCTTTACTCTGAAATGCCGCTCTTCCAGGTATGATCTTAAGATATCATAAAATGTCTGAGGTAGTAACTTTTTCAGTTTAAATAGTAAGCCAGGGTGCCATACTTTATCGAACGCCTGTGATATATCTAGGAAAGCAGTTGTACAATAACGGTTTTCCTCAAGAGCGTTTCTTATTATGCTGTACACTCGGTGCACTTGTTCTGTTGTGGCGTGGTGTTCCCTAATCCAAATCCAAATTGATGATTGGGTATTATCTCCTTTTTGAGCAGAATTGGTTTAAGTTTGTTTAACAGGAGCTTTTCAAACATTTCGGAAACAATTGGCAAAAGGCTAATTGGTCTATAAGAAGTGACTTCCTCCAAGGGCTTTCCGGGTTTTGGGATGACAATAATTTCGGCCACTTTCCATTGACGCGGAAAATATCCACATCTAATTATTGCATTGAAGAGATAGGTAAGGTATTTTATTACTTTATTTGGTAGTTCCTTTAATATTTTACCTGTTATCAGGTCGTAGCCAGGTGCCTTTTTCACATTCAGTGTTTTGTGAACAGCGTTATGTATTTCCTTTTTTGTAAAGGGCGTGATAGGTAACTCTAATTGTCCTGGACTATTGAGAAGATTAAATACCTGGTCTTCCTCTTGCTGTGAAGTTGGTGGAAACGGCTTAAAGACCCCAGTAAGGTGTTTGGCGAATGTAATTGCTTTCTCATAATCAGTTTTTGCCCAGGAGCCATTTGAGGTTTTGATGGGTTGTTTCAGCTTTTTTGTCGCCTTCCAAAGTGAGTAATCTGTGGTCTCATTTGCTGATAAAGTGGACAAGTAGTGCTGTATTTCTTCATTTTGGTTCTGCGCCAAGTACCGCTTAAGGTTTTTTGTAGCTCTATTATAATTATTTTTGTCTTTCGGATGCCTGGAACTTTGCCACGCCCTTCTTCGTTTGCGTTTTCTATCAACCATCTCCCTAATAACAGGATGGGAAGGATGCTTGTTCAGTTGATTTTTTGGCTCCGGAGTAGAGTTCCATGCAGCGTATTGGACAGTTGTGTTTAAATTTTCAACGGCAAACTCAATATCCTCAGCACTCTTCAGACAAATATTGAGGCAAAGAATGTCATCTACAATTTCCTTGAAATAGAACCAGTTTGTTTGTTTCGTATGTAGTGTGAGTGGTTTTATTGTGCATGCTACCTCCGAGTTCAGTGTTACAATAATAGGAGAGTGGGCTGATGACAGATCCAGCGACGGGGCTCCTGAGCTTCTGAGGACACCTTTCATGACGCAGAAGCCAATGACATCTGGAATTTTGTTTCTATCAGATGGCCAGTATGTGGGTTGACCTGTTGATACGTGTATAAGGTTGTGGTCTTGCATTGTTTTTAGTAGCTCTCTTCCTTTCGGATTGATTGTCCGAGAACCCCAAAATTGGTGTTTAGCGTTGTAATCACCACCAGCCAAAAATCGCACACCAAGTGTTTGTAAAAAATGATAATATTGCTCTTTTTTAATGGAATACCTCGGAGGGCAATACACTGACGTTATGGTTAGCGGTCCATATTGGTCCTGTATTGTTATGCTTGTTGCTTGAATGTGAGATTTTTCATAATTGTCTTGTACTGTGTGTTTTATTTTGTTTTTAATGATGATAGCAGTACCACCGCGTACTGTGCCGGCTGGTTGATTTGTGTGATATATGTTGTACTGATTTATTTTTAAGAAGCTTTTGCTTGTGAAGTGTGTCTCAGATATTAGCATTATGTCAATGTTGTTCTGTTCCATAAATGTTTTGACTTCATTACTATGACGAGATTCGCATTCCATACTGCAATTATAAGTTTTTGTTCCATTTTGTCAGTTTAGAGATCACTGTTGTTAATAAATTTAGCATTGTTCCCATTTGTTCCATAAGGGTTTTCAGCATACTCTTTAATTCAGTCATGTCATTTGATCGATGTGAGGCGAATTGATTTTCACTTTGCTGGTTTAGAGTTTGCTCTTGTTGCGTGCTCTGTTTGGCGATTTGCGCATATGTGCAACCTGGTTGTCTTTCGGAATCTGGGGCCTTTTTAAAATTAGTGATTTCAAACACTTTCTGCCTTACCGTGGGGAATGTTTTTTGCTGTAATTCTTTGTACACATTACAGCCTCTGTAGTTAGCCGGGTGGTTTCCTCCGCATAGCACACATTTCACATCCTGTGATTTTTCTTTACTAGGGCAGTCTGATGTTGCATGATTGCCAACGCATTTAACGCATCGAGGAGTATGGTTGCAATATTTTCTAGTGTGGCCATACCTCTGACATTTTGTGCACTGTGCTATTTCCCTTTTTTTATTTGGTGGTTCGAATTTTATTTTTGTGTGCATAATTGCTTCAACTTTATAAATGTCTGTATTATTTTTGTTTTGTTTTAAGTTGACATAAAACATCGACAACGGATGCTTTGTAATTCTTTGTTTTATATTTGAAACGTTTGTAACATCGAATCCCAACCTAGTTAATTCCTCTTTTATTTCTTCTGTTGATATTGTGTGGTGTAGCCCTTTTAATACTACGCTAAAGTCTTTTTCCTGTTTGGGTTTATATGTATGAAATTCTGTGTTCTTTTCAGCCAGAGCTTTTGTAATAGTTTTGTACCCTTCTCCTGACTTTGGTTGAATTTTAACCTCGCTATCTTTGAGGAATTTGAGCTGGTATTCATTCTTGGCAATGTTTTTTAGCAGATCTAGTAACGGTTGAGCATTATTTACTCCAGAGACGTAGATTGGAGGAGGTTTCGGGACTCTTTGGTCTCTTTCTTGTGGACTGGTACCGTCTATTTCAACTTTTGATAGTATCGCGAATCTATTTGATCTAGTTGACAAATCAAGCCAGTAGTCCCCTAGTTTTGACTGTTTTTGTTTACTTGTGTTGTGTTTTCTGGGCTTGATCTAGCGCGTTTAGGGGTTTGGTTTGTTTTCACTACAGGAATTTTTACACGACATTTAGATTGTAGATCGGTTTGAATATTTCCTACTGGGTGTTTTATTGTGAGTGAATCAATATATTTATCTGATGAGTGGGTTATTGTAGTTGAGTGAGTGTTAGGAGTAAGTACACTGCTTTTATATGGTGATTCATTTTGTGTATTTCCTAGTGGGTGCTTAATTGAGAGTGTGTTAATGCTGTTATGTGCTGAACGGGCAATTGCTGCTGAGCAAGATTCAGTAATTATAGGTGGAGCCGAAGCTGTAGTGAGTTTGCTTGCACATATTGAATTTGTGTACGAAACGGTTGTATTTGTTGTTGCATTTGATGAGGCTAGAGTTGTAATTATTTTGTTAGTGGTCGTTAGGGCATCGGAGAAATTGTTTGAGGAGGACAGGGCACCTTGCATGTTTATACCATCAACCTTTCGATTTTTTTGTGGAGAAGATCGCTCTCTGAGAGTGTCCGGCATAGATGGACCGCCATTGACTATCATAGGGAACGCACTCCTAGGAGAGCCGGCTCTTTGATTTTCCATAACTGTCTCATTTTTTTGTGTATTCCTACGCTCGCTCTGTGGCGAGCATAAAACACTCATTTTGGCGCACTTACCTATATATATGTATGTAAGTTTATTATTATTGTTTGTTTTGTGGCAATTTTGTTTTAACTTTTTTGTTGTTGTTTTTGTGTTTTTAAGCAGAGTGAAAAGAAACCAGACCGCACCGTAAGAGAGAGTCAAAAACTTACATTTGAGTTCACTGAATATAGTTGTCCCTCCCTGCCGCAAGTAGCAAACCGACTTGTTCAGTTTCCGAATTATTTAAAGCGGCAGTAGTATCAGTACACACATTTTTCTATGCAAATAATTACGAAATTCGATCTATGCACTGCTCCGAATGAGGTTTAATATTGAAACAATGATAAAACTTCAAATGGCCCTAATTTCTGTATGATGAGCCCTACACTTATAAAAGTTTGCAACATTCAAATGTTTGTAGTTTTTTACTGGAGCGTCATAAAACTTTGAAATTTTATGACAATAAAAAACTCTTGCCCATTGCCAATTTATGCGATTGGTCATAGCTATGCTACCCTTGAGTCCAAATTAAAACACTGATAAAACTTCCAATGGCCCTAACTTCTATACGGTGCTTCCTACACCTATCTAAGTTTGTAACATACAAATGGTTGTAACTATTTACTGGAGCGTCAAAAAACCTCGAAATTTTGGTACAATAAAGTACTCGTCCCCCTTGTCAATTTAAGCTATCGCTCATAGCTATTCTACCCCTGAGTCCAACATGAAACACTAATAAAATTTCAAATGGACTTAATTTCTATACGGTGCGTACTACATCTACCAAAGTTTGCAACATTCAAATGTTTGTAGTTTTTTACTGGAGCGTCATAAAATCTTGAAATTTTGTGACAATAAAGTACTCGTGCCCCTTGTCAATTTAAGCTATCGGTCATAGCTATTCTACCCCTAAGTCCAACATGAAACACTAATAAAATTTCAAATGGACTTAATTTCTATACGGTGCGTACTACACCTATCAAAGTTTGCAACATTCAAATGCTTGTAACTTTTTACTGGAGCGTCATAAAACTTTGAAATTTTGTGACAATGAAGTACCCGTGCCTCTTGTCAATTTAAGTTATCAGTCATAGCTACACTTGAGTCCAAAATGAAAAGACTTCACATTGCCCTAATTTCTGTATGGTGCGCCCTATACCTATCAAAGTTTGCAACATTCAAATGTTTGTAGTTTTTTTACTGGTGCTTCAAAAAACCTCGAAATTTTGTGACAATAAAGACCACGTGCCCTTGTGAATTTAAGCTATCGGTCATTGCTTTTCTACCCTAGAGTCCAAAATGAAACACTGATAAAACTTCAAATGGCCCTAATTTCTATACGGTGCGTACTACACCTATCAAAGTTAGCAACATTCAAATGTTTGTAGTTTTTTACTGGCGCGTCATAAAACCTTGAAATTTTGTGACAATAAAGTACTCGTGCCCCTTTTCAATTTAAGCTATGCTACCCTTGAGTCCAAATTGAAACACTGATAAAACTTCCAATGGCCCTAACTTCTATACAGTGCGCCCTACACCTATCAAAGTTTGCAACATTCAAAGGTTTGTAGTTTTTTACTGGAGCGTCATAAAACCTCGAAATTTTGTCACAATAAAGTACACTTGTCAATTTAAGCTATCAGTCATAGGTATGCTACCCTTGAGTCCAAAATGAAGCAAAATGGACCTTACTTCTTTACGGTGCGTACTATAGCTATCAAAGTTTGCAACATACAAATGTTTGTAACTTTTTACTGGAGCGCCATAAAACCTCGAAATTTTGTTACAATAAAGTACTCGTGCCTCTTGTCAATTTAAGCTATCGGTCATAGCTATGCTACCCTTGAGTCCAAAGTGAAACACTGATGAATCTTCAAATGGCCCTATATTCTATACGCTGCGTCCTACACCTATCAAACTTATAATACATCAACATTATAATACTTCTAACTTTTTACTGGAGCGCCAAAAACTTTGAAATTTTGTGACAATGAAGTACTCGTGCCTCTTCTCAATTTAAGCTACGAGCAATAGCTACACTTGAGTCCAAAATGAAAAGATTTCACATGGCCCTAATTTCTGTATGGTGCGCCCTACACCTATCAAAGTTTGCAACATTCAAATGTTTGTAGTTTTTTTACTGGAGCGTCATAAAACCTCCAAATTTAGTGACAAGAAAGTCCTCGTGCTCTTGTCAATTTAAGCTATCGGTCATTGCTATTCTACCCTTGAGTCCAAAATGAAACACTGATAAAACTTCAAATGGCCCTAATTTTTATACGGTGCGTACTACACCTATCAAAGTTAGCAACATTCAAATATTTGTAGTTTTTTACTGGAGCGTCATAAAACCTTGAAATTTTGTGACAATAAAGTACTCGTGCCCCTTGTCAATTTAAGCTATCGGTCATAGCTATGCTACCCTTGAGTCCAAAGTGAAACACTGATGAGTCTTCAAATGGCCCTATATTCTATACGCTGCGTCCTACAGCTATCAAACTTTGCAACATTCAAATGCTTGTAACTTTTTCCTGGAACGTCATAAAGCCTTGAAATTTTGGTACAATTAACTCCTCCTGTTACATTAAGCTATCGGTCATAGCTATGCTACCCTTGAGTCCAAAATGAAACAACTTCCAATGGCCCTACCTTCTATACGGTGCGTACTACACCTAAAAAAGTTTGCAACATTATAATACTTCTAACTTTTTACTGGAGCGCCAAAAACTTTGAAATTTTGTGACGATGAAGTACTCGTGCCTCTTCTCAATTTAAGCTATCAGTCATAGCTACACTTGAGTCCAAAATGAAAACACTTCACATGGCCCTAATTTCTGTATGGTGCGCCCTACACCTATCAGAGTTTGCAACATTCAAATCCTTGTAACTTTTTACTGGAGCGGCATAAACTTTGAAATTTTCTGTACGCTGCGTCATCCACCTATCAAAGTTTGCTACTTACAAATGGCTGTAACTTTTTACTGGAGCGTCAGAAAAACTCGAAATTTTGTCACAATAAAATACTCTTGTCAATTTAAGTTATCGGTCATAGCTATACTACCCTTGAGTCCAAATTGAAACACTGATAAAACTTCCAATGGCCCTTACTTCTATACGGTGCGTACTATAGCTTTCAAAGTTTGCAATATACAAATGGTTGTAACTTTTTACTGGAGCGTCATGAAACCTCGAAATTTTGTAACAATAAAGTACTCTTGTCAATTTAAGTTATTGGTCATAGATATTCTACCCTTGAGTCCAAAATGATACACTGATAAAATTTCAAATGGCCCTAATTTCTGCACGGTGCGCCCTACACCTATCAAAGTTTGCAACATTCAAAGGTTTGTAGTTTTTTACTGGAGCGTGATAAAACCTTGAAATTTTGGGAGAATAAAGTACTCGTGACGCTTGTCAATTTAAGCTATCGGTCATAGCTATGCTACCCTTGAGTCCAAAATGAAACACTGATGAATCTTCAAATGGCCCTATCTTCTATACACTGCGTCCTCCACCTATCAAAGTTTGCTACTTACAAATGGCTGTAACTTTTTACTGGAGCGTGATAAAACCTCGAAATTTTGTCACAAAAAAGTTCTCTTGTCAATTTAAGTTATCGGTCATAGGTATGCTACCCTTGATTCCAAAATGAAGCAACTTCCAATGGCCCTAACATCTATACGGTGCGTACTACACCTAAAAAAGTTTGCAACATTCTAATGCTTTTAACTTTTTACTAAAGCGCCATAAAACCTTGAAATTTTGTGACAATGAAGTACTCGTGCCTCTTGTCAATTTAAGCTATCAGTCATAGCTACACTTGAGTCCAAAATGAAACACTGATAAAACTTCAAATGGCCCTAATTTCTGTATGATGAGCCCTACACCTATCAAAGTTTGCAACATTCAAATATTTGTAGTTTTTTACTGGAGCGTCATAAAACCTTGAAATTTTGTGACAATAAAGTACTCGTGCCCCTTGTCAATTTAAGCTATCGGTCATAGCTATGCTACCCTTGAGTCCAAAGTGAAACACTGATGAGTCTTCAAATGGCCCTATATTCTATACGCTGCGTCCTACAGCTATCAAACTTTGCAACATTCAAATGCTTGTAACTTTTTACTGGAACGTCATAAAGCCTTGAAATTTTGGTACAATTAACTCCTCCTGTTACATTAAGCTATCGGTCATAGCTATGCTACCCTTGAGTCCAAAATGAAACAACTTCCAATGGCCCTACCTTCTATACGGTGCGTACTACACCTAAAAAAGTTTGCAACATTATAATACTTCTAACTTTTTACTGGAGCGCCAAAAACTTTGAAATTTTGTGACGATGAAGTACTCGTACCTCTTCTCAATTTAAGCTATCAGTCATAGCTACACTTGAGTCCAAAATGAAAACACTTCACATGGCCCTAATTTCTGTATGGTGCGCCCTACACCTATCAGAGTTTGCAACATTCAAATCCTTGTAACTTTTTACTGGAGCGGCATAAACTTTGAAATTTTCTGTACGCTGCATCATCCACCTATCAAAATTTGCTACTTACAAATGGCTGTAACTTTTTACTGGAGCGTCATAAAAACTCGAAATTTTGTCACAATAAAATACTCTTGTCAATTTAAGTTATCGGTCATAGCTATACTACCCTTGAGTCCAAATTGAAACACTGATAAAACTTCCAATGGCCCTTACTTCTATACGGTGCGTACTATAGCTTTCAAAGCTTGCAATATACAAATGGTTGTAACTTTTTACTGGAGCGTCATGAAACCTCGAAATTTTGTAACAATAAAGTACTCTTGTCAATTTAAGTTATTGGTCATAGATATTCTACCCTTGAGTCCAAAATGATACACTGATAAAATTTCAAATGGCCCTAATTTCTGCACGGTGCGCCCTACACCTATCAAAGTTTGCAACATTCAAAGGTTTGTAGTTTTTTACTGGAGCGTGATAAAACCTTGAAATTTTGGGAGAATAAAGTACTCGTGACGCTTGTCAATTTAAGCTATCGGTCATAGCTATGCTACCCTTGAGTCCAAAATGAAACACTGATGAATCTTCAAATGGCCCTATCTTCTATACACTGCGTCCTCCACCTATCAAAGTTTGCTACTTACAAATGGCTGTAACTTTTTACTGGAGCGTGATAAAACCTCGAAATTTTGTCACAAAAAAGTTCTCTTGTCAATTTAAGTTATCGGTCATAGGAATGCTACCCTTGATTCCAAAATGAAGCAACTTCCAATGGCCCTAACATCTATACGGTGCGTACTACACCTAAAAAAGTTTGCAACATTCTAATGCTTTTAACTTTTTACTAAAGCGCCATAAAACCTTGAAATTTTGTGACAATGAAGTACTCGTGCCTCTTGTCAATTTAAGCTATCAGTCATAGCTACACTTGAGTCCAAAATGAAACACTGATAAAACTTCAAATGGCCCTAATTTCTGTATGATGAGCCCTACACCTATCAAAGTTTGCAACATTCAAATATTTGTAGTTTTTTACTGGAGCGTCATAAAACCTTGAAATTTTGTGACAATAAAGTACTCGTGCCCCTTGTCAATTTAAGCTATCGGTCATAGCTATGCTACCCTTGAGTCCAAAGTGAAACACTGATGAGTCTTCAAATGGCCCTATATTCTATACGCTGCGTCCTACAGCTATCAAACTTTGCAACATTCAAATGCTTGTAACTTTTTACTGGAACGTCATAAAGCCTTGAAATTTTGGTACAATTAACTCCTCCTGTTACATTAAGCTATCGGTCATAGCTATGCTACCCTTGAGTCCAAAATGAAACAACTTCCAATGGCCCTACCTTCTATACGGTGCGTACTACACCTAAAAAAGTTTGCAACATTATAATACTTCTAACTTTTTACTGGAGCGCCAAAAACTTTGAAATTTTGTGACGATGAAGTACTCGTGCCTCTTCTCAATTTAAGCTAACAGTCATAGCTACACTTGAGTCCAAAATGAAAACACTTCACATGGCCCTAATTTCTGTATGGTGCGCCCTACACCTATCAGAGTTTGCAACATTCAAATCCTTGTAACTTTTTACTGGAGCGGCATAAACTTTGAAATTTTCTGTACGCTGCGTCATCCACCTATCAAAGTTTGCTACTTACAAATGGATGTAACTTTTTACTGGAGCGTCATAAAAACTCGAAATTTTGTCACAATAAAATACTCTTGTCAATTTAAGTTATCGGTCATAGCTATACTACCCTTGAGTCCAAATTGAAACACTGATAAAACTTCCAATGGCCCTTACTTCTATACGGTGCGTACTATAGCTTTCAAAGCTTGCAATATACAAATGGTTGTAACTTTTTACTGGAGCGTCATGAAACCTCGAAATTTTGTAACAATAAAGTACTCTTGTCAATTTAAGTTATTGGTCATAGATATTCTACCCTTGAGTCCAAAATGATACACTGATAAAATTTCAAATGGCCCTAATTTCTGCACGGTGCGCCCTACACCTATCAAAGTTTGCAACATTCAAAGGTTTGTAGTTTTTTACTGGAGCGTGATAAAACCTTGAAATGTTGGGAGAATAAAGTACTCGTGACGCTTGTCAATTTAAGCTATCGGTCATAGCTATGCTACCCTTGAGTCCAAAATGAAACACTGATGAATCTTCAAATGGCCCTATCTTCTATACACTGCGTCCTCCACCTATCAAAGTTTGCTACTTACAAATGGCTGTAACTTTTTACTGGAGCGTGATAAAACCTCGAAATTTTGTCACAAAAAAGTTCTCTTGTCAATTTAAGTTATCGGTCATAGGTATGCTACCCTTGATTCCAAAATGAAGCAACTTCCAATGGCCCTAACATCTATACGGTGCGTACTACACCTAAAAAAGTTTGCAACATTCTAATGCTTTTAACTTTTTACTAAAGCGCCATAAAACCTTGAAATTTTGTGACAATGAAGTACTCGTGCCTCTTGTCAATTTAAGCTATCGGTCATAGCTTTGCTACCCTTGAGTCCAAAGTGAAACACTGATGAATCTTCAAATGGCCCTATATTCTATACGCTGCGTCCTACACCTATCAAACTTTGCAACATTCAAATGCTTGTAACTTTTTACTGGAGCGTCATAAAGCCTTAAAATTTTGTGACAATTAACTTCTCCTGTTACATTTAGCTATCGTTACATTTAGCTATGCTACCCTTGAGTCCAAAATGAAACAACTTCCAATGGCCCTACCTTCTATACGGTGTGTACTACTCCTAAAAAAGTTTGCAACATTATAATACTTCTAACTTTTTACTGGAGCGCCAAAAACTTTGAAATTTTGTGACAATGAAGTGTTCGTGCCTCTTCTCAATTTAAGCTATCAGTCATAGCTACACTTGAGTCCAAAATGAAAAGACTTCACATGGCCCTAATTTCTGTATGGTGCGCCCTACACCTATCAAAGTTTGCAACATTCAAATGTTTGTAATTTTTTTACTGGAGCGTCATAAAACGTCCAAATTTTGTGACAAGAAAGGCCTCGTGCTCTTGTCAATTTAAGCTATCGGTCATTGCTATTCTACCCTTGAGTCCAAAATGAAACACTGATAAAACTTCAAATAGCCCTAATTTGTATACGGTGCGTACTACACATATCAAAGTTAGCAACATTCAAATGTTTGTAGTTTTTTACTGGAGCGTCATAAAACCTCCAAATTTTGTGACAAGAAAGTTCTCGTGCTCTTGTCAATTTAAGCTATCGGTCATTGCTATTCTACCTTGAGTCCAAAATGAAACACTGATAAAACTTCAAATGGCCCTAATTTGTATACGGTGCGTACTACACATATCAAAGTTAGCAACATTCAAATGTTTGTAGTTTTTTACTGGAGCGTCATAAAACCTTGAAATTTTGTGACAATAAAGTACTCGTGCCCTTTGTCAATTTAAGCTATCGGTCATAGCTATGCTACCCTTGAGTCCAAAGTGAAACACTGATGAATCTTCAAATGGCCCTATATTCTATACACTGCGTCCTACACCTATCAAACTTTGCAACATTCAAATGCTTGTAAGTTTTTACTGGAGCGTCATAAAGCCTTGAAATTTTGTGACAATTAACTTATCCTGTTACATTAAGCTATCGGTCATAGCTATGCTACCCTTGAGTCGAAAATGAAGCAACTTCCAATGGCCCTTACTTCTTTACGGTGCGTACTATAGCTATCAAAGTTTGCAACATACAAATGTTTGTAACTTTTTACTGGAGCGCCATAAAACCTCGAAATTTTGTTACAATAAAGTACGCGTGCCTCTTGTCAATTTAAGCTATCGGTCATAGCTATGCTACCCTTGAGTCCAAAGTGAAACACTGATGAATCTTCAAATGGCCCTATATTCTATACGCTGCGTCCTACACCTATCAAATTTGCAACATTCAAATGCTTGTAACTTTTTACTGGAGCGTCATAAAGCCTTGAAATTGTGTGACAATTAACTTCTCCTGTTACATTAAGCTATCGGTCATAGCTATGCTACCCTTGAGTCCAAAATGAAACAACTTCCAATGGCCCTACCTTCTATACGGTGCGTACTACACCTAAAAAAGTTTGCAACATTATAATACTTCCAACTTTTTACTGGAGCGCCAAAAACTTTGAAATCTTGTGACAATGAAGTACTCGTGAGTCTTCTCAATTTAAGCTATCAGTCATAGCTACACTTGAGTCCAAAATGAAAAAACTTCACATGGCCCTAATTTCTGTATGGTGCGCCCTACACCTATTAAAGTTTGCAACATTCAAATGTTTGTAATTTTTTTACTGGAGCGTCATAAAACCTCCAAATTTTGTGACAAGAAAGTCCTCGTGCTCTTGTCAATTTAAGCTATCGGTCATTGCTATTCTACCCTTGAGTCCAAAATGAAACACTGATAAAACTTCAAATAGCCCTAATTTGTATACGGTGCGTACTACACATATCAAAGTTAGCAACATTCAAATGTTTGTAGTTTTTTACTGGAGCGTCATAAAACCTCCAAATTTTGTGACAAGAAAGTCCTCGTGCTCTTGTCAATTTAAGCTATCGGTCATTGCTATTCTACCCTTGAGTCCAAAATGAAACACTGATAAAACTTCAAATGGCCCTAATTTGTATACGGTGCGTACTACACATATCAAAGTTAGCAACATTCAAATGTTTGTAGTTTTTTACTGGAGCGTCATAAAACCTTGAAATTTTGTGACAATAAAGTACTCGTGCCCTTTGTCAATTTAAGCTATCGGTCATAGCTATGCTACCCTTGAGTCCAAAGTGAAACACTGATGAATCTTCAAATGGCCCTATATTCTATACACTGCGTCCTACACCTATCAAACTTTGCAACATTCAAATGCTTGTAAGTTTTTACTGGAGCGTCATAAAGCCTTGAAATTTTGTGACAATTAACTTCCCCTGTTACATTAAGCTATCGGTCACAGCTATGCTACCCTTGAGTCCAAAATGAAACAACTTCCAATGGCCCTACCTTCTATACGGTGCGTACTACACCTAAAAAAGTTTGCAACATTATAATACTTCTAACTTTTTACTGGAGCGCCAAAAACTTTGAAATCTTGTGACAATGAAGTACTCGTGAGTCTTCTCAATTTAAGCTATCAGTCATAGCTACACTTGAGTCCAAAATGAAAAGACTTCACATGGCCCTAATTTCTGTATGGTGCGCCCTACACCTATCAAAGTTTGCAACATTCAAATGTTTGTAGTTTTTTTACTGGAGCGTCATAAAAACTCCAAATTTTGTGACAAGAAAGTCCTCGTACTCTTGTCAATTTAAGCTATCGCTCATTGCTATTCTACCCTAGAGTCCAAAATGAAACACTGATAAAACTTTAAATGGCCCTAATTTTTATACGGTGCGTACTACACCTATCAAAGTTAGCAACATTCAAATGTTTGTAGTTTTTTACTGGAGCGTCATAAAACCTTGAAATTTTGTGACAATAAAGTACGCGTGCCCCTTGTCAATTTAAGCTATCGGTCATAGCTATGCTACTCTTGAGTCCAAAGTGAAACACTGATGAATCTTCAAATGGCCCTATATTCTATACGCTGCGTCCTACGCCTATCAAACTTTGCAACATTCAAATGCTTGTAGCTTTTTACTGGAGTGTCATAAAGCCTTGAAATTTTGTGACAATTAACTTCTCCTGTTACATTAAGCTATCGGTCATAGCTATGCTACTCTTGAGTCCAAAATGAAACACTGATGAATCTTCAAATGGCCCTATCTTCTATACACTGCGTCCTCCACCTATCAAAGTTTGCTACTTACAAATGGCTGTAACTTTTTACTGGAGCGTCATAGAACCTCGAAATTTTGTCACAATAAAGTACTCTTGTCAATTTAAGTTATCGGTCATAGGTATGCTACCCTTAAGTCCAAAATGAAGCAACTTCCAATGGCCCTTACTTCTTTACGGTGCGTACTATAGCTATCAAAGTTTGCAACATACAAATGTTTGTAACTTTTTACTGGAGCGCCATAAAACCTCGAAATTTTGTTACAATGCCTCGTGCCTCTTGTCAATTTAAGCTATCGGTCATAGCTATGCTACCCTTGAGTCCAAAGTGAAACACTGAATAATCTTCAAATGGCCCTATATTCTATACGCTGCGTCCTACACCTATCAAACTTTGCAACATTCAGATGCTTGTAACTTTTTGCTGGAGCGTCATAAAGCCTTGAAATTTTGTGACAATTAACTTCTCCTGTTACATTAAGCTATCGGTCATAGCTATGCTACCCTTGAGTCCAAAATGAAACAACTTCCAATGGCCCTACCTTCTATACGATGCGTACTACACCTAAAAAAGTTTGCAACATTATAATACTTCTAACTTTTTACTGGAGCGCCAAAAACTTTGAAATTTTGTGACAATGAAGTACTCGTGCCTCTTCTCAATTTAAGCTATCAGTCATAGCTACACTTGAGTCCAAAATGAAAAGACTTCACATGGCCCTAATTTCTGTATGGTGCGCCCTACACCTATCAAAGTTTGCAACATTCAAATGTTTGTAGTTTTTTTACTGGAGCGTCATAAAGCCTTGAAATTTTGTGACAATTAACTTCTCCTGTTACATTAAGCTATCGGTCATAGGTATGCTACCCTTGAGTCCAAAATGAAGCAACTTCCAATGGCCCTTACTTAATTACGGTGCGTACTATAGCTATCAAAGTTAGCAACATTCAAATGTTTGTAGTTTTTTACTGGAGCGTCATAAAACCTTGAAATTTTGTGACAATAAAGTACTCGTGCTTTTTGTCAATTTAAGCTATCGGTCATAGCTATGCTACCCTTGAGTCCAAAGTGAGACACTGATGAATCTTCAAATGGCCCTATATTCTATACACTGCGTCCTACACCTATCAAACTTTGCAACATTCAAATGCTTGTAAGTTTTTACTGGAGCGTCATAAAGCCATAAAATTTTGTGACAATTAACTTCTCCTGTTACATTAAGCTATCGGTCATAGCTATGCTACTCTTGAGTCGAAAATGAAGCAACTTCCAATGGCCCTTACTTCTTTACGGTGCGTACTATAGCTATCAAAGTTTGCAACATACAAATGTTTGTAACTTTTTACTGGAGCGCCATAAAACCTCGAAATTTTGTTACAATAAAGTACGCGTGCCCCTTGTCAATTTAAGCTATCGGTCATAGCTATGCTACCCTTGAGTCCAAAGTGAAACACTGATGAATCTTCAAATGGCCCTATATTCTATACGCTGCGTCCTACACCTATCAAACTTTGCAACATTCAAATGCTTGTAACTTTTTACTGGAGCGTCATAAAGCCTTGAAATTTTGTGACAATTAGCTTCTCCTGTTACATTAAGCTATCGGTCATAGCTATGCTACCCTTGAGTCCAAAATGAAACAACTTCCAATGGCCCTACCTTCTATACGGTGCGTACTACACCTAAAAAAGTTTGCAATATTTTAATACTTCTAACTTTTTACTGGAGCGCCAAAAACTTTGAAATTTTGTGACAGTGAAGTACTCGTGCCTCTTCTCAATTTAAGCTATCAGTCATAGCTACACTTGAGTCCAAAATGAAAAGACTTCACATGGCCCTAATTTCTGTATGGTGCGCCCTACACCTATCAAAGTTTGCAACATTCAAATGTTTGTAGTTTTTTTACTGGAGCGTCATAAAAACTCCAAATTTTGTGACAAGAAAGTCCTCGTACTCTTGTCAATTTAAGCTATCGGTCATTGCTATTCTACCCTAGAGTCCAAAATGAAACACTGATAAAACTTTAAATGGCCCTAATTTTTATACGGTGCGTAATACACCTATCAAAGTTAGCAACATTCAAATGTTTGTAGTTTTTTACTGGAGCGTCATAAAATCTTGAAATTTTGTGACAATAAAGTACGCGTGCCCCTTGTCAATTTAAGCTATCGGTCATAGCTATGCTACTCTTGAGTCCAAAGTGAAACACTGATGAATCTTCAAATGGACCTATATTCTACACACTGCGTCCTACACCTATCAAACTTTGCAACATTCAAATGCTTGTAAGTTTTTACTGGAGCCTTGAAATTTTGTGACAATTAACTTCTCCTGTTACATTAAGCTATCGGTCATAGGTATGCTACCCTTAAGTCCAAAATGAAGCAACTTCCAATGGCCCTTACTTCTTTACGGTGCGTACTATAGCTATCAAAGTTTGCAACATACAAATGTTTGTAACTTTTTACTGGAGCGCCATAAAACCTCGAAATTTTGTTACAATGCCTCGTGCCTCTTGTCAATTTAAGCTATCGGTCATAGCTATGCTACCCTTGAGTCCAAAGTGAAACACTGAATAATCTTCAAATGGCCCTATATTCTATACGCTGCGTCCTACACCTATCAAACTTTGCAACATTCAGATGCTTGTAACTTTTTGCTGGAGCGTCATAAAGCCTTGAAATTTTGTGACAATTAACTTCCCCTGTTACATTAAGCTATCGGTCACAGCTATGCTACCCTTGAGTCCAAAATGAAACAACTTCCAATGGCCCTACCTTCTATACGGTGCGTACTACACCTAAAAAAGTTTGCAACATTATAATACTTCTAACTTTTTACTGGAGCGCCAAAAACTTTGAAATCTTGTGACAATGAAGTACTCGTGAGTCTTCTCAATTTAAGCTATCAGTCATAGCTACACTTGAGTCCAAAATGAAAAGACTTCACATGGCCCTAATTTCTGTATGGTGCGCCCTACACCTATCAAAGTTTGCAACATTCAAATGTTTGTAGTTTTTTTACTGGAGCGTCATAAAAACTCCAAATTTTGTGACAAGAAAGTCCTCGTACTCTTGTCAATTTAAGCTATCGGTCATTGCTATTCTACCCTAGAGTCCAAAATGAAACACTGATAAAACTTTAAATGGCCCTAATTTTTATACGGTGCGTACTACACCTATCAAAGTTAGCAACATTCAAATGTTTGTAGTTTTTTACTGGAGCGTCATAAAACCTTGAAATTTTGTGACAATAAAGTACGCGTGCCCCTTGTCAATTTAAGCTATCGGTCATAGCTATGCTACTCTTGAGTCCAAAGTGAAACACTGATGAATCTTCAAATGGCCCTATATTCTATACGCTGCGTCCTACGCCTATCAAACTTTGCAACATTCAAATGCTTGTAGCTTTTTACTGGAGTGTCATAAAGCCTTGAAATTTTGTGACAATTAACTTCTCCTGTTACATTAAGCTATCGGTCATAGCTATGCTACTCTTGAGTCCAAAATGAAACACTGATGAATCTTCAAATGGCCCTATCTTCTATACACTGCGTCCTCCACCTATCAAAGTTTGCTACTTACAAATGGCTGTAACTTTTTACTGGAGCGTCATAGAACCTCGAAATTTTGTCACAATAAAGTACTCTTGTCAATTTAAGTTATCGGTCATAGGTATGCTACCCTTAAGTCCAAAATGAAGCAACTTCCAATGGCCCTTACTTCTTTACGGTGCGTACTATAGCTATCAAAGTTTGCAACATACAAATGTTTGTAACTTTTTACTGGAGCGCCATAAAACCTCGAAATTTTGTTACAATGCCTCGTGCCTCTTGTCAATTTAAGCTATCGGTCATAGCTATGCTACCCTTGAGTCCAAAGTGAAACACTGAATAATCTTCAAATGGCCCTATATTCTATACGCTGCGTCCTACACCTATCAAACTTTGCAACATTCAGATGCTTGTAACTTTTTGCTGGAGCGTCATAAAGCCTTGAAATTTTGTGACAATTAACTTCTCCTGTTACATTAAGCTATCGGTCATAGCTATGCTACCCTTGAGTCCAAAATGAAACAACTTCCAATGGCCCTACCTTCTATACGATGCGTACTACACCTAAAAAAGTTTGCAACATTATAATACTTCTAACTTTTTACTGGAGCGCCAAAAACTTTGAAATTTTGTGACAATGAAGTACTCGTGCCTCTTCTCAATTTAAGCTATCAGTCATAGCTACACTTGAGTCCAAAATGAAAAGACTTCACATGGCCCTAATTTCTGTATGGTGCGCCCTACACCTATCAAAGTTTGCAACATTCAAATGTTTGTAGTTTTTTTACTGGAGCGTCATAAAGCCTTGAAATTTTGTGACAATTAACTTCTCCTGTTACATTAAGCTATCGGTCATAGGTATGCTACCCTTGAGTCCAAAATGAAGCAACTTCCAATGGCCCTTACTTAATTACGGTGCGTACTATAGCTATCAAAGTTAGCAACATTCAAATGTTTGTAGTTTTTTACTGGAGCGTCATAAAACCTTGAAATTTTGTGACAATAAAGTACTCGTGCTTTTTGTCAATTTAAGCTATCGGTCATAGCTATGCTACCCTTGAGTCCAAAGTGAGACACTGATGAATCTTCAAATGGCCCTATATTCTATACACTGCGTCCTACACCTATCAAACTTTGCAACATTCAAATGCTTGTAAGTTTTTACTGGAGCGTCATAAAGCCATAAAATTTTGTGACAATTAACTTCTCCTGTTACATTAAGCTATCGGTCATAGCTATGCTACCCTTGAGTCGAAAATGAAGCAACTTCCAATGGCCCTTACTTCGTTACGGTGCGTACTATAGCTATCAAAGTTTGCAACATACAAATGTTTGTAACTTTTTACTGGAGCGCCATAAAACCTCGAAATTTTGTTACAATAAAGTACGCGTGCCCCTTGTCAATTTAAGCTATCGGTCATAGCTATGCTACCCTTGAGTCCAAAGTGAAACACTGATGAATCTTCAAATGGCCCTATATTCTATACGCTGCGTCCTACACCTATCAAACTTTGCAACATTCAAATGCTTGTAACTTTTTACTGGAGCGTCATAAAGCCTTGAAATTTTGTGACAATTAGCTTCTCCTGTTACATTAAGCTATCGGTCATAGCTATGCTACCCTTGAGTCCAAAATGAAACAACTTCCAATGGCCCTACCTTCTATACGGTGCGTACTACACCTAAAAAAGTTTGCAATATTTTAATACTTCTAACTTTTTACTGGAGCGCCAAAAACTTTGAAATTTTGTGACAGTGAAGTACTCGTGCCTCTTCTCAATTTAAGCTATCAGTCATAGCTACACTTGAGTCCAAAATGAAAAGACTTCACATGGCCCTAATTTCTGTATGGTGCGCCCTACACCTATCAAAGTTTGCAACATTCAAATGTTTGTAGTTTTTTTACTGGAGCGTAATAAAAACTCCAAATTTTGTGACAAGAAAGTCCTCGTACTCTTGTCAATTTAAGCTATCGGTCATTGCTATTCTACCCTAGAGTCCAAAATGAAACACTGATAAAACTTTAAATGGCCCTAATTTTTATACGGTGCGTAATACACCTATCAAAGTTAGCAACATTCAAATGTTTGTAGTTTTTTACTGGAGCGTCATAAAATCTTGAAATTTTGTGACAATAAAGTACGCGTGCCCCTTGTCAATTTAAGCTATCGGTCATAGCTATGCTACTCTTGAGTCCAAAGTGAAACACTGATGAATCTTCAAATGGACCTATATTCTACACACTGCGTCCTACACCTATCAAACTTTGCAACATTCAAATGCTTGTAAGTTTTTACTGGAGCCTTGAAATTTTGTGACAATTAACTTCTCCTGTTACATTAAGCTATCGGTCATAGGTATGCTACCCTTAAGTCCAAAATGAAGCAACTTCCAATGGCCCTTACTTCTTTACGGTGCGTACTATAGCTATCAAAGTTTGCAACATACAAATGTTTGTAACTTTTTACTGGAGCGCCATAAAACCTCGAAATTTTGTTACAATGCCTCGTGCCTCTTGTCAATTTAAGCTATCGGTCATAGCTATGCTACCCTTGAGTCCAAAGTGAAACACTGAATAATCTTCAAATGGCCCTATATTCTATACGCTGCGTCCTACACCTATCAAACTTTGCAACATTCAGATGCTTGTAACTTTTTGCTGGAGCGTCATAAAGCCTTGAAATTTTGTGACAATTAACTTCTCCTGTTACATTAAGCTATCGGTCATAGCTATGCTACCCTTGAGTCCAAAATGAAACAACTTCCAATGGCCCTACCTTCTATACGATGCGTACTACACCTAAAAAAGTTTGCAACATTATAATACTTCTAACTTTTTACTGGAGCGCCAAAAACTTTGAAATTTTGTGACAATGAAGTACTCGTGCCTCTTCTCAATTTAAGCTATCAGTCATAGCTACACTTGAGTCCAAAATGAAAAGACTTCACATGGCCCTAATTTCTGTATGGTGCGCCCTACACCTATCAAAGTTTGCAACATTCAAATGTTTGTAGTTTTTTTACTGGAGCGTCATAAAGCCTTGAAATTTTGTGACAATTAACTTCTCCTGTTACATTAAGCTATCGGTCATAGGTATGCTACCCTTGAGTCCAAAATGAAGCAACTTCCAATGGCCCTTACTTAATTACGGTGCGTACTATAGCTATCAAAGTTAGCAACATTCAAATGTTTGTAGTTTTTTACTGGAGCGTCATAAAACCTTGAAATTTTGTGACAATAAAGTACTCGTGTCCCTTGTCAATTTAAGCTATCGGTCATAGCTATGCTACCCTTGAGTCCAAAGTGAGACACTGATGAATCTTCAAATGGCCCTATATTCTATACACTGCGTCCTACACCTATCAAACTTTGCAACATTCAAATGCTTGTAAGTTTTTACTGGAGCGTCATAAAGCCATAAAATTTTGTGACAATTAACTTCTCCTGTTACATTAAGCTATCGGTCATAGCTATGCTACCCTTGAGTCGAAAATGAAGCAACTTCCAATGGCCCTTACTTCTTTACGGTGCGTACTATAGCTATCAAAGTTTGCAACATACAAATGTTTGTAACTTTTTACTGGAGCGCCATAAAACCTCGAAATTTTGTTACAATAAAGTACGCGTGCCCCTTGTCAATTTAAGCTATCGGTCATAGCTATGCTACCCTTGAGTCCAAAGTGAAACACTGATGAATCTTCAAATGGCCCTATATTCTATACGCTGCGTCCTACACCTATCAAACTTTGCAACATTCAAATGCTTGTAACTTTTTACTGGAGCGTCATAAAGCCTTGAAATTTTGTGACAATTAGCTTCTCCTGTTACATTAAGCTATCGGTCATAGCTATGCTACCCTTGAGTCCAAAATGAAACAACTTCCAATGGCCCTACCTTCTATACGGTGCGTACTACACCTAAAAAAGTTTGCAATATTTTAATACTTCTAACTTTTTACTGGAGCGCCAAAAACTTTGAAATTTTGTGACAGTGAAGTACTCGTGCCTCTTCTCAATTTAAGCTATCAGTCATAGCTACACTTGAGTCCAAAATGAAAAGACTTCACATGGCCCTAATTTCTGTATGGTGCGCCCTACACCTATCAAAGTTTGCAACATTCAAATGTTTGTAGTTTTTTTACTGGAGCGTCATAAAAACTCCAAATTTTGTGACAAGAAAGTCCTCGTACTCTTGTCAATTTAAGCTATCGGTCATTGCTATTCTACCCTAGAGTCCAAAATGAAACACTGATAAAACTTTAAATGGCCCTAATTTTTATACGGTGCGTAATACACCTATCAAAGTTAGCAACATTCAAATGTTTGTAGTTTTTTACTGGAGCGTCATAAAATCTTGAAATTTTGTGACAATAAAGTACGCGTGCCCCTTGTCAATTTAAGCTATCGGTCATAGCTATGCTACTCTTGAGTCCAAAGTGAAACACTGATGAATCTTCAAATGGACCTATATTCTACACACTGCGTCCTACACCTATCAAACTTTGCAACATTCAAATGCTTGTAAGTTTTTACTGGAGCCTTGAAATTTTGTGACAATTAACTTCTCCTGTTACATTAAGCTATCGGTCATAGGTATGCTACCCTTAAGTCCAAAATGAAGCAACTTCCAATGGCCCTTACTTATTTACGGTGCGTACTATAGCTACCAAAGTTTGCAACATACAAATGTTTGTAACTTTTTACTGGAGCGCCATAAAACCTCGAAATTTTGTTACAATAAAGTACTCGTGCCTCTTGTCAATTTAAGCTATCGGTCATAGCTATGCTACCCTTGAGTCCAAAGTGAAACACTGAATAATCTTCAAATGGCCCTATATTCTATACGCTGCGTCCTACACCTATCAAACTTTGCAACATTCAAATGCTTGTAACTTTTTGTTGGAGCGTCATAAAGCCTTGAAATTTTGTGACAATTAACTTCTCCTGTTACATTAAGCTATCGGTCATAGCTATGCTACCCTTGAGTCCAAAATGAAACAACTTCCAATGGCCCTACCTTCTATACGATGCGTACTACACCTAAAAAAGTTTGCAACATTATAATACTTCTAACTTTTTACTGGAGCGCCAAAAACTTTGAAATCTTGTGACAATGAAGTACTCGTGAGTCTTCTCAATTTAAGCTATCAGTCATAGCTACACTTGAGTCCAAAATGAAAAGACTTCACATGGCCCTAATTTCTGTATGGTGCGCCCTACACCTATCAAAGTTTGCAACATTCAAATGTTTGTAGTTTTTTTACTGGAGCGTCATAAAAACTCCAAATTTTGTGACAAGAAAGTCCTCGTACTCTTGTCAATTTAAGCTATCGGTCATTGCTATTCTACCCTAGAGTCCAAAGTGAAACACTGATGAATCTTCAAATGGCCCTATATTCTATACGCTGCGTCCTACGCCTATCAAACTTTGCAACATTCAAATGCTTGTAGCTTTTTACTGGAGTGTCATAAAGCCTTGAAATTTTGTGACAATGAAGTACTCGTGCCTCTTGTCAATTTAAGCTACCAGTCATAGCTACACTTGAGTCCAAAATTAAATACGGATAAAACTTCAAATGACCCTAATTTCTGTACGGTGCGCCCTACACCTATCACAGTTTGCAACATTCAAATGTTTATTGTTTTTTACTGGAGCGTCATAAAACCTTGAAATTTTGTGACAATAAAGTACTCGTGCCCCTTGTCAATTTAAGCTATCGGTCATAGCTATGCTACCCTTGAGCCCAAAATGAAACACTGTTAAAATTTCTATACGGTGGATACTATAGCTTTCAAAGTTTGCAATATACAAATGGTTGTAACTTTTTACTGGAGCGTCATAAAACCTCGAAATTTTGTAACAATAAAGTACTCTTGTCAATTTAAGTTATTGGTCATAGATATTCTACCCTAGAGTCCAAAATGAAACACTGATAAAACTTCAAATGGCCCTAATTTTTATACGGTGCGTACTACACCTATCAAAGTTAGCAACATTCAAATGTTTGTAGTTTTTTACTGAGCGTCATAAAACCTTGAAATTTTGTGACTACTTTATTGTCATAAAACCTTGAAATTTTGTGACAATAAAGTACTCGTGCCCCTTGTCAATTTAAGCTATTGGTCGTAGCTATGCTACCCTTGAGTCCAAAGTGAAACACTGATGAATCTTGAAATGGCCCTATATTCTATACACTGCGTCCTACACCTATCAAACTTTGCAACATTCAAATGCTTGTAAGTTTTTACTGGAGCGTCATAAAGCCTTGAAATTTTGTGACAATTAACTTCTCCTGTTACATTAAGCTATCGGTCATAGGTATGCTACCCTTGAGTCCAAAATGAAGCAACTTCCAATGGCCCTTACTTCTTTACGGTGCGTACTATAGCTATCAAAGTTTGCAACATACAAATGTTTGTAACTTTTTACTGGAGCGCCATAAAACCTCGAAATTTTGTTACAATAAAGTACTCGTGCCTCTTGTTACATTAAGCTATCGGTCATAGCTATGCTTCCCTTGAGTCCAAAATGCAACAACTTCCAATGGCCCTACCTTCTATACGGTGCGTACTACACCTAAAAAATTTCGCAACATTATAATACTTCTAACTTTTTACTGGAGCGCCAAAAACTTTGAAATTTTGTGACAATGAAGTACTCGTGCCTCTTCTCAATTTAAGCTATCAGTCATAGCTACACTTGAGTCCAAAATGAAAAAAACTTCACATGGCCCTAATTTCTGTATGGTGCGCCCTACACCTATCAAAGTTTGCAACATTCAAATGTTGGTAGTTTTTTTACTGGAGCGTCATAAAACCTCCAAATTTTGTGACAAGAAAGTCCTCGTGCTCTTGTCAATTTAAGCTATCGGTCATTGCTATTCTACCCTTGAGTCCAAAATAAAACACTGATAAAACTTCAAATGGCCCTAATTTGTATACGGTGCGCCCTACACCTATCAAAGTTTGCAACATTCAAATGTTTATTGTTTTTTACCGGAGCGTCAGAAAACCTTGAAATTTTGTGACAATAAAGTACTCGTGTCCCTTGTCAATTTAAGCTATCGGTCATAGTTATGATACCCTTGAATCCAAAGTGAAACACTGATGAATCTTCAAATGGCCCTATATTCTATACGCTGCGTCCTACACCTATCAAACTTTGCAACATTCAAATGCTTGTAACTTTTTACTGGAGCGTCATAAAGCCTTGAAATTTTGTGACAATTAGCTTCTCCTGTTACATTAAGCTATCGGTCATAGCTATGCTACCCTTGAGTCCAAAATGAAACAACTTCCAATGGCCCTACCTTCTACACTGTGCGTACTACAAATAAAAAAGTTTGCAACATTATAATACTTATAACTTTTTACTGGAGCGCCAAAAAATTTGAAATTTTGTGACAATGAAGTACTCGTGCCTCTTCTCAATTTAAGCTATCAGTCATAGCTACACTTGATTCCAAAATGAAAAGACTTCACATGGCCCTAATTTCTGTATGGTGCGCCCTACACCTATCAAAGTTTGCAACATTCAAATGTTTGTAGTTTTTTTACTGGAGCGTCATAAAACCTCCAAATTTTGTGACAAGAAAGTCCTCGTGCTCTTGTCAATTTAAGCTATCGGTCATTGCTGATCGACCCTTGACTCCAAAATCACTGATAAAACTTCAAATGGCCCTAATTTTTATACGGTGCGTACTACACCTATCAAAGTTAGCAACATTCAAATGTTTGTAGTTTTTTACTGAAGCGTCATAAAACCTTGAAATTTTGTGACAATAAAGTACTTGTGCCCCTTGTCAATTTAAGCTATCGGTCATAGCTATGCTACCCTTGAGTCCAAAATGAAACACTGATGAATCTTCAAGTGGGCCAATCTTCTATACGATGCGTCCTACACCTCTCAAAGTTTGCAACATTCAAATCCTTCTAACTTTTTACTGGAGCGGCATAAACTTTGAAATTGTCTATACGCTGCGTCATCCACCTATCGAAGTTTTCTACTTACAAATGGCTGTAACTTTTTACTGGAGCTTCATAAAAACTCGAAATTTTGTCACAATAAAATACTCTTGTCAATTCAGGTTATCGGTCATAGATATACTACCCTTGAGCCCAAATTGTAACACTGTTAAAACTTCTATACGGTGCGTACTATAGCTTTCAAAGTTTGCAATATACAAATGGTTGTAACTTTTTACTGGAGCGTCATAAAACCTGGAAAATTTGGTACAATAAAGTACTCGTGCCCCTTGTCAATTTAAGCTATCGGTCATAGCTATTCTACCCCTGAGTCCAACATGAAACACTAATAAAATTTCAAATGGACTTAATTTCTATACGGTGCGTACTACACCTACCAAAGTTTGCAACATTCAAATGTTTGTAGTTTTTTACTGGAGCTTCATAAAATCTTGAAATTTTGTGACAATAAAAAACTCGTGCCCCTTGTCAATTTAAGGTATCGGTCATAGCTATGCTACCCTTGAGTCCAAAATGAAACACGGATGAATATTCAAATTGCCGTATCTTCTATACACTGCGTCCTACACCTATCAAAGTTTGTAACATTCAAATGCTTGTAACTTTTTTCTGGAGCATCATAAAACCTTGAAATTTTGTGGCAATTAACTTTTCCTGTCAAATGAAGCTATCGGTCAAAACTATTGAGTCCAAAATGAAGCAACTTCTAATTACCCTAACTTCTTAACGGTGCGTACTACACCTAAAAAAGTTTGCAACATTCTAATGCTTCTAACTTTTTACTGGAGCGCCATAAAACCTTGAAATTTTGTGACAATGAAGTACTCGTGCCTCTTGTCAATTTCAGCTTTCCGTCATAGCTACACTAGAGTCCAAAATGAAACATTGATAAAACTTCAAATGGCCCTAATTTCTGTATGATGAGCCCTACTACACCTATCAAAGTTTGCAACATTCAAATGTTTGTAGTGTTTTACTGGAGCGTCATATAACTTTGAATTTATGTGACAATAAAATACTCTTGCCCATTGCCAATTTAAGATATTGGTCATAACTATACTACCCTTGAGTCCAAAATGAAACACCGATGAATCTTCAAATGGCCCTATCTTCTATACGGTGCGTCCTCCACCTATCAAAGTTTGCAACATACAAATGGTTGTAACTTTTTACTGGAACGATATAAAACCTCGAATTTTTGAGACAATAAAGTCCTCGTGCCCTTGTCAATTTAAGCTATCGGTCATAGCTATTCTAGCCTTGAGTCCAAAATGAAACACTGATAAAACTTCAAATGGCCCTAATTTCTATACGGTGCGTACTACACCTATCAAAGTTAGCAACATTCAAATGTTTGTAGTTTTTTACTGGAGCGTCATAAAACCTTGAAATTTTGTGACAATAAAGTACTCGTGCCCTTTGTCAATTTAAGCTATGCTACCCTTGAGTCCAAAATGAAACACTGATGAATCTTCAAATGGCCCTAACTGCTGCGTCCTACAGCTCTCAAAGTTTGCAACACTCAAATGCTTGTAACTTTTTACTGGAGCGGCATAAACTTTGAAATTTTCTATACGCTGCGTCTTCGATCTTTCAAAGTTTGCTACTTACAAATGGATGTAACTTTTTACTGGAGCGTCATAAAAATTCGAAATTTTGTCACAATAAAGTACTCTTGTCAATTTAAGTTATCGGTCATAGCTATGTCCAAAAGGAAACACTGATGAATCTCCAAATGGCCCTATCTTCTGTACACTGCGTCCTACACCTATCAAAGTTTGTAATATTCTAATGCTTGTAACAAATGGCCCTAATTTCTGTATGGTGCGCCCTACAACTATCACAGTTTGCAACATTAAAATGTTTGTAGTTTTTTATTGGAGTGTCATAAAACCTTGAAATTTTGTGACAATAAAATACTCCTGCCCTTTGTTAATTTAAACTATCGGTCATAGCTATGCTACCCTTGAGTCCAAAAGGAAAACCTGCTGAATCTTCATATGGCCCTGTCTTCTATACGCTGCGTCATCCACCTATCAAAGTTTGCTACTTACAAATGGCTGTAACTTTTTACTGGAGCGTCATAAAAACTCTAAATTTTGTCACAATAAAGTACTCTTGTCAATTTATGTTATCGGTCATAGCTATGCTACCCTTAGAGTCCAAAATGAAACACTGATGAAATTTCAAATGGACTTAATTTCTATACGGTGCGTACTACACCTACCAAAGTTTGCAACATTCAAATGTTTGTAGTTTTTTACTGGAGCGTCATAAAATCTTGAAATTTTGTGACAATAAGGTACTCGTGCCCCTTGTCAATTTAAGGTATCGGTCATAGCTATGCTACACTTTAGTCCAAAATGAAACACTGATGAATCTCTAAGTGGCAATATCTTCTATACACTGCTTCCTACACCTATCAAAGTTTGTAACATTCAAATGCTTGTAACTTTTTTTGGAGCATCATAAAACCTTGAAAATTGGTGGAAATTAACTTCTTCTATCAAATTAGGCTATCGGTCATAGCTATGCAACCCTTAAGTCCAAAATGAAGCAACTTCCAATGGCCCTAACCTCTTTACGGTGCGTACTACACATAAAAAAATTTGCAACATTGTAATGCTTCTAACTTTTTACTGGAGCGCCATAAAACCTTGAAATGTTGTGACAATGAAGTACTCGTGCCTCTTGTGAATTTAAGCTATCAGTCATAGCTACACTTGAGTCCAAAATGAAACACTGATAAAACTTCAAATTGCCCTAATTTCTGTATGATGAGCCCTACACCTACCAAAGTTTGCAACATTCAAATGTTTGTAGTTTTTTACTGGAGCGTCATAAAATCTTGAAATTTTGTGACAGTAAAATACTCTTGCCCCTTGTCAATTTAAGCTATCGGTCATAGCTATGCTACTCTTGAGTCCAAAATGAAAAATTGATGAATCTTCAAATGGCCCTATCTTCTATACACTGCGTCCTCCACCTATCAAAGTTTGCTACTTACAAATGGCTGTAACTTTTTACTGGAGCGTCATAAAACCTCGAAATTTTCTCACAATAAAGTACTTATGTCAATTTAAGTTATCGGTCATAGGTATGCTACCCTTGAGTCCAAAATGAAGCAACTTCCAATGGCCCTTACTTATATACGGTACGTACTATAGCTATCAAAGTTTGCAACATACAAATGTTTGTAACTTTTTACTGGAGCGCCATAAAACCTCGAAATTTTGTGACAATAAAGACCACGTGCCCTTGTCAATTTAAGCTATCGGTCATTGCTTTTCTACCCTAGAGTCCAAAATGAAACACTGATAAAACTTCAAATGGCCCTAATTTCTATACGGTGCGTACTACACCTATCAAAGTTAGCAACATTCAAATGTTTGTAGTTTTTTACTGGAGCGTCATAAAGCCTTGAAATTTTGTGACAATTAACTTCACCTGTTACATTAAGCTATCGGTCATAGCTATGCTACCCTTGAGTCCAAAATGAAACAACTTCCAATGGCCGTACCTTCTATACGGTGCGTACTAACCTAAAAAAGTTTGCAACACTATAATACTTCTAACTTTTTACTGTAGCGCCAAAAACTTTGAAATTTTGTGACAATGAAGTACTCGTGCCTCTTCTCAATTTAAGCTATCAGTCATAGCTACACTTGAGTCCAAAATGAAAAGACTTCACATGGCCCTAATTTCTGTATGGTGCGCCCTACACCTATCAAAGTTTGCAACATTCAAATGTTTGTAGTTTTTTTACTGGAGCGTCATAAAACCTCCAAATTTTGTGAAAAGAAAGTCCTCGTGCTCTTGTCAATTTAAGCTATCGGTCATTGCTATTCTACCCTTGAGTCCAAAATGAAACACTGATAAAACTTCAAATGGCCCTAATTTTTATACGGTGCGCCCTACACCTATCAAAGTTTGCAACATTCAAATGTTTATTGTTTTTTACCGGAGCGTCATAAAACTTTGAAATTTTGTGACAATAAAGTACTCGTGTCCCTTGTCAATTTAAGCTATCGGTCATAGTTATGATACACTTGAGTCCAAAATGAAACACTGATAAAACTTCAAATGGCCCTAATTTTTATACGGTGCGTACTACACCTCTCAAAGTTAGCAACATTCAAAAGTTTGTAGTTTTTTACTGGAGCGTCATAAAACCTTGAAATTTTGTGACAATAAAGTACTATCGGTCATAGCTATGCTACCCTTGAGTCCAAAATGAAACAACTTCCAATGGCCCTACCTTTTATACGGTGCGTACTACACCTAAAAAGTTAGCAACATTCAAATGTTTGTAGTTTTTTACTGGAGCGTCATAAAATCTTGAAATTTTGTGACAATAAAGTACTCGTGCCCCTTGTCAATTTAAGCTATCGGTCATAGCTATGATACCCTTGAGTCCAAAATGAAACAACTTCCAATGGCCCTACCTTTTATACGGTGCGTACTACACCTAAAAAAGTTAGCAACATTCAAATGTTTGTAGTTTTTTATTGGAGCGTCATAAAATCTTGAAATTTTGTGACAAAAAAGACCACGTGCCCTTGTCAATTTAAGCCATCGGTTATTGCTTTTCTACCCTAGAGTCCAAAATGAAACACTGATAAAACTTCAAATGGCCCTAATTTCTATACGGTGCGTACTACACCTATCAAAGTTAGCAACATTCAAATGTTTGTAGTTTTTTACTGGCGCGTCATAAAACCTTGAAATTTGGTGGCAATTAACTTCTCTTGTCAAATTATGCTATCGGTCATAGCTATGCAACCCTTGAGTCCAAAATGAAGCAACTTCCAATGGCCCTAACTTCTTTACGGTGCGTACTATAGCTATCAAAGTTTGCAACATACAAATGTTTGTAACTTTTTACTGGAGCGCCATAAAACCTCGAAATTTTGTTACAGTAAAGTACTCGTGCCTCTTGTCAATTTAAGCTATCGGCCATAGCTATTCTACCCTTGAGTCCAAAATGAAATACTGATAAAACTTCAAATGGCCCTAATTTTTATACGGTGCGTACTACACCTATCAAAGTTAGCAACATTCAAATGTTTGTAGTTTTTTACTGGAGCTTCATAAAACCTTGAAATTTTGTGACAATAAAGTACTCGTGCCCCTTGTCAATTTAAGCTATCGGTCATAGCTATGCTACCCTTGAGTCCAAAGTGAAACACTGATGAATCTTCAAATGGCCTTATATTCTATACGCTGCGTCCTACACCTATCAAACTTTGCAACATTCAAATGCTTGTAACTTTTTACTGGAGCATCATAAAGCCTTGTAATTTTGTGACAATTAACTTCTCCTGTTACATTAAGCTATCGGTCATAGCTATGCTACCATTGAGTCCAAAATGAAACAACTTCCAATGGCTCTACCTTCTATACGGTGCGTACTACACCTAAAAAAGTTAGCAACATTCAAATGTTTGTAGTTTTTTACTGGAGCGTCATAAAACCTTGAAGGTTTGTGACAATAAAGTACTCGTGCCCCTTGTCAATTTAAGCTATCGGTCATAGCTATGCTACACTTGAGTCCAAAATGAAACAACTTCCAATGGCCCTACCTTTTATACGGTGCGTACTACACCTAAAAAGTTAGCAACATTCAAATGTTTGTAGTTTTTTACTGGAGCGTCATAAAATCTTGAAATTTTGTGACAATAAAGTACTCGTGCCCCTTGTCAATTTAAGCTATCGGTCATAGCTATGCTACCCTTGAGTCCAAAATGAAACAACTTCCAATGGCCCTACCTTTTATACGGTGCGTACTACACCTAAAAAAGTTAGCAACATTCAAATGTTTGTAGTTTTTTATTGGAGCGTCATAAAATCTTGAAATTTTGTGACAAAAAAGACCACGTGCCCTTGTCAATTTAAGCCATCGGTCATTGCTTTTCTACCCTAGAGTCCAAAATGAAACACTGATAAAACTTCAAATGGCCCTAATTTCTATACGGTGCGTACTACACCTATCAAAGTTAGCAACATTCAAATGTTTGTAGTTTTTTACTGGCGTGTCATAAAACCTTGAAATTTGGTGGCAATTAACTTCTCTTGTCAAATTATGCTATCGGTCATAGCTATGCAACCCTTGAGTCCAAAATGAAGCAACTTCCAATGGCCCTAACTTCTTTACGGTGCGTACTATAGCTATCAAAGTTTGCAACATACAAATGTTTGTAACTTTTTACTGGAGCGCCATAAAACCTCGAAATTTTGTTACAGTAAAGTACTCGTGCCTCTTGTCAATTTAAGCTATCGGCCATAGCTATTCTACCCTTGAGTCCAAAATGAAATACTGATAAAACTTCAAATGGCCCTAATTTTTATACGGTGCGTACTACACCTATCAAAGTTAGCAACATTCAAATGTTTGTAGTTTTTTACTGGAGCTTCATAAAACCTTGAAATTTTGTGACAATAAAGTACACGTGCCCCTTGTCAATTTAAGCTATCGGTCATAGCTATGCTACCCTTGAGTCCAAAGTGAAACACTGATGAATCTTCAAATGGCCTTATATCCTATACGCTGCGTCCTACACCTATCAAACTTTGCAACATTCAAATGCTTGTAACTTTTTACTGGAGCATCATAAAGCCTTGTAATTTAGTGACAATTAACTTCTCCTGTTACATTAAGCTATCGGTCATAGCTATGCTACCATTGAGTCCAAAATGAAACAACTTCCAATGGCTCTACCTTCTATACGGTGCGTACTACACCTAAAAAAGTTAGCAACATTCAAATGTTTGTAGTTTTTTACTGGAGCGTCATAAAACCTTGAAGGTTTGTGACAATAAATTACTCGTGCCCCTTGTCAATTTAAGCTATCGGTCATAGCTATGCTACACTTGAGTCCAAAATGAAACAACTTCCAATGGCCCTACCTTTTATACGGTGCGTACTACACCTAAAAAGTTAGCAACATTCAAATGTTTGTAGTTTTTTACTGGAGCGTCATAAAATCTTGAAATTTTGTGACAATAAAGTACTCGTGCCCCTTGTCAATTTAAGCTATCGGTCATAGCTATGCTACCCTTGAGTCCAAAATGAAACAACTTCCAATGGCCCTACCTTTTATACGGTGCGTACTACACCTAAAAAAGTTAGCAACATTCAAATGTTTGTAGTTTTTTATTGGAGCGTCATAAAATCTTGAAATTTTGTGACAAAAAAGACCACGTGCCCTTGTCAATTTAAGCCATCGGTCATTGCTTTTCTACCCTAGAGTCCAAAATGAAACACTGATAAAACTTCAAATGGCCCTAATTTCTATACGGTGCGTACTACACCTATCAAAGTTAGCAACATTCAAATGTTTGTAGTTTTTTACTGGCGTGTCATAAAACCTTGAAATTTGGTGGCAATTAACTTCTCTTGTCAAATTATGCTATCGGTCATAGCTATGCAACCCTTGAGACCAAAATGAAGCAACTTCCAATGGCCCTAACTTCTTTACGGTGCATACCACACATAAAAAAATTTGCAACATACTAATGCTTATAACTTTTTACTGGAGCGCCATAAAACCTTGAAATTTTGTGACAATGAAGTACTCGTGCCTCTTGTGAATTTAAGCTATCAGTCATAGCTACACTTGAGTCCAAAATGAAACACTGATAAAACTTCAAATTGCCCTAATTTCTGTATGATGAGCCCTACACCTACCAAAGTTTGCAACATTCAAATGTTTGTAGTTTTTTACTGGAGCGTCATAAAATCTTGAAATTTTGTGACAGTAAAATACTCTTGCCCCTTGTCAATTTAAGCTATCGGTCATAGCTATGCTACTCTTGAGTCCAAAATGAAAAATTGATGAATCTTCAAATGGCCCTATCTTCTATACACTGCGTCCTCCACCTATCAAAGTTTGCTACTTACAAATGGCTGTAACTTTTTACTGGAGCGTCATAAAACCTCGAAATTTTGGTACAATAAAGTACTTATGTCAATTTAAGTTATCGGTCATAGGTATGCTACCCTTGAGTCCAAAATGAAGCAACTTCCAATGGCCCTTACTTCTATACGGTACGTACTATAGCTATCAAAGTTTGCAACATACAAATGTTTGTAACTTTTTACTGGAGCGTCATAAAACCTCGAAATTTTGTGACAATAAAGACCACGTGCCCTTGTCAAGTTAAGCTATCTGTCATTGCTTTTCTACCCTAGAGTCCAAAATGAAACACTGATAAAACTTCAAATGGCCCTAATTTCTATACGGTGCGTACTACACCTATCAAAGTTAGCAACATTCAAATGTTTGTAGTTTTTTACTGGTGCATCATAAAGCCTTGAAATTTTGTGACAATTAACTTCACCTGTTACATTAAGCTATCGGTCATAGCTATGCTACCCTTGAGTCCAAAATGAAACAACTTCCAATGGCCCTACCTTCTATACGGTGCGTACTAACCTAAAAAAGTTTGCAACATTATAATACTTCTAACTTTTTACTGGAGCGCCAAAAACTTTGAAATTTTGTGACAATGAAGTACTCGTGCCTCTTCTCAATTTAAGCTATCAGTCATAGCTACACTTGAGTCCAAAATGAAAAGACTTCACATGGCCCTAATTTCTGTATGGTGCGCCCTACACCTTTCAAAGTTTGCAACATTCAAATGTTTGTAGTTTTTTACTGGCGTGTCATAAAACCTTGAAATTTGGTGGCAATTAACTTCTCTTGTCAAATTATGCTATCGGTCATAGCTATGCAACCCCTGAGTCCAAAATGAAGCAACTTCCAATGGCCCTAACTTCTTTACGGTGCGTACTATAGCTATCAAAGTTTGCAACATACAAATGTTTGTAACTTTTTACTGGAGTGCCATAAAACCTCGAAATTTTGTTACAGTAAAGTACTCGTGCCTCTTGTCAATTTAAGCTATCGGCCATAGCTATTCTACCCTTGAGTCCAAAATGAAATACTGATAAAAGTTCAAATGCCCCTAATTTTTATACGGTGCGTACTACACCTATCAAAGTTAGCAACATTCAAATGTTTGTAGTTTTTTACTGGAGCGTCATAAAACCTTGAAATTTTGTGACAATAAAGTACTCGTGCCCCTCGTCAATTTAAGCTATCGGTCATAGCTATGCTACCCTTGAGTCCAAAGTGAAACACTGATGAATCTTCAAATGGCCTTATATTCTATACGCTGCGTCCTACACCTATCAAACTTTGCAACATTCAAATGCTTGTAACTTTTTACTGGAGCATCATAAAGCCTTGTAATTTTGTGACAATTAACTTCTCCTGTTACATTAAGCTATCGGTCATAGCTATGCTACCATTGAGTCCAAAATGAAACAACTTCCAATGGCTCTACCTTCTATACGGTGCGTACTACACCTAAAAAAGTTAGCAACATTCAAATGTTTATGGTTTTTTACTGGAGCGTCATAAAACCTTGAAATTTTGTGACAATAAAGTACTCGTGCCTTAAGCTATCGGCCATAGCTATTCTACCCTTGAGTCCAAAATGAAATACTGATAAAACTTCAAATGGCCCTAATTTTTATACGGTGCGTACTACACCTATCAAAGTTTGCAACATTCAAATGTTTGTAGTTTTTTTACTGGTGCTTCATAAAACCTCGAAATTTTATGACAATAAAGACCACGTGCCCTTGTCAATTTAAGCTATCGGTCATTGCTTTTCTACCCTAGAGTCCAAAATGAAACACTGATAAAACTTCAAATGGCCCTAATTTCTATACGGTGCGTACTACACCTATCAAAGTTAGCAACATTCAAATGTTTGTAGTTTTTTACTGGCGCGTCCTAAAACCTGGAAATTTGGTGGCAATTCACTTCTCTTGTCAAATTATGCTATCGGTCATAGCTATGCAACCCTTGAGTACAAAATGAAGCAACTTCCAATGGCCCTAACTTCTTTACGGTGCGTACTATACATAAACAAATTTGCAACATTCTAATGCTTCTAACTTTTTACTGGAGCGCCATAAAACCTTGAAATTTTGTGACCATGAAGTACTCGTGCCTCTTGTCAATTTAAGCTATCAGTCATAGCTACACTTGAGTCCAAAATGAAACACTGATAAAACTTCAAATTGCCCTAATTTCTGTATGATGAGCCCTACACCTATCAAAGTTTGCAACATTCAAAGGTTTGTAGTTTTTTACTGGAGCGTGATAAAACCTTGAAATTTTGGCAGAATAAAGTACTCGTGACCCTTGTCAATTTAAGCTATCGGTCATAGCTATGCTAGTCTTGAGTCAGATCATGGCCCCCGGGCCCCCCTCCGTCGAAGGCAACCGTTTCGCTTTACTTGCGGACGGCCCTGAGACAAAAAAAAGAAACGGCACAACCTTAGTTCCTCCATCACCTTCCCCGATCTCCCAAAAACCATCCAGGCTAATCCCAAATTCATTGTTGTAGCTTCTGCTGATGAAAAAACTCCGTTGTCAAACTTCTCCTGTTTCTCAGTGCAAAAATCTCTTCAGCTCATTAGCAAAGACATCACCTCCATCTCAGAGCTTCGTGACGGCACATTGCTGCTTCTAGTCAAAAACCAAACGATAGCCGAGAAATTTTTATCAGCTAAAACACTACATGGACTATGCCCAATTAAATGCACATTGCACAACTCCCTAAATTATACAAAGGGTACAGTATATGCGCCCTATTTAAATACTGTGTCAGACGAAGAAATCGTTCATGAACTAAGTTCCCAAGGAGTCGCTTCCATCCACAAATTCCTAAAAATCACGGAAGGTAAAACACACCCAAGCGGAGTTATACTCTTAACGTTTGATTTATATCACCTTCCTGACAAAATTGATATTTCCTGGCATACAGTAAAGATAAGGGAGTACATTCCCAGTCCAATGCGTTGCAAATCGTGTCAGAAGCTGGGACATACAGCTAAACGCTGCATAGGAACCCCTGCTTGTGCGAACTGTGCCCTCCCACCACATACTCCCATTAATTGCTCCCGCACTTTCTGTGCTAACTGTGCAGAAGATCACCCTTCTTCTTCCAGAAACTGTAAAAGGTTCATCCAAGAAAAAGAAATTCTGCACATAAAAACAAAAAACAAATGCACAATACGGGAAGCCAGGCAAATTCATAGAAACCAAACACCTTTAAATCCCTCTGTACATAGCTATGCTTCCGTACTTTCCTCTTCTAACATAAAACACACTACTCCAAAAAATCAAACAGAAACAAAACTAAACGAAAACAATGAAACCACAAACCATACAACAAATAAAGTAAAAATTACTCCCACAACAGAACTAACCGCTACTAGTAAAAAAACAACTACTTCAACCAGCTTCTCTCTCGAATCCAACAACAGCAATAAACAAACCAGTTTTAGTAGTTTCTTAACACACAAAGAAACAAAAAATGACAACGCTTCAAACACCTCTACTTCCAACACTTCATCTCTCATTAAAAAACCATCTCTTAACCATATTACCAATTCTTCTCATGAATCCAAAAACAATAATACACTACCCATTTTTAATTCTCTTCGAAATATAGATAATTATTCATCCAAAACAACACACAAAACTCTTCTTTCGTCTGACGAAGAAGAATAATAAAATAAACAACGCATTTTTTGCTTTTTTATTTCTCCATTTGGTGCTCAATAAATGAACCTTAAACTCTTACAGTGGAACATAAAAGGACTCGTAAACAACTACCACGCATTACAATTGTTAATAAAAGACTTTAACCCGGACATAATTGCGCTACAAGAAACACACATCCCGTTTTCAACAAATAATACAATAGTACCAAAACAATATGTAGGGTACTTTCATAACTTGACAACCAACACTACTTCTAAACAAGGCGTAGGTTTCCTCATAAAAAAACACATCCCTCACAAACTGGTTTCAGTTAATTCTCTTCTAGCAACACACATAATCGAAATCAATATTGGCATAATTTTCAATATAATCAATATGTATATCCCCCCATGTCAAAACTTCACTTCGCAAAATTTACATTCTATTACACGCTCCATAAATACACCCTACATTATAGTAGGTGACTTTAATTCATGGAGTCCGCTATGGGGATCAAGAATTTCCAACCAACGAGGAAGAATCTTGGAGGATCTTATTTTATGTGAAAGTTTAATAGTCTTAAATGATGAGTCGCCTACGCATTTTTCTACTCATAAAACCTTTTCACTCATAGATCTCAGCATATGCTCCTCACAAATTGCTCCTAAATGTTCTTGGAAAATTTCTGAATATTTGCACGGAAGCGATCATTTCCCGATCTTCATAGAAATAAATTCTAAATTCAATATAGAAAAAAGTAAAATAAAACCAAAATTTAAAATAGACCTAGCCGACTGGACTCTTTTTAACTCAATTTGTGAGAAACAGTTTCCAACCTGCGTTCAATCCAGTAATGTGAACAAAGATGCTGCAAAAATACAAAAAATCATCCGTAGTGCCGCAAATGTAGCTATACCCCAGTCTAAAGGAAATGTAGTTAAAGCTACTTTTCCTTGGTGGAGTACCCACTTATCCAACCTGCGAGAGGAAAAACAAAATTCATGGTACAGATATAAGAGACATATAAGTGTACCTAATCTGATCTTATACAGGAAAGCCAATGCTGTTTTCAGAAAAGCAATCAAAAACTCCAAAGCAGATTGTCTCGAAAAACTCACGGAAAATATAAACCCGCAAACCAGCCCCAAAAAAATCTGGTCCAACATTAGGGGCCTTGTAGGAGGCAAGCAACTTGAAAAAATAAAAACAATAAAAAATGGTGCGAAACTATTATCCAAATCCACAGACATAGCTAATTTCTTTGCCACATCATGGTCTAACCTCTCGCAGAACCATAACTTTCACCCACACTTTAGAATTGAAAAAAACACAGCACTTCAAACCCAATATAAACCCAAAAAATTATCTACCTCAGCCAAACAAATAGAATCAAATATAACCATAGTAGAATTCGAGTCCGCCCTATCCAATGCTAAGAGCAAAACTCCTGGTTTTGACCGTATATCGTACCAAATGTTGAAACACTTACCCAAACACGCAAAAATTACAATCATAAATTTATACAATAACATCCTTGAACAAGGCATTTACCCCCAAAATTGGCGAACAGCTGAGGTTGTTCCCATCCCAAAACCCAATAAAAGCAAGTATGAGTTTAATGGTTTCAGACCTATATCCCTATTACCTTGCACCGGAAAAATACTCGAGAGAATAATAGCTAAAAGAATAATGTGGTTTATATCAAAAAACAATTTAACGAGTCATAACCAAGTAGCTTTCAAGCGAAAACAAAGCACAATTGATGCACTGCTTCACTTTGAACATTACGTTACAACTTCACTTTCCACCAAAAACCATGTTACCGTTTTAGCTACTGATTTTCATAGAGCCTTTGACCGCATAGGAATACATGTTGTCCTTCAACAACTGGCGACCTGGGGTATAGGAAAGAAAAATTTTAATATAGTCAGAGCTTTCTTATCAAACCGAAAAATAAGAGTTAGAGTTAATACAGAACTATCAAATACATATCCCCTCGTCAATGGCATACCGCAGGGTTCCCCCCTATCGGTTGTTCTATTTATTATTGCATTCGACCAACTCAGTAAATTACTCCATGGATACAAAAATATCCAACACACAATTTACGCAGACGACGCCATTATATTTTCTAAAACAAAAGATCTCGATACTATCAAATCTACTTTCACAAAAATACTTAATGAAATTACAAATTGGCGCAACTTCTCTGGCGCCAAACTATCTGTTAGTAAATGTAAAATACTACATATATGTAAGAAAACCAAATGTAATTGTTTTAGCCTTAAATATGATAATGTAAATATTGAACTTGTAAAACATCTGAGAATTCTTGGTGTTATTTTTGATAATAAGTTTAACTTTAAGGAGCATTGTTTACAGTTAAGAAAAAGTCTAGCTACCCGCCTCAACATTATTAAATACCTAACATCCAAACACAGTTTAATACACATTTCAACATTAATTAACATCACCAGAGCTCTCATACTTTCAAAAATAGATTACGCATTGCCAATTTATGGATGGTGTTCTCAAAAAAACCTAAAATCTTTGGAAGCCCCTTACAACACAGCTGTTCGCAGGAGCATCTGCGCCTTTCCAACGTCACCTTTAAGAAATATATTCGCTGAAGCTGGGCTACCATCTATTCAACAGCAATTATCGATGTCAACATCAAAACTCATCCCTAAACTCTTCATTACTAACAACAGAGTACTGCACAAAGACATAATGGAGGTTGTCAAGCACAAACGGCAATATAAAATTAAATCCATAATTCGTAGATGTGTCCAACTCACCAAAAACCTTGACTGGGATATAAAAGTCTGTCAAACTAAGCGACAAAGTGAACCACCTTGGAATATAAAAGATAGCTCCTTCGCATTGAATTTACTGCAATATCCAAAAACCGTTACCGATCCCAAAGTTTATAGACAACTTTTTACAGAAACGGCAAGTGAATATATAAACAAAAAATGGAGCCTACTCTATACAGACGGATCAAAAGGAACTCTTGGCACATCATTTGCTGTAGTCCACCACAACGGAAATTTAATTACGTCAGGATGTCTTCCTCCTTTTAGCTCTGTATTTACTGCCGAAGCTTTTGCTGTTAAATGTGCCATCGACTTTGCTCACAAAAATAAAGGAAACTTCCTCATATGTACAGACAGCAAATCGACTATTGAAGCCATTCGAAACTTCAATAATGATAGCAGCAGGACCATAAACAATATCCGTAACTCGTGTATTAAATATTCCAAGAAAATAAAAATTATGTGGGTCCCAGGACATTCGGGGATACCAGGTAACGAACTTGCAGATATAGCTGCTGCAGAGTCAATTACGGCTCCAAACTACGTCTTCCAAGTCACAGAAACTAAAGACCTACTGCGACATATAGTATCTCTCCATGTTGCCACGAACTATTGCACTTGGAAAAAATATAAACACTTTTACACCACCTTCAACACAGATGGAATGAAACCATATTATCCTGTAACTTGCTCTCGCCAACAAACAAAAAACTTTGTACGACTCCGCATCGGACACACCAAATGCTCAAACGAGCATTTGCTACGTGGGGAACCGTTACCTAACTGTCAATTCTGTGGGGAATCAATATCCTCGTTACACCTGCTAAATAACTGCCTCAACTTCCAAAAAACCCGTAAAAATATATTCCATAACCAGATTCCAAGTGATTCTCTAAAAGATACATCAAAGAATAACATAACAAAGATCAATAAATTCTTAAAAGAATGCCACATCCAAAATTATATTTAAATACCTAAATAAGTAAATATGTAAAATAATATATTAAAATCGAGTTGAAGGCCCTGGTAGCTATGACTCTTCTTCTTAAATTAGTTATAATAATTTATTATTGTGATTAATCCTTTTAAATTAAAAATTATCAAAGTTTGCAACATTCAAATGTTTGTAGTTTTTTTACTGGAGCGTCATAAAACCTCCAAATTTTGTGACAAGAAAGTCCTCGTGCTCTTGTCAATTTAAGCTATCGGTCGTTGCTATTGTACCCTTGAGTCCAAAATGAAACACTGATAAATCTTCAAATGGCCCTAATTTTTATACGGTGCGTACTACACCTATCAAAGTTAGCAACATTCAAATGTTTGTAGTTTTTTACTGGAGCGTCATAAAACCTTGAAATTTTGTGACAATAAAGTACTCGTGCCCCTTGTCAATTTAAGCTATCGGTCATAGCTATGCTACCCTTGAGTCCAAAGTGAAACACTGATGAATCTTCAAATGGCCCTATATTCTATACGCTGCATCCTACACCTATCAAACCTTGCAACATTCAAATGCTTGTAACTTTTTACTGGAGCGTCATAAAGCCTTGAAATTTTGTGACAATTAACTTCTCCTGTTACATTAAGCTATCGGTCATAGCTATGCTACTCTTGAGTCCAAAATGAGAAACTGATGAATCTTCAAATGGCCCTATCTTCTATACACTGCGTCCTCCACCTATCAAAGTTTGCTACTTACAAATGGCTGTAACTTTTTACTGGAGCGTCATAAAACCTCAAAATTTTGTCACAATAAAGTACTCTTGTCAATTTAAGTTATCGGTCATAGGTATGCTACCCTTGAGCCCAAAATGAAGCAACTTCCAATGGCCCTTACTTATATACGGTGCGTACTATAGCTATCAAAGTTTGCAACATACAAATGTTTGTAACTTTTTACTGGAGCGCCATAAAACCTCGAAAGTTTGTTACAATAAAGTGCTCGTGCCTCTTGTCAATTTAAGCTATCGGCCATAGCTATTCTACCCTTGAGTCCAAAATGAAATACTGATAAAACTTCAAATGGCCCTAATTTTTAAACGGTGCGTACTACACCTATCAAAGTTAGCAACATTCAAATGTTTGTAGTTTTTTACTGGAGCGTCATAAAACCTTGAAATTTTGTGACAATAAAGTACTCGTGCCCCTTGTCAATTTAAGCTATCGGTCATAGCTATGCTACCCTTGAGTCCAAAGTGAAACACTGATGAATCTTCAAATGGCCCTATATTCTATACGCTGCATCCTACACCTATCAAACCTTGCAACATTCAAATGCTTGTAACTTTTTACTGGAGCGTCATAAAGCCTTGAAATTTTGTGACAATTAACTTCTCCTGTTACATTAAGCTATCGGTCATAGCTATGCTACTCTTGAGTCCAAAATGAGAAACTGATGAATCTTCAAATGGCCCTATCTTCTATACACTGCGTCCTCCACCTATCAAAGTTTGCTACTTACAAATGGCTGTAACTTTTTACTGGAGCGTCATAAAACCTCAAAATTTTGTCACAATAAAGTACTCTTGTCAATTTAAGTTATCGGTCATAGGTATGCTACCCTTGAGCCCAAAATGAAGCAACTTCCAATGGCCCTTACTTCTATACGGTGCGTACTATAGCTATCAAAGTTTGCAACATACAAATGTTTGTAACTTTTTACTGGAGCGCCATAAAACCTCGAAAGTTTGTTACAATAAAGTGCTCGTGCCTCTTGTCAATTTAAGCTATCGGCCATAGCTATTCTACCCTTGAGTCCAAAATGAAATACTGATAAAACTTCAAATGGCCCTAATTTTTAAACGGTGCGTACTACACCTATCAAAGTTAGCAACATTCAAATGTTTGTAGTTTTTTACTGGAGCGTCATAAAACCTTGAAATTTTGTGACAATAAAGTACTCGTGCCCCTTGTCAATTTAAGCTATCGGTCATAGCTATGCTACCATTGAGTCCAAAGTGAAACACTGATGAATCTTCAAATGGCCCTATATTCTATACGCTGCATCCTACACCTATCAAACTTTGCAACATTCAAATGCTTGTAACTTTTTACTGGAGCGTCATAAAGCCTTGAAATTTTGTGACAATTAACTTCTCCTGTTACATTAAGCTATCGGTCATAGCTATGCTACCCTTGAGTCCAAAATGAAACAACTTCCAATGGCCCTATCTTCTATACTCTGCGTCCTCCACCTATCAAAGTTTGCTACTTACAAATGGCTGTAACTTTTTACTGGAGCGTCATAGAACCTCGAAATTTTGTCACAATAAAGAACTCTTGTCAATTTAAGTTATCGGTCATAGGTATGCTACCCTTGAGCCCAAAATGAAGCAACTTCCAATGGCCCTAACATCTATACGGTGCGTACTATAGCTATCAAAGTTTGCAACATACAAATGTTTGTAACTTTTTACTGGAGCGCCATAAAACCTCGAAAGTTTGTTACAATAAAGTGCTCGTGCCTCTTGTCAATTTAAGCTATCGGCCATAGCTATTCTACCCTTGAGTCCAAAATGAAATACTGATAAAACTTCAAATGGCCCTAATTTTTAAACGGTGCGTACTACACCTATCAAAGTTAGCAACATTCAAATGTTTGTAGTTTTTTACTGGAGCGTCATAAAACCTTGAAATTTTGTGACAATAAAGTACTCGTGCCCCTTGTCAATTTAAGCTATCGGTCATAGCTATGCTACCATTGAGTCCAAAGTGAAACACTGATGAATCTTCAAATGGCCCTATATTCTATACGCTGCATCCTACACCTATCAAACTTTGCAACATTCAAATGCTTGTAACTTTTTACTGGAGCGTCATAAAGCCTTGAAATTTTGTGACAATTAACTTCTCCTGTTACATTAAGCTATCGGTCATAGCTATGCTACCCTTGAGTCCAAAATGAAACAACTTCCAATGGCCCTACCTTCTATACGGTGCGTACTACGCCTAAAAAATTTAGCAACATTCAAATGTTTGTAGTTTTTTACTGGAGCGTCATAAACCCTTGAAATTTTGTGACAATAAAGTACTCGTGCCCCTTGTCAATTTAAGCTATCGGTCATAGCTATGCTACCCTTGAGTCCAAAGTGAAACACTGATGAATCTTCAAATGGCCCTATATTCTATACGCTGCATCCTACACCTATCAAACCTTGCAACATTCAAATGCTTGTAACTTTTTACTGGAGCGTCTTAAAGCCTTGAAATTTTGTGACAATTAACTTCTCCTGTTACATTAAGCTATCGGTCATAGCTATGCTACTCTTGAGTCCAAAATGAGAAACTGATGAATCTTCAAATGGCCCTATCTTCTATACACTGCGTCCTCCACCTATCAAAGTTTGCTACTTACAAATGGCTGTAACTTTTTACTGGAGCGTCATAAAACCTCAAAATTTTGTCACAATAAAGTACTCTTGTCAATTTAAGTTATCGGTCATAGGTATGCTACCCTTGAGCCCAAAATGAAGCAACTTCCAATGGCCCTTACTTCTATACGGTGCGTACTATAGCTATCAAAGTTTGCAACATACAAATGTTTGTAACTTTTTACTGGAGCGCCATAAAACCTCGAAAGTTTGTTACAATAAAGTGCTCGTGCCTCTTGTCAATTTAAGCTATCGGCCATAGCTATTCTACCCTTGAGTCCAAAATGAAATACTGATAAAACTTCAAATTGCCCTAATTTTTAAACGGTGCGTACTACACCTATCAAAGTTAGCAACATTCCAATGTTTGTAGTTTTTTACTGGAGCGTCATAAAACCTTGAAATTTTGTGACAATAAAGTACTCGTGCCCCTTGTCAATTTAAGCTATCGGTCATAGCTATGCTACCATTGAGTCCAAAGTGAAACACTGATGAATCTTCAAATGGCCCTATATTCTATACGCTGCATCCTACACCTATCAAACTTCGCAACATTCAAATGCTTGTAACTTTTTACTGGAGCGTCATAAAGCCTTGAAATTTTGTGACAATAAAGTACTCGTGCCCCTTGCCAATTTAAGCTATCGGTCATAGCTATGCTACCCTTGAGTCCAAAGTGAAACACTGATGAATCTTCAAATGGCCTTATATTCTATACGCTCCGTCCTACACCTATCAAACTTTGCAACATTCAAATGCTTGTAACTTTTTACTGGAGCGTCATAAAGCCTTGAAATTTTGTGACAATTAACTTCTCCTGTTACATTAAGCTATCGGTCATAGCTATGCTACCCTTGAGTCCAAAATGAAACAACTTCCAATGGCCCTACCTTCTATACGGTGCGTACTACGCCTAAAAAATATAGCAACATTCAAATGTTTGTAGTTTTTTACTGGAGCGTCATAAACCCTTGAAATTTTGTGACAATAAAGTACTCGTGCCCCTTGTCAATTTAAGCTATCGGTCATAGCTATGCTACCCTTGAGTCCAAAGTGAAACACTGATGAATCTTCAAATGGCCCTATATTCTATACGCTGCATCCTACACCTATCAAACCTTGCAACATTCAAATGCTTGTAACTTTTTACTGGAGCGTCTTAAAGCCTTGAAATTTTGTGACAATTAACTTCTCCTGTTACATTAAGCTATCGGTCATAGCTATGCTACTCTTGAGTCCAAAATGAGAAACTGATGAATCTTCAAATGGCCCTATCTTCTATACACTGCGTCCTCCACCTATCAAAGTTTGCTACTTACAAATGGCTGTAACTTTTTACTGGAGCGTCATAAAACCTCAAAATTTTGTCACAATAAAGTACTCTTGTCAATTTAAGTTATCGGTCATAGGTATGCTACCCTTGAGCCCAAAATGAAGCAACTTCCAATGGCCCTTACTTCTATACGGTGCGTACTATAGCTATCAAAGTTTGCAACATACAAATGTTTGTAACTTTTTACTGGAGCGCCATAAAACCTCGAAAGTTTGTTACAATAAAGTGCTCGTGCCTCTTGTCAATTTAAGCTATCGGCCATAGCTATTCTACCCTTGAGTCCAAAATGAAATACTGATAAAACTTCAAATTGCCCTAATTTTTAAACGGTGCGTACTACACCTATCAAAGTTAGCAACATTCCAATGTTTGTAGTTTTTTACTGGAGCGTCATAAAACCTTGAAATTTTGTGACAATAAAGTACTCGTGCCCCTTGTCAATTTAAGCTATCGGTCATAGCTATGCTACCCTTGAGTCCAAAGTGAAACACTGATGAATCTTCAAATGGCCTTATATTCTATACGCTCCGTCCTACACCTATCAAACTTTGCAACATTCAAATGCTTGTAACTTTTTACTGGAGCGTCATAAAGCCTTGAAATTTTGTGACAATAAAGTACTCGTGCCCCTTGTCAATTTAAGCTATCGGTCATAGCTATGCTACCCTTGAGTCCAAAGTGAAACACTGATGAATCTTCAAATGGCCTTATATTCTATACGCTCCGTCCTACACCTATCAAACTTTGCAACATTCAAATGCTTGTAACTTTTTACTGGAGCGTCATAAAGCCTTGAAATTTTGTGACAATTAACTTATCCTGTTACATTAAGCTATCGGTCATAGCTATGCTACCATTGAGTCCAAAATGAAACAACTTACAATGGCCCTACCTTCTATAAGGTGCGTACTACACCTAAAAAAGTTTGCAACATTATAATACTTCGAACTTTTTACTGGAGCGCCAAAAACTTTGAAATTTTGTGACAATGAAGTACTCGTGCCTCTTCTCAATTTAAGCTATCAGTCATAGCTACACTTGAGTCCAAAATGAAAAGCCTTCACATGGACCTAATTTCTGTATGGTGCGCCCTACACCTATCAAAGTTTGCAATATTCAAATGTTTGTAGTTTTTTTACTGGAGCGTCATAAAACCTTGAAATTTTGTGACAATAAAGTACTCGTGCCCCTTGTCAATTTAAGCTATCGGTCATAGCTATGCTACCCTTGAGTCCAAAGTGAAACACTGATGAATCTTCAAATTTCCTTATATTCTATACGCTGCGTCCTACACCTATCAAACTTTGCAACATTCAAATGCTTCTAACTTTTTACTGGAGCGTCATAAAGCCTTGAAATTTTGTGACAATTAACTTCTCCTGTTACATTAAGCTATCGGTCATAGCTATGCTACCATTGAGTCCAAAATTAAACAACTTACAATGGCCCTACCTTCTATACGGTGCGTACTACACCTAAAAAAGTTTGCAACATTATAATACTTCTAACTTTTTACTGGAGCGCCAAAAACTTGAAAATTTTGTGACAATGAAGTACTCGTGCCTCTTCTCAATTTAAGCTATCAGTCATAGCTACACTTGAGTCCAAAATGAAAAGCCCTCACATGGACCTAATTTCTGTATGGTGCGCCCTACACCTATCAAAGTTAGAAACATTCAAATGTTTGTAGTTTTTTACTGGAGCGTCATAGAACCTCGAAATTTTGTCACAATAAAGTACTCTTGTCAATTTAAGTTATCGGTCATAGGTATGCTACCCTTGAGCCTAAAATGAAGCAACTTCTAATGGCCCTAACATCTATACGGTGCGTACTACACCTAAAAAAGTTTGCAACATTATAATACTTCTAACTTTTTACTGGAGCGCCAAAAACTTTGAAATTTTGTGACAATGAAGTACTCGTGTCTCTTGTCAATTTAAGCTGCCAGTCATAGCTACACTTGAGTCCAAAATGAAACACTGATAAAACTTCAAATGGCCCTAATTTCTGTACGGTGCGCCCTACACCTATCAAAGTTTGCAACATTAAAATGTTTGTAGTTTCTTACTGGAGCGACATAAAATCTTGAAATTTTGTGACAATAAAATACTCTTGCCCCTTGTCAATTTAAGCTATCGGTCATAGCTATGCTACTCTTGAGTCCAAAATGAAAAACTGATGAATCTTGAAATGGCCCTATCTTCTATACACTGCGTCCTCCACCTATCAAAGTTTGCTACTTACAAATGGCTGTAACTTTTTACTGGAGCGTCATAAAATCTCGAAATTTTCTCACAATAAAGTACTCTTGTCAATTTAAGTTATCTGTCATAGGTATGCTACCCTTGAGTCCAAAATGAAGCAACTTCCAATGGCCCTTACTTCTATACGGTGCGTACTATAGCTATCAAAGTTTGCAACATACAAATGTTTGTAACTTTTTACTGGAGCGCCATAAAACCTCGAAATTTTGTTACAATAAAGTACTCGTGCCTCTTGTCAATTTAAGCTATCGCCCATAGCTATTCTACCCTTGAGTCCAAAATGAAATACTGATAAAACTTCAAATGGCCCTAATTTTTATACGGTGCATACTACACCTACCAAAGTTTGCAACATTCAAATGTTTGTAGTTTTTTACTGGAGCGTCATAAAATCTTGAAATTTTGTGACAATAAAATATTCGTGCCCCTTCTCAATTTAAGCTATCGGTCATATCTATTCTACCCCTGAGTCCAACATGAAACACTAATAAAATTTCAAATGGACTTAATTTCTATACGCTGCGTCCTACACCTATCTAAGTTTGCAACATACAAATGATTGCAACTTTTTACTGGAGCGTCATGAAACCTCGAAATTTTGTAACAATAAAGTACTCTTGTCAATTAAAGTTATTGGTTATAGATATTCTACCGTTGAGTCCAAAATGATACACTGATAAAATTTCAAATGGCCCTAATTTCTGTACGGTGCGCCCTACATCTATCAAAGTTTGCAACATTCAAAGGTTTGTAGTTTTTTTGTGGAGCGTGACAAAACCTTGAAATTTTGGGAGAATAAAGTACTCGTGACCCTTGTCAATTTAAGCTATCGGTCGTAGCTATGCTACTCTTGAGTCCAAAATGAAAAACTGATGAATCTTCAAATGGCCCTATCTTCTATACACTGCGTCCTCCACCTATCAAAGTTTTGCTACTTACAAACGGCTGTAACTTTTTACTGGAGCGTCATAAAACCTCGAAATTTTGTCACAATAAAGTACTCTTGTCAATTTAAGTTATCGGTCATAGGTATGCTACCCTTGAGTCCAAAATGAAGCAACTTCCAATGGCCCTAACATCTATACGGTGCGTACTACACCTAAAAAAGTTTGCAACATTCTAATGCTTTTAACTTTTTACTGAAACGCCATAAAAACTTGAAATTTTGTGGCAATGAAGTACTCGTCCCTCTTGTCAATTTAAGCTATCAGTCATAGCTACACTTGAGTCCAAAATGAAACACTGATAAAACTTCAAATGGCTCTAATTTATGTACGGTGCGCCCTACACCTATCAAAGTTTGCAACATTAAAATGTTTGTAGTTTTTTACTGGAGCGTCATAAAATCTTGAAATTTTGTGACAATAAAATACTCTTGCCCCTTGTCAATTTAAGCTATCGGTTATAGCTATGCTACCCTTGAGTCCAAAATGAAAACCTGATGAATCTTCATATGGCCCTATCTTCTATACGCTGCGTCATCCACCTATCAAAGTTTGCTACTTACAAATGGCTGTAACTTTTTACTGGAGCGTCATAACACCTCCAAAGTTTGTGACAAGAAAGTCCTCGTGCTCTTGTCAATTTAAGCTATCGGTCATTGCTATTCTACCCTTGAGTACAAAATGAAATACTGATAAAACTTCAAATGGCCCGAATTTTTATACGGTGCGCACTACACCTATCAAAGTTAGCAACATTCAAATGTTTGTAGTTTTTTACTGGAGCGTCATAAAACCTTGAAATTTTGTGACAATAAAGTACTCGTGCCCCTTGTCAATTTAAGCTATCGGTCATTGCTATTCTACCCTTGAGTCCAAAATGAAATACTGATAAAGCTTCAAATGGCCCGAATTTTTATACGGTGCGTACTACACCTATCAAAGTTAGCAACATTCAAATGTTTGTAGTTTTTTACTGGAGCGTCATAAAGCCTTGAAATTTTGTGACAATTAACTTCACCTGTTACATTAAGCTATCGGTCATAGCTATGCTACCCTTGAGTCCAAAATGAAACAACTTCCAATGGCCCTACCTTCTATACGGTGCGTACTAACCTAAAAAAGTTTGCAACATTATAATACTTTTTACTGGAGCGCCAAAAACTTTGAAATTTTGTGACAATGAAGTACTCGTGCCTCTTCTCAATTTAAGCTATCAGTCATAGCTACACTTGAGTCCAAAATGAAAAGACTTCACATGGCCCTAATTTCTGTATGGTGCGCCCTACACCTATCAAAGTTTGCAACATTCAAATCCTTGTAACTTTTTACTGGAGCGGCAAAAACTGAAATTTTCTATACGCTGCGTCATCCACCTATCAAAGTTTGCTACTTACAAATGGCTGTAGCTTTTTACTGGAACGTTATAAAAACTCGAAATTTTGTCACAATAAAATACTCTTGTCAATTTAAGTTATCGGTCATAGCTATACTACCCTTGAGTCCAAATTGAAACACTGATAAAACTTCCAATGGCCCTTTCTATACGGTGCGTACTATAGCTTTCAAAGTTTGCAATATACAAATGGTTGTAACTTTTTACTGGAGCGCCATAAAACCTCGAAATTTTGGTAATATAAAGTACTCGTGCCCCTTGTCAATTTAAGCTATCGGTCATAGCTATTCTACCCCTGAGTCCAACATGAAACACTAATAAAATTTCAAATGGACTTAATTTCTATACGGTGCGTACTACATATACCAAAGTTTGCAACATTCAAATGTTTGTAGTTTTTTACTGGAGCTTCATAAAATCTTGAAATTTTGTGACAATAAAAAACTCGTGCCCCTTGTCAATTTAAGGTATCGGTCATAGCTATGCTACCCTTGAGTCCAAAATGAAACACTGATGAATCTTCAAATTGCAATATCTTCTATACACTGCGTCCTACACCTATCAAAGTTTGCAAATTTCAAATGCTTGTAACTTCTAATTGGAGCGTCATAAACCTTGAAATTTTGTGACAATGAAGTGCTCGTGCCACTTGTCAATTTAAGCTATCGGTCTAAATGAAACACTGATAAAATTTCAAATGCCCCTTATTTCTTTTCGGTTAGCCCTACAGCTATCAAAGTTTGCAACATTCAAATGCTTGTAACTTCTAACTGGAGCGTCATAAAACTTTGAAATTTTTGGACAAAAACTACTCTTGTCACTTTAAGTTATCGGTAATAGCTATGCTAGCCTTGAGTCCAAATTGAAACACTGAGAAAACTTCCAATAGCCCTAATTTCTATACTGTGCCTAAGACACCTATCAAATGCTTGTAACTTTTTACTGGAGTTTCATAAAACCTTGAAACTTTGTGACAATAAATTATTTTTGCCTCTTGCCATTTAAGCTATCGGTCATAGCTATGCTACCCTAAAGTCAAAATTAAACACTGATGAATCTTGAAATGGAACGAATTTCTGTACGGTGCGTAGTACTCCTATGAAAGTTTGCAACATTCAAATGCATGTAACTTATAACTTGAACTTTTGTGACAATGAACTATTCGTGGATCTTGTCAATTTAAGCTATCTGTCATAGCTATGCTACACTTAAGTCCAAAATGAAACTCTGATAAAAATTCAAATAGCCCTAATTTGTGTACGGTGCGCCCTACACCTATCAAAGTTTGCAACATTCAAATGCTTTGTAACTTCTAACTGGAGCGTCTTAAAACCTTGAAATTTTTGGACATTACACTACTCTTGTCAATTTAATGTATCGGTCGTAGCTATGCTAGCCTTGAGTCCAAATTGAAACACTGATAAAACTTCCTATAGCCCTAATTGCTATACGGTGCCGTAGACACCTATCAAAGTTTGCAACATTCTAATGCTTGTAACTTTTTACTGGAGTTCCATAAAACCTTGAAACTGTGTGACAATAAAGTGTTGGTGCCTCTTGTCAATTTAAGCTATCGGTCATAGCTATGCTACCTTAAAGTCCAAAATTAAACACTGATGAATCTTCAAATGGCCCGAATTTCTGTAAGGTGCGTACTACACCTAAGAAAGTTTGCAACATTCAAATGCTTGTAACTTCTAACTGGAGCGTCATAAAACCTGGAAATTTTGTGACAATGAAGTACTCGTGCCTCCTGTCAATTTACGTTATCGCTCATAGCTATGCTACCCTTGAGTCCAAAATGAAACTCTGATAAAACTTCAAATGGCCCTAACTTGTATACTGAGCTCCCTACATCTATGAAAGTTTGCAAAATTTCAAATGCTTGTAACTTCTAATTGGAGCGTCATAAACCTTGAAATTTTGTGACAATGAAGTGCTCGTGCCTCTTGTCAATTTAAGCTATCGGTCTAAATGAAACATTGATAAAATTTCAAATGCCCTTAATTTCTTTTCGGTTAGCCCTACAGCTATCAAAGTTTGCAACATTCAAATGCTTGTAACTTCAAACTGGAGCGTCATAAAACTTTGAAATTTTGGGACAAAAACTACTCTTGTCAATTTAAGTTATCGGTAATAGCTATGCTAGCCTTGAGTCCAAATTAAAACACTGAGAAAACTTCCAATAGCCCTAATTTCTATACTGTGCCTAAGACACCTATCAAATGCTTGTAACTTTTTACTGAAGTTTCATAAAACCTTAAAACTTTGTGACAATAAAGTATTCTTGCCTCTTGTCAATTTAAGCTATCGGTCATAGCTATTCTACCTTAAAGTCCAAAATTAAACACTGATGAATTTTCAAATGGCCCTAACTTCTGTACGGTGCGTACTACTCCTATGAAAGTTCGCAACATTCAAATGCATGTAACTTATAACTGGAGCGTCGTAAAACTTTGAACTTTTGGGCCAATGAAGTACTCGTGCATCTTGTCAATTTAAGCTATGCTATACTTAAGTCCAAAATAAAACTCTGATAAAAATTCAAATGGCCATAATTTCTGTACGGTAAGCCCTACACCTATCAAAGTTTGCAAGATTCAAAGGCTTGTAACTATTTACTGGAGTTTCATAAAGCCTTGAAACTTTGGGACAATAAAGTACTCGTGCCTCTTGTCAATTTAAGCTATCGGTCATAGCTATGCTACCCTAAAGTCCAAAATGACACACTGATGAATCTTCAAATGGCCCGAATTTCTGTACGGTGCAACATTCAAATACTTGTAACTTCTAACTGGAACTTCATAAAACATTGAAATTTTTGGGCAATAAACTACTCTTGTCATTTTAATGTATCGGTCGTAGCTATGCTAGCTTTGAGTCCAATTTGAAACACTGATAAAACTTCCAATAGCCCTAATTTCTATACGGTGCGTACTACACCCATCAAATTTTGCAACATTCAATTGCTTGTAACTTTTTACTGGAGTTTCATAAAACCTTTAAACTTCGTGACAATAAAGTACTCGTGCCTCCTGTCAATTTAAGCAATCGGTCATAGCTATGCTACCCTAAAGTCCAAAATGAAACACTGATGAATCTTCAAATGTCCCTAATTTCTGTACGGTGCGCCCTACACCTATCAAAGTTTGCAACATTCAAATACTTGTAACTTCTAATTGGAGCGTCATAAACCTTGAAATTTTGTGACAATGAAGTGCTCGTGCCTCTTGTCAATTTAAGCTATCGGTCATAGCTATGCTACCCTTGAGTCCAAAATGAAACTGATAAAGCTTCAAATGACCCTAACTTGTATACGAAGCGCCCTACACCTATGAAAGTTTGCAACATTCAAATGCATGTAACTTATAACTGGTGCGTCACAAAACCTTGAACTTTTGTGGCAATGAAGTACTCGTGCATCTTGTCAATTTAAGCTATGCTTCACTTAAGTCCAAAATAAAACTCTGATAAAATTTCAAATGGCCCTAATTTCTGTACGGTAAGCCCTACACCTATCAAAGTTTGCAACATTCAAATGCTTGTAACTTTTTACTGGAGTTTCATAAAACCTTGAAACTTTGCGACAATAAAGTACTTGTGGCTCCTGTCAATTTAAGCTATTGGTCATAGCTATGTGTACCCTAAAGTCCAAAATGAAACACTGATGAATCTTCAAATGGCCAGAATTTCTGTACGGTCCGTACTACACCTATCAAAGTTTGCAACATTCAAATGCAAGTAACTTATAACTGGAGGGTCATAAAACCTTGAACTTTTGTGACAATGAACTACTCGTGCCTCTTGTCAATTTAATCTATCGGTCTTAATGAAACACTGATAAAATTTCAAATAGCCCTAATTTCTATTCGGTGCGCCCTACAGCTATCAAAATTTGCAACATTCAAATGCTTGTAACTTCTAACTGGAGCGTCATAAAACCTTGAAATTTTGGGATACTAAACAACTCTTGTCAATGTAATGTATCGGTCGTAGCTATGCTAGCCTCGAGTTCAAATTGAAACACTGATAAAACCTCCAATAGCCCTAACTTCTATACGGTGCGTACTACACCCATCAAATTTTGCAACATTCAAATGCTTGTAACTTCTAACTGGAGCGTCATAAAACCTTGAAATTTTGGGACAATAAACTACTCTTGTCAATTTAAGATAGCGGTCATAGCTATGCTAGCCTTGAGTCGAAATTGAAACACTGATAAAACTTCCAATAGCCCTAATTTCTGTACGGTCCGTACTACTCCTATCAAAGTTTGCAACATTCAAATGCTTGTAACTTTTTACTGGAGTTTCATAAAACATTGAAACTTTGTGACAATAAAGTATTCGTGCCTCTTGTCAATTTAAGCTATCGGTCATAGTTATGCTACCCTAAAGTCCAAATTTAAACACAGATGAATCTTCAAATGGCCCGAATTTCTGTACGGTGCGTACTACTCCTATGAAAGTTTGCAACATTCAAATGCTTGTAACTTCTAACTGGAGCGTCATAAAACCTGGAAATTTTGTGACAATGAAGTACTCGTGCCTCTTGTCAATTTATGCTATCGCTCATAGCTATGCTACCCTTGAGTCCAAAATGAAACTCTGATAAATCTTCAAATGGCCCGAATTTCTGTACGGTGCGTACTACACCTATGAAACTTTGCAACATTCATATGCTTGTAACTTTTTCCTGGAGCGTCATAAAACCTTGAAATATTGTGAAAATGATGTACTCGGGCCTCATGTCAATGTAAGCTATCGGTCATAGCTATGCTGCCCTTGAGTCCAAAATGAAACATTGATGAATCTTCAAATGGCCCTAATTTCTGTACGGTGCTTAGGCTTTGATAGGTGTATTAGACACCTATCAAAGTTTGCAACATTCAAATGCTTGTAACTTTTTACTGGAGTTTCATAAAACCTTGAAATTTTGTGGCAATTAAGTTCTCTTGTCAATTTAAACTATCGGTCATAGCTATGCTACCCTAAAGTCCAAAATGAAACATTGATGAATCTTCAAATGGCCCGAATTTCTATACGGTGCGTACTACACCTATGAAAGTTTGCAACATTCAAATGCATGTAACTTATAGCTGGAGCGTCATAAAACCTGGAAATTTTGTGACAATGAAGTATTCGTGCCTCTTGTCAATTTAAGCTATCGGTCATAGTTATGCTACCCTAAAGTCCAAAATGAAACATTGATGAATCTTCAAATGGCCCGAATTTCTGTACGGTGCGTACTACACCTATGAAACTTTGCAACATTCATATGCTTGTAACTTTTTCCTGGAGCGTCATAAAACCTTGAAATTTTGTGAAAATGAAGTACTCGTGCCTCTTGTCAATTTAAGGTATAGGCCATAGCTATGCTACCCTTGAGTCCAAAATGAAACACTGATAAAACTTCAAATGGCCCTAATTTCTGTACGGTGCTTACTACACCTATGAAAGGTTGCAACAATCAAATCCTTGTAAATTTTTACTGGAGCGTCATAAAATTTAGAAATTTTGTGACAATAAATTACTCGTGCCTCTTGTCAATTTAAGTTATCGGTCATATCTATGCTACCCTAAAGTCCAAAATTAAACATTGATGAATCTTCAAATGGCCCGAATTTCTATACGGTGCGTACTAAACCTATGAAAGTTTGCAACATTCAAATGCATGTAACTTATAGCTGGAGCGTCATAAAATGTTGAACTTTTGTGACAATGAAGTACTCGTGCATCTTGTCAATTTAAGCTATGCTACACTTAAGTCCAACATAAAACTCTGATAAAACTTCAAATGGCCCTATTTTCTGTACGGTAAGCCCTACACCTATCAAAGTTTGCAACTTTCAAATGGTTGTAACTTCTGACTGGAACTTCATAAAACCTTGAAATTTTTTGACAATAAAGTACTCGTGCCTCTTGTCAATTTAGGCTAGCGGTCGTAGCTATGCTACCCTAAAGTCCAAAATGAAACACTGATGAATCGGTGCGTACTACACCTATGAAAGTTTGCAACATTCATATGCTTGTAACTTTTTACTGGAGCGTCATAAAACCTTGAAATGTTGTGAAAATGAAGTACTCGGGCCTCATGTCAATGTAAGCTATCGGTCATAGCTATGCTTCCCTTGAGTCCAAAATGAAACTCTGATAAAACTTCAAATGGCCTTAACTTGTATACTGAGCGGCCTACATCTATGAAAATTTGCAACTTTCAAATGCTTGTAGCTTCTAATTGGAGCGTCATAAATCTTTAAATTTTGTGACAATGAAGCACTCGTGCCTCTTGTCAATTTAAGCTATCGGTCTAAATGAAACACTGATAGAATTTCAAATGGCCCTAATTTCTGTTCGGTGCGCCCTACAGCTATGAAAGTTTGCTACATTCAAATGCTTGTAACTTATAACTGGAGCGTCATAAGACCTTGAACTTTTGGGACAATATACTACTCTTGTCAATTTAAGTTATCGGTCGTAGCTATGCTAGCCTTGAGTCCAAACTGAAACACTGATAAAACTTCCAATAGCCCTAATTTCTGTACGGTCCGTACTACTCCTATCAAAGTTTGCAACATTCAAATGCTTGTAACTTTTTACTGGAGTTTCATAAAACATTGAAACTTTGTGACAATAAAGTATTCGTGCCTCTTGTCAATTTAAGCTATCGGTCATAGTTATGCTACCCTAAAGTCCAAATTTAAACACTGATGAATCTTCAAATGGTCCGAATTTCTGTACGGTGCGTACTACTCCTATGAAAGTTTGCAACATTCAAATGCTTGTAACTTCTAACTGGAGCGTCGTAAAACCTGGAAATTTTGTGACAATGGAGTACTCGTGCCTCTTGTCAATTTACGCTATCGCTCATAGCTATGCTACCCTTGAGTCCAAAATGAAACTCTGATAAAACTTCAAATTACACTAACTTGTATACGGAGCGCCCTACACCTATGAAAGTTTGCAACATTCAAATGCATGTAACTTATAACTGGAGCGTCATAAAACCTTGAACTTTTGTGACACTGAAGTACTCGTGCCTCTTGTCAATTTACGCTATCGCTCATAGCTATGCTACATTTGAGTCCAAAATGAAACTCTGATAAAACTTCAAATGACCCTAACTTGTATACGGAGCGCCCTACACCTATGAAAGTTTGCAACATTCAAATGCATGTAACTTATTACTGGAGCGTCATAAAACCTTGAACTTTTGTGACACTGAAGTACTCGTGTATCTTGTCAATTTAAGCTATGCTACACTTAAGTCCAAAATAAAACTCTGATAAAACTTCAAATGGCCCTAATTTCTGTACGGTAAGCCCTACACCTATCAAAGTTTGCAACATTCAGATGCTTGTAACTTCTAACTGGATCTTCATAAAACCTTGAAATTTTGGGACAATAAACTACTGTTGTAAATTTAATGTATCGGTCGTAGCTATGCTAGCCCTGAGTCCAAATTTAAACACTGATAAAACTTCCAATAGCCCTAATTTCTATACGGTGCCTAATACACTTATGAAAGTTTGCACCATTCAATTGCTTGTAACTTTTTACTGGAGTTTCATAAAACCTTGAAACTTTGCGACAATAAAGTACTTGTGCCTCCTGTCAATTTAAGCTATTGGTCATAGCTATGTGTACCCTAAAGTCCAAAATGAAACACTGATGAATCTTCAAATGGCCAGAATTTCTGTACGGTCCGTACTACACCTATCAAAGTTTGCAACATTCAAATGCAAGTAACTTATAACTGGAGGGTCAGAAAACCTTGAACTTTTGTGACAATGAAGTACTCGTGCCTCTTGTCAATTTAATCTATCGGTCTAAATGAAACACTGATAAAATTTCAAATGGCCCTAATTTCTATTCGGAGCGCCCTACAGCGATCAAAATTTGCAACATTCAAATGCTTGTAACTTCTAACTGGAGCGTCATAAAACCTTGAAATTTTGGGATACTAAACAACTCTTGTCAATGTAATGTATCGGTCGTAGCTATGCTAGCCTCGAGTTCAAATTGAAACACTGATAAAACCTTAAATAGCCCTAACTTCTATACGGTGCGTACTACACCAATCAAATTTTGCAACATTCAAATGCTTATAACTTCTAACTGGAGCGTCAAAAAACCTTGAAATTTTGGGACAATAAACTACTCTTGTCAATTTAAGGTAGCGGTCATAGCTATGCTAGCCTTGAGTCGAAATTGAAACACTGATAAAACTTCCAATAGCCCTAATTTGTGTACGGTCCGTACTACTCCTATCAAAGTTTGCAACATTCAAATGCTTGTAACTTTTTACTGGAGTTTCATAAAACCTTGAAACTTTGTGACAATAAAGTATTCGTGCCTCTTGTCAATTTAAGCTATCGGTCATAGTTATGCTACCCTAAAGTCCAAATTTAAACACTGCTGAATCTTCAAATGGTCCGAATTTCAGTACGGTGCGTACTACTCCTATGAAAGTTTGCAACATTCAAATACTTGTAACTTCTAACTGGAGCGTCGTAAAACCTGCAAATTTTGTGACAATGAAGTACTCGTGCCTCTTGTCAATTTACGCTATCGCTCATAGCTATGCTACCCTTGAGTCCAAAATGAAACTCTGATAAAACTTCAAATGACACTAACTTGTATACGGAGCGCCCTACACCTATCAAAGTTTGCAACATTCAAATGCTTGTAACTTCTAACTGGAGCGTCGTAAAACCTTGAAATTTTGGGACAATAAACTACTGTTGTCAATTTAATGTATCGGTCGTAGCTACTCAATTTAATGTATCGGTCGTAGCCCTGAGTCCAAATTTAAACACTGATAAAACTTCCAATAGCCTTAATTTCTATACGGTGCCTAATACACTTATGAAAGTTTGCAATATTCACTTGCTTGTAACTTTTTACTGGAGTTTCATAAAACCTTGAAACTTTGCGACAATAAAGTACTTGTGCCTCCTGTCAATTTAAGCTATTGGGTAGCCTCGAGTCCAAATTAAAACACTGATAAAACTTCCAATAGCCCTAATTTCTATACTGTGCCTACCCCTATCAAAGTTTGCAACATTCAAATGCTTGTAACTTTTTACTGGAGTTTTATAAAACCTTGAAACTTTGTGACAATAAAGTACCCGTGCCCCTTGTCAATTTAAGCTATCGGTCTTAGCTATGATACCCTTTAGTCCAAATTGAAACACTGATAAAACTTCCAATGGCCCTAACTTCTATACGGTGCGCTCTACATTTTTCAAAGTTGCAACTTTTTACTGGAGTGTCACAAAACCTTGAAATTTTGTGGCAATTAAGTACTCTTGTCAATTTACACTATCCGTCATAGCTATGATACCCTTGAGTCCAAAATGAAACACTGATAAAACTTCAAATGGGCCTAATTTCTGTACAGTGGGTACTGCATCTATGAAAAGTTGCAACATTCAAATGCTTGTAACTAATAACTGGAGCGTCATAAAACAATGAAACTTTGTGACAAAGAAGTACTCGTGCCTCTTGTCAATTTAATTTATCGGTCTAAATGAAACACTGATAAAATTTCAAATAGCCCTAATTTCTATTCGGTGCGCCCTACAGCTATCAAAATTTGCAACATTCAAATGCTTGTAACTTCTAACTAGAGCGTCATAAAACCTTGAAAGTTTGGGCTACTAAACAACTCTTGTAAATCTAAGTTATCAGTCATAGCTCTGCTAGCCTTGAGTCGAAATGGAAACACTGATAAAACTTCCAATAGCCCAAATTTCTACACGGTGCCTAATACACCTATCAAAGTCTGCAACATTCAAATGCTTGTAACTTTTTACTGGAGTTTCATAAAACCTTGAAACTTTGTGACAATAAAGTCAATTTAAGTTTTCGGTCATGGCTATGCTACCCTTGAGTCCAAAATGAAACAACTTCAAAAGGCCCTAACTTGTATACGGAGCGCCCTACACCTATGAAAGTTTGCAACATTCAAATGCATGTAACGTATAACAATAAACTACTGTTGTCACTTTAATGTATCGGTTGTAGCTATGCTAACCTTGAGTCCAAATTGAAACACTGATAAAACTTCCAATAGCCCTAATTTATATACGGTGCTTAATACACCTATCAAAGTTAAAACATTCAAATGCTTGTAACTTTTTACTGGAGTTTCATAAAGCCTTGTAACTTTGGGACAATAAAGTACTCGTGCCTCTTGTCAATTTAAGCTCCTGGTCATAGCTGTGCTACCCTAAAGTCCAAAATGTAACACTGATGAATTTCAAATGGCCCGAATTTCTGTACGGTGCGTACTACACCTGTGAAAGTTTGCAACATTCATATGCTTGTAACTTTTTACTGGAGCGTCATAAAACCTTGAAATGTTGTGAAAATGAAGTACTCGGGCCTCATGTCAATGTAAGCTATCGGTCAAACCTATGCTACCTTTGAGTCCAAAATGAAGCTCTGATAAAACTTCAAATGGCCCTAGCTTCTATACGGAACACCCTACACATATGAAAGTTTGCAACATTCAAATGAATGTAACTTATAACTGGAGCGTCATTAAATGTTGAACTTTTGTGACAATGAAGTACTCGTGCATCTTGTCAATTTAAGCTATGCTACACTTAAGTCCAACATAAAACTCTGATAAAACTTCAAATGGCCCTATTTTCTGTACGGTAAGCCCTACACCTATCAAAGTTTGCAACATTCAAATGGTTGTAACTTCTGTCTGGAACTTCATAAAACCTTGAAATTTTGGGACAATAAAGTACTCGTCCCTCTTGTCAATTTAAGTTATCGGTCATATCTATGCTACCCTAAAGTCCAAAATTAAACACTGATGAATCTTCAAATGGCCCGAATTTCTGTACGGTGTGTACTACACCTATGAAAGTTTGCAACATTCATATGCTTGTAACTTTCTACTGGAGCGTCATAAAACTTGAAATGTTGTGAAAATGAAGTACTCGGGCCTCATGTCAATGTAAGCTATCGGTCATAGCTATGCTACCCTTGAGTCCAAAATGAAACACTGATAAAACTTCAAATGGCCCTAGTTTCTGTACGGTGCTTACTACACCTATGAAAGGTTTCAACAATCAAATCCTTGTAAATTTTAACTGGAGCGTCATAAAATTTAGAAATTTTGTGACAATAAAGTACTCGTGCCTCTTGTCAATTTAAGTTATCGGTCATATCTATGCTACCCTAAAGTCCAAAATTAAACACTGATGAATCTTCAAATGGCCCGATTTTTCTGTACGGTGCGTACTACACCTATGAAAGTTTGCAACATTCAAATGCATGTAACTTATAGCTGGAGCGTCATAAAATGTTGAACTTTTGTGACAAAGAAGTACTCGTGCATCTTGTCAATTTAAGCTATGCTACACTTAAGTCCAACATAAAACTCTGATAAAACTTCAAATGGCCCTATTTTCTGTACGGTAAGCCCCACACCTATCAAAGTTTGCAACATTCAAATGGTTGTAACTTCTGACTGGAACTTCATAAAACCTTGAAATTTTGGGACAATAAACTAATCTTGTCAATTTAATGTATCGGTCGTAGCTATGCTAGCCTAGAGTCCAAATTGAAAAACTTATAAAACTTCCAATAGCACTAATTTCCATACGGTGCCTAATACACCTATCAAAGTTTGCAACATTCAAATGTTTCTAACTTTTTACTGGAGTTTCATAAAACCTTGAAACTTTGGGACAATAAAGTACTGGTGCCTCTTGTCAATTTAGGCTAGCGGTCATAGCTATGCTACCCTAAAGTCCAAAATGAAACATTGATGAATCTTCAAATGGCCCGAATTTCTGTACGGTGCGTACTACACCTATGAAAGTTTGCAACATTCATATGGTTGTAACTTTTTACTGGAGCGTCATAAAACCTTGAAATGTTGTGAAAATGAAGTACTCGGGCCTCATGTCAATGTAAGCTATCGGTCATAGCTACGCTACCCTTGAGTCCAAAATGAAACTCTGATAAAACTTCAAATGGCCTTAACTTCTATACTGAGCAGCTTACATCTATGAAAATTTGCAACTTTCAAATGCTTGTAGCTTCTAATTGGAGCGTCATAAACCTTTAAATTTTGTGACAATGAAGCACTCGTGCCTCTTGTCAATTTAAGCTATCGGTCTAAATGAAACACTGATAGAATTTCAAATAGCCCTAATTTCTATTCGGTGCGCCCTACAGCTATCAAAATTTGCAACATTCAAATGCTTGTAACTTCTAACTAGAGCGTCATAAAACCTTGAAATTTTGGGATACTAAACAACTCTTGTAAATCTAAGTTATCAGTCATAGCTCTGCTAGCCTTGTGTCGAAATGGAAACACTGATAAAACTTCCAATAGCCCAAATTTCTACACGGTGCCTAATACACCTATCAAAGTCTGCAACATTCAAATGCTTGTAACTTTTTACTGGAGTTTCATAAAACCTTGAAATTTTGTGGCAATTAAGTTCTCTTGTCAATTTAAACTATCGGTCATAGCTATGATACCCTTAAGTCCAAAATGAAACACTGATAAAACTTCAAATGGCCCTAATTTCTGTACGGTGCTTACTACACCTATGGAAGGTTGCAACAATCAAATCATTGTAAATTTTAACTGGAGCGTCATAAAATTTAGAAATTTTGTGACAATAAAGTACTCGTGCCTCTTGTCAATTTAAGTTATCGGTCATATCTATGCTACCCTAAAGTCCAAAATTAAACACTGATGAATCTTCAAATGGTCCGAATTTCTGTACGGTGCGTACTACTCCTATGAAATTTTGTAACATACAAATGCTTGTAACTTCTAACTGGAGCGTCATAAAACCTTGAAATTTTGTGAAAATGAAATACTCGTGCCTCTTGTCAATTTAAGGTATAGGCCATAGCTATGCTACCATTGAGTCCAAAATGAAACACTGATAAAACTTCAAATGGCCCTAATTTCTGTACGGTGCTTACTACACCTATGAAAGGTTGCAACAATCAAATCCTTGTAAATTTTTACTGGAGCGTCATAAAATTTAGAAATTTTGTGACAATAAAGTACTCGTGCCTCTTGTCAATTTAAGTTATCGGTCATATCTATGCTACCCTAAAGTCCAAAATTAAACATTGATGAATCTTCAAATGGCCCGAATTTCTGTACGGTGCGTACTACACCTATGAAAGTTTGCAACATTCAAATGCATGTAACTTATAGCTGGAGCGTCATAAAATGTTGAGCTTTTGTGACAATGAAGTACTCGTGCATCTTGTCAATTTAAGCTATGCTACACTTAAGTCCAACATAAAACTCTGATAAAACTTCAAATGGCCCTATTTTCTGTACGGTAAGCCCTACACCTATCAAAGTTTGCAACTTTCAAATGGTTGTAACTTCTGACTGGAACTTCATAAAACCTTGAAATTTTTTGACAATAAACTACTCTTGTCAACTTATTGTATCGGTCGTAGCTATGCTAGAATAGAGCCCAAATTGAAACACTTATAAAACTTCCAATAGCACTAATTTCCATACGGTGCCTAATACACCTATCAAAGTTTGCAACATTCAAATGTTTCTAACTTTTTACTGGAGTTTCATAAAACCTTGAAACTTTGGGACAATAAAGTACTCGTGCCTCTTGTCAATTTAGGCTAGAGGTCGTAGCTATGCTACCCTAAAGTCCCATATGAAACACTGATGAATCGGTGCGTACTAAACCTATGAAAGTTTGCAACATTCATATGCTTGTAACTTTTTACTGGAGCGTCATAAAACCTTGAAATGTTGTGAAAATGAAGTACTCGGGCCTCATGTCAATGTAAGCTATCGGTCATAGCTATGCTACCCTTGAGTCCAAAATGAAACTCTGATAAAACTTCAAATGGCCTTAACTTCTATACTGAGCGGCCTACATCTATGAAAATTTGCAACTTTCAAATGCTTGTAGCTTCTAATTGGAGCGTCATAAACCTTTAAATTTTGTGACAATGAAGCACTCGTGCCTCTTGTCAATTTAAGTTATCGGTCTAAATGAAACACTGATAGAATTTCGAATGGCCCTAATTTCTGTTCGGTGCGCCCTACAGCTATGAAAGTTTGCTACATTCAAATGCTTGTAACTTATAACTGGAGCGTCATAAGACCTTGAACTTTTGGGACAATATACTACTCTTGTCAATTTAAGTTATCGGACGTAGCTATGCTAGCCTTGAGTCCAAACTGAAACACTGATAAATCTTCCAATAGCCCTAATTTCTATACGGTGCTTAGGCTTTGATAGGTGTATTAGACACCTATCAAAGTTTGCAACATTCAAATGCTTGTAACTTTTTACTGGAGTTTCATAAAACCTTGAAATTTTGTGGCAATTAAGTTCTCTTGTCAATTTAAACTATCGGTCATAGCTATGATACCCTTGAGTCCAAAATGAAATACTGATAAAACTTCAAATGGCCCTAACTTCTGTACGGTGAGTACTACACCTATGAAAGGTTGCAACAATCAAATCCTTGTAAATTTTAACTGGAGCGTCAGAAAATGTTGAACTTTTGTGACAATGAAGTACTCGTGCATCTTGTCAATTTAAGCTATGCTACACTTAAGTCCAAAATAAAACTCTGATAAAACTTCAAATGGCCCTAATTTCTGTACGGTAAACCCTACACCTATCAAAGTTTGCAACATTCAAATGCTTGTAACTTCTGACTGGAACTTCATAAAATCTTGAAATTTTGGGACAATAAAGTACTCTTTCCCCATGTTTAATAAACTACCTAGTCCCCATGTTTTACCGTACAACCTCTGGCAAGCATAGGTTGTTCTTAAGGCTTTACTAGTTATGTATGATAAGTGGTTTTTCCAAGTTAGAGTTTTGTCCAGGATTACTCCCAGATATTTCATTTCATTGGGCATTGTTAAGTTTGTGGTCCCTAAACTTAAGGTCCCCAGATTCAGTTTCCTTCTTTTGGTGAAGGGTACCACGTTTGTGTTATTCGGATTTATCGATAGGCCTTTCTCCTGACACCAGTTTTGAGTGATGTCAAGAGCCAGTTGCATGCGATCTGTTATGGTAGAGTCAAACTTGCCTCTGACCATAATTACCAAATCATCCGCAAAGCCCTGAACTTCGTATCCGAGTTCATTGAGAGTTTGTAAGAGCTCGTCGATAACCAATAACCATAGGAGTGGCGATAGGACGCCCTCCTGGGGACATCCTTTGGTTGACCTGACAATTTGCTTTGCTGTCCCTGTTTCAAAGATTGTCGTTCTGTTTTTCAGCATATTGAGAACCCATATTATGATCAGTCTTTGTAGACCTTTCCTGTTCATCCCCTCCTCAATTGATCTGAAAGTAGCATTGTCAAAAGCCCCCGTAATGTCAACCGATGTACAGAGAGCTATTTCTTTACCCTCAAACGCCTTTTCAATTTTGCTTGTTAAGCTATGTATGGCTGCCTCAGTCGATTTGCCTGATTGGTAAGCATATTGTTCAATATGAAGAGGAGAATCTTTAAGATAAGTTTCCCTGATATATTGGTCCAGAATTTTTTCCACAACTTTTAGCAGGAATGACGTCAGGCTAATGGGCCGATAGGCTTTTGGCGTGTGGTCCGCCTTTTTGCCTGCTTTCGGTATGAAAGCCACCCTAGCCTTCGTCCAAGGTTTAGGCACTATGCCTAGTTCCAGGCTTATCCTGAAAATGTTTGTGAGCACAGTTGCTAATACATCAACACCTTGCCGAAGTAGGCACGGTTGTATATTATCGACACCTGGCGATTTGAATGGTCTAAAAGTGGAGATAGCCCATTTGGTTTTATTGACGGTGAAGATTCTGCGAGCCAGTGAGAGTTCCCTCCGTGTAGGCATCAAGAAACGAGTATTCTCGATGATTTCACTATCCTCTCCGCTATTGGCACAGCCTGGAAAGTGAGTGTCCAACAAAAGCTGTCCCGTCTCTTCCAGGCTCTCCGTAAAATTTCCGTCAGGCTTCTTGAGTGTAGAAAGGCCGTTTGAGTGATCTTTATTGAGTGATGTCTGGAGTCGGGTAGCTGCTGGGAGGGTTTCAATCTCCTCACAGTACTTTTTCCATGAGTCTCTCTTAGATCTTCTCAACTCATTATTATAGGCCGTTAAGGCACTTCTATAAGATGCCCAGTCACCATTAGACTTGGCTCTATTAAAGAGTTGACGGGCTTTTTTGCGCAAAACATTTAGCTCCCCGCTCCACCAGGGTACGTTCCTAGAACGTTTCTTCACAACTAAATTGCAGCTACTTTCAAAAGCCTCGACTATTATATTATTTAATTTGTTAACTTCAAGATCTAGTTCCTGAGAGTTACTTATTTTTTCACTAAGGCACGTAATATTTTGCTGTAAGTAAAAGTTATATATCGACCAGTTTGTCTTCCTAACATTTCTCATTTCGAAGGTGCCTCCAATCTCCCCCCCCAGATCAAAGCAAATGTACCTATGGTCCGACAAGGAGACCTCATTAAGCACCCTCCAATTAGAAATGTTATTTGATATGAATGCGCTAGTTAGGGTGAGATCTAACACCTCCCCCTTATCGCATTCATAAAGGTAGGCTCGTCACCCCTATTTACCACCACCAGATTGTTTGTCGTAATAAAATCAAGAAGTGACTCACCTCGCCCGTTCGTGTCCGTGCTTCCCCATACCGTGTGGTACGCGTTTGCGTCGCAGCACACCACCCACTGTAGACTGCGAGTGCGACAGTACTCCGTAAGCTGCTGGAGCTCGCGCGATACCGCGTCCTCTGTGTCGCCAGGTAAGTACATGGAGGCCAGGACTACCGTTCTCCTCCCTTTGGCACTAGGCACTTCTGCCTGTACTGCCACCAGATCGCGTTGTAGAAGCTCTGAAATTGGGAGGAATTTAATATTTTTGTTGATCATGATCGCTGCCCTCGGTCGGTCAACATTATTATCATAGATCAACTTACATGTTTTTGTCTGCAGACCATTTATGCGCCCATTTGTGGCCCATGGTTCTTGAATGGCTACGAAGTCCAGACTCTGGTGTTCCACCAAGGCACTGAGCCTGTAAGAGGCTGCTATAGCCCTGTGGAGATTTATTTGGAGACAGTGAAGCTGCTTCCAAGAGTTTTGCGTTCGTGATGGGGCCTGGGACATTATTTCCCAGACCGATCCTTGCGGATCTTACCACCCTTTGTGCTCCGCAAAGTTTCCGCAGCCTCCGGGTCTTTTCTCTCCCATTTCCTGAGCCTACTAGAGAGAGCAGATGGTTTTGGACGTTGGACACGTGTGTTGCCTCTCTCCGCTCTCGGTACTGGCTTTGTGAAAATGGGCCCCGTTTTCGGCTTCTGGCTACTCTGCTTTGCCCGCGCTGCAACAGATGTTGTTGGTTGCTCTTCAACACCAACAGCAGATTTTGCCCTGTTCCCCTTCAGTCTAGGTCGGAGCTGGGCACTGCCAAAGCCATAGTAGACCTTGTTACCCAGTGTGTCAACCCTTTCAGACGAGATGGGGTCCAGAGCAATTGCCAGCTCGACCTGGTCACCTTTTTGTAGGCGATGGAGCACCCGCCACTCGCTGACACTAATGCCCGAATTCTGCGACTCCACTTGCCCCAAAATTCGGTCATTTTGCCAAGATACCGAGCCGGGAAAGTAGCCAACGAAGATCTTGGCCTTTGGCACTTTTGCCTCGTCCACCACCTTCAACTCAGCCCCCTCCCATGGCTTCATGGCTGGTATCCATTCTTCAGCCCAGGCTACGGTTTCGTCGTCCAGACAGTTGATCGTCAACCATCCAGGCTTGAAACTACAGCCTGCAAAGTGTGGCTTCACTGGGCCCCCACGAGTCTCGAACATCTTGTCGAGAATACACCGTTGTACCTTCCCAATTTCTTCAGTGGACCATATGCCCTCCGGGAAATTGCTAGGTATAACCCCTATCTTTTTGGAGCAGACTGTCTCCGCTAGAGTAGGCTTTGAGCAGGGGACCCCCAAGGAGGCGCCCTGCACGCCATGTCTTTCAGAGACACTCGCCACCCTCTTACTGGGACCAGGTTCGCCCCCAAGTAAGGTCTCCGCCTCCTTGATCTCACCACACACCGGCGGGTCCGCTGGGGGCACTATTGACATTTTATCAATGTTTTTGTTGCCCTCTTGTGCAAACCGCTTTGTCGGCCTGGAGTTCGATGTCGGCGTGGAGCCATCTGAACGGGATCTTTTAGGGGTCCATCGCGCAGACACGTTGGCTGGATTTGCCGCCAAGGACCGAGCTGTTTCCAGCGATATGCCCCTGGCAAGCAAAGCCTTAAAACGTTTACGTCCAGCTCCGGACAGCTTCACCCTAAGTTTTGGAATCTTCTCTGGAGCAGGTTCAAGAAGATTTCTCTCCTATTCCGAGGATACAGACACCCCAGCCGATTCCTGGCTAAGTGGGATGTCCATCTCCTCCGGCCTGTCGGTTAAAGGACCGGGTGCCCCCCCCCAACAGGTCGTGCTCCATGCTTTCATTGTCGATGGGACCAGATGCCCCCTCGGCCAATGATGGCTGTTGGCTCATTGTAGCCACACTATGCAGATTTGAAGGTGTGCAGTCCATTTTTTTTTCATATAGGCTTAAGTTTTCCATATATTTTTCTTTAATTTTCTTTTGCGTTTTGGTCACCCACGGGCGCCCCCGTGGTAAGGCTAATTAAAACCATAGGTTCGCCGGACCTCGTACGGAGTTCGCTATTAAGCTTGACTCTACCCCGTCAAGCAAGCTCACTGGCATAGCTGTTCCACCGTGAATTTAGGGTGTTTTTTTTTGGGTCAATAGGTCTGGTGAACCCTGCCCCAGGGAGTTTTCTCTCTCCTCCGCCCGGCAAATCGGCGACCCAAGTCCAGCAGAGGCATGACCGTACTGAAAGTGGGCCATTGGTCTGTAAAGGAATTGCCGCACTTCCCCGAAGGGCTGACCAATTGTTAGTGTCTAGGCGATCCGGCGGTCTCAGTGAGACGTTCGATATTGGCCAGTACGACTACTAACTAGCCTTAACGACTGAGCAGGAATCGTAGAAAACTACTTTCAACCTGTGCGTTGAAGGTAGTTCTTAGTTTGCGTAACTGGACCATGTCACCGTCTTTCATGTGCCATGTTCCAGCACACAGTAAGCCCCTACACCGCAACAAGGTGAATCGTAGGAGAATACTTGTAACTTTTTACTGGAGTTTCATAAAACCTTGAAATTTTGTGGCAATTAAGTTCTCTTGTCAATTAAAACTATCGGTCATAACTATGATACCCAAATGAAACACTAATAAAACTTCAAATAGCCGTAATTTCTGTACGGTGCGTACTACACCTATGAAAGGTTGCAACAATCAAATCCTTATAACTTTTAACTGGACCGTCATAAAATTTTGAAATTTAGTGACAATAAAGTACTCGTGCCTCTTGTCAATTTAAGTTATCGGTCATAGCTATGCTACCCTAAAGTCCAAAATTAAACACTGATGAATCTTCAAATGGCCCGAATTTCTGTACGGTGCGTACTACTCCTATGAAAGTTTGCAACATTCAAATGCTTGTGACTTCTAACTGGAGCGTCATAGAAGCTGGAAATTTTGTGACAATGAAGTACATACTCGTGCCTCTTGTCAATTTACGCTATCGCTCATAGCTGTGCTACCTTTGAGACCAAAATGAAACTCTGATAAAACTTCAAATGGTCCTAGCTTCTATACGGAGTACCCTACACCTATGAAAGTTTGCAACATTCAAATGCTTGTAACTTCTAACTGGAGCGTCATAAAACCTTGAAATTTTGGCAATGAAGTACTTGTGCATCCTGTCAATTTAAGCTATCGGTCATAGCTATTCTACACTTAAGTCCAAATTGAAACACATATATAAAACTTCCAATGGCCCTAATTTCTGTACGGTGCCTTACACCTATGAAAGTTTGCAACATTCAAATGCTTGTAACTTCTAACTGGAGCGTCATAAAACCTTGAAATTTTGACAATGAAGTACTTGTGCATCCTGTCAATTTAAGCTATCGGTCATAGCTATTCTACACTTAAGTCCAAATTGAAACACATATATAAAACTTCCAATGGCCCTAATTTCTGTACGGTGCCTACTACACCTATCAAAATTTGCAACATTCAAATGCTTGCAACTTTTTACTGGAGTGTCATAATACCTTGAAATTTTGGGACAATTAACTACACTTGCCAATTTAAGCTATCGGTCATAGCTATGCTACCTTTGAGTCCAAAATGAAACACTGATAAAACTTCAAACCTACACCTATGAAAGTTAGCTACATTCAAATGGTTGTATGTTCTAACTGGAGCGTCATAAAACCTTGAAATTTTATGACAATGAAGTACCCCTGCCTCTTGTCAATTTAAGCTATCGGTCGATTATAGCTATGCCACCCTTGAGTCCAAATTGAAACACTTATAAAACTTCCAATGGCCCTAATTTCTATGCGGTGCGTCCCACTCCTATGAAAGTCTGCAAAATTCAAATGCTTGTAACTTTTTACTGGAGCGTCATAGAACCTTGAAATTTTGTGACAAATAAAGTACTCGTGCCTTTTGTCAATTTAAGCTATCGGTCTTAGCTATGCTACCCTTGAGTCCAAAATGAAACACTGATAAAACTTCTAATGGCCCTAACTTCTATACTGTGCGTACTACACCTATAAAAGTTTGAAATATTAGACTGCTTGTAACTTTTTACTGGAGCGTCATAGAACCTTGAAATTTTGTGACAATAAACTACTCTTGTAAATTTAAGCTATCGGTCATAGCTATGCTGCCCTTGAGTCCAAAATGAAACTCTGATAAAACTTCAAATGGCCCTAACTTGTATACGGAACGCCCTACACCTATGAATGTTTGCAACAATCAAATGCTTGTAACTTCTAACTGGAGCGACATAAAACCTTGAAATTTTGTGAGAATAAAGTACTCGTGCTCCTTGACAATTAAAACTATCGATCATAGCTATGATACCCTAGAGTCCAAAATGAAACACTGATAAAACTACCAACGGCTCTAACTTCTATACAATGCGTACTATACATATCAAATTAATGGAGTGGCATAAAACCTTAAAATTTTGTGTCAATTAACTTCTCTTGCCAATTTAAATTATCGGTAATAGCTTTGAGTCCAAAATGAAACACTGATAAAACTTCAAATGGTCCTAATTTCTCTACGATGCGACCTATTAAAGTTTGCAACCTTCAAATGCATGTAACTTATTACTGGAGCGTCATAGAACCTTGAAATTTTGGGACAATAAACTACTCTTATAAATTTAAGCTGTCGGTCTTAGCTATGCTACTTTGAGTCCAAAATGAAACTCTGCTAAAACTTCAAATGGCCCTAACTTGTATACGGAGCGCCCTACAGCTATGAAAGTTTGCAACATTCAAATGCTTGTAACACCTAACTGGAGCGTCATAAAACCTTTAAATTTTATGACAATGAAGTACTCGTGCATCTTGTCAATTTAAGTTATAGGTGATAGCTATGCTACACTTAAGTTAAAATTGAAATACTGAGGAATCTTCAAAAGGCCCTATATGCTATACGCTGCTTCCTAGACCTATCAAAGTTTGCAACATACAAATGGTTGTAAATTTTTACTAGAGCGTCATAAAACATTGAAATTTTGTGACAATAAAATACCCCTTTCAATTTAAGCTATCGGTCAGAATTATGCTACCCTTGAGTACAAATTGAAACACTGATAAAACTTCGAATGGCCCTAACTTATATACGATGCGTACTACACCTATAAAATTTTGCAAACATTCAAATGCTTGTAACTATTTACTAGAGCGTCATAAAACCTTGAAATTTTGTGACAGTGAAGGACTCGTGTCTCTTGTCAATTTAAGTTATCGATCTTAGCTATGCTACCCTTGATTCCAAATTGAAACACTGATAAAACTTCTAATGGCCCTAAATTCTATACTGTGCGTACTACACCTATAAAAGTTTGCAATATTAGACTGCTTGTAACTTTTTACTGGAGCGTTATAGTACCTTGAAATTTTGTGACAATAAAGTACTCGTGCCTCTTGTCAATTTAAGCTATCGGTCATAGCTATGCTACACTTAAGTCCAAATTGAAACTCTGATAAAACTTCAAATGGCCGTAACTAGTATACGGAGCGCCCCACACCTATGAAAGTATGCAACATTCAAATGCTTGTAACATCTATCTGGAGCGTCATAAATCCTTGAAATTTTTGGCAATGAAGTCCTCGTGCCTCTTGTCAATTTAAGCTATCGGTCATAGCTATGCTACCCTTGAGTCCAAATTGAAACAGTGATAAAACTTCAAACGGCCCTAATATCTGTACAGTAAGCCCTACACCTATCAAAGTTTGCAACATTAAAATGCTTGTAACTTCTACCTGGAACTTCATAAAACCTTGAAATTTTGGGATAATAAACTACTCTTGTCAATTTAATGTATCGGTCGTAGCTATGCTAGCCTTGAGTCGAAATTGAAACTCTGATAAAACTTCCAATAGCCCAAATTCCTGTACGGTCCGTACTACAACAATGAAAGCTTGCAACATTCAAATGCTTGTAACTTTTTTATGGAGTTTCATAAAACCTTGAAATTTGGTGACAATAAAGTACTCGTGCCTCTTGTCAATTTAAGTTATCGGTCATAGCTATGCTACCCGTAAGTCCAAAATGAAACATTGATAAAACTACAAATGGCCTTAACTTTTATACTGTGCATACTACATCTATGAAAGTTTGCAACTTTCAAATGCTTGTAACTTCTAACTGGAGCGTCATAAAACCTTAAAATTTTGTGACAATTAACTTCTCTTGTCAATTTAAACTCTCGGTCATAGCTTTTATACCCTTTAGTCCAAAATGAAACACTGATAAAACTTCAAATGTCCCAAATTTCTGTACGATGCGCCCTAAACCAATTAAAGTTTGCAACATTCAAATGCTTGTAACTTCTAACATGAGCGTCATTAAACCTTGAAATTTTTTGACAATAAACTTCTCGTGTCTCTTGTCAATTTAAGCTATCGGTCAGAGCTTGACAATAAATTACCCTTTTCAATTTTAGCTATCGTTCATTGTTATGCTACCCTTGAGTCAAAATTGACACATTGATAAAACTTCCAATTGCCCTAATTTCTTTACGGTGCGTGCTACACCTATCAAAATTTGCAACATTCAAATGCTTGTAACATTTTACTGGAGATGCATAAAACTTTGAAATTTTGTGGCAATTAAGTTCCCTTGTCAATTTAAGCCATCGGTCATAGCTATGCTACACTTAAGTCCAAATTGAAACACTTATAAAACTTCGAATTGCCCTAACTTCTATACGGTGCGCTCTATACCCTTCAAAGTTTGCAACATTCAAATGCTTGTAACTTTTTACTGCAGTGTTATAAACCCTGTAAATTTTGTGACAATAAAGTACTCGTGCCTCTTGTCAATTTACGTTATCGATCATAGATATGCTACACTTGAGTCCAAAATGAAACACTGATAAAACTTCAAATGGCCCTAAATTGTATACGGATTGCCCAACACCTATGAAATTTTGCAACAATCAAATGCTTGTAACTTCTAACTGGAGCGACATAAAACTATGAAATTTTGTGACAAGGAAATACTCGTGCATCTTGTCAGTTTAAACTATAGGTCATAGCTATGCTACCCTTAAGTGCAAATTGAAACACTGATGAATCTTCAAATGGCCCTAACTGTTATACGCAGCGTCCTACACCTATCAAACTTTGCAACATACAAATGGTTGTAACATTTTAATGGAGCATCATAAAACTTTAAAATTTTGTGACAATAAATTACTCTTTTCAATTTAAGCTATCGGTCATAGTTATGGTACCTATAGTTAGGCCCTATCTGTTATACGCTGCGTCCTACACCTATCAAAGTTTGCAACATTCAAATGCTTGTAACATCTATCTGGAGCGTCATAAAACCTTGAAAATTTGTGGCAATTAAGAACTCATCTTAATTTAAACTATCGGTCATAGCTATGATACCCTTGAGTCAAAAATGAAACACTGATAAAATTTCCAGTAGCTCTAACTTCTGTTCGGTGCGCTCTACACGTATAAAAGTTTGCAACATTCAAATGCTTGTAGCTTTCTGCTGGAGCGGCATTAAACCTTGTAATTTTGTGACAATAATGTTCGTGTGTCTTTTGTCAATTTAAGCTATCGGTCTTAGCTATCCTACCTTTGAGTCCAAAATGAAACTCTGATAAAGCTTCAAATGGCCCTAACTTCTGTACGGTGCGCTCTATACCTATCAAAGTTTGCAGCATTCAAATGCTTGCAACTTTTTACTGGAGTGTCATAATACCTTGAAATTTTGGGACAATAAACTTCTCTTGCCAATTGAAGCTATCGGTCATAGCTATGCTACCTTGGAGTCCAAAATGAAACTCTGATAAAACTTCAAATATCCCTAATTTCTATACGGTGCGCTCTACACCTATAAAAGTTTGCAACATTCAAATGCTTCCAACTTTTTACTGGAGTGGCATAAAACCTTAAAATTTTGTGTCAATTAACTTCTCTTGTCAATTTAAACTATCGGTCACATCTTCGATACCCTTCAGTCCAAAATGAAACACTGATAAAACTTCAAATGGTCCTAATTTCTGTACGATGCGAACTACATATATTAAAGTTTGCAACATTCACATGATTGTAACTTTTTACTGGAGCATCATAGAACGTTGAAATTTTGTGAGAATAAAGTACTCGTGCCTTTTGTCAATTTAAGCTATCGGTCTTAGCTATGCTACCTTTGAGTCCAAAATGAAACTCTGGTAAAACGTCAAATGGCCCTAAATTGTATAGCGCCCTGCACCTATAAGAGTTTGCAACATTCAAATGCTTGTAACTTCTAACTGGACCATCATAAAACCTAGAAATTTTAGGACACTAAAGTACTCGTGCATCTTGTCAATTTAAGCTATAGGTCATAGCTATGCTACACTTAAGTTAAAATTGAAACACTGAGGAATCTTCAAAAGTCCCTTTATGCTATACGCTGCATACTACACCCATCAAAGTTTGGAACATACAAGTGGTTGTAACTTTTTACTAGAGCGTCATAAACCATTGAAATTTTGTGACAATAAAGGACTCCTTTCAATTTAAGTTATCGGTCATAATTATGCTACCTTTGAGGACAAATTGAAACACTGATAAAACTTCCAATGGCCCTAACTTGTATACGGAGCGCCCTGCACCTATGAGAGTTTGCAACATTCAAATGGTTGTAACATCTAACTGGAGCATCATAAAACCTCGAAATTTTGTGACAATGCAGTACCCCTTCCTCTTGTCAATTTAAGCTATCGGTCGGTCATAGCTATGCTACACTTAAGTCCAAATTGAAACACTTATAAAACTTCCAATGGCCCTAATTTATATACGTTGCGCTCTACACCTATCAAAGTTTGCAACATTCAAATGCTTGTAACTTTTTACTGGAGTGTTATAAAACCTTGAAATTTTGTGACAATAAAATACTCGTGCTCCTTGACGATTAAAACTATCGATCATAGCTACCTCGATCATTGATACCCTAGAGTCCAAAATGAAACACTGATAAAACTTCCGACGGCCCTAACTTCTATACAATGCGTACTATACATATCAAATTAATGGAGCGGCATAAAACCTTCAAATTTTGTGTCAATTAACTTCTCTTGCCAATTTAAACTATCGGTCATAGCTTTGATACCCTTGAGTCCAAAATGAAACACTGATAAAACTTCAAATGGTCCTAATTTCTCTACGATGCGACCTATTAAAGTTTGCAACATTCAAATGCTTGTAACTTTTTATTGGCGCGTCATAGAACCTTGAAATTTTGTGACAATAAAGTACTCGTGCTTCTTGCAACTTTAAGCTATCGGTCTTAGCTATGCTACTTTGAGTCTAAAATGAATATATGATAAAAGTTCAAATGGCCCTAACTTGTATACGGAACGCCCTACACCTATGAATGTTTGCAACAATCAAATGCTTGTAACTTCTAACTGGAGCGACATAAAACCTTGAAATTTTGTGACAATGAAGTACTCGTGCATCCTGCCAATTTAAGTTTTAGGTTATAGCTATGCTACACTTAAGTCCAAATTGAAACACTGATGAATCTTCAAATGGCCCTATCTTTTATACGCTGTGTCCTACACCTATCAAAGTTTGCAACATACAAATGGTTGTAACTTTTTACTAGAGCTTCATAAAACATTGAAATTTTGTGACAATAAAATACTCCTTTCACTTTAAGCTATCGGTCAGAATTATTCTACCCTTGAGTACAAATTGAAACACTGATAAAACTTCCAATGGCCCTAAATTCTATACGATGCGTCCTACACCTTTCAAATTTTGCAAACCTTCAAATGCTTGTAACTTTTTACTAGAGCGTCATAAAACCTTGAAATTTTGTGACAGTGAAGGACTCGTGCCTCTTGTCAATTTAAGTTATCGATCTTAGCTATGCTACCCTTGCATCCACATTGAAACACTGATAAAACTTCTAATGGCCCTAAATTCTATACTGTGCGTACTACACCTATAAAAGTTTGCAATATTAGACTGCTTGTAACTTTTTACTGGAGCGTTATAGTACCTTGAAATTTTGTGACAATAAAGTACTCGTGCCTCTTGTCAATTTAAGCTATCGGTCATAGCTATGCTACACTTAAGTCCAAATTGAAACTCTGATAAAACTTCAAATGGCCGTAACTAGTATACGGAGCGCCCCACACCTATGAAAGTATGCAACATTCAAATGCTTGTAACATCTATCTGGAGCGTCATAAATCCTTGAAATTTTTGGCAATGAAGTCCTCGTGCCTCTTGTCAATTTAAGCTATCGGTCATAGCTATGCTACCCTTGAGTCCAAATTGAAACAGTGATAAAACTTCAAACGGCCCTAATATCTGTACAGTAAGCCCTACACCTATCAAAGTTTGCAACATTAAAATGCTTGTAACTTCTACCTGGAACTTCATAAAACCTTGAAATTTTGGGATAATAAACTACTCTTGTCAATTTAATGTATCGGTCGTAGCTATGCTAGCCTTGAGTCGAAATTGAAACTCTGATAAAACTTCCAATAGCCCAAATTCCTGTACGGTCCGTACTACAACAATGAAAGCTTGCAACATTCAAATGCTTGTAACTTTTTTATGGAGTTTCATAAAACCTTGAAATTTGGTGACAATAAAGTACTCGTGCCTCTTGTCAATTTAAGTTATCGGTCATAGCTATGCTACCCGTAAGTCCAAAATGAAACATTGATAAAACTACAAATGGCCTTAACTTTTATACTGTGCATACTACATCTATGAAAGTTTGCAACTTTCAAATGCTTGTAACTTCTAACTGGAGCGTCATAAAACCTTAAAATTTTGTGACAATTAACTTCTCTTGTCAATTTAAACTCTCGGTCATAGCTTTTATACCCTTTAGTCCAAAATGAAACACTGATAAAACTTCAAATGTCCCAAATTTCTGTACGATGCGCCCTAAACCAATTAAAGTTTGCAACATTCAAATGCTTGTAACTTCTAACATGAGCGTCATTAAACCTTGAAATTTTTTGACAATAAACTTCTCGTGTCTCTTGTCAATTTAAGCTATCGGTCAGAGCTTGACAATAAATTACCCTTTTCAATTTTAGCTATCGTTCATTGTTATGCTACCCTTGAGTCAAAATTGACACATTGATAAAACTTCCAATTGCCCTAATTTCTTTACGGTGCGTGCTACACCTATCAAAATTTGCAACATTCAAATGCTTGTAACATTTTACTGGAGATGCATAAAACCTTGAAATTTTGTGGCAATTAAGTTCCCTTGTCAATTTAAGCCATCGGTCATAGCTATGCTACACTTAAGTCCAAATTGAAACACTTATAAAACTTCGAATTGCCCTAACTTCTATACGGTGCGCTCTATACCCTTCAAAGTTTGCAACATTCAAATGCTTGTAACTTTTTACTGCAGTGTTATAAACCCTGTAAATTTTGTGACAATAAAGTACTCGTGCCTCTTGTCAATTTACGTTATCGATCATAGATATGCTACACTTGAGTCCAAAATGAAACACTGATAAAACTTCAAATGGCCCTAAATTGTATACGGATTGCCCAACACCTATGAAATTTTGCAACAATCAAATGCTTGTAACTTCTAACTGGAGCGACATAAAACTATGAAATTTTGTGACAAGGAAATACTCGTGCATCTTGTCAGTTTAAACTATAGGTCATAGCTATGCTACCCTTAAGTGCAAATTGAAACACTGATGAATCTTCAAATGGCCCTAACTGTTATACGCAGCGTCCTACACCTATCAAACTTTGCAACATACAAATGGTTGTAACATTTTAATGGAGCATCATAAAACTTTAAAATTTTGTGACAATAAATTACTCTTTTCAATTTAAGCTATCGGTCATAGTTATGCTACCTATAGTTAGGCCCTATCTGTTATACGCTGCGTCCTACACCTATCAAAGTTTGCAACATTCAAATGCTTGTAACATCTATCTGGAGCGTCATAAAACCTTGAAAATTTGTGGCAATTAAGAACTCATCTTAATTTAAACTATCGGTCATAGCTATGATACCCTTGAGTCAAAAATGAAACACTGATAAAATTTCCAGTAGCTCTAACTTCTGTTCGGTGCGCTCTACACGTATAAAAGTTTGCAACATTCAAATGCTTGTAGCTTTCTGCTGGAGCGGCATTAAACCTTGTAATTTTGTGACAATAATGTTCGTGTGTCTTTTGTCAATTTAAGCTATCGGTCTTAGCTATCCTACCTTTGAGTCCAAAATGAAACTCTGATAAAGCTTCAAATGGCCCTAACTTCTGTACGGTGCGCTCTATACCTATCAAAGTTTGCAGCATTCAAATGCTTGCAACTTTTTACTGGAGTGTCATAATACCTTGAAATTTTGGGACAATAAACTTCTCTTGCCAATTGAAGCTATCGGTCATAGCTATGCTACCTTGGAGTCCAAAATGAAACTCTGATAAAACTTCAAATATCCCTAATTTCTATACGGTGCGCTCTACACCTATAAAAGTTTGCAACATTCAAATGCTTCCAACTTTTTACTGGAGTGGCATAAAACCTTAAAATTTTGTGTCAATTAACTTCTCTTGTCAATTTAAACTATCGGTCACATCTTCGATACCCTTCAGTCCAAAATGAAACACTGATAAAACTTCAAATGGTCCTAATTTCTGTACGATGCGAACTACATATATTAAAGTTTGCAACATTCACATGATTGTAACTTTTTACTGGAGCATCATAGAACGTTGAAATTTTGTGAGAATAAAGTACTCGTGCCTTTTGTCAATTTAAGCTATCGGTCTTAGCTATGCTACCTTTGAGTCCAAAATGAAACTCTGGTAAAACGTCAAATGGCCCTAAATTGTATAGCGCCCTGCACCTATAAGAGTTTGCAACATTCAAATGCTTGTAACTTCTAACTGGACCATCATAAAACCTAGAAATTTTAGGACACTAAAGTACTCGTGCATCTTGTCAATTTAAGCTATAGGTCATAGCTATGCTACACTTAAGTTAAAATTGAAACACTGAGGAATCTTCAAAAGTCCCTTTATGCTATACGCTGCATACTACACCCATCAAAGTTTGGAACATACAAGTGGTTGTAACTTTTTACTAGAGCGTCATAAACCATTGAAATTTTGTGACAATAAAGGACTCCTTTCAATTTAAGTTATCGGTCATAATTATGCTACCTTTGAGGACAAATTGAAACACTGATAAAACTTCCAATGGCCCTAACTTGTATACGGAGCGCCCTGCACCTATGAGAGTTTGCAACATTCAAATGGTTGTAACATCTAACTGGAGCATCATAAAACCTCGAAATTTTGTGACAATGCAGTACCCCTTCCTCTTGTCAATTTAAGCTATCGGTCGGTCATAGCTATGCTACACTTAAGTCCAAATTGAAACACTTATAAAACTTCCAATGGCCCTAATTTATATACGTTGCGCTCTACACCTATCAAAGTTTGCAACATTCAAATGCTTGTAACTTTTTACTGGAGTGTTATAAAACCTTGAAATTTTGTGACAATAAAGTACTCGTGCTCCTTGACGATTAAAACTATCGATCATAGCTACCTCGATCATTGATACCCTAGAGTCCAAAATGAAACACTGATAAAACTTCCGACGGCCCTAACTTCTATACAATGCGTACTATACATATCAAATTAATGGAGCGGCATAAAACCTTCAAATTTTGTGTCAATTAACTTCTCTTGCCAATTTAAACTATCGGTCATAGCTTTGATACCCTTGAGTCCAAAATGAAACACTGATAAAACTTCAAATGGTCCTAATTTCTCTACGATGCGACCTATTAAAGTTTGCAACATTCAAATGCTTGTAACTTTTTATTGGCGCGTCATAGAACCTTGAAATTTTGTGACAATAAAGTACTCGTGCTTCTTGCAACTTTAAGCTATCGGTCTTAGCTATGCTACTTTGAGTCTAAAATGAATATATGATAAAAGTTCAAATGGCCCTAACTTGTATACGGAACGCCCTACACCTATGAATGTTTGCAACAATCAAATGCTTGTAACTTCTAACTGGAGCGACATAAAACCTTGAAATTTTGTGACAATGAAGTACTCGTGCATCCTGCCAATTTAAGTTTTAGGTTATAGCTATGCTACACTTAAGTCCAAATTGAAACACTGATGAATCTTCAAATGGCCCTATCTTTTATACGCTGTGTCCTACACCTATCAAAGTTTGCAACATACAAATGGTTGTAACTTTTTACTAGAGCTTCATAAAACATTGAAATTTTGTGACAATAAAATACTCCTTTCACTTTAAGCTATCGGTCAGAATTATTCTACCCTTGAGTACAAATTGAAACACTGATAAAACTTCCAATGGCCCTAAATTCTATACGATGCGTCCTACACCTTTCAAATTTTGCAAACCTTCAAATGCTTGTAACTTTTTACTAGAGCGTCATAAAACCTTGAAATTTTGTGACAGTGAAGGACTCGTGCCTCTTGTCAATTTAAGTTATCGATCTTAGCTATGCTACCCTTGCATCCACATTGAAACACTGATAAAACTTCTAATGGCCCTAACTTCTATACGGTGCGTACTACACCTTTAAAGTTTGCAATATTAGACTGCTTGTAACTTTTTACTGGCGCGTCATAGAACCTTGAAATTTTGTGACAATCAAGTACCCCTGCCTCTTGTCAATTTAAGCTATCGGTCGGTCATAGCTATGCTACCATTGAGTACAAATTGAAACACTGATAAAACTTCAAATAGCCCTAATATCTGTACGGTGCGCCCTACACCTATCAAAGTTTGCAACATTCAAATGCTTGTAACATCTATCTGGAGCGTCATAAAAGCTTGCTCGTGCCTCTTGTCAATTTAAGCTATCGGTCATAGCTATGCTACCCTTGAGTCCAAAATGAAACTGATAAAGCTTCAAATGACCCTAACTTGTATACGAAGCGCCCTACACCTATGAAAGTTTGCAACATTCAAATGCATGTAACTTATAACTGGTGCGTCACAAAACCTTGAACTTTTGTGGCAATGAAGTACTCGTGCATCTTGTCAATTTAAGCTATGCTTCACTTAAGTCCAAAATAAAACTCTGATAAAATTTCAAATGGCCCTAATTTCTGTACGGTAAGCCCTACACCTATCAAAGTTTGCAACATTCAAATGCTTGTAACTTTTTACTGGAGTTTCATAAAACCTTGAAACTTTGTGACAATAAAGTATTCGTGACTCTTGTCAATTGAAGCTATCGGCCATAGCTATGCTACCCTTGAGTCCAAAATGAAACTCTGATAAAACTTCAAATGGAACTAATTTGTATACGGAGCGCCCTACACCTATCAAAGTTTGCAACATTCAAATGCTTGTAACTTCTAACTGGAGCGTCATAAAACCTGGAAATTTAAGGCATTGAAGTACTCGTGCCTCTTGTCAATTTAAGCTATCGGTCTTAGCTATGCTACCCTTGAGTCCAAATTGAAACAGTGATAAAACTTCAAACGTCCCTAATATCTGTACGGTGCGCGCTACACCTACCAAAGTTTGAAATATTCAAATGCTTGTAACTTTCAACTGGAGCGCCATAAAACCTTGAAATTTTGTGACAATGAAGTACCCCTGCCCCTTGTCAATTTAAGCTATCGGTTGGTCATAGCTATGCTACACTTGAGTACAAATTGAAACAGAAATTTAGTGGCAGTAAGGTACTCGTGCCTCTTCTCAATTTTAGCAATCGGTCATAGCTATGCTACTTTTGATTTCAAAATGAAACACTGATAAAACTTTAAATCGCCCTAACTTATATACTGTGCATCCTACACCTAACAAAGTTTGCATGATTTAAATGGTTGTAACTTTTTAATGGAGCTATCGCTCAAAGTCCAAAAAGAACACTGATCAAATTTCAAATGGCCCTAACCTCTATATGGTGCGTCCTACATCTATCAAAGTTTGCAACATTCAAAAGCTTGTAACTTTTTATTGGAGCGTTATAAAACTTTGAAGTTTTGTGACAATAAAGTATTCTTGTCAGTTTAATCTATCGGTCATAGCTATGCTATCCTTGAGTCCGGAATTAAACACTGATAAAACTTCAAATGGCTAAGTTCTATAAGGTGCGTCCCACACCTATCAAAGTTTGCGACATTCAAATGCTGGTAAATTTTTACTGGAGCGTCATAAAACCTTGAAATATTGTGACAATAAAGTACTCTTGCTAATTTAAGTTATCGGCCATGGCCAACCCCAAAGAGACAACGTTCGGCTGAAGAGGCGGGTGAGGTCGCTAAAAGACAAAAAGTCGGCGGCCAGAAATACACATCCTACAGCGAAGTTGTCAAAGGTGGGGTTGAGATGCTGGCCTGCATTGATCGGAAGGAGGAGGAAGGGGTTAATTGACAGGGGGAAGTACACGTGCCCACTGTCAATTAAGCTATCGGTCATAGCTATGCTAACCTTAAGTCCAAAATGAAACAGTGATGAATCTTCAAATGGCCTTATACGCTGCGTCCTACACCTATCAAAGTTTGCAACATACAAATAACTTGTCCGGGTAGTTTATTGTCACAAAAATTCAAGGTTTTATGACACTACAGTAAAAAGGTACAAGCATTTGAATGTTGCAGACTTTGATAGGTGTAGGACGCACCGTATAGAAGTTAGGGCCATTTGAAGTTTTATCAGTAATTTATTTTGAACTCAAGGGTAGCATGGCTATGACCGATAGCTTAAATTGGCAAGAAGACATTATTGTCACAAGATTTCAAGGTTTTATGGCGCTTCAGTAAAAATTACAAGCATTTAAATATCGCAAACTTTGATAGCTCTAGGACGCACCGTACAGAAGCTAGGGCATTTAGAAGTTTTATCAATGTTTCATTTTGGACTCAAGGGTAGCATAGCCATGACTGAAAGCTTAAATTTACAAAAGGCACGAGTACTTTATTGTCTAGGGCTTTATTGATAGGTGTAGGAGGTACCGTATAGAATTAAGGGCCATTTGACGTTTTTTCAGTGTTTCAGTTTGGACGCAACAGTAGAACAGCTATGACCGATAGCTTAAACTGGCAAGAATCACGAGAACTTTATTGTCACAAAATTTCAAGGTTTTATGAGGCTCCAATAAAAAGTTACAAGCATTTGAAAGCTACCTACGGCGCTCGAAGGCTAAAGACTCGTTTCAATATTTGTTCATTGTATATTCGATGGCTCGTCCTGCCAAACCGGGCATTAAGTGGCAGCGTGTAATATGATTGGTTTCTACTCCCGTCTCTTTGTGAACTATTTATTTTGCATTTGGTTGCACTCTTGCATTTTGTGCTTTTTTTTTTTGTCCTTTCGTCTGCTTCGAAGAATGCAAAGTGCGCAATTTTCACGGATACTTTAGTCAGTCGCAATGGACAGATTTGTACAATACAGTATTATTTTTCTTCCCTTAAGCATATTTACCAGAATTTTGCATTCGGTTGCACTAATCCTTTAAGCTCATTCAATCGATTCGTTTCCATTAGATTCAGCCATCTGTGAGTATGCCAAATGGACGGCAGTCGACTCCAAAGGGCGTTTGAGCAAACTTTGTTAGGTGTAGGACGCACCATATAGAAGTTTTATCAGTATTTCATTTTGAACTTAAGGGTAATATGGCTATGACCGATAACTTAAATTGACAAGATGACTTTATTGTCACAAAATATCAATGTTTTATGACGTTCAGTAAAAAGTTACTAGGAGTAGGCTGTACCGTACAGAAGTTAGGGCCATGTGAAAATTTATCAGGGTTCCATTTTGGACTCAAGGATAGCATGGCTATGTCCCATAGTTTAAAGTGACAAAAGTACTTAATTGTCACCAAATTTGAAGATTTCATGACACTCCAGTAAAAAGTTTCAAGCATTGGAATGTTGTAGGACGCACCGTATAAAAGTTAGGGCCATTTGAAGTTTTATCAGTATTTCAGTTTGAACTGATCGGTAGCATGGCCATGGCCGATAACTTAAATTAACAAGAGTACTTTATTGTCACAATATTTCAAGGTTTTATGACGCTCCAGTAAAAATTTACCAGCATTTGAATGTCGCAAACTTTGATAGGTGTGGGACGCACCTTATAGAACTTAGGGCCATTTGAAGTTTTATCAGTGTTTAATTCCGGACTCAAGGATAGCATAGCTATGACCGATAGATTAAACTGACAAGAATACTTTATTGTCACAAAACTTCAAGGTTTTATAACGCTCCAATAAATAGTTACAAGCTTTTGAATGTTGCAAACTTTGATAGTTGTAGGACGCACCATATAGAGGTTAGGGCCATTTGAAATTTGATCAGTGTTCTTTTTGGACTTTGAGCGATAGCTCCATTAAAAAGTTACAACCATTTAAATCATGCAAACTTTGTTAGGTGTAGGATGCACAGTATATAAGTTAGGGCGATTTAAAGTTTTATCAGTGTTTCATTTTGAACTCAAAGGTAGCATAGCTATGACCGATTGCTTAAATTGAGAAGAGGCACGAGTACCTTACTGCCACTAAATTTCAAGGTTTTATGATGCTCCTCTAAAAAGCTAATATTGCCGGTATGAACAGCGGATGTAATTTCCCATACAGTAAGTCATCAACGATGGCCAAGTCCAGGCTTTGTGGACTTTGCAGATTCTTTAGCTGGTCAGTGATGATATTTTCCAAGCTAATGAGCTGCGATAGATTCGCGTTAGGCTCTACAAGGAGTCGTCTTAGCATTCTGATTGCAGACTGTAAATGCTCAATGTTTGTGAATTTTTCATTTACAGCATTATTCAGATCCGTGTCTTCCGCCCAAGGTCTTCTTGGCTCCAAGTTCTTGCACGTGGGTATATATTTCATCGGCATGTTTGTGGCCCATCGTTCCAATCGCAAATTTTTATAGTTCCTCGCCAACATCCACTAATGACGTCTTTCTGTTAGTGTTTTTTAGTAGATTTGCAGTGACATGGCTTTCGCAATTTTTGCTAGTTCCCACCATCATCGACTCTGTTTCTTTTACTGACATTTTGCATCTTAGTCTGTGAGCATCTCGATCGACCGAGTTCCCCCATAACTCGTGAGTTTGCAATTGTAACATTTGTAGTTGCTCCAGTATAGGCTCTAGCTTAGTCCTGAGTTACTCTGACATTCATCCTTAGAGAACCACGCTTCATTTAGGGATTCCAGCACCACCTCCGTTTCCTCCAGTTGCTCAGTACATATTGGTAATGCATTAATCTAACGTCTAAGCTGAAATGTATAATTTATTATATTACAACATACATATGTGGATTTGTTTTCAGCTATAGTTTTGTTTTTATATATTTCTGACATCTTTTCCTTTCAATTACAAAAGATTTTACTTAATGTTTATATAATAATATACGTTAGGAAAGAGGAGTGCAATCTTTAAACCGTGTAATACATACGTTTTGTACAATTACATACCCTGGATTATAGGTACTATTTTTATAAATCTATTATCTTTATTCATTTCTTTAAGTGCTCACAATTTGAGTTTTTTGTTTTTTATTTCCTGTGAAATTGCTTGGGTCAGGGTATTTGACATTGTGAGCGAGTTGAACCATATTCGCAGTTCATTATTAACTCATTTGTCTAATAGTTAACAGCATGAACGGCAACTTATGGAACCTCGAGGGATGCATCTTGGAGCATTGGCTGGTCCTGAGGGTGTTGCAGAAGAATAAGGTGCACCTGTTGTGGTATGATGTCCTTGCTCGTTTGGCGGGGGATGTCCTGTCGCGGTTCCTTTGGGCGCGTGGCTGAAAACTTTAAATCCCTAACGTTAAACTGAAACACTTTACACTTTGAAGATTGAAATCACAAGAGGTTTATTCTTACGAAACCTAGATCTTATATACTATTTCTTTACATCTGTCTCAGTCTGTGAACTGACCTTTCTGGTGTTCCAGTTCCACATCTGCTAATTGGTGTCAGTTGGTCAAGCCAACCGACCTACTTCAAAAGTGGCGACGGTGCATTACGCTGCCCTCGTCGACTCGACTGCGGAACTGTAATACCCTAAAAGTTCACATAGTAATATTTCACAAACCATTTTAGCTTAAAATACTTAAACCCTAAAAGTATGTCTTATTGTTAAGCAATTTTAGCACATGCTAATCCAACAGAGTGTGGCATCTATTAGGAGTCGATGCTGTGAGTCAACTACACGTAGGTAGCTTGGTTCTAACTCACAACATCCCTCCCCTCTTTCTAAAAGAAGTTAGTGCAACTAACTTCTAATGAGTGTTTACAATCATTTCTGCACTTTAAACAATCTGTGCATTTTCTTAAACCTACAATACATATGTATAATTTCTTTTTTTTCAAATTCGCCTTATTTCTATATTTTGGGTTCTTTTTATTTCCTTTTTTTATTATTGTTTTTTTTTTCTTTTCTTATTTTTGTGCTTTAATTTTTTTTCTTTTCTCTCTTGTTTTATCTTGTTCTTTTATTATATTTTTTCATTCTCTTTCTTTTTGTTCTATTCCCCTTTTTTATGCTTGGTCGTTCATCGACTCTTTTCTCACTGGCGTATATACAAACAAAATTACAAACTAATTACATATTTAGCTACGCTTCTTATAAATACGGTCCTCTGCAATTGTTGGTCCTGGTAACGTCCGTCCTGCGAGAGTGAAGTCCCTCGATGAACTCTGCATACCCCTCCCTTCTTTCTGGATCGGTACGTACAAAGATGTTATAGGTTGGTGATCTGGTTTGCCATTAAAACTTTGCTTTTAGTGGCCTTCTTAGTTCCATTTATATAGCGTGCCACACGGCTGTAGGTGGTACTGCCTCTGCTTATAGTATTCAACTTGTAAAAATCATTTGGAATACATGAGAGATTACAATACACCTTCCTGCTTCGCAACAATACGTTTTATGGTGGAAGTGTTTCTCTTGAGCTTCCTCATAATGGTATTTGACATCGTTTGGCTTTGATGTGGAGACAATCGGTATTTTTCTGAGATACACGTTTAATGATGTAACTTGTGTACTCTGGTCGGTTACCAGTCTCTGTGTCCTCTTGTATTAAATCATATGTAAATCACATTTCATATGTTCATACCCTAGATTGGACATATAATTCAATGAAGCAATTAACTTCCGTGAGCCAAATCTCCTCTGCTTATTTTATTTGGTGGTGGTTTCAGTCACCCACCTTAAGCTTTTACCCATCTTCAACTTATCCAAAATCGATTCTGTTCAGATTGTGATACAATGGGTGGACATTGTAATATAAAATTGTCCAATTCAAAACATGACTCCGCAAGGAAACTTGCTTATTTTTCGTTACTTGTCAATTACTCATCCACAACGCGTTCAAATGCTGCGGCCATATGCCGTTTCGCAAAGAAAAGCAAATCCGTCACCATTCATCCCCAATCCAATATATTGGCATCCTTGCGGTCACAACCGGATTCCCAAACCTTGGATAGCTGCCAGAAATCCTTGATTTTCCAAAACACATCTTCCCGAATACTATGTTGGTCCCTTAGTCCGCACCGTATTCCAATATCCGTTCTTCCCGGAACTTCCTGCTTTGCTTCACATCATCAGAGCTATTTAGAGAACACCTATAATAATTTTCTTAATTTTCTAATATAAATTTTAGTCAATTTAATAGATGAATTTCAAAATTATATAATATTTAAATAAATACACTATATGTACTATATATACTCTTGGGTATAATTTTCTGATTTAGTATTATTTGTATTTTTTTTATTATTTAATTTTAATCTGAACTTTTACTCAGATTATAATTTTTTTAATCTTTAACTTTTCTTAAACATACGCTATTCCTGAATATATAAACAAACAACAATATTGCTTTTTTATAATTGAATGCTATATCATTCAATTTGCCGTCCACTCCTCTTCTCCCCTTACATAAGCGGATTCGCTACCGTATTCTGGAGGAAAAGAGGACTGGACTATGCGTTTTTATAGCCATATAGGGCATCAGTTTTGCTCTGATTAATTTTTCGTGCTCTTTTTCAACACGTAAGTTATCACTCATTTCAACTTTGAACCAATTCATTGGTCCTCCGACAAAAACCAGATTATACAAAATAATCCCGTTTCTGTCAAAACTTTGTCCATTGCATGACTATATCTTTCATCGCATACAATTACTCTTTATTTAAATTTACTTCTAGCCTGATATGTATATATCCATTAACGATCGTCTCTTCCTAGATCGTACATGGCAACATACATACATTCAAGGCACTATCTTATTAATTAACCTATACCCATATTCCTTAATTTTGCCTTTCTTCATTTAACTATACATTAAATTCCTAACTAATAAACAGTATTTATCTAACCCGCTGCAAAGTCTGCAACCTCATAAATTCTAATTACCCGTTTCTCCTAACTAGCATACTTACTTTTTTTTAAATACACATTTGTACTTTCATTCTTTATCCCATACACATATGTATATACACATATATACTACTTCACCAGCAGCTCCGTCGCTTGGCGTTAACGCTCAAGCGTCAAAATTCAGAGCATACACTGCCGTATGTATGTACGTACATATTCGAAGTTTTATATTACTTACCCACGACTGTCTTATATTTTATTTTATTTTTTAAATACGTGCAATGAAACCGTTGATTATTATTCAATACGTACAACAAAAAATATTTTTCTCTACTGCCTTCTTTCGGCAATAGTGTTTAATAAGCAGATTTCCATTACGTCAATTTTACTTGCCCGAGTTTAAGTGGCACACTTTTACTGGCATTGACTCTGAAAATCGGCGCTGCGTGTGTTATCTGATACACACACGTACATGTTTACATTGTTACTCTTGTGCTAACATTTGTAAAACACTATTAACACATGCCTTTAGTCGCGTGGTCTAATGTGGAATAACTTCAACAAATTATTATGTAGCTTTTTATTTTTGCCCTTAATCGTTACGACTGTTGTAACTGGGCTTCGGACCTCTGCTACTACATACGGACCTATCCACACAGGTGAGAATTTGTTTCTCCTCGCCTGATTCTTCATTAGTACTTGATCACCCACGTTAAAAACGACTGGGTTTAGTACCTTGTTATAGGCCTCCCTGGCTACTCGTTTAGCACAATCCTGGTTTTCTGTAACCAATTCTTGCGCTCGCTGTAGCTGACACTTTTGCACTTTATTGGGATCATCAGCATTGTACACTGGCGCACATTTGCGCTTCAGATTTGCTGGCATGTTGAAATCAAACCCGTAGAGCGTCCTGAACGGAGTTTGCTTCGTTGATACATGTACCGTATTATTGTGTACATGCATTGCAGTGGTTAACTATTGATCCCAATTCGAGCCGTCTTCTTTGGCAAAACTGCGCAAGTACTCGGCCATAGGTCGATGACTACGTTCCAATGAGCCATTCGCCTGTGGATGATATGGTGTTAAGTGCAACTTCTTGATTCCCAGCATTTTACATGTTTCTGAGAACAGTTTCGATACAAAATTGGAACCATTGTCGGTTATCAAAACCTTAGGTATGTTGTATCGTGCTATTATTTCATCCAAGAATGCTTTGGCTACCGTACTTGCTTGCGCATCGGGTATAGCCACGCACGCCATATACTTTGAGAAATCAACTTGGAACGTCAAAATGTATTTATTTCCCGAAACTGTCTCAGGTAAAATACCTACAATATCCATATTAACTTTATCAAATGGCTGTTTCGGTGTGTCCGTTAATACCATTGGCATCTTTGTTAGCCTTGAACATTTGTTGGCCTGACATTTTGGACAACTCTTTATATATTTTTTAATGTCCTTTAGCATACCCTTCCATCCATATACTCGCCTAATTCTGTCATGAGTTTTCCAGAATCCCTGGTGTCCACCTAGTGGTGAATCATGGAAGCCCTTTAACTCAGCCTGGATATCCTTTATATCCTCCAGCCATTCCACACTACTGGCTCCTCGTTCATTAGCAGCGTCACCTGCATTGCTAACATTTCCTGTTGCATCAATTCTATCCTCTTGAATTCTCTCGGCCTTCTCCTTATCTGACCGAGCTTTGGCCCTCGTTTGCACTACTGATACCTTCTGTGCCTGAGGTACTCTACTAAGCGCAATCCGCACTTAGATTCTATTTCCCTGGTTTGTATATGATTTCAAAATCATACTCAGACAATTTATGTCTGAACCTGGCTAGCCTAGACGTTTGGTCTTTCAAATTGGCTATGCCTCTCAACGGCTGATGATCTGTGTATATTTTAAATGGGCGTCCTAGCAGATATGCCCTAAAATTCTTCGTAGCCCACACTATGGCTAGAAATTCCTTTTCTATTGTGGAGTATCTTTTCTCCGTATCGCTAAGCGCTCTGCTTGCGAATGCTATAGGTCGGTCATTACCGACTTCCCCTTGTGACAATACTGCCCCTAATGCTTCATTGCTAGCATCAATGGTCCAAAAAAAAGTTTGCTCAAAGTCGGGGTACGCCAAAATTGGTGGCGAGCTAATTATTTCCATTAGCCTCTCGAATGCTTGCTGACATCTCTCTGTCCATTCGAACTTTGCTTCTTTTCGTAGCAACTTATTAATTGGCAACGCAATTCCGGCTAGTCCTTCCACGAACTTTCTATAATAGTTCACTAGTCCTAGGAATGCTTGCACTTCTTATCTGTTTCTTGGAACCGCTAAATTTCTAACGCATTCCACCTTCTGCGGGTCAGGCAGTACTCCTGCCTCTGAGCAACAATGGCCTAAATAAACCACCTCTCTTCGCAAAAATTGACACTTCTCCGTGTTCAATTTAAAATTGTGTTCTCGCAATTTCTGGAGCACCTTGCGCAAGCGTTGCGAATGCTGCTGCAAGTTCTTCCCAAAAATTACAATATCATCCAGATACACAAAACAATCTAACCCTTGTAAGCCTGTTAGCACATGGTTCATTAGCCGTTGGAAGGTAGCCGGTGCTCCTGTTAATCCAAACGGCATTCTATTGAACCCATAATGGCCTAAACCGGTGCTGAACGCGGTTTTCTGCTTATCTTGGGTATCCACTAGAACTTGGTGGTAGCCACTCGCTAAATAAAGCGTAGAAAAATATCTACTATGCCCCAATTGATGCAGAATCTCTTCTATCCTTGGTATTGGGAACACCTGCTTGATAGTGGCGTCATTCAATTTCCTAAAATCGACGACCATTCTCCACTTCTTCTGACCCTGAGCACCTCCCTTCTTTGGCACCAAAATTATTGGTGAATTCCAAGGCGAGATATGTGAAATTATTTTATCTTTTAACATCCCTTCCACTTGCCTGTTTACCTCATCTTTGTGAGCCTGTGGCAATCTGTACTGTTTCTGGTTAGTTGGTGCTTGATCCACCCTAGTAGGTATTTCATGCTCTACCTCTGGTGTATATGTTAACTGGTCTCCTTCCAGCAAAAATATGTCATGGATTGACGCACAAATGGCTTCTATTGATGCCTTCTCTTCTGAATTTACGCTTGGGTCTAACTTTAGTGATTCTAGCACTCCCTCCATTCTTTTTCTTATATCTACCTGCTTAATTTGATTAACCGATCTATAATTCGGTTCTTTAAAATGATCATAACTAGTGAACTTGGGCCTAAAATCCTTTTCCATCAGATAGTCCTTTTCTGAGGCGTTGAGTACACAAGCGTACCTTGTCAACGTGCGTTATGGTCTCCCCCATATATACGCCCTCCGCTAGCTGCTGCTTGTGTAAAACAACAGTCCTAAGTTTCGTATTTATTTACACGCATAGTAACTACTCTGGTTGAGCTTGCATTTACTACCTCCATACAATTCTTAACCTTACTCACGGTTCCTTAGAAACATCTCAACCCCTGTTTGGTGTTGCTTACCTTGGTTCACTTCTGGAATTCCAACTTGGTCGCTGCTGACCACTCCCAGTTCTGAAAGGATTTCTTCCTTGGCTAATTCCTTCCGTTGAATTAACTCGGGGTCTACTGAAATTACCCCTGCTGTCCCTGAAGGGTGGAACCGGGCGCCTCGTAGCTGGCTGCCTTCTACTTTGATTTCATTCTGTGTCTCCTTGGCACTGTCTACTTGCCTCATGACCATATGTTTGGCACTCCATAGGGCGTGTTTTTGCGTGTAACGCATTCATCCCTTGTATGCCCTGGCTTATGACAGAATGAGCAAATGGGTTTCCTTGGCTGAAACCTCTCAACCAAGAATTCTTGGTCTCTCTGTTGCGGAAATTGGCCCATCAATCTACCGACTCCACATCTGTTTTGCTGCTGTACCGTTCCTACCTTTGCTGGAGCATTCGTCCAGCAGATTCCACCTGTTGTCGTTCGTTGTTGTATTGCTGCTTCAGCTGACGAGACCGCTTCCACTAGCTCTGTCATACTCCTCGGCGTGAGAGTAAGAGTATAATTAGCTAAGTCCCTATTTATCAGGCCTGCCTTGAACACAGAAATCATAGTCCGTTCTACTTGAGCCTTGTATGCTGCAACATTTTCTGGAAACTGTCTGTTGGCTTCCGTATCAGCAGCGTTCCCCAGAGACTGGAGCCTTCGTCCCCAGGCTCTCAATTCCTCCCCCGGTGTCTGAGTTGATTCCTGAATTTCCCGAACGAGACAGTCGTATGACTTTTGTTTTAAATACGTCCTATCCAAAAGTACATATAATTCTGCCAGGGTGCTTACTGAGCTATGCACCAGTAAATCAAACGCATCACCTGTGGTTCTTTGCCTAATACACTTTATTAAGTGTTCCCCGTCCGCTTCCGGAACACTCTGTTGCGCTAGCTCACAACCTTCTTTGAAGCACCGGATCTCAGTTCTCAGATCATACAACTCGACTCCTGAGAACATGGGCACCAACTTCTCCACCGTATGAGCAACTTCTAGAATGCCCATTTTATTCCTTTGTGTTTTCTCAATTGCTGGTAAAACCTTAGCTTTATTAATCTCTTTGGAAGTTTCCATATTCTCTTCTCCCGGATCTGAGAGGTAATTGGCCAGTGAAGGACTCAAACTAATTAGTCTTCGATCGTTCGTTCGCACAGGCGAAATACTGTCCACAGTGTCGGGACTTTGCTGCACCGCTACTGCTTCCGGCTCCTTTGGCGGATATCCCTGATTTTTATTATTTATAGGGCTTCCCGGATAAAAAGGCTCGACACCGATTTCAGATGCGCCAAACAAAAATTCCGCTTGCTTTTCTTCATTAAGTACTAATTTTGGCTTTACCATGCGGCTTATCCCTTCTTGTGTTAAATATTCCGGCCAACGTACTTCCGGAGGCAATGTCAATACTGTCTGCGTAAATCCAGCTGATGCTGATTTTGATCTCTCCCTAATTTGTGAGGTCCTATTGGTAGCCCGTCCTTTTTTCAATTCCGCACACTCCTTCTCCAACAGCGATGCTGCTTCCTCTGTTTCCGTCAATCTCTGAGAAAGTTCCTATACCTTATTCTCAAGGTACTTTTTTGTGCTTTCCAATCTTCTGCTTTCTTATGAAAACTGAACAACTTTTCTTCTGTTCTTTTTTGAATTGCCGTTAAGGCTTGATCCGCTACTTCTAATGGTGACACAGCCCCTCCGGCATTCGCCTGCTTCCACAATTCCCGAGCTTCTTCCCTGCTCTTACTCGCTTCGAACTGGTCAACTATTTTCCCAGTAAACAGTTCCACCTCTGACTGCATTGATTTTAATCTGTTCCTTATCTGTACTTCCTCGTCTGGCGAAACCAAACTCACAGTTTGTTGTCCTAATTCCTCTAATTCAGAACTAAAGGTATCTGCCCATTCGTTGACCAGACTATTTATGTAGTCTGCGTAATTTTCCGCAAAATATTTTCCCTTTCCGTACTCAACTGCGTGAGGCAACAACAGTCCGTAATTATTGTTGAACTCTCTCCCCAGATTTTGCAACTGTGTTATTCGCTTGCGGTAATACACGTTGTCTTTACGTGACCTGCCGTCTTTCTTAAAATTACGGACCAATTTTTCAACCGCTTCTCGAATTTGCTCCTGCATCAGCAGTAATCCTTGCGCTTCCTTCGTCATATCCCAAATGCCAGAACAGATGGCGTATCCCAATTACAAATAAAAATCCAATAATTGTTAAAACTTGTTACAATATTTTATTCGATCTTACTTAATGATTCAAAACAGAGTTATTAAAAAAAAAACATTCCACCGTAAATTCTATCTTTATATACATATTCTGCTATACTTGTTTTCCATCACAAAGTTCCGCTTTCTACCGGCGTCCATTAAGTCCTTCCATCCATGCAAAGTGGTCCTTGACTTCCTCACAGATACTCCTTGATTTCCTCTCACCATCTTTAATCCTCCCAAGAATCCATTCCCGGAAATTTGAATCCATATTTAAAAATAAACCCGTAACGTATGCGCCACATAATAATAGCATTTAAAGGTTTTCTTCAACATTTCTACGCAAATCGTAGTTTCGGAACTTCAAAAACTTTGACGCAACAACACGTGTTGTCTGCACCTCTTCACCTAATACCCTAAGCTCAAAATGCCAAATATTTAAATCAATCTTTATTTTGAACATTTCAAAACAATATAAATTGAATCGTATAAGTGTCCCTACCGATAAACAAACACAAATCCCCTATCATAACCGTACGAACCCTATACCGTGGCATGTTCTTTCCGAACCAAACCAACCATTATACACAAATTCGCAATTCAATAACGCAAAATCCGTGAATAAACAGACACGTTCCACATCCCCCGAGAATGCTGAAACAAAATGTATTAAAAAATATGAGCCTAATCTCAATGGAGCAACCCTATACAACCTGACCGTAAGTAAAAAATTTTCTTTTGAATCGACCTATTGTCATCTAACCGCAGCGGCTAATCAGCCCCAATGCTGCTTCTTCTGCATGACCGGCGCAAAAGCGCCCACACGGCCGCCGAAGAATGGTCGACAAACTTTACTTAGATACTAGAATGTCCTACTATAGACATACTCACCATTTTCGTTCCCTCCATTGCCCTCCTTTGGAATGGTTATCCTGATGGTTTCCTATTGGTGGATTCCCGCGTAGGAGTGCTCTTTTCCTGACACTCGACGTTTTATCCTACCGGCTGCGCCAAAATGTTGTGGTATGATGTCCTTGTTCGTTTGGCGGGGGACGTCCTGTCGCGGTTCCTTTGGGCGCGTGGTTGAAAACTTTAAAACCCTAACGTTAAACTGAAACAGTTTACACTTTTAAGATTGAAATCACAAGAGGTTTACTCTTACGAAACCTAGATCTTATATACTATTTCTTTACATCTATCTCAGTCTGTGAACTGACCTTTCTGGTGTTCTAGTTCCGCACCTGCTAATTGGTGTCAGTTGGTCAAGCCAACCGACCTACTTCAAAAGTGGAGACGGTGCATTACGCTGCCCTCGTCGACTCGACTGCGGAACTGTAATACCCTAAAAGTTCACATAGTAATATTTCACAAACCATTTTAGCTTAAAATACTTAAACCCTAAAAGTATGTCTTATTGTTAAGCAATTTTAGCACATGCTAATACAACAGAGTGTGGCATCTATTAGGAGTCGATGCTGTGAGTCAACTACACGTAGGTAGCTTAGTTCTAACTCACAACACACCCAACCGTACACCTGATGACACCGACTGTGAAGAGGGCATTGTTGGACCCCACTATACCACTGGGTGCGCAAATAGCGATGGGTAGCTGCTGGGAACACGAAGGATACTTATGGGACTTGGCGATCACCACATTGTGTGTGGCCGAATGATATTGATGTGTTTCGTTCTTTTGGCCGTTTACTAGTGTTGCTGCAATGGCTTAATGTCATCCTGGAATCGCACTATACTCCGCTTGACCTCAATTCGCAGCAGAATTTTATGATTAAATTGTAAAAGAACCCAAAAAAAAGCTAAATAAACAATTTTTACACCTTAGTAACTAATTCAAGCTTGGCTTTGCTGCTCTCTAACGGTAGATCGGATTGTATTTTCCCACTTTCTGATTTACCTGTTTGGTGGTTGTTTATTTCTGTCCATTCTAGCTGGAGCAGGCACTGGCTTGTATCTCCTCTCATAGATAAACACATATATTTATATGCATGCATCCGTATGGGCACCACGGTTGCGAAAAAGTTTTATGAAACTCGCTTATACCCCCAAAGGAAGATTATATGCAATTTTTATTTTGCATGAGGAATGATAAAATATTTTATTCCTATTGATCCCAGTTGGAACCATCCTCTTTGGTGAAACTACGCAAGTATTCTGTCAGAGGTCAATGCTTCCGGATGATAACGAGTAATGTGTAATTTCTTAATCCCTAGCATTTTACACCTGTCAGATAGTAATTTGGCACGAAATTCGAACCGTTGTTGGTCACCAACACTTTCGGTATGTAGTAACGCGCTATAATTTCGTCAAAAAATGCTACCATACTCTTCTCGGCATTGGCTACGCATGCCATATACTTTGAAAAATCATCTAGGAAATTCAAGATTTACTTATTTCCCAAAACTGTGTCAGGTAAAATACCTACAATATCCATGTGAACTTTATCAAATGGTTATTATGTTATGTCAGTCAACACCATTGACATCTTTGCTAGCCTCGACCTCTTGTTGGCCTGACATTCTTGACAGCATACCTTTCCAGGCGTATACCCGTCTGACACTCTCGTAGGATTTCCAAGACCCCTGGTATCCAGCTAGAGGTGAATCACGGAAACCCCTTTTATTATTATTATTATTTTTTTTAATAGCCAAATTTTTTATTGCAATCTGTTACATTCAATCACATTCAGCAATATTTAATAACTTAAGACTAATTTTTGTATTTACTGTCTTTTATGGACTACACCCAGTGGTGCAGCTATTTCCTATTAGCACAGGAGATCTGTTGTGGATTTTCTCTTCAGTCGGATAAAAGTGAAGGGGTTGGAAGTGAGTTCCGATATCAGTGGATTTGGGTGGACTAGGAGTCTCAGATTGTGCGAAGTAGAGAGCTTTTTTATTTTTTGAGCGACTGTAGGAACTTTGAGGTCACGATGGATTTGGTTGTTTGTGACATAATAGGGCGCGTTTACAATCATTCTTAGGGTCTTTTATTGGAATCTTTGAAGTATTTCAACATTGGAAGTTGCCGGAGTGCTCCACAGCTGAATACCGTATGTCCAAACTGGTTTTAAAATTGCTGAGTACAAGAGCAATTTGCTATCGATTGAGACTTTGGAGTTTCGCTTCAAGAGCCAGTGTAGATTTCTGAGCTTCATACCGAGTGATTTTCGTTTTGTAAATATATGTGTTTTCCAAGTTAGTCTTCTGTCGAGGTGCATCCCAAGGTATCTAGCCTCATTACATTGGGGTATATTTATGCCGTTGAGTTTAACGGGTCGGCAGGTGTTTCGTTTCAGAGTGAATGTAACCTGGACTGATTTTGTTTCGTTCAACTTGATTTTCCATTTTTTTCGCCAGTCAGTAATTTTGTTTAGCCCACTCTGGATTTTAGAGGAAGCTAAGTGTGGGAGAGTGTCAACAGCTAAGACAGCAGTGTCATCTGCAAAGGTACCTATGGTGACTCCTTCAGCTGATGGTAAGTCGTACGTGTGAAGTAGATAAAGTATTGGGCCCATGACACTTCCTTGGGGTACGCCTGCTGAGCTTTCATGGAGCTCAGATTGTTCCTCACCTTATTTTACGAAAAAATATCTATATGTAAGATAGGACTTGATTAACACATAGCAGTTAATGGGAACCCTGCAGTATATTTGCTATGTGATGTTTACTTTTCAGCCGTTCTACTCTTTTAGCTGACTGTGCGGCTCTATTATTACTTACCTCCGCTAGTCTTTCTAGTATTTTATCCCGCTGATTTTCCTTCCCATTTGTTAGCCCTTGTCCTTGCTCTGGTCTGAACTACAGATATCTTCTGTTTTTGCGCCACTCTGCTATGTGCATCAGCATTTAGGTTCTTTTTCCCAGGCTTATATATGACTTCAAAACCATACTCAGACAATTTGTGCTGAACACTTGCCAACGGAGAAGTGTGATCGTTAACAGTTGCTATGCCTCTCAGCGGTTGGTGGTCGGTATAAATTTTGAATGGGCATCCAGCAGGTACGCCCGAAAAATCTCCGTAACCCAAACTATGGCCACAAATTCTTTCTCTATCGTGGAGTATCTCTTCTCCATATCGCTAGGCAAGCGCCCTGGATGCGAATGTTAATGCTCGGTCATTTCGGATTTCCCTTTGTGACAACACAACGCATTCCGCCTTCTGAAGCTCTAGCTGGGCTCCTGCACTGAAGAAGGTTGGCCTAAATAAACCAACCCTCTTCGCAAAAATTGATACTTCTCGGTGTTCAATTTCAAATTGTATTCACGCAATTTCTGTATCACCCTGCACAGCCTTGCGAATGCTGCTGCACGTTCTTCCCATAGATTACAATATCATCACCGTTGCAAGCATAATAGCACATGGTCCATTAGCCGCTGGAAGGTAGCTGGTAATCTTGTTAATCCAAACGGCATCCTATTGATCTCATAGTGCCCCTAATCGGTACTGAACGCGGTTGTCTGCTTATCTTGGGTATCCAACAGAATATGATGGTAACCAGTTGCTAAATCAAACGTAGCAAAATATCTACTATATGCTAATCGGTCCAGGATTTCTTCCATCTTTCGGGATAGGGAACAGCTGCTTGACAGTGGCGTCGTTCAATTTTCTGAAATCAACGACCATTCTCCACTTCTTCTGACCCCAAAATAATTGATGATTTTCAAGGTGATATACTTGGTGGAATTATATTATCCTTTAACATCCCCTGAATTTGTATATTTACCTCATATTTGTGAGCTTGTGGCAATCTGTATTGCTTTTGCTTAATTGGCGGCTGATCCGCCCTAGTCGGTATTTCATGTTCTATATCGGGTGTGTATGTTAGCTGGTCTCCTTCCAGCAGAAATATGTCATCGAATGACGTACAAATGGCTTGCATAGATGCCCTCTCCTCCAAGGTTACGCTGGGTCTAACTTCAGTGATTCTAGTGCACTTTCCATCCTTATTCTTATATCTATCTGCTTAATCAGGTTAACCGACCCACCATTCAGTTCCTTAAAATTATCATAACAGTCCTCTCCTAATACATTTAGCAAGCAAGCGTACACCTTACCTTTGTCAACGTGTGTTATGGTCTCTCCATATATACACTCTCCGCTAGCTGCTGCTTGTGCAAACCAACAGTCCGAAGTATCGTGTTTATTTTTTATAACCACTTTATTTCATTGCAATCTATCCTAGAACATTAAGCATTATTATATCCTAAAACTAGATTTAAATCTTAAATTATATTAACCATGGATTTAAATCTAAAAACAATTAGAATATTAGCCAATGCTAAAATTCACAAAAAGGTTTACCTAGTTATTAGGTAATTATTGGTATTTTTATTTTTATTTTTTTTCTGTATTATTATTTTTTTTTTCATTTCTATTTTTTTTTTACTTTTTTTTTAAATTGAATTTTAACCACAATATTTACTATTATTATTTAACTTTATTTTTAATTAAGAGGTGGAGGCAGCTGTTTCTAAAGGAAATCGTCGTTTGAGTCTGCGATTGGTAGGGTTATTATTCAGAAGGGCCGAAGCAAGTATGTGAGGGAGCCTTGAAAGGTGTTCACTATATCTTAAGTTATACGGAATTATTTCATCACTTATATTTGGAATCTCTAGATCTCAATGTAAGATATAGTTTGTTACATACCAAGGGGCGTTTGCTATCAGACGTAGTACCTTTGATTGGTATCTTCGCAGGACCGAATTATTCGATTTTGATTCTGATCCGCATAACTGGATGTTATAGATCCATATAGGCTTCAGTATGACTTTGAAAACTAGAACATTATTATCAATTGAGAGTTGGGAATTGTGACCCATGAGCCAGTTCAACGAGTTTAGTTTTAGGCCTAATTGTTTTCTTTTAGCAAAGATATGCCTCTGCCAGATCATTCGACGATTTAAATAAAAACCTAGGTACTTAGTATCTGTTGACACAAATGGGCGAATAAATAGTCTGCAGACAAAAACATTTAAGTTGATCTATGATAATAATGTTGACCGACCGAGGGCAGCGATAATGATCAACAAAAATATTAATTACCTCCCAATTTCAGAGCTTCTACAACGTGATCTGGTGGCAGTACAGGCAGAAGTGCCTAGTGCCAAAGGGAGGAGAACGGTAGTCTTGGGCTCCATGTACTTACCTGGCGACACAGAGGACGCGGTATCGCGCGAGCTCCAGCAGATTACGGAGCTCCAGCGGATTAAGGAGATAGGAGACACCTTCGAAATAAGAAATGTTAGGAAGACCAACTGGTCGATATATAACTTTTACTTAGAGCAAAATATTACGTGCCTTAGTGAAAAAATAAGTAACTCTCAGGAACTAGATCTTGAAGTTAACAAATTAAATAATATAATAATCGAGGCTTTTGAAAGTAGTTCCAATTTAGTTGTGAAGAAACGTTCTAGGAACGTACCCTGGTGGAGTGGGGACCTAAATAGCGCGAAAAAGCCCGTCAACTCTTTAATAGGGCCAAGTCTAATGGTGACTGGGCATCCTATAGAAGTGCCTTAACGGCCTATAATAATGAGTTGAGAAGATCTAAGAGAGACTCATGGAAAAAGTACTGTGAGGAGAATGAAACCCTCCTAGCAGCTACCCGACTCCAGAAATCACTCAATAAAGATCACTCAAATGGCCTTTCTACACTCAAGAAGCCTGACGGAAATTTCACGGAGAGCCTGGAAGAGACGGGACAGCTTTTGTTGGACACTCACTTTCCAGGCTGTGCCACTAGCGGAGAGGATAGTGAAATCATCGAGAATACTCGTTTCTTGATGCCTACGCGGAGGGAACTCTCACTGGCTCGCAGAATCTTCACCGTCAACAAAACCAAATGGGCTATCTCCACTTTTAGACCATTCAAATCGCCAGGTGTCGATAATATACAACCGTGCCTACTTCGGCAAGGTGTTGATGTATTAGCACCTGTGCTAACAAACATTTTCAGGATAAGCCTGGAACTAGGCATAGTGCCTAAACCTTGGACGAAGGCTAGGGTGGCTTTCATACCGAAAGCAGGCAAAAAGGCGGACCACACGCCAAAAGCCTATCGGCCCATTAGCCTAACGTCATTCCTCCTAAAAGTTATGGAAAAAATTCTGGATCAATATATCAGGGAAACATATCTTAAAGATAATCCTCTTCACATTGAACAATATGCTTACCAATCAGGCAAATCGACTGAGACAGCCATACATAGCTTAACGAGCAAAATTGAAAAGGCGTTTGAGGGTAAAGAAATAGCTCTCTGTACATCGGTTGACATTACGGGGGCTTTTGACAATGCTACTTTCAGATCAATTGAGGAGTAGTATATATTTTTCAAAGTGAGCGGATGTGTTTTTTTCGGGCTCCGTAATTTTTAGAGTATTTAAAAAAAATTTTAGTTCAAATCAAGTGCGATAAGGTGATAAGCCAAATCTGGCAATCAATATTTAATTAAATCTGAGACAGAGACTCAAAAAATTAAATTAAATAAATTTAAACTAAAATTTAAATATAAAATAAATAAATGGTGCTTCGAGTAAGTATTGAAACGAAAAAATCACACACATAAACAAAAACATAAACTGTAAACAAACACTAGCTGAGAGGGCGTGCTTATGAGCACATTACGCTGTCCCTAACCAGAGCGTAAGCTCGCTAAGGCAGATAACGCATCGTACAATGTGAGCAAAGATCTGATGCTCTCTAACGACACAGACAATTTGATGCTTGAGCAGTCGGCCGAACGTTTGGTGATGAAATCTCAGCGTACACTAAACAGTAAAGCAATCAACATAGTTTCAAAAAACTGATGATATTTAGCGCCTACGCGCTAATTCACTATCTGCTCTCTCCACAGCAAACACATTATCAGCTACAGCCACCAACAAAGCATTAAACAACAACATTAAACAAACTGTAAAACAGAATAGTTCGGCAATACAGACATGACAAAACATGACAAAAAACCCAAAAAAAATGTATAAACCAAATAAATATGAAGAATTCACCAACACATTACCGAGCCAAAATCGCTTTGCCTTGCTTACCGATAATGTAGCAGATCCAGACCCAAAAAATGAAGGTACAGAAATACTTAAAGAAGTCAAACCTCCCCCAATTTATCTGCGCGAACGCAGCTCTAATATGCTGGTCTCTAGACTATCTAGCTTGATAGGGCAAAAGAACTTCCATATAGTTGCACTAAAGAAGGGTGACTTACACGAAACAAAAATTATCGCTTGGCAATCAACTACCTTGACAGTAGTAAAAGAAACTATTATACGTATCAACTGAAAAGCAGTAAAGGTTTGACTGTCGTATTAAAAGGAATAGAATCAGATGTCGACCAATCTGAGATGAAAGAAGCACTGATCGATGCCGGTTTCAATCCAAAATCCATATTCAACATTAAAAATAAGAATTATATTCCACAACCAATGTTCCGAGTGGAGCTTGAACCAGAATCAAGAAAGCTGCAAAACAACGAAGTCCATCCAATCTATAATATGCGATACCTTATGCCCCGCCGAATTTCAGTTGAAGAACCCCACAAACGCAATAGCCTTGTACAATGTACAAACTGCCAGGAGTTTGGTCATACCAAATCGTATTGCACCCTACGCCCCATTTGCGTTGGCTGTGGTGACGTCCACCCATCCTCTGCCTGTACGGTCGATAAAAAAAATGAAAATGTTCTTACTAAAAAATGCAATAATTGCGGCGGAAGTCATACAGCAAACTTTAGAGGTTGCCCAATCTCTGCTGAACTGAAAAATAAAATGCGCCAACAGAAGGATAGAGGTCGACACGAAGTTACTTACGTAGCGCCTCTACACCAAATCCCGACTACGTTCAACGACAAACATGCTCCACCTGTCATGAGTTACTCTGATGCACTGAAATCAAATTTAGCTGAAAATTCAAATACCAACAAACAATCGCAAAATCTAGAGGCAGTGCTCTTAACCTTAACGCAATGTATGACATAGTTCATGTCCTCAATGCAATCAATGATGCAAGAAGTAATAAATAATCAAAATCAACTTCTGAACTCCATACTTGGAAACAAATACGTTAAAAATTTTTCATTGAAACGCGAACGGTATTAGACAGCACCAGCTTGAAGTGCAAAACTTTCTTACTCATTTCTGAAACCCACCTTACCCTGAATCACAATTTTAAAATAAAAGGTTATAAGTTCTACAAAACGTTGCATCCGGATGGCAAAGCTCGAGGTGGGACAGGCATACTCATAAAAGACCGCATAAAACACCACTCACTAGTAAACTACGACAAGGAATATCTCCAAGCGACCTCCATCTGCCTGCAATGTTGGGACGCCAACATAACGGTATCATCTGTTTATTGCCCACCTAGACACACAGCAGCTCAGTTTGACATTTTTTTCAAGTCGTTGGGAGAAAAATTTATAGCAGCCGGTGATTACAACGCTAAACTTACGCATTGGGGTTCACGCCTTATAAATCCCAAGGGTAAATAGTTATATTACGCCTTGACGAATCGGCGTAACAAAATTGAATACGTGTCTTCTGGTAAACCCACTTACTGGCCTACGGATCAACGGAAGATCTAGATTTTGCAATAACAAAAGGACTCCACCAAAAACTTCTGTCTACGGAATCATGCTTTGAGCTGAGTTCAGATCATTCCCCAGTTATAATGCACCTAAGGAAATACCCAGAACACATAAATCAACTTTTTCGATTAGTAACAGGTAAAACAGATTGGTTAAAATTCGGTAAATATATTTGCAGTCACCTTCCTGAAAAATGTAGTCTTAAGAGCCCGGATGAATTAGATTCCGCAGTACAATCATTCAACTGCACACTGGTATCAGCAGCAAGCCACGCTACACCCCCAAACGGCCAAATCCCACGCAAATCAATATGCTCAACATCATTCGAAACTGAAAGACTGATAACGGCAAAGAGACGGCTCAGACGACTGTGGCAAAAGCACAGGTCACCAGCGCTAATGCAGAAATTCACGACAGCCAAAAACAAACTGCGAAACGCATTGCGCGACGAAACTAAAAGAGGTATACAGGCCTACATCTCGCACCTGAACCCCCTTGAATGCACAAACTACTCTTTATGGAAGGCAGTCAAAAACACGAATAAACCTACAGAATCGGACTCGCCTATAAGACTTATAGACGGAAGATGGGCAAGAAGCAATGAGGAGAAGGGGCAAGCTTTTGCTCAACATCTTAAAATCACGTTCCAACCAAATCCTCCTAGTAACAACTTTAAAATACCAACACTAAACAACCTAATTCTCCTGATGGACCTACGGTTGAGGCCGCAAGAAGTGTGGCATTTTATCTCAGCTCATTAAGATAAAAAGAAAGCGGCAGGCCACGGTCTGATAACCACAAAGATGTTGATGGAGCTACCTCCGCTTGCAGTAAAGCATTTAACAACATTATTTAACACAATTCTTAGACAAAGTTACTTACCTCAAGTTTGGAAACTGTCCCACGTAATCATGATACCCAAACCTGGCAAAACTCCAACGCAAGTCTCGTCATACAGACCAATAAGCCTGTTATCCGTCGTCTCGAAACTATTCGAGAAATTATTGCTATCAAAATTAACCCCATATCTGGTACAGAATAAAGTAATACCTAACCACCAGTTTGGCTTTCGAAAAAATCATGGCACTATTGAACAAGTACACCGACTAGTGCCCCAAATCAGAAAGGCGTTCGAGGAGAAACAATACTGCTCTGCAGTGTTCCTCGATGTCGCACAAGCCTTTGACAAAGTGTGGCACGAGGGCCTCGTCTACAAAATAAGAAAACTTCTGCCTTAAAATATCCATAGTATCCTGGAATCATACTTAAAGGGTAGGCGATTTCAAGTCAAATGTGAGGATTACCTTTCACCAGAAATGGATATATTGGCTGGAGTACCTCAAGGAAGTGTTCTTGGACCGATACTGTACACACTATACACCTCAGACTTTCAAACAAACAAATATCTGCTCACCTCAACTTTTGCCGATGACACTGCGATTTATCTTGCCACAAGCACCGTCAAATAGCATCGCGTGATCGCAACGAACATTTACACGTGGTTGAAAATTGGCTTTTGGACTGGCGGATCGCAGTAAATGAACAAAAAAGCACACACATAACATTTACACTCAACAAACACACGTGTCTTCCAATCATACTCAACAACAAAACTATCCCACAGGAGCCGGAAGTGAAATATTTAGGCATTCACCTCGACAGAGGCCTTACCTGGAGAACACACATAGAAAAGAAAAGAGCGCACATCAAACTAAAAGCTTCAAGTCTTAACTGGCTTTTAAATTCAAACTCAAAACTAAGCCTTGACTACAAAGTACTCTTATACAAAGCCATAATAGTACCCATCTGGACATATGGAATTCAGCTGTGTGGAGAAGCAAAAACATCAAACACCGAACTGTTGCAAAGCACCCAGTCCAAAATACTACGCACGATTACTGGTGCACCGTGGTTCATGAAAAACCTAAACATTCACCGCGATCTAGGTGTGCCCCTAATAGGTCAGAGGCATTCAGATGTCAAAAAGAAGTACCAACTAAAATTATCGAACCACCCCAATATACTAGCTAGGAATTTACTACAAACAAGCCCACGACCCGCTTAAAGAGAGCAGACTTATCGCCATCGTAAACTATTATTAAATAAGCCATCTTTACTAATTTTCTATAATTACTTTTATTTATATTGTTTTTCTAAAATAATAAGTGTTCACTAATATCCTCTCCTTACAGTGGTAAGGAGCAGTGATACATTGTGGTCTAGTTTTAAGATATATTTACTTATTGTTAGTCTCCACCAAGAGTTGTTACAATAAAATTGAATTGCTTAAAAAAAAAAAAATTTTTTTTGAAAAATTGAGGAGGGGATGAACAGGAAAGGTATACAAAGACTGATCATAACATGGGTTCTCAATATGCTGAAAAACAGAACAACAATCGTTGAAACAGGGACAGCAAAGCTAATTGTCAGATCAACCAAAGGATGTCCCCAGGGGGCGTCCTATCGCCACTCCTATGGTTATTGGTTATCGACGAGCTCTTACAAACTCTCAATGACCTCGGATACGAAGTTCAGGGCTTTGCGGATGATTTGGTAATTATGGTCAGAGGCAAGTTTGACTCTACCATAACAGATCGCTTGCCATCACTCAAAACTGGTGTCAGTAGAAAGAACTATCGATAAATCCGAATAAAACAAATGTGGTACACTTCACCAAAAGAAGGAAACTGAATCTGGGGACCTTAAGTTTAGGGACCACGAACTTAACAATGTCCAATGAAATGAAATATCTGGGAGTAATCCTAGACAAAACTCTAACTTGGAAAAACCACTTATCATACATAACTAGTAAAGCCTTAAGAGCAACCTATGCTTGCCAGAAGTTGTACGGTAAAACATGGGGACTACGGCCAAAAATGATGGCGTGGTCATATAAAGGCATAATAGTAGGCCAAAAGTAAACCAAACAAAGCTCAGATGACTCTTAACAAGATTCACCGTATAGCCTGATTGAGTGTGACACGAGCAATGAGAACGTGCCCCACACTAGCTTTGGGAGTGATCACTGGACTGACTCCTCTACACCTTGTAGTTAAAAGGATGGCGCGGCCCTAAGGCTACCTAATCTAGCCCATCTTAAAGAAGGCAACCTTTCGGGGCACGCAGAGGTTCTGGACACTGTCTGGAATTCTCCGTGCCCCATGGTCTTCGACAAAATGGACAGAAAATTTGACCTCTAAAAGCAATTCAAAGTGGTCATCAGTGACCGTTCAGCTTAGAGAAACAAGGAAATAATAATAAAACAGGACTCACAGTTGTGGTATACAGATGGGTCCAAAATGGAAGATGGCAGTGCAGGAGCTGGAATTGTAGATCCAAATTTCCAAAAAGCAACTGCAATGGGAAAAACAGCTTCCATTTTTCAGGCAAAGGTCCACGCCTTAGAGTTATGTGCTAGAGAATGTCTACGCAGGGTACACGCAACACCAAAATATGCATACTTTCAGGTAGCCAGGCAGCTCTGAAATCATTAATAAGCTTCTCATTCCAAACTGAGCTGGTCTGGGAATGCTGTAAACTTCTCAATACCCTAGCAGCTAGAAACTCTGTTACGCTAATGTGGGTACCAGGACATGAGGGACATGAAGGCAACGAAATGGCAGACTCTTTGGCAAAAAGGGGTGCAGACACTGCCTTCACTGTCCAGAACCCTTCTGTGGGGTAAACAGTAGCTTCACAAATAACTTGTTGTGCGATCAGGAAAAACGAGGTCTGCTAAACTACTGGAGAGCCCAAAAAGTCATGCGGCAGTCGAGACTACTCATTGATCCTGAACACATCAGGGTAGATGCTTCTTTAAACCTCAGCATAAATGACATGAAATTCTATACTGAACTTTTAACAGGACACTGTAGACTAAATTACCATCTGAAAACAATAGGCATGGTAGAATACGATTACTGTCGACTCTGTCAAGAGGAGCAGGAAACGGCAGAACATATTCTATGCACTTGCCCAGCGGTGGCAAGACGCAGACCAGTGGGTTCTTAACTCCAAATCACCTAGTTAAAATTAAGCCCACAGCAGTTACGAGATTTATAAACAGTCTAGGACTGTTTTAGTTGGGTACGAGGCTGCACAATAGATCTTCTAGGTCGCGGTGTTCTTTTAGAATGTTAATAATAATAATAATAAATAGTATCTGTTGACTGTGGTAGATCCTCATTGTTAAACAATAACGGTCGACACGTGTTTTTTCTGGTAGTGAAAGTTACTTGGGTAGACTTGGTCGCATTTGCTTTCATTCTCCCCTTTCATTCCCAGATTAGCCGATGCTGTCAGATGGTTGCAGTGAGTTACTATAATTACTGCATCGTCAGCAAAGGTAGCAGTTCTCGTATTTGCTGTTGTTGGCAAATCATCTGTAAATAGTGTGTAGAACACAGGACCCAGAACGCTTCCTTGAGTCACTCCGGATTTGATTGGATATAATTTTGTGACTTCATCGTTGAATTTGATCATGGAATGTCTATCTTCAAGATAGGATTTCAGGATACAGTAATATTTAGAATGTAAAACTTCTTCTGTAAAACTTAGAATGTAAAAGCCTCGATTATTATATTATTTAATTTGTTAACTTCAAGATCTAGTTCCTGAGAGTTACTTATTTTTTCACTAAGGCACGCAATATTTTGCTCTAAGTAAAAGTTATATATCGACCAGTTGGTCTTCCTAACATTTCTCATTTCGAAGGTGCCTCCAATCTCCCCCTCCAGATCAAAGCAAATGTACCTATGGTCCGACAAGGAGACCTCATTAAGCACCCTCCAATTAGAAATGTTATTTGATATGAATGCGCTAGTTAGGGTGAGATCTAACACCTCCCCCTTATCGCATTCATAAAGGTAGGCTCGTCACCCCTATTTACCACCACCAGATTGTTTGTCGTAATAAAATCAAGAAGTGACTCACCTCGCCCGTTCGTGTCCGTGCTTCCCCATACCGTGTGGTACGCGTTTGCGTCGCAGCACACCACCCACTGTAGACTGCGAGTGCGACAGTACTCCGTAAGCTGCTGGAGCTCGCGCGATACCGCGTCCTCTGTGTCGCCAGGTAAGTACATGGAGGCCAGGACTACCGTTCTCCTCCCTTTGGCACTAGGCACTTCTGCCTGTACTGCCACCAGATCGCGTTGTAGAAGCTCTGAAATTGGGAGGAATTTAATATTTTTGTTGATCATGATCGCTGCCCTCGGTCGGTCAACATTATTATCATAGATCAACTTACATGTTTTTGTCTGCAGACCATTTATGCGCCCATTTGTGGCCCATGGTTCTTGAATGGCTACGAAGTCCAGACTCTGGTGTTCCACCAAGGCACTGAGCCTGTAAGAGGCTGCTATAGCCCTGTGGAGATTTATTTGGAGACAGTGAAGCTGCTTCCAAGAGTTTTGCGTTCGTGATGGGGCCTGGGACATTATTTCCCAGACCGATCCTTGCGGATCTTACCACCCTTTGTGCTCCGCAAAGTTTCCGCAGCCTCCGGGTCTTTTCTCTCCCATTTCCTGAGCCTACTAGAGAGAGCAGATGGTTTTGGACGTTGGACACGTGTGTTGCCTCTCTCCGCTCTCGGTACTGGCTTTGTGAAAATGGGCCCCGTTTTCGGCTTCTGGCTACTCTGCTTTGCCCGCGCTGCAACAGATGTTGTTGGTTGCTCTTCAACACCAACAGCAGATTTTGCCCTGTTCCCCTTCAGTCTAGGTCGGAGCTGGGCACTGCCAAAGCCATAGTAGACCTTGTTACCCAGTGTGTCAACCCTTTCAGACGAGATGGGGTCCAGAGCAATTGCCAGCTCGACCTGGTCACCTTTTTGTAGGCGATGGAGCACCCGCCACTCGCTGACACTAATGCCCGAATTCTGCGACTCCACTTGCCCCAAAATTCGGTCATTTTGCCAAGATACCGAGCCGGGAAAGTAGCCAACGAAGATCTTGGCCTTTGGCACTTTTGCCTCGTCCACCACCTTCAACTCAGCCCCCTCCCATGGCTTCATGGCTGGTATCCATTCTTCAGCCCAGGCTACGGTTTCGTCGTCCAGACAGTTGATCGTCAACCATCCAGGCTTGAAACTACAGCCTGCAAAGTGTGGCTTCACTGGGCCCCCACGAGTCTCGAACATCTTGTCGAGAATACACCGTTGTACCTTCCCAATTTCTTCAGTGGACCATATGCCCTCCGGGAAATTGCTAGGTATAACCCCTATCTTTTTGGAGCAGACTGTCTCCGCTAGAGTAGGCTTTGAGCAGGGGACCCCCAAGGAGGCGCCCTGCACGCCATGTCTTTCAGAGACACTCGCCACCCTCTTACTGGGACCAGGTTCGCCCCCAAGTAAGGTCTCCGCCTCCTTGATCTCACCACACACCGGCGGGTCCGCTGGGGGCACTATTGACATTTTATCAATGTTTTTGTTGCCCTCTTGTGCAAACCGCTTTGTCGGCCTGGAGTTCGATGTCGGCGTGGAGCCATCTGAACGGGATCTTTTAGGGGTCCATCGCGCAGACACGTTGGCTGGATTTGCCGCCAAGGACCGAGCTGTTTCCAGCGATATGCCCCTGGCAAGCAAAGCCTTAAAACGTTTACGTCCAGCTCCGGACAGCTTCACCCTAAGTTTTGGAATCTTCTCTGGAGCAGGTTCAAGAAGATTTCTCTCCTATTCCGAGGATATAGACACCCCAGCCGATTCCTGGCTAAGTGGGATGTCCATCTCCTCCGGCCTGTCGGTTAAAGGACCGGGAGCCCCCCCCCCCCCCCCAACAGGTCGTGCTCCATGCTTTCATTGTTGATGGGGCCAGATGCCCCCTCGGCCAATGATGGCTGTTGGCTCATTGTAGCCACACTATGCACATTTGAAGGTGTGCAGTCCATTTTTTTCATATAGGCTTAAGTTTTCCATATATTTTTCTTTAATTTTCTTTTGCGTTTTGGTCACCCACGGGCGCCCCCGTGGTAAGGCTAATTAAAACCATAGGTTCGCCGGACCTCGTACGGAGTTCGCTATTAAGCTTGACTCTACCCCGTCAAGCAAGCTCACTGGCATAGCTGTTCCACCGTGAATTTAGGGTGTTTTTTTTTGGGTCAATAGGTCTGGTGAACCCTGCCCCAGGGAGTTTTCTCTCTCCTCCGCCCGGCAAATCGGCGACCCAAGTCCAGCAGAGGCATGACCGTACTGAAAGTGGGCCATTGGTCTGTAAAGGAATTGCCGCACTTCCCCGAAGGGCTGACCAATTGTTAGTGTCTAGGCGATCCGGCGGTCTCAGTGAGACGTTCGATATTGGCCAGTACGACTACTAACTAGCCTTAACGACTGAGCAGGAATCGTAGAAAACTACTTTCAACCTGTGCGTTGAAGGTAGTTCTTAGTTTGCGTAACTGGACCATGTCACCGTCTTTCATGTGCCATGTTCCAGCACACAGTAAGCCCCTACACCGCAACAAGGTGAATCGTAGGAGAATACTTGTAACTTTTTACTGGAGTTTCATAAAACCTTGAAATTTTGTGGCAATTAAGTTCTCTTGTCAATTAAAACTATCGGTCATAACTATGATACCCAAATGAAACACTAATAAAACTTCAAATAGCCGTAATTTCTGTACGGTGCGTACTACACCTATGAAAGGTTGCAACAATCAAATCCTTATAACTTTTAACTGGACCGTCATAAAATTTTGAAATTTAGTGACAATAAAGTACTCGTGCCTCTTGTCAATTTAAGTTATCGGTCATAGCTATGCTACCCTAAAGTCCAAAATTAAACACTGATGAATCTTCAAATGGCCCGAAATTCTGTACGGTGCGTACTACTCCTATGAAAGTTTGCAACATTCAAATGCTTGTGACTTCTAACTGGAGCGTCATAGAAGCTGGAAATTTTGTGACAATGAAGTACATACTCGTGCCTCTTGTCAATTTACGCTATCGCTCATAGCTGTGCTACCTTTGAGACCAAAATGAAACTCTGATAAAACTTCAAATGGTCCTAGCTTCTATACGGAGTACCCTACACCTATGAAAGTTTGCAACATTCAAATGCATGTAACTTTTAACTGGAGCGTCATAAAATGTTGAACTTTTGTGACAATGAAGTACTCGTGCATCTTGTCAATTTAACCTATGCTACAGTTAAGTCCAAAATAAAACTCTGATAAAACTTCAAATAGCCCGAATTTCTGTACGGTAAGCCCTACACCTATCAAAGTTTGCAACATTCAAATGCTTGTAACTTCTAACTGGAACGTCATAAAACCTTGAAATTTGGGACAATAAATTACTGTTTTCAATTTAATGTATCGGTTGTAGCTATGGTAGCCTTGAGTCCAAATTGAAACACTGATAAAACTTCCAATTGCCCTTATTTATTTACGGTGCCTAATACACCTATCAAAGTTAAAACATTCAAATGCTTGTAATTTCTTACTGGAGTTTCATAAAACCTTGAAACTTTGGGACAATAAAGTACTCGTGCCTCTTGACAATTTTAGCTATTGGACAAACCTATGCCACCCCAAAGTCCAAAATGAAACACTGATGAATCTTCAAATGGCCCGAATTTCTGTACGGTGCGTACTACACCTATGAAAGTTTGCAACATTCATATGCTTGCAACTTTTTACTGGAACTTCACAAAACCTTGAAATGTTGTGAATATGAGGTACTCGTGCCTCTTGTCAATTTAAACTATCGGTCATAGCTATGCTACCCTTGAGTCCAAAATGAAACTCTGATAAAACTTCAAATGGCCCTAACTTGTATATGGAGCGCCCTACACCTATCAAAGTTTGCAACGTTCAAATGCTTGTAACTTCTAACTGGAGCGTCATAAAACCTTGAAATTTTGGGACAATAAAGTACTGTTTTCAATTTAATGTATCGGTTGTAGCTATGGTAGCCTTGAGTCCAAATTGAAACACTGATAAAACTTCCAATAGCAATTATTTCTTTACGGCGCCCTACAGCTATCAAAGTTTGCAACATTCAAATGCTTGTAACTTTTTACTGGAGTTTCATAAAACCTTGAAAGTTTGTGACAATGAAGTACTCGTGCATCTTGTCAATTTAAGATATCTGTCATAACTATGCTACACTTAAGTCCAAAATGAAACTCTGATAAAAGTTCAAATGGCACTAACTTGTATACGGTGCGCCCTACACCTATCATAGTTTGAAACATTCATATGTTTTGTAACTTCTAACTGGATCGTCATAAAACCTTGAATTTTCGGGACAATAAACTACTCTTGTCAATTTAAGCTATCGGTCATAGCTATGCTACCCTTGAGTCCAAAATGAAACTCTGATAAAACTTCCAATAGTCCTAACTTATATACGGTGCGTACTACACCTATCAACTTTTGCAACATTCAATTGCTTGTAACTTTTTACTGGAGTTTCATAAAACCTTGAAACTTTGCGACAATACAGTACTCGTGCCTCTTGTCAATTTAAGCTATCGGTCACAGCTATACTACCTTTGAGTCCAAGATGAAAGACTGATAAAACTTCAAATGGCCCTAATTTCTGTACTATTGCGCCCTACACCTATTAAAGTTTGCAACACAGAAATGGTTTGAAATTTTGGGACAATAAAGTATTCTAGTCAATTTAAGCTATCGGTCAGAGTTATACTACCTTTAAGTCAAAATTGAGACACTGATAAATCTTCCAATGGACCTAACTTATATACGGTGCATACTACACCTATCAAATTTTGCAACATTCAAATGCTTGTAACTGTTTACTGGAGCGTCATAAAACCTTAAAATTTTGTGGCAATAAAGTAGTCTTGTCAATTTACACTATCGGTCTTAGCTATGATACCCTTGAGTCCAAAATGAAACATTGATAAAACTTCAAATGGCCCTAATTTCTGTACGGTGCGTACTGCAGTTATGAAAAATTGCAACATTCAAATGCTTGTAACTACTAACTGGAGCGCCATAAAACTTAGAAATTGTGTGAAAATGAGGTGCTCGTGCCTCTTGTCAATTTAAGCTATCTGTCATAGCTATGCTACCCTTGAGTCCAAAATGAAACTCTGATAAAACTTCAAATGGCCCTAACTTGTATATGGAGCGCCCTACACCTATCAAAGTTTGCAACATTCAAATGCTTGTAACTTCTAACTGGAGCGTCATAAAACCTGGAGATTTTGTGACAATGAAGTACTCGTGCAAATTGTCAATTTAAGCTATGCTACACTTAAGTCCAAAATAAAACTATGATAAACTTCAAATGGCTCTAATTTCTGTACGGTAAGCACTATACCTATCAAAGTTTGCAACATTCAAATGCTTGTAACTTCTTACTGGAACTTCATAAAAGCTTGAAATTTTGTGACGATACACTACTCTTGTATATTTAAGCTATCCAAATTGAAACACTGATAAAACTTCCAATAGCCTTAATTTCTGTACGGTCCGTACTACACCTATCAAAGCTTGCAACATTCAAATGCTTGTAACTTTTTACTGGAGTTTCATAAAACCTTGAAACTTTGTGACAATAAAGTAATCGTGCCTCTTGTCAATTTAAGCTATCGGCCATAGCTCTGCTACCCTTAAGTCCAAAATGAAACACTGATGAATCTGCAAATGGCCTTAATTTCTGCACGGTGCGCCCTACACCTATCAAAGTTTGCAACATTCAAATGCAAGTAACTTATAACTGGAGCGTCATAAAACTTTGAACTTTTGTGACAATGAAGTACTCGTGCATCTTGTTCATTTAAGCTATATGTTATAGCTATGCTAGCTTTGAGTCCAAGATGAAACACTGATAAAACTTCAAATGGCCCTAATTTCTGTACGATTGCGCCCTACATCTATCAAAGTTTGCAACAAACAAATGGTTGTAACTTTTTACTGGAGCGTCATAAAACCGTGAAGTTTTGGGACAATAGAGTATTCTTGTCAATTGAAGCTATCGGTCAGAGTTATGCTACCCTTGAGTCCAAATTCAAACACTGATAAAACTTCCAATGGTCCTGACTTATATACGGTGCGTACTACACTTATCAAAGTTTGCAAAATTCAATTCGTCATAAAACCTTGAACTTTTGTGACAATGAAGTACTCGTGCATCTTGTAATTTTAAGCCGTCGGTCTTAGCTATGCTACCCTTGAGTCCAAATTGAAACACTGATAAATCTTCAAATGGCCCCTATTTCTGTACGGTGCGCCCTACACCTATCCGAGTTTGCAACATTCAAATGCTTGTAACTTCTAATTGGAGCGTTATGAACCTTGAAATTTTGTGACAATGAAGTACTGGTGCCTCTTGTCAATTTAAGCTATCGGTCTTAGCTATGCTACCCTTGGGTCCAGGTTGAAAAACTGATAAAACTTCCAATGGCCCCAGCTTCTATACGGAGCACTCTACACCTATGAATGTTTCCAAAATTCAAATGCTTGTAACTTTTTACTGGAGTTTCATAAAACCTTGAAACTTTGTGACAATAAAGTACTCGTCCCTCTTGTCAATTTAAGCTATCGGGCATAGCTTTGCTACCCTTAAGTTAAAAATGAAACACTGATAAAACTTCCAAAAACCCTAATTCCTATACTGTGCCTAAAACACATATCAAAGTTTGCAACATTCAAATGCTTGTATTATGTTTTTACTAGAGTTTCATAAAACCTTGAACCTTTGTGACAATAAAGTACTCGTGTCTCTTGTCAATTTAAGCTATCGGCCATAGCTATGCTACCTTTGAGTCCAAATTGAAACACTGATACGTCATACATTGCGTTCCAGAGTGTTGGGCCCAGCACCGAACCCTGGGGGATACCGTCAGTTACTCTGTACGTTTTCACGCCATCGTCCGTGTCAGAAAACAGGACTCTGTTGTCAAAGTAGCTCGCTATAATTCGCTGTAGATATACCGCCACCGCGAAACTTTTAAATGCGCTTATAATCTGGGGCCAGCTTGCGGAGTTGAATGCGTTTTTAATATCCAACGTCACTGTTATCTGCGATGCGTTGCGTGATGAGAAGCACTTCCTGTGTGGTAACTTCAGGGATATCATCCATGTGCAATTGCTGTCCCTGGTAAAGTGTGGCTTCTTCTTGGCGAGGGAATAGAGTGCATACCACCTCTCGGATGAGAGTCGGCGCCCAGGTGAAACCACGTTCTGCTCCTGCATTTTACTGTGCGGAGTTGAATTGCCCATTGTCCCTATCGCCGATTTTTGAGTCATCAGACGTCCAGGAATATTCGTCGATGCTTTCGTATGGCTCTGATAGTAGCGCAATATCTACGCTGTGCTCCTGCATGGTTTTCCGCAAGAGGTCTTGAGCGGCCGCACAATGATTGAGGTTGAGCTGAATATTTCTCATGCTCGTCTCTTATTTATTGCCTCCTGGTACTGTGGGCACCTTGTACTACCTGCAACGTGTGTTCCTTTGCATAGTACACACATTGCTGGATTTTTGCATGAGGCTGCAATGTGACCACTTTCGCCACACCTTCTGCACATTCCCGTTCGATCCGTCTGCTTGCAAGATGCTGCAACATGATCAATTCCCCAGCACCTCAAGCATCTAGTTGGAGATATGAACTCCGACACTCGGCAGCTAGCCCATCCGACTCGTAAGTGCTTCAATTTCATTACCTTATTAGCGTCCTCGGCTGGTAACGTTATATAAGCAGTCTGTGTCCCACCGTATGTGTTCCTCATACTCCTTATTGCGGATTCATCTGGCCTACGAATTCTCGCCTGTTCTTCTAGTGCGTCCAGCAGCTCTTCTTTAGTGCTGATTTCAGTGACCAGACCTTTGCACTGTACTGTGATCATGTGAGTTCTCACTTGCACTCTCGCTGCAGCTTTCAAGACTCCCTCGATGGCTGTTTGGAGTGAGACTGTGGTTACCTCCTTCATACGGTTCAGCTCTAGGAGTAACTCTCCTCTTCTTCGTCCATCGTATCGTCCGTACCTCTTTTCCCAGCGCCTCTAGTTCCGTACTAGTTTTCACCGCCCGAAAAATGTTTGCATACGAATTATTTTCTCCTTTAGTGGCAATAATAATTACATCTGTCCTTGGTTTAATTACCTAAAGCTTCTGCCTGCTTTGCTTTCTTACCACCTTTGTCCATGCTTCCTTGTCGGCTACAACTTCGGGATAACCACCGCTTCCACAAGCATCTGTTTTTTTGTTCTGGTGACTTGCCTTTTCCGTACTCATTAGAACTAGATTTTGTTCTAATCCGTTTAGCAGATGGTGTGGCAGTACTTGCCTGATTCTCGTGTGTTCTTGTTGCAGCTGTGGTCCTTGAAATAACTCCTAAACCTGGCCGCTTCTCCTCCTTATCCAACTGTATCATCGCTTCGGTATGTACACGTTTGATAATACTGCACCATCTTATAATCTCCTTGTTTCTTTGTGAGTTGCAGTATCGCATTAGCTCATCGATTTCTCGCCCAAGTGCCTTCAACGGTCCTGCCATCTTATGTGGGACCTTCTCCAACGATGCCTCTGTTGTGGGTGACCGATTTTTTGTTATCGACATAACCGGCAGTATCTACTGTCAGCTTCTCCTGTACCTCGGATTCCAACCACCTAGTTGGTGTCTCCGTCAGCACATTGCTGGCTAGTGGGGTCAGACCCGTGCATGCTGTCTATTGCCTTTCCCAGGCGAGATATTTGCCGATTTCGGGATTCCAGTATCGCGGTCTCTCGGGCAATCAGCCGTATTCAACGGGGAGCGCATGAACCTTGCACTATCTTGGAAAGGTAACGGGTAATTCTCATTGTCATTTTTTGTTTGGTTTGCTTCAGTCGTCTTTGAATTTACAGAATTAATCATTCCGATTGGGTCCCTCCTGGAAGCCGCTATCCTTATCCGAATGTGCAGTCGCGTTAATAACCCCGTGGTTATCTATGCTATTTAAAGCAGGGAGGCCAACGCGAGGGTTAACGCAAGACCTTATGGGTACCTGCGTACAGAGCCAGGTTCGCGCGAATAGGGAGCAAGCTCAACCTAACCGGCACCACCAACCCAATGGCGACGGATCAAGAACGCCAAGGTTTTACCGGGACAGGGGCAACTGCTGCAATATATGGACCGCCGTTTCACTGGGTTTTCACTCCACACCTACTAAGAGGCCAGTCACAGCAGCCACTAGCTCAAACCATCATCTCCGAAATATGTTCCAGTGCCATTATTACCAAGATCCTACTGGGCTCAGATCGTGGTTGTAGACAACGTTTGTCCCAGGATGTCTCTCAATAGAGGATGAAGGATGATATCCCACGTCAGTCCATCGATGATCCCTCGTTGTCCACCAGTGCTCAAACAGCCGCACCTCCGGGGTCATCGCTGAATGAATCGTCGCTCACTCTGGCTAATATTCAGCTGATGCTGGTATACCATTGCCCGGGGTCGCCACGAGGAGGCAGTGAGTCTTGTTGGAGAAGTTCTCTGTAAGGATCGCCCTGGCCCCTTCCTAGAGGCAGTCAGCAACTTCCTTTACCTTAAGATTAGTCTCCCTGACCCCAAACTACTCGTGCCTCTTGTCAATTTAAGCTATCGGTCATAGCTATGCTACCCTTGAGTCCAAAATGAAACTCTGATAAAACTTCAAATGGCCCTAACTTGTATACGGAGCGCCCTACACCTATGAAAGTTTGCAACATTCAAATGCTTGTAACTTCTAACTGGAGCGTCATAAAACCTTGAAATTTTGGCAATGAAGTACTTGTGCATCCTGTCAATTTAAGCTATCGGTCATAGCTATTCTACACTTAAGTCCAAATTGAAACACATATATAAAACTTCCAATGGCCCTAATTTCTGTACGGTGCCTTACACTTATGAAAGTTTGCAACATTCAAATGCTTGTAACTTCTAACTGGAGCGTCATAAAACCTTGAAATTTTGACAATGAAGTACTTGTGCATCCTGTCAATTTAAGCTATCGGTCATAGCTATTCTACACTTAAGTCCAAATTGAAACACATATATAAAACTTCCAATGGCCCTAATTTCTGTACGGTGCCTACTACACCTATCAAAATTTGCAACATTCAAATGCTTGCAACTTTTTACTGGAGTGTCATAATACCTTGAAATTTTGGGACAATTAACTACTCTTGCCAATTTAAGCTATCGGTCATAGCTATGCTACCTTTGAGTCCAAAATGAAACACTGATAAAACTTCAAACCTACACCTATGAAAGTTAGCTACATTCAAATGGTTGTATGTTCTAACTGGAGCGTCATAAAACCTTGAAATTTTATGACAATGAAGTACCCCTGCCTCTTGTCAATTTAAGCTATCGGTCGATTATAGCTATGCCACCCTTGAGTCCAAATTGAAACACTTATAAAACTTCCAATGGCCCTAACTTCTATACGGTGCGCTATATACCTCTCAAAGTTTGCAACAATCAAATGCTTGTAACTTTTTACTGGAGCGGCATAAAACCTTCAAATTTTGTGTCAATTAACTTCACTTGCCAATTTAAACTATAGGTCATAGCTTTGATACCCTTGAGTCCAAAATGAAACACTGATAAAGCTTCAAATGGTCCTACTTTCTGTACGATGCGGTCTACTCCTATTAAAGTTTGCAACATTCAAATGCTTGTAACTTTTTACTGGAGCGTCATAGGACCTTGAAATTTTGTGACAATAAAATACTCGTGCCTCTTGTAAATTTAAGCTATCGGTCTTAGCTATGCTACCTTTGAGTCCAAAATGAAACTCTGATAAAGCTTCCAATGGCCCTAAATTCTATACGATGCGTACTACACCTATCAAAATTTGCAAACATTCAAATGCTTGTAACTTTTTACTTGAGACGCATAAAACCTTGAAATTTTGTTGCAATTAAGTACTTTTGTCAATTTAAACTATCGGTCATAGCTATGATACCCTTTAGTCAAAAGTTAAACACTGATAAAACTTCAAATGGCCCTAATTTCTGTACTGTGCGCCCTACACCTATCAAATGCTTGTAACATCTAACTGGAGCGTCATAAAACCTTGAAATTTTGTGACAATGCAGTACTCGTTCCTCTTGTCAATTTAAGCTATCGGTCTTAGCTAGGCTACCCTTGAATCCAAATTGAAACACTGATAAATCTTCTAATGGCCCTAACTTCTATACGGTGCGTACTACACCTATAAAAGTTTGTAATATTCAACTGCTTGTAACTTTTTACTGGAGCGTTATAGAACCTTGAAACTTTGTGACAATAAAGTATTCGTGCCTCTTGTCAATTTCAGCTATCGGTCATAGCTATGCTACACTTAAGTCCAAATTGAAATTCTGATAAAACTTCAAATGACCCTAACTAGTATACGAAGCGCCCTACATCTATGAAAGTTTGCAACATTCAAATGGTTGTAACTTTTAACTGGAGCATCATAAAACCTTGCAATTTTGTGACAATGAAGTACCCCTGATTCTTGACAATTTAAGCTATCGGTCATAGCTATGCTGCACTTAAGTCCAAATTGAAACTCTGATAAAACTTCAAATGGCCCTAACTAGTATACGGAGCGCCCTACACCTATGAAAGTTTGCAACATTCAAATGGCAGTAACTTTTAACTGGAGCGTCATAAAACCTTGAAATTTTGTGACAATAAAGTACTCGTGCCTCTTGTCAATTTAAACCATCGGTCATAGCTATGCTACCCTTGAGTCCAAATTGAAACACTGATAAAACTTCAAACGGCCCTAATATCTGTACGGTGCGCCATACACCTATCAAAGTTTGCAACATTCAAATGCTTGTAACTTCTAACTGGAGCATCATAAAACCTAGAAAGTTTATGACACTGAAGTTCTCGTTCCTCTTGTCAATTTAAGCTGTCGGTCTTAGATATGCTACCTTTGAGTCCAAAATGAAACTCTCATAAAACTTCAAGTAGCCCTAATTTCTATGTGGTGCGTCCCACTCCTATGAAAGTCTGCAAAATTCAAATGCTTGTAACTTTTTACTGGAGCGTCATAGAACCTTGAAATTTTGTGACAAATAAAGTACTCGTGCCTTTTGTCAATTTAAGCTATCGGTCTTAGCTATGCTACCTTTGAGTCCAAAATGAAATTCTGGTAAAACTTCAAATGGCCCTAAATTGTATACGGAGCGCGCTGCACCTATGAGAGTTTGCAACATTCAAATGCTTATAACTTCTAACTGGAGCGTCATAAAACCTAGAAATTTTATGACACTGAAGTACTCGTGCATCTTGTCAATTTAAGCTATAGGTCACAGCTATGCTACACTTAAGTTAAAATTGAAACACTTATAAAACTTCCAATGGCCCTATTTTCTATACTGTGCGCTCTATACCTCTCAAAGTTTGCAAGATTCAAAAGCTTGTATCTTTTTACTGGAGCGGCATAAAACCTTAAAATTTTGTGTCAATTAACTTCTCTTGCCAATTTAAACTATCGGTCATAGCTTTGATACCCTTCCGTCCAAATTGAAACTCCGATAAAACTTCAAATGGTCCTAATTTCTGTACGATGCGCCCTACATCTATTAAAGTTTGCAACATTCAAATGATTGTAACTTTTTACTGGAGCGTCATAGAACCTTGTAATTTTGTGAGAATAAAGTACTCGTGCCTTTTGTCAATTTAAGCTATCGGTCTTAGCTATGCTACCTTTGAGTCCAAAATGAAACTCTGGCAAATCTTCAAATGGCCCTAAATTGTATACGGAGCGCCCTGCACCTATGAGACTTTGCAACATTGAAATGCTTGTAACTTCTAACTGTAACGTCAAAAAACCTAGAAATTTTATGACACTGAAGTACTCGTGCATCTTGTCAATTTAAGCTATAGGTCATAGCAATGCTACACTTAAGTTAAAATTGAAACACTGAGGAATCTTCAAAACTCCCCTTATGCTATACGCTGCATCTTACACCCATCAAAGTTTGGAACATACAAATGGTTGTAACTTTTTACTAGAGCGTCATAAAACATTGAAATTTTGTGACAATAAAGGACTCCTTTCAATCTAAGTTATCGGTCATAATTATGCTACCTTTGAGTACAAATTGAAACACTGATAAAACTTCAAATGGCCGTAACTAGTATACGGAGCGCCCTACACCTATCAAAGTTTGCAATATTTAAATGGTTGTAACTTCTAACTGGAGCGTCATAAAACCTTGAAATTTTTGGCAATGAAGTCCTCGTGCCTCTTGTCAATTTAAGCTATCGGTCATAGCTACACTTAAGTCCAAATTGAAACACTGATAAAACTTCAAATGGCCGTAACTAGTATACGGAGCGCCCTACACCTATGAAAGTATGTAACATTCAAAAGCTTGTAACTTTTTACTGGAGCGTTATAGTACCTTGAAATTTTGTGACAATAAAGTACTCGTGCCTCTTGTCAATTTAAGCCATCGGCCATAGCTATGCTACCCTTGAGTCCAAAATGAAACACTGATAAAACTTCTAATGGCCCTAACTTCTATACTGTGCGTACTACACCTATAAAAGTTTGCAATATTAGACTGCTTGTAACTTTTTACTGGAGCGTCATAGAACCTTGAAATTTTGTGACAATAAACTACTCTTGTAAATTTAAGCTATCGGTCATAGCTATGCTGCCCTTGAGTCCAAAATGAAACTCTGATAAAACTTCAAATGGCCCTAACTTGTATACGGAACGCCCTACACCTATGAATGTTTGCAACAATCAAATGCTTGTAACTTCTAACTGGAGCGACATAAAACCTTGAAATTTTGTGAGAATAAAGTACTCGTGCATCCTGTCAATTTAAGCTTTAGGTCATAGCTATGCTACACTTAAGTCCAAATTGAAACACTGATGAATCGTCAAATGCCCTATCTGTTATACGCTGCGTCCTACACCTAACAAAGTGTGCAACATTCAAATGCTTGTAACTTTTTACTGGAGTGTTTTAAAACCTTGAAATTTTGTGACAATAAAGTACTCGTGCTCCTTGACAATTAAAACTATCGATCATAGCTATGATACCCTAGAGTCCAAAATGAAACACTGATAAAACTACCAACGGCTCTAACTTCTATACAATGCGTACTATACATATCAAATTAATGGAGTGGCATAAAACCTTAAAATTTTGTGTCAATTAACTTCTCTTGCCAATTTAAATTATCGGTAATAGCTTTGAGTCCAAAATGAAACACTGATAAAACTTCAAATGGTCCTAATTTCTCTACGATGCGACCTATTAAAGTTTGCAACCTTCAAATGCTTGTAACTTATTACTGGAGCGTCATAGAACCTTCAAATTTTGGGACAATAAACTACTCTTATAAATTTAAGCTGTCGGTCTTAGCTATGCTACTTTGAGTCCAAAATGAAACTCTGCTAAAACTTCAAATGGCCCTAACTTGTATACGGAGCGCCCTACAGCTATGAAAGTTTGCAACATTCAAATGCTTGTAACACCTAACTGGAGCGTCATAAAACCTTTAAATTTTATGACAATGAAGTACTCGTGCATCCTGCCAATTTAAGTTATAGGTGATAGCTATGCTACACTTAAGTTAAAATTGAAATACTGAGGAATCTTCAAAAGGCCCTATATGCTATACGCTGCTTCCTAGACCTATCAAAGTTTGCAACATACAAATGGTTGTAAATTTTCACTAGAGCGTCATAAAACATTGAAATTTTGTGACAATAAAATACCCCTTTCAATTTAAGCTATCGGTCAGAATTATGCTACCCTTGAGTACAAATTGAAACACTGATAAAACTTCCAATGGCCCTAACTTATATACGATGCGTACTACACCTATAAAATTTTGCAAACATTCAAATGCTTGTAACTATTTACTAGAGCGTCATAAAACCTTGAAATTTTGTGACAGTGAAGGACTCGTGTCTCTTGTCAATTTAAGTTATCGATCTTAGCTATGCTACCCTTGATTTCAAATTGAAACACTGATAAAACTTCTAATGGCCCTAACTTCTATACTGTGCGTACTACACCTATAAAAGTTTGCAATATTAGACTGCTTGTAACTTTTTACTGGAGCGTTATAGTACCTTGAAATTTTGTGACAATAAAGTACTCGTGCCACTTGTCAATTTAAGCTATCGGTCATAGCTATGCTACACTTAAGTCCAAATTGAAACTCTGATAAAACTTCAAATGGCCGTAACTAGTATACGGAGCGCCCCACACCTATGAAAGTATGCAACATTCAAATGCTTGTAACATCTATCTGGAGCGTCATAGAACCTTGAAATTTTTGGCAATGAAGTCCTCGTGCCTCTTGTCAATTTAAGCTATCGGTCATAGCTATGCTACCCTTGAGTCCAAATTGAAACAGTGATAAAACTTCAAACGGCCCTAATATATGTACAGTAAGCCCTACACCTATCAAAGTTTGCAACATTAAAATGCTTGTAACTTCTACCTGGAACTTCATAAAACCTTGAAATTTTGGGATAATAAACTACTCTTGTCAATTTAATGTATCGGTCGTAGCTATGCTAGCCTTGAGTCGAAATTGAAACTCTGATAAAACTTCCAATAGCCCAAATTCCTGTACGGTCCGTACTACAACAATGAAAGCTTGCAACATTCAAATGCTTGTAACTTTTTTATGGAGTTTCATAAAACCTTGAAATTTTGTGACAATAAAGTACTCGTGCCTCTTGTCAATTTAAGTTATCGGTCATAGCTATGCTACCCGTAAGTCCAAAATGAAACATTGATAAAACTACAAATGGCCTTAACTTTTATACTGTGCATACTACATCTATGAAAGTTTGCAACTTTCAAATGCTTGTAACTTCTAACTGGAGCGTCATAAAACCTTAAAATTTTGTGACAATTAACTTCTCTTGTCAATTTAAACTCTCGGTCATAGCTTTTATACCCTTTAGTCCAAAATGAAACACTGATAAAACTTCAAATGTCCCAAATTTCTGTACGATGCGCCCTAAACCAATTAAAGTTTGCAACATTCAAATGCTTGTAACTTCTAACATGAGCGTCATTAAACCTTGAAATTTTGTGACAATAAACTTCTCGTGTCTCTTGTCAATTTAAGCTATCGGTCAGAGCTTGACAATAAATTACCCTTTTCAATTTTAGCTATCGTTCATTGTTATGCTACCCTTGAGTCAAAATTGACACATTGATAAAACTTCCAATTGCCCTAATTTCTTTACGGTGCGTGCTACACCTATCAAAATTTGCAACATTCAAATGCTTGTAACATTTTACTGGAGATGCATAAAACCTTGAAATTTTGTGGCAATTAAGTTCCCTTGTCAATTTAAGCCATCGGTCATAGCTATGCTACACTTAAGTCCAAATTGAAACACTTATAAAACTTCGAATTGCCCTAACTTCTATACGGTGCGCTCTATACCCTTCAAAGTTTGCAACATTCAAATGCTTGTAACTTTTTACTGCAGTGTTATAAACCCTGTAAATTTTGTGACAATAAAGTACTCGTGTCTCTTGTCAATTTAAGTTATCGATCATAGATATGCTACACTTGAGTCCAAAATGAAACACTGATAAAACTTCAAATGGCCCTAAATTGTATACGGATTGCCCAACACCTATGAAATTTTGCAACAATCAAATGCTTGTAACTTCTAACTGGAGTGACATAAAACTATGAAATTTTGTGACAAGGAAATACTCGTGCATCTTGTCAGTTTAAACTATAGGTCATAGCTCTGCTACCCTTAAGTGCAAATTGAAACACTGATGAATCTTCAAATGGCCCTAACTGTTATACGCAGCGTCCTACACCTATCAAACTTTGCAACATACAAATGGTTGTAACATTTTAATGGAGCATCATAAAACTTTAAAATTTTGTGACAATAAATTACTCTTTTCAATTTAAGCTATCGGTCATAGTTATGCTACCTATAGTTAGGCCCTATCTGTTATACGCTGCGTCCTACACCTATCAAAGTTTGCAACATTCAAATGCTTGTAACATCTATCTGGAGCGTCATAAAACCTTGAAAATTTGTGGCAATTAAGAACTCATCTTAATTTAAACTATCGGTCATAGCTATGATACCCTTGAGTCAAAAATGAAACACTGATAAAATTTCCAGTAGCTCTAACTTCTGTTCGGTGCGCTCTACACGTATAAAAGTTTGCAACATTCAAATGCTTGTAGCTTTTTGCTGGAGCGGCATTAAACCTTGTAATTTTGTGACAATAAAGTTCGTGTGTCTTTTGTCAATTTAAGCTATCGGTCTTAGCTATCCTACCTTTGAGTCCAAAATGAAACTCTGATAAAACTTCAAATGGCCCTAACTTCTGTACGGTGCGCTCTATACCTATCAAAGTTTGCAACATTCAAATGCTTGCAACTTTTTACTGGAGTGTCATAATACCTTGAAATTTTGGGACAATAAACTACTCTTGCCAATTGAAGCTATCGGTCATAGCTATGCTACCTTGGAGTCCAAAATGAAACTCTGATAAAACTTCAAATATCCCTAATTTCTATACGGTGCGCTCTACACCTATAAAAGTTTGCAACATTCAAATGCTTCCAACTTTTTACTGGAGTGGCATAAAACCTTAAAATTTTGTGTCAATTAACTTCTCTTGTCAATTTAAACTATCGGTCACATCTTCGATACCCTTCAGTCCAAAATGAAACACTGATAAAACTTCAAATGGTCCTAATTTCTGAACGATGCGAACTACATATATTAAAGTTTGCAACATTCACATGATTGTAACTTTTTACTGGAGCATCATAGAACGTTGAAATTTTGTGAGAATAAAGTACTCGTGCCTTTTGTCAATTTAAGCTATCGGTCTTAGCTATGCTACCTTTGAGTCCAAAATGAAACTCTGGCAAATCTTCAAATGGCCCTAAATTGTATACGGAGCGCCCTGCACCTATAAGAGTTTGCAACATTCAAATGCTTGTAACTTCTAACTGGACCATCATAAAACCTAGAAATTTTAGGACACTAAAGTACTCGTGCATCTTGTCAATTTAAGCTATAGGTCATAGCTATGCTACACTTAAGTTAAAATTGAAACACTGAGGAATCTTCAAAAGTCCCTTTATGCTATTCGCTGCATACTACACCCATCAAAGTTTGGAACATACAAGTGGTTGTAACTTTTTACTAGAGCGTCATAAACCATTGAAATTTTGTGACAATAAAGGACTCCTTTCAATTTAAGTTATCGGTCATAATTATGCTACCTTTGAGGACAAATTGAAACACTGATAAAACTTCCAATGGCCCTAACTTGTATACGGAGCGCCCTGCACCTATGAGAGTTTGCAACATTCAAATGGTTGTAACATCTAACTGGAGCATCATAAAACCTCGAAATTTTGTGACAATGCAGTACCCCTTCCTCTTGTCAATTTAAGCTATCGGTCGGTCATAGCTATGCTACACTTAAGTCCAAATTGAAACACTTATAAAACTTCCAATGGCCCTAATTTATATACGTTGCGCTCTACACCTATCAAAGTTTGCAACATTCAAATGCTTGTAACTTTTTACTGGAGTGTTATAAAACCTTGAAATTTTGTGACAATAAAGTACTCGTGCTCCTTGACGATTAAAACTATCGATCATAGCTACCTCGATCATTGATACCCTAGAGTCCAAAATGAAACACTGATAAAACTTCCGACGGCCCTAACTTCTATACAATGCGTACTATACATATCAAATTAATGGAGCGGCATAAAACCTTCAAATTTTGTGTCAATTAACTTCTCTTGCCAATTTAAACTATCGGTCATAGCTTTGATACCCTTGAGTCCAAAATGAAACACTGATAAAACTTCAAATGGTCCTAATTTCTCTACGATGCGACCTATTAAAGTTTGCAACATTCAAATGCTTGTAACTTTTTACTGGCGCGTCATAGAACCTTGAAATTTTGTGACAATAAAGTACTCGTGCTTCTTGCAACTTTAAGCTATCGGTCTTAGCTATGCTACTTTGAGTCTAAAATGAATATATGATAAAAGTTCAAATGGCCCTAACTTGTATACGGAACGCCCTACACCTATGAATGTTTGCAACAATCAAATGCTTGTAACTTCTAACTGGAGCGACATAAAACCTTGAAATTTTGTGACAATGAAGTACTCGTGCATCCTGCCAATTTAAGTTTTAGGTTATAGCTATGCTACACTTAAGTCCAAATTGAAACACTGATGAATCTTCAAATGGCCCTATCTGTTATACGTTGTGTCCTACACCTATCAAAGTTTGCAACATACAAATGGTTGTAACTTTTTACTAGAGCGTCATAAAACATTGAAATTTTGTGACAATAAAATACTCCTTTCACTTTAAGCTATCGGTCAGAATTATTCTACCCTTGAGTACAAATTGAAACACTGATAAAACTTCCAATTGCCCTAAATTCTATACGATGCGTCCTACACCTTTCAAATTTTGCAAACCTTCAAATGCTTGTAACTTTTTACTAGAGCGTCATAAAACCTTGAAATTTTGTGACAGTGAAGGACTCGTGCCTCTTGTCAATTTAAGTTATCGATCTTAGCTATGCTACCCTTGCATCCACATTGAAACACTGATAAAACTTCTAATGGCCCTAACTTCTATACGGTGCGTACTACACCTTTAAAGTTTGCAATATTAGACTGCTTGTAACTTTTTACTGGCGCGTCGTAGAACCTTGAAATTTTGTGACAATGAAGTACCCCTGCCCCTTGTCAATTTAAGCTATCGGTTGGTCATAGCTATGCTACACTTGAGTACAAATTGAAACAGAAATTTAGTGGCAGTAAGGTACTCGTGCCTCTTCTCAATTTTAGCAATCGGTCATAGCTATGCTACTTTTGATTTCAAAATGAAACACTGATAAAACTTTAAATCGCCCTAACTTATATACTGTGCATCCTACACCTAACAAAGTTTGCATGATTTAAATGGTTGTAACTTTTTAATGGAGCTATCGCTCAAAGTCCAAAAAGAACACTGATCAAATTTCAAATGGCCCTAACCTCTATATGGTGCGTCCTACATCTATCAAAGTTTGCAACATTCAAAAGCTTGTAACTTTTTATTGGAGCGTTATAAAACTTTGAAGTTTTGTGACAATAAAGTATTCTTGTCAGTTTAATCTATCGGTCATAGCTATGCTATCCTTGAGTCCGGAATTAAACACTGATAAAACTTCAAATGGCTAAGTTCTATAAGGTGCGTCCCACACCTATCAAAGTTTGCGACATTCAAATGCTGGTAAATTTTTACTGGAGCGTCATAAAACCTTGAAATATTGTGACAATAAAGTACTCTTGTTAATTTAAGTTATCGGCCATGGCCAACCCCAAAGAGACAACGTTCGGCTGAAGAGGCGGGTGAGGTCGCTAAAAGACAAAAAGTCGGCGGCCAGAAATACACATCCTACAGCGAAGTTGTCAAAGGTGGGGTTGAGATGCTGGCCTGCATTGACCGGAAGGAGGAGGAAGGGGTTAATTGACAGGGGGAAGTACACGTGCCCACTGTCAATTAAGCCATCGGTCATAGCTATGCTAACCTTAAGTCCAAAATGATACAGTGATGAATCTTCAAATGGCCCTATACGCTGCGTCCTACACCTATCAAAGTTTGCAACATACAAATAACTTGTCCGGGTAGTTTATTGTCACAAAAATTCAAGGTTTTATGACACTACAGTAAAAAGGTACAAGCATTTGAATGTTGCAGACTTTGATAGGTGTAGGACGCACCGTATAGAAGTTAGGGCCATTTGAAGTTTTATCAGTAATTTATTTTGAACTCAAGGGTAGCATGGCTATGACCGATAGCTTAAATTGACAAGAAGACATTATTGTCACAAGATTTCAAGGTTTTATGGCGCTTCAGTAAAAATTACAAGCATTTAAATATCGCAAACTTTGATAGCTCTAGGACGCACCGTACAGAAGCTAGGGCATTTAGAAGTTTTATCAATGTTTCATTTTGGACTCAAGGGTAGCATAGCCATGACTGAAAGCTTAAATTTACAAAAGGCACGAGTACTTTATTGTCTAGGGCTTTATTGATAGGTGTAGGAGGTACCGTATAGAATTAAGGGCCATTTGACGTTTTTTCAGTGTTTCAGTTTGGACGCAACAGTAGAACAGCTATGACCGATAGCTTAAACTGACAAGAATCACGAGAACTTTATTGTCACAAAATTTCAAGGTTTTATGAGGCTCCAATAAAAAGTTACAAGCATTTGAAAGCTACCTACGGCGCTCGAAGGCTAAAGACTCGTTTCAATATTTGTTCATTGTATATTCGATGGCTCGTCCTGCCAAACCGGGCATTAAGTGGCAGCGTGTAATATGATTGGTTTCTACTCCCGTCTCTTTGTGAACTATTTATTTTGCATTTGGTTGCACTCTTGCATTTTGTGCTTTTTTTTTTGTCCTTTCGTCTGCTTCGAAGAATGCAAAGTGCGCAATTTTCACGGATACTTTAGTCAGTCGCAATGGACAGATTTGTACAATACAGTATTATTTTTCCTACCTTAAGCATATTTACAAGAATTTTGCATTCGGTTGCACTAATCCTTTAAGCTCATTCAATCGATTCGTTTCCATTAGATTCAGCCATCTGTGAGTATGCCAAATGGACGGCAGTCGACTCCAAAGGGCGTTTGAGCAAACTTTGTTAGGTGTAGGACGCACCATATAGAAGTTTTATCAGTATTTCATTTTGAACTTAAGGGTAATATGGCTATGACCGATAACTTAAATTGACAAGATGACTTTATTGTCACAAAATATCAATGTTTTATGACGTTCAGTAAAAAGTTACTAGGAGTAGGCTGTACCGTACAGAAGTTAGGGCCATGTGAAAATTTATCAGGGTTCCATTTTGGACTCAAGGATAGCATGGCTATGTCCCATAGTTTAAAGTGACAAAAGTACTTAATTGTCACCAAATTTGAAGATTTCATGACACTCCAGTAAAAAGTTTCAAGCATTGGAATGTTGTAGGACGCACCGTATAAAAGTTAGGGCCATTTGAAGTTTTATCAGTATTTCAGTTTGAACTGATCGGTAGCATGGCCATGGCCGATAACTTAAATTAACAAGAGTACTTTATTGTCACAATATTTCAAGGTTTTATGACGCTCCAGTAAAAATTTACCAGCATTTGAATGTCGCAAACTTTGATAGGTGTGGGACGCACCTTATAGAACTTAGGGCCATTTGAAGTTTTATCAGTGTTTAATTCCGGACTCAAGGATAGCATAGCTATGACCGATAGATTAAACTGACAAGAATACTTTATTGTCACAAAACTTCAAGGTTTTATAACGCTCCGATAAATAGTTACAAGCTTTTGAATGTTGCAAACTTTGATAGTTGTAGGACGCACCATATAGAGGTTAGGGCCATTTGAAATTTGATCAGTGTTCTTTTTGGACTTTGAGCGATAGCTCCATTAAAAAGTTACAACCATTTAAATCATGCAAACTTTGTTAGGTGTAGGATGCACAGTATATAAGTTAGGGCGATTTAAAGTTTTATCAGTGTTTCATTTTGAAGTCAAAGGTAGCATAGCTATGACCGATTGCTTAAATTGAGAAGAGGCACGAGTACCTTACTGCCACTAAATTTCAAGGTTTTATGATGCTCCTCTAAAAAGCTAATATTGCCGGTATGAACAGCGGATGTAATTTCCCATACAGTAAGTCATCAACGATGGCCAAGTCCAGGCTTTGTCGACTTTGCAGATTCTTTAGCTGGTCAGTGAAGATATTTTCCAAGGTAATGAGCTGCGATAGATTCGCGTTAGGCTCTACAAGGAGTCGTCTTAGCATTCTGATTGCAGACTGTAAATGCTCAATGTTTGTGAATTTTTCATTTACAGCATTATTCAGATCCGTGTCTTCCGCCCAAGGTCTTCTTGGCTCAAAGTTCTTGCACGTGGGTATATATTTCATCGGCATGTTTGTGGCCCATCGTTCCAATCGCAAATTTTTATAGTTCCTCGCCAACATCCACTAATGACGTCTTTCTGTTAGTGTTTTTTAGTAGATTTGCAGTGACATGGCTTTCGCAATTTTTGCTAGTTCCCACCATCATCGACTCTGTTTCTTTTACTGACATTTTGCATCTTAGTCTGTGAGCATCTCGATCGACCGAGTTCCCCCATAACTCGTGAGTTTGCAATTGTAACATTTGTAGTTGCTCCAGTATAGGCTCTAGCTTAGTCCTGAGTAACTCTGACATTCATCCTTAGAGAACCACGCTTCATTTAGGGATTCCAGCACGACCTCCGTTTCCTCCAGTTGCTCAGTGCATATTGGTAATGCATTAATCTAACGTCTAAGCTGAAATGTATAATTTATTATATTACAACATACATATGTGGATTTGTTTTCAGCTATAGTTTTGTTTTTATATATTTCTGACATCTTTTCCTTTCAATTACAAAAGATTTTACTTAATGTTTATATAATAATATACGTTAGGAAAGAGGAGTGCAATCTTTAAACCGTGTAATACATACGTTTTGTACAATTACATACCCTGGATTATAGGTACTATTTTTATAAATCTATTATCTTTATTCATTTCTTTAAGTGCTCACAATTTGAGTTTTTTGTTTTTTATTTCCTGTGAAATTGCTTGGGTCAGGGTATTTGACATTGTGAGCGAGTTGAACCATATTCGCAGTTCATTATTAACTCATTTGTCTAATAGTTAACAGCATGAACGGCAACTTATCGAACCTCGAGGGATGCATCTTGGAGCATTGGCTGGTCCTGAGGGTGTTGCAGAAGAATAAGGTGCACCTGTTGTGGTATGATGTCCTTGCTCGTTTGGCGGGGGACGTCCTGTCGCGGTTCCTTTGGGCGCGTGGCTGAAAACTTTAAATCCCTAACGTTAAACTGAAACACTTTACACTTTGAAGATTGAAATCACAAGAGGTTTATTCTTACGAAACCTAGATCTTATATACTATTTCTTTACATCTGTCTCAGTCTGTGAACTGACCTTTCTGGTGTTCCAGTTCCACACCTGCTAATTGGTGTCAGTTGGTCAAGCCAACCGACCTACTTCAAAAGTGGCGACGGTGCATTACGCTGCCCTCGTCGACTCGACTGCGGAACTGTAATACCCTAAAAGTTCACATAGTAATATTTCACAAACCATTTTAGCTTAAAATACTTAAACCCTAAAAGTATGTCTTATTGTTAAGCAATTTTAGCACATGCTAATCCAACAGAGTGTGGCATCTATTAGGAGTCGATGCTGTGAGTCAACTACACGTAGGTAGCTTGGTTCTAACTCACAACATCCCTCCCCTCTTTCTAAAAGAAGTTAGTGCAACTAACTTCTAATGAGTGTTTACAATCATTTCTGCACTTTAAACAATCTGTGCATTTTCTTAAACCTACAATACATATGTATAATTTCTTTTTTTTCAAATTCGCCTTATTTCTATATTTTGGGTTCTTTTTATTTCCTTTTTTTATTATTGTTTTTTTTTCTTTTCTTATTTTTGTGCTTTAATTTTTTTTCTTTTCTCTCTTGTTTTATCTTGTTCTTTTATTATATTTTTTCATTCTCTTTCTTTTTGTTCTATTCCCCTTTTTTATGCTTGGTCGTTCATCGACTCTTTTCTCACTGGCGTATATACAAACAAAATTACAAACTAATTACATATTTAGCTACGCTTCTTATAAATACGGTCCTCTGCAATTGTTGGTCCTGGTAACGTCCGTCCTGCGAGAGTGAAGTCCCTCGATGAACTCTGCATATCCCTCCCTTCTTTCTGGATCGGTACGTACAAAGATGCTATAGGTTGGTGATCTGGTTTGCCATTAAAACTTTGCTTTTAGTGGCCTTCTTAGTTCCATTTATATAGCGTGCCACACGGCTGTAGGTGGTACTGCCTCTGCTTATATTATTCAACTTGTAAAAATCATTTGGAATACATGAGAGATTACAATACACCTTCCTACTTCGCAACAATGCGTTTTATGGTGGAAGTGTTTCTCTTGAGCTTCCTCATAATGGTATTTGACATCGTTTGGCTTTGATGTGGAGACAATCGGTATTTTTCTGAGATACACGTTTAATGATGTAACTTGTGTACTCTGGTCGGTTACCAGTCTCTGTGTCCTCTTGTATTAAATCATATGTAAATCACATTTCATATGTTCATACCCTAGATTGGACATATAATTCAATGAAGCAATTAACTTCCGTGAGCCAAATCTCCTCTGCTTATTTTATTTGGTGGTGGTTTCAGTCACCCACCTTAAGCTTTTACCCATCTTCAACTTATCCAAAATCGATTCTGTTCAGATTGTGATACAATGGGTGGACATTGTAATATAAAATTGTCCAATTCAAAACATGACTCCGCAAGGAAACTTGCTTATTTTTCGTTACTTGTCAATTACTCATCCACAACGCGTTCAAATGCTGCGGCCATATGCCGTTTCGCAAAGAAAAGCAAATCCGTCACCATTCATCCCCAATCCAATATATTGGCATCCTTGCGGTCACAACCGGATTCCCAAACCTTGGATAGCTGCCAGAAATCCTTGATTTTCCAAAACACATCTTCCCGAATACTATGTTGGTCCCTTAGTCCGCACCGTATTCCAATATCCGTTCTTCCCGGAACTTCCTGCTTTGCTTCACATCATCAGAGCTATTTAGAGAACACCTATAATAATTTTCTTAATTTTCTAATATAAATTTTAGTTAATTTAATAGATGAATTTCAAAATTATATAATATTTAAATAAATACACTATATGTACTATATATACTCTTGGGTATAATTTTCTGATTTAGTATTATTTGTATTTTTTTTATTATTTAATTTTAATCTGAACTTTTACTCAGATTATAATTTTTTTAATCTTTAACTTTTCTTAAACATACGCTATTCCTGAATATATAAACAAAAAACAATATTGCTTTTTTTATAATTGAATGCTATATCATTCAATTTGCCGTCCACTCGTCTTCTCCCCTTACATAAGCGGATTCGCTACCGTATCCTGGAGGAAAAGAGGACTGGACTATGCGTTTTCATAGCCATATAGGGCATCAGTTTTGCTCTGATTAATTTTTCGTGCTCTTTTTCAACACGTAAGTTATCACTCATTTCAACTTTGAACCAATTCATTGGTCCTCCGACAAAAACCAGATTATACAAAATAATCCCGTTTCTGTCAAAACTTTGTCCATTGCATGACTATATCTTTCATCGCATACAATTACTCTTTATTTAAATTAACTTCTAGCCTGATATGTATATATCCATTAACGATCGTCTCTTCCTAGATCGTACATGGCAACATACATACATTCAAGGCACTATCTTATTAATTAACCTATACCCATATTCCTTAATTTTGCCTTTCTTCATTTAACTATACATTAAATTCCTAACTAATAAACAGTATTTATCTAACCCGCTGCAAAGTCTGCAACCTCATAAATTCTAATTACCCGTTTCTCCTAACTAGCATACTTACTTTTTTTTTAAATACACATTTGTACTTTCATTCTTTATCCCATACACATATGTATATACACATATATACTACTTCACCAGCAGCTCCGTCGCTTGGCGTTAACGCTCAAGCGTCAAAATTCAGAGCATACACTGCCGTATGTATGTACGTACATATTCGAAGTTTTATATTACTTACCCACGACTGTCTTATATTTTATTTGTAGCTGACACTTTTGCACTTTATTGGGATCATCAGCATTGTACACTGGCGCACATTTGCGCTTCAGATTTGCTGGCATGTTGAAATCAAACCCGTAGAGCGTCCTGAACGGAGTTTGCTTCGTTGATACATGTACCGTATTATTGTGTACATGCATTGCAGTGGTTAACTATTGATCCCAATTCGAGCCGTCTTCTTTGGCAAAACTGCGCAAGTACTCGGCCATAGGTCGATGACTACGTTCCAATGAGCCATTCGCCTGTGGATGATATGGTGTTAAGTGCAACTTCTTGATTCCCAGCATTTTACATGTTTCTGAGAACAGTTTCGATACAAAATTGGAACCATTGTCGGTTATCAAAACCTTAGGTATGTTGTATCGTGCTATTATTTCATCCAAGAATGCTTTGGCTACCGTACTTGCTTGCGCATCGGGTATAGCCACGCACGCCATATACTTTGAGAAATCAACTTGGAACGTCAAAATGTATTTATTTCCTGAAACTGTCTCAGGTAAAATACCTACAATATCCATATTAACTTTATCAAATGGCTGTTTCGGTGTGTCCGTTAATACCATTGGCATCTTTGTTAGCCTTGAACATTTGTTGGCCTGACATTTTGGACAACTCTTTATATATTTTTTAATGTCCTTTAGCATACCCTTCCATCCATATACTCGCCTAATTCTGTCATGAGTTTTCCAGAATCCCTGGTGTCCACCTAGTGGTGAATCATGGAAACCCTTTAACTCAACCTGGATATCCTTTATATCCTCCAGCCATTCCACACTACTGGCTCCTCGTTCATTAGCAGCGTCACCTGCATTGCTAACATTTCCTGTTGCATCAATTCTATCCTCTTGAATTCTCTCGGCCTTCTCCTTATCTGACCGAGCTTTGGCCCTCGTTTGCACTACTGATACCTTCTGTGCCTGAGGTACTCTACTAAGCGCAATCCGCACTTAGATTCTATTTCCCTGGTTTGTATATGATTTCAAAATCATACTCAGACAATTTATGTCTGAACCTGGCTAGCCTAGACGTTTGGTCTTTCAAATTGGCTATGCCTCTCAACGGCTGATGATCTGTGTATATTTTAAATGGGCGTCCTAGCAGATATGCCCTAAAATTCTTCGTAGCCCACACTATGGCTAGAAATTCCTTTTCTATTGTGGAGTATCTTTTCTCCGTATCGCTAAGCGCTCTGCTTGCGAATGCTATAGGTCGGTCATTACCGACTTCCCCTTGTGACAATACTGCCCCTAATGCTTCATTGCTAGCATCAATGGTCAAAAAAAAAGTTTGCTCAAAGTCGGGGTACGCCAAAATTGGTGGCGAGCTAATTATTTCCATTAGCCTCTCGAATGCTTGCTGACATCTCTCTGTCTATTCGAACTTTGCTTCTTTTCGTAGCAACTTATTAATTGGCAACGCAATTCCGGCTAGTCCTTCCACGAACTTTCTATAATAGTTCACTAGTCCTATAAATGCTTGCACTTCTTATCTGTTTCTTGGAACCGCTAAATTTCTAACGCATTCCACCTTCTGCGGGTCAGGCAGTACTCCTGCCTCTGAGCAACAATGGCCTAAATAAACCACCTCTCTTCGCAAAAATTGACACTTCTCCGTGTTCAATTTAAAATTGTGTTCTCGCAATTTCTGGAGCACCTTGCGCAAGCGTTGCGAATGCTGCTGCAAGTTCTTCCCAAAAATTACAATATCATCCAGATACACAAAACAATCTAACCCTTGTAAGCCTGTTAGCACATGGTTCATTAGCCGTTGGAAGGTAGCCGGTGCTCCTGTTAATCCAAACGGCATTCTATTGAACTCATAATGGCCTAAACCGGTGCTGAACGCGGTTTTCTGCTTATCTTGGGTATCCACTAGAACTTGGTGGTAGCCACTCGCTAAATAAAGCGTAGAAAAATATCTACTATGCCCCAATTGATGCAGAATCTCTTCTATCCTTGGTATTGGAAACACCTGCTTGATAGTGGCGTCATTCAATTTCCTAAAATCGACGACCATTCTCCACTTCTTCTGACCCTGAGCACCTCCCTTCTTTGGCACCAAAATTATTGGTGAATTCCAAGGCGAGATATGTGAAATTATTTTATCTTTTAGCATCCCTTCCACTTGCCTGTTTACCTCATCTTTGTGAGCCTGTGGCAATCTGAACTGTTTCTGGTTAGTTGGTGCTTGATCCACCCTAGTAGGTATTTCATGCTCTACCTCTGGTGTATATGTTAACTGGTCTCCTTCCAGCAAAAATATGTCATGGATTGACGCACAAATGGCTTCTATTGATGCCTTCTCTTCTGAATTTACGCTTGGGTCTAACTTTAGTGATTCTAGCACTCCCTCCATTCTTTTTCTTATATCTACCTGCTTAATTTGATTAACCGATCTATAATTCGGTTCTTTAAAATGATCATAACTAGTGAACTTGGGCCTACAATCCTTTTCCATCAGATAGTCCTTTTCTGAGGCGTTGAGTACACAAGCGTACCTTGTCAACGTGCGTTATGGTCTCCCCCATATATACGCCCTCCGCTAGCTGCTGCTTGTGTAAAACAACAGTCCTAAGTTTCGTATTTATTTACACGCATAGTAACTACTCTGGTTGACCTTGCATTTACTACCTCCATACAATTCTTAACCTTACTCACGGTTCCTTCCTGCCATGACTTTAATGGAAGAGTGAGGATTCTATTCTTATTATTATCGTAAAGCGCATCCAGTATGTTGCGGCCCCAAAGATTATCGCGGCCAATTATTCCATCAGCCGTATTCCATGTGCCCTATTCTGAGCGACCCCAATGTCCTAATGCACCCTCCAAACGCTCCGTTAAGCGTTCTTACGTCCATTTGATTAATGTCTAGCCCCTTTCGTAAAACACTAGATTTTACGAGGCTAGTGTCCGCCCCTGAATCTACTAATAGCACTAGCTTTCAACTCGCTGCTTCCTCGCAGGGTATCTCGATGGAGGCATCACCTATCCTGCTCATAGCGAAGCAATGTCCTTCTGTTCCCAACATGGACGCGTATCCACTTCCTAACTCTTCGTGATATTGGAGAGCCTCTTGCTCCTCCTTCTCCTGGACTGTAGTTCCTACATTACTAGTCCCACGTACTTCTGGCCTAATTATTACTTCCTTTCTTTTGGCTTTCCAGTCTACTGGCCTCAACTGGGCCGCTGGAAGTTTCCCTGGTTCCTTTGTTGGGATTGTCTATCCCTGCATTCCGCTGCCCGATGTCCCATTCGTCCACATGAGAAACATCTCAACCCCTGTTTGGTGTTGCTTACCTTGGTTCACTTCTGGAATTCCAACTTGGTCGCGGCTGACCACTCCCAGTTCTGAAAGGATTTCTTCCTTGGCTAATTCCTTCCGTTGAATTAACTCGGGGTCTACTGAAATTACCCCTGCTGTCCCTGAAGGGTGGAACCGGGCGCCTCGTAGCTGGCTGCCTTCTACTTTGATTTCATTCTGTGTCTCCTTGGCACTGTCTACTTGCCTCATGACCATATGTTTGGCACTCCATAGGGCGTGTTTTTGCGTGTAACGCATTCATCCCTTGTATGCCCTGGCTTATGACAGAATGAGCAAATGGGTTTCCTTGGCTGAAACCTCTCAACCAAGAATTCTTGGTCTCTCTGTTGCGGAAATTGGCCCATCAATCTACCGACTCCACATCTGTTTTGCTGCTGTACCGTTCCTACCTTTGCTGGAGCATTCGTCCAGCAGATTCCACCTGTTGTCGTTCGTTGTTGTATTGCTGCTTCAGCTGACGAGACCGCTTCCACTAGCTCTGTCATACTCCTCGGCGTGAGAGTAAGAGTATAATTAGCTAAGTCCCTATTTATCAGGCCTGCCTTGAACACAGAAGTCATAGTCCGTTCTACTTGAGCCTTGTATGCTGCAACATTTTCTGGAAACTGCCTGTTGGCTTCCGTATCAGCAGCGTTCCCCAGAGACTGGAGCCTTCGTCCCCAGGCTCTCAATTCCTCCCCCGGTGTCTGAGTTGATTCCTGAATTTCCCGAACGAGACAGTCGTATGACTTTTGTTTTAAATACGTCCTATCCAAAAGTACATATAATTCTGCCAGGGTGCTTACTGAGCTATGCACCAGTAAATCAAACGCATCACCTGTGGTTCTTTGCCTAATACACTTTATTAAGTGTTCCCCGTCCGCTTCCGGAACACTCTGTTGCGCTAGCTCACAACCTTCTTTGAAGCACCGGATCTCAGTTCTCAGATCATACAACTCGACTCCTGAGAACATGGGCACCAACTTCTCCACCGTATGAGCAACTTCTAGAATGCCCATTTTATTCCTTTGTGTTTTCTCAATTGCTGGTAAAACCTTAGCTTTATTAATCTCTTTGGAAGTTTCCAAATTCTCTTCTCCCGGATCTGAGAGGTAATTGGCCAGTGACGGAGTCAAACTAATTAGTCTTCGATCGTTCGTTCGCACAGGCGAAATACTGTCCACAGTATCGGGACTTTGCTGCACCGCTACTGCTTCCGGCTCCTTTGGCGGATATCCCTGATTTTTATTATTTATAGGGCTTCCCGGATAAAAAGGCTCGACACCGATTTCAGATGCGCCAAACAAAAATTCCGCTTGCTTTTCTTCATTAAGTACTAATTTTGGCTTTACCATGCGGCTTATCCCTTCTTGTGTTAAATATTCCGGCCAACGTACTTCCGGAGGCAATGTCAATACTGTCTGCGTAAATCCAGCTGATGCTGATTTTGATCTCTCCCTAATCTGTGAGGTCCTATTGGTCGCCCGTCCTTTTTTCAATTCCGCACACTCCTTCTCCAACAGTGATGCTGCTTCCTCTGTTTCCGTCAATCTCTGAGAAAGTTCCTATACCTTATTCTCAAGGTACTTTTTTTGTGCTTTCCAATCTTCTGCTTTCTTATGAAAACTGAACAACTTTTCTTCTGTTCTTTTTTGAATTGCCGTTAAGGCTTGATCCGCTACTTCTAATGGTGACACAGCCCCTCCGGCATTCGCCTGCTTCCACAATTCCTGAGCTTCTTCCCTGCTCTTACTCGCTTCGAACTGGTCAACTATTTTCCCAGTAAACAGTTCCATCTCTGACTGCATTGATTTTAATCTGTTCCTTATCTGTACTTCCTCGTCTGGCGAAACCAAACTCACAGTTTGTTGTCCTAATTCCTCTAATTCGGAACTAAAGGTATCTGCCCATTCGTTGACCAGACTATTTATGTAGTCTGCGTAATTTTCCGCAAAATATTTTCCCTTTCCGTACTCAACTGCGTGAGGCAACAACAGTCCGTAATTATTGTTGAACTCTCTCCCCAGATTTTGCAACTGTGTTATTCGCTTGCGGTAATACACGTTGTCCTTACGTAACCTGCCGTCTTTCTTAAAATTACGGACCAATTTTTCAACCGCTTCTCGAATTTGCTCCTGCATCAGCAGTAATCCTTGCGCTTCCTTCGTCATATCCCAAATGCCAGAACAGATGGCGTATCCCAATTACAAATAAAAATCCAATAATTGTTAAAACTTGTTACAATATTTTATTCGATCTTACTTAATGATTCAAAACAGAGTTATTAAAAAAAAAAACATTCCACCGTAAATTCTATCTTTATATACATATTCTGCTATACTTGTTTTCCATCACAAAGTTCCGCTTTCTACCGGCGTCCATTAAGTCCTTCCATCCATGCAAAGTGGTCCTTGACTTCCTCACAGATACTCCTTGATTTCCTCTCACCATCTTTAATCCTCCCAAGAATCCATAGGAAAGGCCATATGTTTGTAAAAACCGAAATTTGATTTACCGGCAAAAGTGTCTTGATTCATTCCCGGAAATTTGAATCCATATTTAAAAATAAACCCGTAACGTATGCGCCACATAATAATAGCATTTAAATGTTTTCTTCAACATTGCTACTCAAAATCGTAGTTTCCGAACTACAAAAACTTTGATGCAACAACACGTGTTGTCTGCACCTCTTCACCTAATACCCTAAACTCAAAATGCCAAATATTTAAATCAATCTTTATTTTGAACATTTCAAAACAATATAAATTGAATCGTATAAGTGTCCCTACCGATTAACAAACACAAATCCCCTATCATAACCGTACGAACCCTATACCGTGGCATGTTCTTTCCGAACCAAACCAACCATTATACACAAATTCGCAATTCAATAACGCAAAATCCGTGAATAAACAGACACGTTCCACATCCCCCGAGAATGCTGAAACAAAATGTATTAAAAAATATGAGCATAATCTCAATGGAGCAACCCTATACAACCTGACCGTAAGTAAAAAATTTTCTTTTGAATCGACCTATTGTCATCTAACCGCAGCGGCTAATCAGCCCCAATGCTGCTTCTTCTGCATGACCGGCGCAAAAGCGCCCACACGGCCGCCGAAGAATGGTCGACAAACTTTACTTAGATACTAGAATGTCCTACTATAAACATACTCACCATTTTCGTTCCCTCCGTTGCCCTCCTTTGGAATGGTTATCCTGATGGTTTCCTATTGGTGGATTCCCGCGTAGGAGTGCTCTTTTCCTGGCACTCGACGTTTTATCCTACCGGCTGCGCCAAAATGTTGTGGTATGATGTCCTTGTTCGTTTGGCGGGGGACGTCCTGTCGCGGTTCCTTTGGGCGCGTGGTTGAAAACTTTAAAACCCTAACGTTAAACTGAAACACTTTACACTTTGAAGATTGAAATCACAAGAGGTTTATTCTTACGAAACCTAGATCTTATATACTATTTCTTTACATCTATCTCAGTCTGTGAACTGACCTTTCTGGTGTTCCAGTTCCGCACCTGCTAATTGGTGTCAGTTGGTCAAGCCAACCAGACCTACTTCAAAAGTGGAGACGGTGCATTACGCTGCCCTCGTCGACTCGACTGCGGAACTGTAATACCCTAAAAGTTCACATAGTAATATTTCACAAACCATTTTAGCTTAAAATACTTAAACCCTAAAAGTATGTCTTATTGTTAAGCAATTTTAGCACATGCTAATACAACAGAGTGTGGCATCTATTAGGAGTCGATGCTGTGAGTCAACTACACGTAGGTAGCTTAGTTCTAACTCACAACACACCCAACCGTACACCTGATGACACCGACTGTGAAGAGGGCATTGTTGGACCCCACTATACCACTGGGTGCGCAAATAGCGATGGGTAGCTGCTGGGAACACGAAGGATACTTATGGGACTTGGCGATCACCACATTGTGTGTGGCCGAATGATATTGATGTGTTTCGTTCTTTTGGCCGTTTACTAGTGTTGCTGCAATGGCTTAATGTCATCCTGGAATCGCACTATACTCCGCTTGACCTCAATTCGCAGCAGAATTTTATGATTAAATTGTAAAAGAACCCAAAAAAAAGCTAAATAAACAATTTTTACACCTTAGTAACTAATTCAAGCTTGGGTTTGCTGTTCTCTAACGGTAGATCGGATTGTATTTTCCCACTTTCTGATTTACCTGTTTGGTGGTTGTTTATTTCTGTCCATTCTAGCTGGAGCAGGCACTGGCTTGTATCTCCTCTCATAGATAAACACATATATTTATATGCATGCATCCGTATGGGCTCAACGGTTGCGAAAAAGTTTTATGAAACTCGCTTATACCCCCAAAGGAAGATTATATGCAATTTTTATTTTGCATGAGGAATGATAAAATATTTTATTCCTATTGATCCCAGTTGGAACCATCCTCTTTGGTGAAACTACGCAAGTATTCTGTCAGAGGTCAATGCTTCCGGATGATAACGAGTAATGTGTAATTTCTTAATCCCTAGCATTTTACACCTGTCAGATAGTAATTTGGCACGAAATTCGAACCGTTGTTGGTCACCAACACTTTCGGTATGTAGTAACGCGCTATAATTTCGTCAAAAAATGCTACCATACTCTTCTCGGCATTGGCTACGCATGCCATATACTTTGAAAAATCATCTAGGAGATTCAAGATTTACTTATTTCCCAAAACTGTGTCAGGTAAAATACCTACAATATCCATGTCAACTTTATCAAATGGTTATTATGTTATGTCAGTCAACGCCATTGACATCTTTGCTAGCCTCGACCTCTTGTTGGCCTGACATTCTTGACAGCATACCTTTCCAGGCGTATACCCGTCTGACACTCTCGTAGGATTTCCAAGACCCCTGGTATCCAGCTAGAGGTGAATCACGGAAACCCCTTTTATTATTATTATTTTTTTTTTTAATAGCCAAATTTTTTATTGCAATCTGTTACATTCAATCACATTCAGCAATATTTAATAACTTAAGACTAATTTTTGTATTTACTGTCTTTTATGGACTACACCCAGTGGTGCAGCTATTTCCTATTAGCACAGGAGATCTGTTGTGGATTTTCTCTTCAGTCGGATAAAAGTGAAGGGGTTGGAAGTGAGTTCCGATATCAGTGGATTTGGGTGGACTAGGAGTCTCAGATTGTGCGAAGTAGAGAGCTTTTTTATTTTTTGAGCGACTGTAGGAACTTTGAGGTCACGATGGATTTGGTTGTTTGTGACATAATAGGGCGCGTTTACAATCATTCTTAGGGTCTTTTATTGGAATCTTTGAAGTATTTCAACATTGGAAGTTGCCGGAGTGCTCCACAGCTGAATACCGTATGTCCAAACTGGTTTTAAAATTGCTGAGTACAAGAGCAATTTGCTATCGATTGAGACTTTGGAGTTTCGCTTCAAGAGCCAGTGTAGATTTCTGAGCTTCATACCGAGTGATTTTCGTTTTGTAAATATATGTGTTTTCCAAGTTAGTCTTCTGTCGAGGTGCATCCCAAGGTATCTAGCCTCATTACATTGGGGTATATTTATGCCGTTGAGTTTAACGGGTCGGCAGGTGTTTCGTTTCAGAGTGAATGTAACCTGGACTGATTTTGTTTCGTTCAACTTGATTTTCCATTTTTTTCGCCAGTCAGTAATTTTGTTTAGCCCACTCTGGATTTTAGAGGAAGCTAAGTGTGGGAGAGTGTCAACAGCTAAGACAGCAGTGTCATCTGCAAAGGTACCTATGGTGACTCCTTCAGCTGATGGTAAGTCGTACGTGTGAAGTAGATAAAGTATTGGGCCCATGACACTTCCTTGGGGTACGCCTGCTGAGCTTTCATGGAGCTCAGATTGTTCCTCACCTTATTTTACGAAAAAATATCTATATGTAAGATAGGACTTGATTAACACATAGCAGTTAATGGGAACCCTGCAGTATATTTGCTATGTGATGTTTACTTTTCAGCCGTTCTACTCTTTTAGCTGACTGTGCGGCTCTATTATTACTTACCTCCGCTAGTCTTTCTAGTATTTTATCCCGCTGATTTTCCTTCCCATTTGTTAGCCCTTGTCCTTGCTCTGGTCTGAACTACAGATATCTTCTGTTTTTGCGCCACTCTGCTATGTGCATCAGCATTTAGGTTCTTTTTCCCAGGCTTATATATGACTTCAAAACCATACTCAGACAATTTGTGCTGAACACTTGCCAACGGAGAAGTGTGATCATTAACAGTTGCTATGCCTCTCAGCGGTTGGTGGTCGGTATAAATTTTGAATGGGCATCCAGCAGGTACGCCCGAAAAATCTCCGTAACCCAAACTATGGCCACAAATTCTTTCTCTATCGTGGAGTATCTCTTCTCCATATCGCTAGGCAAGCGCCCTGGATGCGAATGTTAATGCTCGGTCATTTCGGATTTCCCTTTGTGACAACACAACGCATTCCGCCTTCTGAAGCTCTAGCTGGGCTCCTGCACTGAAGAAGGTTGGCCTAAATAAACCAACCCTCTTCGCAAAAATTGATACTTCTCGGTGTTCAATTTCAAATTGTATTCACGCAATTTCTGTATCACCCTGCACAGCCTTGCGAATGCTGCTGCACGTTCTTCCCATAGATTACAATATCATCACCGTTGCAAGCATAATAGCACATGGTCCATTAGCCGCTGGAAGGTAGCTGGTAATCTTGTTAATCCAAACGGCATCCTATTGATCTCATAGTGCTCCTAATCGGTACTGAACGCGGTTGTCTGCTTATCTTGGGTATCCAACAGAATATGATGGTAACCAGTTGCTAAATCAAACGTAGCAAAATATCTACTATATGCTAATCGGTCCAGGATTTCTTCCATCTTTCGGGATAGGGAACAGCTGCTTGACAGTGGCGTCGTTCAATTTTCTGAAATCAACGACCATTCTCCACTTCTTCTGACCCCAAAATAATTGATGATTTTCAAGGCGATATACTTGGTGGAATTATATTATCCTTTAACATCCCCTGAATTTGTTTATTTACCTCATATTTGTGAGCTTGTGGCAATCTGTATTGCTTTTGCTTAATTGGCGGCTGATCCGCCCTAGTCGGTATTTCATGTTCTATATCGGGTGTGTATGTTAGCTGGTCTCCTTCCAGCAGAAATATGTCATCGAATGACGTACAAATGGCTTGCATAGATGCCCTCTCCTCCAAGGTTACGCTGGGTCTAACTTCAGTGATTCTAGTGCACTTTCCATTCTTATTCTTATATCTATCTGCTTAATCAGGTTAACCGACCCACCATTCAGTTCCTTAAAATTATCATAACAGTCCTCTCCTAATACATTTAGCAAGCAAGCGTACACCTTATCTTTGTCAACGTGTGTTATGGTCTCTCCATATATACACTCTCCGCTAGCTGCTGCTTGTGCAAACCAACAGTCCGAAGTATCGTGTTTATTTTTTATAACCACTTTATTTCATTGCAATCTATCCTAGAACATTAAGCATTATTATATCTTAAAACTAGATTTAAATCTTAAATTATATTAACCATGGATTTAAATCTAAAAACAATTAGAATATTAGCCAATGCTAAAATTCACAAAAAGGTTTACCTAGTTATTAGGTAATTATTGGTATTTTTATTTTTATTTTTTTTCTGTATTATTATTTTTTTTTTCTTTTCATTTCTATTTTTTTTTTACTTTTTTTTTAAATTAAATTTTAACCACAATATTTACTATTATTATTTAACTTTATTTTTAATTAAGAGGTGGAGGCAGCTGTTTCTACAGGAAATCGTCGTTTGAGTCTGCGGTTGGTAGGGTTATTATTCAGAAGGGCCGAAGCAAGTATGTGAGGGAGCCTTGAAAGGTGTTCACTATATCTTAAGTTATACGGAATTATTTCATCACTTATATTTGGAATCTCTAGATCTCAATGTAAGATATAGTTTGTTACATACCAAGGGGCGTTTGCTATCAGACGTAGTACCTTTGATTGGTATCTTCGCAGGACCGAATTATTCGATTTTGATTCTGATCCGCATAACTGGATGTTATAGATCCATATAGGCTTCAGTATGACTTTGAAAACTAGAACATTATTATCAATTGAGAGTTGGGAATTGTGACCCATGAGCCAGTTCAACGAGTTTAGTTTTAGGCCTAATTGTTTTCTTTTAGCAAAGATATGCCTCTGCCAGATCATTCGACGATTTAAATGAAAACCTAGGTACTTAGTATCTGTTGACACAAATGGGCGAATAAATAGTCTGCAGACAAAAACATTTAAGTTGATCTATGATAATAATGTTGACCGACCGAGGGCAGCGATAATGATCAACAAAAATATTAATTACCTCCCAATTTCAGAGCTTCTACAACGTGATCTGGTGGCAGTACAGGCAGAAGTGCCTAGTGCCAAAGGGAGGAGAACGGTAGTCTTGGCCTCCATGTACTTACCTGGCGACACAGAGGACGCGGTATCGCGCGAGCTCCAGCAGATTACGGAGCTCCAGCGGATTACGGAGATAGGAGACACCTTCGAAATAAGAAATGTTAGGAAGACCAACTGGTCGATATATAACTTTTACTTAGAGCAAAATATTACGTGCCTTAGTGAAAAAATAAGTAACTCTCAGGAACTAGATCTTGAAGTTAACAAATTAAATAATATAATAATCGAGGCTTTTGAAAGTAGTTCCAATTTAGTTGTGAAGAAACGTTCTAGGAACGTACCCTGGTGGAGTGGGGACCTAAATAGCGCGAAAAAGCCCGTCAACTCTTTAATAGGGCCAAGTCTAATGGTGACTGGGCATCCTATAGAAGTGCCTTAACGGCCTATAATAATGAGTTGAGAAGATCTAAGAGAGACTCATGGAAAAAGTACTGTGAGGAGAATGAAACCCTCCTAGCAGCTACCCGACTCCAGAAACCACTCAATAAAGATCACTCAAATGGCCTTTCTACACTCAAGAATCCTGACGGAAATTTTACGGAGAGCCTGGAAGAGACGGGACAGCTTTTGTTGGACACTCACTTTCCAGGCTGTGCCACTAGCGGAGAGGATAGTGAAATCATCGAGAATACTCGTTTCTTGATGCCTACGCGGAGGGAACTCTCACTGGCTCGCAGAATCTTCACCGTCAACAAAACCAAATGGGCTATCTCCACTTCTAGACCATTCAAATCGCCAGGTGTCGATAATATACAACCGTGCCTACTTCGGCAAGGTGTTGATGTGTTAGCACCTGTGCTAACAAACATTTTCAGGATAAGCCTGGAACTAGGCATAGTGCCTAAACCTTGGACGAAGGCTAGGGTGGCTTTCATACCGAAAGCAGGCAAAAAGGCGGACCACACGCCAAAAGCCTATCGGCCCATTAGCCTAACGTCATTCCTCCTAAAAGTTATGGAAAAAATTCTGGATCAATATATCAGGGAAACATATCTTAAAGATAATCCTCTTCACATTGAACAATATGCTTACCAATCAGGCAAATCGACTGAGACAGCCATACATAGCTTAACGAGCAAAATTGAAAAGGCGTTTGAGGGTAAAGAAATAGCTCTCTGTACATCGGTTGACATTACGGGGGCTTTTGACAATGCTACTTTCAGATCAATTGAGGAGTAGTATATATTTTTCAAAGTGAGCGGATGTGTTTTTTTCGGGCACCGTAATTTTTAGAGTATTTAAAAAAAATTTTAGTTCAAATCAAGTGCGATAAGGTGATAAGCCAAATCTGGCAATCAATATTTAATTAAATCTGAGACAGAGACTCAAAAAATTAAATTAAATAAATTTAAACTAAAATTTAAATATAAAATAAATAAATGGTGCTTCGAGTAAGTATTGAAACGAAAAAATCACACACATAAACAAAAACATAAACTGTAAACAAACACTAGCTGAGAGGGCGTGCTTATGAGCACATTACGCTGTCCCTAACCAGAGCGTAAGCTCGCTAAGGCAGATAACGCATCGTACAATGTGAGCAAAGATCTGATGCTCTCTAACGACACAGACAATTTGATGCTTGAGCAGTCGGCCGAACGTTTGGTGATGAAATCTCAGCGTACACTAAACAGTAAAGCAATCAACATAGTTTCAAAAAACTGATGATATTTAGCGCCTACGCGCTAATTCACTATCTGCTCTCTCCACAGCAAACACATTATCAGCTACAGCCACCAACAAAGCATTAAACAACAACATTAAACAAACTGTAAAACAGAATAGTTCGGCAATACAGACATGACAAAACATGACAAAAAACCCAAAAAAAATGTATAAACCAAATAAATATGAAGAATTCACCAACACATTACCGAGCCAAAATCGCTTTGCCTTGCTTACCGATAATGTAGCAGATCCAGACCCAAAAAATGAAGGTACAGAAATACTTAAAGAAGTCAAACCTCCCCCAATTTATCTGCGCGAACGCAGCTCTAATATGCTGGTCTCTAGACTATCTAGCTTGATAGGGCAAAAGAACTTCCATATAGTTGCACTAAAGAAGGGTGACTTACACGAAACAAAAATTATCGCTTGGCAATCAACTACCTTGACAGTAGTAAAAGAAACTATTATACGTATCAACTGAAAAGCAGTAAAGGTTTGACTGTCGTATTAAAAGGAATAGAATCAGATGTCGACCAATCTGAGATGAAAGAAGCACTGATCGATGCCGGTTTCAATCCAAAATCCATATTCAACATTAAAAATAAGAATTATATTCCACAACCAATGTTCCGAGTGGAGCTTGAACCAGAATCAAGAAAGCTGCAAAAAAACGAAGTCCATCCAATCTATAATATGCGATACCTTATGCCCCGCCGAATTTCAGTTGAAGAACCCCACAAACGCAATAGCCTTGTACAATGTACAAACTGCCAGGAGTTTGGTCATACCAAATCGTATTGCACCCTACGCCCCATTTGCGTTGGCTGTGGTGACGTCCACACATCCTCTGCCTGTACGGTCGATAAAAAAAATGAAAATGTTCTTACTAAAAAATGCAATAATTGCGGCGGAAGTCATACAGCAAACTTTAGAGGTTGCCCAATCTATGCTGAACTGAAAAATAAAATGCGCCAACAGAAGGATAGAGGTCGACACGAAGTTACTTACGTAGCGCCTCTACACCAAATCCCGACTACGTTCAACGACAAACATGCTCCACCTGTCATGAGTTACTCTGATGCACTGAAATCAAATTTAGCTGAAAATTCAAATACCAACAAACAATCGCAAAATCTAGAGGCAGTGCTCTTAACCTTAACGCAATGTATGACATAGTTCATGTCCTCAATGCAATCAATGATGCAAGAAGTAATAAATAATCAAAATCAACTTCTGAAATCCATACTTGGAAACAAATACGGTTAAAATTTTTCATTGAAACGCGAACGGTATTAGACAGCACCAACTTGAAGTGCAAAACTTTCTTACTCATTTCTGAAACCCACCTTACCCTGAATCACAATTTTAAAATAAAAGGTTATAAGTTCTACAAAACGTTGCATCCGGATGGCAAAACTCGAGGTGGGACAGGCATACTCATAAAAGACCGCATAAAACACCACTCACTAGTAAACTACGACAAGGAATATCTCCAAGCGACCTCCATCTGCCTGCAATGTTGGGACGCCAACATAACGGTATCATCTGTTTATTGCCCACCTAGACACACAGCAGCTCAGTTTGACATTTTTTTCAAGTCGTTGGGAGAAAAATTTATAGCAGCCGGTGATTACAACGCTAAACTTACGCATTGGGGTTCACGCCTTATAAATCCAAGGGTAAATAGTTATATTACGCCTTGACGAATCGGCGTAACAAAATTGAATACGTGTCTTCTGGTAAACCCACTTACTGGCCTACGGATCAACGGAAGATCTAGATTTTGCAATAACGAAAGGACTCCACCAAAAACTTCTGTCTACGGAATCATGCTTTGAGCTGGGTTCAGATCATTCCCCAGTTATAATGCACCTAAGGAAATACCCAGAACACATAAATCAACTTTTTCGATTAGTAACAGGTAAAACAGATTGGTTAAAATTCGGTAAATATATTTGCAGTCACCTTCCTGAAAAATGTAGTCTTAAGAGCCCGGATGAATTAGATTCCGCAGTACAATCATTCAACTGCACACTGGTATCAGCAGCAAGCCACGCTACACCCCCAAACGGCCAAATCCCACGCAAATCAATATGCTCAACATCATTCGAAACTGAAAGACTGATAACGGCAAAGAGACGGCTCAGACGACTGTGGCAAAAGCACAGGTCACCAGCGCTAATGCAGAAATTCACGACAGCCAAAAACAAACTGCGAAACGCATTGCGCGACGAAACTAAAAGAGGTATACAGGCCTACATCTCGCACCTGAACCCCCTTGAATCCACAAACTACTCTTTATGGAAGGCAGTCAAAAACACGAATAAACCTACAGAATCGGACTCGCCTATAAGACTTATAGACGGAAGATGGGCAAGAAGCAATGAGGAGAAGGGGCAAGCTTTTGCTCAACATCTTAAAATCACGTTCCAACCAAATCCTCCTAGTAACAACTTTAAAATACCAACACTAAACAACCTAATTCCGAAAGAAGTGTGGCATTTTATTTCAGCTCATTAAGATAAAAAGAAAGCGGCAGGCCACGGTCTGATAACCACAAAGATGTTGATGGAGCTACCTCCGCTTGCAGTAAAGCATTTAACAACATTATTTAACACAATTCTTAGACAAAGTTACTTACCTCAAGTTTGGAAACTGTCCCACGTAATCATGATACCCAAACCTGGCAAAACTCCAACGCAAGTCTCGTCATACAGACCAATAAGCCTGTTATCCGTCGTCTCGAAACTATTCGAGAAATTATTGCTATCAAAATTAACCCCATATCTGGTACAGAATAAAGTAATACCTAACCACCAGTTTGGCTTTCGAAAAAATCATGGCACTATTGAACAAGTACACCGACTAGTGCCCCAAATCAGAAAGGCGTTCGAGGAGAAACAATACTGCTCTGCAGTGTTCCTCGATGTCGCACAAGCCTTTGACAAAGTGTGGCACGAGGGCCTCGTCTACAAAATAAGCAAACTTCTGCCTTAAAATATCCATAGTATCCTGGAATCATACTTAAAGGGTAGGCGATTTCAAGTCAAATGTGAGGATTACCTTTCACCAGAAATGGATATATTGGCTGGAGTACCTCAAGGAAGTGTTCTTGGACCGATACTGTACACACTATACACCTCAGACTTACCAACAAACAAATATCTGCTCACCTCAACTTTTGCCGATGACACTGCGATTTATCTTGCCACAAGCACCGTCAAATAGCATCGCGTGATCGCAACGAACATTTACACATGGTTGAAAATTGGCTTTTGGACTGGCGGATCGCAGTAAATGAACAAAAAAGCACACACATAACATTTACACTCAACAAACACACGTGTCTTCCAATCATACTCAACAACAAAACTATCCCACAGGAGCCGGAAGTGAAATATTTAGGCATTCACCTCGACAGAGGCCTTACCTGGAGAACACACATAGAAAAGAAAAGAGCGCACATCAAACTAAAAGCTGCAAGTCTTAACTGGCTTTTAAATTCAAACTCAAAACTAAGCCTTGACTACAAAGTACTCTTATACAAAGCCATAATAGTACCCATCTGGACATATGGAATTCAGCTGTGTGGAGAAGCAAAAACATCAAACACCGAACTGTTGCAAAGCACCCAGTCCAAAATACTACGCACGATTACTGGTGCACCGTGGTTCATGAAAAACCTAAACATTCACCGCGATCTAGGTGTGCCCCTAATAGGTCAGAGGCATTCAGATGTCAAAAAGAAGTACCAACTAAAATTATCGAACCACCCCAATATACTAGCTAGGAATTTACTACAAACAAGCCCACGACCCGCTTAAAGAGAGCAGACTTATCGCCATCGTAAACTATTATTAAATAAGCCATCTTTACTAATTTTCTATAATTACTTTTATTTATATTGTTTTTCTAAAATAATAAGTGTTCACTAATATCCTCTCCTTACAGTGGTAAGGAGCAGTGATACATTGTGGTCTAGTTTTAAGATATATTTACTTATCGTTAGTCTCCACCAAGAGTTGTTACAATAAATATGAATTACTTAAAAAAAAAAAAAAAATTTTAAAAAAATTGAGGAGGGGTGAACAGGAAAGGTATACAAAGACTGATCATAACATGGGTTCTCAATATGCTGAAAAACAGAACAACAATCGTTGAAACAGGGACAGCAAAGCTAATTGTCAGATCAACCAAAGGATGTCCCCAGGGGGCGTCCTATCGCCACTCCTATGGTTATTGGTTATCGACGAGCTCTTACAAACTCTCAATGACCTCGGATACGAAGTTCAGGGCTTTGCGGATGATTTGGTAATTATGGTCAGAGGCAAGTTTGACTCTACCATAACAGATCGCTTGCCATCACTCAAAACTGGTGTCAGTAGAAAGAACTATCGATAAATCCGAATAAAACAAATGTTGTACACTTCACCAAAAGAAGGAAACTGAATCTGGGGACCTTAAGTTTAGGGACCACGAACTTAACAATGTCCAATGAAATGAAATATCTGGGAGTAATCCTAGACAAAACTCTAACTTGGAAAAACCACTTATCATACATAACTAGTAAAGCCTTAAGAGCAACCTATGCTTGCCAGAGGTTGTATGGTAAAACATGGGGACTACGGCCAAAAATGATGGCGTGGTCATATAAAGGCATAATAGTAGGCCAAAAGTAAACCAAACAAAGCTCAGATGACCCTTAACAAGATTCACCGTAAAGCCTGGTTGAGTGTGACACGAGCAATGAGAACGTGCCCCACACTAGCTTTGGGAGTGATCACTGGACTGACTCCTCTACACCTTGTAGTTAAAAGGATGGCGCGGCCCTAAGGCTACCTAATCTAGCCCATCTTAAAGAAGGCAACCTTTCGCGGCACGCAGAGGTTCTGGACACTGTCTGGAATTCTCCGTGCCCCATGGTCTTCGACAAAATGGACAGAAAATTTGACTTCTAAAAGCAATTCAAAGTGGTCATCAGTGACCGTTCAGCTTAGAGAAACAAGGAAATAATAATAAAACAGGACTCACAGTTGTGGTATACAGATGGGTCCAAATTGGAAGATGGCAGTGCAGGAGCTGGAATTGTAGATCCAAATTTCCAAAAAGCAACTGCAATGGGAAAAACAGCTTCCATTTTTCAGGCAAAGGTCCACGCCTTAGAGTTATGTGCTAGAGAATGTCTACGCAGGGGTACACGCAACACCAAAATATGCATACTTTCAGGTAGCCAGGCAGCTCTGAAATCATTAATAAGCTTCTCATTCCAAACTGAGCTGGTCTGGGAATGCTGTAAACTTCTCAATACCCTAGCAGCTAGAAACTCTGTTACGCTAATGTGGGTACCAGGACATGAGGGACATGAAGGCAACGAAATAGCAGACTCTTTGGCAAAAAGGGGTGCAGACACTGCCTTCACTGTCCAGAACCCTTCTGTGGGGTAAACAGTAGCTTCACAAATAACTTGTTGTGCGATCAGGAAAAACGAGGTCTGCTAAACTACTGGAGAGCCCAAAAAGTCATGCGGCAGTCGAGTCAGCAAAGGTAGCAGTTCTCGTATTTGCTGTTGTTGGCAAATCATCTGTAAATAGTGTGTAGAACACAGGACCCAGAACGCTTCCTTGAGTCACTCCGGATTTGATTGGATATAATTTTGTGACTTCATCGTTGAATGTGATCATGGAATGTCTATCTGCAAGATAGGATTTCAGGATACAGTAATATTTAGAATGTAAAACTTGTTTTAGTTTATAAACTAATCCAGGGTGCCAGACTTTATCAAATGCCTGGGTGTTGTCCAGAAATGCAGCAGTACAGTACTTTTTACTTTCAAAAGCTTCTCTAATAGCCTTGTATACTCGATGTACCTGTTCCGTGGTCGCGTGCTGTTTTCTAAACCCAAACTGATGGTTATGTACTAGGTGTTTTTCATCAGGAATGGGGATAAGTTTTGTGAGGAGGAGTTTTTCTAGCATCTTCGAGACAACGGGCAGCAAACTAATGGGTTTGTAGAATGTTATTCGGTTTCCCAGATTTTGGAATAACGTGTATACTCGTATGTGCTACTTTCCACTGTAGAGAGGAACGAACCAAGAGTCAAAACACCCCATTATACCGTCGAGACAGGTACTGCAATTTTCAGGTAAGCAAAAAAAAGGTAAACAAGTATTTTGCCTGTAATGAGATCGTTACCCGGCGTTTTGTTTAATTTCAACTTCACATATATTCTTTTTGCGTCTTTTTGCATAAATCGTGATATGGGTGGCTCTAATTCCCCTGGACACTGTAAACAAGTCAATATTTCGCTTTCGGAGTCATGCGAGACAGATGGAAATGGTACGAATACATGTGAAAAATGTTCTGCATAGGTAACTGCCTTATCTTCGTCACGCTTGGCCCACCCATTCCTCGTTCTTATTGGGGGAACATTAATGGCTTTAATGATTTAGTAGCTTCCCATAGTGAGTAGTCCGTTTGCTACTTTGGTTGAAAGTTTTGCCAGAAAACTCTGAAACTTATTGTTATTTCTGTCGTACAGTAGCTGTTTTAGTGCCTTTGTTGCTTTGTTAAATTTGGTTTTATCACTCGAAATTTACTTTTCTCAAACAGAATTTTCTTAATATCTGTTTCAGTTTTTAAACATGGTTTCGATAGGAATCTCTTAAGTAGATATATTTATACAGCTTCATCTATGTCTTCTTTACATTTGAGACGAACATTAAGAGATAGTGTCTCATTCAATATTTGCCTGAATTGCAGCAAGTTCGTTACTTTGTTGTGCAAAGATAGATCTAAACACGATTCTGCTGTGACATTATTTAATGCAATACCTTTCATTATGCAAAAATCTATGACGACAGGGATTTCTTGTTATCTGCCAGTACGTTGGTTCTCCGTTGATATGTATTTGTTAGACAGAATGGTATTTAGAAACTCTCTGCCTTTTTCGTTTATTGTTCATGAACCCCACTGAGTATTCTTTGAGCTGTAGTTGCCAGGAGCAGCAAATCTTGGCCGCAAAGTTTGAAAAAAATGGTGAAATTGGTGTTTTTTAACAGCATGTCTAGGTGGACAGTAAACAGATGTGATAGTTAGAGTCCCAACTTGGTCAAATATAGGTATGCTGGTTGCTTGAATATGTGGGTTTTGGTATTTAACTAGGGGTTGATGTTTTATATTGTTTTTTACTATGATAGCTGTGCCGCCTCTTGCGGTTCCGGCAGGATGGTTTGTGGAGTATAAAATGTGTTGAGGTATTTGTATATAACTTTTTAATGTGAAATGAGTTTCAGAAACTAACATGATATCAATTTTTGTTCAGTGAGAAAACGATTCACCTCTAGGATATGCTGGGCTAATCCATTGGCGTTCCATGCAGCTATTATAACTGAAGTCATTTTTACACACAGTTTTTGCCACGATTGTAGTAAGAAGGTTGAAGTCATTTGTTCCATGATATTTTTCATCATCGATTTTAGTTCGGTCATGTCGTTGGCTTTCTCTTGATGATGCATGTTATTGTTTGGTGATTTCTCAGTTTGTTCTGTTGGCTTTACATTTTTTTTAAATTTCAGCGTACGTGGTACCTGGTTGTATTTGGCTCTGTTTTAATGGAGCATTTAGGGGATTTTTGGTATGAGTTGTAACTACTTCTTTTCTACGTGTGGGATACATTTTTGCTGGACTTCCTTATAAACTGTACAACCCTTATAGTTTCCTGGGTGGTCGCCTCCGCATAAACCGCACTGGACATTTGATGATTTGTCCTTCCTTCTGCATTCTGTAGTAGAATGCTTAAAAGCATATTTTACACATCATGACATATGGTTACAGAAGTTTTTAGTGTGTCCATAACGCTGGCATTTGGTACACTGTGGTGTTTGTCTTTTGGTCGAGGTGGTTCAAAAATTCCTTTTGTGTACAATATTGCCTTGATATCACATATTTCTCTGTTGTTTGTATTCTGTTTCAGATTTAAAAAAAATATTGGGGCGGGGGTTTTTGTAACTCTTTGCCTAATATTAGATATATGTACCAATTCGTGGCCAAATCCTTCTATTGCCTTTAATATGCTGTAGTGGCACTGTAGTGGCACTGTAGTGGCACTGTAGTGGCACTGTAGTGGCACTGTATGGTGTATTCCCTTCAAGACAACATCAAATGTTTTGTCTTTTTTTAGTTTGTAAGTATCGAATTCCGTATTTTTGTCGAGAAGTGCTTGTGTTATTGTTCTGTACTTATCTTCTGTTTTTGGATGTATTTTGACTTCTCCACCGTTTAGTATCTTAATCATGCATTCATTTGGTGCTATAACGTTTAATAGCTCTCTTAACGGCTGGATATTATCCACTCCTGATCTGAAAATTGGAGGAGGTTTCTGTATTACCTCTATAGTTTGTAAATGTATATCGGTACCATCATCTTGAGCTAATTCGAGCAAATCTGTTTGAAGTGTTAACTGTTGTTGTTCCAAGACAATATTTTGTTAATGTTGATTGTTTTAAGACATTTCGGGATTCAGACTACCTACTGACCTAGCGCATTTATTATTATTTTTTTTGAAGCGAATACCCCAATATATCATTTGGGTTGCTTTTCATGTTTGACTTTGTTGCAGGAGTGGTATAATGTGTGCGCTAAACTAGAGAAATCCGCTGAGTGGCTAAATTTGCTGCATTGTTGCTATAAATATCTGCATTGACGAGAGATTGAGTGCAATTTTTTACCTTGTTTGTATTATTGTTTGAAACATTTGTAATATTGTTATTGCTCGGCACGGTATTCAGTGTATGTGTGTTGGTGAGCGCAGTGCACTCATTTCACACTACCATTGTCTGCTGTTTCCCGCTTTAGATAGATAGATAGATATATTTAAGAGTGTTATACACTGCGACCTGAAATATCTATTGTGATGCCCCTCTTTAATTGAAAGATGAGGATAGTCTCATATATAAATCATCTGTCAGGTAAATTTTCGACAGGAATTCATATATTTTGGAGAAATCAAGATGGTACCCACATTAGAGATAATTTGTTCATACTGCCTAGGGAGTTTAGCTTCCCAATACAGTCCCACACAAGTTTAGACCTCACTAAGGGTGAGCTCAGACTCTTGAGTGCTGCTTGACTATCAGATAGTATCACGCTGTTTTTCCCCCCGATATTTCCTGTCAATGTTGATCTGGGCACATCTTTCAATAGCGTGAATTTCGGCTTGAAAAATGTTTGGGATAGACCCATTGGTTCCCATTGGCTTACCGTCAGTCTTGCTCCGTCACTCGTCTTTGGCGGGGCACGGAGGAATTTTCTCTAATTTTATACGCTTTCAGGATTTACTTTATTATTATTATTGTTTATCACTAAATCACTAAAAATGATAATAAATATACCATCCAGGAAAGTGCAAAAGTTTTAATTGCTTTCATAGTGTGCGCTCTCGTTGATTCATTATAAGTTTGTGTGCGGATGTGAAACATTTCACTTTATAATAAATTTGTTTTCTTTTAGTTTATTTTCATTCTTCATATCATAAAGTAGCGTTGAAAATTCTTTAACATCTAAATGGTTTGATTACTCTAACAGTAAGAGGTCTCGTTGTTTTATTGACTTGAAAGTTGAATTTTAAGACTGAGTACTATATCTACTCGAGGCACAAATCTTTGGTATAGTACTCCCTCCTCCTGGGGTTTTTATTCTAGCATTTTCACAGCCGTAAAAATTATAAAATTTAGTTCAAATTTATATGTTAAAAGTAAAAAAAAAATAAGTAAAATGTATGTATGCATTCGTTTTTATTAAATTAACAAAAATTACCATACCATTATATGTTTGATCTTGCTTATATTTATAAGTGATATCCTTTCCAAGGTAATTGATTAGTTCCTGTATTGGTGGTAAATTTCCAAAGCTATCGAAGCATTAATAATGATATGATTTTTAGTTTAGTATATGCTACCCAATGTGTTCCATCACCGCTAGAAGAATCAAGATTTGCAATCCTGCTTTCAATGTAACGTGCACGTTTTGGTAGAGCATCACGCATACAACCTCCTCTAAAATGACACAAGTGTGTAGTGAATGCTCTCAGATCATGATCGGTGAGCGCTATTTTATGCGGCCCATAGACTATACATCATGATCGTACTCATATATAATATTTAGTATGTGTGAAAAAGAGAAAAAATATGCTGGTATGTGTCACACAGACATGATCGTGCTGTGATCACTGACTGATCGTCGAAAATCTAAATCATTTTGATTTGGAGGGGAAGTTTTATGATGATGTTGAATATGATGTATGGATGATCGTAGTTTGTGGGCAATTTACATGCATATTTTGCTCATTTGAGTTTGACTGCCAACGTGTGAAGATGTGTGCGGATAAAATTAATAAAAATGTGTTTCTGCTGGAGTCCCTTGAATGCTTTTCTACAAGCGCTAGCGCACACAAAACTTCGTCATCCGACAGCCACATGACGGCCTCACTCAACGACGACTACAAAAAATTATGATCTTCGATTTTGATCACTCGTCTGTGGCGGAGCTTCATTCAACATGCACACGAATGAGTATGATCATGATGTATCGTCTATGGGCCGCATTAGATATCTTTTTTAACGGTTTTTTCCTTGCGGTCTATAATATAATCCAAAGCCTTTTCTACACGGTCTGAGATGTAAACCTTCCTCGCTTCCATAACCTTATGATGACCATTGGTTTTTTCGAATTGCGTTCTTGCTACTTTCGTGTCATTGAGCGCCTTTACGATTGACGTATCTCCTGATGCTAATCCACCTATTGTGCTCAACGCTGTTAGTATTAGAATTAATGGTAGAATAATTTTTTACATTTAAAATGTCTTGAGAGCCATTTGTGAGTTATTTTATTAGAATCATAAATGTCCTCTGGCTTCTTTTGTTTTAGAATTCTTATTACAGTTGTAAATATTTTTTTCAAATATTTCTGCTTTTTTTCTGTTAAGAGTATTTGTCTTTACTTTTAATCTACTTCTTCCACACATATACATAATATATATATATATAGAATATATGTAGTGGTACTTTTTTACTAATCTTTTGTTTCTTTATTAAATAAAGCTTAACAGGTTATGGGCCAGATATGAATTAAGATAAGAAACGGGAATAGTTTTTAATTAAATCAAAATTATTGAACATACAAAGAATTCACTTTAATTTGGGTTTTTTAAATTTTTTTGGTCGCGGAAATTTCGGTGTGAAATTCGTACGCTATCATGGAGGGCGAATACGTAAAAATGGAAAAAAGCTGATTAGTGGAAAATGTCTGGTTTCCAAATCAAAGTAGCTTTGAATGGTAGTGATCTCTTAAAATATATCACAGATGGCTATGCTACTGGTGCTCTTGGAGTGGGTGCTGGTGGAGAGAGTGCTGCTGGATTTAGTTTTAGGTTAGGTTGGGTTATATGGCTGTCCCAACACTCATTTAGGCCTGTTAAAGCTCCATTGTGGTCACTAGAGTTTTCTACCCCACACCTCCGGATCCGCTTTAAACCATCCAGTGGATTTGATAAAAGTAGCCATTTTCGTTAGCTTCATCCGGGAAATCTCATCAATGCTGTCCAGAAATGCAAATCCAAGAGTGGAGAACGTTTTTCTGTATAGAGCAATGCACCCACACAGGAGGTCTTCCACTATTTCCTCTACTTCGACATCTTGACAGCTCCTACAAAAGTCATAGTGGGGTACTCCCAGTCTACTTGTATGTCTACCAACCAAACAGTGACCCGTCAGTACCCATTTTACAAATTTAATATCCCGCCTATTGAAAGTCAACAGCAGTTTTGAACAGCCGCGATTCCATTCCGGCCTAATTTTTCGACTTGTTAGGCAGGATGATTACTGTCTCCATCTAACATTTGCCGCTTCGACATTGTATCAATGTATTAGCAATTTGCATGTTGCTTGCTTTATGGCATTGTACCACGGTTTTCGACGATTGTCTCACTGCCCCCCGTGATTTTATGGCCCCTTGGCTGACCGAGTATATATATATATATATATATATATATATATATATATATATATATATATATATATATATATATATATATATATATATCCCTCGAGGATAGAGGAATATTCTTTATTTGTAGCATACCATCTCTTATTGCTATTTCCTCTACTTGGAACACACTACAATGGTCCGGCAAGCGGAAGGAGAGACTGACGCTCAGCTTTTCAGAAAATACACCACCACCCACCCGACTATTAAGTTTTGAACCGTCAGTGTAAATGCTAATTTCGTTCTGGTCAATTATGATTCCATTATCCCAGTCCTCCGTTGTGGGGAATATGATGTTAAAGGGTTTTCTTAAATTCCGTTCTAATGAGTTACAGTAATCTGTAGTATGGGGAAAATTAGGAAATTTTTCTACAATAGCCGTATGACCACTGCTATTTGCAGTTAAAAGGGAGAGTTCCCTGAGTCTAAGAGCCGCTTTCATTTCAAGTTGCTTTCGATGCAAATCAAATGGGAAAAAGTCTAGCATATTGTTCAATGCTGCCGTGGGAGTAGTTTCAAGAGCTCCTTTTATACATAAACTAGCTGCTCTCTGAATACGATCTAAGTTTTTCACAACAAAGCTTTTATGAAGTTCCGGCCACCATACCAGTATGCCGTACAACAAATTCGGTCTAGCCACTTCTGTATATAACCAATGTACTATTCAGGGGGCCATACCCCATTTTAGTCCTACTGACTTCCTATACGAATAGAGTGGTTTTGATGCTTTTCTTACTCTATCCTCTACATTTAATTCCTAATTAAGCTTCATGTCAAAAATTAGTCACAGGTAGCGAGCTTTATCTTTAAAAGACAAAGTGATTTCATTTATTTTAAAGGGATTTGTTACTGATACCCCATGTTTTCAACTAAATATTACAGGTTCTGTTTTGTTGGCGTTTATGGGCAAACCACATGGTTCTGACCATAGATTTAGCTCATCTAATATGCTTTGCATGACTTCACAAAGCATGTTGGCGATTTTGCCTATTACTGAGATTGCAAGATCGTCTGCATAGGCAACAACGTGCACTCTTCTCTCCTCTAAACCCTTTAACAGTCTTGACGGATTTACGTAACCTAGTGCATTTGCTCGATGAAAATAACCAGCACTCCGGAGACTCCCAACTCCGTTAGTGCACCGGTTATAGCCTTGGGAAGGATATTATTAAAAGCGCCCTCAATATCTAGGAAAGCTACCAATCTGTATTTTTTGCTTCCAATGATTTCTCAATTATCGTCACTAGCGAATACCATGCTGTTTCTCTAGATTTACCATTAGAGTATGCGTGTTGTGAAATCGCTATTTGGGATGGGGTTATTATTTCTCTGATAAATGTTTCTATTAATTTCTCTATAGTTTTCAATAGAAAAGAAGAAAGACTGATAGACTTGAAATCCTTTGGACTAACATGCGAGCTTTTCCCGCCTTTGGGATAAAACCACTTTCACCTTCCTCCAAGGGGATATGATTTAAACATAGCGCACTTTTGAAAATAGTTATTAGCCATTCCATAATGTAGCTTACTGAATACTGTAGTTGAGCTGGGAAGATCCCGTCTTGTCCCGGCGACTTAAAGCGTTTAAAGGTTTTATCACGTGATGATATTTAGAGTTTCGAACTTTTCCCTAGTATTATGTGCAATTTCCATTATACCCGTTGTTGGGTGTTGGAAAGTGTGTATTTAATAACAGATTTAGAGACTCCTCACTTGATTCTGTCCAGCTCTTGTCGGGTTTCCGGAGGTAAAAATTTGCTGGAGGTAACCAATTTGGGTAGTCGAGATGCCTATGTGATGCCCTCCATATCACCGCAGAAGGACCTCCAAGATGTTCTTTTCGGTTTTCTCAACTCCTTTTTGTATTTCTTTAGGTTGTCGGTATAAAAGCCCCAGTCGCTTTCATTCCGAGAGGACTTCATTTTATTGAACTGGTCTCTAGACTCCATTCTTAGTTTGTTAATTTCAGAGGACCAGCAGTGTGGTTGCCTCATACCTCTAATATATCTTTTAGGACACACTCTATTTAGTGCCTTCATGCAAGAGTTAGTGAAAGACCTGACAAGATTATCTAGGGACTCAGCATTGTCAGGAATTTGTGGTGGATATTTATACTTCTGCGAGTTAGTTTTTCTACAATTCCTAAGGTGATTGGTAGGGACGTTTCTTCTTGGAATATGACCTTAAAATAGCGATGGTCTGAAAATGAGTGTTCCGATAGAACCTTCCATTGTAAGATCTTTTCTAATAATACATCCGATACCTAAGTAATATCTACCACTTCTTGACGATCGCGCGTGGTAAACGTGGTTACAAAGTAACTTCCAGTGGCCCAGTCGAGGTCACTAGACTGGAAAGCCGCAAGAATACTTACATACATATGTACTGTGTACATGTTCATAGGGCATTTCCTTGGAATAAAAATTACGATTATTAATTTGTTGAAAGTATTTCATTCATGACCAAACACTCGATGAAAATGGGTTTTACAAGCGCAAACACAACAAGAACAACCAAAACAAGCGGATACAAATATATCATTTGTGTATTTTTTATTGTGCATATCAAATAGCACAATTCACACTTCCAAAGTGAATGTCCATGAAAGTGTGCCAATTTAACTGGGTCAGTCAACAATTGGATAATATAAAAATGCAGAACTAGCACTGTAGCTAAAAAAATAAACAATGAAAATATGACATTCCGTTTTGGGTAACGAATATGAAGCTCAGTTCAGGACCTAACATAATGTATGTATAATCCATTATATTTATATACATATATATATATATATATATACATATATATAGATATATATATATATATATATATATATATATATATATATATATATATATATATATATATATACATTTTGCAAACCCTTTTCTACAAAATTCTTGCTTGGTGTCAAATTAGTGGCACAGAAATATCAAAAGAAAAATCCAAACAAAATGCAATAAAAAATGTCAACAAAAAGAACAACACAATATCTCATATCAGGGATATAATCATTAAAAGCCAAAAGAACATGAAACTTCTATGGACACCTAGCCACGTTGGAATTCATGGTAACACTAGCTGATTCAGCGGCAAAACAAGCAACAAATTCACCTCTTAAGCTAACAACCTCTACAAACATAAAGGACTCCGACTATCTCACAAATCCGCACATTCTTTATAACTGTCAATCAATCAGTCAAATATAAATATATATATATATATAAATATATATATATATATATATATATATATATATATATATATATATATATATATATATTATATATATATATATATATATATATATATATATATATATATATATATATATTTATATATATATATATATATATATATATATATATATATATATATATATATATATATATATATATATATATATACTCGTATATATACGAGGTGTGATCAAAAGATAACCGTTATTTTCATCTTTTCGTGATTTCGCATTTTTTTTTGTTTTTTATGTTGGTACACATGTCTGTTATATATGTTGGCAATACCAACCATTTTCGATTGTCAGTTTGTTTTTGACAGATAAAAAGCTTAGTCGTGTTTTGGTGTGCTCTTCGATTTTGTACTATTCGAAAAAATGGATCAAAGAAACTGTATTCAGTTTTGTGTAAAAAATGAAATTAAATGCGCAAGGACATTTGAAATGTTGACTGTGGCCTTTGGCGAGTCTACTATGAGCAGAACACAAGTTCAATTATGGTATAACCGGTTTAAGGAAGGCCGAGAAGATGTCAATGACGATGCTCGTCCTGGTCGCCCGAGCACGTCAACAACTGATGAAAACATTGACGCAGTGAAGAAAATGATTTTGGATAATCGTCGAATCACTATCAAAGAGGTTGCTGATGATGTTGGCATATCGTTCAGGCTCATGCCAAGCTATTTTTACGGATGTTTTAGGCATGAAACGTGCGGCAGCGAAGATTGTTCCAAAATTGCTAAATTTTGAGCAAAAACAACGTCGCATGGACATCGCTCAGGAGCTGTTTTTGGCCAAAAACAAAACCGTTATCATCCTTTTTCCAAAACTGAAGACACCGATGAAAGGAAAGCGTTTTGCTACGATTGAGGAGATAAAAGAAAAATCGAAACAGGAGCTGTTGGCAATACCAAAAAAGCGTTTCAGAAGTGTTTCGAGGATTGGAAAAAACGCTGGCATAAGTGTATTATATCTGAGGGGAATTACTTTAAAGGGGACAAGATAGTTGTTGATGAAAAAATAAATACTTTATTTTTTGATCACACAATAACGGTTCTTTTTTGATCACACCTCGTATACGTGCCATCCTGCACTCCTCCCTTATTGCAAGCACTTCCCCCTGGAAAACACTTGATGTATTCGGGAGTCGAATTGATTTGCAAATCCCTAGCTGTTCTGAGAATACACCTGCACCTACCCCACAATACATCTTTGAACCATTTGTGTAGATTACGGTGTCTGTATAGTTTGTAATCCCTCCCCGCTTCCCTTCCTGGCGAGAGGGAGTCCGAATGCTGTAGTTTTTTCCAAAAGCCACAGTAGGTGCTTTGTAGTCCTCGGACATTCTTTGTGTTTGTGATAGTATCCTTCCGTGACCGTACGCAGCCTATTTCTCTTAACCTAAGAGCGCTTAGAGTTGCATTATTCATGATAAATAAGTCATGGGGCAGCAGATACGTCAGCATATTTAGAGCCTGCGTAGGGCATGACTTAATTGCTCCTACTGTTGCTGCACATGTTGTTCTCTGTATTCGGCTTAGTTTGGTAATGTTTTATTCCCTTCCTAGGACCTTCCACAATACCAAGGCTCCGTATGATAGGATTGGACGCACAACCATTTTGTACATCGACAACATTAACTCTGGTGGAAGCCCGCACTTCCTACCAATCATCTTTTTGCATGAGGAAGTTGCAAATCCTGCTTTGCATATTCTGTGATTCGTATTTCGCCTCTAATTTAGTTTCGAGTCCAGGATAACCCCGGGTACCTGACACTAGAAGATAGGGGTAATGTAATATTAGTCAATTGGGTTAGCTTAAAGGTGGGTATTTTGGTACGCGTGGAAAATACCATCAGTTCAGTTTTGCTGGGATTAAGTCCACGTTCCGTGCACTATGCAGTTAGTCTCTTCGGCGTCCTCTGAAGGATATCACCAATCACATCAGGGCACATCCCTGATGCCATTATTACCACGTCATTCGCATACGCCACCACTTAATTTCCTCCTTCGTTCAATTTTTTGAGAATGCCATCCATGGCACATATCCAGAGTAGGGGAGAACCTCTTCTCACCTATTTATTTAGGCGGCTGCCTCCAAGCTCCGCGCTTACCATCCTTGATTAAATCCACATACGGATTGGTAATCCACCTACGAATATCTTCCTCAACTCCAAGATTTCCCAAAGATGTCTCTATCGCACTTATATGGATTTTATTAAAAGCACCTTCTATATCCACAAAAGAGGTATGTGTATACTCTTTATGTTCTAAGGAGCGTTCCACTGTCCTCACTACCTCATGAAGGGGTGTGTCTGTAGACGTCCCTTTCAAATAAGCGTGTTGGGCATCAGAAAGCCTACTCTCAACTTCCATCCGAATGTGGGGGTCAAGTAACCTTTCGAAGGTCTTGAGAACGACGGACGTAAGACTTATTGGACGAAAATCATTTGCCGATTCATGACCCCTTTTTCCTGCCTTGGGAATGAACACGACCTTTTCTCGCCTCCTAGTTGCCGGAACGTAGTTAAGAGCAACGCAGGCTTTAAAAATAACCTCCAGCCAAGGCATTCCTGCGTGACCTTCAGCATCATTGGAATTAACCCATCAAGTCCAGGCGATTTATAGGGAGAAAACTGTTAATGGCCCATGCCAGATGTGTTCATGGTTGGACCCATGCACCCCGGTAAGTGCGAATCTAGGAGGAGATGAAGTGTATCTTTTGAACACGTTGTCCAGGTTCCGTCCAGTCTTTTAATAAAAGATGGGTTTGTGTGTTCCTTTGACATAAGCTTACCTAGCCTTGCTGACTCCTTGGTAGTTTCGATAGAGGAGCAGAACTCCCTCCACCCTTGGTTTTTGGAATTCCTGATTGCTGCTTTGTAGTTCTTTAGGCTATCCTTGTATCCTTGCCAATTTCCCAAAAAATAGCTAGAATTAAACTTATTTCGTACTTCAGCCCTGAGGTGCGACAGATCATCGTTTCACCAAGGTGGAAAGGATTTATTTGAATATCTAACTGGACAAGTGGTTTCGAAAGTTGCTCCCATCACGCTTTTTATCCACCTCTCCCTCCGATAAAATTTCGGCTTTAGGTGCCCTTACCATCTTCTTACGGACTATACCGGCAAACCACTTCCAGTTAGTTCGTTTAGGGTTTTCTTTATGGTTGAGGTACCTCAGCCCGAATGCTTTGGTCGAAAAGTATCCATGAGTGATCTGAGAAAGATCTCTCGTTGAATACCCTCCATTTTTCCACCCTTATTTGGTTATTATCTGTGAGTAGGGTAACGTCTAAGACCTCCTCCCAACCCGTAAAACCGTCGGTACTTGGGAAGGAGAAAATAGGCGTATTACCCCTGTTGAGGTGGCGTAGTAGTTTTTTAGTTCGCAGAAAATTTATTGTTCGGTAAAAACGATATAATTTTTAAATTGTGGTTATTGTTTTATTGGTCAAGACGAAGCCTATAGTCTTTCTAATGGTGTACAATTTGATTTTATAAGCCTTTATAAGTTTTTTTCCAATTGCACACTGAGAAATTCGGCGTTTAATCTAACTACTAACTACTTAGAGCTACGTGCCAAATGCTACAAGATTTTCCCAGCATGGGCGAGTGGTTACTCGGTGGAGGGTTTTGCTCTAGGGAGCAATACCAACTTGACTATGGGTCGCGTGAGGATTCCGCGTGCGGTCCGCACTTTCGCACTTCGCAACTTACCGTTCGCATCGGAGTGCACCTCAATGATTCTCCCCAAACGCCATTCATTTGGTGGGAGCTGGGAGCTCCTCCTGTAGTACAACCAAGTCTCCGGTTTCGACGTTTTCTTTGACGGTCTGCAATTTAGATCTTCGTTGGCATTCCAACAGATACTCTGTCTTCCATCGAGCTGCTAACTGCTGGGAGAATGCTTCGAGCCTCCTCCATCGATTGAGTACGGAGAGGTAGTGGGTCGTCTCTTCTGGAGCCGTTAGTGATAAAAATGGACCCCCCACTAAGAAGTGTCCCGGGGTGAGTGGTTGCAGATCTGTAGGATCATTGGTTAGTGCGCTGATCGGAAGCGAGTTAAGACCTGCTTCGATACGAGCTAGTACGGTGGCAAACTCTTCATAACTGTATTTCAGTTGGCTTCCAATTCGCTTGAAGTGTAGTTTAAAACTCTTTACCGCAGCTTCCCACAAGCCCCCCATATGTGGAGCATTCGGCGGAATGAAGTGCCTTTCTAACTTGTGGTACAGGTATTGGGAGGTGCTCTGTTCCGTAACTTCTCGGAGCACTCGAGCAAAGGTAAGGCGGATTGCCTTTTCTGCACCTACAAAATTCCTACCGTTATCGGAATGAATGTGGGCTGGACACCCCCGGCGTCCTATAAGTCGATAAAATGCCGCTAAAAAGGCGGGCGAACGCAAATCGGTAGTTGGTTCCAGATGTACGGCCTTAGTGACGAAGCATACAAAAACGCAAACATATCCCTTTGTCAGTCTGCACCCCCGACCTTGAAATGTTTTTAAGTGTTAAATGGGCCAGCAAAATCCACCCCGACGGTACTGAATGGACGAGATAGAGTAGTTCGCTCTGGTGGCGGCGCTGTTTTTCTATTAGACAGATCTTGCAACGCAGAATGGTACCCTTGATCAAGACTTCAGCTCGCGGAACCCAGTATTGAGTCCTAAGCATCCGTAGCATCAGTTGATTACCCCCATGTAATGATATTTTATGGATGAATTCAATCAATAGGCGGGTAAAATTACCGTGATATGGGAGAATTTGTGGACGTCGTTCCGAGAATGGGATCTGGTTGGAATGTGTCAGACGTCCGTTCACTCGGATCGACCCATCCGAGTGCAAAAACGGGTTCAAAGTGATTAAGGAGCTCGAGTTCGATATCGGCTGGTTATCCCGCAGGCGGTGTACTCCTTCGGATAATAGAGTTGTTGAGTCAACCTAATTAAAAGATGGGAGGAGCCGGCACGTATTTCTTTCGCGGTGAGTGGGGAACCTCGTGGTGGGGCGGAGTGGCATGGCTCTCGCATGGTATATATCTGGAATCGCTTGACGTAGCAGATTACCCGAAGCGCTCGTGAAAGCGAAGAAAATCGTAATACCAAGTCGGCGTGTTGCAGAACTTGTATGGAGTGAGTAGATACGACCGGCTGCTCCTCCATCGTGACCGCATTGGTCGTATCTGAAGTTTGTGGCCATAACTGCTGACACAGCCACTTCGGGCCGTTCCACAATAAGGAGCTTTGACGCAATGCAGGAGGCGCCACTTATCGGCTAGTGAAGTCCGCGGGGTTATCTTCTGATTTCACTTGCCTCCAGCAGGCCACTCCAACCTTTTCAGACACAGAGGTGACACGATAAGCAACGAAAGTCTTCCATATGTGCGGGGATTTACGGAGCCAGGCCAACACGATGGTCGAGTTGGTCCTACAGAATAGATTTTCACAGGAGACGCCAAGCATTGCCATCAACGGTGTTATCAGTTCCGTCAAAAGAACGGCCCCACAAAGCTCCGAGCGATAGCTTAAATTGACAAGAGGCACGAGCACTTTATTGTCACAAAATTTCAAGATTTTATGACACTCTAGTAAAAAGTTACAAGCATTTGATTGTTGCAAACTTTGATAGGTATAGGACGCACAGTATAGAAGTTAGGGCCATTTGAAGTTTTATCAGTGTTTCATTTAGGACTCAAGGATATCATAGCCATGTGCGATAGCTTTAATTGCCAAGAGGCTCGAACATTTTATTGTCACAAAATTTCAAGAATTTATGACGCACCAGTAAACAGTTACAAGCATTTGAGTGTCGCAAATTTTGATAGGTGTAGGACGCACAGTATATAAGTTAGGGCCATTTGAAGTTTTATCAGTGTTTGATATGGGACTCAAGGGTAGCATAGCTATGAGCGATAACTTTAATTGACAACAGGCACGAGTACTTTATTCTCACAAAATTTCAATGTTTTATAGGTTTTATTACGCTCCAGTTAAAAGTTACAAGTATTTGATTGTTGCAAACTTTAATAGGTGTAGGACGCACAGTATAGAAGTTAGGGCCATTTGAAATTTTATCAGTGATTGATTTGGGACTCAAGGGTTGCATAGCTATGAGCGATATCTTTAACTGACAAGAGGCTCGAGCATTTTATTGTCACAAAATTTCAAGAATGTGTGACGCACCAGTAAAGAGTTAAAGGTTTGATTGTTGCCAGCTTTGATAGGTGTAGGACGCACAGTATACAAATTAGGGCCATTTGAAGTTTTATCAGTGCTTGATTTGAGACTCAATGGTAGCATAGCTATGAGCGATATCTTTAATTGACAAGAGGCTCGAGCATTTTAGTGTCACAAAATTTCAAGAATGTGTGACGCACCAGTAAAGAGTTACAAGCATTTGATTGTTGCACACTTTGATAGGTGTAGGACGCACAGTATAGAAGTTAGGGCCATTTAAAGTTTTATCAGTGTTTCATTTAGGACTCAAGGATATCATAGCTATGAGCGATAGCTTTAATTGACAAGAGGCTCGAGCATTTTATTGTCACAAAATTTCAAGAATTTATGACGCACCAGTAAAAAGTTACAGGCAGTTGATTGTTGCAAACTTTGATAGGTATAGGACGCACCGTATAGAAGTTAGGGCTATTTGCAGTTTTATCAGTGTTTGATTTTGGAGTCAAGGGTAGCATTGCTATGAGCGATAGCTTAAATTGATCGAGTACTTTATTGTCACAAAATTTCAAGGGTTTATTAAGCTCCAGTAAAAAGTTACAAGCATTTGATTGTTGCAAACTTTGATAGGTATAGGACGCACCGTATAGAAGTTAGGGCCATTTGAAGTTTTATCAGTGTTTGATACGTGACCCAAGGGTAGCATAGCTATGAGCGATAGCTTTAATTGACAAGAGGCACTTGTACTTTATTCTCACAAAATTTCAAGGTTTTATGATGCTCCAGTAACAAGTTACAAGCATTTGCTTGTTGCAAATTTTGATAGATGTAGGACGCACCGTATAGAAGTTAGGGCCATTTAAAGTTTTATCAGTGTTTGATTTGGGACTCACATTTAGCATAGCTATGAGCGATAGCTTAAATTGACAAGAGGCACGAGTACTTTATTGTCACTAAATATTAAGGTTTTATTACGCTCCAGTAAAAAGTTACAAGCATTATGAGCGATAGCTTAAATTGACAAGAGGCACGAGTACTTTATTGTCACTAAATATTAAGGTTTTATTACGCTCCAGTAAAAAGTTACAAGCATTTGATTGTTGCAAACCTTGATAGGTGTAGGACCCACCATATAGAAGTTAGGGCCATTTGAATTTTTATCAGTGTTTTATTTGGGAGTCAAGTGTACCATAGCTATGAGTTATAGCTCAAATTGACAAGAGGCACGACAACTTAATTGTCACAAAATTTCAAGGGTTTATTAAGCTCCAATAAAATGTTACAAGCATTTGATTGTTGCAAACCTTGATAGGTGTAGGACACACCATATAGAAGTTAGGGCCATTTAAAGTTTTATCAGTGTTTGATTTGGGAGTCAAGGGTACCATAGCTATGAGGTATAGCTCAAATTGATAAGAGGCACGAGAACTTTATTGACCCACAATTTCAATGGTTTATTAAGCTCCAGTAAAAAGTTACAAGCATTTGATTGTTGCAAACATTGCTAGGTATAAGACGCTCTGTATAGAAGTTAGGGCCATTTGAAGTTTTATCAGTGTTTGATGCGGGAGTCAAGGGTAGCATAGCTATGAGCGAAAACTTTATTTGACAAGAGGCACGAGTACTTTATTCTCACAAAATTTCAATGTTTTATGACGCTTCATTAAAAAGTTACAGGCATTTGATTGTTGCAAACTTTAATGGGTGTAGGACGCACAGTATAGAAGTTAGGGTCATTCGAAGTTTTATCAGTGATTGATTTGGGACTCAAGGGTAGCATAGCTATGAGCAATAGCTTTAATTGACAAGAGGCTCGAGCATTTTATTGTCACAAAATTTCAAGAATTTATGACGCACCAGAAAAAAGTTACAAGCATTTGATTGTTGCAAACTTTCATAGGTGTAGGACGCACCGTATTTCTATATATAGTTAGGGGCATTTGAAGTTTTATCAGTGTTTTAATTTGGAGTAAAGTGTAGCATAGCTATGAGCGATTGCTTAAATTGACAAGAGGCACGAGTACTTTATTGTCACAAAATTTCAAGATTTGATGACGCTCCAGTAAAAAGTAAGAAGCATTTGATTGTTGCAAACTTTGATAGGTATAGGACACACCGTATAGAAGTTCGGGCCATTTGAAGTTTTATCAGTGTTTTATTTTGGAGTAAAGTGTAGCATAGCTATGAGCGATTGCTTAAATTGACAAGAGGCACGAGTACTTTATTGTCACAAAATTTCAAGATTTGATGACGCTCCAGTATAAAGTTACAAGCATTTGATTGTTGCAAACTTTGATAGGTTTAGGATGCACAGCATAGAAGTTAGGGCCATTTGAAGTTTTATCAGTGTTTGTTTTGGGACTCAAGGGTAGCATAGCTATGATCGCTAGCTTAAATTGACAAGAGGCACGAGTACATTATTGTCACAAAAGTTCAAGATTCTATGACGCTCCAGTAAAAAGTAACAAGCATTTGATTGTTGCAAACTTTGATAGGTGTAGGACCCACCGTATAGAAGTTAGGGCCATTTGAATTTTTATCAGTGTTTTATTTTGGAGTCAAGGGTAGAATATCTATGAGCGATAACTTTAATTAGCAAGAGGCTCGAGAATTTTATTGTCACCAATTTTCAAGATTTTATTATTTTCCAGTAATAAGTTACAAGCATTTGAATGTTGCAAACTTTGGTAGGTATAGGACGCACCGTGTAGAAATTAGGGCCATTTGAAATTTTATCAGTGTTTGATTTGGGACCCAAGGGTAGCATAGCTATGAGCGATAGCTTTAATTGACAAGACGGACGAGTACTTTATTGTCACAAAATTTCAAGGTTTTATAATGCACCAGTAACAAGTTACAAGCATTTGCTTGTTCAAATTTTGATAGATGTAGGACGTACCGTATAGAAGTTAGGGCCATTTGATGTTTTATTAGTGTTTGATTTTGGACTCAAGGGTAGCATAGCTATGAGCGATAGCTTAAATTGACAAGAGGCACGAGTACTTTATTGTCACAAAATATTAAGGTTTTATTATGCTCCAGTAAAAAGTTACAAGCAATTGTTGCAAACTTTAATAGGTGTAGGACCCACCGTATAAAAGTTCGGGCCATTTGGATTTTTATCAGTGTTTTATTTGGGAGTCAAGGGTACCATTGCTATGAGTTATAGCTCAAATTGACAAGAGGCACGAGAACTTTATTGTCACAAAATTTCAAGGGTTTATTAAGCTCCAATAAAAAGTTACAAGCATTTGATTGTTGCAAACCTTGATAGGTGTAGGACCCACCGTATAGAAATTAGGGCCATTTGAAATTTTATCAGTGTTTGATTTGGGACCCAAGGGTAGCATAGCTATGAGCGATAGCTTTAATTGACAAGACTCACGAGTACTTTATTGTCACAAAATATTAAGGTTTTATTACGCTCCAATAAAAAGTTACAAGCAATTGTTGCAAACTTTGATAGGGGTAGGACCCACCGTATAGAAGTTGGGGCCATTTGAATTTTTATCAGTGTTTTATTTGGGAGTCAAGGGTACCATAGCTATGAGTTATAGCTCAAATTGACAAGAGGCACGAGAACTTTATTGTCACAAAATTTCAAGGGTTTATTAGGCTCCAATAAAAAGTTACAAGCATTTGATTGTTGCAAACATTGATAGGTGTAGGCCACACCATATAGAAGTTAGGGCCATTTAAAGTTTTATCACTGTTTGATTTGGGACTCAAGGTTAGCATAGCTATGAGCGATAGCTTAAATTGACAAGAGGCACGAGTACTTTATTGTCACAAAATATTAAGGTTTTATTACGCTCCAGTAAAAAGTTACAAGCAATTGTTGCAAACTTTGATAGGTGTAGGACACACCATATATAAGTTAGGGCCATTTAAAGTTATATCAGTGTTTGATTTGGGACTCAAGGTTAGCATAGCTATGAGCTTAAATTGACAAGAGGCACGAGTACTTTGTCACAAAATTTCCAGATTTTATGACGCTCCAGTAAAAAGTTACAAGCATTTGATTGTTGCAAACTTTGATAGGTACAGGACGCACAGTATAGAAGTTAGGGCCATTTGAAAATTTTATCAATGTTTTATTTTGGGGTCAAGGGTAGCATAGCTATGAGCGATAGCTTAAATTGACAAGAGGCACGAGTACTTTATTGACACAAAATTTCAATGGTTTATTAAGCTCCAGTAAAAAGTTACAAGCATTTGATTGTTGCAAACATCGATAGGTATAGGACGCTCTGTATAGAAGTTAGGGCCATTTGAAGTTTTATCAGTGTTTGATACGGGAGTCAAGGGTAGCATAGCTATGAGCGAAAACTTTATCTGACAAGAGGCACGAGTACTTTATTCTCACAAAATTTCAATGTTTTATGACGCTCCAGTAAAAAGTTACAGGCATTTGATTGTTGCAAACTTTAAGGGGTGTAGGTCGCACAGTATAAAAGGTAGGGTCATTCAAAGTTTTATCAGTGATTGATTTGGGACTCAAGGGTAGCATAGCTATGAGCAATAGCTTTAATTGACAAGAGGCTCGAGCATTTTATTGTCACAAAATTTCAAGAATTTATGACGCACCAGTAAAAAGTTGCAAGAATTTGATTGTTGCAAACTTTCATAGGTGTAGGACGCACCGTATAGAAGTTAGGGCCATTTGAAGTTTTATCAGTGTTTTATTTTGGAGTAAAGTTTAGCATAGCTATGAGCGATTGCTTGAATTGACAAGAGGCACGAGTACTTCATTGTCACAAAATTTCAAGATTTGATGACGCTCCAGTATAAAGCTACAAACATTTGATTGTTGCAAACTTTGATAGGTTTAGGATGCACAGCATAGAAGTTAGGGCCATTTGAAGTTTTATCAGTGTTTGTTTTGGGACTCAAGGGTAGCATAGCTATGATCGCTAGCTTAAATTGACAAGAGGCACGAGTACATTATTGTCACAAAATTTCAAGATTTTATGACGCTCCAATAAAAAGTAACAAACATTTGATTGTTGCAAACTTTGATAGGTGTAGGACCCACCGTATAGAAATTAGGGCCATTTGAAATTTTATCAGTGTTTGATTTGGGACCCAAGGGTAGCATAGCTATGAGCGATAGCTTTAATTGACAAGATGCACGAGTACTTTATTGTCACAAAATTTCAAATTTTTATGATGCTCCAGTAACAAGTTACAAGCACTTGCTTGTTGCAAATTTTGATAGATGTAGGACGCACCGTATAGAAGTTAGGGCCATTTGAAATTTTATCAGTGTTTGATTTTGGACTCAAGGGTAGCATAGCTATGAGCGATAGCTTTAATTGACAAGAGGCACGAGAACTTTATTGTCACAAAATATTAAGGTTTTATTACGCTCCAGTAAAAAGTTACAAGCAATTGTTGCAAACTTTGATAGGTGTAGGACCCACCGTATAGAAGTTAGGGCCATTTGAATTTTTATCAGTGTTTTATTTGGGAGTCAAGGGTACCATAGCTATGAGTTATAGCTCAAATTGACAAGAGGCACGAGAACTTTATTGTCACAAAATTTCAAGGATTTATTAAGCTCCAATAAAAAGTTACAAGCATTTGATTGTTGCAAACCTTGATAGGTGTAGGCCACACCATATAGAAGTTAGGGCCATTTAAAGTTTTATCACTGTTTGATTTGGGACTCAAGGTTAGCATAGCTATGAGCGATAGCTTAAATTGACAAGAGGCACGAGTACTTTATTGTCACAAAATATTAAGGTTTTATTACGCTCCAGTAAAAAGTTACAAGCAATTGTTGCAAACTTTGATAGGTGTAGGACCCACCGTATAGAAGTTAGGGCCATTTGAATTTTTTCAGTGTTTTATTTTGGAGTCAAGGGTAGAATATCTATGAGCGATACCTTTAATTAGCAAGAGGCACGAGAACTTTATTGTCACAAATTTTCAAGATTTTATTATTTTCCAGTAAAAAGTTACAAGCATTTGAATGTTGCAAACTTGGGTTGGTGCACCGTGTCGAAATTAGGGCCATTTGAAATTTTATCAGTGTTTGATTTGGGACCCAAGGGTAGCATAGCTATGAGCGATAGCTTTAATTGACAAGACGCACGAATACTTTATTGTCACAAAATTTCAAGGTTTTATGATGCTCCAGTAAAAAGTTACAAGCATTTGCTTGTTGCAAATTTTGATAGATGTAGGATGCACCGTATAGAAGTTAGGGCCATTTGAAGTTTTATCAGTGTTTGATTTTGGACCCAAGGGTAGCATAGCTATGAGCGATAGCTTTAATTGACAAGAGGCACGAGTACTTTATTGTCACAAAATTTCAAGATTTTGTGACGCTCCAGTAAAAAGTTACAAGCATTTGATTGTTGCAAACTTTAATAGGTACAGGACGCACAGTATAGAAGTTAGGGCCATTTGAAGTTTTATCAATGTTTTATTTTGGAGTCAAGGGTACCATAGCTATGAGTTAAAGCTCAAATTGACAAGAGGCACGAGAACTTTATTGTCACAAAATTTCAAGGGTTTATTAAGCTCAAATAAAAAGTTACAAGCATTTGATTGTTACAAACCTTGATAGGTGTAGGACACACCATATAGAAGTTAGGGCCATTTAAAGTTTTATCAGTGTTTGATTTGGGACTCAAGGTTAGCATAGCTATGAGCGATAGCATAAATTGACAAGAGGCACGAGTACTTTATTGTCACAAAATTTCAAGATTTTATGACGCTCCAGTAAAAAGTTACAAGCATTTGATTGTTGCAAACTTTAATAGGTACAGGACGCACAGTATAGAAGTTAGGGCCATTTGAAGTTTTATCAGTGTTTGATACGGTAGTCAAGGGTAGCATAGCTATGAGCGAAAACTTTATTTGACAAGAGGCACGAGTACTTTATTCTCACAAAATTTCAAGATTTGATGACGCTCCAGTATAATGTTACAACCATTTGATTGTTGCAAACTTTGATAGGTTTAGGATGCACAGCATAGAAGTTAGGGCCATTTGAAGTTTTATCAGTGTTTGTTTTGGGACTCAAGGGTAGCATAGCTATGATCGCTAGCTTAAATTGACAAGAGGCACGAGTACATTATTGTCACAAAATTTCAAGATTCTATGACGCTCGAGAACTTTATTGTCACAAATTTTCAAGATTTTATTATTTTCCAGTAAAAAGTTACAAGCATTTGAATGTTGCAAATTTTGGTATGTATAGGACGCACCGTGTAGAAATTAGGGCCATTTGAAATTTTATCAGTGTTTGATTTGGGACCCAAGGGTAGCATAGCTATGAGCGATAGCTTTAATTGACAAGACGCACGAATACTTTATTGTCACAAAATTTCAAGGTTTTATGATGCTCCAGTAAAAAGTTACAAGCATTTGCTTGTTGCAAATTTTGATAGATGTAGAACGCACCGTATAGAAGTTAGGGCCATTTGAAGTTTTATCAGTGTTTGATTTTGGACTCAAGGGTAGCATAGCTATGAGCGATAGCTTTAATTGACAAGAGGCACGAGTACAAAATTTCAAGATTTTGTGACGCTCCAGTAAAAAGTTACAAGCGTTTGATTGTTGCAAACTTTAATAGGTACAGGACGCACAGTATAAAAGTTAGGGCCATTTGAAGTTTTATCAATGTTTTATTTTGGAGTCAAGGGTACCATAGCTATGAGTTATAGCTCAAATTGACAAGAGGCACGAGAACTTTATTGTCACAAAATTTCAAGGGTTTATTAAGCTCCAATAAAAAGTTACAAGCATTTGATTGTTACAAACCTTGATAGGTGTAGGACACACCATATAGAAGTTAGGTCCATTTAAAGTTTTATCAGTGTTTGATTTGGGACTCCAGGTTAGCATAGCTATGAGCGATAACATTGACAAGAGGCACGAGTACTTTATTGTCACAAAATTTCAAGATTTTATGACGCTCCAGTAAAAAGTTACAAGCATTTGATTGTTGCAAACTTTAATAGGTACAGGACGCACAGTATAGAAGTTAGGGCCATTTGAAGTTTTATCAGTGTTTGATACGGGAGTCAAGGGTAGCATAGCTATGAGCGAAAACTTTATTTGACAAGAGGCACGAGTACTTTATTCTCACAAAATTTCAAGATTTGATGACGCTCCAGTATAATGTTACAACCATTTGATTGTTGCAAACTTTGATAGGTTTAGGATGCACAGCATAGAAGTTAGGGCCATTTGAAGTTTTATCAGTATTTGTTTTGGGACTCAAGGGTAGCATAGCTATGATCGCTAGCTTAAATTGACAAGAGGCACGAGTACATTATTGTCACAAAATTTCAAGATTCTATGACGCTCGAGAACCTTATTGTCACAAATTTTCAAGATTTTATTATTTTCCAGTAAAAAGTTACAAGCATTTGAATGTTGCAAATTTTGGTAGGTATAGGACGCACCGTGTAGAAATTAGGGCCATTTGAAATTTTATCAGTGTTTGATTTGGGACCCAAGGGTAGCATAGCTATGAGCGATAGCTTTAATTGACAAGAGGCACGAGAACTATATTGTCACAAAATTTCAAGGGTTTATTAAGCTCCAGTAAAATGTTACCAGCATTTGATTGTTGCAAACCTTGATAGGTTTAGGACACACCATATAGAAGTTAGGGCCATTTAAAGTTTTATCAGTGTTTGATTTGGGACTCAAGGTTAGCATAGCTATGAGCGATAGCTTAAATTGACAAGAGGCACGAGTACTTTATTGTCACAAAATTTCAAGATTTTATGACGCTCCAGTAAAAAGTTACAACCATTTGATTGTTGCAAACTTTGACAGGACGCACAGTATTAAAGTTAGGGCCATTTGAAGATTTATCAGTGTTTTATTTTGGAGTCAAGGGTACCATAGCTATGAGCGATAGCTTAAATTGACAAGAGGCACGAGTAATTTATTGACACAAAATTTCAATGGTTTATTAAGCTCCAGTAAAAAGTTACAAGCATTTGATTGTTGCAAACATTGATAGGTATAGGACGCTCTGTATAAAAGTTAGGGCCATTTGAAGTTTTATCAGTGTTTGATACGGGAGTCAAGGGTAGCATAGCTATGAGCGAAAACTTTATTTAACAAGAGGCACGAGTACTTTATTCTCACAAAATTTCAATGTTTTAATACGCTTCAGTAAAAAGTTACAGGCATTTGATTGTTGCAAACTTTAATAGGTGTAGGACGCACAGTATAGAAGTTAGGGTCATTCGAAGTTTTATCACTGATTGATTTGGGACTCAAGGGTAGCATAGCTATGAGCGATAGCTTAAATTGACGAGAGGTACGAATACTTTATTGCCACAAAGTTTCAAGGTCTTATGACGCTCCAGTAAAAAGTTACAAGCATTTTAATGTTGCAAACTTTAATAGGTATAGGACACACCGTATAAAAGTTAGGGCCATTTGAAGTTTTATCAGTGTTTTATTTTGGAGTAAAGTGTAGCATAACTATGAGCGATTGCTTAAATTGACAAGAGACACGAGTACTTTATTGTCACAAAATTTCAAGATTTGTCAGTATAAAGTTACAAGCATTTGATTGTTGCAAACTTTGATAGGTTTAGGATGCACAGCATAGAAGTTAGGGCCATTTGAAGTTTTATCAGTGTTTGTTTTGGGACTCAAGGGTAGCATAGCAAAATTTCAAGATTCTATGACGCTCCAGTAAAAAATAACATGCATTTGATTGTTGCAAACTTTGATAGGTGTAGGACCCACCATATAGAAGTTAGGGCCATTTGAATTTTTATCAGTGTTATATTTTGGAGTCAAGGGTAGAATATCTATGAGCGATTACTTTAATTAGCAAGACGCTCGAGAACTTTATTGTCACCAATTTTCAAGATTTTATTATTTTCCAGGGAAAAGTTACAAGCATTTGAATGTTGCAAACTATAGAATAGGACGCACCGTGTAGAAATTAGGGCCATTTGAAATTTTATCAGTGTTTGATTTGGGACCCAAGGGTAGCATAGCTATGAGCGATAGCTTTAATTGACAAGACGCACGAGTACTTTATTGTCACAAAATTTCAAGGTTTTATTATGCTCCAGTAACAAGTTACAAGCACTTGAATGTTGCAAACTTTGATAGGTGTAGGGTTTACCGTACAGAAGTTAGGGCTATTTGAAGTTTTATCAGTTTCATTTTGGACTTAAGGGTAGCATAGCTATGAGCGACAGCGTAAATTGACAAGAGACACGAGTACTTTGCTGTCACAAAATTACAAGGTTTTATGACGCTCCAGTAAAAAGTAACAAGGATTTGATTGTTGCAAACTTTGATAGATATAGGACACATCGTGTAGAAGTTAGGGCCATTTGAAATTTTATCAGTGTTTGATTTGGGACTCAAGGGTAGCGTAGCATTGAGCGATAGCTTAAATTGACAAGAGGCACTAGTAATTTATTGTCCCCAAATTTCAACATTTTATGACGCACCAGTAAAAAGTTACAAGCATATGAATGTTGCATACTTTGATAGGTGTAGGACGCACCGTATAGAAGTTAGGGCCATTTGAAGTTTTATCAGTGTTTGTTTTGGGACTCAAGGGTAGCATAGCTATGATCGCTAGCTTAAATTGGCAAGAGGCACGAAAACATTATTGTCACAAAATTTCAAGATTTTATGACGCTCCAGTAAAAAGTTACAAGCATTTGATTGCTGCAATCTTTGATAGATATAAGACGTACAGCATAGAAGTTAGGGCCATTTGAACTTTTATCAGAGTTTGTTTTGGGACTCAACGTTAGCATAGTTATGAGCGATAGCTTTAATTGATAAGAGGCACGAGCACTTTATTGTCACAAATTTCAAGATTTTATGACGCTCCAGTAAAAAATTAAAAGCATTTAATTGTTGTAAACTTTGATAGGTGTAGGACGCACCGTATAGAGGTTAGGGCCATTTGAAGTTTTATCGGTGTTTTATTTTGGAGTCAAGGGTAGCATAGCTATGAGCGATAGCTTTAATTGACAAGAGGCACGAGTACTTTATTGTCACAAAATATTAAGGTTTTATTACGCTCCAGTAAAAAGTTACAAGCAATTGTTGCAAACCTTGATAGGTGTAGGACACACCATATAGAAGTTAGGGCCATTTAAAGTTTTATCAGTGTTTGATTTGGGACTCAAGGTTAGCATAGCTATGAGCGATAGCATAAATTGACAAGAGGCACGAGTACTTTATTGTCACAAAATTTCAAGATTTTATGACGCTCCAGTAAATAGTTACAAGCATTTGATTGTTGCAAACTTTAATAGGTACAGGTCGCACAGTATAGAAGTTAGGGCCATTTGAAGTTTTATCAGTGTTTGATACGGAAGTCAAGGGTAGCATAGCTATGAGCGAAAACTTTATTTGACAAGAGGCACGAGTACTTTATTCTCACAAAATTTCAAGATTTGATGACGCTCCAGTATAATGTTACAACCATTTGATTGTTGCAAACTTTGATAGGTTAAGATGCACAGCATAGAAGTTAGGGCCATTTGAAGTTTTATCAGTGTTTGTTTTGGGACTCAAGGGTAGCATAGCTATGATCGCTAGCTTAAATTGACAAGAGGCACAAAATTTCAAGATTCTATTGTCACAAAATTTCAAGATTCTATGACGCTCGAGAACTTTATTGTCACAAATTTTCAAGATTTTATTATTTTCCAGTAAAAAGTTACAAGCATTTGAATGTTGCAAAATTGGTAGGTATAGGACGCACCGTGTAGAAATTAGGGCCATTTGAAATTTTATCAGTGTTTGATTTGGGACCCAAGGGTAGCATAGCTATGAGCGATAGCTTTAATTGACAAGAGGCACGAGAACAATATTGTCACAAAATTTCAAGGGTTTATTAAGCTCCAATAAAATGTTACAAGCATTTGATTGTTGCAAACCTTGACACACCATATAGAAGTTAGGGCCATTTAAAGTTTTATCAGTGTTTGATTTGGGACTCAAGGTTAGCATAGCTATGAGCGATAGCTTAAATTGACAAGAGGCACGAGTAATTTATTGACACAAAATTTCAATGGTTCATTAAGCTCCAGTAAAAAGTTACAAGCATTTGATTGTTGCAAACATTGATAGGTATAGGACGCTCTGTATAAAAGTTAGGGCCATTTGAAGTTTTATCAGTGTTTGATACGGGAGTCAAGGGTAGCATAGCTATGAGCGAAAACTTTATTTGACAAGAGGCAGGAGTACTTTATTCTCACAAAATTTCAATGTTTTAATACGCTTCAGTAAAAAGTTACAGGCATTTGATTGTTGCAAACTTTAATAGGTGTAGGACGCACAGTATAGAAGTTAGGGTCATTCGAAGTTTTATCAGTGATTGATTTGGGACTCAAGGGTAGCATAGCTATGAGCGATAGCTTAAATTGACGAGAGGTACGAATACTTTATTGCCACAAAGTTTCAAGGTCTTATGACGCTCCAATAAAAAGTTACAAGCATTTTAATGTTGCAAACTTTAATAGGTATAGGACACACCGTATAGAAATTAGGGCCATTTGAAGTTTTATCAGTGTTTTATTTTGGAGTAAAGTGTAGCATAACTATGAGCGATTGCTTAAATTGACAAGAGACACGAGTACTTTATTGTCACAAAATTTCAAGATTTGTCAGTATAAAGTTACAAGCATTTGATTGTTGCAAACTTTGATAGGTTTAGGATGCACAGCATAGAAGTTAGGGCCATTTGAAGTTTTATCAGTGTTTGTTTTGGGACTCAAGGGTAGCATAGCTATGATCGCTAGCTTAAATTGACAAGAGGCACGAGTACATTATTGTCACAAAATTTCAAGATTCTATGACGCTCCAGTAAAAAATAACATGCATTTGATTATTGCAAACTTTGATAGGTGTAGGACCCACCATATAGAAGTTAGGGCCATTTGAATTTTTATCAGTGTTTTATTTTGGAGTCAAGGGTAGAATATCTATGAGCGATAACTTTAATTAGCAAGACGCTCGAGAACTTTATTGTCACCAATTTTCAAGATTTTATTATTTTCCAGGAAAAAGTTACAAGCATTTGAATGTTGCAAACTTTGGTAGGTATAGGACGTACCGTGTAGAAATTAGGGCCATTTGAAATTTTATCAGTGTTTGATTTGGGACCCAAGGGTAGCATAGCTATGAGCGATAGCTTTAATTGACAAGACGCACGAGTACTTTATTGTCACAAAATTTCAAGGTTTTATTATGCTCCAGTAACAAGTTACAAGCATTTGAATGTTGCAAACTTTGATAGGTGTAGGGTTTACCGTACAGAAGTTAGGGCTATTTGAAGTTTTATCAGTTTCATTTTGGACTTAAGGGTAGCATAGCTATGAACGACAGCGTAAATTGACAAGAGACACGAGTACTTTGCTGTCACAAAATTACAAGGTTTTATGACGCTCCAGTAAAAAGTAACAAGGATTTGATTGTTGCAAACTTTGATAGATATAGGACACATCGTGTAGAAGTTAGGGCCATTTGAAATTTTATCAGTGTTTGATTTGGGACTCAAGGGTAGCGTAGCATTGAGCGATAGCTTAAATTGACAAGAGGCACTAGTAATTTATTGTCACCAAATTTCAACATTTTATGACGCACCAGTAAAAAGTTACAAGCATATGAATGTTGCATACTTTGATAGGTGTAGGACGCACCGTATAGAAGTTAGGGCCATTTGAATTTTTATCAGTGTTTGATTTGGGACCCAAGGGTAGCATAGCTATGAGCGATAGCTTTAATTGACAAGACGCACGAGTACTTTATTGTCACAAAATTTCAAGGTTTTATTACGCTCCAGTAAAAAGTTACAAGCAATTGTTGCAAACCTTGATAGGTGTAGGACACACCATATAGAAGTTAGGGCCATTTAAAGTTTTATCAGTGTTTGATTTGGGACTCAAGGTTAGCATAGCTATGAGCGATAGCTTAAATTGACAAGAGGCACGAGTTGACACAAAATTTCAATGGTTTATTAAGCTCCAGTAAAAGTTACAAGCATTTGATTGTTGCAAACATTGATAGGTATAGGACGCTCTGTATAGAAGTTAGGGCCATTTGAAGTTTTATCAGTGTTTGATACGGGAGTCAAGGGTAGCATAGCTATGAGCGAAAACTTTATTTGACAAGAGGCACGAGTACTTTATTCTCACAAAATTTCAATGTTTTATGACGCTTCAGTAAAAAGTTACAGGCATTTGATTGTTGCAAACTTTAATGGGTGTAGGACGCACAGTTTAGAAGTTAGGGTCATTCGAAATTTTATCACTGATTGATTTGGGACTCAAGGGTAGCATAGCTATGAGCAATAGCTTTAATTGACAAGAGGCTCGAGCATTTTCTTGTCACAAGTTTCAAGAATTTATGGCGCACCAGTAAAAAGTTACAAGCATTTTAATGTTGCCAACTTTAATAGGTATAGGACACACCGTATAGAAGTTAGGGCCATTTGAAGTTTTATCAGTGTTTTATTTTGGAGTAAAGTGTAGCACAGCTATGATCGCTAGCTTCAATTGACAAGAGGCACGAGTACATTATTATCACAAAATTTCAAGATTCTATGACGCTCCAGTAAAAAGTTACAAGGAATTGTTGCAAACATTGATAGGTGTAGGACACACCATATAGAAGTTAGGGCCATTTAAAGTTGTATCAGTGTTTGATTTGTTACTCAAGGTTAGCATAGCTATGAGCGATAGCTTAAATTGACAAGAGGCACGAGTACTTTATTGTCACAAAATTTCAAGATTTTATGACGCTCCAGTAAAAAGTTACAAGCATTTGATTGTTGCAAACTTTAATAGGTACAGGACCCACAGTATAGAAGTTAGGGCCATTTGAAGTTTTATCAATGTTTTATTTTGGAGTCAAGGGTACCATAGCTATGAGTTATAGCTCAAATTGACAAGAGGCACGAGAACTTTATTGTCACAAAATTTCAAGGGTTTATTAAGCTCCAATAAAAAGTTACAAGCATTTGATTGTTACAAACCTTGATAGGTGTAGGACACACCATATAGAAGTTAGGGCCATTTAAAGTTTTATCAGTGTTTGATTTGGGACTCAAGGTTAGCATAGCTATGAGCGATAGCATAAATTGACAAGAGGCACGAGTACTTTATTGTCACAAAATTTCAAGATTTTATGACGCTCCAGTAAAAAGTTACAAGCATTTGATTGTTGCAAACTTTAATAGGTACAGGACGCACAGTATAGAAGTTAGGGCCATTTGAAGTTTTATCAGTGTTTGATACGGGAGTCAAGGGTAGCATAGCTATGAGCGAAAACTTTATTTGACAAGAGGCACGAGTACTTTATTCTCACAAAATTTCAATGTTTTAATACGCTTCAGTAAAAAGTTACAGGCATTTGATTGTTGCAAACTTTAATAGGTGTAGGACGCACAGTATAGAAGTTAGGGTCATTCGAAGTTTTATCAGTGATTGATTTGGGACTCAAGGGTAGCATAGCTACGAGCGATAGCTTAAATTGACGAGAGGTACGAATACTTTATTGCCACAAAGTTTCAAGGTCTTATGACGCTCCAATAAAAAGTTACAAGCATTTTAATCTTGCAAACTTTAATAGGTATAGGACACACCGTATAGAAATTAGGGCCATTTGAAGTTTTATCAGTGTTTTATTTTGGAGTAAAGTGTAGCATAACTATGAGCGATTGCTTAAATTGACAAGAGACACGAGTACTTTATTGTCACAAAATTTCAAGATTTGTCAGTATAAAGTTACAAGCATTTGATTGTTGCAAACTTTGATAGGTTTAGGATGCACAGCATAGAAGTTAGGGCCATTTGAAGTTTTATCAGTGTTTGTTTTGGGACTCAAGGGTAGCATAGCTATGATCGCTAGCTTAAATTGACAAGAGGCACGAGTACATTATTGTCACAAAATTTCAAGATTCTATGACGCTCCAGTAAAAAATAACATGCATTTGATTGTTGCAAACTTTGATAGGTGTAGGACCCACCATATAGAAGTTAGGGCCATTTGAATTTTTATCAGTGTTTTATTTTGGAGTCAAGGGTAGAATATCTATGAGCGATAACTTTAATTAGCAAGACGCTCGAGAACTTTATTGTCACCAATTTTCAAGATTTTATTATTTTCCAGGAAAAAGTTACAAGCATTTGAATGTTGCAAACTTTGGTAGGTATAGGACGCACCGTGTAGAAATTAGGGCCATTTGAAGTTTTATCAGTGTTTTATTTTGGAGTAAAGTGTAGCATAACTATGAGCGATTGCTTAAATTGACAAGAGACACGAGTACTTTATTGTCACAAAATTTCAAGATTTGTCAGTATAAAGTTACAAGCATTTGATTGTTGCAAACTTTGATAGGTTTAGGATGCACAGCATAGAAGTTAGGGCCATTTGAAGTTTTATCAGTGTTTGTTTTGGGACTCAAGGGTAGCATAGCTATGAGCGATAGCTTTAATTGACAAGACGCACGAGTACTTTATTGTCACAAAATTTCAAGGTTTTATTATGCTCCAGTAACAAGTTACAAGCATTTGAATGTTGCAAACTTTGATAGGTGTAGGGTTTACCGTACAGAAGTTAGGGCTATTTGAAGTTTTATCAGTTTCATTTTGGACTTAAGGGTAGCATAGCTATGAGCGACAGCGTAAATTGACAAGAGACACGAGTACTTTGCTGTCACAAAATTACAAGGTTTTATGACGCTCCAGTAAAAAGTAACAAGGATTTGATTGTTGCAAACTTTGATAGATATAGGACACATCGTGTAGAAGTTAGGGCCATTTGAAATTTTATCAGTGTTTGATTTGGGACTCAAGGGTAGCGTAGCATTGAGCGATAGCTTAAATTGACAAGAGGCACTAGTAATTTATTGTCACCAAATTTCAACATTTTATGACGCACCAGTAAAAAGTTACAAGCATATGAATGTTGCATACTTTGATAGGTGTAGGACGCACCGTATAGAAGTTAGGGCCATTTGAAGTTTTATCAGTGTTTGTTTTGGGACTCAAGGGTAGCATAGCTATGATTGCTAGCTTAAATTGGCAAGAGGCACGAAAACATTATTGTCACAAAATTTCAAGATTTTATGACGCTCCAGTAAAAAGTTACAAGCATTTGATTGCTGCAATCTTTGATAGATATAAGACGTACAGCATAGAAGTTAGGGCCATTTGAACTTTTATCAGAGTTTGTTTTGGGACTCAACGTTAGCATAGCTATGAGCGATAGCTTTAATTGATAAGAGGCACGAGCACTTTATTGTCACAAATTTCAAGATTTTATGACGCTCCAGTAAAAAATTAAAAGCATTTAATTGTTGTAAACTTTGATAGGTGTAGGACGCACCGTATAGAGGTTAGGGCCATTTGAAGTTTTATCGGTGTTTTATTTTGGAGTCAAGGGTAGCATAGCTATGAGCGATATCTTTAATTGACAAGAGGCACGAGTACTTTATTGTCACAAAATATTAAGGTTTTATTACGCTCCAGTAAAAAGTTACAAGCAATTGTTGCAAACCTTGATAGGTGTAGGACACACCATATAGAAGTTAGGGCCATTTAAAGTTTTATCAGTGTTTGATTTGGGACTCAAGGTTAGCATAGCTATGAGCGATAGCTTAAATTGACAAGAGGCACGAGTTGACACAAAATTTCAATGGTTTATTAAGCTCCAGTAAAAGTTACAAGCATTTGATTGTTGCAAACATTGATAGGTATAGGACGCTCTGTATAGAAGTTAGGGCCATTTGAAGTTTTATCAGTGTTTGATACGGGAGTCAAGGGTAGCATAGCTATGAGCGAAAACTTTATTTGACAAGAGGCACGAGTACTTTATTCTCACAAAATTTCAATGTTTTATGACGCTTCAGTAAAAAGTTACAGGCATTTGATTGTTGCAAACTTTAATGGGTGTAGGACGCACAGTTTAGAAGTTAGGGTCATTCGAAATTTTATCACTGATTGATTTGGGACTCAAGGGTACCATAGCTATGAGCAATAGCTTTAATTGACAAGAGGCTCGAGCATTTTCTTGTCACAAGTTTCAAGAATTTATGACGCACCAGTAAAAAGTTACAAGCATTTTAATGTTGCCAACTTTAATAGGTATAGGACACACCGTATAGAAGTTACGGCCATTTGAAGTTTTATCAGTGTTTTATTTTGGAGTAAAGTGTAGCATAGCTATGATCGCTAGCTTCAATTGACAAGAGGCACGAGTACATTATTGTCACAAAATGTCAAGATTCTATGACGCTCCAGTAAAAAGTTACAAGCAATTGTTGCAAACATTGATAGGTGTAGGACACACCATATAGAAGTTAGGGCCATTTAAAGTTGTATCAGTATTTGATTTGTTACTCAAGGTTAGCATAGCTATGAGCGATAGCTTAAATAGACAAGAGGCACGAGTACTTTATTGTCACAAAATTTCAAGATTTTATGACGCTCCAGTAAAAAGTTACAAGCATTTGATTGTTGCAAACTTTGATAGGTACAGGACGCACAGTATAGAAGTTAGGGTCATTCGAAGTTTTATCAGTGATTAATTTGGGACTCAAGGGTAGCATAGCTATGAGCGATAGCTTAAATTGACAAGAGGCACGAGTTGACACAAAATTTCAATGGTTTATTAAGCTCCATTAAAAAGTTACAAGCATTTGATTGTTGCAAACATTGATAGGTATAGGACGCTCTGTATAGAAGTTAGGGCCATTTGAAGTTTTATCAGTGTTTGATACGGGAGTCAAGGGTAGCATAGCTATGAGCGAAAACTTTATTTGACAAGAGGCACGAGTACTTTATTCTCACAAAATTTCAATGTTTTATGGCGCTTCAGTAAAACGATACAGGCATTTGATTGTTGCAAACTTTAATGGGTGTAGGACGCACAGTATAGAAGTTAGGGTCATTCGAAGTTTTATCAGTGATTGATTTGGGACTCAAGGGTAGCATAGCTATGAGCAATAGCTTTAATTGACAAGAGGCTCGATTATTTTATTGCCTCAAAATTTCAAGAATTTATGACGCACCAATAAAAAGTTACAAGCATTTGATTGTTGCAAACTTTCATAGGTGTAGGACACACCGTATAGAAGTTAGGGCCATTTGAAGTTTTATCAGTGTTTTATTTGGAGTAAAGTGTAGCATAGCTATGAGCGATTGCTTAAATTGACAAGAGGCACGAGTACTTTATTGTCACAAAATTTCAAGATTTGATGACGCTCCAGTAAAAAGTAACAAGCATTTTGCTTAAGCGATTGCTTAAATTGACAAGAGGCACGAGTACTTTATTGTCACAAAATTTCAAGATTTGATGACGCTCCAGTAAAAAGTAACAAGCATTTGATTGTTGCAAACTTTGATAGGTGTAGGACCCACCGTATAGAAGTTAAGGCCATTTGAATTTTTATCAGTGTTTTATTTTTGAGTCAAGGGTAGAATATCTATGAGCAATAAGTTTAATTAGCAAGAGGCTTTTCGAGAACTTTATTGTCACAAATTTTCAAGATTTTATTATTTTCCAGTAAAAAGTTACAAGCATTTGAATGTTGCAAACTTTGGTAGGTATAGGACGCACCGTGTAGAAATTTGGGCCATTTGAAATTTTATCAGTGTTTGATTTGGAACCCAAGGGTAGCATAGCTACGAGCGATAGCTTTAATTGACAAGACGCACGAGTACCTTATTGTAACAAAATTTCAAGGTTTTATGATGCTCCAGTAACAAATTACAAGCATTTGCTTGTTGCAAATTTTGATAGATGTAGGACGCACCGTATAGAAGTTAGGACCATTCGAAGTTTTATCAGTGTTTGATTTTGGACTCAAGGGTAGCATAGCTATGAGCGATAGCCTTAATTGACAAGAGGCACGAGTACTTTATTGTCACAAAATATTAAGGTTTTATTACGCTCCAGTAAAAAGTTACAATCAATTGTTGCAAACTTTGATAGGTGTAGGACCCACCGTATAGAAGTTAGGGCCATTTGAATTTTTATCAGTGTTTTATTTGGGAGTCAAGGGTACCATAGCTATGAGTTATAGCTCAAATTGACAAGAGGCACGAGTACTTTATTGTCACAAAATTTCAAGATTTTATGACGCTCCAGTAAAAAGTTACAAGCATTTGACTGTTGCAAACTTTGATAGGTACAGGACGCACAGTATAGAAGTTAGGGCCATTTGAAGTTTTATCAGTGTTTTATTTTGGAGTCAAGGGTAGCATAGCTATGAGCGATAGCTTAAATTGACAAGAGGCACGAGTACTTTATTGACACAAAATTTCAATGGTTTATTAAGCTTCAGTAAAAAGTTACAAGCATTTGATTATTGCAAACATTGAGAGGTTTTATTACGCTCCAGTAAAAAGTTACAAGCAATTGTTGCAAACTTTGATAGGTGTAGGACCCACCGTATAGAAGTTAGGGCCATTTGAATTTTTATCAGTGTTTTATTTGGGAGTCAAGTGTAGCATAGCTATGAGCGATAGCTCAAATTGACAAGAGGCACGAGAACTTTATTGTCACAAAATTTCAAGGGTTTATTAAGCTCCAATAAAAAGTTACAAGCATTTGATTGTTGCAAACCTTGATAGGTGTAGGACACACCATATAGAAGTTAGGGCCATTTAAAGTTTGATCAGTGTTTGATTTGGGACTCAAGGTTAGCATAGCTATGAGCGATAGCTTAAATTGACAAGAGGCACGAGTACTTTATTGTCACAAAATTTCCAGATTTTATGACGCTTCAGTAAAAAGTTACAAGGATTTGATTGTTGCAAACCTTGATAGGTACAGGACGCACAGTATAGAAGTTAGGGCCATTTGAAGTTTTATCAGTGTTTTATTTTGGAGTCAAGTGTAGCATAGCTATGAGCGATAGCTTAAATTGACAAGAGGCACGAGTACTTTATTGACACAAAATTTCAAAGTTTTATGACGCTTCAGTAAAAAGTTACAGGCATTTGATTGTTGCAAACTTTAATGGGTGTAGGACGCACAGTATAGAAGTTAAGGTCATTCGAAGTTTTATCAGTGATTGATTTGGGACTCAAGGGTAGCATAGCTATGAGCAATAGTTTTAATTGACAAGAGGCTCGAACATTTTTTGTCACAAAATTTCAAGAATTTATGACGCACCAGTAAAAAGTTACAAGCATTTTAATGTTGCAAACTTTAATAGGTATAGGACACACCGTATAGAAGTTAGGGCCATCTGAAGTTTTATCAGTGTTTTATTTTGGAGTAAAATGTAGCATAGCTATGAGCGATTGCTTAAATTGACAAGAGGCACGAGTACTTTGTTGTCACAAAATTTCAAGATTTGATGACGCTCCAGTATAAAGTTACAAGCATTTGATTGTTGCAAACTTTGATAGGTTTAAGATGCACAGCATAGAAGTTAGGGCCATTTGAAGTTTTATCAGTGTTTGTTTTGGGACTGAAGGGTAGCATAGCTATGATCGCTAGCTTACATTGACAAGAGGCACGAGTACATTACTGTCACAAAATTTCAAGATTCTATGACGCTCCAGTAAAAAGTAACAAGAATTTGATTGTTGCAAACTTTGATAGGTGTAGGACCCACCGTATAGAAGTTAGGGCCATTTGAATTTTTTCAGTGTTTTATTTTGGAGTCAAGGGTAGAATATCTATGAGCGATAACTTTATTGTCACAAATTTTCAAGATTTTATTATTTTCCAGTAAAAAGTTACAAGCATTTGAATGTTGCAAACTTTGGTAGGTATAGGACGCACCGTGTAGAAATTAAGGCCATTTGAAATTTTATCAGTGTTTTATTTGGGAGTCAAGGGTACCATAGCTATGAGTTATAGCTCAAATTGACAAGAGGCACGAGAACTTTATTGTCACAAAATTTCAAGGGTTTATTAAGCTCCAATCAAAAGTTACAAGCATTTAATTGTTGCAAACATTGATAGGTATAGGACGCTCTGTATAGAAGTTAGGGCCATTTGAAATTTAATCAGTGTTTGATACGGGAGTCAAGGGTAGCATAGCTATGAGCGAAAACTTTATTTGACAAGAGGCACGAGTACTTTATTCTCACAAAATTTCAATGTTTTATGACGCTTCAGTAAAAAGTAACAGGCATTTGATTGTTGCAAACTTTAATGGGTGTAGGCCGCAGAGTATAGAAGTTAGGGTCATTCGAAGTTTTGTCAGTGATTGATTTGGGACTCAAGGGTAGCACAGCTATGAGCAATAGCTTTAATTGACAAGAGGCTCGAGCATTTTATTGTCACAAAATTTCAAGAATTTATGACGCACCAGTAAAAAGTTACAAGCATTTGATTGTTGCAAACCTTGATAGGTTTAGGACACACCATATAGAAGTTAGGGCCATTTAAAGTTTTATCAGTGTTTGATTTGGGACTCAAGGTTAGCATAGCTATGAGCGATAGCTTAAATTGACAAGAGGCACGAGTCATTTATTGACACAAAATTTCAATGGTTTATTAAGCTCCAGTAAAAAGTTACAAGCATTTGATTGTTGCAAACATTGATAGGTATAGGACGCTCTGTATAAAAGTTAGGGCCATTTGAAGTTTTATCAGTGTTTGTTACGGGAGTCAAGGGTAGCATAGCTATGAGCGAAAACTTTATTTGACAAGAGGCACGAGTACTTTATTCTCACAAAATTTCAATGTTTTAATACGCTTCAGTAAAAAGTTACAGGCATTTGATTGTTGCAAACTTTAATAGGTGTAGGACGCACAGTATAGAAGTTAGGGTCATTCGAAGTTTTATCAGTGATTGATTTGGGACTCAAGGGTAGCATAGCTACGAGCGATAGCTTAAATTGACGAGAGGTACGAATACTTTATTGCCACAAAGTTTCAAGGTCTTATGACGCTCCAATAAAAAGTTACAAGCATTTTAATGTTGCAAACTTTAATAGGTATAGGACACACCGTATAGAAATTAGGGCCATTTGAAGTTTTATCAGTGTTTTATTTTGGAGTCAAGGGTAGAATATCTATGAGCGATAACTTTAATTAGCAAGACGCTCGAGAACTTTATTGTCACCAATTTTCAAGATTTTATTATTTTCCAGGAAAAAGTTACAAGCATTTGAATGTTGCAAACTTTGGTAGGTATAGGACGCACCGTGTAGAAATTAGGGCCATTTGAAATTTTATCAGTGTTTGATTTGGGACCCAAGGGTAGCATAGCTATGAGCGATAGCTTTAATTGACAAGACGCACGAGTACTTTATTGTCACAAAATTTCAAGGTTTTATTATGCTCCAGTAACAAGTAACAAGCATTTGAATGTTGCAAACTTTGATAGGTGTAGGGTTTACCGTACAGAAGTTAGGGCTATTTGAAGTTTTATCAGTTTCATTTTGGACTTAAGGGTAGCATAGCTATGAGCGACAGCGTAAATTGACAAGAGACACGAGTACTTTGCTGTCACAAAATTACAAGGTTTTATGACGCTCCAGTAAAAAGTAACAAGGATTTGATTGTTGCAAACTTTGATAGATATAGGACACATCGTGTAGAAGTTAGGGCCATTTGAAATTTTATCAGTGTTTGATTTGGGACTCAAGGGTAGCGTAGCATTGAGCGATAGCTTAAATTGACAAGAGGCACTAGTAATTTATTGTCACCAAATTTCAACATTTTATGACGCACCAGTAAAAAGTTACAAGCATATGAATGTTGCATACTTTGATAGGTGTAGGACGCACCGTATAGAAGTTAGGGCCATTTGAAGTTTTATCAGTGTTTGTTTTGGGACTCAAGGGTAACATAGCTATGATCGCGAGCTTAAATTGGCAAGAGGCACGAAAACATTATTGTCACAAAATTTCAAGATTTTATGACGCTCCAGTAAAAAGTTACAAGCATTTGATTGCTGCAATCTTTGATAGATATAAGACGTACAGCATAGAAGTTAGGGCCATTTGAACTTTTATCAGAGTTTGTTTTGGGACTCAACGTTAGCATAGCTATGAGCGATAGCTTCAATTGACAAGAGGCACGAGTACATTATTGTCACAAAATTTCAAGATTCTATGACGCTCCAGTAAAAAATTACAAGCAATTGTTGCAAACATTGATAGGTGTAGGACACACCATATAGAAGTTAGGGCCATTTAAAGTTGTATCAGTATTTGATTTGTTACTCAAGGTTAGCATAGCTATGAGCGATAGCTTAAATTGACAAGAGGCACGAGTACTTTATTGTCACAAAATTTCAAGATTTTATGACGCTCCAGTAAAAAGTTACAAGCATTTGATTGTTGCAAACTTTGATAGGTACAGGACGCACAGTATAGAAGTTAGGGTCATTCGAAGTTTTATCAGTGATTGATTTGGGACTCAAGGGTAGCATAGCTATGAGCGATAGCTTAAATTGACAAGAGGCACGAGTTGACACAAAATTTCAATGGTTTATTAAGCTCCATTAAAAAGTTACAAGCATTTGATTGTTGCAAACATTGATAGGTATAGGACGCTCTGTATAGAAGTTAGGGCCATTTGAAGTTTTATCAGTGTTTGATACGGGAGTCAAGGGTAGCATAGCTATGAGCGAAAACTTTATTTGACAAGAGGCACGAGTACTTTATTCTCACAAAATTTCAATGTTTTATGGCGCTTCAGTAAAACGATACAGGCATTTGATTGTTGCAAACTTTAATGGGTGTAGGACGCACAGTATAGAAGTTAGGGTCATTCGAAGTTTTATCAGTGATTGATTTGGGACTCAAGGGTAGCATAGCTATGAGCAATAGCTTTAATTGACAAGAGGCTCGAGTATTTTATTGCCTCAAAATTTCAAGAATTTATGACGCACCAATAAAAAGTTACAAGCATTTGATTGTTGCAAACTTTCATAGGTGTAGGACACACCGTATAGAAGTTAGGGCCATTTGAAGTTTTATCAGTGTTTTATTTGGAGTAAAGTGTAGCATAGCTATGAGCGATTGCTTAAATTGACAAGAGGCACGAGTACTTTATTGTCACAAAATTTCAAGATTTGATGACGCTCCAGTAAAAAGAAACAAGCATTTTGCTTAAGCGATTGCTTAAATTGACAAGAGGCACGAGTACTTTATTGTCACAAAATTTCAAGATTTGATGACGCTCCAGTAAAAAGTAACAAGCATTTGATTGTTGCAAACTTTGATAGGTGTAGGACCCACCGTATAGAAGTTAAGGCCATTTGAATTTTTATCAGTGTTTTATTTTGGAGTCGAGGGTAGAATATCTATGAGCAATAAGTTTAATTAGCAAGAGGCTTTTCGAGAACTTTATTGTCACAAATTTTCAAGATTTTATTATTTTCCAGTAAAAAGTTACAAGCATTTGAATGTTGCAAACTTTGGTAGGTATAGGACGCACCGTGTAGAAATTTGGGCCATTTGAAATTTTATCAGTGTTTGATTTGGGACCCAAGGGTAGCATAGCTACGAGCGATAGCTTTAATTGACAAGACGCACGAGTACCTTATTGTAACAAAATTTCAAGGTTTTATGATGCTCCAGTAACAAGTTACAAGCATTTGCTTGTTGCAAATTTTGATAGATGTAGGACGCACCGTATAGAAGTTAGGACCATTTGAATTTTTATCAGTGTTTTATTTGGGAGTCAAGGGTAGCATAGCTATGAGCGATAGCCTTAATTGACAAGAGGCACGAGTACTTTATTGTCACAAAATATTAAGGTTTTATTACGCTCCAGTAAAAAGTTACAATCAATTGTTGCAAACTTTGATAGGTGTAGGACCCACCGTATAGAAGTTAGGGCCATTTGAATTTTTATCAGTGTTTTATTTGGGAGTCAAGGGTACCATAGCTATGAGTTATAGCTCAAATTGACAAGAGGCACGAGAACTTTATTGTCACAAACTATTAAGGTTTTATTACGCTCCAGTAAAAAGTTACAAGCAATTTTTGCAAACTTTGATAGGTGTAGGACCCACCGTATAGAAGTTAGGGCAATTTGAATTTTTATCAGTGTTTTTTTTGGAGTCAAGGGTACCATAGCTATGAGATATAGCTTAAATTGACAAGAGGCACGAGTACTTTATTGTCACAAAATATTAAAGTTTTATTACGCTCCAGTAAAAAGTTTCAAGCAATTGTTGCAAACTTTGATAGGTGTAGGACCCACCGTATAGAAGTTTGGGCCATTTGAATTTTTATCAGTGTTTTATTTGGGAGTCAAGGGTACCATAGCTATGAGTTATAGCTCAAATTGACAAGAGGCACGAGTACTTTATTGTCACAAAATTTCAAGATTTTATGACGCTCCAGTAAAAAGTAACAAGCATTTGATTGTTGCAAACTTTGATAGGTGTAGGACCCACCGTATAGAAGTTAAGGCCATTTGAATTTTTATCAGTTTTTTATTTTGGAGTCAAGGGTAGAATATCTATGAGCAATAAGTTTAATTAGCAAGAGGCTTTTCGAGAACTTTATTGTCACAAATTTTCAAGATTTTATTATTTTCCAGTAAAAAGTTACAAGCATTTGAATGTTGCAAACTTTGGTAGGTATAGGACGCACCGTGTAGAAATCTGGGCCATTTGAAATTTTATCAGTGTTTGATTTGGGACCCAAGGGTAGCATAGCTACGAGCGATAGCTTTAATTGACAAGACGCACGAGTACTTTATTGTAACAAAATTTCAAGGTTTTATGATGCTCCAGTAACAAATTACAAGCATTTGCTTGTTGCAAATTTTGATAGATGTAGGACGCACCGTATAGAAGTTAGGACCATTCGAAGTTTTATCAGTGTTTGATTTTGGACTCAAGGGTAGCATAGCTATGAGCGATAGCCTTAATTGACAAGAGGCACGAGTACTTTATTGTCACAAAATATTAAGGTTTTATTACGCTCCAGTAAAAAGTTACAATCAATTGTTGCAAACTTTGATAGGTGTAGGACCCACCGTATAGAAGTTAGGGCCATTTGAATTTTTATCAGTGTTTTATTTGGGAGTCAAGGGTACCATAGCTATGAGTTATAGCTCAATTTGACAAGAGGCACGAGAACTTTATTGTCACAAACTATTAAGGTTTTATTACGCTCCAGTAAAAAGTTACAAGCAATTATTGCAAACTTTGATAGGTGTAGGACCCACCGTATAGAAGTTAGGGCCATTTGAATTTTTATCAGTGTTTTATTTGGGAGTCAAGGGTACCATAGCTATGAGTTATAGCTCAAATTGACAAGAGGCACGAGAACTTTATTGTCACAAAATTTCAAGGGTTTATTAAGCTCCAATAAAAAGTTACAAGCATTTGATTGTTGCAAACCTTGATAGGTGTACGACACACCATATAGAAGTTAGGGCCATTTAAAGTTTGATCAGTGTTTGATTTGGGACTCAAGGTTAGCATAGCTATGAGCGATAGCTTAAATTGACAAGAGGCACGAGTACTTTATTGTCACAAAATTTCCAGATTTTATGACGCTCCAGTAAAAAGTTACAAGGATTTGATTGTTGCAAACCTTGATAGGTATAGGACGCACAGTATAGAAGTTAGGGCCATTTGAAGTTTTATCAGTGTTTTATTTTGGAGTCAAGGGTAGCATAGCTATGAGCGATAGCTTAAATTGACAAGAGGCACGAGTACTTTATTGACACAAAATTTCAAAGTTTTATGACGCTTCAGTAAAAAGTTACAGGCATTTGATTGTTGCAAACTTTAATGGGTGTAGGACGCACAGTATAGAAGTTAAGGTCATTCGAAGTTTATCAGTGATTGATTTGGGACTCAAGGGTAGCATAGCTATGACCGATAGCTTTAATTGACAAGAGGCTCGAGCATTTTTTGTCACAAAATTTCAAGAATTTATGACGCACCAGTAAAAAGTTACAAGCATTTTAATGTTGCAAACTTTAATAGGTATAGGACACACCGTATAGAAGTTAGGGCCATCTGAAGTTTTATCAGTGTTTTATTTTGGAGTAAAATGTAGCATAGCTATGAGCGATTGCTTAAATTGACAAGAGGCACGAGTACTTTGTTGTCACAAAATTTCAAGATTTGATGACGCTCCAGTATAAAGTTACAAGCATTTGATTGTTGCAAACTTTGATAGGTTTAAGATGCACAGCATAGAAGTTAGGGCCATTTGAAGTTTTATCAGTGTTTGTTTTGGGACTGAAGGGTAGCATAGCTATGATCGCTAGCTTACATTGACAAGAGGCACGAGTACATTACTGTCACAAAATTTCAAGATTCTATGACGCTCCAGTAAAAAGTAACAAGAATTTGATTGTTGCAAACTTTGATAGGTGTAGGACCCACCGTATAGAAGTTAGGGCCATTTGAATTTTTTCAGTGTTTTATTTTGGAGTCAAGGGTAGAATATCTATGAGCGATAACTTTATTGTCACAAATTTTCTAGATTTTATTATTTTCCAGTAAAAAGTTACAAGCATTTGAATGTTGCAAACTTTGGTAGGTATAGGACGCACCGTGTAGAAATTAGGGCCATTTGAAATTTTATCAGTGTTTGATACGGGAGTCAAGGGTATCATAGCTCTGAGCGATAGCTTTAATTGACAAGACGCACGAGTACTTTATTGTCACAAAATTTCAAGGTTTTATGATGCTCCAGTAACAAGTTACAAGCATTTGCTTGTTGCAAATTTTGATAGATGTAGGACGCACCGCATAGAAGTTAGGGCCATTTGAAGTTGTATCAGTGTCTGATTTGGGACTCAAGGTTAGCATAGCTATGTGCGATTGTTTAAATTGACAAGAGGCACGAGTACTTTATTGTCACAAAATATTAAGGTTTTATTACGCTCCAGTAAAAAGTTACAAGCAATTGTTGCAAACTTTGATAGGTGTAGGACGCACCGTATAGAAGTTAGGGCCATTTGAAGTTTTATCAGTGTTTTATTTTGGAGTCAAGGGTAGCATAGCTATGAGCGACAGCTTAAATTGACAAGAGGTACGAGTACTTTATTGCCACAAAATTTCAAGGGTTTATTAAGCTCCAATCAAAAGTTACAAGCATTTAATTGTTGCAAACATTGATAGGTATAGGACGCTCTGTATAGAAGTTAGGGCCATTTGAAATTTAATCAGTGTTTGATACGGGAGTCAAGGGTAGCATAGCTATGAGCGAAAACTTTATTTGACAAGAGGCACGAGTACTTTATTCTCACAAAATTTCAATGTTTTATGACGCTTCAGTAAAAAGTAACAGGCATTTGATTGTTGCAAACTTTAATGGGTGTAGGCCGCACAGTATAGAAGTAAGGGTCATTCGAAGTTTTGTCAGTGATTGATTTGGGACTCAAGGGTAGCACAGCTATGAGCAATAGCTTTGATTGACAAGAGGTACGAGTACTTTATTGCCACAAAATATCAATGGTTTATTAAGCTCCAGTAAAATGTTACAAGCATTTGATTGTTGCAAACATTGATAGGTATAGGACGCTCTGTATAGAAGTTAGGGCCATTTCAAGTTTTGTCAGTGTTTGATACGGGAGTCAAGGGGTGGCATAGCTATGAGCGAAAACTTTATTTGACAAGAGGCACGAGTACTTTATTCTCACAAAATTTCAATGTTTTAATACGCTTCAGTAAAAAGTTACAGGCATTTGATTGTTGCAAACTTTAATAGGTTTAGGATGCACAGCATAGAAGTTAGGGCCATTTGAAGTTTTATCAGTGTTTGTTTTGGGACTCAAGGGTAGCATAGCTATGATCGCTAGCTTAAATTGGCAAGAGGCACTAGTACATTATTGTCACAAAATTTCAAGATTCTATGACGCTCCAGTAAAAAGAAACAAGCATTTGATTGTTGCAAACTTTGATAGGTGTAGGACCCACCGTATAGAAGTTAGGGCCATTTGAATTTTTTTCAGTGTTTTTTGTTTTAGAGTCAAGGGTAAAATATCTATGAGCGATAACTTTAATTAGCAAGAGGCTCGAGAACTTTATTGTCACAAATTTTCAATATTTTATTATTTTCCAGTAAAAAGTTACAAGCTTTTGAATGTTGCAAACTTTAGTAGGTATAGGACGCACCGTGTAGAAATTAGGGCCATTTGAAATTTTATCAGTGTTTGATTTGGGACCCGAGGGTAGCATAGCTATGAGCGATAGCTTTAATTGACAAGACGAACGAGTACTTTATTGTCACAAAATTTCAAGGTTTTATGATGCTCCAGTAACAAGTTACAAGCATTTGCTTGTTACAAATTTTGATAGATGTAGGACGCACCGTATAGAAGTTAGGGCCATTTGAAGTTTTATCAGTGTTTGATTTGGGACTCAAGGTTAGCATAGCTATGTGCGATTGTTTAAATTGACAAGAGGCACGAGTACTTTATTGTCACAAAATATTAAGGTTTTATTACGCTCCAGTAAAAAGTTACAAGCAATTGTTGCAAACTTTGATAGGTGTAGGACGCACCGTATAGAAGTTAGGGCCATTTGAAGTTTTATCAGTGTTTTATTTTGGAGTCAAGGGTAGCATAGCTATGAGCGACAGCTTAAATTGACAAGAGGTACGAGTACTTTATTGCCACAAAATATCAATGGTTTATTAAGCTCCAGTAAAAATTACAAGCATTTGATTGTTGCAAACATTGATAGGTATAGGACGCTCTGTATAGAAGTTAGGGCCATTTCAAGTTTTGTCAGTGTTTGATACGGGAGTCAAGGGGTGGCATAGCTATGAGCGAAAACTTTATTTGACAAGAGGCACGAGTACTTTATTCTCACAAAATTTCAATGTTTTATGACGCTTCAGTAAAAACTTACAAGTATTTGATTGTTGCAAACTTTCATAGGTGTAGGACGCACCGTATAGAAGTTAGGGCCATTTGAATTTTTATCAGTGTTTTATTTTGGAGTTAAGGGTAGAATATCTATGAGCGATAACTTTACATAGCAAGAGGCTCGAGAACTTTATTGTCACAAATTTTCAAGATTTTATTATTTTCCAGTAAAAAGTTACAAGCATTTGAATGTTGCAAACTTTGGTAGGTATAGGACGCACCGTGTAGAAATTAGGGCCATTTGAAATTTTATCAGTGTTTGATTTGGGACCCAAGGGTAGCATAGCTATGAGCGATAGCTTTAATTGACAAGACGAACGAGTACTTTATTGTCACAAAATTTCAAGGTTTTATGATGCTCCAGTAACAAGTTACAAGCATTTGCTTGTTACAAATTTTGATAGATGTAGGACGCACCGTATAGAAGTTAGGGTCATTCGAAGTTTTATCAGTGTTTGATATTGGACTCAAGGGTAGCATAGCTATGAGCGAGAGCTTAAATTGACGAGAGGTACGAGTACTTTATTGCCACAAAGTTTCAAGGTCTTATGACGCTCCAGTAAAAAGTTACAAGCATTTTAATGTTGCAAACTTTAATAGGTATAGGACACACCGTATAGAAGTTAGGGCCATTTGAAGTTTTATCAGTGTTTTATTTTGGAGTAAAGTTTAGCATAGCTATGAGCGATTGCTTAAATTGACAAGAGGCACGAGTACTTTATTGCCACAAAATTTCAGGATTTGATGACGCTCCAGTATAAAGTTACAAGCATTTGATTGTTGCAAGCTTTGATAGGTTTAGGATGCACAGCATAGAAGTTAGGGCCATTTGAAGTTTTATCAGTGTTTGTTTTGGGACTCAAGGGTAGCATAGCTATGATCGCTAGCTTAAATTGACAAGAGGCACTAGTACATTATTGTCACAAAATTTCAAGATTCTATGACTCTATAGTAAAAAGTAACAAGCATTTGATTGTTGCAAACTTTGATAGGTGTAGGACCCACCGTATAGAAGTTAGGGCCATTTGAATTTTTTTCAGTGTTTTATTTTGGAGTCAAGGGTAAAATATCTATGAGCGATAACTTTAATTAGCAAGAGGCTCGAGAACTTTATTGTCACAAATTTTCAATATTTTATTATTTTCCAGTAAAAAGTTACAAGCATTTCAATGTTGCAAACTTTAGTAGGTATAGGACGCACCGTGTAGAAATTAGGGCCATTTGAAATTTTATCAGTGTTTGATTTGGGACCCAAGGGTAGCATAGCTATGAGCGATAGCTTTAATTGACAAGACGAACGAGTACTTTATTGTCACAAAATTTCAAGGTTTTATGATGCTCCAGTAACAAGTTACAAGCATTTGCTTGTTACAAATTTTGATAGATGTAGGACGCACCGTATAGAAGTTAGGGCCATTTGAAGTTTTATCAGTGTTTGATTTTGGACTCAAGGGTAGCATAGCTATGAGCGATAGCTTTAATTGACAAGAGACACGAGGGTTTATTAAGCTCCAATAAAAAGTTACAAGCATTTGATTGTTGCAAACCTTGATAGGTGTAGGACACACCATATAGAAGTTAGTGCCATTTAAAGTTTTATCAGTGTTTGATTTGGGACTCAAGGTTAGCATAGCTATGAGCGATAGTTTAAATTGACAAGAGGCACGAGTACTTTATTGGCACAAAATATTAAGGTTTTATTACGCTCCAGTAAAAAGTTACAAGCAATTGTTGCAAACTTTGATAGGTGTAGGACCCACCGTATAGAAGTTAGGGCCATTTGAATTTTTATCTGTGTTTTATTTGGGAGTCAAGGGTACCATAGCTATGAGATATAGCTCAAATTGACAAGAGGCACGAGAACTTTATTGTCACAAAATTTCAATGTTTTATGACGCTTCAGTAAAAAGTAACAGGCATTTGATTGTTGCAAACTTTAATGGGTGTAGGACGCACAGTATAGAAGTTAGGGTCATTCGAAGTTTTGTCAGTGATTGATTTGGGACTCAAGGGTAGCATAGCTATGAGCAATAGCTTTAATTGACAAGAGGCTCGAGCATTTTATTGTCACAAAATTTCAAGAATTTATAACGCACCAGTAAAAAGTTACAAGCATTTGATTGTTGCAAACTTTCATAGGTGTAGGACGCACCGTATAGAAGTTAGGGCCATTGGAAGTTTTATCAGTGTTTTATTTTGGAGTCAAGGGTAGCATAGCTATGAGCGATAAGTTAAATTGACAAGAGGTACGAGTACTTTATTGCCACAAAATATCAATGGTTTATTAAGCTCCAGTAAAAAGTTACAAGCATTTGATTGTTGCAAACATTGATAGGTATAGGACGCTCTGTATAGAAGTTAGGGCCATTTGAAGTTTTATCAGTGTTTTATTTTGGAGTCAAGGGTAGAATAGCTATGAGCGATAGCTTAAATTGACAAGAGGCACGAGTACTTTATTGACACAAAATTTCAATGGTTTATTAAGCTCCAGTAAAAAGTTGCAAGCATTTGATTGTTGCAAACATTGATAGGTGTAGGACGCACCGTATAGCAATTAGGGCAATTTGAAGTTTTATCAGGTTTGATTTTGGAGTCAAGGGTAGCATATCTATGAGCGCTAAGTTTAATTAGCAACAGGCTCGAGAACTTTACTGTCACAAATTTTCAAGATTTTATTATTCTCCAGTAAAAAGTTATAAGCATTTGAATGTTGCAAACTTTCATAGGTGTAGGACGCACCGACTAGAAGTTAGGGCCATTTGAAGTTTTATCAGTATTTTATTTTGGAGTCAAGTGTAGCATAGCTTTGAGCGATAACTTAAATTGACAAGAGGTACGAGTACTTTATTGCCACAAAATTTCAAGGTTTTATGACGCTCCAGTAAAAAAGTTACAAGCATTTGATTGTTGCAAACTTTGATAGGTTTAGGATGCACAGCATAGAAGTTAGGGCCATTTGAAGTTTTATCAGTGTTTGTTTTGGGACTTAAGGGTAGCATAGCTATGATCGCTAGCTTAAATTGACAAGAGGCACGAGTACATTATTGTCACAAAATTTCAAGATTCTATGACGCTCCAGTAAAAAGTAGCAAGCATTTGATTGTTGCAAACTTTGATAGGTGTAGGATCCACCGTATCGAAGTTAGGGCCATTTGAATTTTTATCAGTGGTTTATTTGGGAGTCAAGGGTACCATAGCTATGAGTTATAGCTCAAATTGACAAGAGGCACGAGAACTTTATTCTTCAAAATTTCAAGTTTTATTAAGCTCCAGTAAAAAATTACAAGCATTTGATTGTTGCAAACTTTGATAGGTGTAGGAAGCACTGTATAGAAGTTAGGGCCATTTGAATTTTTATCAGTGGTTTATTTGGGAGTCAAGGGTACCATAGCTATGAGTTATAGCTCAAATTTACAAGAGGCACGAGAACTTTATTGTTGCAAAAGTTTTATTAAGCTCCAGTAAAAAATTACAAACATTTGATTGTTGCAAACTTTGATACGTGTAGGACGCACTGTATAGAAGTTAGGGCCATTTCAAGTTTTATCAGTGTTTTATTTTAGAGTCAAGGGTATAATATCTATGAGCGATAACTTTAATTAGCAAGAGGCTCGAGAACTTTATTGTCACAAATTTTCAAGATTTTATTATATTCCAGTAAAAAGTTACAAGCATTTGAATGTTGCAAACTTTGGTAGGTATAGGATGCACCGTGTAGAAATTAGGGCCACTTGAAATTTTATCAGTGTTTGATTTGGAAACCAAGGGTAGCATAGCTATGAGCGATAACTTTAATTGACAAGACGCACGAGTAGTTTATTGTCACAAAATTTCAAGGTTTTATGATGCTCCAGTAAAAAGTTACATGCAATTGTTGCAAGCTTTGATAGGTGTAGGACCCACCGTATCGAAGTTAGGGCCATTTGAATTTTTATCAGTGTTTTATTTTGGAGTCAAGGGTACCATAGCTATGAGTTATAGCTCAAATTGACAAAAGGCACGTGAACTTTATTGTCACAAAATTTCAAGGGTTTATTAAGCCCAAATAAAAGTTACAAGCATTTGATTGTTGCAAACCTTGATAGGTGTAGGACACACCTTATAGAAGTTAGGGCCATTTTTAGTTTTTTCATTGTTTGATATGGGAGTCAAGGGTAGTATAGCTATGAGCGAAAACTTTATTTGACAAGAACCACGAGTAGTTTATTGTCACAAAATTTAAAGGTTTTATTACGCTCCAGTAAAAAGTTACAGGCATTTGATTCTTGCAAACTTTAATGGGTGTAGGATGCACAGTATAGAAGTTATTGTCATTTGAAATTTTATCAGTGTTTGATTTGGGACTCAAGGCTAGCTTACCTATGAGCGATAACTTTAATTGACAAGAGGCTCGAGAACTTTATTGTCACAAAATTTCAAGATTTTATGACGCTCCAGTAAAAAGTTACATGCATTTGAATGTTGCTAACTTTGATAGGTGTAGGACGCACCGTATAGCAATTAGGGCAATTTGAAGTTTTATCAGGTTTGATTTTGGAGTCAAGGGTAGCATATCTATGAGCGGTAAGTTTAATTAGCAAGAGGCTCGAGAACTTTACTGTCACAAATTTTCAAGATTTTATTATTCTCAAGTAAAAAGTTATAAGTATTTAAATGTTGCAAACTTTCATAGGTGTAGGACGCACCGAATAGAAGTTAGGGCCATTTGAAGTTCTATCAGTGTTTTATTTTGGAGTCAATGGTAGCATAGCTATGAGCGATAGCTTAAACTGACAAGAGGTACGAGTACTTTATTGCCACAAAATTTCAAGGTTTTATGACGCTCCAGTAAAAAGTTACAAGCATTTGATTGTTGCAAACTTTGATAGGTTTAGGATGCACAGCATAGAAGTTAGGGCCATTTGAAGTTTTATCAGTGTTTGTTTTGGGACTCAAGGTTAGCATAGCGATGATCGCTAGCTTATATTGACAAGATGCACGCGTACATTATTGTCACAAAATTTCAAGATTCTATGACGCTCCAGTAAAAAGTAACAAGCATTTGATTGTTGCAAACTTTCATAGGTGTAGGACCCACCGTATAGAAATTAGGGCCATTTGAAATTTTATCAGTGTTTGATTTGGAACCCAAGGGTAGCATAGCTATGAGCGATAACTTTAATTGACAAGACGCACGAGTACTTTATTGTCACAAAATATTAAGGTTTTATTACGCTCCAGTAAAAAGTTACAAGCAATTGTTGCAAACTTTGATAGGTGGAGGACCCACCGTATCGAAGTTAGGGCCATTTGAATTTTTATCAGTGTTTTATTTAAGAGTCAAGGGTACCATAGCTATGAGTTATAGCTCAAATTGACAAGAGGCACGAGAACTTTATTGTCACAAAATTTCAAGGGTTTATTAAGCTCCAATAAAAAGTTACAAGCATTTGATTGTTACAAACTTTGATAGGTGTAGGACGCACTGTATAGAAGTTAGGGCCATTTGTATTTTTATCAGTGGTTTATTTGGGAGTCAAGGGTACAATAGCTATGAGTTAAAGCTCAAATTTACAAGAGGCACGAGAACTTTATTGTTGCAAAATTTCAAGGTTTTATTAAGCTCCAGTAAAAAATTACAAGCATTTGATTGTTGCAAACTTTGATAGGTGTAGGATGCACTGTATAGAAGTTAGGGCCATTTGTATTTTTATCAGTGGTTTATTTGGGAGTCAAGGGTACAATAGCTATGAGTTATAGCTCAAATTGACAAGAGGCACGAGAACTTTATTGTTGCAAAATTTCAAGGTATTATTAAGCTCCAGTAAAAAATTACAAGCATTTGATTGTTGCAAACTTTGATAGGTATATGACGCACTGTATAGAAGTTGGGGCCATTTGAATTTTTATCAGTGGTTTATTTGGGAGTCAAGGGTACCATAGCTATGAGTTATAGCTCAAATTTACAAGAGACACGAGAACTTTATTGTTGCAAAATTTCAAGGTTTTATTAAGCTCCAGTAAAAAATTACAAACATTTGATTGTTGCAAACTTTGATAGGAGTAGGACGCACTGTATAGAAATTAGGGCCATTTCAAGTTTTATCAGTGTTTTATTTTTGGACTCACGGGTAGCTAAGCTATGAGCGATAGCTTTACTTGACAAGAGGCACGAGTAATTTATTGTCACAAAATATTAAGGTTTTATTACGCTCCAGTAAAAAGTTACAAGCAATTGTTGCAAACTTTGATAGGTAGAGGACCCACCGTATCGAAGTTAGGGCCATTTGAAATTTTATCAGTGTTTTATTTGGGAGTCAAGGGTACCATAGCTATGAGTTATAGCTCAAATTGACAAGAGGCACGATAACTTTATTGTCACAAAATTTCAAGGTTGTATTAAGCTCCAGTAAAAAATTACAAGCATTTGATTGTTGCAAACTTTGATAGGTGTAGGACGCACTGTATAGAAGTTAGGGCCATTTGAAGTTTTATCAATGTTTTATTTTGGAGTCAAGGGTAGCATAGCTATGAGCGAAAACCTTATTTGACAAGAACCACGAGTAGTTTATTGTCACAAAATTTTAAGGTTTTATTACGCTCCAGTAAACAGTTACAGGCATTTGATTGTTGCAAACTTTAATGGGTGTAGGACGCACAGTATAGAAGATAGGGTCATTTGAAGTTTTATCAGTGATTGATTTGGGACTCAAGGGTAGCATAGCTATGAGCGATAGCTTTAATTGACAAGACGCACGAGTACTTTATTGTCACAAAATTTCAAGGTTTTATGATGCTCCAGTAACAAGTTACAAGCATTTGCTTGTTGCAAATTTTGATAGATGTAGGACGCACCGCATAGAAGTTAGGGCCATTTGAAGTTGTATCAGTGTCTGATTTGGGACTCAAGGGTAGCATACCTATAAGCGATAACTTTAATTGACAAGAGGCTCGAGAACTTTATTGTCACAAAATTTCAAGGTTTTATGACGCTCCAGTAAAAAGTTACAAGCATTTGATTGTTGCAAACTTTGATAGGTTTAGGATGCACAGCACAGAAGCTAGGGCCATTTGAAGTTTTATCAGTGTTTGTTTTGGGACTCAAGGGCAGCATAGCTATGATCGCTAGCTTAAATTGACAAGAGGCACGAGTACATTATTGTCACAAAATTTCAAGATTCTATGACGCTCCAGTAAAAAGTAACAAGCATTTGATTGTTGCAAATTTTGATAGGTGTAGGACCCACCGTATAGAAGTTAGGGCCATTTCAATTTCTATCAGTGGTTTATTTGGGAGTCAAGGGTACCATAGCTATGAGTTATTGCTCAAATTGACAAGAGGCACGAGAACTTTATTGTTGCAAAATTTCAAGGTTTTATTAAGCTCCAGTAAAAAATTACAAGCGTTTGATTGTTGCAAACTTTGATAGGTGTAGGACGTACTGTATAGAAGTTAGGGCCATTTGAATTTTTATCAGTGGTTTATTTGGGAGTCAAGGGTACCATAGCTATGAGTTATAGCTCAAATTGACAAGAGGCACGAGAACTTTATTGTTGCAAAATTTCAAGGTTTTATTAAGCTCCAGTAAAAAATTACAAGCAATTGTTGCAAACTTTGATAGGTGTAGGACCCACCGTATCGAAGTTAGGGCCATTTGAATTTTTATCAGTGATTGATTTGGGACTCAAGGGTAGCATAGCTATGAGCGATAGCTTTAATTGACAAGAGGCACGAGTACTTTATTGACACAAAATTTCAATGGTTTATTAAGCTCCAGTAAAAAGTTATAAGCATTTGATTGTTGCAAACATTGATAGGTGTAGGACGCTCTGTATAGAAGGTAGGGCCATTTGAAGTTTTATCAGTGTTTGATACGGGAGTCAAGGGTAGCATAGCTATGAGCGAAAACTTTATTTGACAAGAGGCTCGAGAACTTTATTGTCAGAAAATATCAATATTTTATTATTCTCCAGTAAAAAGTTATAAGCATTTGAATTTTGCAAACTTTCATAGGTGTAGGACGTACCGAATAGAAGTTAGGGCCATTTGAAGTTTTATCAGTGTTTTGTCTGGAGTCAAGGGTAGCATAGCTATGAGTGATAGCTTAAATTGACAAGAGGTACGAGTACTTTATTGTCACAAAATATTAAGGTTTTATTACGCTTCAGTAAAAGTTACAAGCATTTGATTGTTGCAAACTTTGATAAGTATAGGACCCACCGTATAGAAATTTGGGCCATTTGAATTTTTATCAGTGGTTTATCTGGGAGTCAAGGGTGCCATAGCTATGAGTTATAGCTCAAATTGACAAGAGGCACGAGAACTTTATTGTTGCAAAATTTCAAGGTTTTATTAAGCTCCAGTAAAAAATTACAAGCAATTGTTGCAAACTTTGATAGGTGTAGGACCCACCGTATCGAAGTTAGGGCCATTTGAATTTTTATCAGTGTTTTATTTGGGAGTCAAGGGTACCATAGCTATGAGTTATAGCTAAAATTGACAAGAGGCACGAGAACTTTACTGTCACAAAATTTCAAGGGTTTATTAAGCTCCAATAAAAAGTTACAAGCATTTGATTGTTTAAACCTTGATAGGTGTAGGACACACAATATATAAGTTAGGGCCATTTTTAGTTTTATCAGTGTTTGATATGGGAGTCAAGGGTAGCATAGCTATGAGCGAAAACTTTATTTGACAAGAACCACGATTAGTTTATTGTCACAAAATTTTAAGGTTTCATTACGCACCAGTAAAAAGTTACAGGCATTTGATTGTTGCAAACTTTAATGGGTGCAGGACGCACAGTATAGAAATTAGGGTCATTTGAAGTTTTATCAGTGATTGATTTGGGACTCAAGGGTAGCATAGCTATGAGCGATAGCTTTTATTGACAAGACGCACGAGTACTTTATTGTCACAAAATTTCAAGGTTTTATGATGTTCCAGTAACAAGTTGCAAGCATTTGCTGTTGCAAATTTTGATAGATGTAGGACGCACCGTATAGAAGTTAGGGCCATTTGAAGTTTTATCAGTGTTTGATTTTGGACTCAAGGGTATCATAGCTATGAGCGATAGCTTTAATTGACAAGAGGCACAAGTACTTTAATGTCACAAAATATTAAGGTTTTATTACGCTCCAGTAAAAAGTTACAAGGATTTGATTGTTGCAAACTTTGATAGGTGTAGGAAACACCGTATAGAAGTTAGGGCCATTTGAAGTTATATCAGTGTTTGATTTGGGAGTCAAGGGTAGCATAGCTATGAGCGATAGCTTAAATTGACAAGAGGCACGTGTACTTTATTGACACAAAATTTCAATGGTTTATTAAGCTCCAGTAAAAAGTTATAAGCATTTGATTGTTGCAAACTTTCATAGGTGTAGGATGCACAGCATAGAAGTTAGGGCCATTTGAAGTTTTATCAGTGATTGATTTGGGACTCAAGGGTAGCATAGCTATGAGCGATAGCTTAAATTGACAAGAGGCACGAGTACTTTATTGCCACCAAATTTCAACATTTTATGACGCACCAGTAAAAACTACAAGCATTTGAATGTTGCAAACTTTGATAGGTGTAGGACGCACAGTATAGAAGTTAGGGTCATTTGAAGTTTTATCAGTGATTGATTGGGACTCAAGGGTAGCATAGCTATGGGCGATAGCTTTAATTGACAAGAGACTCGAGCATTTTAATGTCACAAAATTTCAAGAATTTATGGCGCACCAGTAAAAAGTTACAAGCATTTGATTGTTGCAAACTTTGATAGGTGTAGGACGCACAGTATAAAAGTTAGGGCCATTTGAAGTTTTATCAGTGTTTTATTTTGGAGTCAAGAGTAGCATAGCTATGAGCGATAGCTTAAATTGACAAGAGGCACGAGTGCTTTATATCATAAAATTTCAAGATTCTATGACGCTCCAGTAAAAAGTAACAAGCATTTGATTGTTGCAAACTTTGATAGGTATAGGACGCACCGTATAGAAGTTAGGGCCATTTGAAGTTTTATCAGTGTTTGATTTGGGACTCAAGGGTAGCATAGCTATGAGCGATAGCTTAAATTGACAAGAGGCACGAGTTCTTTATTGTCACAAAATTTCAAGATTTTATGACGCTCCAGTAAAAAGTAACAAGCATTTGATTGTTGCAAACTTTGATATGTATAGGACACACCGAATAAAAGTTAGGGCCATTCGAAGTTTTATAAGTATTTGATTTGGGACTCAAGGGTAGCATAGCTATGAGCGATAGCTTAAATTGACAAGAGGCACGAGTAGTTTTATTGTCACAAAATTTCAAGATTTTATGACGCTCCAGTAAAAAGTTACAAGCATTTGATTGTTGCAAAATTTAATAGGTATAGGACACGCCGTATAGAAGTTAGGGCCATTTGAAGTTTTATCAGTGTTTTATTTTGGAGTCAGGGATAGCATAGCTATGAGTGATAACTTAAATTGACGAGAGGCACAAGTACTTTATTTTCACAAAATTTCAAGATTTTATGACGCTCCAGTAAAAAGTTACAAGCATTTGAATGTTGCAAACTTTGACAAGTGTAGGACCCACCGTATAGAAGTTAGGGCCATTTGAAGTTGTATCAGTGATTCATTTGGGACTCAAGGGTAGCATACCTATGAGCGATAACTTTAATTGACAAGAGGCTCGAGAACTTTATTGTCACAAATTTTCAAGATTTTATTATTCTCCAGTAAAAAGTTACAAGCATTTGAATGTCCCAAACTTTGGTAGGTATAGGACACACCGTATAGAAGTTAGGGCTAGTTGAAGTTTTATCAGTTTTTGATACGGGAGTCAAGGGTATCATAGCTCTGAGCGATAGCTTTAATTGACAAGAGGCTCGAGCATTTTAATGTCTCAAAATTTCAAGAATTTATGACGCACCATTAAAAAGTTATAAGCATTTGATTCTTGCAAACTTTGATAGGTGCAGGACCCACAGTATAAAAGTTAGGGCCATTTGAAGTTTTATCAGTGTTTTATTTTGGAGTCAAGAGTAGCATAGCTATGAGCGATTGCTTAAATTGACAAGAGGCACGAGTACTTTATTGTCACCAAATTTCAACTTTTTATGACGCACCAGTAAAAAGTTACAAGCATTTGAATGTTGCAAATTTTTATAGATGTAGGAAGCACCGTACAGAAGTTAGGGCCATTTCAAGTTTCATCAGTGTTTGATTTTGGAGTCAAGGGTAGCATAGCTATATGCGATAGCTTTAATTGACAAGAGGCACGAGTACTTTATGTCATAAAATTTCAAGATTCTATGACGCTCCAGTAAAAAGTAACAAGCATTTGATTGTTGCAAACTTTGATAGGTATAGGACGCACCGTATAGAAGTTAGGGCCATTTGAAGTTTTATCAGTGTTTGATTTGGGACTCAATTGTAGCATAGCTATGAGCGATAGATTAAATTGACAAGAGGCACGAGTTCTTTATTGTCACAAAATTTCAAGATTTTATGACGCTCCAGTAAAAAGTTACAAGCATTTGATTGTTGCAAACTTTGATAGGTACAGGACGCACAGTATAGAAGTTAGGGCCATTTGAAGTTTTATCAGTGTTTTATTTTGGAGTCAAGTGTAGCATAGCTATGAGCGATAGCTTAAATTGACAAGAGGTACGAGTACATTATTGTCACAAAATTTCAAGATTCTATGACGCTCCAGTAAAAAGTTATAAGCTTTTGAATGTTGCAAATTTTTATAGATGTAGGAAGCATTGTACAGAAGTTAGGGCCATTTGAAGTTTTATAAGTGTTTTATTTTGGCGTCAGGGTTAGCATAGCTATGAGTGATAACTTAAATTGACAAGAAGCACGAGTACTTTATTGTCACAAAATTTCAAGATTGTATGACGCTCCAGTAAAAAGTTACAAGCATTTGATTGTTGCAAACTTCAATAGGTATAGGATGCACCGTATAGAAGTTAGGGCAATTTGAAGTTTTATAAGTATTTGATTTGGGACTCAAGGGTAGCATAGCTATGAGCGATAGCTTAAATTGACAAGAGGCACGATTAGTTTTATTGTCACAAAATTTCAAGATTTTATGACGCTCCAGTAAAAAGTTACAAGCATTTGATTGTTGCAAACTTTAATAGGTATAGGACACGCCGTATAGAAGTTATGGCCATTTGAAGTTTTCTCAGTGTTTTATTTTGGAGTCAGGGATAGCATAGCTATGAGTGATAACTTAAATTGACGAGAGGCACAAGTACTTTATTTTCACAAAATTTCAAGATTTTATGACGCTCCAGTAAAAAGTTACAAGCATTTGAATGTTGCAAACTTTGACAAGTGTAGGACGCACCGTATAGAAGTTAGGGCCATTTGAAGTTGTATCAGTGATTCATTTGGGACTCAAGGGTAGCATAGCTATGAGCGATAGCTTAAATTGACAAGAGGCACGAGTTCTTTATTGTCACAAAATTTCAAGATTTTATGACGCTCCAGTAAAAAGTTACAAGCATTTGATTGTTGCAAACTTTGATAGGTACAGGACGCACAGTATAGAAGCTAGGGCCATTTGAAGTTTTATCAGTGTTTTATTTTGGAGTCAAGTGTAGCATAGCTATGAACGATAGCTTAAATTGACAAGAGGCACGAGTACATTATTGTCACAAAATTTCAAGATTCTATGACGCTCCAGTAAAAAGTTATAAGCTTTTGAATGTTGCAAATTTTTATAGATGTAGGAAGCATTGTACAGAAGTTAGGGCCATTTGAAGTTTTATAAGTGTTTTATTTTGGCGTCAAGGATAGCATAGCTATGAGTGATAACTTAAATTGACAAGAGGCACGAGTACTTTATTGTCACAAAATTCCAAGATTTTATGACGCTCCAATAAAAAGTTACAAGCATTTGATTGTTGCAAACTTCAATAGGTATAGGATGCACCGTATAGAAGTTAGGGCAATTTGAAGTTTTATAAGTATTTGATTTGGGACTCAAGGGTAGCATAGCTATGAGCGATAGCTTTTATTGACAAGACGCACGAGTACTTTATTGTCACAAAATTTCAAGGTTTTATGATGTTCCAGTAACAAGTTGCAAGCATTTGCTGTTGCAAATTTTGATAGATGTAGGACGCACCGTATAGAAGTTAGGGCCATTTGAATTTTTATCAGTGTTTTATTTGGGAGTCAAGGGTACCATAGCTATGAGTTATAGCTAAAATTGACAAGAGGCACGAGAACTTTACTGTCACAAAATTTCAAGGGTTTATTAAGCTCCAATAAAAAGTTACAAGCATTTGATTGTTTAAACCTTGATAGGTGTAGGACACACAATATATAAGTTAGGGCCATTTTTAGTTTTATCAGTGTTTGATATGGGAGTCAAGGGTAGCATAGCTATGAGCGAAAACTTTATTTGACAAGAACCACGATTAGTTTATTGTCACAAAATTTTAAGGTTTCATTACGCACCAGTAAAAAGTTACAGGCATTTGATTGTTGCAAACTTTAATGGGTGCAGGACGCACAGTATAGAAATTAGGGTCATTTGAAGTTTTATCAGTGATTGATTTGGGACTCAAGGGTAGCATAGCTATGAGCGATAGCTTTTATTGACAAGACGCACGAGTACTTTATTGTCACAAAATTTCAAGGTTTTATGATGTTCCAGTAACAAGTTGCAAGCATTTGCTGTTGCAAATTTTGATAGATGTAGGACGCACCGTATAGAAGTTAGGGCCATTTGAAGTTTTATCAGTGTTTGATTTTGGACTCAAGGGTATCATAGCTATGAGCGATAGCTTTAATTGACAAGAGGCACAAGTACTTTAATGTCACAAAATATTAAGGTTTTATTACGCTCCAGTAAAAAGTTACAAGGATTTGATTGTTGCAAACTTTGATAGGTGTAGGAAACACCGTATAGAAGTTAGGGCCATTTGAAGTTATATCAGTGTTTGATTTGGGAGTCAAGGGTAGCATAGCTATGAGCGATAGCTTAAATTGACAAGAGGCACGTGTACTTTATTGACACAAAATTTCAATGGTTTATTAAGCTCCAGTAAAAAGTTATAAGCATTTGATTGTTGCAAACTTTCATAGGTGTAGGATGCACAGCATAGAAGTTAGGGCCATTTGAAGTTTTATCAGTGATTGATTTGGGACTCAAGGGTAGCATAGCTATGAGCGATAGCTTAAATTGACAAGAGGCACGAGTACTTTATTGCCACCAAATTTCAACATTTTATGACGCACCAGTAAAAACTACAAGCATTTGAATGTTGCAAACTTTGATAGGTGTAGGACGCACAGTATAGAAGTTAGGGTCATTTGAAGTTTTATCAGTGATTGATTGGGACTCAAGGGTAGCATAGCTATGGGCGATAGCTTTAATTGACAAGAGACTCGAGCATTTTAATGTCACAAAATTTCAAGAATTTATGGCGCACCAGTAAAAAGTTACAAGCATTTGATTGTTGCAAACTTTGATAGGTGTAGGACGCACAGTATAAAAGTTAGGGCCATTTGAAGTTTTATCAGTGTTTTATTTTGGAGTCAAGAGTAGCATAGCTATGAGCGATAGCTTAAATTGACAAGAGGCACGAGTGCTTTATATCATAAAATTTCAAGATTCTATGACGCTCCAGTAAAAAGTAACAAGCATTTGATTGTTGCAAACTTTGATAGGTATAGGACGCACCGTATAGAAGTTAGGGCCATTTGAAGTTTTATCAGTGTTTGATTTGGGACTCAAGGGTAGCATAGCTATGAGCGATAGCTTAAATTGACAAGAGGCACGAGTTCTTTATTGTCACAAAATTTCAAGATTTTATGACGCTCCAGTAAAAAGTAACAAGCATTTGATTGTTGCAAACTTTGATATGTATAGGACACACCGAATAAAAGTTAGGGCCATTCGAAGTTTTATAAGTATTTGATTTGGGACTCAAGGGTAGCATAGCTATGAGCGATAGCTTAAATTGACAAGAGGCACGAGTAGTTTTATTGTCACAAAATTTCAAGATTTTATGACGCTCCAGTAAAAAGTTACAAGCATTTGATTGTTGCAAAATTTAATAGGTATAGGACACGCCGTATAGAAGTTAGGGCCATTTGAAGTTTTATCAGTGTTTTATTTTGGAGTCAGGGATAGCATAGCTATGAGTGATAACTTAAATTGACGAGAGGCACAAGTACTTTATTTTCACAAAATTTCAAGATTTTATGACGCTCCAGTAAAAAGTTACAAGCATTTGAATGTTGCAAACTTTGACAAGTGTAGGACCCACCGTATAGAAGTTAGGGCCATTTGAAGTTGTATCAGTGATTCATTTGGGACTCAAGGGTAGCATACCTATGAGCGATAACTTTAATTGACAAGAGGCTCGAGAACTTTATTGTCACAAATTTTCAAGATTTTATTATTCTCCAGTAAAAAGTTACAAGCATTTGAATGTCCCAAACTTTGGTAGGTATAGGACACACCGTATAGAAGTTAGGGCTAGTTGAAGTTTTATCAGTTTTTGATACGGGAGTCAAGGGTATCATAGCTCTGAGCGATAGCTTTAATTGACAAGAGGCTCGAGCATTTTAATGTCTCAAAATTTCAAGAATTTATGACGCACCATTAAAAAGTTATAAGCATTTGATTCTTGCAAACTTTGATAGGTGCAGGACCCACAGTATAAAAGTTAGGGCCATTTGAAGTTTTATCAGTGTTTTATTTTGGAGTCAAGAGTAGCATAGCTATGAGCGATTGCTTAAATTGACAAGAGGCACGAGTACTTTATTGTCACCAAATTTCAACTTTTTATGACGCACCAGTAAAAAGTTACAAGCATTTGAATGTTGCAAATTTTTATAGATGTAGGAAGCACCGTACAGAAGTTAGGGCCATTTCAAGTTTCATCAGTGTTTGATTTTGGAGTCAAGGGTAGCATAGCTATATGCGATAGCTTTAATTGACAAGAGGCACGAGTACTTTATGTCATAAAATTTCAAGATTCTATGACGCTCCAGTAAAAAGTAACAAGCATTTGATTGTTGCAAACTTTGATAGGTATAGGACGCACCGTATAGAAGTTAGGGCCATTTGAAGTTTTATCAGTGTTTGATTTGGGACTCAATTGTAGCATAGCTATGAGCGATAGATTAAATTGACAAGAGGCACGAGTTCTTTATTGTCACAAAATTTCAAGATTTTATGACGCTCCAGTAAAAAGTTACAAGCATTTGATTGTTGCAAACTTTGATAGGTACAGGACGCACAGTATAGAAGTTAGGGCCATTTGAAGTTTTATCAGTGTTTTATTTTGGAGTCAAGTGTAGCATAGCTATGAGCGATAGCTTAAATTGACAAGAGGTACGAGTACATTATTGTCACAAAATTTCAAGATTCTATGACGCTCCAGTAAAAAGTTATAAGCTTTTGAATGTTGCAAATTTTTATAGATGTAGGAAGCATTGTACAGAAGTTAGGGCCATTTGAAGTTTTATAAGTGTTTTATTTTGGCGTCAGGGTTAGCATAGCTATGAGTGATAACTTAAATTGACAAGAAGCACGAGTACTTTATTGTCACAAAATTTCAAGATTGTATGACGCTCCAGTAAAAAGTTACAAGCATTTGATTGTTGCAAACTTCAATAGGTATAGGATGCACCGTATAGAAGTTAGGGCAATTTGAAGTTTTATAAGTATTTGATTTGGGACTCAAGGGTAGCATAGCTATGAGCGATAGCTTAAATTGACAAGAGGCACGATTAGTTTTATTGTCACAAAATTTCAAGATTTTATGACGCTCCAGTAAAAAGTTACAAGCATTTGATTGTTGCAAACTTTAATAGGTATAGGACACGCCGTATAGAAGTTATGGCCATTTGAAGTTTTCTCAGTGTTTTATTTTGGAGTCAGGGATAGCATAGCTATGAGTGATAACTTAAATTGACGAGAGGCACAAGTACTTTATTTTCACAAAATTTCAAGATTTTATGACGCTCCAGTAAAAAGTTACAAGCATTTGAATGTTGCAAACTTTGACAAGTGTAGGACGCACCGTATAGAAGTTAGGGCCATTTGAAGTTGTATCAGTGATTCATTTGGGACTCAAGGGTAGCATAGCTATGAGCGATAGCTTAAATTGACAAGAGGCACGAGTTCTTTATTGTCACAAAATTTCAAGATTTTATGACGCTCCAGTAAAAAGTTACAAGCATTTGATTGTTGCAAACTTTGATAGGTACAGGACGCACAGTATAGAAGCTAGGGCCATTTGAAGTTTTATCAGTGTTTTATTTTGGAGTCAAGTGTAGCATAGCTATGAACGATAGCTTAAATTGACAAGAGGCACGAGTACATTATTGTCACAAAATTTCAAGATTCTATGACGCTCCAGTAAAAAGTTATAAGCTTTTGAATGTTGCAAATTTTTATAGATGTAGGAAGCATTGTACAGAAGTTAGGGCCATTTGAAGTTTTATAAGTGTTTTATTTTGGCGTCAAGGATAGCATAGCTATGAGTGATAACTTAAATTGACAAGAGGCACGAGTACTTTATTGTCACAAAATTCCAAGATTTTATGACGCTCCAATAAAAAGTTACAAGCATTTGATTGTTGCAAACTTCAATAGGTATAGGATGCACCGTATAGAAGTTAGGGCAATTTGAAGTTTTATAAGTATTTGATTTGGGACTCAAGGGTAGCATAGCTATGAGCGATAGCTTAAATTGACAAGAGGCACGATTAGTTTTATTGTCACAAAATTTCAAGATTTTATGACGCTCCAGTAAAAAGTTACAAGCATTTGATTGTTGCAAACTTTTATAGGTATAGGACACGCCGTATAGAAGTTATGGCCATTTGAAGTTTTCTCAGTGTTTTATTTTGGAGTCAGGGATAGCATAGCTATGAGTGATAACTTAAATTGACGAGAGGCACAAGTACTTTATTTTCACAAAATTTCAAGATTTTATGACGCTCCAGTAAAAAGTTACAAGCATTTGAATGTTGCAAACTTTGACAAGTGTAGGACGCACCGTATAGAAGTTAGGGCCATTTGAAGTTGTATCAGTGATTCATTTGGGACTCAAGAGTAGCATACCTATGAGCGAAAACTTTAATTGACAAGAGGCTCGAGAGCTTTATTGTCACAAATTTTCAAGATTTTATTATTCTCCAGTAAAAAGTTACAAGCATTTGAATGTCCCAAACTTTGGTAGGTATAAGACACACCGTATAGAAGTTAGGGCCATTTGAAGTTTTATCAGTTTTTGATACGGGAGTCAAGGGTATCATAGCTCTGAGCGATAGCTTTAATTGACAAGAGGCTCGAGCATTTTAATGTCTCAAAATTTCAAGAATTTATGACGCACCATTAAAAAGTTACAAGCATTTGATTCTTGCAAACTTTGATAGGTGCAGGACGCACAGTATAAAAGTTAGGGCCATTTGAAGTTTTATCAGTGTTTTATTTTGGAGTCAAGAGTAGCATAGCTATGAACGATAGCTTAAATTGACAAGAGGCACGAGTACTTTATTGTCACCAAATTTCAACTTTTTATGACGCACCAGTAAAAAGTTACAAGCATTTGAATGTTGCAAATTTTGATAGATGTAGGAAGCACCGTACAGAAGTTAGGGCCATTTGAAGTTTCATCAGTGTTTGATTTTGGAGTCAAGGGTAGCATAGCTATATGCGATAGCTTTAATTGACAAGAGGCACGAGTACTTCATGTCATAAAATTTCAAGATTCTATGACGCTCCAGTAAAAAGTAACAAGCATTTGATTGTTGCAAACTTTGATAGGTATAGGACGCACCGTATAGAAGTTAGGGCCATTTGAAGTTTTATCAGTGTTTGATTTGGGACTCAAGGGTAGCATAGCTATGAGCGATAGCTTAAATTGACAAGAGGCACGAGTTCTTTATTGTCACAAAATTTCAAGATTTTATGACGCTCCAGTAAAAAGTTACAAGCATTTGATTGTTGCAAACTTTGATAGGTACAGGACGCACAGTATAGAAGTTAGGGCCATTTGAAGTTTTATCAGTGTTTTATTTTGGAGTCAAGTGTAGCATAGCTATGAGCGATAGCTTAAATTGACAAGAGGCACGAGTACATTATTGTCACAAAATTTCAAGATTCAATGACGCTCCAGTAAAAAGTTATAAGCTTTTGAATGTTGCAAATTTTTATAGATGTAGGAAGCATTGTACAGAAGTTAGGGCCATTTGAAGTTTTATAAGTGTTTTATTTTGGCGTCAGGGATAGCATAGCTATGAGTGATAACTTAAATTGACAAGAGGCACGAGTACTTTATTGTCACAAAATTTCAAGATTTTATGACGCTCCAGTAAAAAGTTACAAGCATTTGATTGTTGCAAACTTTAATAGGTATAGGACACGCCGTATGGAAGTTAGGGCCATTTGAAGTTTTATCAGTGATTCATTTGGGACTCAAGGGTAGCATACCTATGAGCGATAACTTTAATTGACAAGAGGCTCGAGAACTTTATTGTCACAAATTTTCAAGATTTTATTATTCTCCAGTAAAAAGTTACAAGCATTTGAATGTCCCAAACTTTGGTAGGTATAGGACACACCGTATAGAAGTTAGGGCCAGTTGAAGTTTTATCAGTTTTTGATACGGGAGTCAAGGGTATCATAGCTCTGAGCGATAGCTTTAATTGACAAGAGGCTCGAGCATTTTAATGTCTCAAAATTTCAAGAATTTATGACGCACCATTAAAAAGTTACAAGCATTTGATTCTTGCAAACTTTGATAGGTGCAGGACGCACAGTATAAAAGTTAGGGCCATTTGAAGTTTTATCAGTGTTTTATTTTAGAGCCAAGAGTAGCATAGCTATGAGCGATAGCTTAAATTGACAAGAGGCACGAGTACTTTATTGTCACCAAATTTCAACTTTTTATGACGCACCAGTAAAAAGTTACAAGCATTTGAATGTTGCAAATTTTGATAGATGTAGGAAGCACCGTACAGAAGTTAGGGACATTTGAAGTTCCATCAGTGTTTGATTTTAGAGTCAAGGGTAGCATAGCTATATGCGATAGCTTTAATTGACAAGAGGCACGAGTACTTTATGTCATAAAATTTCAAGATTCTATGACGCTCCAGTAAAAAGTAACAAGCATTTGATTGTTGCAAACTTTGATAGGTATAGAACGCACCGTATAGAAGTTAGGGCCATTTGAAGTTTTATCAGTGTTTGATTTGGGACTCAAGGGTAGCATAGCTATGAGCGATAGCTTAAATTGACAAGAGGCACGAGTTCTTTATTGTCACAAAATTTCAAGATTTTATGACGCTCCAGTAAAAAGTTACAAGCATTTGATTGTTGCAAACTTTGATAGGTACAGGACGCACAGTATAGAAGTTAGGGCCATTTGAAGTTTTATCAGTGTTTTATTTTGGAGTCAAGTGTAGCATAGCTATGAGCTATAGCTTAAATTGACAAGAGGCACGAGTACATTATTGTCACAAAATTTCAAGATTCTATGACGCTCCAGTAAAAAGTTATAAGCTTTTGAATGTTGCAAATTTTTATAGATGTAGGAAGTATAGTACAGAAGTAAGGGCCATTTGAAGTTTTATAAGTGTTTTATTTTGGCGTCAGAGATAGCATAGCTATGAGTGATAACTTAAATTGACAAGAGGTACGAGTACTTTATTGTCACAAAATTTCAAGATTTTATGACGCTCCAGTAAAAAGTTACAAGCATTTGATTGTTGCAAACTTCAATAGGTATAGGATGCACCGTATAGAAGTTAGGGCAATTTGAAGTTTTATAAGTATTTGATTTGGGACTCAAGAGTAGCATAGCTATGAGCGATAGCTTAAATTGACAAGAGGCACGATTAGTTTTATTGTCACAAAATTTCAAGATTTTATGACGCTCCAGTAAAAAGTTACAAGCATTTGATTGTTGCAAACTTTAATAGGTATAGGACACGCCGTATAGAAGTTATGGCCATTTGAAGTTTTCTCAGTGTTTTATTTTGGAGTCAGGGATAGCATAGCTATGAGTGATAACTTAAATTGACGAGAGGCACAAGTACTTTATTTTCACAAAATTTCAAGATTTTATGACGCTCCAGTAAAAAGTTACAAGCATTTGAGTGTTGCAAACTTTGACAAGTGTAGGACGCACCGTATAGAAGTTAGGGCCATTTGAAGTTGTATCAGTGATTCATTTGGGACTCAAGGGTAGCATACCTATGAGCGATACTTTAATTGACAAGAGGCTCGAGAACTTTATTGTCACAAATTTTCAAGATTTTATTATTCTCCAGTAAAAAGTTACAAGCATTTGAATGTCCAAACTTTGGTAGGTATAGGACACACCGTATAGAAGTTAGGGCCAGTTGAAGTTTTATCAGTTTTTGATACGGGAGTCAAGGGTATCATAGCTCTGAGCGATAGCTTTAATTGACAAGAGGCTCGAGCATTTTAATGTCTCAAAATTTCAAGAATTTATGACGCACCATTAAAAAGTTACAAGCATTTGATTCTTGCAAACTTTGATAGGTGCAGGACGCAAAGTATAAAAGTTAGTGCCATTTGAAGTTTTATCAGTGTTTTATTTTGGAGTCAAGAGTAGCATAGCTATGAGCGATAGCTTAAATTGACAAGAGGCACGAGTACTTTATTGTCACCAAATTTCAACTTTTTATGACGCACCAGTAAAAAGTTACAAGCATTTGAATGTTGCAAATTTTTATAGATGTAGGAAGTATAGTACAGAAGTAAGGGCCATTTGAAGTTTTATAAGTGTTTTATTTTGGCGTCAGAGATAGCATAGCTATGAGTGATAACTTAAATTGACAAGAGGTACGAGTACTTTATTGTCACAAAATTTCAAGATTTTATGACGCTCCAGTAAAAAGTTACAAGCATTTGATTGTTGCAAACTTCAATAGGTATAGGATGCACCGTATAGAAGTTAGGGCAATTTGAAGTTTTATAAGTATTTGATTTGGGACTCAAGAGTAGCATAGCTATGAGCGATAGCTTAAATTGACAAGAGGCACGATTAGTTTTATTGTCACAAAATTTCAAGATTTTATGACGCTCCAGTAAAAAGTTACAAGCATTTGATTGTTGCAAACTTTAATAGGTATAGGACACGCCGTATAGAAGTTATGGCCATTTGAAGTTTTCTCAGTGTTTTATTTTGGAGTCAGGGATAGCATAGCTATGAGTGATAACTTAAATTGACGAGAGGCACAAGTACTTTATTTTCACAAAATTTCAAGATTCTATGACGCTCCAGTAAAAAGTAACAAGCATTTGATTGTTGCAAACTTTGATAGGTATAGAACGCACCGTATAGAAGTTAGGGCCATTTGAAGTTTTATCAGTGTTTGATTTGGGACTCAAGGGTAGCATAGCTATGAGCGATAGCTTAAATTGACAAGAGGCACGAGTTCTTTATTGTCACAAAATTTCAAGATTTTATGACGCTCCAGTAAAAAGTTACAAGCATTTGATTGTTGCAAACTTTGATAGGTACAGGACGCACAGTATAGAAGTTAGGGCCATTTGAAGTTTTATCAGTGTTTTATTTTGGAGTCAAGTGTAGTATAGCTATGAGCTATAGCTTAAATTGACAAGAGGAACGAGTACATTATTGTCACAAAATTTCAAGATTCTATGACGCTCCAGTAAAAAGTTATAAGCTTTTGAATGTTGCAAATTTTTATAGATGTAGGAAGTATTGTACAGAAGTAAGGGCCATTTGAAGTTTTATAAGTGTTTTATTTTGGCGTCAGAGATAGCATAGCTATGAGTGATAACTTAAATTGACAAGAGGTACGAGTACTTTATTGTCACAAAATTTCAAGATTTTATGACGCTCCAGTAAAAAGTTACAAGCATTTGATTGTTGCAAACTTCAATAGGTATAGGATGCACCGTATAGAAGTTAGGGCAATTTGAAGTTTTATAAGTATTTGATTTGGGACTCAAGGGTAGCATAGCTATGAGCGATAGCTTAAATTGACAAGAGGCACGAGTAGTTTTATTGTCACAAAATTTCAAGATTTTATGACGCTCCAGTAAAAAGTTACAAGCATTTGATTGTTGCAAACTTTAATAGGTATAGGACACGCCGTATAGAAGTTAGGGCCATTTGAAGTTTTATCAGTGTTTTATTTTGGAGTCAGGGATAGCATAGCTATGAGTGATAACTTAAATTGACGAGAGGCACAAGTACTTTATTTTCACAAAATTTCAAGATTTTATGACGCTCCAGTAAAAAGTTACAAGCATTTGAATGTTGCAAACTTTGACAAGTGTAGGACGTACCGTATAGAAGTTAGGGCCATTTGAATTTGTATCAGTGATTCATTTGGGACTCAAGGGTAGCATACCTATGAGCGATAACTTTAATTGACAAGAGGCTCGAGAGCTTTATTGTCACAAATTTTCAAGATTTTATTATTCTCCAGTAAAAAGTTACAAGCATTTGAATGTCCCAAACTTTGGTAGGTATAGGACACACCGTATAGAAGTTAGGGCCAGTTGAAGTTTTATCAGTTTTTGATACGGGAGTCAATGGTATCATAGCTCTGAGCGATAGCTTTAATTGACAAGAGGCTCGAGCATTTTAATGCCTCAAAATTTCAAGAATTTATGACGCACCATTAAAAAGTTACAAGCATTTGATTCTTGCAAACTTTGATAGGTGCAGGACGCACAGTATAAAAGTTAGGGCCATTTGAAGTTTTATCAGTGTTTTATTTTGGAGTCAAGATTAGCATAGCTATGAGCGATAGCTTAAATTGACAAGAGGCACGAGTACTTTATTGTCACCAAATTTCAACTTTTTATGACGCACCAGTAAAAAGTTACAAGCATTTGAATGTTGCAAATTTTGATAGATGTAGGAAGCACCGTACAGAAGTTAGGGCCATTTGAAGTTTCATCAGTGTTTGATTTTGGAGTCAAGGGTAGCATAGCTATATGCGATAGCTTTAATTGACAAGAGGCACGAGTACTTTATGTCATAAAATTTCAAGAATCTATGACGCTCCAGTAAAAAGTAACAAGCATTTGATTGTTGCAAACTTTGATAGGTATAGGACGCACCGTATAGAAGTTAGGGCCATTTGAAGTTTTATCAGTGCTTGATTTGGGACTCAAGGGTAGCATAGCTATGAGCGATAGCTTAAATTGACAAGAGGCACGAGTTCTTTATTGTCACAAAATTTCAAGATTTTATGACGCTCCAGTAAAAAGTTACAAGCATTTGATTGTTGCAAACTTTGATAGGTACAGGACGCACAGTATAGAAGTTAGGGCCATTTGAAGTTTTATCAGTGTTTTATTTTGGAGTCAAGTGTAGCATAGCTATGAGCGATAGCTTAAATTGACAAGAGGCACGAGTACATTATTGTCACAAAATTTCAAGATTCTATGACGCTCCAGTAAAAAGTTATAAGCTTTTGAATGTTGCAAATTTTTATAGATGTAGGAAGTATTGTACAGAAGTTAGGGCCATTTGAAGTTTTATAAGTGTTTTATTTTGGTGTCAGGGATAGCATAGCTATGAGTGATAACTTAAATTGACAAGAGGTACGAGTACTTTATTGTCACAAAATTTCAAGATTTTATGACGCTCCAGTAAAAAGTTACAAGCATTTGATTGTTGCAAACTTCAATAGGTATAGGATTCACCGTATAGAAGTTAGGGCAATTTGAAGTTTTATAAGTATTTGATTTGGGACTCAAAGGTAGCATAGCTATGAGCGATAGCTTAAATTGACAAGAGGCACGAGTAGTTTTATTGTCACAAAATTTCAAGATTTTATGACGCTCCAGTAAAAAGTTACAAGCATTTGATTGTTGCAAACTTTAATAGGTATAGGATACGCCGTATAGAAGTTAGGGCCATTTGAAGTTTTATCAGTGTTTTATTTTGGAGTCAGGGATAGCATAGCTATGAGTGATAACTTAAATTGACGAGAGGCACAAGTACTTTATTTTCACAAAATTTCAAGATTTTATGACGCTCCAGTAAAAAGTTACAAGCATTTGAATGTTGCAAACTTTGACAAGTGTAGGACGCACCGTATAGAAGTTAGGGCCATTTGAAGTTGTATCAGTGATTCATTTGGGACTCAAGGGTAGCATACCTATGAGCGATAACTTTAATTGACAAGAGGCTCGAGAACTTTATTGTCACAAATTTCAAGATTTTATTATTCTCCAGTAAAAAGTTACAAGCATTTGAATGTCCCAAACTTTGGTAGGTATAAGACACACCGTATAGAAGTTAGGGCCAGTTGAAGTTTTATCAGTTTTTGATACGGGAGTCAAGGGTATCATAGCTCTGAGCGATAGCTTTAATTGACAAGAGGCTCGAGCATTTTAATGTCTCAAAATTTCAAGAATTTATGACGCACCATTAAAAAGTTACAAGCATTTGATTCTTGCAAACTTTGATAGGTGCAGGACGCACAGTATAAAAGTTAGGGCCATTTGAAGTTTTATCAGTGTTTTATTTTGGAGTCAAGAGTAGCATAGCTATGAGCGATAGCTTAAATTGACAAGAGGCACGAGTACTTTATTGTCACCAAATTTCAACTTTTTATGACGCACCAGTAAAAAGTTACAAGCATTTGAATGTTGCAAATTTTGATAGATCTAGGAAGCACCGTACAGACGTTAGGGCCATTTGAAGTTTCATCAGTGTTTGATTTTGGAGTCAAGGGTAGCATAGCTATATGCGATAGCTTTAATTGACAAGAGGCACGAGTACTTTATGTCATAAAATTTCAAGATTCTATGACGCTCCAGTAAAAAGTAACAAGCATTTGATTGTTGCAAACTTTGATAGGTATAGGACGCACCGTATAGAAGTTAGCGCCATTTGAAGTTTTATCAGTGTTTGATTTGGGACTCAAGGGTAGCATAGCTAGGAGCGATAGCTTAAATTGACAAGAGGCACGAGTTCTTTATTGTCACAAAATTTCAAGATTTTATGACGCTCCAGTAAAAAGTTACAAGCATTTGATTGTTGCAAACTTTGATAGGTACAGGACGCACAGTATAGAAGTTAGGGTCATTTGAAGTTTTATCAGTGTTTTATTTTGGAGTCAAGTGTTGCATAGCTATGAGCGATAGCTTCAATTGACAAGAGGCACGAGTACATTATTGTCACAAAATTTCAAGATTCTATGACGCTCCAGTAAAAAGTTATAAGCTTTTGAATGTTGCAAATTTTTATAGATGTAGGAAGCATTGTACAGAAGTTAGGGCCATTTGAAGTTTTATAAGTGTTTTATTTTGGCGTCAGGGATAGCATAGCTATGAGTGATAACTTAAATTGACAAGAAGCACGAGTACTTTATTGTCACAAAATTTCAAGATTTTATGACGCTCCAGTAAAAAGTTACAAGCATTTGATTGTTGCAAACTTCAATAGGTATAGGATGCACCGTATAGAAGTTAGGGCAATTTGAAGTTTTATAAGTATTTGATTCGGGACTCAAGGGTAGCATAGCTATGAGCGATAGCTTAAATTGACAAGAGGCACGAGTAGTTTTATTGTCACAAAATTTCAAGATTTTATGACGCTCCAGTAAAAAGTTACAAGCATTTGATTGTTGCAAACTTTAATAGGTATAGGACACGCCGTATAGAAGTTAGGGCCATTTGAAGTTTTATCAGTGTTTTATTTTGGAGTCAGGGATAGCATAGCTATGAGTGATAACTTAAATTGACAAGAGGCACGAGTTCTTTATTGTCACAAAATTTCCAGATTTTATGACGCTCCAGTAAAAAGTTACAAGCATTTGATTGTTGCAAACTTTGATAGGTACAGGACGCTCAGTATAGAAGTTAGGGCCATTTGAAGTTTTATCAGTGTTTTATTTTGGAGTCAAGTGTAGCATAGCTATGAGCGATAGCTTAAATTGACAAGAGGCACGAGTACTTTATTGTCACCAAATTTCAACTTTTTATGACCACCAGTAAAAAGTTACAAGCATTTGAATGTTGCAAACTTTGACAAGTGTAGGACGCACCGTATAGAAGTTAGGGCCATTTGAAGTTGTATCAGTGATTCATTTGGGACTCAAGGGTAGCATACCTATGAGCGATAACTTTAATTGACAAGAGGCTCGAGAACTTTATTGTCACAAATTTTCAAGATTTTATTATTCTCCAGTAAAAAGTTACAAGCATTTGAATGTCCCAAACTTTGGTAGATATAGGACACACCGTATAGAAGTTAGGGCCAGTTGAAGTTTTATCAGTTTTTGATACGGGAGTCAAGGGTATCATAGCTCTGTGCGATAGCTTTAATTGACAAGAGGCTCGAGCATTTTAATGTCTCAAAATTTCAAGAATTTATGACGCACCATTAAAAAGTTACAAGCATTTGATTCTTGCAAACTTTGATAGGTGCAGGACGCACAATATAAAAGTTAGGGCCATTTGAAGTTTTATCAGTGTTTCATTTTGGAGTCAAGAGTAGCATAGCTATGAGCGATAGCTTAAATTGACAAGAGGCACGAGTACTTTATTGTCACCAAATTTCAACTTTTTATGACGCACCAGTAAAAAGTTACAAGCATTTGAATGTTGCAAATTTTGATAGATGTAGGAAGCACCGTACAGAAGTTAGGGCCATTTGAAGTTTCATCAGTGTTTGATTTTGGAGTCAAGGGTAGCATAGCTATATGCGATAGCTTTAATTGACAAGAGGCACGACTACTTTATGTCATAAAATTTCAAGATTCTATGACGCTCCAGTAAAAAGTAACAAGCATTTGATTGTTGCAAACTTCAATAGGTATAGGACGCACCGTATAGAAGTTAGGGCCATTTGAAGTTTTATCAGTGTTTGAATTGGGACTCAAGGGTAGCATAGCTATGAGCGATAGCTTAAATTGACAAGAGGCACGAGTTCTTTATTGTCACAAAATTTCAAGATTTTATGACGCTCCAGTAAAAAGTTACAAGCATTTGATTGTTGCAAACTTTGATAGGTACAGGACGCACAGTATAGAAGTTAGGGCCATTTGAAGTTTTATCAGTGTTTTATTTTGGAGTCAAGTGTAGCATAGCTATGAGCGATAGCTTAAATTGACAAGAGGCACGAGTACATTATTGTCACAAAATTTCAAGATTCTATGACGCTCCAGTAAAAAGTTATAAGCTTTTGAATGTTGCAAATTTTTATAGATGTAGGAAGCATTGTACAGAAGTTAGGGCCATTTGAAGTTTTATAAGTGTTTTATTTTGGCGTCAGGGATAGCATAGCTATGAGTGATAACTTAAATTGACAAGAGGCACGAGTACTTTATTGTCACAAAATTTCAAGATTTTATGACGCTCCAGTAAAAAGTTACAAGCATTTATTGTTGCAAACTTCAATAGGTATAGGATGCACCGCATAGAAGTTAGGGCAATTTGAAGTTTTATAAGTATTTGATTTGGGACTCAAGGGTAGCATAGCTATGAGCGATAGCTTAAATTGACAAGAGGCACGAGTAGTTTTATTGTCACAAAATTTCAAGATTTTATGACGCTCCAGTAAAAAGTTACAAGCATTTGATTGTTGCAAACTTTAATAGGTATAGGACACGCCGTATAGAAGTTAGGGCCATTTGAAGTTTTATCAGTGTTTTATTTTGGAGTCAGGGATAGCATAGCTATGAGTGATAACTTAAATTGACGAGAGGCACAAGTACTTTATTTTCACAAAGTTTCAAGATTTTATGACGCTCCAGTAAAAAGTTACAAGCATTTGAATGTTGCAAACTTTGACAAGTGTAGGACGCACCGTATAGAAGTTAGGGCCATTTGAAGTTGTATTAGTGATTCATTTGGGACTCAAGGGTAGCATACCTATGAGCGATAACTTTAATTGACAAGAGGCTCGAGAACTTTATTGTCACAATTTTTCAAGATTTTATTATTCTCCAGTAAAAAGTTACAAGCATTTGAGTGTCCCAAACTTTGGTAGGTATAGGACACACTGTATAGAAGTTAGGGCCAGTTGAAGTTTTATCAGTTTTTGATACGGGAGTCAAGGGTATCATAGCTCTGAGCGATACCTTTAATTGACAAGAGGCTCGAGCATTTTAATGTCTCAAAATTTCAAGAATTTATGACGCACCATTAAGAAGTTACAAGCATTTGATTCTTGCAAACTTTGATAGGTGCAGGACGCACAGTATAAAAGTTAGGGCCATTTGAAGTTTTATCAGTGTTTTATTTTGGAGTCAAGAGTAGCATAGCTATGAGCGATAGCTTAAATTGACAAGAGGCACGAGTACTTTATTGTCACCAAATTTCAACTTTTTATGACGCACCAGTAAAAAGTTACAAGCATTTGAATGTTGCAAATTTTGATAGATGTAGGAAGCACCGTACAGACGTTAGGGCCATTTGAAGTTTCATCAGTGGTTGATTTTGGAGTCAAGGGTAGCATAGCTATATGCGATAGCTTTAATTGACAAGAGGCACGAGTACTTTATGTCATAAAATTTCAAGATTCTATAACGCTCCAGTAAAAAGTAACAAGCATTTGATTGTTGCAAACTTTGATAGGTATAGGACGCACCGTATAGAAGTTAGGGCCATTTGAAGTTTTATCAGTGTTTGATTTGGGACTCAAGGGTAGCATAGTTATGAGCGATAGCTTAAATTGACAAGAGGCACGAGTTCTTTATTGTCACAAAATTTCAAGATTTTATGACGCTCCAGTAAAAAGTTACAAGCATTTGATTGTTGCAAACTTTGATAGGTACAGGACGCACAGTATAAAAGTTAGGGCCATTTGAAGTTTTATCAGTGTTTTATTTTGGAGTCAAGTGTTGCATAGCTATGAGCGATAGCTTAAATTGACAAGAGGCACGAGTACATTATTGTCACCAAATTTCAAGATTCTATGACGCTCCAGTAAACAGTTATAAGCTTTTGAATGTTGCAAATTTTGATAGATCTAGGAAGCACCGTACAGACGTTAGGGCCATTTGAAGTTTCATCAGTGTTTGATTTTGGAGTCAAGGGTAGCATAGCTATATGCGATAGCTTTAATTGACAAGAGGCACGAGTACTTTATGTCATAAAATTTCAAGATTCTATGACGCTCCAGTAAAAAGTAACAAGCATTTGATTGTTGCAAACTTTGATAGGTATAGGACGCACCGTATAGAAGTTAGCGCCATTTGAAGTTTTATCAGTGTTTGATTTGGGACTCAAGGGTAGCATAGCTAGGAGCGATAGCTTAAATTGACAAGAGGCACGAGTTCTTTATTGTCACAAAATTTCAAGATTTTATGACGCTCCAGTAAAAAGTTACAAGCATTTGATTGTTGCAAACTTTGATAGGTACAGGACGCACAGTATAGAAGTTAGGGCCATTTGAAGTTTTATCAGTGTTTTATTTTGGAGTCAAGTGTTGCATAGCTATGAGCGATAGCTTAAATTGACAAGAGGCACGAGTACATTATTGTCACAAAATTTCAAGATTCTATGACGCTCCAGTAAAAAGTTATAAGCTTTTGAATGTTGCAAATTTTTATAGATGTAGGAAGAATTGTACAGAAGTTAGGGCCATTTGAAGTTTTATAAGTGTTTTATTTTGGCGTCAGGGATAGCATAGCTATGAGTGATAACTTAAATTGACAAGAAGCACGAGTACTTTATTGTCACAAAATTTCAAGATTTTATGACGCTCCAGTAAAAAGTTACAAGCATTTGATTGTTGCAAACTTCAATAGGTATAGGATGCACCGTATAGAAGTTAGGGCAATTTGAAGTTTTATAAGTATTTGATTCGGGACTCAAGGGTAGCATAGCTATGAGCGATAGCTTAAATTGACAAGAGGCACGAGTAGTTTTATTGTCACAAAATTTCAAGATTTTATGACGCTCCAGTAAAAAGTTACAAGCATTTGATTGTTGCAAACTTTAATAGGTATAGGACACGCCGTATAGAAGTTAGGGCCATTTGAAGTTTTATCAGTGTTTTATTTTGGAGTCAGGGATAGCATAGCTATGAGTGATAACTTAAATTGACAAGAGGCACGAGTTCTTTATTGTCACAAAATTTCCAGATTTTATGACGCTCCAGTAAAAAGTTACAAGCATTTGATTGTTGCAAACTTTGATAGGTACAGGACGCTCAGTATAGAAGTTAGGGCCATTTGAAGTTTTATCAGTGTTTTATTTTGGAGTCAAGTGTAGCATAGCTATGAGCGATAGCTTAAATTGACAAGAGGCACGAGTACTTTATTGTCACCAAATTTCAACTTTTTATGACCACCAGTAAAAAGTTACAAGCATTTGAATGTTGCAAACTTTGACAAGTGTAGGACGCACCGTATAGAAGTTAGGGCCATTTGAAGTTGTATCAGTGATTCATTTGGGACTCAAGGGTAGCATACCTATGAGCGATAACTTTAATTGACAAGAGGCTCGAGAACTTTATTGTCACAAATTTTCAAGATTTTATTATTCTCCAGTAAAAAGTTACAAGCATTTGAATGTCCCAAACTTTGGTAGATATAGGACACACCGTATAGAAGTTAGGGCCAGTTGAAGTTTTATCAGTTTTTGATACGGGAGTCAAGGGTATCATAGCTCTGAGCGATAGCTTTAATTGACAAGAGGCTCGAGCATTTTAATGTCTCAAAATTTCAAGAATTTATGACGCACCATTAAAAAGTTACAAGCATTTGATTCTTGCAAACTTTGATAGGTGCAGGACGCACAATATAAAAGTTAGGGCCATTTGAAGTTTTATCAGTGTTTAATTTTGGAGTCAAGAGTAGCATAGCTATGAGCGATAGCTTAAATTGACAAGAGGCACGAGTACTTTATTGTCACCAAATTTCAACTTTTTATGACGCACCAGTAAAAAGTTACAAGCATTTGAATGTTGCAAATTTTGATAGATGTAGGAAGCACCGTACAGAAGTTAGGGCCATTTGAAGTTTCATCAGTGTTTGATTTTGGAGTCAAGGGTAGCATAGCTATATGCGATAGCTTTAATTGACAAGAGGCACGACTACTTTATGTCATAAAATTTCAAGATTTTATGACGCTCCAGTAAAAAGTTACAAGCATTTGATTGTTGCAAACTTTGATAGGTACAGGACGCACAGTATAGAAGTTAGGGCCATTTGAAGTTTTATCAGTGTTTTATTTTGGAGTCAAGTGTTGCATAGCTATGAGCGATAGCTTAAATTGACAAGAGGCACGAGTACATTATTGTCACAAAATTTCAAGATTCTATGACGCTCCAGTAAAAAGTTATAAGCTTTTGAATGTTGCAAATTTTTATAGATGTAGGAAGAATTGTACAGAAGTTAGGGCCATTTGAAGTTTTATAAGTGTTTTATTTTGGCGTCAGGGATAGCATAGCTATGAGTGATAACTTAAATTGACAAGAAGCACGAGTACTTTATTGTCACAAAATTTCAAGATTTTATGACGCTCCAGTAAAAAGTTACAAGCATTTGATTGTTGCAAACTTCAATAGGTATAGGATGCACCGTATAGAAGTTAGGGCAATTTGAAGTTTTATAAGTATTTGATTCGGGACTCAAGGGTAGCATAGCTATGAGCGATAGCTTAAATTGACAAGAGGCACGAGTAGTTTTATTGTCACAAAATTTCAAGATTTTATGACGCTCCAGTAAAAAGTTACAAGCATTTGATTGTTGCAAACTTTAATAGGTATAGGACACGCCGTATAGAAGTTAGGGCCATTTGAAGTTTTATCAGTGTTTTATTTTGGAGTCAGGGATAGCATAGCTATGAGTGATAACTTAAATTGACAAGAGGCACGAGTTCTTTATTGTCACAAAATTTCCAGATTTTATGACGCTCCAGTAAAAAGTTACAAGCATTTGATTGTTGCAAACTTTGATAGGTACAGGACGCTCAGTATAGAAGTTAGGGCCATTTGAAGTTTTATCAGTGTTTTATTTTGGAGTCAAGTGTAGCATAGCTATGAGCGATAGCTTAAATTGACAAGAGGCACGAGTACTTTATTGTCACCAAATTTCAACTTTTTATGACCACCAGTAAAAAGTTACAAGCATTTGAATGTTGCAAACTTTGACAAGTGTAGGACGCACCGTATAGAAGTTAGGGCCATTTGAAGTTGTATCAGTGATTCATTTGGGACTCAAGGGTAGCATACCTATGAGCGATAACTTTAATTGACAAGAGGCTCGAGAACTTTATTGTCACAAATTTTCAAGATTTTATTATTCTCCAGTAAAAAGTTACAAGCATTTGAATGTCCCAAACTTTGGTAGATATAGGACACACCGTATAGAAGTTAGGGCCAGTTGAAGTTTTATCAGTTTTTGATACGGGAGTCAAGGGTATCATAGCTCTGAGCGATAGCTTTAATTGACAAGAGGCTCGAGCATTTTAATGTCTCAAAATTTCAAGAATTTATGACGCACCATTAAAAAGTTACAAGCATTTGATTCTTGCAAACTTTGATAGGTGCAGGACGCACAATATAAAAGTTAGGGCCATTTGAAGTTTTATCAGTGTTTAATTTTGGAGTCAAGAGTAGCATAGCTATGAGCGATAGCTTAAATTGACAAGAGGCACGAGTACTTTATTGTCACCAAATTTCAACTTTTTATGACGCACCAGTAAAAAGTTACAAGCATTTGAATGTTGCAAATTTTGATAGATGTAGGAAGCACCGTACAGAAGTTAGGGCCATTTGAAGTTTCATCAGTGTTTGATTTTGGAGTCAAGGGTAGCATAGCTATATGCGATAGCTTTAATTGACAAGAGGCACGACTACTTTATGTCATAAAATTTCAAGATTCTATGACGCTCCAGTAAAAAGTAACAAGCATTTGATTGTTGCAAACTTTGATAGGTATAGGACGCACCGTATAGAAGTTAGGGCCATTTGAAGTTCTATCACTGTTTTATTTTAGAGTCAAGTGTAGCATAGCTATGAGCGATAGCTTAAATTGACAAGAGGCACGAGTACATTATTGTCACAAAATTTCAAGATTCTATGACGCTCCAGTAAAAAGTTATAAGCTTTTGAATGTTGCAAATTTTTATAGATGTAGGAAGCATTGTACAGAAGTTAGGGCCATTTGAAGTTTTATAAGTGTTTTATTTTGGCGTCAGGGATAGCATAGCTATGAGTGATAACTTAAATTGACAAGAGGCACGAGTACTTTATTGTCACAAAATTTCAAGATTTTATGACGCTCCAGTAAAAAGTTACAAGCATTTGAATGTTGCAAACTTTGACAAGTGTAGGACGCACCGTATAGAAGTTAGGGCCATTTGAAGTTGTATCAGTGATTCATTTGGGACTCAAGGGTAGCATACCTATGAGCGATAACTTTAATTGACAAGAGGCACGAGTAGTTTTATTGTCACAAAATTTCAAGATTTCATGACGCTCCAGTAAAAAGTTACAAGCATTTGATTGTTGCAAACTTTAATAGGTATAGGACACGCCGTATAGAAGTTAGGGCCATTTGAAGTTTTATCAGTGTTTTATGTTGGAGTCAGGGATAGCATAGCTATGAGTGATAACTTAAATTGACAAGAGGCACGAGTTCTTTATTGTCACAAAATTTCAAGATTTTATGACGCTCCAGTAAAAAGTTACAAGCATTTGATTGTTGCAAACTTTGATAGGTACAGGACGCACAGTATAGAAGTTAGGGCCATTTGAAGTTTTATCAGTGTTTTATTTTGGAGTCAAGTGTAGCATAGCTATGAGCGATAGCTTAAATTGACAAGAGGCACGAGTACTTTATTGTCACCAAATTTCAACTTTTTATGACGCACCAGTAAAAAGTTACAAGCATTTGAATGTTGCAAATTTTGATAGATGTAGGAAGCACCGTACAGAAGTTAGGGCCATTTGAAGTTTCATCAGTGTTTGATTTTGGAGTCAAGGGTAGCATAGCTATATGCGATAGCTTTAATTGACAAGAGGCACGAGTACTTTATGTCATAAAATTTCAAGATTCTATGACGCTCCAGTAAAAAGTAACAAGCATTTGATTGTTGCAAACTTTGATAGGTATAGGACGCACCGTATAGAAGTTAGGGCCATTTGAAGTTTTATCAGTGTTTGATTTGGGACTCAAGGGTAGCATAGCTATGAGTGATAACTTAAATTGACGAGAGGCACAAGTACTTTATTTTCACAAAATTTCAAGATTTTATGACGCTCCAGTAAAAAGTTACAAGCATTTGAATGTTGCAAACTTTGACAAGTGTAGGACGCACCGTATAGAAGTTAGGGCCATTTGAAGTTGTATTAGTGATTCATTTGGGACTCAAGGGTAGCATACCTATGAGCGATAACTTTAATTGACAAGAGGCTCGAGAACTTTATTGTCACAAATTTTCAAGATTTTATTATTCTCCAGTAAAAAGTTACAAGCATTTGAGTGTCCCAAACTTTGGTAGGTATAGGACACACCGTATAGAAGTTAGGGCCAGTTGAAGTTTTATCAGTTTTTGATACGGGAGTCAAGGGTATCATAGCTCTGAGCGATAGCTTTAATTGACAAGAGGCTCGAGCATTTTAATGTCTCAAAATTTCAAGAATTTATGACGCACCATTAAAAAGTTACAAGCATTTGATTCTTGCCAACTTTGATAGGTGCAGGACGCACAGTATAAAAGTTAGGGCCATTTGAAGTTTTATCAGTGTTTTATTTTGGAGTCAAGAGTAGCATAGCTATGAGCGATAGCTTAAATTGACAAGAGGCACGAGTACTTTATTGTCACCAAATTTCAACTTTTTATGACGCACCAGTAAAAAGTTACAAGCATTTGAATGTTGCAAATTTTGATAGATGTAGGAAGCACCGTACAGAAGTTAGGGCCATTTGAAGTTTCATCAGTGTTTGATTTTGGAGTCAAGGGTAGCATAGCTATATGCGATAGCTTTAATTGACAAGAGGCACGAGTACTTTATGTCATAAAATTTCAAGATTCTATGACGCTCCAGTAAAAAGTAACAAGCATTTGATTGTTGCAAACTTTGATAGGTATAGGACGACCGTATAGAAGTTAGGGCCATTTGAAGTTTTATCAGTGTTTGATTTGGGACTCAAGGGTAGCATAGCTATGAGCGATAGCTTAAATTGACAAGAGGCACGAGTTCTTTATTGTCACAAAATTTCAAGATTTTATGACGCTCCAGTAAAAAGTTACAAGCATTTGATTGTTGAAAACTTTGATAGGTACAGGACGCACGTAGGGCCATTTGAAGTTTTATCAGTGTTTTATTTTGGAGTCAAGTGTAGCATAGCTATGAGCGATAGCTTAAATTGACAAGAGGCACGAGTACATTATTGTCACAAAATTTCAAGATTCTATGACGCTCCAGTAAAAAGTTATAAGCTTTTGAATGTTGCAAATTTTTATAGATGTAGGAAGCATTGTACAGAAGTTAGGGCCATTTGAAGTTTTATAACTGTTTTATTTTGGCGTCAGGGATAGGATAGCTATGAGTGATAACTTAAATTGACAAGAGGCAAAAGTACTTTATTGTCACAAAATTTCAAGATTTTATGACGCTCCAGTAAAAAGTTACAAGCATTTGATTGTTGCAAACTTCAATAGGTATAGGATGCACCGTATAGAAGTTAGGGCAATTTGAAGTTTTATAAGTATTTGATTTGGGACTCAAGGGTAGCATAGCTATGAGGATAGCTTAAATTGACAAGAGGCACGAGTAGTTTTATTGTCACAAAATTTCAAGATTTTATGACGCTCCAGTAAAAAGTTACAAGCATTTGATTGTTGCAAACTTTAATAGGTATAGGACACGCCGTATAGAAGTTAGGGCCATTTGAAGTTTTATCAGTGTTTTATTTTGGAGTCAGGGATAGCATAGCTATGAGTGATAACTTAAATTGACGAGAGGCACAAGTACTTTATTTTCACAAAATTTCAAGATTTTATGACGCTCCAGTAAAAAGTTACAAGCATTTGAATGTTGCAAACTTTGACAAGTGTAGGACGCACCGTATAGAAGTTAGGGCCATTTGAAGTTGTATCAGTGATTCATTTGGGACTCAAGGGTAGCATACCTATGAGCGATAACTTTAATTGACAAGAGGCTCGAGAACTTTATTGTCACAAATTTTCAAGATTTTATTATTCTCCAGTAAAAAGTTACAAGCATTTGAATGTCCCAAACTTTGGTAGGTATAGGACACACCGTATAGAAGTTAGGGCCAGTTGAAGTTTTATCAGTTTTTGATACGGGAGTCAAGGGTATCATAGCTCTGAGCGATAGCTTTAATTGACAAGAGGCTCAAGCATTTTAATGTCTCAAAATTTCATGAATTTATGACGCACCATTAAAAAGTTAGAAGCATTTGATTCTTGCCAACTTTGATAGGTGCAGGACGCACAGTATAAAAGTTAGGGCCATTTGAAATTTTATCAGTGTTTTATTTTGGAGTCAAGAGTAGCATAGCTATGAGCGATAGCTTAAATTGACAAGAGGCACGAGTACTTTATTGTCACCAAATTTCAACTTTTTATGACGCACCAGTAAAAAGTTACAAGCATTTGAATGTTGCAAATTTTGATAGATGTAGGAAGCACCGTACAGAAGTTAGGGCCATTTGAAGTTTCATCATTGTTTGATTTTGGAGTCAAGGGTAGCATAGCTATATGCGATAGCTTTAATTGACAAGAGGCACGAGTACTTTATGTCATAAAATTTCAAGATTCTATGACGCTCCAGTAAAAAGTAACAAGCATTTGATTGTTGCAAACATTGATAGGTATAGGACGCACCGTATAGAAGTTAGGGCCATTTGAAGTTTTATCAGTGTTTGATTTGGGACTCAAGGGTAGCATAGCTATGAGCGATAGCTTAAATTGACAAGAGGCACGAGTTCTTTATTGTCACAAAATTTCAAGATTTTATGACGCTCCAGTAAAAAGTTACAAGCATTTGATTGTTGCAAACTTTGATAGGTACAGGACGCACAGTATAGAAGTTAGGGCCATTTGAAGTTCTATCACTGTTTTATTTTGGAGTCAAGTGTAGCATAGCTATGAGCGATAGCTTAAATTGACAAGAGGCACGAGTACATTATTGTCACAAAATTTCAAGATTCTATGACGCTCCAGTAAAAAGTTATAAGCTTTTGAATGTTGCAAATTTTTATAGATGTAGGAAGCATTGTACAGAAGTTAGGGCCATTTGAAGTTTTATAAGTGTTTTATTTTGGCGTCAGGGATAGCATAGCTATGAGTGATAACTTAAATTGACAAGAGGCACGAGTACTTTATTGTCACAAAATTTCAAGATTTTATGACGCTCCAGTAAAAAGTTACAAGCATTTGATTGTTGCAAACTTCAATAGGTATAGGATGCACCGTATAGAAGTTAGGGCAATTTGAAGTTTTATAAGTATTTGATTTGGGACTCAAGGGTAGCATAGCTATGAGCGATAGCTTAAATTGACAAGAGGCACGAGTAGTTTTATTTTCACAAAATTTCAAGATTTTATGACGCTCCAGTAAAAAGTTACAAGCATTTGATTGTTGCAAACTTTAATAGGTATAGGACACGCCGTATAGAAGTTAGGGCCATTTGAAGTTTTACCAGTGTTTTATTTTGGAGTCAGGGATAGCATAGCTATGAGTGATAACTTAAATTGACGAGAGGCACAAGTACTTTATTTTCACAAAATTTCAAGATTTTATGACGCTCCAGTAAAAAGTTACAAGCATTTGAATGTTGCAAACTTTGACAAGTGTAGGACGCACCGTATAGAAGTTAGGGCCATTTGAAGTTGTATCAGTGATTCATTTGGGACTCAAGGGTAGCATACCTATGAGCGATAACTTTAATTGACAAGAGGCTCGAGAACTTTATTGTCACAAATTTTCAAGATTTTATTATTCTCCAGTAAAAAGTTACAAGCATTTGAATGTCCCAAACTTTGGTAGGTATAGGACACACCGTATAGAAGTTAGGGCCAGTTGAAGTTTTATCAGTTTTTGATACGGGAGTCAAGGGTATCATAGCTCTGAGCGATAGCTTTAATTGACAAGAGGCTCGAGCATTTTAATGTCTCAAAATTTCAAGAATTTATGACGCACCATTAAAAAGTTACAAGCATTTGATTCTTGCAAACTTTGATAGGTGCAGGACGCACAGTATAAAAGTTAGGGCCATTTGAAGTTTTATCAGTGTTTTATTTTGGAGTCAAGAGTAGCATAGCTATGAGCGATAGCTTAAATTGACAAGAGGCACGAGTACTTTATTATCACCAAATTTCAAGATTTTATGACGCTCCAGTAAAAAGTTACAAGCATTTGATTGTTGCAAACTTGGATGGGTACAGGACGCACGTAGGGCCATTTGAAGTTTTATCAGTGTTTTATTTTGGAGTCAAGAGGAGCATAGCTATGAGCGATAGCTTAAATTGACAAGAGGCACGAGTTCTTTATTGTCACAAAATTTCAAGATTTTATGACGCTCCAGTAAAAAGTTACAAGCATTTGATTGTTGCAAACTTTGATAGGTACAGGACGCACAGTATAGAAGTTAGGGCCATTTGAAGTTTTATCAGTGTTTTATTTTGGAGTCAAGTGTAGCATAGCTATGAGCGATAGCTTAAATTGACAAGAGGCACGAGTACATTATTGTCACAAAATTTCAAGATTCTATGACGATCCAGTAAAAAGTTATAAGCTTTTGAATGTTGCAAATTTTTATAGATGTAGGAAGCATTGTATAGAAGTTAGGGCCATTTGAAGCTTTATAAGTGTTTTATTTTGGCGTCAGGGATAGCATAGCTATGAGTGATAACTTAAATTGACAAGAGGCACGAGTACTTTATTGTCACAAAATTTCAAGATTTTATGACGCTCCAGTAAAAAGTTACAAGCATTTGATTGTTGCAAACTTCAATAGGTATAGGATGCACCGTATAGAAGTTAGGGCAATTTGAAGTTTGATAAGTATTTGATTTGGGACTCAAGGGTAGCATAGCTATGAGCGATAGCTTAAATTGACAAGAGGCACGAGTAGTTTTATTGTCACAAAATTTCAAGATTTTATGACGCTCCAGTAAAAAGTTACAAGCATTTGATTGTTGCAAACTTTAATAGGTATAGGACACGCCGTATAGAAGTTAGGGCCATTTGAAGTTTTATCAGTGTTTTATTTTGGAGTCAGGGATAGCATAGCTATGAGTGATAACTTAAATTGACGAGAGGCACAAGTACTTTATTTTCACAAAATTTCAAGATTTTATGACGCTCCAGTAAAAAGTTACAAGCATTTGAATGTTGCAAACTTTGACAAGTGTAGGACGCACCGTATAGAAGTTAGGGCCATTTGAAGTTGTATCAGTGATTCATTTGGCACTCAAGGGTAGCATACCTATGAGCGATAACTTTAATTGACAAGAGGCTCGAGAACTTTATTGTCACAAATTTTCAAGATTTTATTATTCTCCAGTAAAAAGTTACAAGCATTTGAATGTCCCAAACTTTGGTAGGTATAGGACACACCGTATAGAAGTTAGGGCCAGTTGAAGTTTTATCAGTTTTTGATACGGGAGTGAAGGGTATCATAGCTCTGAGCGATAGCTTTAATTGACAAGAGGCTCGAGCATTTTAATGTCTCAAAATTTCAAGAATTTATGACGCACCATTAAAAAGTTACAAGCATTTGATTCTTGCAAACTTTGATAGGTGCAGGACGCACAGTATAAAAGTTAGGGCCATTTGAAGTTTTATCAGTGTTTTATTTTGGAGTCAAGAGTAGCATAGCTATGAGCGATAGCTTAAATTGACAAGAGGCACGAGTACTTTATTGTCACCAAATTTCAACTTTTTATGACGCACCAGTAAAAAGTTAAAAGCATTTGAATGTTGCAAATTTTGATAGATGTAGGAAGCACCGTACAGAAGTTAGGGCCATTTGAAGTTTCATCAGTGTTTGATTTTGGAGTCAAGGGTAGCATAGCTATATGCGATAGCTTTAATTGACAAGAGGCACGAGTACTTTATGTCATAAAATTTCAAGATTCTATGACGCTCCAGTAAAAAGTAACAAGCATTTGATTGTTGCAAACTTTGATAGGTATAGGACGCACCGTATAGAAGTTAGGGCCATTTGAAGTTTTATCAGTGTTTGATTTGGGACTCAAGGGTAGCATAGCTATGAGCGATAGCTTAAATTGACAAAAGGCACGAGTTCTTTATTGTCACAAAATTTCAAGATTTTATGACGCTCCAGTAAAAAGTTACAAGCATTTGATTGTTGCAAACTTTGATAGGTACAGGACGCACAGTATAGAAGTTAGAGCCATTTGAAGTTTTATCAGTGTTTTATTTTTGAGTCAAGTGTTGCATAGCTATGAGCGATAGCTTAAATTGACAAGAGGCACGAGTACATTATTGTCACAAAATTTCAAGATTCTATGACGCTCCAGTAAAAAGTTATAAGCTTTTGAATGTTGCAAATTTTTATAGATGTAGGAAGCATTGTACAGAAGTTAGGGCCATTTGAAGTTTTATAAGTGTTTTATTTTGGCGTCAGGGATAGCATAGCTATGAGTGATAACTTAAATTGACAAGAGGCACGAGTACTTTATTGTCACAAAATTTCAAGATTTTATGACGCTCCAGTAAAAAGTTACAAGCATTTGATTGTTGCAAACTTCAATGGGTATAGGATGCACCGTATAGAAGTTAGGGCAATTTGAAGTTTTATAAGTATTTGATTTGGGACTCAAGGGTAGCATAGCGATAGCTTAAATTGACAAGAGGCACGAGTACTTTATTGTCACAAAATTTTAAGGTTTTATTACGCTCCAGTAAAAAGTTACAGGCATTTGATTGTTGCAAACTCTAATGGGTGTAGGACGCACAGTATAGAAGTTAGGGTCATTTGAAGTTTTATCAATGATTGATTTGGGACTCAAGGGTAGCATAGCTATGAGCGATAGCTTTAATTGACAAGAGGCTCGAGCTTTTTATTGTCACAAAATTTCAAGAATTTATGACGCACCAGTAAAAAGTTACAAGCTTTTGATTGTGGCAAACATTGATAGGTGTAGGACGCACAGTATAGAAGTTAGGGCCATTTGAAGTTTTATCAGTGTTTTATTTTGGAGTCAAGGGTAGCATAGCTATGAGCGATAACTTAAATTGACAAGAGATACGAGTACTTTATTGTCACAAAATTTCAAGGTTTTATGATGCTCCAGTAAAAAGTTTCAAGCATTTGAATGTTGCAAACTTTAATAGGTATAGGACGCACCGTATAGAAGTTAGGGCCATTTGAAGTTTTATCAGTGTTTGCTTGGGACTCAAGGGTAGCGTAGCTAAGAGCGATAGCCTAAATTGATAAGTGGCACGAGTACTTTATTGTCACAAAACTTCAAGGTTTTATGACGCTCCAGTAACAAGTTAAAAGTATTTGATTGTTGTAAACTTTGATAGTGTAGGACGCATCGTATAGAAGTTAGGGCCATTTGAAGTTTTATCAGTGTTTTTGGAGTCAAGCGGAGAAGTGATTACCGAAACTAACGCGAATATTGAGGGGTCCCCGAAATCGTATTATTCAGATGGTATAAAAAAGTTGGAATATCGTCTTACTAAGTGTGTCGAAGTAAAAGGAGACTATGTTGAGAAATAAATGGTTTTTGAAAAAAAAAAATATTTTTTTCTTACTTAGGTTGCTTCAATATTAATCCGCCCTCGTATATTACCATCATCGTACACAGGCAGTCCACGTCATATGCAAGAGTACATTCAGAATGCTACGGCTTATGTTCGTGTTTACGGTCGGCCAGACTTATTCATCACCTTCACCTCTAATCCAAAATGGGATGAAATAATAAAATATTTATTGCCTGGCCAAGCAGACACGATATTACAGCGCGTGTATTCAAGCAAAAAATAAAGTCACTAATTGATTTGATTGTCAAACATCATGTTTTTGTTGAAACTCGCTGTTGGATATACTCAATTAAGTGGCAAAAACGTGGACTGCGACATGCCCATATTTTGATTTGGCTGATCAACAAAATTAGACCTGAAGAAATGGATAACATAATCTCTGCCGAAATCCCAGATCCGGACATTCATCCAGAGTTATTCCAAATTGTGACTACAAACAGTATCCATGGTCCTTGCGGTGCAATCAATATGAATTCACCATGCATGGACAATGGTAAATGCACAAAACGATTTCCAAAGGATTTGCTATCGTATACAATCTCTGGAAATGATGGATATCCTTTGTATCGTAGACGATCGACTGATGATGGTGGATATTCCTTTATGATGACTGCCAGAAATGATATAGAAATTGATAATATATGGGTTGTACCATTCTCCACACTGTTATCCAAAACATATAAAGCTCATATTAATGTTGAATATTGCAGTTCAGTTAAGTCAATTAAATATATCTGTAAATATGTACATAAAGGTAGCGACATGGCCGTTTTCGCTGTAGAAGGTGTGAATGAAAATGATGAAGTTGCACGCTTCCAAATGGACAGATAAATCAGCAGCAATGAATCTGTATGGCAAATTCTTTCTTTCCCTATTCATGAAAGAGATCCAGTTGTCGTTCATTTGGCTATTCACCTCGAAAACGGCCAACGAGTATATTTTACTGAACAAAATGCAGCAGAACGAGCAGTTATTCCACCCACAACAACATTGACTGATTTTTTTCGTTTATGCCAACAACAAAATGATTATGGTCGATTAGCGAAAACATTGCTCTATGCTGAAGTACCAACCTATTTCACGTGGAATAAGTTGAGAAAAACATGGGAGCCCCGTTAAAGAGGAAAAGCTGTTGCCGATTATCCAGGAATATTTTGTACTAATGCATTAGGCCGACTATACACAGTTCATCCCAAACAGCGAAAATGCTTTTTTTACGATTGTTGTTAATTAATATTCCTGGACCAACATCGTTCGAATATTTGAAAACTGTAAATGGTCAACTACATACAACGTATCATGATTCATGACGAGCATTACGATTATTAGACGGAGATTTGCATTTGGATTTACCTCTTGCCGCCGCTGCTGTCAGTTAAACGCCAAGCCAAATACGAATTTTGTTTGCCATTTTATTAACAACATGCTATCCAACAAATCCAACTGAATTATGGGAAAAATATAAGGATGCAATGAGTGAATATACTTCAACTTCAATTTCAATTTATTGTTTAAAGTTATAACATAAGACAAAGTCATTTAATATATAACTATATATCAGTTATTAATATATATACATATATATATACTCGTATATTAAATTAAATTAGCAACTAATTAAATAGATAAATAAAAAAATTAATAAGTAAATAAGTAATAAATAATAAATAATTAATAAATAAATAAATAAATTAATACAATAAGAAATAAAATAATACAGATAGAAAAGAATAATAAAAGAGATATTTGGTTATTTTCAAGGGTAAAATTTAGAGAGCTCTATGGTAGCTCTCGACAAAAGTACAGGAACACTAAATGCTTAAACTCACTAATCCCTGAAACACCTCTCATAGCAGAAGGCAGCGAATTCCAGATCCTGATGGCATTAATGAAAAAGAGTCTGCTGAAGTTTCTCAAAAAGATAATTAGGAGTTCTCGTGATAATTAGCTTGTGAAGAAAAATACAATTTCTAATCCAAACACATATCGTGTGGCATAGTTAAATACAACTTGTATTTTATGTAGGGAGTTTGAATCCAACAGCCAGCTGCTTAACCAACATTCTCCTAGTCTCGACAGGGATAAACTTTGCTGACATCCGTAACTGTCTCAGCACAAAAAAACTTTTTTCACAACACTATTTACTTGATCAGTGCAAGTGAAAGAAGAATTAATATGAAAGCCCAAACTACATGATAACTCAACGAATTTCAACTGAGCGCCACCCATATATATCAAAGGAAGTTTGTCCAATTCTATTTTCTTCTTCGAGATTGGAAAAACATAGGATTTTAACGGATTTAGGAAGAGTCCATTTCTTTTTGACCAATCAAATATAGAATGTAGATCTTCATGCGATTCGTACAATTCGTACAGATATTAGTTTAGATTTCACGCCAGAAATATATAATGAAGCTTTGATCAAGCTGGAAGATTTATGCATAAATATTTCGAATGGATCACTCATGAAATTGGGGATGCCATCCCCCAATCGACCAGCAAGTGATTTGTTTAACCCAGATATGCAACGTGAACAATCATACAATATAGATCAGTTGGTTGAATATGTTCAAACAAATGAACCAAAATTATTACCAGAGCAAAAAAGAATTTTACTACAATTATGCATGCAGTCGCTGCTGAAGAAGGTGGTTTCTTATTTTTGGATGCACCAGGCGGAACTGGAAAAACGTTTTTAATTTCGCTTCTATTAGCACAAATGCGTTCTGAAAGTAAAATTGCTTTGGCCATCGCATCATCTGGAATTGCTGCGACATTATTAGACGGAGGCAGAACAGCACATTCTGCACTGAAATTGCCATTAAATATACAAACGAATGAAAATGCTGTATGCAACATTAAAAAGCATTCCATTATCTGGGATGCGTGTACAATGGCACACAAATATTCATTGGAAGCACTAAATCGTACATTGCAAGATTTGAAAGGTAATGATAGACTTTTCGGTGGTGCTCTCATTTTGTTGTCTGGAGATTTCCGTGAAACACTACCAGATATACCACGATCGACCTATGCAGATGAGATCAATGCATATTTAAAATCATCATCATTGTGGCGCAGCGTTCATAAAATGAAATTAACATCCAATATGCGTGTCCAAATTCAAAATGATCCAACTGCTGCACGCGTTTTTAAACAATTGCTTGAAATTGGTGATGGAAAAATTGCTATAAACACAATAAAACAAACAGTAATACTTCCAGATGATTTTTGTAATATTATGGATTCAAGAGATTCATTAATTGAAAATGTTTTTCCTAAGCTTTGAGCAAACATCAATAGTCATAAATGGTTGAGCGAACGTGCGATATTAGCTGCTAAAAATGTTGATGTTGATTCTACAAATATACAAATCCAAAAAATGTTGGATAGTGAATTATTTTCATTTAAATCAATTGATGCAGTGGATGAAAATGAAGCCGTTAATTTCCCAATAGAATTTCTAAATTCTTTGGATTTACCAGGTCTTCCGTCACATAATTTACAATTGAAAGTTGGTTCCCCAATCATTTGGTTACGAAATCTCAATGCGCCAAAACGTTGTAATGGAACGAGATTAGTTACTAAAAAACTTGCGGGACACGTTATTGAGGCAACTATCATTAATGGAAACTTCAAAGGGGAACATGTTTTATTGCCACGAATTCCAATGATTCCAAAAGATGCCCCAATACAATTTAAACGACTACAGTTCCCGGTTCGTTTAGCTTTTGCCATGACCATCAACAAAGCACAAGGCCAGTCAATGCAAATCTGTGGTTTAGATTTAGAGAACTCGTGCTTCTCGCATGGAAAGCTATATGTAGCCTGTTCACGCGTTGGTCAACCCACCGATTTATTTGTTTATGCCGAAAATGGAGAAACAAGAAATATCGTGCACAGTTATATAAAAAACAGTTATATAAAAAAAAATATAGGCAAAACAACGTTGCCGGGTTAGCTAGTATATATATATATATATATATATATATATATATATATATATATATATATATATATATATATATATATATATATATACAGGCGTTGCCCTGCGTGAAATTATGTGTTTTGAAAAGAAAAGAAAGTTGAATTTATATTGTGTTGAAAATCATTTATTTGCGATTTTTCTACATTTTTTCAATGTAACGCAGCTTGATAAACAACATGTTTAGTTTTCTGTTCTGGTGCGTAAATGTACAGAGAAGATGGTTTTCCAACTCGTGAACACGCCAAGTATAGCTGGCCGTGTAAAAAACATGGCATTTCCAGATTTATGCCACACACTTCCAGCGACTGTCCTTGTGACCTGTTGATTGTAATCACAAATGCAAGTTTCACTGGAAACTGAATACTTTTGAACTGAAATGGCAAATCATTGGAACTCAAAGGAATTCGTGGAATCAAGCATTCTGCCCCCTTGTAAGTCCCTTTCAAAATTCTTGCAACTATCACATTATTCGATAGCTGCGTCACAATCAGTCGGGTTCCATTAGACAGTTTCGGCGCATGAAGATTGCGAAGCATAATAATGACAGACCCAACTTTGAGATGCAAATGATGCGGCGGCATGCCAGGCAAATCCAAAGAATTCACGGCTTCGTCTTCATTTTCAACACGGTCGATCGATTTGTATGAGCGCAAATCTCCCGGAATTTGACTTTGAATCGTATAGTTTAGAGAAAACTTTTGCGGTGCAATCCTGTTGCAGGAACACTCGCATATTCATAGTCAATCGTATGGTTTTCCGTCAATTGTATGGTACCGCCACAAACACGATGACATGAGACATGCGTTCAATTCATCCGCCGCTGTTGATTTTGGAATAACAGGAAGGGTTTGTCGAAAATCGCCTGCTAACAGTATCATTGCACCACTAAAGCGACGATTATTATTCCGCAGATCTTTCATTGTTCTGTCAAGTGCTTCTAGAGACCGTTTGTGAGCCATTGTGCACTCATCCCATACTATCAGTTTACAATTCTTCAACACTTTTGCCATAGCTGATTCCTTTGAAATGTTGCAAACTGGTTTTCATTGATTTGCATGTTTAACGGAAGCTTCAGTGCCGAATGTGCCGTTCTTCCACCTTCTAGTAGAGTTGCAGCAATCCCAGTATATGCGAGAGCCAACGCAATGCCATTTTGAGATCGTATTGTTGCCAAAATCAATGATATCAGGAACGTTTTCCCAGTTCCACCGGGCGCATCAAGAAAAAATAGTCCACCGCTTCCATCATTGACAGCCTTCATCAATTCATCATACGCACTCTTTTGCTGCTCATTCAATAATGGAACATTTCTTTGTACTTGGTGTTCCAAAGTTATTCTGTCGTATGCACGCTCACGTTCCAATTCACGATTCAGTACATCTCTGATTTGACGATTTGGCGCTTGCATAAGAATTTCAGTCAATAGTTTGCCACTCATAAGCAAACACAAATCTTCAATCAACACCAATGCTTCATTGTAGATGTCATCGTTCATTTGCAATTCTGAATTCCATGTTGCCACTCGAATACGATGTAAAATGTCTTCGGCAATGTAATTTTTGTACATATCCCATAATTGACGCGGATTTGAAGGCTGACATGTCGAAATGATCATCGCGAAAAGTGTGCGAACTTCAGTGGCATGCGAAGTAGCTATCGCATCGTCCATCGTTTGATTCCAGTGATTATCATGTTCCAGCAATTGTCATTGCTGGCATGCTTCTCTAAAAGTTGCACACACCGTACCATTCACAGTACGCAATGACTCAAATGAAGTTGAACCGCGTACATTAATCAATAGCAACCGAAGGTATAAGCAATCGTCGTTTTTCGGGTGGATTGTGTAAATTCGTCCTAATGCATTAGTTGAGAACACACCTGGATGTCCATCTACTGGTTGGCCTTGCTTTCTGCATAACCATTTCTTCGACGATGCATTCCATGTATAATATCGAGGCATTTCCAAATAAAGCAATGTTCTCGCAAACGGATCACTGACGCAAGTTGAGAAAAAACTCGTCAATATTGTTGCTGGTTGTGTTTTCGCTCGCTGTACTGCATTCTCTGGGTTGAAATACACTCTTTGGCCATTCTCCAAATGAACTGCGAGATGCACAACAGTCAGAAAACGCTCATGAATTACAAAAGAAAATATTCTCCAAAGCGCTTCATTGCAGTTCACGTATCGACCCATTTGATACTTGCTGATCTCATCTCGTTCAAGGCCAATAACCGCCATGTCGCTTCCTTTGGTGACGTACTTGCAAACGTATTTGATCGATTTCACAGAACTGCAATACTCAACATTGATATGAGTTTTTAATGCCTTAGACAATATTGGCGAATATGGTACGATCCATGTGCTGTCAACTTCGATATTCACTCCTCTAAATTGAATGCTGAATGTTCTGCCATTGTTGTCTGATGAGCGACGCCGATAGAGTGTATATCCATCATTTCCAGTTTGCATTTCCGAAAGAAAAGCACGTGGATAGTGTTTCGTGCATTTATTGTCAGACATATAAACCGAAGTGGGATTGTAGTGTCCGCAAGGTCCATGAACCATATTGGTTTTCATCACTTCGTATAATTCTGGATCTATCTCAGGATCAGGAATTTCCGCAGAAATGATGTCATCAATTTGATCTGGTGTAATCTTGTCCACCATCCAAAGAAGAATGTGTGCGTGCGGTAAACCTCTTTTTTGCCACTCAACAGAGTACATCCAGCATCTAACAGCATCATATATACGATGCTTCACGATAAAGTCCATCAAATATCGTAGCTGTTGTTTGAAAACTCGTGCTGTGACATCGTGACGATCGCTTGCTGATTGACCGCGATTCAATAATTCCGTTATCTGTGGGCATTTTGGATTGCAAGTGAATGTAACAAACAAACCCGGCCGTCCATAATTCCGCACGTATGTCATCGCATCCTGCGAGTACTCGTGCATTTGCCTTGGGCTGCGAATGTATGTTGATGGCAAAATCGTGAGTCGGCCAAGGTTTGTCACATCTTCATCGCTATTGACCGCATCTCGCAAGTGAATATACTCTTCAGATCGAAGCTTGGTGTGATTAAAGCGAATAAAATTAAGTCGTCCTGTCTCCATCGTCACGTACACATCAACTGCATACTGTTGAAATAATCGGCGATATCTCAAGAGATGGTTGTCAATTCCTTCGCGAATCATCAATCGATACGCGTAAAAGTTCATTGCACTGACCTTGTTATTTGTATCGACACTTAAAAATTGACAAAAAATGAAGTTACAATCAAGAGTGTTTGCTTTTCTTTTACTAACCATTTACACGATTGATCATGTTGTAGTGAGTCATACGATCGATGAGTTTCACTGATTCGCTCTAATGCATCTCCAGCTCGACGTTTAATAACAATGTCACGGGATTTTAAATTATCGCCAACAGCAACAATTGATATTTCATCGGCCGTCGGGCATTGTATTGCCCTTCATGAGTGCCTGCTGGTCGTTTGTCCGCTTTTATGACGATTCTGTGATCATCAGATGGCATCCTTTCTAACGAAGTTTTGAATCATCGAATTAGTTCGTTATGTTCATGCAACATTTCTTGCAATTGCTGCACAATTTCTCTCTTCGTCGCATTGAAAATTGCACAACGTCGATTCACTTCTTCATTTGAATCTCCAGGAAAATATATTTGGAGATATTTGTGATCTTGATCAGGATGCGGCAACAGCGATCCAGCAAGATGATAAATTTGCCCGTGAATCTGTATAGTTGCAGACAAATATGTTGATTTCTGTATTTTATTGGCGAGATAATAAGTGTTAGATTGTTGGTGAACTAGTCTTGAATGTGGGATTGTAATTATGTTCATTCACAATTTCCCCACCAAAGGACGTCATTTGAAAACAATCGTTATACATCTTGGAATTTTGCAAAAAATGATTCGAATTTGGTGATTCACCGTAAAGCAACGACCGCAATGGCTCTCGTGGAGGAAGTAACTCTGGTAATTTCACTTTTCCGTTTGCGCAACACAATACGGCCGGTTCTTTTGGAAATTTCAGTGCATCGCAATGCGGGCAAACGACAGACATCGAACCAAATCGAACTGATGCGTGCGCACCGTATTCAATGTCCGATGTGAGCAGCCAAACGTTGTTCTCTTCCTTCATGAATTTCCTGAGCTCGAACTTATATTCTTCTCAATCGTTGTTGCTCATTGTAGGCTTCGTGAGCCTCTTGTGATTGTCGCGCACAATGTTCAATCATTCCGATTCGAGCAGATTCCCTTGCAGTAGCATTTTCCTCTTCCGTACGACGTGCTGTATAATTACGTTGGTCCGTTGTACGTCGGGAACGCCGACCGATATTAGCGCGACCTCTTTGTGGCTTCGTAACAAATTTCAATATGTAATTTATCACTTTGTATGAAACACACATAAAGTTTTCACGGAATAATTTTCAATAATTTACCTTTTGAATAGCCGAAATAAAGAAAGCAAACGACCGAAATTCAACGATTCAAATAATTTACAAATCAGCTGAAGAAATAACACAAATAAATTCCAATGGAAATGAGGTTAGGTATTCACCAATAAACGATAATAATGAAGTCACTTTTTTTGTTTGAAATGTCAATAATTTCACTCAAAAACTGATGAACCACAGATTTAAAATCAAATATTTCGTGAATGTAAACAATTTAACAATTTAATGTAATGAATTTAACTCGAGAAATCAATTAAAATTTGGAAAAATGTCAGAAAGTCAATTGACCGTGTCCGCACTGTTCGAATAAACAAATCAGAAAGAACAAACAATATACGCAGCTGTCAAAATAAATAAGCGTCTACAGCTCCATCTCTTCAGTTATTGGAGTATCAGTCAGTGCTTACAACACCAATATGAAATTAAATGTGCGCGTGTAACACCACGCACATACAAAAAAAAATGAGAACAAAAAGTGAGATTAGGTTTTTCGAATTTTCCCGAATTTTCCGACTTTTCCGAATGTTTTGAGATTGATAGATTTGCAACAAACAATTGGAAAAAAATTTGAAAGAAAACAAATTTTGTATGGAAAAAAGTCCTTTTTGGACACTAACAAACAAACATTCATTTTTATATATATAGATAATGTACATACATTTTAATTCGATATTTTTTAAGTTTTGTTAATACTAGAATTTTAATTCTTTGATTCAATAATAAAAGTTCGTTTCACTTTGCATAACAAGAATTTAAATTCCCTTGCACAACAAGCAGACGGAAATATGCACATTATTTCTTGTGTGCTTTAATCTCATGATAATATGCTACTCTAGCAAATATGTTGTGAACCTAGCATCGAACTACAGTATTGCTGATTTTATGTTTTGTTATGGATTTTGACATGTTAAGTTTGCAAGAAATATTTAATAAAGTCAGTTCAAATTAGACCTCTAAAGAACAAATATTGAATTCTAAGTTTTCGTGGTTTTCTAGTTCAAGTAATAGAAGGTCAGTTTAAATTAACTTCAGTTTTGTTTCGTCGTGAAGTTTCAGTTCAAGTACTGAAAATTTAATACCACAAATTCAGATTAAAATATTGAATTAATATTTAATCGTAGTGAATTCCCAGTTCAAGTACTGGAAATTACACACATACGAGGGCGGATTGATAATGGAGCTACCTAAGTAGGAAAAAAACATTTTTTTTTGTTCAAAAACCATTTATTTCTCAACATAATCTCCTTTTACTTCGACACACTTAGTAAGACGATATTCCAAGTTTTTTATACCATCTGAATAATACGATTTCGGGAACCCCTCAAAATACGCGTTAGTTTCGGTAATCACTTCTTCGTTTGAGATGAATCTTTTTCCTGCGAGCCATTTTTTCAAGTTTGGAAACAGAAAAAAGTTACTAGGAGCTAAATCTGGACTACAAGGTGGATGATTAACCAATTCGAAATGTATTTCACGTAATTTTAGCATCGTATCTAATGCTGTGTGAACCGGTGCGTTGTCTTGAAGAAAGAGCATTTTTTTCTTCTTTAAATGTGGTCGTTTTTCCTTGATTGCATCAATCAATTGATCCAATAATGCACGATAATACTTTCCTGTGATTGTGGATCCTTTTTCAAGATAATCGATGAGCAATATTCCGTGTGCATCCCAAAATACAGTGGCCATAACCTTGCCAGCCGATTTCACTGCCTTCGCCTTCTTCGGAGCACTTCCACCAGCTTCCACCCATTGTTTCGATTGATTTTTGGTTTCAGGTGTGTAGTGGTGGACCCACGTTTCATCAACAGTTATTAATCGACGCCAAAAATCAACAGGATTACGCTTTATCATGTCCAAACACCGCTGTGAAGTGGTCTGTCGAAATCGTTTTTGTTCGACACTGAGCAACCGCGGCACCCATCTTGCCGATAGCTTTTTCATATGCAAATGTTCATGCAAAATGTTGAACACACGTTCATATGATATGTTTACCATTTCAACAATCTCACGCAACTTGACTCGGCGATCATTCATAACGATATAGAGGATTTTCTTGATATTTTCTTCAGTAAGCACCTCTTTTGGCCTTCCTGTTGATGGTATTGTTGCAGTGCTTGGTCGGCCGCGTTTAAATTCAGCAATCCAATATATTACCATGTAATCTGACGGTGCAGACACCGTAATGTTTATCGAGCTTTTCTTTTGTCTCTTTCGCCGTTTTCCCTTTCAAATAATAGTGTTTAATCACTGCACGAAATTCGCTTTTTTCCATCTTTCAAGAAACACAAAAGTTGCTTACTTCAAGCGACTACAACAAATAAACTAATCGATGAATTTGGGTGAAATTTTAGCAGCAGACGTTTGACATATCGCAATTTCTAAAAAAAAACTTTTTGTGTTTGTGCTGCCTTCTAGCGCTAGGTAGCTTCAATATCAATCCGCCCTCGTAAATTCAAAACAAAATTTTGAATTAACACGGTGACTCCGACATGATATTTTAGTTTAAGTGCTGAAGTCTTATCATACATACACCATGGAAATTTGTCGGAGCTTGCAGAACGGCAAAGATAATTCGAACTTCCGCAAGGATGTCACAGACATAAAACAAGGGCGTCATATTATAATAAGGAATTGCGTCAAATACTGGGACGACTTCGATAAAACAGATGGCAAATTGAAGACATTAACAGATCATAATATTTCACATCCGGATTCTAAACCGACCAAATCAGCAAGCTAGTCGATACCTATCAAAACCGATTTCTCCAGGAAGCCACCCGTCTCCAGGAAAACGAGGAAGGATGGATTATGCCAGGCGAAAAAGCGGCTGCCCATTCGGCAGCATCAAGTATATCGGCCATACTAGAACCCTCAAGCAGCAAAATGAAAATACACCAACATCAGCTCCTCACCAACATCAGAGCCTTCTAGAACCTCTTTCCAACACGGCATAGTGAGGAAGATGAAAAACCAGTCCAAGAAAATCAAACATTGCATTTTATAAACTCAAAATAAACAGCATCAGTCATCTTTAGACCCAAATAGGATTGGTGTGCGACGAGCTTTGGGAACAGTTGGAAAATCCGGCAGCAGATGGCTTTGACAAAGCAGAGTACGATCACTTAGATTAAGTGGTACAACACCAGTTAGTTGATCTCTCTATAAGAGCAGATCAATGCCAAGGTACCAGAGCCGGTATTCAGCCGCGAGAGAAGAGCAAACAATGCGAAGTTTAGTTCCCACAAAATCCACCATTCCACAGTTCAACGGCGATTACTTGAAATGGCAACAATTCTTCGATCTGTTTTCCCAAATGATCGACAAGCAGCCATTAGCAGCGGTGCAAAAAATGTGGTACCTAAAGGCTAATGTTACAGGAGAAGCTGCAAAATGAATCAACCATTTCTCCTTTATGGAAGACAACTATGTTGCCGCTTGGACGTATTCCAAGAGCGGCACAACAAACAGAAGGGTAATATTCGCTACGCTGTCCGAAACATACTAAATTAGCCACCTGCCTCGACAAATAAGAGTTTGCATGCAACAACACGTGAATGCATCTTGGCTCTGGATAATTTAGTGGTTCATACAGGAGCATGGGATCCGAATCTCCTTCATCTGCTAATAAAGAAACTAGATCGATCCACAGACATGAGATTTGAACAATCCTTAACAAATCCAAAGGAATTACAAGGGGTGGATAACTTCTTGCTGTTCTTGGAAAGAGAATTCCATTCAATGGCAGCCATTGACCTTAAACTGCAACATCGGCCAAGAGCAATACGAGTAGATGCAAATTATGTGACAATGGTAATTATCCATTGTGCTAATGCAAGAAATTTCTACAGCTATCAATTAGAGAACGCCAGCTGTGGGTAAAAAAAGCAACGATTATGTTTCAATTGTTTTAAGACCGATTTCAATTCAAACAAGTGCAATCTCGACTAGCAAATGTGACAAAAAAACAATACGTTGGTATATTTTGGAAATGAAAGCAACAAGTTCCAAAAATGTCGTCATCAGAAGCATGGCAATGAAGCCAATGAAGTTATAATTACCATTAAAAATGCAACAATTTCATCAACAGCAGCAAGCAACGTGTCAACTCAAGGATACGTACTACTGGCAACAGCAAGGATAAGAATCACTGCTGCCAATGGCAACTCAAGGGAATTTAGAGCAATTTTCTATTCCGGGTCTCAAGTTAACATTGTCTCAGAATATCTCATTAAGAGATTATCCATACTCCAACCAAAGCTTCCTTGTGCATTGAAAGAATTGGCGATGCGCAAAAGACGATCACTCCGAGAATTAATGTCAAGATACAATCCACTGGTGGCAGTTTCACAACAAATTTGGAAGCATTTGAACTTCAAAACATTATTTCTGCTTAAAAAAGTAATCAATTTGATACTTCAAAATGGAAAATTGCGGCCAACATACAGTTGGCAGATCCAAAATTTTGCAAGCAAGCTAAAATTAACGTCTTGATGGGTGCCGAATTTACCTTGAGTCTCTTAAAAGCTTGCCAAATAAAGATGATGAATAATGGCCCGATTCTTCAAATTCTTCTCTTGGTTGCATTGTTAGCTGAAAACTTTCAGAGTCTGAACCATCGGCGGAATCATTGACATGTGCAGTGTTCGGGATGAAAACAGACACCGATAGCAGGGATATTCCACTAGTCGAGGCAACTGAAAAATTATGGTAGATGGATGAAGTCGAAGTAATTGGTAGTGGCATGCCACCAGCAGAACAACAACGTGAAACACATTTTGCCAAAATATGCCCAAAAATTACCTGAGACGCTTCATAGTAAAACTGCCATTTCTCGAAAATCCAACAGCTCTGGGAGAATCGAAAATAATTCCTCATAATCGATATAATATAATCAAGATAATAATTCCTCGATCTCTATTACCGAACACAAAGAAACGTGGAACGACGGAGACAATATGTGGAATTCATGAGAGAATTGGGACACATAAGGAAGCTGTACCTTGACTCAATGCTGTCTAGTAACTACTTCCTTCCTCATCATTGTTTTCTAAAGCCCGATAGCACAACAAGTAAATTGCGAGTGGTGTTCGGCGCATTCGTCAAAACTACGGCAGGATATTCATTGAACGCTTTAATGTATACCGGCCTACAATTCAAAGTGAACTTTTTTCAATACTGCTACGCTTTCGATATCGAAAAGATGTATCGGGAGATCCTAATACATCCAGAAGATCGAAGATATGAAATCATCATATGGAGAGAGGATCCAACAGCAAACATTGGGTACTATCAATTAAACACCGTTACAAATGCAACACGGGCAGCACCGTACCCAGCAACCAAATGTCTGCAAAAAACCACAAACGACAACATGATAAGTCATCCCAAATTGTTACAAACTAAAATGTTTCATAATAATTTTTATGTGGATGATGGACTTGGAGGATCAGACAGTCTGGCTACAGCCATGGAAATGCAACGAGAGCTGATAAAAATGGTGAGCACACATGGATTTAATTTGCGAAAATGGTGTGCAAATCATGCCCAACTATTCACAAATATTTCACAAGGTGAGCAGGAAGTGAAATTAATAATGACACTAATGACACAAAAAAATGCTGGGGTTGTTGTGGTTGCGATGGTTGACGTATACTGTGTGAGATCAACGCTAGATTCTGTGTGGGCAATCAATAAACGAATGGGCAGCTCCGATATAGCACAACTGTTTGATACACTTGGACTACAAGCACCAGTGATCGTCAAGGAAGAAATATTCGCACACCATCTATGGCAAACGAAGTTATCCTGGGATGAGGCTCTACCATCAGATCTCAACGCCATATGGACAGCATTTAGAGAAAATCTTAACCACCTAAAAAATCTCTGAATAGCCAGACACATCATCAACACAACTACACATCGTTACTGGTGCTTTCGAAAGGGCCTTTGGCGCGGCAGCATACGTACGACCAACGCTAAAGGATGGCAGGATAATAACGCGGATATTATGCGCCAAAACCTGTGTTACACCATAAAAGACACAAACTCTGCCTCGATTAGAACTTTGTGCCGCACTAGTAGGTGCCCAGCTCGCAGCTCGGGTAAAAACAGATTGTCAGATAGAGGATAAACCAATATTCTTTGGACCTTGGATTTACTATCAAGAGGATGTTCAGCAAAGACATTGGCTGACAGTTTATTCTGGTTTCAAGGACAAATGTTTCTGCACGCCAGACAAGAGCTATGGCCCCCAGTATGGTCAAAACAGCTGCAAATTCCTTCTGTAAACGAAAAGAAAAGGGATACAGCCATTTCATTGCTCACTGGGTTAGATAACACAAAGCAAGTAAATGGAGAATGGATTTATCAAATAAACCATCGCAACTAGTTTGTCACACTTTAAAGAATCATTGGATATGTTTTACGATTTATCAATAACACAAAGAACAAAAGGAATTTTAAAGCAAAAACCATTACATTAACAACAATCGAACAGGATCATGCATTAGCGGCCATCTTTAAGACTATTCAGGACACTGACTTCAAAGAAGAAATCCTAAATCTGAAGCAACAAAATGAAATCAAAATTAACAGTGCACTCAGCAGCTTATCACCATTTTTAGATGGCATGAACATTCTTCGAGTGGGGGGGACCATTAGAAGCTGCCGCACTACCATTCGATGCTAAGCACCAAATGTGGCTACCCCACAACGACCCATTGGCCAAGTTACTCGTCATTAAAGTGCTTGAGGAGCACAGGCATTTGTGCTCCTCAAGCCTTGCTGGGAACCTTAAGGCAACGTTTTTGGCCAATAAAGGGAAAAACAGCAGCTCGATCAACTGTTCAGCATTGTATCCGATACAATAAAGCTCATCCACAATTGGTCCAACAAATGAAGGAAGACTTGCCAGCTACAAGATTGACACCAGCCTTACCATTCATTAACACTGGTGTTGACTACGCGGGACCTTTATGGGTGCATTATAAGGTTTGCGGAAAGAAGCCAACCAGAGCGTACTTAGCTGTATTCTGTTGTTTTGCCTCTACGACTGTTCAGCTGGAGTTAGTAACGGAGCTGTCAACAGAAGCGTTTTTTGGGGCCTTCACAAGTTTCATAAGTCGAAGAGGTCGCTGTCAAAACCTTTATAGTGATAATGCCACCAACTTCGTCGGAGCAAGAAATCAATTGACAGAGTTAGCATCAGCACTCCATTCATCAAGCGCTCAAGACCAAATTGGGAAAATATGCAGTGAGAAAGGAATACATTTCCATTTTATTCCTCCCAGATCCCCTCATTTCGGAGGACTATAGGAAGCAGCAGTTAAATCTGCGAAACATCTTCTACTAAGAAGTGTCGCATCAGCTTCATTGATGTATGAAGAATTGGAAACTCTAATTGTGGAAATAGATGACATTTTGAATTCCCGACCACGAACGCCACTATCAACGAGCCCTTCGGATTTAATAGGACTAGCGCCAGGTCACCTCCTCATAGGAGTAGTACTCATCACCCAAGTATACAGCATAGCAGACTCAAGAAAGCAATCAATGTTGTCAAGGTGGAAATTGTTGGCGCAATTAAAACACGATTTCTTGGAGAAATGGTCCAATGAATATCTCAATGAACTCCAACAACGACACAAGTGGAGAAAACAAACAGAAAACATCAAATTAGGCGACATGGTAATTATCAAGTAAGACAATGTTCCTGTTATGCAGTCACCTTTTGGCCGAACAATAGAAGTCTATAAGGGAGCAGATGCAGCAGTACGCGTTGCTGTGGTTAAGACGGCAACGGGAGTTTATAAAGGTGCAATCAATCGGCTCGCTCCACTACCCGTATACTGAGATATTGGTGCAGAATCTAACGAAGATGCGACTATAAAAAAGCGAATGGACGAAATGATCAAAGCGCCAATAAAAAGAACAAAAACAGCTCGACAGTTCAACTTAATGACTTTATTGGCGATATTTCTAATGTTGCCAAAAGTATTGTGCGAACCAGTCAAGATTGCAAAATTTGATCCAAATGTAGGTATTCATTTTGAACACATCGGATTAAGCCAAATAATTGCTAGTGAAAGGAAACTGGTGATTTATTATGATCTCAAGCCATTGTCAGAAAAGAGCTGCACTTAATTTGGTCGGAAATTATGCAGACTTAGAATACCCCCATCAGATGTCAGATAACGGCCATCAATGACAACGAACAACAGTTAACAAGCATGATGAAACAACAAATCTCAGTAATTGATTCAACCATTAACATCATAAAACGTGATCAAATATCTTTCGAAAGGCTTGAAAGAAGACTGACAGACATCAAAAAACAAATGTTTCACAATGAACTGGAGGCACAGAAGGAACATAAATTCCAGATGCTCCTATCTATAGCTCTTCAACTTTCCCTCATGACATCAAACAGTTCAACGTATTCAAACGGCACCCATAAATGTTCTCACAAATGTTCATGACTGACAGATCAGTTCTAAGTTGCTATCACCACAGCAGCATAATGATGAAATCTTAAAAATCACAGCACATTTGTCAACAACAATGCAAATACCAGATTATCAAGGCGAACTCCTATCGATATGCAAGTTAATGGAAGTTAAGGCAGCAATAACAGAGAAACATGCAGCTTCAGATAAATGTGCCGCTAACCAGTTTGAACCAGTTTTATCTTGTACCGACTAATACCAATTCCAACAAGAATAAACAGCACTATGGTAGCACTAAAATTATCTACAACAATTCTGGCGATCAATTAACATCGAGATCAGTATTTTTCAACCACGATTGAAAATCTACAGTTTTGTTTCAGAATGGAAAACAAATTATATCGTTGTGCTAACAAGTAACTCATATACAACAAAGGATCAGAAATTTGTGATTGCGAGGTCAGTTTATTCAACAATGAATTCAGATACCACTGTAAACTTGAGCATAGGGGAGATCATGTGTGGACACAAACCATTGAAAGAAATCAATGGATGCTCGCGCTGGTAACACCAATACTAGTAGCAGTATGTAATAACCAGGTCGCACAAATATCACTGGAGGAGTCCGAATTTCTCGAGCTGACGGCAGGATGTGTATTAATATACCAACTCTTAACTATAACAAGGAACCAGATTTTATCATCATTTACAAACACTTCCTACACTGCAGTTCGACACGGTGTCAATGTAAACATAACAAAACCAGCATCACTTCCAGTCTTGCACCACACAAAGGTTGATTATGAACCACAAATGAAGGCTGCAAGCAATTTTGGAAGCACATGAAATCAGCGACCTTGCAAGCAAACTGCAAATCCATCATTATCATAACTTTGTAGTGGGTCATTCAGCCGTGGTCTAAGCATTGTGATCATCATGGTGATCTTCATCAGACATAAGCAGGAAGAGAAGCAGCATGGAGGAGCTCAATTAACGGCTTCCCAAGGAAACTCACAAATAGAGGAAATCCCACTGTCAGAAGAAACTTCAGACCCGCCACCACAATCAGCGCCGCGGTACTCGCGTAGCTTCTGCGTGGACTTGTAGACTTGATTGTTAAACATTCGTTAAACGAGGGGGAGAAAGTTAATGTGTAATAAAATATACAATTTAAATTTTTAATTAACATATTAGTGACCCCGACGTGACTGAATTGGTTAATTCACCACGGCGAGGTGGTCCAAAACGGAGGTGGAAAAAGCTTATTGCCTTTCTGAAGACAGCTTTATGCGAGTTTAGAAACCCAGTATCTTGAGAGGTCTCGTCAATGGTGTGGTTGAAGATTGAGAGCATGACGGAAGCGCTCCGGCTATGGAGAAGCAAATAATTTAAGTGTTTTTTACATTGGAATTATTTAATAAATCGAAAAAAGTAGAAGTAGATGTGTTATTGGTCTTCTTTTTCGTGGCCCGGTTTTCTTTATGGAGGTAGAGGGTTCAATTGACTGAAGAAAGGTTGAAGAGTGTGCTGGCTGAGTTGCAGGACTTCATCAGTGTTCTTTGGGAGCTGATTAAGTCTAACGCAAACACGGAAACGTATTTGTTACTCTAGGATAATGTCGCAGGGTTTGGAAAGTTGTCCAGAGTGGAAGAAGCAGACGCGGTCTTGCAAGAGTTTGTGGGTCTGGTGAAAGCAAGGCAAGAAGCATCCGTGATAGGATGAAACGAGTTGTGGTACATGGTCGAGTGCTTAAAAAATTTGAAGACCTAAATTTTTCCAAATTTAAGGTCACACAAAACACCGCCCTCACCGTATACCAACACAATGCTCTCAATAAGATGCAAGAAAGAGAGAAAAAAATGGAGAGCGAGCACATGTAGCCAAACCATGGATATGCTTGAACTCCACACAACGCCGAAATATAGTGCCGAAAAACGGGACTTTTCAATGCTCGCATGGGAAAAGGGTGTAAAAGGCCGGTTCACAGAGGAACCGGACTCTTTTGATTTCGACAGCAGCGGCGACAACAGCGGACGAGCAGGCGAGTAAGTGGGAAAGTAATCGCGGACAGTGGCGACAAAGGTAGAGAGTTTCTCCTTTTATTTATTTGAGACTTCTTACGTGATTGGTGGCGTGAGGTTTTAACCGACATCACTACCACGTAAGAGAGTGCTCCACCTTCAGCGAATGAAGCGCGAGGTCCTAACCGGCGGTCGACTTCACTACAACTATTCCATTTGTTTATTTGATACTTCTTACGAGATTAGTGGCGAGAGGTCCTAACCGATATCACTACCACGTTAGAGAGTGCTCCACCATCAGCGAAATACACGCGAGGTCTTAACCGACGTTCAACATCACAGCAGCTATTGCTTCAATTTATTTATTTGAGACTTCTTACGTGATTGGTGGCGTGAGGTTTTAACCGAAATCACTACCACGTAAGATAGTGCTCCACCTTCAGCGAAGTAAACGCGAGGTCTTAACCGGCGTTCAACATCACAGCAACTAGTGCTTCTACGTCTGCCACGTCTACCCCACTTCACCGCAATTATACGAAGCAGAACGTATATATAATTTAGTTTATAATTAGTTTAAGATGAAATTATAGTTTATTAAATAATAAAAGAAACTAAAACAATCTAAATCAAATGTGTTAAGGTCAATAAAACAAATATTGTACAGAACTCTGGGAAGTATGAGCATACCCCAGCTAGAGATTCCTTACAAAAGATAGAGACGAAATAGGAGTCCCTGAAGGTGAGGTACTCGGGGGTAGGAGGCTGAGGGGGAATACTACCAGGAACAGGCGCAAGATAAAATTCAGGAACTAGAGGCTAAGATCAGGTACTTGGAGCAGGAGGTCATGTGGGATCACGAGACTTCCCTGTACCACAAAGAGCCGGAAGATGCAGAATCCGCTGGTAGCAGTACTAGTTGTTCTGTGGATACGATGGGTAACGAGGAGATATCTAAGAGAGTGACAGGATGGTCTGACAGACGGAGGGGGCTGAGAGAGCACACTTGTTGGTTGAGCGTAGCTGGGTTAGCATTGGGGAAGTACAGATCATAAGGAGCAGACACTTCTCACAGAAAGTTGGTAGAAGGTTTGGCTGGGATTGCGTTACCAATTAACAAACTGTTACGGAAAGAGTCAACATTTGAATGGACAGAGAGCTGTTAAAAGGCGTTTGAAAAGCTAAAAGAAATAATTAGCTCGTCGCCAATTTTAGCGTACGCTGATTTTGAAAAAAAGTTTTTTGTTTACCACCGATGTTAGTAATGAAGCATTGGGAGCGGTGCTGTCACACGTCTTATGGGGAGTGACAGGCCAATAGTGTTTGATAGCAGGGCATTAGGTGATACCGAAAAAAGGTATTAAACTACAGAGAAGGAGTTTCTAGCCATCGTTTGGGCTATGAAAAATTTCAGGGCGTATCTGCTAGGGCGTCCGTTTAAAATTTACTGAGTATGATTTTGAGATCAGCGTAAATTTGAATGCTGCAGCGCTCGCTCAGCAGGGCACCGCAGAAGGTGTCAGTATTGCAAATGAACGCCAAAGCAGTATCAGAGAAGGAGAAGGCTGGGAGAAGTCAGGAGGGTAAAAGTGATGCGACACTAGATGTGAGTGTGATAAAGATTGAAATTTCAAACTGTGAGGACGGGATTCCATACGTGTTCCGTGGATGTGACGGATTTGCACTGTGTTTAAAGTGAATTCGTTTCTTAAACTTCGTGATATAGACGCTAAGACAAAAATGCAATTTATTTACATATTTAAATAATATTTTCTTTTGCAAGAACAGATTCAAAGTGAAGCGTATAATTCACAAAACATTTCAAAAACAACAACAACATAATTAAAACGAGTGTCTCTGACACTCATCAACAAAAAACAGATAACAAATAGAAATGCATATTTCTTATATACAGTGGAGTGTTAAATGCGCGTCACCCACTACTGTATTGGAGGCTTACAACATCAGGAAGAATAACCACAACACAAAGCTCTTGTACTACACAAAGCTCTAGTGTACTACACTGAGGACGGCACTCCCTCCAAATACAACAATCAGGTTCGACCTACTGATACTAAATGAAAAATCTGACGAACAATACAACAATGGGATAAAAACAAATTCAACCATACAGAATCAAATAAGAAAGCACACTCAAAAACCACCACACATACTCGTATATGAAAAGTGGATAATATTAAGGAACTAACTAAAGCTCTAAATCAGCTACCAAATACCAAATACCAAATAAGAGATGAAAGCACTGAACAAAAAACAAATATAAATACAACCTGCAGAATCTGTACATTATACACACATAATCAAATTGCTCAGTCAAAAAGTATGTATTTTTTTACGAGCGATGTAGACGCACTAATCAACTGCTAATAAACTTAAACGGGAAACGTAAGAGATTAATATTTTGAAATTTAACGGTGTTTTGAAACCATTTCTATAATTGGGTGAAATTTGCGTTTTGAATTTTGTTATTGTGATCTGCTTATGCAAAAAATATACTTTACGAAAAAACTCTAACGGGAAAATAAGAAGAGTAACAACAATTAGTGTCTTTCAATGGCAAAAACAATAAGCATACACCAAATAAACTATTTTGGTGGTGCTCGCTTACTCAATTAATTTCTCTTTGTGATTGTTGTGTTCTTTATTATTTACATCGATTCTGGTGTTGCTATTTTTCTGTTTTATACTGTCTGGTTTATGCCATCGTCTTTCTTTTAGCTTGTATTTTGTTGTTGTAACTAGTCGGCTAGACAAATGACACCGACTCTATTGCAGACTCGTCAACGTGAACAGCGTGGCAACATCAAGAGTGACAAACCGCCGAAATTGGCCAGCGGTGGTGTGAGTGCTTTCAGTACCAAGCAGATGGCAGTGGAGGAAAGCTTAAAGGCGAATACGAGGGCAGATATAAAGCAGCTTGAGGATCGTCTTCGGGCGCATACTGACAGCTGGTTCAGTCGGCTCTCGGCCGAATTGTCTTGTGTTGTGAGCAGGCTGGAGAGTGAGGTGGGCTCAATTGGAGAAATAATCAAAGATTGTGATAAAAAGATACACTCTCCGGAGGAGCACGTCAATGCTCTAGCTGCTCGCTCACTCAATAGCGAAGTAAATATGTCTAGAGACTCAGATGTGGAAATTCTAAATGCTGAAATTTATGACAATAGCCCTAAAGTTTTCCTGTCGTGTGTGTATAATCCTAATCGTTACTGCTGTTTGGATCCGGTATTTGCAACTTTGTCAAATTGTTTAATTGATTATAATCATTCTGTTGTGTGTGGTGATTTTCATATGAACATTTTATGCAAGGGCAGTCTTGCCAAGCAATTCATTTGTAAAATTTCTGTCGTTGGACTGTAAGTGCCGAATCCCAGTATGCAGACACGCTTTGCAGATAATGGGCCTCATACATAAAACGTGAGCTTGAGCTCGGACTCGATTTTTTGAGTAAAAGGTACTTGTCGTATGCATAATAAAATTTGATGCATTTGCTTTTACTCACTGCTCACGTTTGATCTCGTCTTGCTCAGTTTGAACTAAGTTCGATGAGCTTGTGCTCATTTTCATATGCATAAAAACAAGCTTTTGCTTTCTTTCGTGAGCTCTTGCTCGAATTTTGTTGAGCATGCCTTATAGTTGACTCGCGTACACTAAAAAGGAATCATGGCTGAATATTTTGTGCCACAAAGAAATACAAAATCTTATCAACAGCGTAAAACAAATTTAGCAAGTGAGAATAAAAAATTATACAGGTTTGTATTCTTAATTATAAATTTTTTTTAATATAATTAATAATAAAATGATAAATACATAGGTTTGATGATAGTAGCATCTGCTGGTTGGCTAATTATTTTTTTGACGAGTCAGAAGAAACACGTGGTGGTGCCCTCAGCTACATTGATAAAATTCGACTCTATTTAAGATTTTGTGCAGATCCTGGATTCCAAAATGGTATAGCCACAGATATTGGAGTCCATCAATCAACTGTGTCGCGAACTATTGCGGAAGTTGCGAAACTTATATCTCTATAAATGTGCAGGCAACTTGTGATGGAAAAGAACTTTTCACAAGCGTTGACATATCCTGGCCTGGTTCAGTTCATGACTCACGCATCTTACGAAACAGCGAGGTATGTAGAATAATGCAAAATGCAACGAACGATGCATTACTTCTCGGGGATGAGGGCTATGGAATATGCCCATGGCTAATGACACCATTCCGGAACCCAACAACTGACATAGAAAAAAAATTCAACAAAGTGTTTACAAGGGAACGTGTCATTATAGAACGGTGTTTTGGGCAATTGAAGCAAAGATTTTCGATACTTCAATACAAAATTCGTGTATCGACAGAGCTGGCGCCCCACGTAATAGCCAGTTGTTTCATTTTGCATAACATAGCTAAATTTTTAAAAGACGATTATATCCTTATCAATGACGATTATAACAATATTGATGTATGGGAATTAGGAAATGATATCGAACAACAAACAGTAAGAATTTCTCAAGTTGGAAAAAACAAAAGGCTGATGATCGCAAATTTATTATCAAATTAGTTTATAATAAAAATAATATAAATGAAAAGATTTTTTTTTTTTTTGGGTTTATAAACATTATAAACGTAAATTCAATTCACTTTTTTATACAAAAATAAAATAAATGTAATTCACTTTTAGGCATTAAATATTAATTAATTACATATTAATAAAATTCAAAATTCATGGAACTCCAAGTTTCTTTCCACAAGTTTTTCTTGCAAAATCTGCATTTTTGCAGAAAGCACTTTGTTTCAACTCCCTTGTCTCATCAGTTTCATAACGACTCAAAACTGCTGTTGACTTTTTGTTAACCTTCAAAAATAAACAACATATAGCAAAATGTAAAATAAAATTTAAAAAAAAATTACAGGTTGATCATCATTATCAGTGCAACGGGGCTTTCTTTGCTGTTTTGCTACTGTTGTTGCTGTTGCTTTAGTTTCTGATGTTGTTGTTTGTGATGTATCTTATAATGTATCAAACGTACAGTTGTCATCATTGGTTCCAAGAGAGAGATGAACTGGAAAAAAATAGACGAAGAGCGAAATCAACAACAAAATTTGAATTCGATAACGGTACACTTACCTAGAAGTTTGTTTGTTGAGGGATTAGAATTAACATAAAGCAATTGTGACAAATCAGTTTCCCAATTTTTTAAAATAATTTTTTTATTGCCTGTTTTATTCATGTCTATTTTATTTTTTATGCGACATTTCATGTTTGCTATTTTTTTTTATTATATTTTTCCCGTTAATTCAATGCCAAATTTTTGCTTCATTTCTGTTACACATGTTTCTATTGTTTGTTTTTTTATTTTTAATGCTTGGTAATTGACTTTTTTCTAGTAAATATTTATTTTGTTTTATTTTTTCCACTAAAAATTTAGAAATGTCGTCAGTTTCTATTTTTTTATTATTATTTGATTGTACTTCTACTTCACTTTCACTTGACGACATGTTTGCAATTAGACGTTTGATCTCCCTTTGCTCAAGTAATTGCAATTGGTTTGAACTCATTTTTATGCATACCAAATTGAGTAAAAGCTGTTGCTGTTTGCTCGAACTCGACTTACGAGCAATTGCTCACCTGACTCAACTCAGCGCTTTTACTCGTTTTTATGCATGAGACCCAATGCTTCTCCAAGTTTGTTGGATGTTTTTGTGGTTTCGGTTCTTTCTTCTGTTCCGGTTGTCGTTTACATCCGACCAAGATCTAATTTTTTGTTTATTGAATATAAATCTAAACCCAGTCGACACTGAAAAGTATTTTTCTTTTCGAGACTATAACTCAATTAATCTTGACTCTTTGTTTAATGGCCTGTCGCTTATTAATTGGTCTGAATGTAGGCTGGTTAGCTCTGTGAAGGAATAACTGTTTATTTTAATGTACAGAATTGGTACATTGTTTGACTTGCATGTTCCACTTGTTACTCGCTGTGTCACTAACAGCAGTTGTTCCTGGTTTACGAAGAATGCCAAATTGGCTATTAAAAAACGGCATAGAACATACAATCTGTGGAAAAGAAATCCAGAAATGCTGCAAACTCTACTATTAATTTGTCTAAACGCAGATATTTCATGTCCAAAGTATGTTTAGCACGATCTTCCAAGAAGCTATGGAATAATTTAAGACAAGCTGGAGTATGCAATGGGAAATATGATGATCCGGATATTCTGAATGACAATTTTAGTAATAGTTCAGTGTCTGCTGATAATATGTCTGTTGTAGTTGGAAGGGACTATGCTTCTGAATGCCCATTTGTGTTTGAGTTCATTTCTGTGAGTGAAGGTGGTGTTACTCGCTGTGTCAACCAGATAAAGTCAAATGCTGTCGGAGAGGATGTAGTTCCTATTAAATTTATTAAGCTTAGATTCAGCCCGTTGACCCATATAATTAACCATTGTTTAACGAGCTCCTGCTTCCCCAAGATTTGGAAAGTAGCGACGATTTTCCCTATAGCTAAAAAGTCCAATGCTAATGCACCATCTGTTTTCCGTCCTGTTTCGCCTTTATCAAAGGTATGTGAATCTCCCATGGCTGAGCAAATCTCAGAACACGTCAATCTGGTTTTCGGCCTGGACACAGCTGCTCCACCGCTGTTGTTAAAATATTGAATGACATTAGACAGTCATTTGATGTGGAACAATAGAACCATTCTATTCTGTGGATGACTCATTACTATGTGAAAAGTACAGTTGAATTTTGGATTTTCCAGCTCGGCGGTCCGTATGTTATATAGTTACTTGGTTGCAAGGTCTCATAGAGTTAGGAAAAGATAGTGTCGGAGTTCATTAATTTAACCTGTGGGGTGCCTAAGTCCTCAGAGCTTGGTCCACTTTTATTGACATTGTTCGTAGATGATATTTTCAGTAAGTGTCGTCATGTTACCATGCATGATTATGCTTGATGACCTTCAATTTTATTTGTCCAGAACCTTTGTTTTCATTGATGATTTATTCGTAGATGATATTTTCAGTAAGTGTCGTCATGTTACCATGCATGATTATGCTGATGACCTTCAATTTTATTTGTCCAGAACCTTTGTTCTCATTGATGATTTATGTGCTAGGGTAAGCGAAGACTGGATCATAATAGCAGAATGGGCTAAAGCTAATTGGATGAAGCTCAACCCCCAAAAATCGTATATCCCCCTGAATTCCAAGTCTGATTACCCACACTAAATTATACTAAACTTAAATTTGTTGAAAAATAAAAAACCTTGGATACCACATTACGTCCGCACTATACTATGAGGACCACATAAATTCTGTGGTGAGTAAGGTATACTTTACCGTACGGAATCTGGGGAGGACTGCATTATTTGTGCCTATTGAGACCAGAAGGATGTTAGTGCTTCATCTTATAGTGCCGATCATGACTTACTCAGATGTTGTTTATGGTAGGCATAACATGCAAATTGCATTCAATAGTGCTACAAGATATGTGTTTGTTTTAAGAAAGTTTGACCACATCAGTAAGTTTTGCAATCAAGTCCTTGGTTGCAATATTTTTAATTATTCGGATGCTAGAAATTGCATACTTCTACACAACTTGATATACACACGAACACTTAGTTATTTGTTGGTAGAGTTGAAGATTTGTAAATCGGGGAGAAATATGAACTCTTGGTCGACAATTACCAATATTTGAACTCGAATAGACTCTTTTTTGTGAAGCCTTCAGGTTGTGGTATGCGTTGCCTTTGGGAATTAAGAGTATCTCAAGTAAGCAAACAATTTTCCACTACTCTGTTATTGCTATTTTCTTCTTTTATTATTTCTTTTTCTTTTTTATTTTTCATTGTCTTTCTGTTCTGACTTTTCCTTATTTCATACAAATTATTTATCACAAGTAAACAATCAATTTTTCACTACTTCTGTGAATGCTATTTTCTTCTTTTCTTATTTCTTTTTCCTTTTGGTTTTTCATTGTCTTTCTTTTCTGACTTTTCCTAGTTTCATAAAAATTATTTATTTATTTGTTTAATAATCTATTTATTTGATCTTAACTTGTTTAATTATATTTTTGCTTATATAATAATAATTGAGTTCAATTTAATTTATATTCTTAGTCTTAGTTTTAAGTAATTTTAGTTGTATATAATTCGTTGTTATTCTGCTGTTGCTTGCTGCATTTAAAACACCCTGTCTTATATGTGAACACTTTTAAATTTAATAAATTTAAATTTAATAAAACGGAATAAGACGATATTATAGCTGAACTGGCAGAATTAAGACATGAAGTACTATACATTCACAACATGTAAAAAAATAACAAACTACTTCCTTTATGCTCCCTGAAACTTAAACCCAACGATAATAACAAAGACATATATTCCTTAACCCATCTTTTACACTGTAAAATACAATTCGAAACATCTGACCAAAAAATAACTATTCCACAATGCGCAAATTGTGAAAAATATGAACACTAAAAACTATTCTACTCAAGACTCTGTGTGTGTCAAATGCAAAGCGAAATTCAATTAATTGCAATTCGAAAGAGCTATGAAACAGCAAATCAAATGCACCCTCTGTATGATTTACAAATCACTACAAATACAAAAATATCCAACATCACGTAAAAAAGAAATAACTCCAACTCAGGAACAAAAATCAGTAGAACCATCTGTTAATATACCCACAATGCAAACAAATAAAAACTCTATACCTGGAATGTCATATGCTAAAGTAGCAGCGATAAATGCAGCACCAGACTTAACACAAAACCTTAAGGGAGCAATAAACAGTATGATAGCAACACAGCATAACGACGATCTCTACGATTTAAAAATAATGATGAAACAATTAATAACCCAAATGACAAGTTTGATGAACATAGTGACAGCGCTTGTATTGAAACCATATGGTTTCCAGAAGTACAATAGCTTTTAATATTTGGAACGCCAATGGACTATCGCGCCACTTACTACAACTTAAAAGTTTCATGTGCGACTATTCAATTGATATTATGTTAATATCTGAAACGCATGACTGACAAAAGCTATAATAACAAACTATAATATTTATTATACAACAGCAAATTATCATAAAGAAATCCTTTAATTGTCTAGAACTAGAAGAATATAAAACACATCACATTCAACCAGCCTCTATAGAGCTAAGTGACTTGAGAGGACCAATTACCGTGTCATCTGTGTACTGGCCACCCACACATAATAACACAAATGCTCAATGCATATTTAAAATTGGTAGGAAGCCGTTACGTAGCTGGAGGAGACTATAATGCAAAAACTCCACAGATGCCATAAAAGAAAATAATAGTTGTTCTATTAGTACGGGTGAGCCAACTTAACGCCAGCATACTTCTGCGTTACAAAATATATATTGCACGAAAACTTAGCAATACAAACATGTTTAGATATGTCAACAGACCATTTGCCAATCCTACTGACTCTTCAAAGCAAACCGGATACAAACATATCTGGAGCCTTATATAATTCAAAAACAAACTGGAACAAATTTCGCCTACTGATAGCAAATAACATGACAACAAATATTTCATTAAAATCCAAGAAAGAAATTGACACAGGAATAGCATACCTAAATGACAACATCGTCAAAGCAGCAATTCAGTCAACACCAATTCTAGACCCAACACAAATTACTGCAGTCCCAGCTCACATTAAGCACATTCGGACAAAAAAGAAGACTCAGGAAAAAATTTAAAACGACTAGACACCCGGAAGAGAAAGCTAAATTCAATAAACCGGGAAAAGAACTCAAGAAATTTATCTAAATAATTTAGGGACAACGGCCACTACAAATTATTCCCTTTGGAAGGCTCCTAAGAATCTAAACAGTACAAAAATACACAAACCATCCATAAAAACAGAAAATAATACCTGGTCAAGAACAACACCAGTTCGGATTTAGAATGCATCAGCCATGCAACAAGTCCACAGAGATGTAAATAAAATTTTTTTCGACATGGATAAAAAAAAGTATTGCGTGGCGGTATTTTTGGACATTGCTAAAACGTTTGATAGAGTTAAACTATCATTACTTATTAAAAAGCTTTTTAAGTAGCAAACACTTTTACATAAAATACGACGATGGATGTTCAGATATACTATAAATGACAGCGGGAGTGCCCCAAGGTAGTGCACTAGGACCACTTCTATATTTAATATATACTGCCGACATTCAAACCTCCACAACACCAGGTAGCATGAAACCAACATTTGCGGATGATACTGTACTCCTAGCCTCAAACCAACGACGAAAAATCGCGACAGATACTCTACAAACAACTATCAAAAATACAGTCCTCTGGTTAAAGAAAGAAAGTGGTATAGAGATACACAAAGAGAAATCGGTTCAAATTATATATACTAACATGTAATATGAGAAACATCTTCTAACAATTAAAGACGAAATAATCAAAATTCAACCCAGCGGAAAAAACCTTGGCATAATGATCGACGCCAAACTTACTTGGAGTCAACACACAAAGTAAACAATACGAAATAAGAAGATAGGAAGAAGTTCCAAATTATCACTACATAATAAACCATAACTATATAAGACAATAATCATACCAATATTCAAATACGGGATAGAAATCGGGTTACTGCGAGCAAAACCAACATACAATCAAAAATTGACAGGTATGTGACGAATGACGACATTCCCAACGACTTGAACATTGACACGGTGAATGAACCATACACAAATGTAGCAGAAAACAACTATCGGGAATGGAAAATTTGTCACAAGGAAGACTAAATCATATCGCACCCAAAGAACTTCCACACACCACGTTACTGTTTTAAGTTAAAATCACCAAGAAGCTTTATTCTTAAAATCATAATTCTTATATACTAATTACAAAGAACACTAACAGTCTAAGTATTGAACTTTCTGGAGTTCCAGTTACGCACCTGTTGATTGGTGTCAGTTGGTCAAGCCAACTGACCTACTCCATGTAAAAGTGTCGACATTGCATTCTAAGTGCCCTTCGTCAGCTTGACTGCGGAACTTTGACACCCAAAAAGTTTACATAATAATTAATACATAAATCCTATTCATTTGCAATATTTGTACCCTAAAAATATGAGCTTTCGTAATGAATTTAATTGTATAAAGTTAACTACGCCAAATGTGTAGTGTCTATTAGGAGTTGGTGCTGTTAGTCAACTACACACAGGTAGCTTGATTCTAACTCACAACATCCCTCCCCTCCTTCTAGAAGAAGTTAGTGCAACTAACTTCTAATGAATAACTACAATATTTTTCTTGCACTGTAAACAATTCTGTGCAATTCCTTAACTCTATAATACATATTTATACATTGTTTTTTAATTTTTTTTTTAAATCGCCTTATTTGGGTTCTATCCATGTTTTTAATATTTTTTTTATTTGATTCTTTTCATTTCTATATTTTTTAAGTTTGTTTTCTTTTGTAGTTTTTCTTTTTTTTATATTTGTTCTTTTATTTCTCTATGTTTATTTTTTAGTTCCCATTTTTATATTTTGGTCCTTCATTGACTCTTTTCTCACTGGCGTATATCCAAACAAAAATACAAAATTACAACTTTAGCTTATGCTACGCTATTATAAATCGGGTCCTCTACAATTTTTGGTTCTGGTAACAACCGTTTTATGAGAGTGAAGTACCTCGATGAACTCTGCGTACCCCTCCCTTCTTTCTGGACCGGTACGTATGATATTCTAGGCTGGCGACTTAGTTTACCATTAAAACTTCGCTTGTTTTGATTTCCAACGGATGTAGGTGGTATTGCCTCTGCTTATAGTATTCAGCTTGTAAAAAGCATTTGAAATACATGAGGGATTACAATACTCCTCCTTTTGCAGCAATGCGTTTTATGTGTTTCAGTGTTTCAAGTGTTTCTCTTGAGCTTTCTCATAATGGAATTTGACTTCGTTGGCTTTAAAGAAACAATTGACTTCCGTGAGCTACATACATTTCCTCTGCTTCTTATATTTGATGGTGGTTTCAGTCACCCCCCCTTAAGCTTTTGCCCATCTTCAACTTATTCAAAATCGATTCTGTTAAGATTGTGATACACTGGATGGACATTGGAACGGAAGACTGTCCAATGCAAAATATGACTACGTAAGGAAACTTGTTTATTTTTTCGTTGCTTGTCAATAAACCCATCCACAATGTGTTCAAATACTGCGGCCATATGCTGTTTCGAGAAATATTACATCAGTCGCCATTCATCCCCAATCCATCAAATAATAAGTTGGTCGCTTAGACCGCACCGTCTTCCGATATACGCTGTTCCTGGAACTTCCTGCTTCAATTCACATCATCAGAGCAGAATACTTATAATAATTTTCTTAATTTTCTATTTAACATTTTAGTTTGATATTTTTCTACGTTTAAGTTAAGTCGAACATTTCATAAGTTAATTTAATAAATTAATTTCAAAATTATATAATAGTTAAATAAATATTATATAGTATATTTATGTGAAAACATTGTCCATTTGCAAGACTCAATTTTTCATTGCATCTAATTATTCTATATATTTCAATTTACTTCTAGCCTGGTATGTATATAGCCATAAACAAGTGTATTTTCCTACACCCTGCAACTCGCTCGTATATGGCTACATAAATACATTCAAGGCACTTTCAATTGCTTATAATTAATTGCTATAGTTATTACCTAATGTTGTAGTGTTAAGCTAAATATATTCTTCTAATTCAACATAAATATACATTTCAATTCCCCACACGCTAATTTCCTAAGCAATAAACAGGAAAATCTATGTATATCTACATGTAGTCAGCTGCAGTATGTAAATATACTTACATACCTATTCCTCTCAACTAAAATACTTACTTCTTTAAATATACGTTCGTACGTTCATTCTGTATATTATACACCTACATCCATATATATATATATATATATATATATATATATATATATATATATATTTATTTACTTCAGCAACGGTTCCGTTGCTTGCTTCGTCATGCTTGTGCCCGGTATTAATATTTACGAATCGTATTTCATTGCATAAATAAAATGTATGTGTGTATATATTTTACGTTTAGTTTTATATTACTTTCCCACGACTGTCTTATGATTTTTTCTTGAATTATTATTTAATATTTAAAAATATATATTTTTCTCTACTGCTCTTCATTCGGCTATAGTGCCTAATGAACATATTTATATTACGTCAATTTTTACTCGCCCGAGTTTAATTGGCACACTTCTGCTGGCATTGACTTTGGAAGTCGGAACTGTGTTATTTGATATACGTATACGATATCAGTTTCTTTCCGTTGTTCTACTTGTGCTTACTCTTGTAAAACATGTCTTTAATTGTGCGGTCTCGTATAGAACAATTTCAATAAATTATTGTGTAGCTCTTAATGGTCACGACTGTTGTAACTGGACTGCGGATTTCTGCTACTAAATACGGATGTATCCAAACAGGTGAGAATTTGTTTCTCCTAGTCTGAATCTTCATGAGTACTTGGTCACCCACATGAAAAACTACTGGGTTTAGTACTTTGTTGTAGGCCTCCCTGGCTACCCGTTTAGCACAATCCTGGTTTTCTCTAACTAACTCGTGCGCTCATTGTAGCTGATATTTTTGCACTTTATTGGGGTAATCAGCATTGTATACTGGCGCACGCTTCAGATTTGCTGGCTTGTTGAAATCAAACTCGTAGAGTGTTCTAAACGAAGTTTGCTTCGTTGACACATGCACATTATTATTGTATACATGCATTGCAGTGATCAACCATGGATCCCAATTCGAGCCGTCTTCCTTGCCAAAACTGCGCAAGTACTCGCACAGAGGTCGATGACTACGGTCCAATGAGCCATTCGCCTAGGGATGATATAGTGTTATATGCAATTTCTTGATTCCCAGCATCTTACAAGTTTCTAAGAATAATTTTGATACAAAATTTGAACCATTGTCGGTTATCAAAACCATAATTTCGTCTAAGAATGCCTTGGCTACTGTACTTGCTTCAGCATCGGGTATACCCACGCACCCCATATAGTTTGAGAAATCATCTTGGAACGTCAAGATGTACTTATCTTCGAAACTATCTCAGGTAAAATACCTACAATATCCATGTGAACTTTTTCAAATGGTTGTTTCGGTATGTCAGCTAACACCATTGGCATCTTTGTTAGCCTTGAACTCTTGTTGGCCTAAGATTTTGGGCAACTCTTTACATAATTTTGTATGTCTCTCAGCATACCTTTCCATCCGTATACTCGCCCAATTCTGCTGTTTTGTTTTTCATGTATATTAATATGTATGTAGGTATGAATAATACATTTCCTTGATTAACAAATATTTGCTATGGCAGTGGCCAGAATATACAGTATAAACCAATTGTACAAACAATTTTACCTATAGTTGAAAAACAGATTGTAAATAAATTGGGAATTAAGAAAACATGATGTGAGTGATGCTTGTGGCGATGCCAATGAACAACCAGCGAGTAATGTGATGGTTGGAGGATGAAAAAGATATCTTGGCAGTATGAAATGCTCCCCATGATTCACCTCTATGTATATCATATATATACATCAGGAATTGTCCAAAGTGTCAGGTCAACAAGAGTTCCAGGCTGACATAGATGCCAATGGTAGTGACTGACACACCAAAGCAACCTTTTGATAAGGTTTATATGGACAATGTAGGAATCCTGCCAGAAACGGATTCGGGAAATAAATGCATCCGTACGTTTCAGGATGATTTTTCTATATATGATAAATGGCCTGCGTGGATATACCCGATGCTGCAGCAAGTACGGTAGCCAAGGCATTTTTTATGAGATAATAGCACGTTATAATATGCCAAAAGTGTTGGTAACCGACAACATTGTCCAAGTTGTTTTCTGAAACATGCAAATTCTTGGTGTCAAAAAGTTGCATATTACGCGATACCATCCGCATGCTAATGGTACGCTGGAACGGAGTCATCGACCTCTGGCAGAATAGTTGCCTAGTTTCACCAAGGATGACGGTTCCAATTAGGACCAGTAATTGACTACAACTATGCACATGCACAACAATACTATGTCAACTAAACATACGCCATTTCAAACGCTTTACAGTTTTTAGATTAATATTCCTACCAATTTGAAGAGTAAGTGCATAGGATACGTAAATACCAGCTGCAATGGGCGCACGAACTCGTTAGGGAAAAACAAGAGCAGGCAAAAATTGTGTCAAGGGGACCTTACAAAAAGACTATAAACCAAGTGGTTCTCCATGTGGGGGACATGGAGCTTATGAAGAATCAGGCTAAAAAAAATAAGTTTTCCCTCTGTGTTTCATTTTCAAACAATGGTCTAGCTGAACAAAATTTGTCATAAGTTTCGTTCTTATGCGACAACAGGTACAAAAATGTTTTTCTACTAAAATCATGGATAAGCACGAAACAGTAATTACTTCCACGAATAAAGTTGCACTCCATCTTCCCAGCTATAAATCCGCGTGTATAACCTCCAACAAGTGTGTCGCTCTCGATCCGTCTTTTGGAAATGGGCGTTTTACGAATTTACCCTTACAGAAAGCAACACATAATTCAGTGTCACTATCGGCAAACGATACACCACTCACAGAACCATTTTTCATACTCTTTAAGTCAGACATATTGAAATGACCAAGCCTTCAATGCCATAACTCCATTGAATTTTCCGACTTAGTTAACGTTAGTGCCACGGTTTCCACCGTATCCAATTTATCTGATGACGCTGTTCCCAATAAACTTGCATCTTTGTGACGAACTGTGTAACCCTTAGATATAAAATATACAAAATAACCCCCCATTTCAGCGATCTTACTGAAAGTAAATTTGTAGTTAAGTTTGGCATAAATATCTCGTCTTTGATGTTAATTCCTACATACTCTCCTGAAACATCAATTTTGAGGTCAACTTCGCCAGTGAATTCAACTTCTATTAAATCATAATTCGCCGCAGGAATTCCTGCATATGAATATTTCTTTTGTCCCGTAATCCATTCTCTGTGCATCGTCATGTGGTTGATAACGCCAGAATCAATATACCAATCATTGATATCAAATTTACCTGTTAAAAATACTGCACTAACCGCCACATTAACTTTGTCTGCATTTTTATTGTCGTTTTTACACCGGTTAGATGATTTTCTGTCCATAGTATCCGACATATTTGTTTTTTCTGGACAATTGGCTTCAAAGTAACCTTTCTGGTAGCACGAATATCAAATTATACTTGACCTTTTATGAAAGGGTCTTTTGTTTTTTACAAACAGTGCCTTTTCAACTGCTGATATCGAAGCAGTCGTCTCTTGCAATAATTTAGTTTTAACAAGATCACTTGAAAGAGATTTGTCAAGTCCTTCCAACGACATTGCTATTGGCTCGAACTCTTCTGTTAAGCCAAATAGTAAAAATACAGCTAACCACTCATCGGTCACTGTACATCCAAGATCAGACTACTGCTGCGTAGCTGATATTTTTTGAGAAACATAAGTGTTCAAACGTCTTCTGTAAATTTTATCAAAATTCTTGGCATTTGTTTCTGCTTTTACATGGACAAAAATTGATTTCTCAATACTTAATGCAATAGCGGCTTTTGCTTTTGAACATTTTTTGTATATCAGTCTCTTCACCGATTACACAATTTGATAGATCCTCCAACGCCAAATAGTTTTCCATCGAGTATTTCCACGAAGAAAAATTCTCGCGGCCTTTTAGTTTATCAATTCAAGCTAAAATTCCTGCAGCTATCTCAAACAAACAAATTGTTTCTAACTTGCTTTCAGTTCAATTATTTTTTTCTTTTACTGCAGATGGTCTCGTAATTGTTCATTTGTTGTTGTTCTTCTGACTTGATCTTACTATCCATGCAGTCGGCGCTTGCAATTCAAGGTTAAATTAAATCATCGAAATTAATTAACTAGAGCCTGGGCCCATAACCTATATATGAGTTAATAAAACGCAATATATTATTTAGTTAGAAAACTAATGTCCTTACACGATTGCAATTTATTTAAGCAGACGGAAAAAAAACATATTACAAAAGTATTAAATATCAAGCATGACAGCTATGTATTGAGAACTCATTTGATTACCATTGTTGCATTTCTAATGCAATGCTAAATATTATCAAATTGATTAATTATTACATTTGTTTAGTTTTAAATTAAACCTACATTTTAAATTAAATTTGTTGTTTGATAAACGGACAACTCGTTGGTTGATTGTCTCACTATACATTGTGGCTTAATTTGGCGACAATTAATCACAATGTCGGTAAGTGAAAACCCTCGGACAACTATTCCTGTACCGAAGGCTAGACAATATTTACCACAATATCATCATGTTGATAATTTTATCTTTAAAGCATGACTTAACTTTCAGGAGCCAATGCCCTCATCGTGTGACTAACATTTCCACAACTCATCGCTACCAAAAAATGTCTGATGTAGAAGTATATAGATAGTTATTATTTTCTATGGTAGGGAATGTTTTCGCGAACTTGAAGTGTAAATGTTTATGCGTAATTCTGCACTTTCGATTGACACAAATGTGAGTGGGAGAATTCACAATTATCTCCACATGTATTAGCAGGAATATTAGGCATTCATCGTATTAATTACTGAATCGGGTAACTGTATCGGTAGATCTGACGAGATGCCCCAAAGCTCCTCCCATATAAATCGCCACCAGGGTTGTGAAAGGAGTAACACGAGGTGGTTGGGAGGGAAATTATGTACATTTATTTAACGTTTTAGTTTCTAAATAAAACAAACTTTTTGAAATCATTTTTTTTATTATACATTGAATTATAAAAACAATATATTTATTTTGGGACCCATTTCCTCTTTTTAGCTATTATTCTTCTTTTACTTTCACGTTTAATATTTATTGACTGGAAAACACCATAGTCCAATATGAATTTTGATGAACATAGAAAAACCTGTTGAAAATCGGGCGTATGTAGTATTGATTTACTATTAATTATATGAAATTACTCTAAAAACAGTTTGTCGGTTTTCATATTCATTATATCAATCATGAGGTTATATGCTATTTCTATGTAAAGGGAAATTACTGAAAAGCAAGCACTAAACACCCACCCAGTTTATGCCTTTCTGTTATTAGAGATTAATGCCTGAGTAATGAATCAGATACGTAATCCAATTAGGCATGCTCGTAGGAGTGGTACGATTAAAGAATTAATATTCTTTGTATTGTTGATATTTTCATGCCATTGAAAATTTACCTCAAAAAATAATTCAGGGCCGCTTCTTAATTCATGTAATTACACTCAGTCAAGTGATCAACATGTTCTCCATTCAAACCGAAATTATTTTGGTAGTGGTATGTAGCTAGACTGCAAATATTCGACTCGGTTTGTGTTTTCTTTATTTCTTCGGTACTTCCGTTGCTGAATTTCTCTATATTATTCGGCGGTAATACCTCTTTCTGGAGGTTCGAGAAGTTGTGGTATTAGGTTAATTTTTCGTTCGTCTGTCAATCAATGGCCACTTCAAAAACTACATTATAAAAGTTCTACTACATTATTATTATTAACAGGCGAAAAGAACACCGTGACCTAAGAGATCGATTGTGCAGCATCGTACCCAAATAAAACAATCCTAGACTATTTATAAATCTCGTAACTGCTGTGGGCTTAATTTTAACTAGGTGATTTGGAGATATGAACCCACTACCTAGGTAATTATGTCTGCGTCTTGCCACCGCTGGGAAAGTGCATAGAATATGTTCTGCCGCTTCCTGCTCCTCTTGACAGAGTCGACAGGAATCGTCTTCTACCACGCCTATTTTTTTCAGATGGTAATTTAGTCTACAGTGTCCTGTTAAAAGTTCAGTATAGAATTTGATGTCATGTATGCTGAGGTTTAAAGAAGCATCTACCCTGATGTGTTCAGGATCAATGAGTAGTCTCGACTGCCGCATGCCTTTTTGGGCTCTCCAGTAGTTTAGCAGACCTCGTTTTTCCTGATCGCACAACAAGTTATTTGTGAAGCTTCTGTTTACCCCTCAGAAGGGTTCTGGACAGTGAAGGCAGTGTCTGCACCCCTTTTTGCCAAAGAGTCTGCCATTTCGTTGCCTTCATGTCCCTCATGTCCTGGTACCCACATTAGCGTAACAGAGTTTCTCGCTGCTAGAGTATTGAGGAGTTTAGAGCATTCCCAGACCAGCTTTGATTGGAATGAGAAGTTTATTAATGATTTCAGAGCTGCCTGGGTATCTGAGAGTATGCATATTTTAGTATTGCGTGTACCCTGCGTAGACATTCTCTAAAGCGTGGACCTCCGCCTGAAAAATGGACGCTGTTTTTCCCATTGCAATTGCTTTTTGGAAATATGGCCCTACAATTCCAATTCCTGCACTGCCATCTTGCATTTTGGACACATCTGTATACCACAACTGTGAGTCCTGTTTTATTATTATTTCATTGTTTCTCCAGCTGAACGGTCACTGATGACCACTTCGAAGTGCTTGGAGACGTCTAATTTTCTGTCTATTTAGTCGAAGACCATGAGGCACGGAGAATTCCAGACAGTGTCCAGAATCTTTGCGTACCCCGAAGATGCCCCAAAGCTTGCCTTCTTTAAGATGGGCTAGATTAGGTAGCCTCTTAACTACAAGGTGTAGAGGAGTCAGTCCAGTGATCATTTCCAAAGCTAGTGTGGGGCACGTTCTCATTGCTCCCGTCACACTCAAGCAGGCTATACGGTGAATCTTGTTACTACATTAGTTACCCGTAAATTAAACTAAAAGTCCCCTTTTTTATAAAATTATATAAATTTATAAAAAAGGGGACTTTAAATAACTATAATAAATATATTCTATTATGTTCATGCGGACCTCAACTTCAGATAGATGCGACGTGACATGGGAGTCACATGGCTCATGTTCACTTCTGAGTGTAGTATGACGTAGAGAGAGTTCCCCACGACATATCCCGTTAAGTTCCAAGCAGTTCAGATCGTGATTTTTCCTACCCGTCCTCAGCCATCTTTGTCTGCTTTTAATAGCATGCCTTCGTGCATAGAAAGCCACTATTTTTATGCACTTCATTTTCAACCACAAAGATACTAACAATAACCATCGAGTAAACATAAACTGCCAAAAGTCTTCAAATTCAATAACGAAAGAGAATCTTTTTTTCATGTGCTAGTTTAAATTAATAAAATTTTAAAAAAAAAGTGAAAAAATATTACAAATTTAAAAATAATATTGATTTTTTTACTTGTATAAAGCTGATTTACAAAACATTTTCTATTTTGATATTAAAATACGTTCGTACTTGGTAAAATTAAACGCCTGGTAAAATTAAACAATATTTCTTTGCTGTTCCTGTTGTTCTAATCTTTGTGTTGTTGTTCTAATGTCAGATAATAACATATTGTTTATCTTTCTTTGTAGCTTAAATTCTCTCTCTCTCTATATGCCTTATTGTCGACAATTTTTTTAAGTAATTTCCTCTTCTCTACTATCTGCTTCTTCTATTACTGTAGTGCTTATTTTTGTGTTGCTGATATGTATTTTTATGCTAATTATGGGTGATGACGTTTCTGAATCCAGTGACGTTCATAAAACATTGATTGGCGTTCTATGCAACCAGCGCTCTGGATCAAACATTGTACATTTTAATGCGACGAGTCTAAATGATTCTAAGATGGATTATGTTAGACACTGCTTTGAGAAGTCATCTGTTGATGTAATTTGTGTATCCGAAACCTGGTTGCATAAAGGTTAGGTGACTCTTGCTTGAATATAGGTAATTACAAGCATTTTCGAAACGATAGATTAGATAAAAAAGGCGGGGGTGTGGCAATATATTGTAAAAGTTATTTAAGAGTGAATTTATTGAATATGTCTGGAGGCTCAGATGTGGAATTTCTAAATGTTGAAATTTATGACAATAGCATAAAAGCTTTTCTGTCGTGTGTATATAATCCTTATCGTTACTGCTGTTTGGATCCGTTGTTTGAAACTTTGTCAAATTGTGTAATCGATTATGATCATTTTGTTGTGTGTGGTGATTTCAATATAAACATGTTATGTAAGGACAGTCTTGCCAAGCAATTCATTTGTAAAATTTATGTTGTTGGACTGTAAGTGCCGAATACCAGTATGCAGACACGCTTTGCAGATAATGCTTCTCCAAGTTTGTTGAATATTTTTGTTGTTTCGGTTCTTTCTTCTGTTCCGGTTGTCGTTTACATCCGACCAAGATCTAATTTTTTGTTCATTGAATATAAATCTAGACCCAGTCGACACTGAAAAATATTTTTCTTTTCGAGACTATTACTCAATTAATCTTGACTCTTTGTTTAATGGCCTGTCGCTTATTAATTGGTCTGAACGTTGGCTGGTTAGCTCTGTGAATGAATATCTGTATATTTTAATGTACAGAATTGGTACATTGTTTGACTTGCATGTTCCACTTGTTACTCGCTGTGTCACTAACAGCAGCTGTCCCTGGTTTACGAATAATGCCAAATTGGCTAAAAAACGGCATAGAACATACAATCTGTGGAAAAGAAATCCAGAAATGCTGCAAACTCTACTATTAATTTGTCTAAACGCAGATATTTCATGTCCAAAGTATGTTTAGCACGATCTTCCAAGAAGCTATGGAATAATTTAAAACAAGCTGGGGTATGCAATGGGAAATATGATGATTGTCGGATTGATCGGGGTATTCTGAATGACTATTTTAGTAATAGTTCAGTGTCTGCTGATGATATGTCTGCTGTAGTTGCAAGGGACTATGCTTCAGAATGCGCATTTGTGTTTTTTTATTTCTTTTTTCTCCATATATTTATTTATTGTATCTTCTAAGCTTAGACTAACAATAAGTAAGCATATCTTACAAACTAAATAATTAATAACAATAAACCTTGCCAATGCTTAGTGCTCTTTAGTAATCACAATGTTATATGTTAGTTACTGTAATAAATGCTATATTAGTGTTTGTACATGATTAAGGTGTCGATGTTAGTTGTGCTGGTGATTTCGTACGTTTTAGGGGACTTGGAAACCTATTACATGGTAGTATTCTAGCTAGATGATTTGGATGCTTTTTGATTTTTTGTGCATATTTTAAGTTGGCTTCGAAGATTTCCTTTTTTACGAGCGGAATGTTAAGATCATTGTGAATGTTGGCATTCTTTATGAACCAAGGTGCGCCAGTAATGGTTCTTAGAATTTTGGACTGTGCTCTTTGTATTAATCCTATATTAGAGTTGTTTGCGCCGCCCCACAACTGACTACCGTAAGTCTAAATTGGTTTTATAATGGCTTTGTACAGGAAAGTTTTGTATTCTAGGCTCAACCTAGAATTTTTGTGCATGAGCCAGTGTAATTTTTTGCAAAGTAATTTGTTTTTTTTTTCTTCGATGTGGCGCTTCCAGGTCAAACGTGAGTCAAGATGAATTCCTAGGAACTTAACATACTTTGCTTGTGGAATAGGAAAGTTATTTAATTTTACGGCTGGACATGTACCTTTTTTATAGTAAAGGTACTTTTTCTTTCGTTAACGTTAATTCGCCAGTCAACCAACAAATTTGTTACTAGGACCAGATGATCATCTAAGTCACGGGATGAGATTTTGGAATGCTAGGGATAGCCGTATCATCGGCGAAAGTTGCTGTTGTTAAGTATTTATTGGTAGGGAGATCTGAGGTATATAGTAGATACAACACCGGACCTACCACGCTTCCTTGTGGTACGCCAGCTTTAGAGTAAGCATTATTGTACCTTACCTTGCACTTTCTGCTCCTCAGATACGATTCTAATATTTGATGTATTTTGTGGGCAGCAGTTTTTTGGTTTTGTAAATAAGCCCCTCGTGCCAGATCTTGTCAAACCCCTGCGCCATATCTAAAAAATGGCTGAACAATATTGCTTTTTGTCGAATGCGTTTTTTATCCAGTTCACTATTCGATGAACCTGCTCTTTTGTACTATGGTGTTCGCGGAAGCCAAATTGGTGAGTGGGAATAGTGGGTTTTTCGTTTATATGCGGCATTAGTGTTGCAAGAAAAATCCTTTCTAAGAGTTTTGATAAGATAGGCAGGAGGCTAATCGGTCTATATGATGACGATTGGGAGAGGTCTTTTCCTGGTTTCGGGATCATTGAGATTACTGAAACTTTCCAGGCATTAGAAAAGTATCCTAAGCGCAACAAGCCAGTAAATAGTGAAGTAAGTAAGATGATGGCCGTTTGGGGCTTGATAATTTTTCCAGTAATGAGGTCATGAACTGGGGCTTTGTTAAGAGCAAGGTTACTAATTGCATTACTTACTTCTTTTGTTTTTAATTTAAAAGGCGAGCATGTTGTATCTGGCGAGGGGATTAATATTAGGTTCTTAGTATTGTGAGGTGGGTTGGGGGTAAAAACATCTCTTAAATGTTCTGCGAAAACAGCAGACTTTTCATCATCGATTCTTGCCCAGTTTCCGTTTTTTGAACAAATCGGTGGAATTCCGCGTGTAGGTGGTTTCATTTCTCTGACAGCTTTCCACAGAGAGTAGTTGGTGCCGTCTGTCGGAGAAAGGTTTTGATATATATGTCAAGACAACGATCTGATTCTAGATGCAAGGCTATTCTCAAGTTTTCACTGGCAATAGATAACTTCCGTTTTAGGAAATGGGACCTGGATTTTTGCCATTCACGAAGTGTCCTCCATTTTTCAGTAAGGAGAATATCTATTTGGGTTGAGGTTTGTTGGCGCCGGATGCTGTTGAAGTTGCTGTCACGATTGTGCGCAGAGTGGCACACAGCTAATCTTAGGGTCGAGGTAAATTGTTCCAGAAATGTTTCAATGTCCTCATTAGTTTTGAGATGTGGGTTTCGGCTGAGATGACTACTCATGTATTTTCTGTATCTCAGCCAGTTAGTTTTAGTGGGTTCACACCCACTAAAACTAACTGGCTGATTCCTGGATAGGATTCCTGGGCCACCATGGGCTTTACCAGCGAGATGCTTTGTATCATATAATTTATATCCTGGTATATAAAAATTGTGTTTTTCGGTTAGATGGGTTTCGGATATAAGAAGTATGTCGATTTCATTAGTGAGTAAAAATTTGTTGATTTCTAACTTGTGCTTGCTCACATCGTTTGCATTCCATTGACAGCTCTTAAGTACGTTCATTTCGGAGATAGCAGAAGCTGCATGAGCTGGTTTTGGTTTCTCATCTTTTCTTGAATCATTGTTTGTATGGAGGTCATGAACTGCGTCATACATTGTATGAGCGTTGCTATCATTCCTTCAAAATTATGCAGATTTGAACCAGTCCCGGAGTGCAGATCCTTCCCTAACTTAAGTACTCCTGAATACGTCGTCCCTGTGTCGGAGTATGGAATTGACTTCTGTGGTTGTACAATGGGCGGTATATTTGGACTAGGTTGAGTGCGCTTATTCTTTAACTGAGGGTCATTCTTCTTAATTTCCTGGTAAACAGGGCAACCTCTGTAGTTGGCAGTATGGTTCCCACCAGAATTACTGTACTTTCTAGCAGCTCTATCAATTTTAGTCTTTGTACATTCTGATGTGGGGTGTAAATCACCACAGGCAACACATACACTACGAAGAGTGCAGTAGGACCTTGTGTGCCCAAATTCTTGGCAATTAGAACATTGAACTGGGCCGTTTCGTTTGAGAGACTCCTCCACTGTAATTCTACGATGCATAAGATAGCGGAGATTATAAATACCATGCACTTCTCCTTTTTCAAGCTTTTGGGTTTCAGGCTCCACTTCTACGCGAAACAATGGCTGAGGGATTCTGTTGCGATTTATTATATTTATAATAGAGCGGGCAGCGAACCCTGCTTCATGTAGTGCTTCTTTCCTGATATCTAAACCAGTTTGTGATGTTCCACTTTTCCCTGCTGGGTTGCTTGAAAAATTTTGGTTGAGTGGTTTGCATTGATGGTTGGAGTGAGTGCATTTTCAGTATTGAAAGTGCGCTCAGCCACTGTTGGAGAATTTGTTCTAGCACGATCGGACGAGTGAGAGAGAGACGTGGATGGAACCTGTTTGCACTTTTTAGTTGTGAACGCCGTTGGGCTGGTTGTTGAACACTTTTGGACATTGGTTCAGGTTTAAGTGCGAACTGTTTGTACTTGCACTTTCATTGTTAAGTGCAGTCGCAATTGAACGCTGTGGAGTTGCAGTCGCATGAGGGCCGCTGCCCGGCCGCTCGCCGTTGTGGGACATACTACCTCCACTCGCTTGTCTCTGTTTTCCAGCCAATGGTGTTGAGCGAACCACATTCGTCGTCAAACCGCTACCGGCAGTCATGCCGAGAACATCCGACCTTGTATTGGGGAGAGAAGATAACATACTGTACTCACTCAGTTGCGCGATTGCCGGACGCTGCTGGGAAAGCGACTGAGGCAGATCAGGTGTTGGTGCAAGTGCAGGCACACTTTGGGAGCGCATGCGCTGAACAGGAGAGCGCACTGGGTGAATGGCAGACCGCAATACGCTCATCCACTGACCGCTATAGTTCCGCTTCTTTATTAGAAGCTAACACAAATTCAAATTTTAAGTTTAAAAACTGATATTTGATATTTCGCACAAACTCCTTTTGCCAATTTCACTCACTGACTTTTATTATGCGCCTATTTCGCTTTTATATTTGAGTTTATTTCTGTGGATGAAGGTGGTGTTACTCGCTGTGTCAACAAGATAAAGTTAAATGCTGTCGGAGAGGATGTAGTTCCTATTAAATTTATTAAGCTTAATATTAAATTTATTATAATTAACCATTGTTTAACGAGTTCCTGCTCCCCCAAGATTTGGAAAGCAGCGACGATTTTCCCTATAGCTAAAAAGTCCAATGCTAATGCACCATCTGACTTCCGTCCTGTTTCGCCTTTATCAAAGGTATGTGAATCTCCCATGGCTGAGCAAATCTCAGAACACGTCAATCTGGTTTTCGGCCTGGACACAGCTGCTCCACCGCAGTTGTTAAAATATTGAATGACATTAGACAGTCATTTGATGTGGAACAATAGAACCATTCTATTCTGTGGATGACTGATTACTATGTGAAAAGTACAGTTTAATTTTGGATTTTCCAGCTCGGTGGTCCGTATGTTATATAGTTACTTGGTTGGAACGTCGAATAGAGTTAGGGTGGGAAAGAGTGTATCGGCGTTCATTAATTTAACCTATGGGGTGCCTTAGTACTCAGAGCTTGGTCCACTTTTATTTACATTGTTCGTAGATGGGACCAGTGCTTGACTGCAGCTACGGGCGTGCAGAAAGAATAAGTTTTTCTCTGTGTAGATAGGACTGTATTTGGTAGCGGAGGTGCGCAGTCCAGTTACCAGCGTAATTACAATTAAGGGCAAAAGGAAAAACTTCACAACAATTTGTTGAAGATATTCGATTCAAGACAACCCAACTAATTGACGAAAATACACGTGTTTAATGTGCTCTGCTTATGTAGACATTCATGTTTCCATTGCTATCACAATTGCAGTGCATACAATTTATTTTAATTCAAGAGTTAAAGACCAGCTTTGTTATGGTTCTGAATAGATTAAATAATAATTTAATATTTAGTATGGAATTCAGCACAAATGAATTGGTCTGAGCGCGGAACGGGACACCCTGGTTGCGTACAGGTGCGGATTGACATTGAAGCTACCTAGCGCTAGATGGCAGCACAAAGACAAAAACTTTTTTTTTTTAGAAATTACGATCTGTCAAACGTCAGCTCTTTCACCCAAATTCATCGATTAATTTATTTGTTGTAGTCGTTTGAAGTAAGCAACTTTTGTGTTTCTTGAAAAGTGGAAAAAAGCTAATTTCGTGCAGTGATTAAACACTATTATTTGAAAGGGAAAACGGCGAAAGAGACAAAAGAAAAGCTCGATAAACATTACGGTGAGTCTGCTCCGTCAGATTACATGGTGAAATATTGGATTGCTGAATTTAAACGCGGCCGACCAAGCACTGCAACAATACCATCAACAGGAAGGCCAAAAGAGGTGGTTACTGAAGAAAATATCTAGAAAATCCTCGATATCGTTATGAATGATCGCCGAGTCAAGTTGCGTGAGATTGTTGAAATGGTAAACATATCATATGAACGTGTGTTCAACATTTTGCATGAACATTGGCATATGAAAAAGCTATCGACAAGATGGGTGCCGCGTTTGCTCAGTGTCGAACAAAAACGAGTTCGACAGACCACTTCACAGCGGTGATCCTAATAATAACTGTTGATGAAACGTGGGTCCACCACTACACACCAGAAACCAAAAATCAATCGAAACAATGGGTGGAAGCTGGTGGAAGTGCTCCGAAGAAGGCGAAGGCAGTGAAATCGGGCAAGGTTATGGCCACTGTATTTTGGGATGCACACGGAATATTGCTCATCGATTATCTTGTAAAAGGATCCACAATCACAAGAAAGTATTATCGTGCATTATTGGATCAATTGATTTTTGCAATCAAGGAAAAACGACCACATTTAAAGAAGAAAAAAATGTTCTTTCTTCAAGACAACGCACCGGTTCAAACAGCATTGGATATGATGCTAAAATTACATGAAATACACTTCGAATTGGCTAATCATCCACCTTGTAGTCCAGATTTAGCTCCTAGTGACTTTTTCCTGTTTCCAAACTTGAAAAAATTGCTCGCACGAAAAAGATTCATCTCAAACGAAGAAGTGATTAAGGAAACTAACGCGTATTTTGAGGGGTTCCCGAAATCGTATTATTTAGATGGTATAAAAAAGTTGGAATATCTTCTTACTAAGTGTGTCGAAGTAAAAGGAGACTATGTTGAGAAATAAATGGTTTTTGAAAAAAAAAATCTTTTTTTCCTACTTAGGTAGCTTAAATATCAATCCGCCCTCGTATATATAGATATACTCGTATATATAGATATATACTGGTGAAGACGGAGAAGGTGAACAGATGGCTTTACAAATTTTCGAAATCAACACAATTCGAGGTGTCCTGCGACAATGGGACCGAAACCGTAATATTGTTGGAACTCGGGTTTCTTTCGCTCCACAACAACTGCAACTTGAGAAATTATGAGATCATTATACCGTTCGTGAATGCACCGAGTACTTAGTACGAGTTTAGATTCCGCCAGGTGAATCATACGCAATTCCTGGAGAATTTAAGAATGACTTGGCTAGAGGTATTGAGGGCGATGCCAGCGATATATGAAATACCAAGGGTAAGAGTAGCACACCGCTCAGATTTGAAGCAGCAGTCGTTGGAAGGTCATCGAAGTTTTAACGAATTGAGAGACAGGTTAGGGGACAGCAGGTTGGTGCAGCGATACAGTGAATAAAAAGGGTGGCAAAAGTTAATGGTGGTTCAGTGGGAGCGACCTTAGGCACGATACTTGTAATCATAATATTCATTCTAATGGTAGTACGTTGCAATCACCACCAGCGAAGTCAAGGTGTGATATTTCGAACCTCCAGCGAGTGCAGAATTCTGAACCATACGGTAATCAGTACGAAGCCACCACTAGAAATACCGCCACAACCGAAACCTGCTATTGAGACCGAAGTTGTAAAGGGCATAGTCCATCGGCCTGACGGTCAACCAACAGGGGGATTTCAGGTGCCTACCATCGCGGGACTAGCGCCACCAGGACCAACAGCAACATTTGGAGTTTAGTAAAATGTATTGATTTGACATTATATTATTATTATTATTTCTATGTTGTATGGATTTGAAATTAAAAGTAATATTTCTATATTAAATTGATATAAAATTAAAATTAAAATTTCTACATTGAATTGATTTAAAAATAGATTCAAAAGAAAAGAGGAGCTGAATTTCAAACAGTAGTGGTAAGGAAGATTATATATAAGTAGATACTAGGAGGTAATCGCACTATCTCACCAGAAAGGGGGTAAGAATGTTGTGAGTGAAGCTCCGCTAACTCACGACTTGACCTACCTCAAATAACGTTGATAGTATGTAAAAATCTATGTTTAGTTTTAAGGATCGCATGCACACTGTTAAGGTATCCGTTCATGTGGGCCACGGTTAACTAAGTAGCACAGATAGCCGCTAGTAACACGCAACTAGGAAAACCTCAGAAGTAGGGCATCGTATAGAAAGGAAGTTAAAAGATGTAAAAGAGAAATTAGTATATAATGTAGTATACCTTACCAGCGTACACTGACGACCACTTCAAGCTCAAGCATAAGCTCGGTTCGCGTATGCCGAACTCGCTGAATGTATGCCGTCCCTATGGCACGTGTCAAGGTAAGCACTGTTACTAAAAATGTAACCCATATAAATTGTGAAATATAGAATAAGATAGACAATATCATAAGTAGTTAGAGTAAGTAAGAAATATTTGTAAAAATTATATATAAAGGGCCACCAGGCAGATAATAAATCAGAAAAATTTTGAATTCTAAATCTGCAACTACTGCATTAGTCTTCATTCTTGTTCTCAGTGCTCTTGACTAGGCATAGTCAAGATCAGCACAAACCCACAGCATAACCAACGGCAAACTCTGCCGGTTACAAGCTTCACTCCAAGGCGCCATTCCGCTTTGTTAGCTTCTCATATTTCCTAAACATTAAAATCCACAGAGAAAATTTCACCAATATTATATGGTGATCCAGCTTGATCCATTACATGGTGACCCAGCTTGGTCCCTTACATAGTGATCCAGCTTGGTCCATTACATAGTGATCGAGCTTGATCCATTACATGGTGATCCTGCAATTTTCGATCCTGCAATTTTCTATCCTGCAATTTTCGACGATGGAACCAAAAAAGCAATCAAATGTTACAACCCACAATCAAAGAATACAAGAAGCAATAAAAGTAGGACCTCTGCCGATTTAGAAGAATATACAAGTCGGCAACAACATAAAAAGGAACAAGAGCTAACAACCATACTATCAATCAAAACAAACTTCCCAAAAAAAACGTGGAGGCAAACTAACAAAACAAAAACGCATACTAACACAGCTACTCCAGATTGTCCGAGACGAGCAGAATCCACCACCGTGGAATGAAGCCTGTAAAATATGGGAACGTATACATCTGATCAAAGAAAAAATGCAAAAAAGGGCAAAACCAAGAACATCCGTACAGCAATAAATAAAAACTAAAAATGTATTGTTAGTAAAACAATTTTATAAAATGTTAGTAAAGCAATAAACAAAAACAAAAAAAAAATTTTTTAAATAAGAAATGTTAGTAATATAAGAATAACGGCCATTAGATAAAAAGATGTTATAAAGCAATAAACAAAAAAAAAAATTTATTTAAAATAAAAAATAAATTTATAAATGCGAAATGTTAGTAAAGCAATAAACAAAAACTAAAAAAAATGTTTAAATAAGAAATGTTAGTAATAACATAATAAATATAAGTTAAGAAATATTATAAATAAAAATTCCAAGCCAAAAATATGAATGGAATCGATTTGAAGAAGTTAACATACATACTAACTACACTGAAGAAAAACCCAAATAGAAAACACACCAACACAACCATTAAAAATAAGCTACAACAGATAGACGAACTTAGAGTCAAATTTCAACAACTACTAACAGCAGAAGAACAAACTAAAGACCTAGTGGTTATAAACATAAGTTTCACCAACATTTACTCCATGATATAAGATATCCTCCTACAACAACTCGAACAGAACATTGACGAAAAGAACACAAAAGAAATCGAACCAAACATGGCTTCATTTAATTTAGAAGCAGCAGCGAAATCTCTACCCGCCTTTACGGGTAACTTCAGAGATTTACATAGTTTCATAGTAACCGCTGAACTGATAAACAAATCACTCAGCGAGTCAGGAAAAACAGACTTGCTACAATACATCTACCACGCTAAGTTAACTGCTAATGTAAGAACTGCAACAGGAGGTTATACGCAACCAGAGGACTTAAACAAATAAACACTCTACTACAACAGAGGTACAAAGACGCGACAACAACACAACAGTTACAGGCTAGATTATCAAATATGCAACAAAAAAATTCAGAAATTAATTCTTACCAATAAAAGATTCTAACGATAATAGAAAGCTTAAACCGACTAAACATATACGACTTAGGACAAACAGCTACAGAAGCTGAAAATAGTGTGATAATGAAAATAAACAATAAGTTAGCACTGGACACATTCAAAAAAGGATTGAACGAAAGATACAAAGCGACAATTTTCGCAGCTAGACCGAAAGATCTAGCAGAAGCAACGGAATTGGCACTTGAGCTAGAGGGCGAATCAATGCCTAATACATCACAATTAATGCAAATAAGACACAACAATTCATTCAACTCACAGCGAAATACATACAATGCAATATCCAATTGCAACGCTCCACGCAGAAAGAATTCTTTCAACCCTTCTCCACAGTACAACTCGAGATAGAATTTCAGTACTAGCTACGAAAACTCATACAATACAAATAGACACAACTACAAAACTCACGTTACAAATAACAGAAACAACAGCTACAACAATACAAATTACAATAACAGAAACAATAACTACAACAATTCAAATTACAACAACCGTAACAACAACAATTACAGAAACAACCACTACAGAAACAACAGCTTCAACTCACCAGGCGACAGCAGAACAATAACAACAACACTTTTAACTCAAACAGAAACCGCGTGAATATGATACGCAACGAGGGAAACGAGCAAGGCCCAGAATGCATAACCATTCTGGACAGCCAAAATTAAAAGTTTTTAAATTGTTGGATAATAACACTAACTACATAACACTAACATACAGAAACAAACCAATGACTTTCTTAATAGATACAGGTGCTAGCTAACCACGAATACTTTCAGTACAGGTACAGAAAATGCTACAAGAGAATATCATTGAACCTTCAGACAGCCCATACAATGCTCCACTCCTACACTCTCAGGACTTGATTCCCAAGCATTCCTTTATGTAGATGATATAATCATCTATGGATGCAGTCTAAACCACCATAACCAAAATCTGATCAAAGTACTAGACAGACTAAAACAACCTATTTTAAAATGCAACTTTCTAAGACCAGAAGTTGTATACTTAGGATATTTGATTACATAAAACTGACCCAACAAAAAACGAGACCGTTAAGAATTACCCACAACCGAAAAACGCAGATGAAGTAAGAAGATTCGTTGTATTCTGCAATTATTATAGAAAATTCATACCAGAATTTGCAGACATTGCAAAAAGATTGAACTCCTTACTAAAGAAATCAGCCAAATTTGTATGGAAAGATGAGTGCCATAAAGCTTTTTCCACTCTCAAACAAAAATTAATAAACCCACCACTACTACAATACCCAAATTTTAATAAACGCTTCATTCTAACTACAGACGCATCAAATTATGCACTAGGCCATAACTATCACAAGGCGAAATAGGACAGGATTTAATCATTTCATATGCTAGCAAATAGTTACAAAAACACGATTTGAATAAGCCAGTAATAGAAAAAGAGCTGCTAGCAATACACTGGGGTATTAACTTTTTCAAACCCTATTTATATGGCCAAAAATTCACAGTAGCAACAGACCATCGTACCTTGATATCTCTATTTTCACATAAAAATCCTTCTTCAAAAATGACTAGAATTAGACTAGACCTCAGCGACTACGATTTCGACATAGTTTACAAGAAAGGTAAGATGAACACAAACGCGGACGCACTATCGAGAATACAAATTGACTCGAATATGCTAAAAGAAATAATACCGACAGAAATAGACGAAAAAGCAAAAAGAACACTAAAAATTACAAGAGGAGAGGCTTTTAAAAACATGATAAATAAAGAAATAAAAAATAAAGAGGCAAATACAAATGAAAATGAGAAATTGAGAAATTACATATCTCAGAAGACTGATCACCTTCAAATATGGGAATGTACACCTTTAATGACGTGAAGAATATAAAAAAATTAGAATTTAATGTCGACAATAAAAGTTTTGAAAAGATGAATATACTCGTATATATTAAAAATGATATTGTGCACATTGGCGAAAGCGATAATTCAGCGAATCAAGATTCGACTCTGAAGAAGCTCCGACCTAGAAATAAAAATATAGTTGAAAATATTAAGCATGCAGGAATCAATGATAAATCAGCGAGACTAGACTCGATTCTGAGGAAATTGATATCCAAAACAAAGAAAGAAAGTATTAAAGAATTAGCAATTGCAAATAACGATGAAATATTTAAGTTATATTCAAAAGAAGAATTCAAAGATAAAAATCAATAGCAAAAGTCCTCAGCTAAAATTAATAATATATATATATACCTCCAAAGAGAATAACAGAAGACATAATAAAATACAAATTACTAGATGACTGCCACAAAACAGGACATCCCGGAGTAAGAAAAACTCTACTCAAATTAAAACAAAGATTCATTTGGAAAAATATGAACCAAATGGTAAAGAAATTCATATCCAACTATGACACATGCGCGAAGTGCAAACAAACAAAACACATCAAATAACCACATACCATAACAGACACACTTAACACCAGTTTCGAGGTCATATCAATTGACACCGTAGGACCATTAAAGATTAAAGAATACCGCTATATACTGACCATGCAGTGCGAACTGACAAAATTTGTAATAGCACACCCAATGGCAACAAAAGACGCCCACACAATAGCAAAACACTAGTTGAACAATTTATACTCAAATACGGACACTTTAAAATACTGAAATCTGACAACGGAACAGAATTTACAAACGAGCTAATGGCAAACATATGTGCACTGCTCAAAATACAACAAAAATTTTCGGCACCGTACCACCACGAAACAATAGGCTCATTAGAACGTAACCACAGAGTTTTGAACGAATTTCTACTGACATCGACAAACGACGTCGAATGGGATAAGTGGATTCCTTACTTCACTTTCGCTTACAACACAATGCCACATGTTGACACTGGCTACACGCCTTACGAATTAATATATGGGAAACTCCCAGGTTTACCAAATGAAGTACTAGAAAATAACGTAAAAATATACAACTTTGAAAACTACATCAACGAGTTAAGAGCTAGATTACGACATGCCCACGAAAAGGCACAACAAATGCTAATGAAAGCAAAAGAAAAACGTATACAAACAGACCTAAAAAATAATACCAATACACTTAAGGTAGAAATAGGAGACTTAGTTTTATTAAAAATAGAAAATAGAAAGAAAAGTACCAACCCATACAAAGAGCCTTATAGATTATTAGATAAAATAGGAGTAAATTCACAATGGTATACATAAGAAGGTACATAACAATCAATTAAAACCTTACAATGTAATAAATTAAAAAATTATAATAAATTAAAAATATTGTAATATAAGTCAGTGCAATAAGTTAATATATTATAAAAATTAATGTAAAAATCAAAGACACCAAAACTACAGATGTAATTACAAATGATATAAAACCACACATTTCATATTTCAAGCAAAAATTATTTGCTAACACCCATAATTTTTCTCTTAAGGGTGAGGGTGTAGTGTACCTCACCAGCGTACACTGACGACCACTTTAAGCATAAGCTCATTTCGCGTATGCCGAACTCGCTGCATGTGTCCCGTCCCTACGGCACGTGTCAATGTAAGCACCGTTACTAAAAATGTAACCCATATAAATTGGGAAATATAGAATAAGATAGACAGTATTATAAGTAGTTAGAGTAAGTAAGAAATATTTGTAAAAATCATATATAAAGGGCCACCAGGCAGATAATAAATTGGAACAATTTTGAATTCTAAACCTGCAACTACTGCATTAGTCTTTATTCTTGTTCTCAGTGCTCTTGACTAGGCATAGTCAAGATCAGCACAAACCCACAGCGTAACCAACGGCAAACTCTGCCGGTTACAAGCTTCACTCCAGGGCGCTATTCCGCTTTGTTAGCTTCTCATATTTCCTAAACATAAAAATCCACAGAGAAAATTTCACCAATATTATAGGTGATCCAGCTTGATCCATTACATGGTGACCCAGCTTGGTCCATTACATAGTGATCCAGCTTGCTCCATTACATAGTGATCCAGCTTGGTCTATTACAATAAGACTGATGTTTATATATCACAGATGCATTGCAGCTTGCATTTAGAACTGAAAACAAGCAACGTGTCATCATTTGGTATGCTGCTGAAAAACCAGGAAATTGACGTAACTACTAAACTAAAGTACGTACTACACTGGCTACAGTGATAGGGACAGCGTAGCCATGGCCATTGATATCAACAACATGACTATCTGGTTTGTATCCTGCTACATAGCGCACGACTACGGTGACACACCTACACACGATTCACTTGAGCATCTGGTCTGGTATGCGACATGGAAGAATATTCCTGTCATCATTGGTACGGATGCCAACGCCTATCATGAAATGTGGGACAGCTCTGACACCAACATACTAGGTAAGTCCTTTTTCGATTTTCTACTTGCTAATAATTTCGTAAATGCTAATCGAAGGCATGAACCGACCTCCCTGACTCCTAACAGACGGGAAGTTTGTGACATGTGAATATCGTCAATAAAAATAAAGTCACAAATGATAGAGGTCCTTTCAAAGGAAACAATCCAAACTCAGGTACACCATCAGGAAGGCGAAAATAGGATAATGGGGGAATTTCTCTGAACAAAAAGAATCCTCCGCGTAGTGCGCATAAACCACTAGTCTGTTTTCAGAAAGCACTAGTCTGATGTTCACTGGACAATATCCTGTTGCGAGACACCCGACGTCCTACTGGACATCTAGTTTCCGAGCAAAGTAGATTTCGCTGGTCAAGCATATCACCTTGAGAGGTGGCATATCTCCAGGCGGGGTCTTGTCTCCCCTCCTCTGAATATTAGCAGTTAACACTGCCAATAAAAGATTGGAAGATCATGGTTGCAGCGTAATAGCCTGTACAGATGGCATTCTTATCAGTGTCTCCGGTAAATTCCCTCAAACGTTTTCAGAAAATCTAAACTATACACGTGACACCCTGACAAACTGGTTCACCAAATTTGTGCTCAGCCTAAATCCAGCAAAGACTAAAGTCCTGCTCTTCACTACAATGTACAAAATACGGACCTGGGGCACGCTAGTATTCTTAATCAGGACTTGCCTACCCCCAGCTCTGTCGAACCTTAATCGGAGATTTGACTTCATTATCCCAAACAGAGATGAGTGGATCAGGAACAGAGTGTTCCCCGGTCACACTCTGGCTTTAAGTTTGGGGACATAGTCAGTTGCGGGATCTTCTCAAAGAAATTCGACCTTAACATCTCGCTTAGACACCCTGATCATTGCAGTGTCTTTCAGGCAGAAGTAATGGCAATTTACATACGCAGTGAATCAGGTTGTAAGAAATGAGGTTTATGGTGTCAGCATCAAACACTTATCGGACAGCCAAGCTGCCTTTAGATATCTTGCGGGCATCAGCACGTTCTCAAGACTCGTACAGAAATGTCAAGTCAGCTCTAGGTTAGGTTAGGTTAATGTGGCAGCCAGTCCAGCTCACTCAGACCACCATGGGTCCATTGTGATACCACTGTGCCACAACGCACCTCCGATTCACTCGTCGAACCATTTTGAAGCCCTAATAAAGCGCAGGATTTGTTTGATCTTCGCGCAAGACACTTCTGTAAGAGAGCTAAAGGCGTATTTGCCTAAAGAGCCCCCTCTGCTTCTAGCCAGAGCGGGGCAACTACAGAAGAAATATTCCACAGTCTCCTCCTCCTCCTCATCCCCACAGCTTCTGCAGTATTCTGGGGAGAATACTCCCAGCCTGAGAGCATGTCTGCCGAAAAGCCAGTAACCAGTTATACATGCCACGACCTTAGAGATATTCTCTCTCGGCAGGGCAAGCAAGTCTCTAGTTTTCCTACTATTAAGTGCCGGCCACATTAGCCTAGTTGTTAAGCAAGTGCCCTCTTGTGCCCAAGACCCATTGGTCTCACGCATGAACCTTCAGCATCAGTTTACAGGTGGCAATTGGTATCCCAATCTCACATCTGTCCGTGCCTAAAGGAAGGTTGGTACCCCGTCTGGCTAAGTCATCAGCCCTACAGTTTCCCGCAATATCTCTATGCCCCGGAACCCATATAACTCTACGTCTCCACGGGCAATTTTTGATGGCATGCCATTGACAATTTCAAGCAAATTGCCAATGGAGACTCCAAATTGCTTTATGCTGGCAATTTATGTTATGAAATATGTTATGCCATAAATTGCCAACGTGCTGTGTTGCAATCAGTTGTCATTTGGTTTGTTTGACAGCCTTTTTTCATTTTTTCGTGACGCTCACAGTGGAAGCATCGTCGGACATTTTCGTTTTACCGCATCTATTAAATTAATAAAAACGCTAAAATGAATGGAGACTGTGCATTTGCATTGTTTGTAATAAAGGATTCACCCAGAATTTCGGTTTCCTTCTTTTTTCTCTTCATCGTATAAATAAAAAAAATTTTCAAGCGTGGGTACAGCGAACTAGATTGCTTGACGGCATTTTCAAAACGACAATGGCATAACATCGCAATGCCCACCATTCAAATATTGCCAACCTTTGCAATCGAATTTGACAGATGTTATGCCATCAAAAATTGCCCGTGGAGACGTAGGGTAAGGCGTACCTTGAAAGCGGTACTGATATCATTTAGGGCTGCTCGGCAGTCCTGAGCAACCTTTGATGTCAGTGCCACCGAGTTCATTGACAAGATGGCCGCCTGGCTATCCGAGTAGATATTTATATTTTCTGTTACGGCATGTCTATTGAAGTAGACGGCTACCTCCTTTATGGCTAGGACCTCTGCTTGATAAACACTGCAGTGGTCGGGGAGACGAAGAGAAAGTTCCAGTCCCAATTCTTGTGAGAAAACTCCAAAACCGGCTCTATCGTCAAGTTTGGATCCGTCAGTGTAGAAATTAAGTTCCCCCCTTCTCCATGGAATTGGTGTTTGCCACTCTCTTCTAGACTGAATATATGTCTGGAAGTGCCTATCGAAGTTGAGATTAGGTATAGAGTGGTAAATGTGTTGGATAGAACTACTCCATGTATGCGCAATAGTCGAGTGACCAATCTGCCGATCATGCCATAACGCCGCACATTTCCGCCTTAGTGCTGATGTGGCGGACACTTGTTTCCCTACCAGCTCTAATGTAGGTAGGTTGAGTATTACTTCTAAAGCTTTAGTAGGCGTGTTCCTTAAGGCACTAGAGATACATAAAAAATACGTTCTTTGGACCTTGCTCAAAAGCTTCAAATAGCTTTGTTTCTGAGTGGCTGGCCACCTTACCAGTATTCCATATAGCAATATGGGTCTGACCACCGAAATGTATAGCCAGTGCATAATTCGTGGGGATAGCCCCCACCTGATTCCGACCGCTTTTTTACATGTGTACAAAGCAATATTGGCCTTCCTGACTCTTTCTTCAATATTGGGTTTCCAGCTAAGTTTTCTATCTAGTACTAGTCCCAAATATCTAACTGTCTCCTTCATCGGAATTTCCACACCTTTGTATGTTAGCGGGGAGACCTCAGGAGATCTATTTTTCTTAGAAAAGATGATTAATTCCATTTTCTCAGGGTTTAACCCTAATCCCCTTCTTCCAGTCCAACCAGTAAGCGTGGCCATGCTAGAGCGCAAAATATCCATAAGAGTGTTTGGATATTTCTCTCTGATCACAATTGCCAAGTCATCAGCGTAGGCGACGACATGGCAACCCTCCCTCTCTAAGGCTAGCAGTAATGAATTTACCGCCAAATTCCAGAGCAGGGGGGAGAGGACTCCTCCCTGAGGAGTGCCTCTGCAGACCTGTCTGCTTAAGATGTGGGAACCTAAGCTGGCAGTTACCTTTCTGCTGACGAGTATCATCTCTACCATCGCCACCATATTAAGATCGACGCACAGAGCTTCTAACGCTCCCGTAATGGCGTTCGAATTTATGTTGTTGAAAGCGCCTTCTATGTCAATGAACGCCGCTAGTGAGAAATCTTTCTGCTGGATGGCTTTTTCCACTATACCAATAAGTATGTGTAACTCCGTCTCTGTCGATTTGAATTTCGTGTATGCATGTTGTGCCGAGGAGGTTTTACCAGTTGGTATAGTTTCCCGCAAGTGTGCATCCATCAATCTCTCCAGTGTTTTTTGGAGGAAAGACGTGAGACTGATTGGTCTGAAGTTTTAGCCCTGTTAAATAACTGCCTATTGGACTTCCGAAGAAGGCCTAGATCCATTGACCACCAAGGTGGTTTGTTCTTGCCTCTCAGTTTTACAACCGGGTACCCGGCTGTCAGTGAACTATTCAGGGCCGTGGTTACCTGATTGATCAGCTCTTCTAATTCCACAGGGTCTGTGGGATCATTCGGGGGATTTATTGGCAGTGAGGCCCTGAGAGTTTTCCTATACTTTTCCCAGTCCGTTCTCCGTATATTTCTAAAGGTCTTAACTGGAGCTACTGGGAAGTTCACTTCGTATTATATATAGCGAATATATAGGAATTTTCATTCGACACTCTCCATCTTTTTATATTGTTAGCGAAGTTATCGAAGGTCAGGGTAATATCTAACACTTCCCTTCTATTTTGTGTTATAAACGTCGGCTCTTAGCCAAAATTTACGACACTAAGCTTATTCTCTATAATTAAGTCTAAAACTGACTCACCTCTTGCGTTAGTGTTCGAACTTCCCCACAGTGTGTTGTGTGCGTTTATGTCACTGGAGACAACCAAGTTCCTTTTGGCTGCGGCTGCCTCCATGACCAATGTCCGAACCTCCTCCGGTGGAGCGACCTTGTCATGTGGCATATATGCGGAGGCTACCCAGAGACTGCTATTTTGCAGCTCAATGCTTGCCGCCACCGTATCGCCATTACTTAACTGTTAGAGCAAAAAGATGTTAATGTAACGCTTGCTACTATACAAGCACGAGGCTTACCTGTGCTCTGAGCGGCTATCATCTTTAAGCCTCCCATCTTCAAACCGCAGATTTTTGTTGCCGCATATCCACGGCTCCTGGATGAGGGCCATGTCAAAACCACCGGAATCCAGGCGGACCATCAAGTTTGCAGAGGCGAGTTTACAATGGTGGAGGTTGATTTGGATCAGCTTCATAAGAATCTGTCCTTCTTACCTCCACCATCGTAACGTCCGCGTCCTCCTCTTCTTATGTGTAGTCAAGAAGGTCATCCTCCTCAAAGAGCTGCCCGACCCCGGTCAGCTGCTCTGAGTCAGTCGACCTTTGGCTGCTGCACAACCCTTCTTCACCACCGCCAGCCTCGCTAGCCTTGTCACCCTCTATCTCCTCCGATTCCAAAACTTGCTCGTCGCTGCGGTAGATCCGAACGGTCGCGTCAACGAACCCGAACCTGACTAACCCATTTATCTCTGCCAGTGGGGCAAGGGACTCAGCGTTGAGTATCAGCAAAACCTGCCTCCTACCTTCCACTGGCTCCTCGAGTTTCGCTACCTTTCAATTATGGGTTGGCAGCTCTCTGTTACACGATCTAAAGATCCACTCTATTTTCTCCGGTTCAGCTGGCTTAGCCGTGATCCAGACCCGGGCTCTGGGTCTGCTGGGAACTTCTTCCCTGCTGACGGCCTCTAGCTTGGCTCCCGGCCAAATCTCGCCAACCTTGCTTACCGCGATAAGTCAGCTCTAAGCGAGCTCTCCATGCCATCCATAATTCACCTTGTGTGGGTACCTGGTCGCAGAGACATCGAGGGAAACTGAGAAGCAGATGAGCTTGCTAAAGCAGGTATAATAATCTCCGAAGTATACCCTTCTCTAGACATAGGCATACTTTCGCTACAGCCAGGCTGGCGATCAAACGCAGGTATTTATGATTGTATGTGATATCCTTTCCAAGGTAGTTGATTAGTTCCTGTGGTGGGGGTAAATTTCCAAAACTATTGAAATATTCTTTATAATTTTTATTTTTATAGTATTCTACCCAACGTGTACCGTCATCATTCGTGTAACCTCTCTTATTGCAGTTGTAAATACTTTTTTCCAACATTTCTGATTCTTTTTCTTTGAGAGTTTTATTTTTCTTTTCTCGAATTTCATTATTTTTTATTTTCCTCTCTTAACGATTAATTGATGATGATGGACCCATTCCGTATTTTTATGTAGGTTCACTATATTTACAATTAACCAATCTCTACACTCCTCAAGCAGGGTCTAGTGGGTCAATAAATTGTTCTCTAGCTAATAATTTTTGTAATTTAGTTGATATTAAGAAATATGAACAAACGTTTACAATGCAAATTTCTTAAGAATTTTCGCCTAATTAAGTATATATACAAATATATATAATTTTATATATGTTTTCTTCTGCCACTGTTGCACTTTTGTTTTAAAAGAAATAACAGAAACTCTTTTTTGTTTGAATATGTTAAACCTTTATTTTTGATATATTGCTTAAGACTGACTTGTGATCTAAAAACTAACATACTTCATGCCTTACGGATTAAAGTTTAGCTGATCGTGCAAGTTTGCAAGTTCCAGTCGTAAAGCTTAAATCAAAATATAGAAAGAGAACAAAACATTTGGAGCAATTTCCAACACGCGCATTGAAATTTGATATTTTGAAATGAAGAATAAACAAAATTCGTTAACCAAGCGCTGTTGCGAAAGGAAGTTTGTTTGTATTATTTTTTGTTGCTGACGTGACTCCTCCACCATTAGTTTGCGGATTCTCCTGAATTCGACTAACAATTTTAAAACTTAAATTTTGTTTGTTCCATTTCCAATAAATTATTATGATAACAAATTTAAAAATTATTATTATTATTAATGTGAAGTCTTAAGTTCTTTGCAGACATGTTAAGTACTCTTTACGGTATAAGAACAGGTTAAGGAGTAGTATTAAGTAAAGAGATTAAATAAAGCAGTTCAGTACCAACCACCTAAGTAATTAGTAATTAAAAGTAATTAGTGTAATACACAAACAATTTATAATGGCTACGGTAAATGAAAGCATGGTGGTCGCAAACACAGCAACAACAACGATTGTGCGCGCGAATTTCGTCCGCATATTGACAGCTGGAGGAACTGGATGGAGGTATTGGACTCCCATCTTATCGAAAGTTCGTGTCAAGACGACCAAGTGAAGCGATCAGTTTTATTGAAAACAATCGGTATGGACGCCTACGGATTATTAAGGGATTTGTGTGACCCTGATTTGCCCGCAAGCAAGACATATGGTTGCTGTGTGCGCTTCTGGAATTACACTATTCGAAAATGGTGATTGTGTTTAGGGAGCGCAAAGTGTTTTTTGCAGCATTGCGCGAGTTAAAGAGGGTAGCCAGGGATTGCAAATTTGGCCACCAGCTAAATGAATTCGTCTTAAATAAATTTGTTCGAAAGGTTATGCGAAAAGGATGAATCGCTAACAATGGAAAGAGCACTTAAGATCACTATGCTTGCGGAGGCGAAAAACGCGGCACAACAACAGCAACAACAACTGCAACTGGTAGAAGGAGATTTTGCGGTCAAGGAAATAGCTCAACGAACCGCTAGAACATCCAAAGGCAAACGAGGTCGAGGCCTTGGCAAAAGCGGAGAGAGTAGCAGCAAAGAGAACAGTTTCAACAGCAGTAGCAACAAAAGAGCAGTACAGGAAAAGTGCAGGCATTGCGGTTGGAGAAATCACACGAGCGCAAAATGCAAGTACAGGAATAAGATGTGTAATAAATGCGGAAGAAGTGGGCATTTAGCTAGCGTTTGTTATGCAGATCTTCATGGGATATGTGAAGAAAATAGTTTAAATAATTTTCCAATTTTTAGTGTCTCTGGTACATCTCGGTCCCCAGTTTTTTCTTCATCAAAATTTAATTCTGTTTTCAAAGGGGGTTTAAGTAGATATACCGGGAGTAAAGTTAAGCTGGAGTTGGACGAAAAAGCTAAGCCGGTATTTTGCAAGCCTAGATCAGTGCCGTTGGCCTGGAAAATAAAGGTAGGAGATCAGATTAACGAATTGGTGGCGAAAGGTGTGTTAGTACCGGTCGATAATTCCGATTGGGGTACACTTTTGGTACTGGTCCTAAAGGCAAATGGAGACTTACGAATTTGCGGTGACTACAAGTCAACAATATATAAGAATTTAATGGATGTTAAGTATCAATTGCCAAGAATAAACGAGATATTTGCGTCTGTAAAAGGGCCTTATTTTTCGAAATTGGATTTGTCAAATGTGTACAACAATTGGAATTAGACGAGTCGTCGCAGCTTTTGTGTGCGTGGAGTACGCATATCGGCATTTTTAAAGTATCTCGATTACCTTTTGGGTTGAAGCCGGCAGCTGCAATATTCCAGAGGACAGTTGAGACTATTTTGCGAGGGATTCCCAACGTTGTAAATTATTTGGACGACAAAGTCATATCTGGGGCGATGTTCTAGGAGCACAATAGTATATTGAACGAAAGTGAAAGGGTTTTCTCTGAAAAAAAATTTCATACTTAGGTTTTGATATAACTCCAGAAGGCTTATCTAAGAATAGGGAAAGAATTCTATCGGTAGTTGAGGCACCTGTCCCTAAGAATGTATCTGAAGTAAGAGCTTTTGTGGGATTGGAAAACTATTACTCTAATTTCATTCCCAACTTTGCTAATAAAATAGATACAGTATATGCGTTGTTGAGTAAGAATTCAAAATTCAGGTGGACAAAAGCAAGTCAGGAAGCCTATAAACCCTTAAAGAAGGAAATTACATCCGATAGGTTTCTGGCGCCCTTTGATCCTAGCCATCTAATAATATTGGAAACGGATGCTTCAAATGTGGCAGTGGCTGGAACTCTTTCACATGTGTATCCTAACGGGAGTGCCAAACCCATTGCTTTTGTCTCTCGAGCGCTCACCGCAGCGTAGAGAAATTATAGTTTTTAGCATCTCTAAGCTTAGGCACTACTTACTGGGCTGCAAGTTTGTATTACAAACTGACCATAAGCCACTTCTGTCAATTTGTGGGGAAAATAAAAGTTTGCCTGTCATGGCAGCAGCCAGAACACAGCCCTCACTTTGTCAGGTTCAATTATACAATCCGACATGTTAAAGGTTCCCACAATTTCACCGACAATTTGTCGCGCTTGCCCCAACAAGCGGTAAGACAGGAGAGCATAGGGAAAAATTATTTGTATTTTATTTCAGAAAATAAAGCAAAGAAGTTAGATTTCAAAGCGATTGCTAAAGAAACATCTCGGGACCCTATTCTGGCGAAGCTAAAAGAAGCTGTTCACAGGGATACCGTGTATACTCTGGAAGGGGACGCTTTTAAAGGTTTTAAAGATAGAAAGTCGGAATTGTCTGTGGAATACGGATGTATTTTGTGGGGTTACCGGACAGTGATACCCCAACGACTTCAACCTAGTGCCCTTAGGAAGATTCACAGATCTCACTTGGGTACAGTAAAATTTAAAGCTTTAGCTCGATTATACGTATGGTGACTTAAGATGGATAATGATATTGAAGCATTGGTTGCGATATGTGTTCCTTGTAAAATTATTTAAGAAAGACCAAACAAAAGCAGGTTGATCCCTTGGGAGCCAGCAGAAACGACTTGGTCGCGTATTTATATCGATTTTGCCGAGCCCAAGAAAAGTTTATATTTCTTAATCATTATAAATGCACATACAAAGTGGGTGCAAGTCTTTAAAACGAACCAATTTACCACAATTTTCACAATTTCTAAATTGAGGAAGGTGTTCAGTAGGTTTGGATTGGTTGATACTTTGGTTAGTGACAACGGGCGACAATTTACAGATAGCGAGTTCAAACAGCTATTTTACTGAAATTTACATTTAAATCATCATATTGAGCTTATCATTCGGTATTACAAATTTATTGTCAAAAACCGCAATATTGTTGTTAAAAATTCTATATCCAATTTGAATTGTACAATTATAAAATGTTATAAAACAATTTCCTTTAAGATTCACAATTCTCTCATCCCAAGTAGTGTTTAGTTTTACATTTTTTATATTTCTTATTAAAAAAACATTGTTGTCGATTTCAGTAAATTCTTCATGGGTTTTCTTTCGTAATTTACAATTATTCAATATAATACAATTTTGACCAAACCTTAGTTCTTTTAACAGTTTATTTTCTTGGAAACCATAAACATTATCATTACTTTTTATAATGTATTTATTATATGTTTTCATTTATTTATTCTCCTGATGCATTAGGCATTGGTATTAGTAATTTTTTAGTTAAACTTCTGTATTTCAGATGGAATTTTTATTGCAAATATGATTGCGTCATTGGTAAATTTAGCTACTCCTAGTCTAATGCTTAAGAGTTTATTAAAGTCAATATCGCATGCTTCTATTTCGTCCTTTGTTAGTATGTTGGGGTTAAGAATACAGAATCTAGCATATGCAATGTTTTCTTGTATATGCTGTACTTTTTCTTTAATAATATTTAAAGTGAAAATTTGTTCGATCACTAACGCTTTCATAAGTATTTGTTTGTCTTCTCTCTTTATTGCGTTAATTTTTTTTTGTTATCTGAATACGGTCAGTATCTGTTGCATTTTTAATCAGATTTATACTTTCGTTAAAGTTGTTGTTGATTTTTATTTCTTTTTTAATGGCCTCAATTTGATTATGGTTATTTTTGTCTATTATGGACAAATGGTTTTCTATTTCTTTTCTATCGTCGTCGTCGATTGTTCCATATAACCAACGACTTAGAGTTCCTCCTATGTTAATAAAACGTCTTTTGAAGCTATGTGCCATTATTGTTCTAATTTGTTCTTTGATTGAATTTATTTCATTTTTTATTAATAACTCCTTGTCTTCTAAATTTATAGAATCCATTGATACTTCAAGATTTTTCACTAATTTTTAAATTTCATTCGGATAAAAAATATGTAAAATTATGTCATATATTGTTATTAAATCTACTTCTTCAACTTGAATTTCTTCGTATCCAAATTTGCCATCCAATCTTTCAATTACCATTGTCTGCATAGTCCCTTGTACTATTATGCACAGAATTATCGTCATCATTACCTGAAATATCATAATTTTCATATTTGTATTTTCGTTTAACTTGGTCCTTATAATATTAATAATAATAATCTCCTTCTATAAATTTCTCCTTCTAAAATGTTGTATCCTATTTTCTTATATTTTGGTAATAATTTGAATCCTCTTGAAATTGCATTCCTTGATTTTACGAAAGCGTGATTTTCGTCTGTCAAATCGATATCTTTCCTATTTAAATTTTCTTTTTGAACGTATTTTAACTTTTTGGTGTCAATTTTGTTCGCTATGGTTTCGTATTCTTCTGGTTTAATGTTGCCATTTACAAAATCTAAGGGTCTTTTATCTGTTGTGGAATGTATAGTTTGGTTGTAAATCGATAATTCTGTTAATACTAGGTCATTTAAGTTTTTAGTTTTTGTTTTATCTCTTGCCTTAAATATTCAAATATGTTCATTTAATGTAATATGATATCTTTCGATATCTGAATTACCTGTATGCCTTTGGGCTATAGTAGTATGAATTTCGATATTTTTTTGCCTAAAATAATCTTTTATTTGAGATACTGTATATCCTGGCTCCCCGTTAATTATAATTTTCTTTGGTGTCCCTATCGTTGCTATTCTCAACTCTATTGCTGCTAACAAGTGTACCCATTATCTACTTTTTATCCTATGCATGGTTATGTGCTTTGCAAATTTGTCAATAACAGACAAATACATTGTTTGCCTATCTGCAATCCAAAATTCAACATGTAAGATCTCATTTGGCTTTTTCGGTGTTTCCCTTAATTTAAATGGTGGTTTGTATGGAATTCTTTCATATTTTGAAGTACTACAAAAAGTTCAGTTCTTTATGATTTTTCTTATTATTTCCTTAAGGTTAGGTACATAGTAATTATATTTGAGTTCCGAGTATGTTTCATTTATTCCCCTGTGGTTTAATGAATTCCTTCCTTCTCATCTTCTTCGATATCGGTTAAGAATGTAGGACTTTTGTTTACCTTTAATAAATTGCTTCTTCTAAAGTGTTTTAAATATAAATCTGTAAACTGTGCAAATAAATGGTCATCATTTGAAAATATTGCTACACTACCTTCAGTTGGCAAGTATTTTTCCATAATCTCAACAATCAGTTTATCTTTGAATACATTTAAATTAATAATTAACCTCTTTTTATTAAAAAGTTTGTACAACTTGTGACTATTCGTATCGTTAGTTGTTTTGTTTAAAATAATTTGGATTTTAAATATATTAACCCGAATAAGAACTATTGTAATATGATTCGTGTTGTCTTCATCGGAACTATGTATCGTTGACGCTATTGAGACTATTCGTATCGTTAGTTGTATTGTTTAAAATAATTTGGATTTTAAATACATTAACCGGAATAAGAACTATTGTAATATGATTCGTGTTGTTTTCAATGGAAGTATGTATCGTTGACGCTGCTGAGATATTTTCTATTTCATTATTATGGACTTCTATTCTTAATAGTCCGTGTGCTACCTGATTATCTTTACCTTTCACGTACTCTATACTGTAGTCAAATTATTCCAATTTGATTTTCCATCCTTGTAGTTTGCTGTTTGATTCTTTTAATGGTCCTAACCACACTAAAGGTCTATGGCCAGTTCGAATAGTAAATTTCTGACCATACAGGTACGGTCTAAAATATTTTTCTGCTCATACAATGGCCAATAATTCCTTTTCAATAGTCGAAAAATTTATTTCATAATAATTTAGGGTCCGACACGCTTAGCAAATGGGGTGGCCATCTTGAGATAAAACCGCCCCTAGCGCATAATACGACGCATCCGTCGTTAAAATAAATGTATTACTAAAATCTGGGAATCTTAGTATTGGCTCTGAGGTTATAAGTGATTTTAAATCTTTGAAACTCTCTATATAATCTGGGTCATTTAAATCTATCTTTCAAATAGTTTGTCATAGGTTTGGCTATTTTTGAATAATCCTTGATAGACTTCCTATAAAACCCTGTAATACCTAAGAATGATTTGATTTGCTTGGTTTTTGGAAGTTTGTATTTTAATATGGTCTCTATCTTGTTTGGGTTTAGTTTTATCCCTTTTGTGTCGACAATGTGCCCAAAAAATTCGGTATCTAACTGGACTTTAAGATTACATTTTTTCAGTTTTTGTAATATTTTTCGTAGAGAGACGAGGTGTTCATCCAAGCTAGTCGAGAATATTATAATATCATCTAAATATACCAGGCCAGCTTTTGAAAAGTAGCCGGGCCATTTTTTAATCCAAACGGCATGCGTGTGAATTCGTAATGACCGACTTCCGTTGAGAAAGCAGTTTTTTGTATATCATCGTTTTCTATTTCTACTTGGTGCAACCCTTTCGCCAGGTCCGAGGTTGTGAAATACATCGATCTCCCTAGTTTATCAAAAATATCTTCCTTATTGGGTATTGTCATTAATTGAGACTTAATTTAACTTTCTATAGTTCACTACCATTCTCCATTTATGTTTACCGGAAGTATCACGCTTCTTCGGTACTATCCATATTGGTGACGAATATGACGAATTACTAGATCGAATAATGCCCTGGTGAAGCATCTCGTTAGTTTGCTTTTTGACTTCATCTTTATGTATTTCTGGATACCTGTAACTTTTAACGTATATTGGAGTTTCAGTGGTTGTTTTAATCGAGTGCTTAAAAGCATGCGTGAATGTTAAGGCTGTTCCTTCCTGAAAAAATACATTTGAAAATTCTTTGACTACTTGCAATGGTCAACATTTTTCTTCATTATTTAAATGATCAGTTCTTATATGGTTTTGAATACCAATTTCATCGTGAAAATTTATTTCTTCCTTAAACAAATTTATTAATTATTCATATTCTTCTTTTGAACTATCAAGATATAATTTAATCTTAGCCTTGTCGGTTTCTAACATGTTTATCTTGTAACTGATTATAATATTTAATGGCTTTAGAATATTGTTCCCCATTAAACCACCATATTCAGAATGCAATTGGTATTCCAAGAACTCAGCATTGTTATGGTTAAATTCTTTACAAAGTGATATTTACTTTTTCTTAAATATTAACTTTACTATCGATAGTTTTTAATTGAATTGGTTTTTCTAATGGCATTTGGGATTGCAAACTCCTGGGTTCACTATACTCGATGTTGCACCAGTATCTATTAAAATCCTTAATTTTCGTATGGGTGTACTGATTATTATATAGGGTAAGATTGAGGTTTCGAGGCTTTTAATTGAAAATTTTCTTCAATATTAAAAATTCTCCTATTAACTGTTGAAGGGTCAACGTCCATTGGCTCTGTTGTATTGTTCTTATTATTTTGTGTTCTACCTACTGTTACGATTATTATAAAGTCTTGGATTGTAGTTGTGGTTATTCCTAAATTACACTAGTTTACAAAATAAAATTTTTTTCATGTACATTTGATGAGAGGTGACTTTTCTTATGTATTTTCATCTGCTGAATTCGAAAATCAAGGTTAAATTTTTTTTCATGGAATAGTTTTTGAGATATTGTAATTTTTATATTTTTTCGACCTTTTTTCACGTGACAAATCATATCTTGAGCTAGAAATGTCCGATTGGGTCGTTCTTGGTACCCAATGCAAGGTATTGAGATGACGAACAAACATGTATAATCTTTGATTGGTAAAGCGCTTCAAAATATATCGATGAAAATAGGGCACATTTTCAAAAAAATAATATTTTACAGTGATTCTGTGCCGGCGGAAAAGTACAAATCGTTGAAAAAACGTCTGGTTTCTCTGTACGTAAATATGATACTTTAACGTAAGAACTAAGACCAACTAGAAGAAAATCGACCGAAAAATGATAAAGGTATAAGCAATTGTGTGAAGAAACATGAATCGGCAGCTTACTCTCAAATGAAGACACTAGGAGATGCACCTCCAACGACATGGGCAGATTCGAAGCAATATTCCAAAAAGAACCTAGTATCGCTCCGAACACATCAAGCTCTCTCTGGCCATAGCGTTACTCTAAGGGGGGAGGAGTTACATCCGCACTAACAACAACAATATCAATACCAAAAGCAGCAGCTACATCAAATTCTCTGTAAAATCATCCAATTCATATTCCCATTAAAAACATTAGATTCAAATTCACTTTAAAATAATCTAGCATAAAATTCTTTGTAAAATCTCCAATTTAAATTCGCAATAATCATGCAACTAAAATTCAATGTAAATTCATGAAACTAATTTCTTTAGAATAAGCATATTTTATGATATAAATACGTGTAATTTAAAATAAATTGTTAATATAAAACTGATTGTGAAGTGGAAAGGTTCTTTCATTTCAACATCGTAACTCACGCATTGAAATTTGATATTTTGAAATAAAGAAATAAACAAAATTCGTTTAGCAAGCGCTACTTGCGAAAGGAAGTTTGTTTGTATTATTTTTTGTTGCTGACGTGATTTATATATTGCATAATTTTAGGATACCCTTTATTCATTGCAGTTCACCACGCGAGAGGTGGTATATAGGCCAAGACACAGTGTAAAAGTATATTCTATAACCGTTTTAAAACTTCTTTCGAAGTGTAGAGAATATTGCGGAATGGTCTCGAAACTTCTCTCGAAGCTTAGAGAATATTATAGAATGTTCTCGAAATTTCTTTGGAGGTGTAGGAAATATTCTAGAATGTTCCAGACACTTCTTTCGAAGTGTAGCGACTATTCTATAATGCTCTACTTCAACATACGAGAAGTATGCCACACAATTAAAGTCGTCATTGTTAAAGAGCAATCGTAGCAGTATTAAGAAGTAATAAAGTGATTAAATGCATAATTAAATAAAGTGCAAAATTGTATTAAAGTAAAATTTAAGCCTAAGATTAAATGTGTAAATTGCAATAATTAACTAAATAAAATAATAAATATAATTAATTAAAATATTTTAATTTAACCAACTACACAATCCGAATTCGAGTATTGAGAGTTACTATAAATTGTCAGGAGGGTAATTTCGTAACAATTGAAGTCAGAAGTTGGATTGTGTATCAGTAAGAAACAACGTTAAATTTGAAAATAAGATTGGAAGAGCTCAAGATCTCGACAGGAAAAACAAGGAACTAGTACTTTGACATGAACGCACTCATCGGGGCAATACAGCTGCAGTTACAACAAAATGCTGAATCAGTCGAGAAGAATGTTGCATCCGTCGAATAGGATGGGAAAGAACACGACAATGTGAAACACGACTTACTCAACTAGCGGAACTGATCTCACAGCAAATGAAAGAAATGTCCGAGATGGTAGACAGGAAGGTTTGTGAAATTGAGACACGGCAGGAATCGTTCTACAGTTTGAGACTACCGCTAGCACAAATGGTTAGAACAATCGCGAGAAAGTGACGGCATTAACCGTGTCATTGAATGGTGCCGCTGCTGATGTACTTCAAACTATCTCAGAAAGTGAGCGAGAGTGCCAGGAAAGCTTAATGAATGCCGTTCAGCGGAAGTATGGTAGTGAACATCGTAAGTAGAGTACCAAGTAGAGCTACGAATACGTGTACAGAAGCGTGGTGAGTCTCTACAACAGTTTGCGGCGGAAGTGGTATGGTTACCCCATCTTGCCTATCTAGGAGAGATTACTGAGACGTGTATGATGGACAACTTCGTACATGGCATTCGTGATGCGGAGATAAAATGTTCAGCGATAACAAATCCGAAAGCTACATATGGGGAGACATCAGAGACAGCAGCATTGGTGTGCCAGCCAGTATGCCCCCGTCAGGTACAAGTCGAATGTGGACAAAGTTTCACGGGAAAATGCTTTACCTGCAAACAGTTTGGATACATGGGTCGCAAACGTTCTACATCACGCTCGCCGGTAAGACCACTACAGCATGTTAGATTCTGAAATAGTGAATCGAAAAATGTTGTTAAGTTGTCGAAAAACTAAATGAGTCAGTCTCGAGGGGCAGGATCTGACTCCCACAACATGTATCCATAGAATATTCTCAGACCACATGGAAATTCAGAAGAAAAATTGTAGTAGCATTAGATACGGGTGCATCACTTTTCATAATTAGAAGGGATCTAGTTCGGGGAATCGAGCCGCTTCTGTGAATAAGATTGCGTACGGCAATTGGAGATGATACGCCGGTACTTGGAAAAGTTACACGAAAAATCACTATCGGCAACACAACAGTGACGTACGAGTTTGTAGTTGCGGATATTACAGACAAATTAATCTAAGGTGTGGATTTTATAGCACGGAATGCATTGACGCTAGATTTGAAAAGCCGAATGTTGAAATATGCGAACACCGAATTACCGTTATCTGTGGGATATGATAATTATGGAGGTGATAAACAAGCCATTGTATCACGGCGGACAAAAAGAAATGGACGGAGATGTTGAGAAGAACAAGTTGTGTGTGGTTGAGGGCGAAAAAAAATGTATCTGGGCGACATCATAATTGGAATAAGAGCAGAGCAGAAGACTGCCACTAAGAGTGGTCTTGCAAATACCGCTAGAACCATAAAGAAAGGGCTAGTAAATGGAAATTGTCACGCAATTTCGGCGATTGTAAACTGTGAGAGCCAACCGCGAACTACGAAAAGGAAGATACCAGCTAATAAAAAAGTACTCGAAGATCTGAAGAAAGAATGGAATAAAAACTTATCCACAGAGCAGAGGAACACTGCCAGCCCACTTTTGGCAAGACTATTTGCTGAAAAGGGTAAAAACGAAGGCAGAACAAAAATGGTGAAACACACAATCAACATTGGTGATGCCAAATCCATTAGTCAAGTGTCAAGAAGGGTACCTCTGGGAGAGAGAGACGAGGTGAATGAGTTGCTGAAGGAAATGCATCAGAAGAACATCATTGAGCCATCAGCAAGCTCCTGGAGTTCTCCTGTGGTATTAGTCAAGAAAAAGGATGGCTTCGCACGTTTCTGTGTAGATTATCGGAAACGTAATGAGGTAACGAAGATTACCTCGGATCGATGAAACCATGGATACAAATAAAGCATTCAGTGCTTCTGATGGACTGTGGCAATTTTTGGTGATGCAATTCGGAATATGTAATGCTCCAGCTACATTTGAACGCCTAATTGAACCTGTGCTAAAGGGTCTCCAATGACCAATTTTTTATCTCGTCGAAGTATTCCAGTAACATATTTTTAACTTTAAGTAAAAGTCCTTCATGCCACAGACTATCTAGGTAAATTGACAGACAATAATTTTTCCCGTCTAAGTCATTTAATATTTTGTTGGTTACTCGATGATGTTGCTGTATACAGTAAGGAAATTAGAGTCTGTAGTGTCAGTTAGGCTGCACTAAAGGCACTAGAAAACGCGTCAAGCACTTCAAATATTGTACAAGAATGTAAGTGAAGACTTAACTGCATCGCAAGGTGAAATTTGCTTGAACTTTTTTGGGTTCCGGGACACTGTGGTGTTTAGGGGAACTAATTAGCTGATGAATTGGGAACCTGTGGATCTGCGGGCACACCAATAGGAACATAGCCATTTATTGGTATATTTTAGCAGGGGCTATGGATTAGAGCACGAGACATATGAATAGTATTCACAAGGACCGATGATGCAGTTCAGTTGCCTGCAAAACAACCAGGTGCTTCCTCGAAAGCCCAAACAGTAGAGTTGCAAATTTCCTTCTGACATTTCGAAGGAATGACCTTCGATCATTGGTTGGGGTAATCACATGGCATCATCGAGAATCCGAACTGCTTCTCCTGCCTGGAGGAAGAACAGGACGGCACAGAGCATTTTCTCTGCGCTTGTCCTCCCTTTGCCAGAATGAGCAGGCGTATGTTAGGGTCAGATGTTTGGAAAAGTCAAAGAAGTTTGAAAAGGTGTAACCTCCTTTCCAAAATCCTTCATATCCCCCAGTTCTCCTAAATATTTTTCCAGACTTAGTAAAATGGGCATCAATCCCTGAAGTCTTGGAGGCCCCCTTCTTCGGCGGCTCTCCGGACTACCCCATTTCTATATATCTATGCTGTATAGTTGCGTGTTTTTGTCGAAAACCAAATTGGTGCTCCGGGATAAGGTTTTTATGTTTTATACATTTGTTAATACGGTCCAGTAGAGATTTTTCGAATATACTAGATATAATTGGTAACCGTGTCTGGTGTACCTTGATGACATCATCGTTATGAAAAAGGCCTTCGATGAGCACTTGAAGGACACAGATCCAGATAAGGTATTGACCAGGACCAAATAGTCTGCTTGAGCTGCGAAGATTCTTGGTTCTTTGCACATATTACAGACGCTTTGGTCCAAGTTACGCAGACATTGCTGGCAGTCTGCATAAATTAACATGGAATAATTGTATTTTTGAATGAGAAATGAACAGGAGAAGGCATTCAACAAACTGAAAGAGCTTCTGTGTACAGCTCCGATCCTTGGGTATCCAATTCCTGGCGAAAAATTTATTTTGACATAGATGCAAGTGGTTTCCGGATTGGAGGAGTCCTGTCACAAGTTATTGACAGACATGAGAGAGTAATAGTATACTTCAGCAAGATCTTATCAAAGCCTGAGCGAAATTACTGTGTAACAGGGAGAGTACTTTTGGCGGTTATGCAGAGCGTGAAGCACTTTAACAAGTACTTGTATGGACATAAGTTCTTGTTGAGAACGGGTTACGCTGCTCTGCCCACACTATTACAGTTCAAAAATTCCAAAGGTCAGCTGATGAGATGGGTTGAGAGACTACAAAGCTATGATTTCACAATAGTATATCGCAGAGGCGAAAACAGCGGGAATGCTTATGCATTATCACGACGTCCTTGCAATGTGGAATGTAAGCACTGTTCTAAAGCTGAAGGGAAAGAAGGTGTTGTCGATGTCCGCTTAATGGCGGTTTTACCAGACGAAGAATGGATAGCGGAGAAAAGAAAAGAAGAACATTCGTTGACGCAAAATTGGCAAATATGTTGTCAAGTAAGAGAGAAGTCCCGTAACTAAAGTATATTGTGCTCAATGGAATAGCTTTCTAAAAACAAAATGAGAAAATCCGCTGGGTGAAAATAGATTTACTCTTTTTCCGACAAATTGCGGTTCTGACACTACCTCAGCTAAGCAATCTAAGCCAGAATAGAGCTCAAACTAGATAGTCGCTGAGTTAGCGCGCCTAGTAGGCAGTACATCATCTCATTACATAAAGGTACCATAAAAGATACGAGGATCCAAGCAGCCAATGAAAACAGTTTCAGAAAAATTATTGCTCATTTTGAAGGTACAAATTTCTATACCTACCAACTGAAAAGTTGTAGAGGCTTATACGTTTTAATCAAGGGTATAGACAGCAGTGTTGACTCCAACGAAGTTAAAGAGACATTGAAAAGTTCAGGCTTTCCCACCATATCTTTTTTTAATATAAAAAACAGAAATAATATCCCACAATCGTTCTTCAAGATTCAACTTGAGCCAGAAACGAAAAAGTTACAAAAAAATTAACTGCTTCCAATATCCAATCTTAGGTATCTTCTACATCGAAGAATTGTACTTGAGGTACCCCATAAGAGGCAAGGTTAGGTGCTGTGCCTCAATTTTTAGGAATACGGTCACACCAAGTCGTATTGCATTTTAACACCAGTTTGTTGTTTGTGGAGATCTACACCCAACATCTCAACAAGGCTCTCGTGACAAAAGTGACACTATAGCAAATAAATGTAGCAATTGATCTGGTAATCACATGGTCAACTATCGGTAAATCATCCCAAATGTAAAATCCAGAACAATGTGTAGAAGAAAAACCTGTTCAAAGCGCTCCAGCTAATATCGTTCCAAACAGCACATTGATTGGAAAGCCATCATATTCCGAAATTGCTAGAGGTATGCCAAACGAGGTATACCAAGAGAGGTCTTTCTCTCCGCCGTTAGAAGGGCTCATTTCCAATTTAATGTGCAGCATGATTCAATTAATGAACACCATGCAAAATATGTTTCAAGAATTTGTCAAGTCGAAAAAGCAGTTGATGCAATTACTTTAATCCAAAAAATTAACTTTTTAAAAATTCGTCATTGGAATGCCAACGGCGTTTGCAAACGCAAAAACGAAGTCCTAAATTTCTTGCAAACAAATCAAATTGACATACTACTGCTATCTGCAACCCATTTAATCTCAAACAAATATTTTGAACTACAACACAAATCGACTAGACGGTAAAGCACGTGGTGGAATAGGAATTCTAGTTAAAAATCATATTAAACACCATGCAATAGACTAATACTCAAAAGCGTACATAAAAGCAACATCGGTCTCGCTGCAGTGCTGGGGAGATGAAATTATAATAAGCGCAGTGTATTTCCCTCCAAGACACAACAAGACTTAAAGTTAATTTCCTGATTTCTGCAACATTCTATGCTCAAAGTTTTGCAGCAGGAGACTTTAATGCCAAGAATACGATTTGGGGCTCTCGACTTATAAGCCCAAATGGAAGGCAGCTGTATTCTTCTAATCAATATGACAAATAAACTGGATATTATATTGTAGTGTATGTATGATCATAGCGCGTAACCTGAGCGCGAGTATGCAAGCCGTAGCGAGTTACCCTTGAGCGACCACCAAAGCAGTTCATTGCCTGGTGCGGCGCGCTTGCACTCTTTCAAGTGCTAGGGCGCGGAATTGCACACGAGTAATGCACTCGAAATAACTGTCGATACAGAATCGACAGTTGGTGCCGCTGCGAACATATGATGAGCATTAGTGAGAATTAGTAAGAACCAATCAATACATTTCATTAACTTGCATATTATGTATTTAAATAAGTTATGCAAGAGTGAATGAATGAATTGATATTGATTGGAGAATAAGAAATAGACCATAAGAAGTTTCTTGGAAACTAAAAATGGAATTAAAAATGAGACTTGTGCTGACCACCAAAACCAACACAAGTGTCTCATTTGTCTTTGCCTTCTGGCGAAGTGAAACTAATATCTGAGCCTTGAGGCTCAATTTCCAAGAGCGGCATTTGGCCTTATTTCTAGGCGTTATATCCACGCCATCACAAGGATACCTTTAACATCAGGGCGATCCAAGATTTTATTGTTTTCATCTTTAAACAAATAAAACATTCATAACAATAACTGGCAAACCCACCTACTGGCCATCTGATTCTAGCAAAATTCCGTATCTAATTGATTTTGGCGTCACTAGAAACATTGACAGACACTTCATCTCAGCGGAAGAATGCTTCGACTTATCGTCTGATCATCTCCTTGTTATAATTAACTTGCAGCCAATGAAAATAACCAACCGCAGAATTAGTTGGGTAAAATATCATCAATACTGGCTGAAGCTGATCAACGTCTATGGGAAGGGAAACTACTCGTTGTGGAAAACATGTAAATTCTTCAAAAGCCCGCAAGAACACAATCCACCCCTTAGAATTGAAAATGGGGAATGATCTACGAAGGCGGATTGATATTGAAGCTACCTAGCGCTAGATGGCAGCACAAACACAAAAACTTTTTTTTTAGAAATTGCGATCTGTCAAACGTCAGCTGTTAAAATTTCACCCAAATTCATCGATTAGTTTATTTGTTGTAGTCGTTTGAAGTAAGCAACTTTTGTGTTTCTTGAAAAATGGAAAAAAGCTAATTTCGTGCAGTGATTAAACACTATTATTTGAAAGGGAAAACGGCGAAAGAGACAAAAGAAAAGCTCGATAAACATTACGGTGAGTCTGCTCCGTCAGATTACATGGTAAAATATTGGATTGCTGAATTTAAACGCAACGAACAAGCCCTGCAACAATACCATCAACAGGAAGGCCAAAAGAGGTTGTTACTGAAGAAAATATCAAGAAAATCCTCGATATCGTTATGAATGATCGCCGAGTCAAGTTGCGTGAGATTGTTGAAATGGTAAACATATCTTATGATATGTTTAGCATTAGATACGACGCTAAAATTACGTGAAATACACTTCGAAGTGGTTAATCATCCACCTTATAGTCCAGATTTAGCTCCTAGTAACTTTTCCTGTTTCCAAACTTGAAAAAATGGCTCGCAGGAAAAAGATTCATCTCAAACGAAGAAGTGATTACCGAAACTAACGCGTATTTTGAGGGGTTCCCGAAATCGTATTATTCAGATGATATAAAAAAGGTTGGAGTATCGTCTTACTAAGGGTGTCGAAGTAAAAGGAGACTATGTTGAGAAATAAATGGTTTTTGAGAAAAAAAATGTTTTTTTCCTACTTACTTACTTTCTTACTTTACTTCAATATCAATCCGCCCTCGTATATATTTGTTTAATTTGGTGAAAATTGTTTAAATATTTGCATTGTATGCATTTCCTCATATACCTTAACACTCGTTGTGGAAAACATGTAAATTTTTCAAAAGCCCGCAAGAACACAATCCACCCCTTAGAATTGAAAATGGGGAATGATCTACGAAGGCGGATTGATATTGAAGCTACCTAGCGCTAGATGGCAGCACAAACACAAAAACTTTTTTTTTAGAAATTGCGATCTGTCAAACGTCAGCTGTTAAAATTTCACCCAAATTCATCGATTAGTTTATTTGTTGTAGTCGTTTGAAGTAAGCAACTTTTGTGTTTCTTGAAAAATGGAAAAAAGCTAATTTCGTGCAGTGATTAAACACTATTATTTGAAAGGGAAAACGGCGAAAGAGACAAAAGAAAAGCTCGATAAACATTACGGTGAGTCTGCTCCGTCAGATTACATGGTAAAATATTGGATTGCTGAATTTAAACGCAACGAACAAGCCCTGCAACAATACCATCAACAGGAAGGCCAAAAGAGGTGGTTACTGAAGAAAATATCAAGAAAATCCTCGATATCGTTATGAATGATCGCCGAGTCAAGTTGCGTGAGATTGTTGAAATGGTAAACATATCTTATGATATGTTTAGCATTAGATACGACGCTAAAATTACGTGAAATACACTTCGAAGTGGTTAATCATCCACCTTATAGTCCAGATTTAGCTCCTAGTAACTTTTCCTGTTTCCAAACTTGAAAAAATGGCTCGCAGGAAAAAGATTCATCTCAAACGAAGAAGTGATTACCGAAACTAACGCGTATTTTGAGGGGTTCCCGAAATCGTATTATTCAGATGATATAAAAAAGGTTGGAGTATCGTCTTACTAAGGGTGTCGAAGTAAAAGGAGACTATGTTGAGAAATAAATGGTTTTTGAAAAAAAAAATGTTTTTTTCCTACTTACTTACTTTCTTACTTTACTTCAATATCAATCCGCCCTCGTATATATTTGTTTAACTTGGTGAAAATTGTTTAAATATTTGCATTGTATGCATTTCCTCATATACCTTAACATCAATTTTTTCACCATCAGATTCCATAGTAGTTGCAGTGGAGATCTTGACGATTTCTATTTCACCATTGCTGAAACTTCGTTCTGCATTATATTCTCTGTATTTAAAACAATTTATATTGAGCGTACGTTTAACATAATTTATCTTATAAGTGCACCCTATTGTTAATTGTACCTCATCATAATCCAATTGAAAGCATCTGTGAAACGGATGTAGACTTTCAATTCTTTCAGACATGAATGCTTCCTTTTTTATTAAATCTTGTCTAAATGATTCTAGCATGCCTCATTTGGATGTTCTGTTGTTGTTGTAGTTGTTCTTTTTTTGCAGTGATTGTGCCTGTATCATCATCTGCTTCGTAGTCTGGATCATCGAGTACTCAATACTTAATTTTACCAATTGCAACGACTGACTGTATCTACTGTGTACTATATCTTTATTCAGAAGTCTTAGATAAATACAACATATCACTTATTATCTCCTAAATTAGATTAATCACTTGTTATCGATTTTTTGTGAGGTTGGGTGTGTGAGTACCAAATGACATGACTGGTATTGACCTCTGGACCTCTTGAACCCTACGGTTGGTCTGTCTTGCTATGGACTGATGTTTACGGTTTCTGGACTTGTCTTCTGGTATAGTAGCACCGAGGTCAACTTCCCATGAGTACTCTAGAATCGGACGCTATCACATGGGCCATTGTCTAGGCTTTCGGAGGCGCAGAATTGGCTCGCCTGCCAAGGACGTGCAGGTCAGCTTACCGCATTTAGGCCAGCTAGGAATGCCGACCCGTCCAAACTCACGGAGAGGGACGAGGCGGCCTTGAAATGGGCAAACAAACATGTCAACTGTCGACTAACCCCAGCCACCATAAAAGAACTTGTTCAGAAGCGGTAAAGGTCGCCAGAATAACTGCGCAATCTAACCCTTCGGACACCAAACGGCCCTGCCTGACGCAATCCCCCCGTTCGGACAGACGACAGAAGACTGCTCCTCCCAGGTCACAGCCCACAAGGCCCTTTAATGAAATTGTGAAGAAGGTCCAGATTTGGCCATCATTGAGCCTGGTAACAGTGATGCCACCATCTCTCCAGCAAACTGGAAGTTGGTGGAGCGGCTGCTTCTGAAGATTTGGAGAAATCTGGTCAATAAAATCCCACTGCTTCCGAGATCTTAAGCTTCGATTCCTTCGGAGCCTGCTATGTCAGATCAGATCTTGGCGGTCCTTAAGTAAGTGAGTCTTATATCTCCCCGTTTTCGACTGGAAAGTCGCCAATGAGAGTGAACCCAAAGGCGGTGGTCATTAGGTCACCATTATTCTCAATTGGCATGTAAGGCATCAACCTCAGGCGGGATGCCAATGCTAGACCGCTCCCCATGAGCACTAACGAGGTCAACGCTACCGCTGACTATGGAGATATATCGCCCCGGCTGACAGAAGAGGTGGCATCTCTTCCGATGGCAGAGATATTGACTTCTCCAATTCAGAGTTGGTTAGGGATTTCTTCAGTCAAAAGGACCTTATGATTTTTGGTGGCGGAGTCCCGCCTATGTCCGATGAGGGTAGTGCGAACATCATCGTGATTGCTAATCTGCAGAATGCTGAAGGTCATACAAATTATATTTACTTTATTTTTTCCATAACGTGTATATTTAACATAGGGGCCAAGTGCTTAAACAACCAACCCTAAAATATACACGAAAATAGTCCTAAGACTTTGGAACCTCCCACTTTCATTGCTAAAACCACACACACAACCGCCATCATATTTAGTGCAGCAGGCATCATACAAGTGAGTCTAAGACACTTCCCACCATAGAAATGCTACCAACAGCAAGTGTTATACTCTGCGTTGGGAGGACAGAAGACACAGCCACAATTAAGTCAGACAGTGGAACTCTGTGATAAGCGACGAAAAACATGCAACGAAGTCAACAACGCAAGATAACACAGGAGAATACTACACAAACAATTGTGCAACGGGCTGACCACAGTTAAAATAATATGAATGTACAACCACAGTGCCCAACACACTGATATGAATTCACAGCAACAGTGCCTAACGCACTGATATGAATTTACAACAACAGTGCCTAACGCAATGATATGAATGCACAAGTGATCACGACAAAAGTTGCCGACTGCATCATTTCGGAAAACAATCCACTAACAGCACCCAAAAACGAAGGCCAAGCACAAAGTGGAACATGACAGACCGACCGCTAAGCACACCAACAGGACAAAGCATAAAGAGGAGAAGCAGAAATAAATATCCAAAATATTTAATATTTGTAAATATTTTATGCCATCGATATAAAATATCAACAAAGTGCTGAAGGTGGCCGAAGGACAAATAGCAACAACAACAAATAAGACACGGAACAACAACAAGGTAAATCATCACAACAACAACACAACATTGAAGGTGGCCCAAGAGCAAAAAACTTACAAGAACAACAGCGAGAAAACAACAACAATGTGCTGAAGGTGACCCAAGGTAAAATTCAAACAAGAAGAACAATGCGGGAAACAGTAGCAACATGCAACAGCACGAGATGGCAGACAGGTGCCACAACAAACTACAGTTCCCGCACAACAACAACTATTAGATGATCTACACTCAACCTGGAGCATAAAAGCAGACGCGACGGCTCTTTCTTTCATTCGGCATCAGGCAGACAAGACGCTCTTTCTTTCGTTCGGCATCAGGCAGACGAGACGCTCTTTCTTTATTTCGGCATCAGGCAGACAAGACGGTTCTTTCTTTCAGCAACAGAAACTAGGGGAATCTAGAGGAGATTATGGTTTATAATCGATTCTCTGCTAGAAACCCACATTGACAAACGCAACAGAAGCTAGGGGAATCTAGAGGAGATTATGGTTTATAATCGATTCTCTGCTAGAAACCGACATTGACAAACGCAACAGAAGCTAGGGGAATCTAGAGGCGATTATGGTTTATAATCGATTCTCTGCTAGAAACCCACACTGACAAACGCTACAGAAGCTAGGGGAATCTAGAGGAGATTATGGTTTATAATCGATTCTCTGCTAGAAACCCACACTGACAAACGCTACAGACGCTAGGGGAATCTAGAGGAGATTATGGTTTATAATCGATTCTCTGCTAGAAACCCACACTGACAAACGCTACAGAAGCTAGGGGGACATAGAGTTCAACTAAGTCCGTATTTAAGTTTAGTAAAAATATTTCTATCAAGTAGTTAGCCTTTTTTTAAAATTAATAAATAAAATAAAATATAATTAAATCAACGTAAACAAGCTTTGAATACTTTAGAGATTTTCTGTAAACGACTCCTGGAAATCCGGCGAGCATACCCCGGCGAAAACGAGTCGTTACAGTGGCGCCCGAGCAGGGACCCTCAGAATAAAGAGAGTAAATACAACAAAGCTATATTATCCAACCCACGTCCTATCACCAGAGTCTGACACAGGATGGGAAAGACGAGTTAGGTGTACACCGGGCGGAAAGACCAACTGGTAGTCTGTTGTGTCGGGATTGGCCTAGAGGCCACGGGCACTGTGGAAGAGCTACGAAAGAGGCTTGCGGAGTTCATCACCGAAACTTAGATGACTAGGAGGTTCGGCTAGACCAGGAGGTTCGGCTGGCAGAGCTACAGGCCCGACTCACCAGGAGTTTGTCGCCTGGACCCGGTTCACACTTGAGAGCTAGCCCAGCGCAGAGCGACCTATAAGCCCCGGAGCATCGGCAGCCACGAAGAAAGATACGCTATGGGCAGCCGGAAATGTTCCAGCTGTATCTGATACCGCGTTCCAGACAGTAGTCCCCGAAGTCTCGCGAAGCGGGATAGCCATCTACTCGGCAGTCATCGACCACGTTAGGAAATGGACCTTGAAGTATGATGGAGGGCATGACCCGATAGTTTTCATAGAGCGGGTGGAAGAACTGTCGGAAGTCTATGGACTAAACAAGCACATGCTGCCTCGCTATGCCAGAACTCCTAAAGGAGCGTGCTCTGCTCTGGTAGAGATACAACAAACGAGCATGGGTCGATTGGGTGCTATTTAAAAAGGACTTCTTGAAGTTTTTTCCTACCCACCAGGTACTTCGAAAAGCTGGAGGATGAAATTCGCCAACGACGGCAAAGCCCACGTGAACACTTCAAACAGTACGCGGTAGAAATTCAAAACCTGATGCGTCATGAAGGATACACGGAGGCCCAGAAATTAGAACGAATCTTTCGACACAGCCAGGAGGAATACCAGTGGTATGTCCGGAGAAAGGATTTCGATACGCTGGAAGCACTGGTGGATATGGCGGAAGACCTCGAGGGTATACGTGGCGACAGCGAAACTTCACGAGCAGCACCACCACGAGCACCACCAACACGCCACGAGATACAACCAAGGGTCGAGCGCATGTCCCCACGCGAAACCAGGAACCGACAGGTAGCACCGGCGAACTGTACCAACAATGTGGTATCTATAAATCCACGAACAGCATGCAGAAGATGTGGTCACTCTGACCACATAGCGCGACACTGCCGCAATCTTTTCAAGTACTTTTCTGTTGGGAGTGCGGAAAGAGAGGCACTAGAACAGTTGAATGCTGTAGGACGGTAGGGGGAAACGAGCGGGGCTGCCGCCAGCAACGAGGCATGGAGCAGCCCACCGACAACAAGCCTCAAACGCAGTAAGTGCACTACGCTACGATGGACAGCGTATCTGTGCCGCCGTCACCATTGGCACAGAAAACATCACGGCCACACTGGACACAGGCGCCACAAGGAGTTTTATAAGCGAGCGACTCATCTCCCATTTAGGTGCTACCACCGGTAGAGTAAACTCTACATACACTAGAGCATGAATGGCGGATGGGCGAACGAGAGATATTACTCAATCGTTTGTGACGTATGTCAAGTTCGGAGGGAATGTATGTCAGCTGGAGCTACTTAGCATGCTCGCCTCTGCCGACGACTTATTGCTCGGCCTGGACTTCATGACACAGCAAGGCGTGTCCCTGACATGTGGAGGCCAGGAAATCCAGCTAGGTCCCCAGACGAATGGTGTGCAATCACAAGTCACCGCATCGTGCAGAACCATACGACAATAAGCCGCTACAGACGTATCAAAGATAAAACTGTTTCCGGCCACAGAGTCGTCTAAATTCACAGACGGGTCAAACGTGACCAATATCACAACCCACAAGATAGTGATGCGCGATGGTCGACCCATCAAACAACGATACTACCCGAGAAATCCAGCGCAGCAAGAAATCATTGGCGCGGAAGTAGACGACTTGATAGCAAAAGGCTGTATCAAACCCTCGCATAACCCCCACAGCGCACCGATTGTGCTAGTAAGGAAACGGGATGGGAAATGGCGTCTGTGCATCGATTATCGGCAACTCAACGCATGTCAAGACAATGATCGCCCAATACGCCGGTAAACAGCAAGAAAAGTGGGATAACCTATTGCCGGAGTTAAACCTGGCCATCAATACCAGCGTATCAGAGACCACTGGCTATAGCCCCGCGTTCTTAATAATAGGACAGGAGCCACGACGCCCAGGAGCGTTGTATGATGAAACCACCCCAGGAATAGGACAACGGAAACAAACACCCAACGAAATAGCCGAATTACTCAAGGAAGCATACACATTAGTGACAAGGAATCTGGAGCGACCGGCTAAAGATCAACGTCGTCATTGTAAGCTACGACGAAGGCCCTGGAAACCAGAAGTTGGACAATAGGTGTTAGCAAAACATCACCATTTGTCCAAAGCCATTGACCACTTCGCCGCCAAGTTGGCCCCACGCTACGATGGGCCATACCGGATAGACACCTTCACCTCCCCAGTCATTGTCAAGATGAAGCGCGAGGGAAGTAAGGAGACAAAGACGGCGCATATTAGCAAGCTAAAACCATTTTGCGCGCCAGATGGCAGCGCAGCATACGGGAATTAACAAACGCATCTGACGAGAACAGTGTACACAACGGAGAGGAATCCGATTCCAGCAAAATCACCCTCTGGCAGGGTAAGGTGACCATTTTCTATCGTCCGCAAAGTAGGGAGGACAAGTGAGGAGCAAATTTTAGTGGTAACTTTGCCCCAACATATTTATTTTTGCCATAACGTGTATATTTAACATAGGGGCCAAGTGCTTAAACAACCAACCCTAAAATATACACGAAAATAGTCCTAAGACTTTGGAACCTCCCACTTTCATTGCTAAAACCACACACACAACTGCCATCATATTTAGTGCAGCAGCCATCATACAAGTGAGTCTAAGACACCTCCCACCATAGAAATGCTACCAACAGCAAGTGTTATACTCTGCGTTGGGAGGACAGAAGACACAGCCACAATTAAGTCAGACAGTGGAACTCTGTGATAAGCGACGAAAAACATGCAACGAAGTCAACAACGCAAGATAACACAGGAGAATACTACACAAACAATTGTGCAACGGGCTGACCATAGTTAAAATAATATGAATGTACAACCACAGTGCCCAACACACTGATATGAATTCACAGCAACAGTGCCTAACGCACTGATATGAATTTACAACAACAGTGCCTAACGCAATGATATGAATGCACAAGCGATCACGACAAAAGTTGCCGACTGCATCATTTCGGAAAACAATCCACTAACAGCACCCAAAAACGAAGGCCAAGCACAAAGTGGAACATGACAGACCGACCGCTAAGCACACCAACAGGACAAAGCATAAAGAGGAGAAGCAGAAATAAATATCCAAAATATTTAATATTTGTAAATATTTTATGCCATCGATATAAAATATCAACAAAGTGCTGAAGGTGGCCGAAGGACAAATAGCAACAACAACAAATAAGACAAGGAACAACAACAAGGTAAATCATCACAACAACACAACATTGAAGGTGGCCCAAGAGCAACAAACTTACAAGAACAACAGCGAGAAAACAACAAGAATGTGCTGAAGGCGGCCCAAGGTAAAATTGAAACAAGAAGAACAATGCTGGAAACAGTAGCAACATGCAACAGCACGAGATGGCAGACAGGTGCCACAACAAACTACAGTTCCCGCACAACAACAACTATTAGATGATCTACACTGAAGCTGGAGCATAAAAGCAGGGGCAACTGGCAGCTCAGCCTCTTTCTTTCTTTCGGCTTCAGGCAGACAAGACTCTTTCTTTCTTTCGGCATCAGGCAGACAAGACGCATCATACAAAACAGAGTTATACCATCTGACAAACGCTACAGAAGCTAGGGGAATCTAGAGGAGATTATGGTTTATAGTCGATTCTCTGCTAGAAACCCAAACTGACAAATACTATAGAAGCTAGGGGGATCTAAAGGAGATTATGGTTTATAATCGTTTCTCTGCTAGAAACCCAAACTGACAAACACTACAGAAGCTAGGGGTACCTATAAGAGATTATGGTTTATAATCGATTCTCTGCTAGAAACCCAAACTGACAAGCGCTACAGAAGCTAGGGGAATCTAAAGGAGATTATGGTTTATAATCGATTATCTGCTAGAAACCCACACTGACAAACGCAACAGAAGCTAGGGGAATCTAGAGGAGATTATGGTTTATAGTCGATTCTCTGCTAGAAACCCAAACTTACAAACACTACAGAAGCTAGGGGGATCTAAAGGAGATTATGGTTTATAATCGATTCTCTGCTAGAAACCCAAACTGACAAACACTACAGAAGCTAGGGGGAGCTATAAGAGATTATGGTTTATAATCGATTCTCTGCTAGAAACCCAAACTGACAAGCGCTACAGAAGCTAGGGGAATCTAAAGGAGATTATGGTTTATACTCGATTCTCTGCTAGAAACCCAAACTGACAAACACTACAGAAGCTGGGGGGATCTAAAGGAGATTATGGTTTATAATCGATTCTCTGCTAGAAACCCAAACTGACAAACACTACAGAAGCTAGGGGGAGCTATAAGAGATTATGGTTTATAATCGATTCTCTGCTAGAAACCCAAACTGACAAGCGCTACAGAAGCTAGGGGAATCTAAAGGATATTATGGTTTATAATCGATTCTCTGCTAGAAACCCAAACTGACAAACACTACAGAAGCTAGGGGGATCTAAAAGAGATTATGGTTTATAATCGATTCTCTGCTAAAAACCCAAACTAACAAACACTACAGAAGCTAGGGGAATCTAAAAGAGATTATGGTTTATATTTGATTCTCTGCTAGAAACCCAAATTTACTAACGCTACCGAACAACTAAGCAAAGTCTATGGTGTGGAATCGCCATTCTCGTAGAATTAACTTGACAGATATTTTGGGGGACATTAGAGTTCAACTGTGTCCGTATTAGAGTTAGTAAAAATTATTGTTACACGTTTTGTTTTTTAAATTAATAAATAAATAAAATAATTAAATCCACGTAAATAAGTTTTGCAATACTTAAACGACTCCTGGCATTCCGGCGAGCTTACCCTGGCGAAAACGAGTCGTTATAACCTCGCCCCGAAAGGGTGGTCCTTTTCCTAGTTCAATTATCTTGGATCCACAATGAGGACGTTTGCAGACTCGCTATCAAAGGATACCGTGTGCTATTCGTCAAAGGTTGATGTAAACCCAGATCCTGTATACTTATCAAGAATAGCAGTAATGCCATCTTTCAACATTCATGCCATTAATATCAACAACATGGCTCTCTGGAATGTATACTTCTATAAGGCGCACGACTACGGAGACATACCACACATGATTCACTTAATCATATAGACTGGGATGCGACACAAAAGGAAATTCCTGTCATCATAGGTTAGCTCTGACACCAACATAATTGGTGAGTCCCTTTTCGATTTTCTACTTGCTAATCGAAGGGATGAACCGGCCTTCCTGACTCCTAAGAGACGGGATGTTCGCGACATGTGAATATCGTCAATAAAAATAAAGTCACAAATGACAGAGCTCCTTTCAAAGGAAACAATCCAAACTCAAGTACACCAGCAGGAAGACGAAAAGGGCGTCATGGCGGAACTTCTGTGAACAAATACAATCCTCTATCGAAAGTAGCCGTCTACTCCGGATCCTCGATTTTCCGCAGAAAGCTCTAGACTGTATTCAGAGACCTGATGTTCACTGAACAATATCCTACGCCGACATACTCGAAATCCCACTGAACAGCCATTTTCCAGGCAGCATAGATTTCACTGGTCAAGCACATCACCAGTTCAATCAAACTGTCCCTGGTAGCTTCTGCGTAACCGACACACAGCTTACGTGGGCTATCCACATTTTCGATCCCCAGGTCCAAATGATATCATCCCTGCGGACATACAAAATGGATCCTATATAATTTACCATGGATAATGTGCATTCACAACGCCTGCCTCAGACTGATAAACATTCCCATTAGCTGGAGGGAGTAACGTGTAGTCTTCATTCCAAAAGCCGGGAAAACATCCCAATGGCTATCTCTATCTATCAGACCATAAGTCTGTTCTCGACACTGCAGAAAGTGCGGCCAGAAAGGACACAAGACAGCAACATACGCGAATCCTGAAAAGTGAGCATTCTGCAAAGGGGAGCACGCGGACGGCAGCTACAAATGTCCACTGGTTAAAAAGGCGCCAAGAGAAGAGCGCACATGAAGATTGTACAGCTAAATCTCAATAACTGTGCGGCCACTCAAGACCTCTATGCAGGAGCACAGCGTAGATATTCCGCTACTATCAGAGCAATACGAAAACATCGATAAATACTCCTGGACGTCTGATGTCTCGAACAAGTCGGCGATATGGACAATGGGGAATTCAAAACCGCACAGAAAAATGACGGGACCAGAACATGGTTTCACCTGTGTAAATACGAAGGTGCTACGCCCCACCTAGCAAAACCGCGGAAAAGTATGAACGAATGTTGGCAGCATTAGTAGCAGAAGCGCGGGGTAAACACCCACTCCTCATTGCTGGTGACTTTAACGCGTGGTCTACAACCTGGGGAAGCACGCGCACCAAGCATGCGCGCTGCTGGATAATAATTTTAGTAAAAATGCTGCTAAAACAAATCTTTAACATGGCTTGGCAATATGGCACCGCTCTAGAGAGCCACTTAGAGTTGAATGCAGAAACTATAACGGCGAACATCAAGGCCTGCCTTGGTAAAGCATGTGACACCATGCCTAGGTTATCAGGAAGGCCTGACAGAAAGCAAGTCTACTGGTGGAATGAAGATATCGTGATCGCTGGAAGAAATTGTCATCATACACGAAAAAAGCTTTAAAAATGTCGCGCTACGATAGCGACAAACGCGCTATTGGTAGACTACATAGCCTGTATAGCGGTACTTAAACAAGCCATAGAAGATAGCAAAAACCGATGCTTTAAGGAGCTTTACGACAGGAATTGGTTATAGAATTGTTATGAGAAAGCTCAAAGGCCCAAGAGCACCACAGCCCACAAACCAGACTTTCTTGCTAGGGATGGTATCCATATTCCCTCACCAACAAGAAACCACACATTACCAGAGTCGGCAATTGCACATGGATGACATACCTGAAGTAACCACACAGGAAGTGCTTCTCATCATGCGACGCATCGCAGATTACAAAGCCCCGGGTTTGGATCGATTTCCGGAACGGAGGCTTTCGCTGGAGTCTACGGCGCATGTCTCAAGAAAGGCGTTTTCCCAAAATCATGGAAACAACAGAGGCTGATGCTGCTACTTAAACCGGGGAAGCAGCCGGATCAACTATGGTCGTGCCACCCTTTGTGTATGCTGGATACGCTTAGCACGGTATTGGAGCGCATCGTATGCGATCGTCTACATGAGTATCTGGAGAAAGCAGAAGTGCAAACCAGTATGGCTTTAGAAAAACGCGATCAACGCTGGACGTTGTTCAAACCGTCCCACAGAGGGTTGAAATCCATCAAAAGTGGCGATTAATCAAAAAATGAGCTCTAACTTTCACAACCGTATTTGGCACCGGGTGAAACTAGATAAAATTCTACATCACTAATTGCAAAAATAAAAGTTCTAAGTTGTTTAAAAATTTCAAATTTCGCTAATGATATTGCCAGGCTATTTGTTAAAAATTATCCATGGTATTATATGCCTCCTACTCTACATAAATACTTTATTCACGGGCCAGAAATTATAGCGCTTGCACCATTGCCTATTGGTCAGCTAACAGAAGAAACTCAGGAAGAGAAATAAGGACTTCAAAAGCTATAGAGAACACTTTTCGCGTAAATCCAGTCGGGAAAATACAATAGAAGACGTGTTTAATAGATTTCTTTTAAGTTCAGATCCATTTATTTCAAGCAAGAGGAAGAGTTGTAAAAAGAAAATAGAGCAAATGCCGCAGTCTGAATTGGAGTTACTTATTCTTCCCCAAAATGAAAATGATAATGGTGACGAAGATGATGAAGATGAAGATTATTTTAACTAATTTTAATTTATGAAGTAAATAATACTTTTAACATTTATGAAATGAAGTAAATAAAAAAAAATTACAATTATAAATTTTTTTTAATATTTTGAGTGTCTTCTCCAAAGTGGCAAGCTAGATAGTATAGGAATATTACCCGGTCAACAGTACCACATTGGGAAAGTTTCATGACAATCGGTCTATTATTATGGCCGCCAGAGCGATGGTACCGCCCACTTTTCCAAAAAATGTATAGCCTATGTCAATCAGTGATAACTCAGCATTCTCATAGTGAAAGAATTTTTAGAATCGGATAAGCAGTTTAATTAATCTCCGTTTTGGGGGTCCAATACCCCACTGTGCGTCCTGAGTATTGCTCCTCATGCCACTAGCGGCAGACAATGGAGATTCGGTACAAAGAAGTACTGCGCAGTGGTGACGTTTGGATATTAATAATGCATTCAACTCTGCAAACTGGCCCCAGATTATGAGCTGTAGTGTATATGCATGCTGGTCATAGCGCACGATAAGAGTGTGTGCTGGCGGGCTATAGCGCAATGTCATCAAACGACCACCAACACACTGCAATTGTCTTTCGGCATGTTTATGCATTTTCAAGTGCATGCGCATCGAGTTGCACATGGGCAATGCACTTGAAATAGTAGAAATAGAGCGCCTGCCCTTGAAAGCGGATAATGATCAGTCATGCCTAGCATATGGATTTCCCCTCCACTTATCAATAACAAAATACTGATGACCAATCAATGCAGTTCACTTTCTCGTAAACGAAGCATTTTATATATTTTAGGAAAGAGTGAGTGAGTGGGCTGGCATTGATTGTAGAGTAAGATATAGAAATTAAGAACTGATGTTAACTTTCCTTTTTACTAAAAATACAAATTAAAATCAGACTTGTGCTGACCTCCAAAAAGCAACACTTGTATTTTATTTATCTTAGCCTTGTGGCGAATATATATATATATATATATATATGAATATCTGAGCCTTGAGGCTTAATTTCTAAGAGCGGCCTTTGGCCTATTTTCTCGGCGTTATATCCACGCCTATATAATAAGGATACCTTTCATATTCAGGGCGCCCCAATGTACTAATGTTCACGTCAGGGCGAATTCTTTGAATAATACATTATAAATACATAGATATATACGAATATATATATACGAGTATATTACATGGCGATCCTGCCCAAACGGATTTCAGGAAACGGTATCCAGCGCATATGATTGATCCAGACCCAGCATATTTTATAAACTTCATCCTGCAAAAACTCAGATGACTCAGGCTGAGGTTGACGAAATTTTTACCAGGTGGGAGGCGTATATGAGAAACGCCGCAGAAGTCATTGAAGAAGAGTACGTCCCAAAATCGGTGTGTCCGCAGACAACCAAAGAGGAAAAGTAAACACCAACCTCGCTAAAACTAGGGCCGCAGCCACTCTCCATTGAACGTTATCTTGCACGCCAACAGAAGCGTGCAAAAACACCTCCACTGCCGCAGAAGAAGCGGAAAACAAGAACAGGCAAAGCTGTACGGCTTCGCAAACAGCGAGCGGAATAACACCGAATTATTCCCATAACAAAGGATTATCAGCTGAAGAAAAATCTCATCACTAAGTTACAACAATTGAGAGATGGGACAAAGACAGACGAAAAACGAGGAAATCATCCTAGCTCCTAAAAACAACAACGCGAACAGCCAGATGAGAGCAATGAATGGCTCCGATTTCATATCAAAAAGTATAATAGTATTTTTAGCATTAGCTATTTTTATCCTTATAGTAATTAAAATAAATGAATTTTATAATAAATATGTTAAGCGTCAAATCCGCAAAAGCACGGATATACTAAGTAAGGTATAGATAAAAAAAAAAATAGAAACAACAACAAATTTTTTTAAAATTATAATGCAATATTTTATCTTTAAGAAGTACGGTAATTGCAAAATTAATTCGATTCACCATTCAAGGCATTACAAATAATTAATGTCGCTACAGAAAGTTGTGCTGATTCTGAAAAATTTAAAGAAGAATCCAACACGCACATATACTTCTAAATTCATTGCAGACACTCTGCAAGAATTAGAAATCATTCGCTTCAACTTAAGCACCGCCGAATTAAACGAATTTCTTGGCCTAAGCAAACAAATAAATAATTTATTAATAGCTAAATCCGAACACACTATGGCAACTTCCGATCCTCTTCCCAACTGTTCTGTTGCAGCCTTTGATATTTGCACAGCAGCAAGAATCATACCAGATTTTAATGGGAAAATATCAACTCTATCGAAATTCATTGGTCTTGTTGAATTTTATGCAAAGACAATTCCAAACTCTCAAATACCTACACTAGTATAATTTATATATGCAACGAAATTTTCAGACTCTGTCCACAATAAGTTGCTAGTTGAGCCAAAAGCAGTCACTGTAGAACAACTAGCAAACGCCCTCAACAGAAACTTCAGGGTGCATACCAATGCAAATAAAATTCAAGCAGATTTGACTACTATCTACCAAGGAAAACTGAAAGTATTCCAATATGCTACAAAAATAGGGAGCTTAATTGCAGGCCTCAGTAGCATACAGATCAATGAACAGGGTAATGAAATTAGTGATAAAACTTACTGATCAGTTAGGCCTTGCAGCATTTAAAAAGGGTTTGAATAATAATTTAACACCCACAATAATAGCAGCTAGGCCACAGACATTAACAGAAGCCATCCAAATAGCAACAGAATTAGAAGCAGAAAACACACCATATGCACAGTTTTATAGACCACAGAATTTCAGCATGAACAGACAACGAAATTACAATAACAATAACGTACGACGGATACCAAAATGCCCGTGATAATCAGTCGCATCAAAATTACAATAACTACAATAAGCGACAAAACAATCAAAACAACGGTAGGCAGGGAAACTGACCTATCCCCGGCCAAGAGTGTCCGGGGCACACCGCGAAAATGCTGAGCACGTAATAAACTCAGTAAATTTAGACACAAATAGTAATTATATAGATATAAGAATAGCAGATAGAAATTTAAAATTTTTAATAGATACGGGAGCAGACATTTCATTGATAAAACAAGAATATGTCAACCCCAAAACTGTAGATAATAAGATATGCATTTCGATTAAGGGAATATTTAATAAGGCAACATCTACATTAGGTTTAGTAGAAACAGAATTCACCTTTAGAAAATCAAACCATTACACATAAACTTCATGTGATTAACAATGAGATACCAATAGCAACAAATGGTATACTAGGAAGGGATTTCCTATTAAAACATCAATGTAAATTAGACTATGAAACGTGCACACTACAAATGCACATAAATGACGAACAAGTTACCGTACCAATAAACACACAGCTTAAAATAGCTAACACTATATCTATACTACCAAGAAGTCAGGTACTACACGCTCTGTCAGTACAAATAGCAGAGGACAGTTTAGTACACAGCAGGGAAATAGCAAAGGGTGTTTTTGTGGCCAATACTTTGATACCCAAAGATGGACATAAACACTTCGATCGCGATTATCAATACCACAAACTCTGAAGTAACATTGGAAAATATTTCGCTCACAGTAGAACCTGTAGCAAATTTTTATATTGTAGCAAGAAATAGAAATACAGCAAGCAATCGTAATTATAGATTTTCAGAAATCAATGATATTCTAAAAGTCGACAATTTAGGTAGGAAAGAAAAAAATTCAATAGTCGACATATGTCGCAAATATCAAGACATTTTTTATTTAGAAGGAGAAATATTATCAGTAAATAATTTTTATGAGCAAAGCATATCCACCATAAACAATACTCCAGTATATATAAGAAACTATAGGCTACCAAATGTACAAAAAGATGAGATAGATCAACGAATTTCTACAAAATGACATTCTTGAACCATCTGTTAGTCCTTACAATTCTGCCCTACTGGTTGTACCTAAAAAGAGTAATAATGGTGAGAAGAAATGGATATTATTTGTTGACTTTAGATCACTAAACAAAAATATAGTAGATGAGAAGTTTCCACTATCTCGTTTAGATGACGAGCTAGACAAATTAAATAAAGCTAAATATTTCTCAACCTTGGACATGACTAGCTCTTTTCACCAAATTCCTCTTGAGCCAAAATGCAGACCTCTCACAGCATTTTCAACCAGTTCAGGACATTTTCAGTTCAAACGCCTACCATTCGCGTTAAAATCTCTACAAACAGTTTTCAATGCATGATTTCGCTTGCGCTGAGTGGACTCCAAGAGTCGGCTCCCCTTTACGTTGATGATATCATTGTCTTTGGAGCAAATCTTAGAGAATACAATATTAATCTAACCAAAGTATTTGAAAAACTACAGCAATATAATTTAAAATTAAATCCAACCAAATGTAACTTTTTAAAATCCGAAGTAGACTATTTAGGTCATTTAATAACTGCTAACGGTGTCACTACCGATCCAAGCAAGAATGATGCCATTAAAAACTACCCTAAGCCCTTAAATGCTGATGACACTAGACGGTTTGTTGCATTCTGTAATTATTACAGAAGATTTGTCAACAATTTCGCACATATTGCAAAACCACTAAATGCATTATTAAAGAAAAATGGCATATTTCATTGGTATGACAAATGCGAAACTGCGTTCCAAACACTGAAGCAGAAACTTATATCTCCTCCTATACTAAGTTACCCAGATTTTACTAAAACTTTTATACTCACCACTGATGCGTCCAATCATGCGTTAGGTGCAATCTTATCGCAAGGAGAGGTTGGTAAAGATAAGCCAATCGCTTATGCGAGTTGAACACTCAACAAACATGAGTTGAATAAACCAGTGATTGAGAAGGAACTTTTGGCGATTCATTGGAGTATTAACTATTTTAGGCCATCTTTATTTGGCAAGAAGTTCATAGTATACACTGACCACAGACCACTTGTGAGTTTTTTCACACACAAAAATCCCTCTTCAAAACTTACCAGATTTAGGATGGATCTCATGAACATGATTTCACTATCCTATTCACACAAGGTAAAATGAATACTAATGCCGATGACCTATCAAGAATTACGCTTCAGTCTGATGAACTCAAAAACATGCTACCAAAGAGCATAGATATTATAACGCGAGCCATGGCGAGAAAACGTTCAAAAGCCGAAAACGCTCAAAAACAGAACACAGGAGATTCTGAAACAAGAGCAGATGTTCAAACGCGTGAACCAGTGCAGTCTGATCAGCTACACATATGGCATGCAACTTCGATATCTGATACTAAGAACATGAATAAATTGCATTTTAAAAAAATAAATAATGTAGGAATGAAAATAAATAAAAAGAGGCCCAATTTAAAATTAAAAGCAGATAAACGAATAGTGATTGCAGGATATGAGAATGACACTCTACCAGAGATGAAATAGGTTTTGAAGAATCTCATATCAAAAATGAGCAATACACATATACAAAGACTATGCATAGCATCTGATGACGACCTACTAACTAAAATAGGAGTATCAGAATTTAAGAAAATTTATAATGATCTGCAGAGAACTCAAACAAATAGTTTGAAGTTACTCATATATGAACCTCCCATAGAAATATCAGACAAAGTTGAAATGAAGCAATTGATAAAAAACTACCATGATACAAAATATGGTGGGCATAGTGGCATACAAAAAACCGTAGCTAGACTAAAACTGAAATATATATGGAAAGGTATGAGGAAGATGGTAAAAACATACATAAATGATTGTGATATGTGTGCAAGAGCTAATATTCTACGTCACACAAAAGAACAATTTACTGTTACAGAAACACCAAGCAGCTCTTTTGAACTAATGACAATTGGCACTGTAGGACCCCTACCGCCGTCAAATGCCTTTAGATACATTCTCACAGCACAGTGCGATCTAACAAAGTTTGTGATTGCAGTTCCTTTAGAATCCAAAGATGCAGTAACTGTAGCTAGAACAATAGTTGATCATATCATACTGAAGTATGGATGTTTTAAAAAATTGAGGACAGACAAGGGAACTGAATTCGCAAATGAGTTATTAAACAACATATGTAAACTTTTAAATATTGAAAAACAGTTTCAGCCCCGTTTCATCATGAATCCTTGGGTTCCATTGAAAGAAACCATAGAGTACTAAATGAATACCTTATTTGCCTACAACAGCAAGACACATGGGATGAAATTTTACCATATTATACATTCTTCTATAACACAACACCACATGTAACTACAGGTTACACTCCATTCGAATTGGTTTACGGAAAATTATGCACATTACCATGTGAAATATTTAGAGATAAAGAAATGATATTTGATATTGATAATTATTGCAATGAATTGAAATTAAAGTTTAAATACGCTCAGCAACAAGCTAGTACACTGTTAGTACAAAACAGAAGTGTGCAAAATCTTAACCAAAAAAATGTAAACAGAGCTAAATTTTAAAAAAATTACTACGTATATTTGAGAAATTGTAATAGAAAGAAACTAGACTTACCATATAAGGGACCATACAAAATCATAAAACAAGAAGGTCCAAATAGTTACATAGAATTAAATAGCAATAGTGTTAAAATACATAACAATAACCTAATTAAATGTAAACATAAGAAATGTTAAAAAACAAAAATATTTTATATATTTATATAGAGTGCCTTTTATTGTCAACTAGTACAAAAAAATATTGTAGGGGAAGCATGGAGTGTATATGCATGCTGCACGATAAGAGTGTGTGCTGGCGGGCTATAGCGCAATGTCATCAAACGACCACCAACACACTGCAATTGTCTTTCGGCATGTTTATGCATTTTCAAGTGCATGCGCATCGAATTGCACATGGGCAATGCACTTGAAATAGTTGACGCGGCATTATTGCAGAGCGCCTGCCCTTGAACGCGGATAATGATCAGTCATGCCTAGCATATGGATTTCCCCTCCACTTATCAATAACAAAATACTGATGACCAATCAATGCAGTTCACTTCCTCGTAAACGAAGCATTTTATATATTTTAGGAAAGAGTGAGTGAGTGGGCTGGCATTGATTGTAGAGTAAGATATAGAAATTAAGAACTGATGTTAACTTTCCTTTTTACTAAAAATACAAATTAAAATCAGACTTGTGCTGACCTCCAAAAGCAACACTTGTATTTTATTTATCTTAGCCTTGTGGCGAATATATATATATGAATATCTGAGCCTTGAGGCTTAATTTCTAAGAGCGGGCTTTGGCCTATTTTCTCGGCGTTATATCCACGCCTATATAATAAGGATACCTTTCATATTCAGGGCGCCCCAATGTACTAATGTTCACGTCAGGGCGAATTCTTTGAATAATACATTATAAATACATAGATACATACTCGTATATTACAGAGCGCGCTTAAAAGTTACGCGGTGCCGGCATATCTGCAGCGAATTTTATGACACGGTTCGGGCGAAAGTCCTAAACTACGGCTTCGGCCATAGACTTTAGATGTTTCCCCACCTCAACAAAAAAAATAAATAAATAAAAAATAGGGTGCCAATACAATAAATAAATCGTAAATGGCAATCAAGTTTCAGTAGGTCAGTTGGCTAACCAACTGGCACCAATAACAATTACTTAACTGGAACACCAGAAAATAAACAAAGAAAAAAGAATACAAGGCACATTACAAAAAGGATGTATAACCCTGTGAATATCTCTTTGAACAATAAGAAATTCAATCTTTTCAATGAAGCTAAATACATGGGTATTGTAATAGATAAAAATTGGCCATTGGAGACCCTTTAGCACATGGCGTTCAAATGTAGCTGGAGCATTACACATTCCGAATGGCATCACCAAAAATTGCCACAGTCCACCACAGTCACTGAATGCTTTACTTGTATCCAAGGTATCATCGATCCGAGGTAATATTCGTTACCTCATTAAGTTTCCGATAATCTACACAGAAACGTGCGAAGCCATCCTTTTTCTTGACTAATACCACAGGAGAACTCCAGGAGCTTGCTGATGGCTCAATGATGTTCTTCTGATGCATTTCCTTCAGCAACTCATTCACCTCGTCTCTCTCTCCCAGAGGTACCCTTCTTGACACTTGACTAATGGATTTGGCATCACCAATGTTGATTGTGTGTTTCACCATTTTTGTTCTGCCTTCGTTTTTACCCTTTTCAGCAAATAGTCTTGCCAAAAGTGGGCTGGCAGTGTTCCTCTGCTCTGTGGATAAGTTTTTATTCCATTCTTTCGTCAGATCGTCGAGTACCTTTTATCAGCTGGTATCTTCCGTTGTTGGGGTCCGTGTTTGATTGACGGGGGACGTCCTTCTGCTGTGCGCGTGTGGCTGAAAACCTAAATCACTCTTTGGAAAAATCACCACATTACACTTTTAGTTTTTAAATCACAAGCCCCTTTATTCTTAAAATACTAATTCTTATATACTATTTTCAATTCACAATTACAATACAAAAATTGACCTTTGTGGTGTTTCAGTTTCGCACCTGTTAATTGGTGTCAGTTGGTCAAGCCAACTGACCTACGCCATTCTGAAATGTTGATGGTGCATTCTAAATTTCAATGCCCTTCGGTGGCTCGACTGCCAAACTGTAGCACCCTAAAAGTTTACATAATAAATATTACATAGGTAATATTAGTTCAAAATACTCGCACCCTAAAAATATGTGGTTTCTTAAGTAACTTTAACACATGCTAATCACACAGAATGTGTGGCATCTGTTAGGAGTCGGTGCTGTGAGTCAACTACTCGTAGGTAGCTTGATTCTAACTCACAACATCCCTCCTCTCTTTCTAAAAGAAGTTAGTACAACTAATGAATCTTTTACAATATTTATTTTTTCTGCACTTTGAACAATCCGTGCATTTTCTTAAACCTATAATACATATATATAATTTTTTCCTAATTTTTAAAATCGCCTTACTTGGGTTCTGTTATTGTATTCTTCTTTTTTTTACTTTTGTATTCATTTGTTTTTTTTTTATTCTTTTACTACTTCTTTTATAGTTTTTTTTGTATATATCTTGTACAGTTTCTTTTTTGTTTTGTTTTGTTCTTTTAGTTCTAATTTTTTTTTGTTGTTATATTCCCCTTTTATATATTTGGTCTTTCATAGACTCTTTTCTCACTGGCGTATATACAATTTCAAACAACTAGCGATAATACAATTAATTTCTATACTTAAGATCTTATATTATACTGCGTCCTCTGCTTGCTGCTGATTTGTATGCCGGCAGTCGTTGTCGGAGTCAAATCCCTCAATGAACTCTGCATACCCCTCCCTTCTTTCTGGACCAGTACGTATGTATTCTAGACTGGCGTTTTGGGTTACCATTAAAACTTCGCTTGTAGTAGCATTCTTTTTTCATTCTCTGCTTATAGTGTTCAACTTGTAAAAAGCATTTGGAATACATGAGAGATTACAATACTCCATCTTACTTTGCAGCAATGCGTTGTGGAATGCGGTGGAAGTGTTTTTCTTTGGCTTTCTCATAATTGTATTTTTTTTTTCGTTGCCTTCGATGTGTAGACTATCGGTATTTCTCTGAGATACACTCTTAATGACGTAATCTGTCTACTCTGATCGGATACCAGTGTCTGTGTCCACTTGTATTAAATCATATTTCATATGTTCATACTCTAGATTGGACATATACTTCAATGAAGCAATTAACTTCCGCGAGCCAAATTCCTTCTGCTTATTATATTTGGTGGTGGTTTCAGTCACCAACCATCTACAACTTCTCCAAAATTGATTCTGTTGAGATTGTGATACACTGAGTGGACATTGTAATGTAAATCTGTCCAATGCAAAGCATGACTCCGCAAGCAAACTTGTTTCTTCTTCCTTTCTTGTCAATAAACCCATCCACAACGCGTTCAAATGCTGCGGCCATATGCCGTTCCGCAAAGAAAAATAAATCCGTCGCCATTCATCCCCAATCCAATATGTTGCCATCCTTGCGGTCACAACCGGATTCCCAAACTTTGGATAGCTGCCAGAAATCACTGTTTTTCAAAAACACATCTTTCCGAATACTACATTGGTTCCTTAGTCTGCACCGTCTTCCGATATGCGCTGTTCCTGGAATTTCCTGCTTCGGTTCACATCATCAGACCTGAATCCTTAGTTTTTCTTAGTTTTCTGGGACCCTGGTAGCTATGACTCTTCTTCTTAAATTAGTTATAATAATTTATTATTGTGATTAATCCTTTTAAATAAATAAATATTTTTCTAGTTAACATTTTAGTTTAATCTAACATTTCACAAGTTAGTTTAACAAATCAATTTCAAAATCATATAATAATTAAATAAATATACTATATATATACTATATATACTCTTGTGTACAGTTTTCCTATTTCGCATAATTTTTGTTTTCTTAGAATTATTACATTTATTTCGGTATAAATTTAATTTTTAAATAATTAATTTCTGTAACTCTAATTATTTTCTAAACTACATTTGTTTCTAATGTGAACTTTACACAGATTATAATTTTTTTAATTTATAAGTTTTCTTAAACATACGTTATTACTGAATATAACAATATTTCTATAACATGCTTATTCTATAGTTGAATGCTATATCATTCAATTTACATCCACTCGTCCTTTCCCCTTACATCATCGGATCTGTTACTGCATCCAGGAGGAAAAGAGGACTGGACTATCCGTTATCATTGCCATATAGGACATCAGTTTTACTTCGGTTAATTTTTTCGTGCTCTTCTTTAACATGTGAGTTATCACTCATTTCAATTTTAAGCAAATTCAGTTGCCCCTCCGACAAAAACAAGATTATATAACATAAACCCGTTTATGTCAAAACATTGTCCATTGCATTACTATATTTTTCATGGCATTCACTCTTTTTATTGGCTTTAAATTTAATTATAACCTGGTATGTATATATCCATTATCGATTGTATTTTCCACCCTGTAATTAGCTCGTATATGGCTACATACATACATTCGAGGCGCTTTAAATTACTTAGCTTCCATTACTAACGCTAGCTCCCAATTAACCTACACATATTTTACTATGTCAACATATATATTTTTCCAAAATCCCACATGCTAGTTCCCTAAACGATAAAAGAAAAAAAATTAAACTCTATTTACATTTACCCTATTGCAGTATCTGCAAATTCCCAATTCCTAATCATATGTCCCTACATACTTACTTATATGGCCATACCCATCCTTATGAACAAAATTACTTACTTACTTAGATATACCTTCGTATATTCATTCTGTACATTATACAGCTATCTACATATATACTTACTTCACCAACGGTGCCGGCGCTACTGCTTACGCATCGTATTTCATTTCATTAACTGCCGTATGTATGAGTGTATATATTCCACGTTTAGTTTAAATTACTTACCCACGACTGTCTTATAATTTTATTTTTTTTTAATTGTGTCCAATAAACCCGTTTCTTATTACTTAATATATTTTCCTCTACTGTGCATCGTTCGGCCATAGTGCTTAATAAGCACATTTTTCTTACGTCAATTATACTCCCCCTAGTTTAATTGGCACATTTCTGTTGGCCTTGAGTTTGAAAGTCAGAACCGTGCTATTTGATATACTTACGCGATATCGTATATATTTCGTATTTACACTTGTAAAACACTGCCAACACATGTCTCCAAATGTGTTGCCTTGTATGGAATAATTTCAACGAATTATTATGTTGCTTTTTATTCTTGCCCTTAATTGTTACGACTGTTGTAACTGGGCTGCGGATTTCTGCTACTGAATACGGACCTATCCAAACAGGTGAGAATTTGTTTCTCCTAGCCTGATTCTTCACTAGAACCTGGTCACCCACCTTAAAATCGACTGGGTTTAGTACCTTGTTATAGGCTTCCCTGGCTACTCGTTTAGCACAATCCTGGTTTACTCTAACCAATTCGTGCGCTCGCTGTAACTGATATTTTTGCACTTTATTGGGGTCATCAGCATTGTACACTGGCGCAAATTTGCGCTACAAATTTGCTGGCATGTTGAAATCAAACCCGTAGAGTATTCTAAACGGAGTTTGCTTCGTTGATACATGTACAGTATTGTTGTGTACATGCATTGCAGTGGTCAACCATTGATCCCAATTCGAACCGTCTTCCTTGACAAAACTGCGCAAGTACTCGGCCAGAAATTGATAACTACGCTCCAATGAGCCAATCGCCTGTGGATGATATGGTGTTATAAGCAATTTCTTGATTCCCAACATTTTTGACGTTTCTGAGAATAGTTTCGATACAAAGTTTGAACCATTGTCGGTTATCAAAACCATTGGTATGTTGTTCTGTGCTATAATTTCGTCAAATAATTACTTGGCTACCGTACTCGCCGCAGCATCGGGTATAGCCACGCACGCCATATACTTTGAGAAATCATCTTGGAACGTCAAAATGTATTTATTTCCCGGAACTGTCTCAGGTAAAATACCTAAAATATCCATATTAACTTTATCAAATGGCTGTTTCGGTGTGTCCGTTAATACCATTGGCATCTTTGTTAGCCTTGAACTTTTGTTGGCCTGACATTTTGGACAACTCTTTATATATTTTTTAATGTCCTTTAGCATACCCTTCCATCCATATACTCGCCTAATTCTGTCATGAGTTTTCCAGAACCCCTGGTGTCCACCTAGTGGTGAATCATGGAAACCCTTTAACTCAGCCTGGATATCCTTTATATCCTCCAGCCATTCCACACTACTGACTCCTCGTTCATTAGCAGCGTCACCTGCATTGCTAACATTTCCTGTTGCATCAATTCTATCCTCTTGAATTCTCTCGGCCTTCTCCTTATCTGACCGAGCTTTGGCCCTCGTTTGCACTACTGATACCTTCTGTGCCTGAGGTACTCTACTGAGCGCAATCCGCACTTAGATTCTATTTCCCTGGTTTGTATATGATTTCAAAATCATACTCAGACAACTTGTGTCTGAACCTGGCTAGCCTAGACGTTTGGTCTTTCAAATTGGCAATGCCTCTCAATGGCTTGTGATCAGTATATATTTTAAATGGGCGTCCTAGCAGATATGCCCTAAAATTCTTCGTAGCCCACACTATGGCTAAAAATTCCTTCTCTATTGTGGAGTACCTTTTATTTCATGCTCTACCTCTGGTGTATACGTCAACTGGGCTCCTTCCTGCAAAAATATGTCATTGAATGACGTACAAATGGTTTCTATTGATGCCTTCCCTTCTGTATTTACGCTCGGGTCTAACTTCAGTGATTCTAGCACTCTCTCCATTCTTTTTCTTATATCAACTTGTTTAATCTGATTTACCGATCTATAATTCGGTTCCTTAAAATTATCGTAACTAGTGAACTTTGGACTAAAATCCTCATCCAACAGGTAGTCCTTTTCCGATGCGTTGAATAGACAAGCGTACACCTTACCCTTGTCAACGTGCGTTTAGGTTTCTCCCATATATACGCCCTCCGCTAACTGCTGCTTGTGCAAAACAACAGTCCTAAGTTTCGTGTTTACATGCATAGTAACTACTCTGGTTTACCTTGCATTTACTACCTCCATACCACACTTCTTAACCCTATTCACGGTTCCTTCCTGCCATGACATTAATGGAAGAGTAAGGATTTTATTCTTATTATTATCATAGAATGATAACTGTTTCTCGAACGCATCCAGTATGGTGCGGCCCCAAAGATTATCGCGGCCAATTATCCCATCAGCCGGGATACCTTTCCTATCCACTTCCACTGCGTGCACTTTAAAACTCATACCCTTAACTTCACTGTGTCCTATTCTGAGCGACCCCAATGTCCTGATGCACTCTCCAAACGCTCCATTAAGCGTTCTTACATCCATTTGATTAATGTCTAGGCCCTTCCGTTAAACACCAGATTTTACGAGGCTGGTGTCCGCCCCTGAGTTTACCAAAAGCACTAGCTTTCCACTAACTGATTCCTTGCAAGGTGTCTCGATGAAGGCGTCACCTATCCTGCTCATAACGAAGCAATGTCCTTTTGTTCCCAACATGGAGGCGTATCCACTGCCTAACTCTTCTTGAGATTGGAGAGCCTCTTGCTCCTCCTTCTCCTGGACTGTAGTTGCTACATTACTACTTACACATACATCCGGCCTAATTATCACTTTCTTTCTCTTGGCTTTCCAGTCTACTGGCCTTGACTGGGCCGCTGGAAGTTTCCCTGGTTCCTTTGTTGGGATTGTCTATCCCTGCATTCCGCACCCCGATGTCCCATCCGTCCACATGAGAAGCTTCTCAACACCTGTCGGGTGTTGCTTATCCTTGGTTCACTTCTGGAATTCCAATTTGGTCGCTGCTGACCACTCCCAGTTTGGAAAGGATTCATTTCTTGGTTAATTCCTTCCGTTGAATTAACTCGGGGACTACTAAAGTTACCCCTGTTGTCCCTCAAGGGTGGATCCGGGCGCCTCGTAGCTGCCTGCCTTTTATTCTGATTCCATTCCGTGCCTCCTTGGCACTGTCTACTTGCCTCATGACCATATGTTTGGCACTCCATACAGTAGGGCATATTTTTGCGTGTAACGCGTTCATCCCTTGTATTCCCTTGCTTACGGTAGAACAAACATGTGGGTGCCGTCTGTACAAACCCCCTGTACGTATTTCTCGGATTCGCGGCTCTGCTGTCGGAGACACCGGGATTATACGCTCCTCTGTATATGTTTGGGTCGTAATTACTTCCCTCTCTATCCATGACAGCGGCATTGAAACTGTCCTGTCTGCTTTCGAACATCTGTACCTCTCCCAAACCGGCCGTACTCCGTTCCACGAGGACTTTTGCTCTAATTGCTTCCTCTACTAACTCCTCCAGATTTCCTGTTCTGCTGTTCAGCATATGAATCTTTAGAGCGGAGTTGCGGAGGCCCACTACGAAAGTTGTTACCACCGACTTGTCAACTTCGTATAATAATGCCATGGTACTCGTTTTTTATTATTTCCTGGGCCATCATCTGAAGTGACTCTAAACGCCTGGCAAAGGCAAGTATGTCTTCACTTGCCAGCTGCTTCCCGACTCTTATTTCTTGGGTTATGTCCTCCAAAGTTCTCTCCTTCAAATAAGTTCTCCTTATAAGACCGTAAAGCTCGTCCACACTGGCGAATTGCTTTGGCAACACAAGGTTGTACGCGTCTCCAAATAACCTTTGCTTAACACAGTCGAAGAAGTCCTGCAACTCATCTGGGCTTATGCTTCGCTTTGCAAGCTCACAACCTTGAATGAATCTGTTAACTTCTGACCGTAGATCTTCTGAAGCTGCAGCAATAAACACAGGTACTAGCCTGGCTACTGTCTTTGAAATCTCCTCTATACCTATTTTGCGTATTTTTGTTTTACTTATGACCGGTAAAACTTGGGCGCTATCTTTATGGGTGGTTCCTAGATTCACTTCTCCCGGATCTGAGAGGTTATTGACCAATGACGGACTCAAACTAATTATTCTTCGATCGTGTGTTCGTACAGGCGAAATACTGTCCACAGTATTGGGACTTTCCTGTACCGTTACTTCTTCTGGCTCTTTTGGTGGATATCCCTTATTTTTATTAGTTATCGGACTTCCTGGAGAAAAAGGCTCGACACCGATTTCAGATGCGCCAAACAAAAATCCAGCTTCCCTCTCTTCACTCAATACTAATCTGGGCTTTACCACGTGGTTTATCCCTTCTGGTGTTAGATACTCCGGCCAGCGCACTTCCGGTGGCAATGTCAATACCGTCTGTGTAAAGCCAGCCGATGCTGATTCTGATCTCTCCCTGTTCAGTGCCCTTTTGGGCGCCCGTCCTCTTTTTAATTCCGCACACTCTTTTTCCAACAGTGATGCTGCTTCCTCTGTCTCCGTCAATCTCCGAGAAAGTTCCTTTACCCTATTCTCGAGATACTCTTTTTGTGCTCTAAAATCTTCTGTTTTCTCATGAAATTTGAACAGCTTTTCTTCTGTCCTTTTTTGGATTGCCGTCAAGGCTTGATCCGCTACTTCTAATGGTGACACAGCTCCTCCGGCGTTCGCCTGCTTAAACAATTCCTGAGCTTCTTCCCTGCTCGTACTCGCTTCGAACTGGTCAACTATTTTCCCAGTAAGCAGTTTCACCTCTGACTGTATTGATTTCAATCTGTTCCTTATTTCCTCTTCTGGCGAAACCAAACTGACAATCTGTTGTCCTAGTCCCTCTAATTCAGAACTAAATGTATCTGCCCATTCGTTGATCAGACTATTTATGTAGTCTGCATAATTTTCCACAAAATATTTTCCTTTGCCGTACGCAACTGCGTGAGGCAACAACAGCCCGTGATTATTGTTGAACTCTCTCCCAAGATTTTGCAACTGTGTTATTCGCTTGCGGTAATACACGTTGTCCTTATGTAACCTGCCGTCTTTCTTAAAGTTACGGACCATTTTTCAATCGCTTCGCCAATTTGCTCCTGCATCAGCAGTACTCCTTGTACTTCCTTCGTCATATCCCAAATGCCAGAAAAGCTGGCGTATCCCCATTACCAAAACAATTTACAAATTAAACCCTATAATTGTTAAAACTTGTTATTAACTTATCCCAATTTTTTTATTTCATCTTACTTAATGATAAATACAAATTTATGAAAAAATATTCCACCGTAAATTCGATCTTAATATTCTTTCTTTACTTATCCCCCATCACAAGTTCCATATCCGCTGTCTACCGGCGTCCATTAAGTCCTTCCATCAGTGCAAATTAGTCCTTGACTTCATCACACCATCTTTAATACTCCCAAAAATCCATAGAAAAGGCCATATGTTTGTAAAAACCGAGATTGGATTTACAGGCAAAAATGTCTTGATTCATTCCCGGAAATTTGAATCCATATTTAAAAATAAACCCGTAACGTATGCGCCACGTAATAATAGCATTTAAATGTTTTCTTGAACATTGCTACGCAAATCGTAGTTTCAGAACCACAAAAATTTTGATGCAACAACACGTGTTGTCTGCACCTCTTCACCTAATATCCTAAACTCAAAATGCCAAATATTTAATTTCAAAACAATATAAATTGAATCATATAAATGTCCCTACCGACAAACAAACACAAATCCCCTATCATAACCGTACGAACCCTATACCGTGGCGCGTTCTTTCCGAACCAAACCAACCGGTATACAAAAGTTCGCAATTCAATAACGCAAAATCCGTCAATAAACAGACACGTCCCACATCCCCCGAGAATGCTGAAACAAGAAGTAAGAAAAAATATGAGCCTAATCTCAGTGAAATAAACCTATTCAACCTGACCATTCAAAATTTTTGAGGATCAACCTAGTGTCACCTAACCACAGCGGCTATTTAGCCCCGATGCTGCTTCTTCTGCATGACCAGCGCAAAAGCGCCCACACGGCCACCGAAGAATCGCCGACAAAATGTACTTAAATACTATAGCATCCTAATATAAGAATACTCACCAATATTCTTGCTCCCTCCGTTTAACTCCTTTGGGTACTTTCCTAGTGGTTTCCCGTTGGTGGATTCCCGCGTAGGAGTGCTCTTTTCCCGGCACTCGACGTTGGATCCTACCGGCTGCGCCAAAATGTTGGGGTCCGTGTTTGCTTACCGTGGGACGTCCTTGTGCTGTGCGCGTGTGGCTGAAAACCTAAATCACTCTTTGGAAAAATCACCGCATTACACTTTTAGTTTTTAAATCACAAGCCCCTTTATTCTTAAAATACTAATTCTTATATACTATTTATAATTCACAATTACAATACAAAAACTGACCTTTCTAGTGTTGCAGTTTCGCACCTGTTAATTGGTGCCAGTTGGTCAAGCCAACTGACCTACGCCATTCTGAAATGTTGATGGTGCATTCTAAATTTCAATGCCCTTCGGTGGCTCGACTGCGAAACTGTAGCACCCTAAAAGTTTACATAATAAATATTACATAGGTAATATTAGTTCAAAATACTCGCACCCTAAAAATATGTGGTTTCTTAAGTAACTTTAACACAAGCTAATCACACAGAATGTATGGCATCTCTTAGGAGTCGGTGCTGTGAGTCAACTACTCGTAGGTAGCTTGATTCTAAATCACAACACTTTTCGTATCTCGCGGTTGGCTCTCACAGTTTACAATCGCCGAAATTGCGTGACAATTTCCAATTACTTGCCCTTTCTTTATGGTTCGAGCGGTATTTGCAAGACCACTCTTAGTGGCACTATTCTGCTCTGCTATTATTCCAATTATGATGTCGCCCAGATACATTTTTTTTCGCCCTCAACCACACACAACTTGTTCTTCTCAACATCTCCGTCCATTCCTTTTTGTCCGCCGTGATACAATGGCTTGTTTAACACCTCCATAATTATCATACCCCACAGATAACGGTAATTCGGTGTTCGCATATTTCAACATTCGGCTTTTCAAATCTAGCGTCAATGCATTCCGTGCTATAAAATCCACACCTTAGATTAATTTGTCTGCAATATCCGCAACTACAAACTCGTACGTCACTGTTGTGTCCCCGATAGTGATTTTTCGTGTAACTTTTCCAAGTACCGGCGTATCATCTCCAATTGCCGTACGCAATCTTATTCACAGAAGCGACTCGATTCCCCGAACTAGATCCCTTCTAATTATGAAATGTGGTGCACCCGTATCTAATGCTACTACAATTTTTCTTCTGAATTTCCATATGGTCTGAGAATATTCTATGGCTACATGTTGTGGGAGTCAGATCCTGCCCCTCGACTCATTTAGTTTTTCGACAACTTAACAACATTTTTCGATTCACTATTTCGGAATCTAACATGCTGTAGTGGTCTTACCGGCGAGCGTGATGTAGAACGTTTGCGACCCATGTATCCAAACTGTCTGCAGGTAAAGCATTTCCCCGTAAAACTTTGTCCACATTCGACTTGTACCTGACGGGGGCATACTGGCTGGCACACAAATGCTGCTGTCTCTGATGTCAAAGCGCTAGCTACTGTCTCCCCATATGTAGCTTTCGGATTTGTTATCGCTGAACTTTTTTTCTCCGTATCATACACTTGTCAGTAATCTCTATTGGATACGCAAGACGGGGTAACACTTCCGGTGCAAACTGTTGTAGAGACACACTTCTGTACACGTATTCGTAGCTACGATGTTCACTACCATACTTGCGCTGAACGGCATTCATCAAGCTTTCATAACAATCTCGCTCACTTTCTGAGATAGTTTGAAGTACATCAGTAGCGGCACCTTTCAATGACATGGTTAGTGCCGTCTCTTTCTAGCGATTATTCCAACCATTTGTGCTAGCGGTAGTCGCAAACTGCATTCTGTACACTCTAAATGTCGTGGTTCTATCATAGGTCGGAGGCTTCAGTTTTATTGAGGATGAAGCTGGGAAACGAAATGGACTTTCCTGTAGTAAGTGCATTGTTTGTTTAATTTTTTTGTTTAAATTCGTTCAGTTTTGCTCGTTCGCAATGAATTTTTCTTCTACAGATTTTTAGAACGATTCCTGCCGTGTCTCAATTTCACAAATCTCGATGTCTACCATCTCGGACATTTCTTTCATTTGCTGTGAGATTAGTTCCGCTAGTTGAGTAAGTCGTTTTTCACATCATCGTGTTCTTTGCAATCCTCTTTGACGGATGCAAAACTCTTCTCGACTGATTCAGCATTTTGTTGTAACTGCAGCTGTATTGCCCCGATGAGTGCGTTCATGTCAAATATTCCTGTATGAATTCCATGCGGTGTTTTTTCCTGTCGAGATGTCGTTGGCTCTTCAAATATGAAATGATGCTCACCGAAATCTATAGCCTCCTCCTCCAAAGCGTTTCTTAATCGCACCTACAGCTTCACTTAAGCCCTTTGTGTCTGCAAGTTTATGAGCTCAATCTCCTTCTTGAGCTGTTCTAATCTCATTTTCAAATTTAACCATTGTTTATTACTGGTACAGAATCCCACTTCTGACACCAATTGTTAAGAAATTGACCTCCTTACAATTTATAGTAACTCTCAATACTCGAATTCGGATTGTTAAGTTGGTTAAATAAAAATATTAAGTTTATTTAATTATTGCAATTTTCACATTTAATCTTAGGATTAAAGATTACTTTAATACAATTTTGCACTTTATTTAATTAAGCATTTAATCACTTTATTACTTCTGAATACTGTCACTGTTACGATTAAAATTCACGATGTACACACTACTACTATTGCTCTTCAACAATTACGCCTTTAATTGTGTGGCTTATATACCTCTCGTTTGTTGAAGTAGAGCATTATAGAATAGTCCCAGGAGTATTCTACAAATTACCTCTCCACTCCGAAAGAAGTTTCGAGAACATTCCGGGATATTTTCTACATTTCGAAAGAAGTTTTAAGAGGTTACTACACTATGCTTTTACATTGTGTCTTGGCTTATATACACCTCTGGCGTGGTGAACGTGGTATGCAATCATATATTTATATATATATATATATATATATATATATATATATATATATATATATACGAGTATATATGTATATATATATATATATATATATATATTTATTTATTTATTTATTTATTCATACTTGTGTTAAAATTAAAATTTTAATACAATAAGACTTACAGCTATGACATCTATGGTCTTAAGCTAGATATATAAATATCCACATATATATATATATATATATATATATATATATATATATATATATATATATATATATATATATATATATATATATATATATATATATATATATATATATATATATATATATATATATATATATATATATATATATATATATATATATATATATATATATATATATATATATATATATATATATATATATATATATATATATATATATATATATATATATATATATATATATATATATATATATATATATATATATATATATATATATATATATATATATATATATATATATATATATATATATATATATATATATATATATATATATATATATATATATATATATATATATATATATATATATATATATATATATATATATATATATATATATATATATATATATATATATATATATATATATATATATATATATATATATATATATATATATATATATATATATATATATATATATATATATATATATATATATATATATATATATATATATATATATATATATATATATATATATATATATATATATATATATATATATATATATATATATATATATATATATATATATATATATATATATATATATATATATATATATATATATATATATATATATATATATATATATATATATATATATATATATATATATATATATATATATATATATATATATATATATATATATATGTATATATATATATATATATATATATATATATATGGTCTTTTATTTTTACAGGAACAATTTGTGCAAGGTTTAATAAAAAAAAATGTATATTAAAGGTATTTAATAAGTATAAACAAAGTAGTAATAAAAGAATTTAAAAGAACACACGGAGGGAACGTCTTATCGCGTCGACACGTCACGCTGAACTGAAGAGTGATGACATGAGAGAGCAGGGGAGACCTTCGTCTCCTTTCGATCCCACAACTCGGCCATCCTGTTAGACATTCGACCCGAATGTAGAATTGTCATCATCGGTGTTAGGCCAAGGTTTCATGTACTCGGCACAAGTAGTTGTCTGCCGCGGACCATCACTGTATATAGAGTTTTTCGTTACTTCATAGGTATCATTGTTTTTCGCTTTGGTGACCTCGTATGGACCTAAGAATTTAGGTTTCTACTTCAGTCCCCCACCCAGTTGTGTACGTTTAATTGCTACAATATCGCCGACTTTGTATGTTCTTGCTGGCTTTCGTCGTAAATTATAGGAATGCCTATTTTCTTCTTGCATTTTTAGTATTTGCTTCTTGGCGTCTCTTCGCAGTTCTTCACGGCTGTCGTTAAATGTTTGAATGATTTCGTCTTGTATCATTTCTTTAATTTTTACATCAGAGTTTGTGTGCATCTTTGCGCCAACCAGTAGTTCAAAAGGCGTTGTGTTTGTGCTTCTGCAGTGCGTTGAATTTATTGTTTGCTGTACTTTGTCGACAAACTTGTACCATTTGCTTGGGTCGTCTATTGTAAGTTTGGACAAACCTGCAATGATTATACTGTTGAGCCTTTCCACCTGTCCATTCGCTCGTGGAAGACCCGTCGTGACTACATGATGAGTAATATTTTCGGCGATACAATATCGTTTGAATTCTTCTGCTGTGAATGCGGAACCTCTGTCTGAAATTATTTGGATCGGATTTCCAAATATTGCACTTTGAGCTTGGAGCCTCACTGTTGCTTCTTTTGCTGACGCCGTCTTTGTTGGGTAGAGCCAACAAAATTTAGTGAAACTGTCAATAACTGCTAAGATATGCTTATATTGATTGTGGGTTGATTCTAAAGGACCTAGGAAGTCGATGTGGTAGGTGTGTAGCGGTACCCCTCCTTTGCGTAGCGGATGTAACTCACCTTCCTGCTTACCCTGCTTTATATTTACGACAATGCACGGAATACAGTTTTCGATGTGCTTACGTCTCTTTTCGTCTATTTTGGGTATAAAATAGTCTTTACACAGTAACTCCTTTGTCTTCTTTACAGCAAAATGCCCTTGCTCGTGCGCCTGCCTGATTATTTCACGCTGCATGTCCTTCGGAACGACAATGAGCTCGTGATCGTCTTGTAGCTTGTGTAGTACGTCGCTTTTCATGTAGTAGTCGTTATGTATAGTTTTTTCTCGAAGGATATCAATAAGTGCATTCAAATCGTCGTCATGTAATTGTGCTCGTCGTATCTTGGAAAGAATGCTGTCTTCGCCGATTACCATAACTGCATAGCGACTCAGTGCGTCGACGTGCCTCATCTGCAAGCCAGATCGATGCTCCACCTCACAGTCGTATTCTTCTAGAAAAAGTATCCAGCGCGCTACTCTCGTACATAAATCTTTTTTCTCCAAAGTCTTAGTGAATGCATTGCAGTCGGTGACCAGCTTAAAATGCATGCCGAGGAGATACACCCTAAACTTTTTCAACGCATCAATAGCAGCTAATATTTCTAACTCGTAGCCTGTATATTTTCTTTCTGCGTCAGTAGTTTTTTTACTCATATAATACACAGGATGCAACCGTCCGTCGTCAGGTGATTTCTGCAACATCACGGCTCCATAGCCATCGATTGATGCATCTGTGTGCACTTCCGTTTCATAATTTTGATTGTAAATGTTCAGTACTGGTTTTTCACTTAAAATTGTCTTCAGCGTATTGAATGCAACTACCTGTTCTTCTCTAATTTCGAATTTGTTTTCGATTTCTGTTTTGTTTTTTCAAATCGGTTAGAGGCTTCGCGATCAAAGAGAAGTTAGGTATGAACTTTCGAAAATAACCTGCCAGACCAAGGAAACTTTCCAGTTGCTTTAACGTATGTGGCATCTTGTACTTTCGCAGTGCGTCCACTTTCGTTGGTGACGGTGATATCTGCTGATTTTCAATTACGTGTCCCAAAAATTCCACTCGTTTCATTAGGAACTGACACTTTTTGAAATTTAGTTCAAGTCCGTACTCTTCGCATAAATTTAGCACTTCTTCTAAATTTTTCACTGCTTGTTCTTCATTTTCCGCGGGGATTATAATATCGTCAATATAGGGCAATGCGATACCCTTGCGCGTAAGGTCACGAAATATTGCGTTCACGTGCCTTTGGAAAACACCGGGAGAGTTTGATAGTCCGAACGGCACTTTTCGAAACTGGTATTGTCCATTGTGCGTGACAAATGATGTGTATTTACGACTCGTTTCCGCGACCGGCACATGGAAAAACCCATTTTTCATGTCGATTGAACTAAACACTTTGCCGTTTTGCAACCGATCCAGCTGATCTTCAATCAGTGGTAACGGGAAACGATCTTTCACGACAACTTTGTTGATTTTTCTAAATTCGATGCACAAACGTGGCGTACCGTCACGTTTCTTTACCAGCACGACAGGGCTACTAAACTCCGATTCCGAGTTTTCAATCACACCGTCTCTTAGCCATTGTTCGATTTGGTCGTCCACGATACATCTTTCTGCAATTGGCAGCCTACGCGGTCTCGAGAAAATTGGCGTTTCATCTTTCAGCACTATTTGCATTTTCACTTCGGTTGTCTTTTGCTGATTTGGGCGATAATTGCTTACCATTTCGCACACTTTTTGCGTTGCTGCAACACTAGCCGTTTTGTCAATATTTATGTTTTCATTGTCCGCCTTCACATCAATTTTCATCACGGCGGACATTTCACTTATTTCGTCACTTTTATTTTTTTCGATGTAAACACCGTCGCGATCAATTTTTATTTCGGCTTGTGAGCAAAACTCTTCTCCGATCACAACTTCAACATCCAAACATTTTGTCGGCACAATATGATATTTTACATTGTACGTTTCACCGTCAATTTCGGTATCAAACGTTAGATTACCGATTGGTTTTATTTTGTTTTCACATTTATTTGCACCGAATCCTACTAGGTAAACATTAGATTGCGAAATAGCCGGCTTGTTCAATTTTGCATAAACACTTTCAGTAATTAAATTGAATTTGCTGCCCGTGTCAAACAAAGCGATGCACTTTTGGTTACACATTTGTACTTCTTTGTTCATAAAACCAATTTTTGAGCTTAATTTCCGCACATTGCTCGTATTTTCGTTTTTGTTTACATATCAAAACTTTTTTGCAATATGGCCGTACTGATTGCATTTGAAGCACTTCGCGCCCTTGTTTTTGTTTTTACAATCGAGTGACATATCGCCCTTTTCGCCGCAATTGTAACACACAATTTCTCTCTTCACTTACACTTTAGCTCGCTATAAATCCCGGTTGAGCCCCCAAATTTATGGTCTTTTATTTTTACAGGAACAATTTGTGCAAGGTTTAATAAAAAAAATGTATATTAAAGGTATTTAATAAGTATAAACAAAGTAGTAATAAAAGAATTTAAAAGAACACACGGAGGGAACGTCTTATCGCTTCGACACGTCACGCTGAACTGAAGAGTGATGACATGAGAGAGCAGGGGAGAGCTTCGTCTCCTTTCGATCCCACATATATATATATATATATATATATATATATATATATATATATATATATATATATATATATATATATATATATATATATATAAGCTAACACGCCGGTAGCCGCCCCTGTCTTCACACCTCTCCCCAAGCAAGCATGAGCGCAGCATAGGCAAATGCACCGAATCTGCTGACGTAGCGTCTGAATGCTTGCACGCGTATCCGGTGCAATACCGCTGCAGCGTGGGAACGGTAACGCGGCCAGGGAATGCTGACGCATTCAGTTTCAGGCCCAGCTTAGAATTTATAAGTTATGAATAGAGTTAGTCTTAAGTAGGACCTCGAGTTTTGAAGACATCTAATTAATTTGTGTGTAATAAATCTAAGTATTATCCAATTGTGTGTTTGATTCAGATAAAGGATATGTAAGTATACCGCTGTTGTCTGCGGCTAAAATATTTTTTTTATCGCAGTCCTTCCGACTGCGTTAACTGGCGTCCGAGCAGGGACCCGCTAAAAGAGCGGGCTCCCAAAAATCGGAAAGGCTTATTATAAAACCATAAGTTTAAATTAACAAATGTGAGAAAAATTGCTCAGCGATTCACCACCTTCGGGGGGACCCTCCTGACAATGTAAAAGTGAACTAATATTGAAAAGTGTCAAGTAAACCAAAGCCTTCCGATGCAAATATAGTGGCCCTTGAAGGGTATTGTGCGAACATGGTGATATAAAAATTAAAACAAATAACTACGTATGTCTACATCCTGAGATGCCCAAGGGACCCTCCAGGATATAACAAAAGAAAAAAGTTCTGGGACCCCGAAGATCCTCAGACCTAATATGAAGAAATTATTGATTCAAATTAAAACAAATAAATCCTTACGTCTCCATCCTGAGATTCCCAAGAGGACCCTCCAGGATATAACAAAAGAAAAAGGTTCTGTGACCCCGAAGACCCTTAGACCTAATATAAAGAATTGTACTTTATTCAAAATTCGCTTAAGAGCGATGATTGAACATGGGACAGAAGTTTCTTAATTAAAATATAATTTTTTAATTTAATTTAAAAGGATTAATCACAATAATAAATTATTATAACTAATTTAAGAAGAAGAGTCATAGCTACCAGGGCCTTCAACTCGATTTTAATATATTATTTTACATATTTACTTATTTAGGTATTTAAATATAATTTTGGATGTGGCATTCTTTTAAGAATTTATTGATCTTTGTTATGTTATTCTTTGATGTATCTTTTAGAGAATCACTTGGAATCTGGTTATGGAATATATTTTTACGGGTTTTTTGGAAGTTGAGGCAGTTATTTAGCAGGTGTAACGAGGATATTGATTCCCCACAGAATTGACAGTTAGGTAACGGTTCCCCACGTAGCAAATGCTCGTTTGAGCATTTGGTGTGTCCGATGCGGAGTCGTACAAAGTTTTTTGTTTGTTGGCGAGAGCAAGTTACAGGATAATATGGTTTCATTCCATCTGTGTTGAAGGTGGTGTAAAAGTGTTTATATTTTTTCCAAGTGCAATAGTTCGTGGCAACATGGAGAGATACTATATGTCGCAGTAGGTCTTTAGTTTCTGTGACTTGGAAGACGTAGTTTGGAGCCGTAATTGACTCTGCAGCAGCTATATCTGCAAGTTCGTTACCTGGTATCCCCGAATGTCCTGGGACCCACATAATTTTTATTTCATTGGAATATTTAATACACGAGTTACGGATATTGTTTATGGTCCTGCTGCTATCATTATTGAAGTTTCGAATGGCTTCAATAGTCGATTTGCTGTCTGTACATATGAGGAAGTTTCCTTTATTTTTGTGAGCAAAGTCGATGGCACATTTAACAGCAAAAGCTTCGGCAGTAAATACAGAGCTAAAAGGAGGAAGACATCCTGACGTAATTAAATTTCCGTTGTGGTGGACTACAGCAAATGATGTGCCAAGAGTTCCTTTTGATCCGTCTGTATAGAGTAGGCTCCATTTTTTGTTTATATATTCACTTGCCGTTTCTGTAAAAAGTTGTCTATAAACTTTGGGATCGGTAACGGTTTAAAATATAATATTCACCATGATGTGCATAATCGGGTCACGGGGTACGCACATATTGTACACCTATAAAATGAAAAATTATATTTTAATATATAAAAATAGGGATATTGTAAAATGTATTTGGCAAATTGCTGGGTGTCTTCAATTATGGGCGACACAAGGTTCAACCGCTTGCCAACATTTACGAAAGTAATATTAAAAACGATGGCAACAAATTGTCGGAAAATTTAAATTTGTAATCATCGGCGAACTGGTGGGTGGTTTAATTAATTGTGGCACAAGGTTCGACTCCTTGCCAAGATTTATAAAACTGTATCTCAAAGCGCAAAATACGCAAAGCAATAAGCTGCTGTGCTTATGTTATTTTGCAACGCCTGTCCATGAATGATCGGATACGCCCTATCTGGGTGCACGTTGTCGTTCACATGGGAATACGACAACCATTTCCTGATCAAGGCAGCGCATTGTCGACTGGTTATGGTCAACGGTATCGGTATTGCATAGCAACAGCCGCGATCAGATACGTTCTGACTGGGTGCACTTGTCGCTATTGGCCATGGCAGCAAAATTTGAAGTTGCATTGAATGCTGAGCACCGCGTGAAGGAAGTGTCCTGAGTCGGTTACCCGTAATCCGATTACGGACGACTAATAAGGGTTCCCGCGTCCCTTCCTTGACCAAAGCCAGAAATTATGTCAAGAATTTTTAAATGTTATTTTGTGATATACTAAAACACTTTACATTTCACCAATCACATAACCAATGCAATCGATCTGCCTGTGAGTCCGAGAAAAAAATGTATAAGGAAATTGCGGCATCAGCTCAGCGAACTCAAGCTAAAAGCGACAAAAGAAAGCAGCGAAGGAAGGAGTAAGGGAAAATTTATCAAAAGAAAGAAAACGAATTTGGTGAGTCAAAAATTTTTATTATGGATTCCTTGACCCGTTCGGTTACCGAGCTGACTGGCTCTGTGGGTGCACTAATGGTCGAGTTGAAGAAGGCGGAAACCGCATTCGTCAACTGGAACAAATGAATGCACTTACCGTGACCCCAGCTGAGATCCCGTTGTGTGGGCCAGTGAGTGAGGAGGATTTGAGGGAAATAGACAGGTTGCCAGACTCAGTTAGGGACCTCCAGGCATTCGAGGGAAACCCAGCCCAATACGTGTTCTGGGTGACATCAGTTGAGGGAATCTTAGACGACTACAAGATCGTCAGGACGAAACCAATTTATAGGGCAATCCTCACGAGCATCAGGGGAAAGGTTATGGGTAACGCTGATTCTGCTTTAATATCCCACAATATTTCGGAAGTCGACTGGGCAGGAATAAAAGGTTGCCTGTCGCTTCACTACGCTGATAAAAGGGACATCCGTACCCTCGAGCATCAGCTGGGTCAGCTAACTCAGGGTAACTTGAAGTTGGACGAGTTTTATGCTCGTGTCAACCACCAATTTTCCTTAACTATAAATAAATTTAAAACCGAAAACTACTCTGCCGAAACCGTAGATGCATTGATAGAAACCTACAGAAATAGAGCGATGGATGTTTTTGTAAGGGGATTGAGTGGCGATCTTTCCCGCATGATTATTGTCCAAAGACCAAGATCACTACCCGAAGCCTACACAGCTTGTCTAGACATTGAGAATTTGAATTTTAGGAGCCATCCTGTGCACGGTGGTATAAATAGGACCTCGGTGACTGTTCCGGTAAACGAAATGAATAAGGACAGTAATCCTCGTCCGTCGTTCTCGAAGTTTAACAATTTCTCACCTGTTGGAAACAACCATAAGTTTGGATTTAGGCCGCAGAGTGGTTCCTTCCAGAATCGGCATTTCGCTCAAAGGACTGAAGCACCAAGGCCTGTGGTAAAAATGGAGGTGGACCCTTCTATACAGACGCGTCGGGCGAGCTTCTCAAACAGACCTCAACAAGCATTCCCATTCAAACGGAAATCCGGCTCAGACAACTTCCGCCAAAAGCAGCAGAGGATGTTCCATATGGAAATTGTGAATGAGGACTATGCGAATTTGGCTGAAGAGAATTCCGAAGATCAGGTGAATTTTATGACAGGAGCCTATCCAGCGTACCTTACATAGAGTACGTGGATAGCCAGGGCACTGTGTTGAAATTCTTGGTAGACACAGGTGCGAACAAAAATTTTATAAATTCATCTCTTTCCCTAAATAGCAAAAAGCTTGAAAAATCCTTTTTTGTAAATTCGGCCGGTGGACGCATTCAAATCAGCGAAGAAGTTAGCGGTAAATTTTTTGAACGCGTAGGAAATAATACCTTGTTAACATTATACGTACTGCCAGTCTCGAATCCTTTGATGGCATCATTGGCGATGATACCCTAAAGGAATTAGAGGCAGTAATAGACCGGAAAGAAAACGTTCTGACCCTTAAACCAAATATAAAAATTCTTCTTCTAGAAAAAGTATCCAAGCGAATTAATCAAATTTTAGACAGTAACTTTTCTAAGAATACCCAAGAAAAACTTCGCAAGATAATTGAAGACCATAGCAACTTTTTGACCCAATAAGCAACAAGGAAATCGTTAATACTATCGTGAAGGCAGAAATCAGGACTACTACTAAGGAAGCCATTTACACAAAAAGCTATCCCTATCCTGCCTGCATGAGGGAGAAAGTTGAGAGGCAGATTGAGGAATTGCTTGAGGAAGGCGTCATACGCCCTTCAAAAAGTCCCTACAATTCCCCAATCTGGGTAGTCCCTAAAAAACCAAAGCCCTCTGGCGAAAAATAATATAGGACGGTAATAGATTTCAAGCGCTTGAACGCTGTAACCGTCCCTGATACCTACCCGATCCCCGATATAAATTCTACACTTGCCAGCTTAGGTTCTGTAAAATACTTTACTACGATTGACTTGACTTCCGGATTTCATCAAGTTCCGATGGAGGAGTCTGATATACCGAAAACAGCGTTCTCAACAATGAACGGAAAATACGAATTTTTTGAGGCTTCCGTTTGGTCTAAAGAATACTCCTGCCATTTTCCAACGAATGATAGATGATGTGCTCAAGGAGTTCATAGGGAAAATTTGCTATGTATACATTGATGACATAATCGTCTTTGGAAAAAATGAAGAGGAGCACCTAAAGACCGTTGGCACAATTTTCGCAACAATGTTGAGGGCAAACTTAAAAGTCAATCTGGAAAAGACCCAATTCATGAAAACTAGTGTAGAATTCCTTGAATATGTTATCACACCCTATGGTATTAAACCTGATACAAAAAAAGTGAGTGCAATTCAAGGTCTAGAACAGCCGGGTACGTTAAAGGATTTAAAGCGTTTCCTGGGAATGACGTCTTACTCTCGAAAATTCATTCAGGACTATGCCAAAGTAGCCAAACCTTTGACTAATTTAAAACGTGGAGAAAACGCTCAAGTGAAGGCCAATCAATCGAAGAAAGTGACGATTGAGATTGATTCTGTCGCCTTGAAAGCGTTTGCTGATCTAAAAGAACTCCTTGTTTCCTCTGATATTTTAGCTTTCCCAAATTTCCAGAAACCCTTTAATTTAACCACAGATGCATCAGATTTTGCGGTAGGTACCGTGCTGTCCCAAGGTGAGGTTGGAGGATAAGCCAATTTCCCGCTCATTAAGCAAGACGGAAGAAAATTATGCCACCAATGAGAAGGAAATTTTAGCCATTGTGTGGGCATTGGACAACCTACGTTCCTACTTGTATGGTGCAAGAAACATTAAAATTTACACTGACCATCAACCCCTCACGTTCGCGCTCGGAAATCGCAATCACAATGCCAAATTAAAAAGATGGAAAGCACGTGTAGAGGAATACAACAACGAGTTGATTTACACTCCTGGTAAATCAAACTATGTGGCTGATGCCCTATCAAGGATGAAATGTCGAATGGAAGACCAAGGAGGACTCCACGTGATGGCTGTTGAGAATGGTGACGACAATATAATAATATTTTATAATAAAGTAATTTATCTTAAGGAAATAACTCTGGTTTTTATTCCTAAATAGCTTACGCTTAAATCCTCAAGCCTTTCAATGGTTATGGGCCCAGGGATTTCTGAGATAAATTCACTTTAAGTAAAATATTTGTAAGATTTTTTTATATTTTTTTGTAATTTTTTCATCATAAAAAAAAAAGTGAATATGGCTGATTTTCATCATCACATTCCGAAATTGACAACCACAAATTATTTTAACTGGCGCTTCAAATTGGAAATGCTTTTAAAGCGCGAGGGTTTGTGGTCGGCAATTACAGAAGCTAAACCAGCAGAAAATTTTGTTCAATGGGAAAAAACCGATCAAAAAGCTGACGCTACTATAACCCTGTGTATTGGAGACGATCAAATTCATCACATACGTAACAAATTGACTGCAAAAGAGGCATGGGATGCCCTTAAGGAATTTTATGAACGTGATGCTCCAGGTGTAAAAGTAAGGTTGGTACGCGAAGTGATGGCGAAGGGAGCCAGTGATGACACTGACATGAAGGCGCACGTAGGTCAGATGAATTAACTATTTCAAAAGCTTATTGCGTTAGGTAGCAATATAACATGGGAATTTTTAGCGACGGCTACAACTTTGGGTTCTCTTCCAAGTAGTTATGATGGACTAATAACAGCAATGGAGGCGCACGATCAAAAAGATTTGACACCATCTCTTGTTTGTGCAAAAATCATTGAAGAGTATCGCCGGAGGCAAGATCGACATAAGACAGTGGTTACGTCTGAAGGTGCAGATGCCCTACGGATCATGAATTTTAAACGTAAGAGTGGGAGTAGCATTACTTGTGTTTTTTGCAAGAGAAAAGGTCACGTCCGAAGTAAATGCACAGAGTACTCTGCGTGTAAGGCTAACAAAGAAAGCAAAGAACGTAAATCAAAAGCAAATATTATAGAGCAAAATGATTCTGCTGAACATTTATTTTTTGTTGGCACAAAGAACTGTGACGAATTTATTGTGGACTCTGGAGCCCCATGTCATATTTCTAGTAATCGTGCAATGTTTGATGTTTTTGATGGGTATTGGTTGTTGCATCTGGCAAAGGCAGTGTTGTCATACATACAATTAACGGTGATGGGAAATCAAACAGAGTTCGTATCGAAGACGTTTTATATGTTCCTGAAATTGGTGGCAATCTGATTTCTGTTAAACGATTGGCAGAAAAGGGCATGAAAGTCACATTTTGCCAAAACATATGTGATAAATAAAAAAATAATAAACAAATAACTATTGCAGATGTCATAAATAACCTGTATAGACTGCGAGTAAAAAATACAGCAAATTTTGTTTCAAACGATGAGAAATTTTGTTTACATGACTGTTATCGCATATTGGGTCATCGCAGCATGGATGCAATACGTCCTTTCGGAAATGATAATATAGCGACTGGTATGAAAGTAGCGGAGTGTGGAAGTAGCTGCAAAAACTACACTGACTGCGAAATCTGCATTAAGTCAAAATTAACACGGCTGCCGTTCCCAAAAGAGGCCAAATATAGATCAACAGATCAATTTCGTCAATTATCTTAATAAAAGAGGCGTAAAGATTCAGCGTACTGCGCCCTATACACCTCAACAGAACGGCGTCGCAGAACGCAAAAACCGAACATTAATTGAGATGACGCGTTGAATGTTGTTAGATGCCAAGCTAAAGAATAAATTTTGGGGTGAAGCGATAGTGACAGCGAACAACTCACAAAATTTATTACCATGGAAATCAATAGAAAGCACACCATTTGAAATCTGGCATGGTCGAAAACCGTTTTATGGAAATTTGAGAAGATTTGGTTCAAGATGTTTTGTTAAAGTTCACGATTGTCAGCGCCGAAAACGGGAACCAAAAGCAGATGAAGCTATTTTCGTCGGGTTTGATGTTCATTCGAAAGCGTTTAGGTGTTTTGTTCCAGAAAAAGGAAAAGTTGTTGTTTCCCGTGACGTTAAATTTGTAAACAACACGATTATAGAAAAATGTGAAAATAAAACCGATTTCATTCCAATTAGAAACGACAATAACAATTGCAATAGTCCCGAGTCCGTCGACGAAAACGTCGGTAGTGATTACGTCGATAATGAAAACACCGACGATGAGAATCAAAATAACAATATGAATGATGATCAACCAGATGAATTAGACAAGCCACAGCGAAGATCTGAACGGGTAAATAAATTCATTAGTCCAATGCGGTTTATCCAAGAAATTGATGTTGTTATCAATGGCGAGCCATCCAATTACAATGAAGCTGTGTTATGTTCGAAGGGTAGTCATTGGATTGCTGCCATGGAGGAGGAGTATAGCTCTCTCATCGAAAATAACACTTGGGAATTGCTAAATTTACTTAATGGCAAAAATCTAATCGGCTGCAAATGGGTTTAAAAATTAACGACAGATGCAGACGGTAGAGTGCAAAAATATAAAGCACGTCTTGTTGCCCAAGGTTTCAGCCAAAAGTTTGGAGTCGACTACGACCAGGTGTTTGCTCCTGTTGCTAAACACGCTACCTTCCGAATTCTTCTTTCCATCGCCGCTGCTAAGAATATGAATGTTTTCCATTTTGATGCAAAAACTGCATTCTTAAATGGTGAATTAGGAGAATATATTTATATGCGTCAGCCGTCCGGGTTTATCAACGAAAATAATTAAAACAAGGTATGTTTGCTGAAAAGAAGTATTTACGGTCTTAAACAGTCAGCCCGTATCTGGAATCAAACGCTGCATACTGTGCTTGCTGAAGAAGCAAACTTAAAACAAAGTAAAGCTGACCACTGTTTGTATACATATGAAAAGTCTTTGTTTGTATTAATATATGTCGATGACATACTGGTGATTTCGAGTGACAAAAATCAGGTAAATCGTATTGAAAATATTTTACGTAAAAATTTCAGTATTGATAATTTAGGCCTGATATCTAATTATTTGGGTATTAGAGTCACAAAAGAAAATAATAATTATTTAATCGACCAAACGAAATATATTTTAGAAGTCGTTAAGAAATTTGAGTTACAAAATTCGAAAGATTCTAATATACATTTAAGCCCTGCATATCACAAACAACCAGAAGGTGACAAATTGCCAACTAATGAGAAATATCGAGCTGCAATTGGATGTTTATTGTATATTTCAACAAACACACGACCTGATATTTCTGCTGCTGTTAGCATACTTTCACAAAAGGTGGAAAATCCTAATCAGTATGATTGGAATGAAGTAAAGAAACTTATAAGATTCCTAAAAGGAACATCATCTATGCAATTGAAACTTGGAGGAAAATCATCAGACTGTGAACTCATCGGTTCTTCCACATAAAGAATAAGTCCGCTGTACTTTTACGTAAAAAATTTGCTAAAATTATTCACTATTTTACAGTCCCACAGATGATCGTTACTGATAACGAAAGAGGCTTCGTCAGTCCTTTAGTCTCTAATTATGTTCGAGGGTTAGGAATTAGACTTTATCAAACTCCTATTCAACGGAGCGAAGTGAATGGGCAAGTCGAAAGACTTCACTCCACCGTTATTGAAATATACCGGTGTTTACATAGAGAGATACCCAACACATCCCCAAAGGAATTGTTGTACATAGCTGCCGATCGATATCATTCCATAACTAAGTACAAACCGAGCGATATATTTTTCAATAGGGTACAAAGAATAAATTATCAGGAGTTAGCAAATTTTCAAAACAAAATTTTTAGCGAAGTGAGGAATCGGATGGAGAAGAATCAGGAATCCCGAAATACCCGATTGAATGAAAAAAGGCAGGATCCTAAGAGGTATGCACAGGGGGACGTAGCGTATGTAAGGAACAAACAAATTAAGGCAAAACAACGCCCACTTTATAAAAAAGAGGTTGTAGGCAGGGTTAACAGGGTGAAAGTAACCACGAACGATGGGAAAAGGATCCATAAGGGTCAAGTAAAAAATTTGTAAAGGAACGATTTTTGTCAACCCAATTCCACCTTCCTTCGCGGGCTCGAAAATAAATCTAATTTATTCAAAAAACAAAAAAAAAAGAATTGTTTAATTTAAATATAATATAATAGTAATATCTATTTAAAAATAAAAAAAAATTGTTTTAATAATTTGAAAGTTGTATATTCCAAAAAGAAAATTAAAATTTCCAAATATGGAAGCTATCTCTCGAGAACAAAATTAGGTTATACATATGATATAAAAAAAGAGATCGAATTGTTAAAAGTTAAGAAACTATTCAAAGTTTGTTCTTGAAGATACGCTGTACTTGTAATGCTCTACTTTCGAGGAAGCTATCTGTCCTTTCATGACTTGAATTTTTCCAAAATGAATAAAGTTGTTCGCATAAGTCATGTTTTCCTGCAATCAAGGACATAGAGCTCCCAGGAAAAGAATACGCGACAATGGCAAATGTTAGTTAAGCGCTGAAGCCACGATTTTTTTTAGATTATTTTATTTTATATTAAGAGAAAATTGTGAAATTTTATTTGAAATTTTTGTCAAAATAGATTGCTTGCGGGTTCAATGTTTTCAACTACAAATCTCCGCTGGTGACAATTGAACATGGAAGTGGATGGATAATCAATGGTCACTTCAAGCTGTTACATACCATAGACCTCACTCAATTCGACGAAATTATTTTGGAACTGACGGATGTAGTGCAACGCGAGCTTGAGGCAACTCCGATGAAGACGATCATCGAACTTCATCTCAGCCAGACGAAAATGCGTCTTAACGCAGGGTACCAAATCGCAGGGTACCAAATCGAGAAAACCTCGCTCTATAAATTGGATTGGATCGGCGTGGAAATGGGTAGCAGGATCCCCTGACGCCACTGATTGGGATTGTGTTCTGCGTAACCAAAATCAATTGGTCGACAATAACAATAACAAGCTTTCCATTAACAGGAAAATATTTAACGCCACGCAAGAAGCTATAAAGAGGGTTAACAACGTGGTTGATTTTGCAAATTACGTTGATAAAAACTTCAATGCGGAAAAGCTCGAAATTTTGTTGGCTAACAAGGTTCTCGTCCGAAAAGAGCAAATTTCAGAAATAGTCCGAGCTTGTCAGATGGCAAAAACTGGAATCGTAAACACCAATCTTTTAGACCAGGCCGAAACCGAGCAGGTTATATCTGAAGAAGAGGCGCTACCTTATCAAAATCTGGTTGAAGCAATGGAATATGCCAAGCCATCTATATATACGAATGGAACTATGCTCGTATACGTGCTCTCGGTGCCAAAGGTGAAGCCGGATAAATATCGACTAATACTGGTGAGGAGCACCTCGTCAGGAGGCAAACGTGTCGATGTCCTGTATAAAAGATTGCTGATGAATACTGAAGAAACTTATGGTATTACTGGCGATTGCCCCTCTATCAACAACGCGACAATTTGTGAGGAGAGCCTGATAAAGAAGCTACCCGAAGAAGGATGTTTACCAAGATTGCTGAATGGTGGTGATGCCAAATGCCAGTTTGAAACAGATAGTGATGAAGTCGTGGAGATGATTAACGGAAACACAATTTTTCTAACAAACTTCAATGGAACCGTCCGTGGCGGAAAAGAATCAAGACGCCTGGAGGGCTCCTTCCTCATACAGCTCAACAATGAAACAGTGCAAATTGGCAATCGAACTTTCGTCAGCACGGAGACCAGACGCCTTCAAGCCTTATCATCGGTGCTGAGCAACATAACCAATGAGAGCCTTGCATTAAACCTGGAGTATGTTCATGACCTTAGGCTTGAAAATATCAATCGTCTCAGCAAGCTCGGTGACAAATTCCATGTTTCAACTGCGATAGAAGCTGCAATGTAACTCACCTTAGCCACGACCTGCTATATAATCTGGAATCGAATAACGGTGAACATTAGAATCCCTGGCATGCATCAAAGCGCAACAATGAAGCAAGGCGAATCCTCTCCGAAAAAAACCAACGAAGTTCCTGCGGTGACCCATGTCGATCTGCGGGACACAGACATTTAAGGGGGGAGGAGTTAACACGCCCGTAGCCGCCCCTGTCTTCACACCTGTTCAGGCAATCCACCGAATCTGCTGACGTAGCGTCTGAATGCTTGCACGCGTATCCGGTGCAATACCGCTGCAGCGTGGGAACGGTACCGCGGCCAGGGAATGCTGACGCAGTCAGTTTTAGGCCCAGCTTCGAATTTATAAGTTATGAATAGAGTTAGTCTTAAGTAGGACCTCGAGTTGTGAAGACATCTAATTAATTTGTGTGTAATAAATCTAAGTATTATCCAATTGTGTGTTTGATTCAGATAAAGGATATGTAAGTATGCCGCTGTTGGCTGCGGCTAAAATATTTTTTTAATCGCAGTCCTTCCGACTGCGTTACCTTATATATACGAAGGTAACGCAGATATACATATATACATATATTTGTATACATGTTTAAATAGGTGAAAATTCTTAAAAAATGTGCAAACGTTTGTTAATATTTCTGTAGCTAGAGGTGATCAAGGTATTGACCCACTAGACCCTGATTGAGGAGTTTAAACATTGGTTAATTGTAAATATAGTGAACCCACAAGAAAATTCGGGATGGCTTCATCATCATCAATTAATGGTTAAGAAAGAAAATAAAAAAGAATGAAATTCAAGAAAAGAAAAGAAAAATAAAACTCTCAAAGAATAAGAGGAATGTTTGAAAAACTATTTACACAGATGCATCAGAATTTGCGATAGGTACCGTGCTGTCCCAAGGTGAGGTTGGCAAAGATAAGCCAATTGCGTACATTTCCCGCTCATTAAGTAAGACGGAGGAAAATCATGCCACCAATGAGAAGGAAATTTTAGCCATTGTGTGGACATTGGATAACCTACGTTCCTACTTGTATGGTGCAAGAAACATTAAAATTTAGACTGACCATCAACCCTTCACGTTCGCGCTCGGAAATCGCAATCACAATGCCAAATTAAAAAGATGGAAAGCACGTATAGAGGAACACAACCTCGAGTTGATTTACACTCCTGGTAATTCAAAATATGTGGCTGATGCCTTATCAAGGATGAAATGTCGAATAGAAGACCAAGAAGGACTCCACGTGATGGCTGTTGAGAATTGTGACGACACGACTACAGAAACTGCTAGTGAAGGAGCAACTGACACATCAAGAACTATGACAGCCGCTAGAGGCTCCACTACTGAAACTGCTAGCGAAATTGAAACTGTTCACAGTGCCGAACAAGATGCTTCCGACCTTATCATTCACGTCGAAGCACCCCTGAACGTATTTAGGAATCAGATTGTGATCAGGGAAGGACGAGAACTTTATAGTGTTGAGAATTCTCACAATGGGTACACCCGCCACTATGTGACTATAGATAGCATTGTCCGCGACGCGCTAATAAGAATATTGAAAGAACGGTTGAACCCAGCGGTAATTAACGGTGTTAAAATTCCCGAAAATAGGCTGCAGCTTCTCCAGGAAGTATATCTCGAACATATCCTTTATTATAAGATTAGAATAACGCAGAGATTAGTAGAGGATGTCGCGAATGAAGAAAGAATTTGCAGAATAATTGAGGAAGAGCACAGGAGAGCCCACAGGAATCTTGTGGAGAATAAAGGACAAATTTTGGAACGATACTATTTCCCCAGGATGGCAAGCTTGATAAGACATTTCACGAAAGCTTACGAAGTGTGCCGGGTAAACAAATATGATAGGCATCCCTTCGTCCCAAAACTAAAGGATGCTCCTATCCCAAAACATCTTTGCGATATTTTACACATCGATATCTTCGAGATTAGTGGAGAAAAATTTCTCAGCTGTATAGACAAATTCTCTAAATTTGCAAAATTCTTCTACATAAAGAATAAGTCCGCTGTACTTTTACGTAAAAAATTTTCAAAAATTATTCACTATTTTACAGTCCCACAGATGATAGTTACTGATTACGAAAGAGGCTTTGTCAGTCCTTTAGTCTCTAATTATGTTCGAGTGTTAGGAATTACACTTTATCAAACTCCTATTCAACGGAGCGAAGTGAATAGGCAAGTCGAAAGACTTCCCTTCACCGTTATTGAAATATACCGGTGTTTACATAGAAAGATACCCAACACATCCCCAAAGGAATTGTTGTACATAGCTGCCGATCGATATCATTCCATAACTAAGTACAAACCGAGCGATATATTTTTCAATAGGGTACAAAGAATAAATTATCAGGAGTTAGCAAATTTTCAAAACAAAATTTTTAGCGAAGTGAGGAATCGGATGGAGAAGAATCAGGAATCCCGAAATACCCGATTGAATGAAAAAAGGCAGGATCCTAAGAGGTATGCACAGGGGGACGTAGTGTATGTAAGGAACAAACAAATTAAGGCAAAACAACGCCCACTTTATAAAAAAGAGGTTGTAGGCAGGGTTAACAGGGTGAAAGTAACCACGAACGATGGGAAAAGGATCCATAAGGGTCAAGTAAAAAATTTGTAAAGGAACGATTTTTGTCAACCCAATTCCACCTTCCTTCGCGGGCTCGAAAATAAATCTAATTTATTCAAAAAACAAAAAAAAAAAGAATTGTTTAATTTAAATATAATATAATAGTAATATCTATTTAAAAATAAAAAAAAATTGTTTTAATAATTTGAAAGTTGTATATTCCAAAAAGAAAATTAAAATTTCCAAATATGGAAGCTATCTCTCGAGAACAAAATTAGGTTATACATATGATATAAAAAAAGAGATCGAATTGTTAAAAGTTAAGAAACTATTCAAAGTTTGTTCTTGAAGATACGCTGTACTTGTAATGCTCTACTTTCGAGGAAGCTATCTGTCCTTTCATGACTTGAATTTTTCCAAAATGAATAAAGTTGTTCGCATAAGTCATGTTTTCCTGCAATCAAGGACATAGAGCTCCCAGGAAAAGAATACGCGACAATGGCAAATGTTAGTTAAGCGCTGAAGCCACGATTTTTTTTAGATTATTTTATTTTATATTAAGAGAAAATTGTGAAATTTTATTTGAAATTTTTGTCAAAATAGATTGCTTGCGGGTTCAATGTTTTCAACTACAAATCTCCGCTGGTGACAATTGAACATGGAAGTGGATGGATAATCAATGGTCACTTCAAGCTGTTACATACCATAGACCTCACTCAATTCGACGAAATTATTTTGGCACTGACGGATGTAGTGCAACGCGAGCTTGAGGCAACTCCGATGAAGACGATCATCGAACTTCATCTCAGCCAGACGAAAATGCGTCTTAACGCAGGGTACCAAATCGCAGGGTACCAAATCGAGAAAACCTCGCTCTATAAATTGGATTGGATCGGCGTGGAAATGGGTAGCAGGATCCCCTGACGCCACTGATTGGGATTGTGTTCTGCGTAACCAAAATCAATTGGTCGACAATAACAATAACCAGCTTTCCATTAACAGGAAAATATTTAACGCCACGCAAGAAGCTATAAAGAGGGTTAACAACGTGGTTGATTTTGCAAATGACGTTGCTCGTATACGTGCTTTTGGTGCCAAAGGTGAAACCGGATAAATATCGACTAATACTGGTGAGGAGCACCTCGTCAGGAGGCAAACGTGTCGATGTCCTGTATAAAAGATTGCTGATGAATACTGAAGAAACTTATGGTATTACTGGCGATTGCCCCTCTATCAACAACGCGACAATTTATGAGGAGAGCCTGATAAAGAAGCTACCCGAAGAAGGATGTTTACCAAGATTGCTGAAAGGTGGTGATGCCAAATGCCAGTTTGAAACAGATAGTGATGAAGTCGTGGAGATGATTAACGGAAACACAATTTTTCTAACAAACTTCAATGGAACCGTCCGTGGCGGAAAAGAATCAAGACGCCTGGAGGGCTCCTTCCTCATACAGCTCAACAATGAAACAGTGCAAATTGGCAATCGAACTTTCGTCAGCACGGAGACCAGACGCCTTCAAGCCTTACCATCGGTGCTGAGCAACATAACCAATGAGGGCCTTGCATTAAACCTGGAGTATGTTCATGACCTTAGCCTTGAAAATATCAATCGTCTCAGCAAGTTCGGTGACAAATTCCATGTTTCAACTGCGATAGAAGCTGCAATGTAACTCACCTTAGCCACGACCTGCTATATAATCTGGAATCGAATAACGGTGAACATTAGAATCCCTGGCATGCATCAAAGCGCAACAATGAAGCAAGGCGAATCCTCTCCGAAAAAAACCAACGAAGTTCCTGCGGTGACTCATGTCGATCTGCGGGACGCAGACATTTAAGGGGGGAGGAGTTAACACTCCCGTAGCCGCCCCTGTCTTCACAGCTGTCCCCAAGCAAGCATGAGCGCAGCATAGGCAAATGCACCGAATCTGCTGACGTAGCGCCTGAATGCTTGCACGCGTATCCGGTGCAATACCGCTGCAGCGTGGGAACGGTACCGCGGCCAGGGAATGCTGACGCAGTCAGTTTTAGGCTCAGCTTAGAATTTATAAGTCATGAATAGAGTTAGTCTTAAGTAGAACCTCGAGTTGTGAAGACATCTAATTAATTTGTGTGTAATAAATCTAAGTATTATCCAATTGTGTGTTTGATTCAGATAAAGGATATGTAAGTATGCCGCTGTTGGCTGCGGCTAAAATATTTTTTTAATCGCAGTCCTTCCGACTGCGTTACCTTATATATACGAAGGTAACGCAGATATACATATATACATATATTTGTATACATGTTTAATTAGGTGAAAATTCTTCAAAAATTGGCAAACGTTTGTTAATATTTCTGTAGCTAGAGGTGATCAAGGTATTGACCCACTAGACCCTGCTTGAGGAGTTTAAACATTGGTTAATTGTAAATATAGTGAACCCACAAGAAAATTCGGGATGGCTTCATCATCATCTATTAATGGTTAAGAAAGGAAAATAAAAAAGAATGAAATTCAAGAAAAGAAAAGAAAAATAAAACTCTCAAAGAAAAAGAAGAATGTTTGAAAAACTATTTACAACTGTAATAAGAGAGGGTACACGAATGATGACGGTACACGTTGGGTAGAATACTATAAAAATAAAAATTATAAAGGATATTTTGATAGTTTTGGAAATTTACCCCCACAACAGGAACTAATCAACTACATTGGAAAGGATATCACATACAATTATAAACAATGTCAATTAATTGTAGACATCTGTGTTCAAATTTCTAATTTTCGTTTGTTCAACAAAAGAGCACAGCGCAAAGGCATATACTTGTATATAATACAATTGTTTTATACAGTTTGTTGTCCTCCTGGAAATACCTGCGTTTGATCGCCAGCCTCGCTGTAGCGAAAGTATGCCTATGTCTAGAGAAGGGTATACTTCGGAGATTATTATGCCTGATTTAGCAAGCTCATCTGCTTCTCAGTTTCCCTCGATGTCTCTGCGACCAGGTACCCACACAAGGTGAATTATGGATGGCATGGAGAGCTCGCTTAGAGCTGACTTGACATTTCTGTACGAGTTTTGAGAGCGTGCTGACGCCCGCAAGATATCTAATGGCAGCTTGGCTGTTCGAGAAGTGTTTGATGCTGACACCATAAACCCTATTTCTTAGAACCTGATTCACTGCGTGTGTAAATTGCCATTACTTCTGCCTGAAAGACACTGCAATGATCAGGTTGTCTGAGCGAGATGTTAAGGTCGAATTTCTTTGAGAAGATCCCGCTACTGAGTATGTCCCCAAACTTAAAACCAGCGTGTGACCGGTGAACACTCTTTTCCTGATCCACTCATCTCCATTTGGGATAATGAAGTCGAATCTCCGATTGAGGTTCGAATACGGACAGACATAGTCGATAGAGCTGGGCGTAGGCAAGTCCTGATTAAGAATACTAGCGTGCCCCAGGTCCGTCCACGACCACAGTTTAATTGTATTTAGTATTTTAGCTGTCAGTTTGATTTGTTATTAGAGGTGCACAGAGAACGCCTCGTAGGTGTAGAGCGTAGGAGTTCAGAGATCAACCGAACTGCTATCCTTCTGACTTTGTCTATTGGATTCAGGTTCCAAGCCAAGAAAAAGGCTCTGTATAGCAGGATTGGTTCAACAACGGCTGTGTAAGGATAGAGCATGATGCGGGACTTTCTTGCTGATCATCGGATGGCGAAACAGAGCCAAATATTTGACGTTTGTGCTTAATCTAATCGAAGTGATGTTAATCTTGGACAAAATAAATGAAGGTATTTTGTATATTCTAGTGAAGAGCAGAACTTCTGCCTTTGCTGGATTTAGGCTGAGAACAAATTTGGTGAACCAGTTTGTCAGGGTGTCACGTGTATATTTTAGATTTTCTGAAACCGTTTGAGGGAATTTACCGGAGGCACTGACAGGAATGCCATCTGTACAGGCTATTACGCTGCATGGCAATGGCAGTGTTAACTGCTAAGATTCAGAGGAGGGGAGACAAGACCCCGCCTTGAGATATGCCATTTCTTAAGGTGATGGGCTTGACCAGCGAAATCTACGTTGCTCGGAAACTAGATGTCCAGTAGGACGTCGAGTGTCTCGCAACAGGATATTGACCAGGGATTATCAGACTAGTGCTTTCTGAAAACAGACTAGTGGTTTCTGTGGAGTATTGAGGGTCATGAGTAGCTCGCCAGTTTCGGCGGAGGATTCTATTTGTTCAGAGAAATTCCCCCATTATCCTATTTTCGCTTCCTGATGGTGTACCTGAGTGTGGATTGTTTCCTTTGAAAGGAGCTCTGCCATTTGTGACTTTATTTTTATTGACGATATTCACATGTCACAAACTTCCCGTCTGTTAGGAGTCAGGGAGGTCGATTCAAGCCTTCGATTAGCAATTACGAAATTATTAACAAGTAGAAAATCGAAAAGGGACTTACCTAGTATGTTGGTGTCAGAGCTGTCCCACATTTCATGATAAGCGTTGGCATCTGTACCAATGATGACAGGGATATTCTTGCATATCGCATACCAGACCAGATGCTTAAGTGAATCGTGTGGAAGTGCGTCACCGTAGTCGTGCGCTATGTAGCAGGATACAAACCAGATAGTCATGTTGTTGATATCAATGGCCATGGCTACGCTGTCCCTATCACTGTAGCCAGTGTAGTACGTACTTTAGTTTAATAGTTACGTCAATTTGCTGGTTTCTCAGCAGCATCCCAAATAATGACACGTTGCTTGTCTTCAGTTTTAAATGCAAGCTGCAATGCCTCTTTGTTATATAAACATCAGTCTTATATACTAATTTCTCTTTTACATATTTTAACTTCCTTCCTATACGATGCTCTAGTTCTGAGGTTTCCCTAGTTACGTGTTACTAGCGGCTATCTGTGTTACTAAGGTAACCGTGGCCCACATGAACGGAATGTTGACCACTCGCATTTGTTCTCACGTAACTGAATACCCTAAAAGTATGCATGCGATCCTTAAAACTAAACATAGATTTTTACATACTAACAACGTTATTTGGGGTATGTCAAGTCATGAGTTAGCGGAGATTCACTCACAACATCCCTACCCCCTTTCTGATGAGATAGTGCGACTATCTCCTAGTATCTACTTATATATAATCTTCCTCACCACTACTGTTTGAAATTCAACTCCTCTTTTCTTTTGAATCTTTTTTAAAATCAATTCAATGTAGAAATTTTAATTTTAATTTTAAATTAATTTAATATAGAAATATTAATTTTAATTTCAAATCCATACAATACTCGTACTGCGTACTCGGTGCATTGACGAATGGTGTAATGATCTCATAATTTGTCAAGTTGCAGTTGTTCTGGAGCGAGAGAAACCCGAGTTCCAACAATATTATGGTTTCGGTCCCATTGTCGCAGAACACCTCGAATTGTGTTGATTTCGAAAATTTGTAAAGCCATCTGTTCACCGTCTCTCTCTTCACCAGTAGCCCAACTCCCATAGGCAATACTCTCTGATCACACACACCTTGGTGTCCTGGTCGCCCCTGTAATAACTACACCTCACAATCTAAGTTTCTGCATGTCATCGCTTGGCTAGGCTGCCTGCGTAGCAAACCACTTTCCTTCTCACCCTTTCATAAACCGTTAAGCAGTAGGCAAGGTGCTTTCTCGCTGTTGGATAGGCCTAGATATTTCAAGCGGTCCTTAGACTCCGCTTCATAGTCAAACTTAATATTGACCACCATATCCCAAACTTCTCCTACGATATTGGAAACGGGGTACGCCTTTAGCATTCCTTGTGGGCTCATCCGTCCGGAAGTGGTATTCTGACCGCTACTCCTAGGCTGTTCCCAACAGGGAATGGCCTCACGTTTGTCGCTTGGTGTACATCATAAGATTGCGACAGGAACCAAGTTGGTCTTCCTTCGATGGTCAATTTCCGCATCATTTTCTCCAACTTTTCCTCGCTCTGGACAAACGGGTGAAGAACCCCGTGTTCGGCTATTATGGTGGTCTGCTGTACTTGTATATCAATTAAATATGCATCAACCGCCACCTGAATCTTGAAAAGGCGTACAGTGACTTCCAATCTAGATATCTTGGAGTTAATTGTAAAATTCAGTGGCTCTTGCAGCTCGCCTACTTCTTGTACTAATTCCAGCAGAGGCTAAGTTATAGTTAGCCATCACCGTGATCTGCTGCTCCAATGCTGGGTACGATCGGCTGTCTCTCTCGTCAATCACTCTAAAATGGTCATATACTTCCGGCGCATATCGGTGATCTATTACGCCAAAAGCCCAGTGGAACATCTCACCCACAAAATCGGCCGCCCTTTTAGTCTTTCGACTTCCGAATATTGCTTGAATCAATTGTTCATTTGTCTTCAGGTTCGCCCTTATAGCCCTTCCTTCTCTTAGAGACACACAGCATGAATTATAGGCTGCCACAGCGGCTGGATTCTGCCTGGTCGTCCTGCGAAATTTCTCTGTCTGCTGTAGAAACTCTTCCGAGAAAATTTCCCAAATTGATTGGTGAGAACTTGGTGAGATTGGTCCACTCCTCAATATAGAACCACGCCCTACCCACGTCTTGAAAAAACCCGCTGTGTCGTCAATTCGTACGACCTCCAATTGCGCTCTGCTTCCTCCAACTGCGAACATCCATGTAAGTAAGGCCAACAACAGTACCCTCTTAGATTTTACAACTAATTAATTACATGATCTAAGTGCATTATTACCATTACCAAACCATACTCTCATAAATTCAGATTACTCAGCAAATCTCTACTTAAGCGGTGGCAAGGTCCAATTCACGCCCAATGAAAAAAATTCTTACGATGAATTTTATATTACAATTTACTTATTCAGTTACTTTGTTTTATGTAGGTATGTATATTTATCCATAAACATGCAAACTGCTCGCACATAAATAAATAAACTTACCCCTAATTATCAGTTCTCTAGAGTTCTAGTTCTCTAAAAAACACTATCTGGCTGGCGATACTGGAAGCCTAAAAAAAATTCAAACCAACCATGCCTTGTCTTCGTGTTTTTGCTTCATATTCTTTTTCTTTGCTTACATTAAATGCGCTTAAATAATTTTTACTCTAATTTACTACTCACCAACCCACTAAGCTATTCCCATTAATTAGATTCTTCGACCTAGTCTCAGTTTGGTCGTTGTGTCGGCAGTTACTCAAGGGGACTAACATGTATTTGAGTACATACCGTAATTGGGTTCTGTCGGAAGTTGGGTCTATCACTTCCACGTGGTAACGGCTGGTAACAATTCTGCACTGGGTTTGATGCGCGATCCACTCCTGACAATGAATGCCGCAGCGTATCCAGTGTACGGTTGGCTAAGATAGTTCGGGCGGAGGGAGTAAACCCTGGTAAAAAATCCCCCCTAACTAAAGGTGTTATGCGACCCGTGCCTACCGGCTGTATTCCTACGGAGCTACCTCGATACCGGGTCACCTCGGGGTATATTCACGACCTTGCCGTGGTATGGGGCGCTGCCACGGTCCACCACTATGCTTCCCCTTAAAATTTGAAGATCACCATGTTTGCTACAGTGGACGGTGATCGTACGAACAAGATGAATCACAAACCACAAATAAACACAATTTCTTTGGACAAGCAGTCCCTAAATGCAACGGGGGCTATTGCCTGCATTTCTGAATCTGGCCCAGGTCAGAAAAAAATTCGTACGGCGGAAGCTGGGGCTCCAGAACCTAGTGGAAGTGGCGGTACTAATAAGCCAAGTACGGCTGCCCTATCTCGTACGGCGAAGCTGGCACCGGGGACAAACCTGGTTCCAGTGGAAGTGACAGTACAAAGAAAGAGTCTACATTGCATACGGCGGATACCGCGATTGGCCTTGGTAGACGTGACGGTGCATCCACGTCTAAGACAACTAAGGTCTCCTCGGTGGTAAAGCCTACACGGCATAACTACAAGGAGAGACGCGCTGCCTTGAAGTTGCTGGAACGTGTTAAAAGTGTTCCGGGGGCCGAGAGGTCAGATAAACAAAAGTCCTCCATTAGCTGGGCAAAAAGGGTTACGGAGGGACTATCAGAGTTTCCGAAACCGAACTCGCCGCCAAAACGTCAGCTGTCGGACGACCCGCCCAGAAACCCCAGCAGCATCAAGAGGCCAAGACGTCATGAGACTACTCCCGCACCAAGGACCTTCAGCGAAGCTGTGCGAGGTCAACAACTATGGGCCGTTGTGGACAGAAGCAACATGGATGGCATTTTTTGTTGAGAACTGGAAGAAAATAGAAGCCAGGCTCTTGAGCACTTTCTTCCAGATTTTGAAGGAAAATCCTGGGCCAGCTCCTTTTTGTTGCGATTGCGGATGGCATAAAAACCACATGAAGCTCCTCGCATGTGCCGATCAGAGATCAACTGATCTGTATAAAGTAGCCATCTCCAGAATCAGTGAAGTTTGGTCTGGGTCTAACCTCGAGGTAATCTCAAGGGAGGATATCCCGAACCTGCCAAGAGCGAGGGCCTGGATACCAGCTGAACCATCTAACCCTAAAATGGTTCTGGAGATGTTACGGGTATGTAATCCGGAACTCCCGACATCATCGTGGAAGGTCACGAAACTGGAGGAGCCAAAAGGCGAGTACCGCAGTGCTAGCTTGGTGGTGAGCACGGACTAGTTGGAATCTCTTTCGCGATCCGTTGATGTCGTGAGCTATGGATTCTCGTCCATTACACTAAGGGTCTACAAAAAGGACGTGAACGTCTCCAATGTAATGGACCATGTTGGAGTTGTGGTAGACCCTAATACCTCATCTCAGCTGAAAGAAGAGGCCAACACCACTTCTGCTGGTGGAGATGGAACGTCAGTGGTGGAATCTGGCTCTGGTTATGGCAAAGCGGTTGCGTTAAACAGGGCATCATCCGATGGCAGTGTCTGTTCCTTATTGGAAAGGGTGGCGCAAGCCACTCTGACTGACGAAGTGGAGCTACTGGCTTCGGACGAAGAAGATGCTGTTAAAACGGTGGTGGAGGTGGAGACCAGTAACCATGATGTTACGGGTACTTCAGATTAATCTACACCACTCAAAGGTCGCATCCGCCAATCTAATACTACATCTGTCAAAGGACAGATACCATTTTGTCCTGATTCAAGAACCATGGGCTTACATGGTCTTGTGTGCGGACTAGGGACTCCAAAATACAAAATGATGTATACACGCAATACAGGTAAACCTAGAGCGTGTCTACTAATACGTAGAGGGATAAATGCTTTTATACTTTCTAATTACAGCGATGCCGATCAGCCTGGAATCGGGTGACAAGCGGATATTTTTTTTTTTTTTTTTTTTTAACTCCAGTTTTATTTGCATTCTGCCCCTTGGGGCAATAATCAAATTAAATAACAATATTAATTAGCTACATAAATCAATACACAAAGTAATTTTTTAAAATAGTTATTTAAATCAACATGAGGAAGAGGAGCCAGTGCTAATCTCCCATAAGGTTAGTTCAGAACTATTGTGTTAGAAAAAATTATTATTATAAATTTAGTGGTGTTGCTCGCTTCAGTCGCCGTGTTGTGCCTGTCCTCTCCAGAAGATTTGAAGCTAGTATGTTAGGATGCTTACTTAGTCGTTCCAGGTATTTATTGCTGTATCTTGCTATTTCCTCATCGACAGTAGGGATGTTTAAGTCGTGAGGTATTATATCATTGGCCTTGGTAGACGTGACGGTGCATCCACGTCTAAGACAACTAAGGTCTCCTCGGTGGTAAAGCCTACACGGCATAACTACAAGGAGAGACGCGCTGCCTTGAAGTTGCTGGAACGTGTTAAAAGTGTTCCGGGGGCCGAGAGGTCAGAAAAACAAAAGTCCTCCATTAGCTGGGCAAAAAGGGTTACGGAGGGACTATCAGAGTTTCCGAAACCGAACTCGCCGCCAAAACGTCAGCTGTCGGACGACCCGCCCAGAAACCCCAGCAGCATCAAGAGGCCAAGACGTCATGAGACTACTCCCGCACCAAGGACCTTCAGCGAAGCTGTGCGAGGTCAACAACTATGGGCCGTTGTGGACAGAAGCAACATGGATGGCATTTTTTGTTGAGAACTGGAAGAAAATAGAAGCCAGGCTCTTGAGCACTTTCTTCCAGATTTTGAAGGAAAATCCTGGGCCAGCTGCTTTTTGTTGCGATTGCGGATGGCATAAAAACCACATGAAGCTCCTCGCATGTGCCGATCAGAGATCAACTGATCTGTATAAAGTAGCCATCTCCAGAATCAGTGAAGTTTGGTCTGGGTCTAACCTCGAGGTAATCTCAAGGGAGGATATCCCGAACCTGCCAAGAGCGAGGGCCTGGATACCAGCTGAACCATCTAACCCTAAAATGGTTCTGGAGATGTTACGGGTATGTAATCCGGAACTCCCGACATCATCGTGGAAGGTCACGAAACTGGAGGAGCCAAAAGGCGAGTACCGCAGTGCTAGCTTGGTGGTGAGCACGGACTAGTTGGAATCTCTTTCGCGATCCGTTGATGTCGTGAGCTATGGATTCTCGTCCATTACACTAAGGGTCTACAAAAAGGACGTGAACGTCTCCAATGTAATGGACCATGTTGGAGTTGTGGTAGACCCTAATACCTCATCTCAGCTGAAAGAAGAGGCCAACACCACTTCTGCTGGTGGAGATGGAACGTCAGTGGTGGAATCTGGCTCTGGTTATGGCAAAGCGGTTGCGTTAAACAGGGCATCATCCGATGGCAGTGTCTGTTCCTTATTGGAAAGGGTGGCGCAAGCCACTCTGGCTGACGAGGTGGAGCTACTGGCTTCGGACGAAGAAGATGCTGTTAAAACGGTGGTGGAGGTGGAGACCAGTAACCATGATGTTACGGGTACTTCAGATTAATCTACACCACTCAAAGGTCGCATCCGCCAATCTAATACTACATCTGTCAAAGGACCGATACCATATTGTCCTGATTCAAGAACCATGGGCTTACATGGTCTTGTGTGCGGACTAGGGACTCCAAAATACAAAATGATGTATACACGCAATACAGGTAAACCTAGAGCGTGTCAACTAATACGTAGAGGGATAAATGCTTTTATACTTTCTAATTACAGCGATGCCGATCAGCCTGGAATCGGGTGACGAGCGGATATTTTTTTTTTTTTTTTTTTTTTTTAACTCCAGTTTTATTTGCATTCTGCCCCTTGGGGCAATAATCAAATTAAATAACAATATTAAATAGCTACATAAATCAATACACAAAGTAATTTTTTAAAATAGTTATTTAAATCAACATGAGGAAGAGGAGCCAGTGCTAATCTCCCATAAGGTTAGTTCAGAACTATTGTGTTAGGAAAAATTATTATTATAAATTTAGTGGTGTTGCTCGCTTCAGTCGCCGTGTTGTGCCTGTCCTCTCCAGAAGATTTGAAGCTAGTATGTTAGGATGCTTACTTAGTCGTTCCAGGTATTTATTACTGTATCTTGCTATTTCCTCATCGACAGTAGGGATGTTTAAGTCGTGACGTATTATATCATTCCTGACGAACCACGGAGCCTTTACTATCAAGCGTAATACTTTTGATTGGAATCTCTCAATGATTTTTATATTATTTTTTGCCGCTGAACCCCATAACTGTATACCATATGTCCATATGGGTGTTAAAATTGTGTTATACACGAGCAGTTTATTGTCAAGCGATAACTGGGATTTATATCCCAAGAGCCAATATAAGGAAGTAAGCTTTATTCCAAGTTGTTTTTTCTTCGTAAGAATATGCTTCTGCCATGTCAGACGTCGATCAAGATGTAGCCCTAAATATTTAACGTCTTCGGATTGGGGCAGTTGACAATCATTTAATATTACTGAAGGACAAGTCTTCTTTTTTAAGCTAAAGGTTACTTGTACAGACTTAGTTGCATTCACCTTAATCCTCCATTTAGTTATCCAGATTTGGAGCTTATCCAAGCTTTCCTGGAGATAATTTGCAGCGATTATATTGTTGCTGCTTGTAGCCATTATGACTGTATCATCCGTGTAGGTTGCGATTTTTGTATTCTCCGTCAGTGGAAGGTCAGCCGTGTAGATAGTGTAGAGCACAGGACCTAGAACACTGCCTTGTGGTACACCCGCCTTTATAGAGAATAGTTCAGTGACTTCTTCTTTGGTCTTTACTCTGAAATGCCGCTCTTCCAGATATGATCTTAAGATATCATAAAATGTCTGAGGTAGTAACTTTTTCAGTTTAAATAGTAAGCCAGGGTGCCATACTTTATCGAACGCCTGTGATATGTCTAGGAAAGCAGTTGTACAATAACGGTTTTCCTCAAGAGCGTTTCTTATTATGCTGTACACTCGGTGCACTTGTTCTGTTGTGGCGTGGTGTTCCCTAAATCCAAATTGATGATTGGGTATTATCTCCTTTTTGAGCAGAATTGGTTTAAGTTTGTTTAACAGGAGCTTTTCAAACATTTTGGAAACAATTGGCAAAAGGCTAATAGGTCTATAAGAAGTGACTTCCTCCAAGGGCTTTCCGGGTTTTGGGATGGCAATAATTTCGGCCACTTTCCATTGACGCGGAAAATATCCACATCTAATTATTGCATTGAAGAGATAGGTAAGGTATTTTATTCCTTTATTTGGTAGTTCCTTTAATATTTTACCTGTTATCAGGTCGTAGCCAGGTGCCTTTTTCACATTCAGTGTTTTGTGAACAGCGTTATGTATTTCCTTTTTTGTAAAGGGCATGATAGGTAACTCTAATTGTCCTGGACTATTGAGAAGATTAAATACCTCGTCTTCCTCTTGCGGTGAAGTTGGTGGAAACGGCTTAAAGACCCCAGTAAGGTGTTTGGCGATTGTAATTGCTTTCTCCTTATCAGTTTTTGCCCAGGAGCCATTTGAGCTTTTGATAGGAAGAGCACGGGTGGTGGGTTGCTTCAGCTTTTTTGTCGCCTTCCAAAGTGAGTAATCCGTGGTCTCATTTGCTGATAAAGTGGACAAATAGTGCTGTATTTCTTCATTTTGCTTCTGCGCCAAGTACCGCTTAAGGTTTTTTGTAGCTCTATTAAAATTATTTTTGTCTTTCGGATGCCTGGAACTTTGCCACGCCCTTCTTAGTTTGCGTTTTTTATCAACCATCTCCCTAATAACAGGATGGGAAGGATGCTTGTTCAGTTGATTTTTTGGCTCCGGAGTAGAGTTCCATGCAGCGTATTGGACAGTTTTGTTTAAATTTTCAACGGCAAACTCAATATCCTCAGCACTCTTCAGACAAATATTGAGGCACAGAATGTCATCTACAATTTCCTTGAAATGGAACCAGTTTGTTTGTTTCGTATGTAGTGTGAGTGGTTTTATTGTGCATGCTACCTCCGAGTTCAGTGTTACAATAATAGGAGAGTGGTCTGATGACAGATCCAGCGACGGGGATATCTCAACACAGCTTCTGAGAACACCTTTCTTCACGCAGAAGTCAATGACATCTGGAATTTTGTTTCTATCAGATGGCCAGTATGTGGGTTGACCTGTTGATACGTGTATAAGGTTGTGGTCTTGCATTGTTTTTAGTAGCTCTCTTCCTTTCGGATTGATTGTCCGAGAACCCCAAAATTGGTGTTTAGCGTTGTAATCACCACCAGCTAAAAATCGCACACCAAGTGTTTGAAAAAAATGATAATATTGCTCTTTTTTAATGGAATACCTTGGAGGGCAATACACTGACGTTATGGTTAGCGGTCCATATTGGTCCTGTATTGTTATGCTTGTTGCTTGAATGTGAGATTTTTCATAATTGTCTTGTACTGTGTGTTTTATTTTGTTTTTAATGATGATAGCAGTACCACCGCGTGCTGTGCCGGCTGGATGATTTGTGTGATATAAGTTGTACTGATTTATTTTTAAGAAGCTTTTGTTTGTGAAGTGTGTCTCAGATATTAGCATTATGTCAATGTTGTTCTGTTCCATAAATGTTTTGACTTCATTACTATGACGAGAAAGCCCGTTCGCATTCCATACTGCAATTATAAGTTTTTGTTCCATTATGTCAGTTTAGAGATCACTGTTGTTAATAAATTGAGCATTGTTCCCATTTGTTCCATAAGGGTTTTCAGCATACTCTTTAATTCAGTCATGTCATTTGATCGATGTGAGGCGAATTGATTTTCACTTTGCTGGTTTAGAGTTTGCTCTTATTGCGTGCTCTGTTTGGCGATTTGCGCATATGTGCAACCTGGTTGTCTTTCGGAATCTGGGGCCTTGTTAAAATTAGTGTTTTCAAACACTTTCTGTCTTAGCGTGGGGAATGTTTTTTGCTGTAATTCTTTACAGCACACATAATCACATTACAGCCTCTGTAGTTAGCCGGGTGGTTTCCTCCGCATAGCACACATTTCACATCCTGTGATTTTTCTTTACTAGGGCAATCTGACGTTGCATGATTGCCAACGCATTTAACGCATCGAGGAGTATGGTTGCAATATTTTCTAGTGTTGCCATACCTCTGACATTTTGTGCACTGAGCTATTTCCCTTTTTTTATTTGGTGGTTCGAATTTTATTTTTGTGTGCATAATTGCTTCAACTTTATAAATGTCTGTATTATTTTTGTTTTGTTTTAAGTTGACATAAAACATCGACAACGGATGCTTTGTAATTCTTTGTTTGATATTTGAAATGTTTGTAACATCGAATCCCAACCTAGTTATTTCCTCTTTTATTTCTTCTGTTGATATTGTGTGGTGTAGCCCTTTTAATACTACGCTAAAGTCTTTTTCCTGTTTGGGTTTATATGTATGAAATTCTGTGTTCTTTTCAGCCAGAGCTTTTGTAATAGTTTTGTACCCTTCTCCTGACTTTGGTTGAATTTTAACCTCGCTATCTTTGAGGAATTTGAGCTGGTATTCATTCTTGGCAATGTTTTTTAGCAGATCTAGTAACGGTTGAGCATTATTTACTCCAGAGACGTAGATTGGAGGAGGTTTCGGGACTCTTTGGTATCTTTCTTGTGGACTGGTACCGTCTATTTCAACTTCTGATAGTATCGCGAATCTATTTGAACTAGTTGGCAAATCAAGCCAGTAGTCCCCTAGTTTTGAATCAATTGTTCATTTGTCTTCAGGTTCGCCCTTATAGCCCTTCCTTCTCTTAGAGACACACAGCATGAATTATAGGCTGCCACAGCGGCTGGATTCTGCCCGGTCGTCCTGCGAAATTTCTCTGTCTGCTGTAGAAACTCTTCCGAGAAAATTTCCCAAATTGATTGGTGAGCACTTGGTGAGATTGGTCCTCTCCTCAATATAGAACCACGCCCTACCCACGTCCTGAAAAAACCCGCTGTGTCGTCAATTCGTACGACCTCCAATTGCGCTCTGCTTCCTCCAACTGCGAACATCCATGTAAGTAAGGCCAACAACAGTACCCTCTTAGATTTTACAATTTATTAATTACATGATCTAAGTGCATTATTACCATTACCAAACCATACTCTCATAAATTCAGATTACTCAGCAAATCTCTACTTAAGCGGTGGCAAGGTCCAATTCACGCCCAATGAAAAAAATTCTTACGATGAATTTTATATTACAATTTACTTATTTTATGTAGGTATGTATATTTATCCATAAACATGCAAACTGCTCGCACATAAATAAATAAACTTACTCCTAATTATCAGTTCTCTAGAGTTCTAGTTCTCTAAAAAACACTATCTGGCTGGCGATACTGGAAGCCTAAAAAAAATTCAAACCAACCATGCCTTGTCTTCGTGTTTTTGCTTCATATTCTTTTTCTTTGCTTACATTAAATGCGCTTAAATAATTTTTACTCTAATTTATTACTCACCAACCCACTAAGCTATTCCCATTAATTAGATTCTTCGACCTAGTCTCAGTTTGGTCGTTGTGTCGGCAGTTACTCAAGGGGACTAACATGTATTTGAGTACATACCGTAATTGGGTTCTGTCGGAAGTTGGGTCTATCACTTCCACGTGGTAACGGCTGGTAACAATTCTGCACTGGGTTTGATGCGCGATCCACTCCTGACAATGAATGCCGCAGCGTATCCAGTGTACGGTTGGCTAAGATAGTTCGGGCGGAGGGAGTAAACCCTGGTAAAAAATCCCCCCTAACTAAAGGTGTTATGCGACCCGTGCCTACCGGCTGTATTCCTACGGAGCTACCTCGATACCGGGTCACCTCGGGGTATATTCACGACCTTGCCGTGGTATGGGGCGCTGCCACGGTCCACCACTATGCTTCCCCTTAAAATTTGAAGATCACCATGTTTGCTACAGTGGACGGTGATCGTACGAACAAGATGAATCACAAACCACAAATAAACACAATTTCTTTGGACAAGCAGTCCCTAAATGCAACGGGGGCTATTGCCTGCATTTCTGAATCTGGCCCAGGTCAGAAAAAAATTCGTACGGCGGAAGCTGGGGCTCCAGAACCTAGTGGAAGTGGCGGTACTAATAAGCCAAGTACGGCTGCCCTATCTCGTACGGCGAAGCTGGCACCGGGGACAAACCTGGTTCCAGTGGAAGTGACAGTACAAAGAAAGAGTCTACATTGCATACGGCGGATACCGCGATTGGCCTTGGTAGACGTGACGGTGCATCCACGTCTAAGACAACTAAGGTCTCCTCGGTGGTAAAGCCTACACGGCATAACTACAAGGAGAGACGCGCTGCCTTGAAGTTGCTGGAACGTGTTAAAAGTGTTCCGGGGGCCGAGAGGTCAGAAAAACAAAAGTCCTCCATTAGCTGGGCAAAAAGGGTTACGGAGGGACTATCAGAGTTTCCGAAACCGAACTCGCCGCCAAAACGTCAGCTGTCGGACGACCCGCCCAGAAACCCCAGCAGCATCAAGAGGCCAAGACGTCATGAGACTACTCCCGCACCAAGGACCTTCAGCGAAGCTGTGCGAGGTCAACAACTATGGGCCGTTGTGGACAGAAGCAACATGGATGGCATTTTTTGTTGAGAACTGGAAGAAAATAGAAGCCAGGCTCTTGAGCACTTTCTTCCAGATTTTGAAGGAAAATCCTGGGCCAGCTCCTTTTTGTTGCAATTGCGGATGGCATAAAAACCACATGAAGCTCCTCGCATGTGCCGATCAGAGATCAACTGATCTGTATAAAGTAGCCATCTCCAGAATCAGTGAAGTTTGGTCTGGGTCTAACCTCGAGGTAATCTCAAGGGAGGATATCCCGAACCTGCCAAGAGCGAGGGCCTGGATACCAGCTGAACCATCTAACCCTAAAATGGTTCTGGAGATGTTACGGGTATGTAATCCGGAACTCCCGACATCATCGTGGAAGGTCACGAAACTGGAGGAGCCAAAAGGCGAGTACCGCAGTGCTAGCTTGGTGGTGAGCACGGACTAGTTGGAATCTCTTTCGCGATCCGTTGATGTCGTGAGCTATGGATTCTCGTCCATTACACTAAGGGTCTACAAAAAGGACGTGAACGTCTCCAATGTAATGGACCATGTTGGAGTTGTGGTAGACCCTAATACCTCATCTCAGCTGAAAGAAGAGGCCAACACCACTTCTGCTGGTGGAGATGGAACGTCAGTGGTGGAATCTGGCTCTGGTTATGGCAAAGCGGTTGCGTTAAACAGGGCATCATCCGATGGCAGTGTCTGTTCCTTATTGGAAAGGGTGGCGCAAGCCACTCTGACTGACGAGGTGGAGCTACTGGCTTCGGACGAAGAAGATGCTGTTAAAACGGTGGTGGAGGTGGAGACCAGTAACCATGATGTTACGGGTACTTCAGATTAATCTACACCACTCAAAGGTCGCATCCGCCAATCTAATACTACATCTGTCAAAGGACAGATACCATTTTGTCCTGATTCAAGAACCATGGGCTTACATGGTCTTGTGTGCGGACTAGGGACTCCAAAATACAAAATGATGTATACACGCAATACAGGTAAACCTAGAGCGTGTCTACTAATACGTAGAGGGATAAATGCTTTTATACTCTCTAATTACAGCGATGCCGATCAGCCTGGAATCGGGTGACAAGCGGATATTTTTTTTTTTTTTTTTTTTTTAACTCCAGTTTTATTTGCATTCTGCCCCTTGGGGCAATAATCAAATTAAATAACAATATTAATTAGCTACATAAATCAATACACAAAGTAATTTTTTAAAATAGTTATTTAAATCAACATGAGGAAGAGGAGCCAGTGCTAATCTCCCATAAGGTTAGTTCAGAACTATTGTGTTAGAAAAAATTATTATTATAAATTTAGTGGTGTTGCTCGCTTCAGTCGCCGTGTTGTGCCTGTCCTCTCCAGAAGATTTGAAGCTAGTATGTTAGGATGCTTACTTAGTCGTTCCAGGTATTTATTGCTGTATCTTGCTATTTCCTCATCGACAGTAGGGATGTTTAAGTCGTGAGGTATTATATCATTCCTGACGAACCACGGAGCCTTTACTATCAAGCGTAATACTTTTGATTGGAATCTCTCAATGATTTTTATATTATTTTTTGCCGCTGAACCCCATAACTGTATACCATATGTCCATATGGGTTTTAAAATTGTGTTATACACGAGCAGTTTATTGTCAAGCGATAACTGGGATTTATATCCCAAGAGCCAATATAAGGAAGTAAGCTTTATTCCAAGTTGTTTTTTCTTCGTAAGAATATGCTTCTGCCATGTCAGACGTCGATCAAGATGTAGCCCTAAATATTTAACGTCTTCGGATTGGGGCAGTTGACAATCATTTAATATTACTGAAGGACTAGTCTTCTTTTTTAAGCTAAAGGTTACTTGAACAGACTTAGTTGCATTCACCTTAATCCTCAATTTAGTTAGCCAGATTTGGAGCTTATCCAAGCTTTCCTGGAGATAATTTGCAGCGATTATGCTGTTGCTGCTTGTAGCCATTATGACTGTATCATCCGTGTAGGTTGCGATTTTTGTATTCTCCGTCAGTGGAAGGTCAGCCGTGTAGATAGTGTAGAGCACAGGACCTAGAACACTGCCTTGTGGTACACCCGCCTTTATAGAGAATAGTTCAGTGACTTCTTCTTTGGTCTTTACTCTGAAATGCCGCTCTTCCAGATATGATCTTAAGATATCATAAAATGTCTGAGGTAGTAACTTTTTCAGTTTAAATAGTAAGCCAGGGTGCCATACTTTATCGAACGCCTGTGATATGTCTAGGAAAGCAGTTGTACAATAACGGTTTTCCTCAAGAGCGTTTCTTATTATGCTGTACACTCGGTGCACTTGTTCTGTTGTGGCGTGGTGTTCCCTAAATCCAAATTGATGATTGGGTATTATCTCCTTTTTGAGCAGAATTGGTTTAAGTTTGTTTAACAGGAGCTTTTCAAACATTTTGGAAACAATTGGCAAAAGGCTAATAGGTCTATAAGAAGTGACTTCCTCCAAGGGCTTTCCGGGTTTTGGGATGGCAATAATTTCGGCCACTTTCCATTGACGCGGAAAATATCCACATCTAATTATTGCATTGAAGAGATAGGTAAGGTATTTTATTCCTTTATTTGGTAGTTCCTTTAATATTTTACCTGTTATCAGGTCGTAGCCAGGTGCCTTTTTCACATTCAGTGTTTTGTGAACAGCGTTATGTATTTCCTTTTTTGTAAAGGGCGTGATAGGTAACTCTAATTGTCCTGGACTATTGAGTAGATTAAATACCTCGTCTTCCTCTTGCGGTGAAGTTGGTGGAAACGGCTTAAAGACCCCAGTAAGGTGTTTGGCGAATGTAATTGCTTTCTCCTTATCAGTTTTTGCCCAGGAGCCATTTGAGCTTTTGATAGGAAGAGCACGGGTGGTGGGTTGCTTCAGCTTTTTTGTCGCCTTCCAAAGTGAGTAATCCGTGGTCTCATTTGCTGATAAAGTGGACAAATAGTGCTGTATTTCTTCATTTTGCTTCTGCGCCAAGTACCGCTTAAGGTTTTTTGTAGCTCTATTAAAATTATTTTTGTCTTTCGGATGCCTGGAACTTTGCCACGCCCTTCTTAGTTTGCGTTTTTTATCAACCATCTCCCTAATAACAGGATGGGAAGGATGCTTGTTCAGTTGATTTTTTGGCTCCGGAGTAGAGTTCCATGCAGCGTATTGGACAGTTTTGTTTAAATTTTCAACGGCAAACTGAATATCCTCAGCACTCTTCAGACAAATATTGAGGCACAGAATGTCATCTACAATTTCCTTGAAATGGAACCAGTTTGTTTGTTTCGTATGTAGTGTGAGTGGTTTTATTGTGCATGCTACCTCCGAGTTCAGTGTTACAATAATAGGAGGGTGGTCTGATGACAGATCCAGCGACGGGGATATCTCAACACAGCTTCTGAGAACACCTTTCATCACGCAGAAGTCAATGACATCTGGAATTTTGTTTCTATCAGATGGCCAGTATGTGGGTTGACCTGTTGATACGTGTATAAGGTTGTGGTCTTGCATTGTTTTTAGTAGCTCTCTTCCTTTCGGATTGATTGTCCGAGAACCCCAAAATTGGTGTTTAGCGTTGTAATCACCACCAGCTAAAAATCGCACACCAAGTGTTTGAAAAAAATGATAATATTGCTCTTTTTTAATGGAATACCTTGGAGGGCAATACACTGACGTTATGGTTAGCGGTCCATATTGGTCCTGTATTGTTATGCTTGTTGCTTGAATGTGAGATTTTTCATAATTGTCTTGTACTGTGTGTTTTATTTTGTTTTTAATGATGATAGCAGTACCACCGCGTGCTGTGCCGGCTGGATGATTTGTGTGATATAAGTTGTACTGATTTATTTTTAAGAAGCTTTTGTTTGTGAAGTGTGTCTCAGATATTAGCATTATGTCAATGTTGTTCTGTTCCATAAATGTTTTGACTTCATTACTATGACGAGAAAGCCCGTTCGCATTCCATACTGCAATTATAAGTTTTTGTTCCATTATGTCAGTTTAGAGATCACTGTTGTTAATAAATTGAGCATTGTTCCCATTTGTTCCAGAAGGGTTTTCAGCATACTCTTTAATTCAGTCATGTCATTTGATCGATGTGAGGCGAATTGATTTCACTTTGCTGGTTTAGAGTTTGCTCTTATTGCGTGCTCTGTTTGGCGATTTGCGCATATGTGCAACCTGGTTGTCTTTCGGAATCTGGGGCCTTGTTAAAATTAGTGTTTTCAAACACTTTCTGCCTTAGCGTGGGGAATGTTTTTTGCTGTAATTCTTTACAGCACACATAATCACATTACAGCCTCTGTAGTTAGCCGGGTGGTTTCCTCCGCATAGCACACATTTCACATCCTGTGATTTTTCTTTACTAGGGCAGTCTGACGTTGCATGATTGCCAACGCATTTAACGCATCGAGGAGTATGGTTGCAATATTTTCTAGTGTTGCCATACCTCTGACATTTTGTGCACTGAGCTATTTCCCTTTTTTTATTTGGTGGTTCGAATTTTATTTTTGTGTGCATAATTGCTTCAACTTTATAAATGTCTGTATTATTTTTGTTTTGTTTTAAGTTGACATAAAACATCGACAACGGATGCTTTGTAATTCTTTGTTTGATATTTGAAACGTTTGTAACATCGAATCCCAACCTAGTTATTTCCTCTTTTATTTCTTCTGTTGATATTGTGTGGTGTAGCCCTTTTAATACTACGCTAAAGTCTTTTTCCTGTTTGGGTTTATATGTATGAAATTCTGTGTTCTTTTCAGCCAGAGCTTTTGTAATAGTTTTGTACCCTTCTCCTGACTTTGGTTGAATTTTAACCTCGCTATCTTTGAGGAATTTGAGCTGGTATTCATTCTTGGCAATGTTTTTTAGCAGATCTAGTAACGGTTGAGCATTATTTACTCCAGAGACGTAGATTGGAGGAGGTTTCGGGACTCTTTGGTATCTTTCTTGTGGACTGGTACCGTCTATTTCAACTTCTGATAGTATCGCGAATCTATTTGAACTAGTTGGCAAATCAAGCCAGTAGTCCCCTAGTTTTGATTGTTTTTGTTTATTTTGTGTTGTGTTTTCTGGGCTTGATCTAGCGCGTTTAGGGGTTTGGTTTGTTTTCACTACAGGAATTTTTACACGACATTTAGATTGTGGATCGGTTTGAATATTTCCCACTGGGTGTTTTATTGTGAGTGAATCAATATATTTATCTGCTGAGTGGGTTATTGTTGTTGAGTGAGTTTTAGGAGTAAGTACACAGCTTTTATATGGTGATTCATTTTGTGTATTTCCTAGTGGGTGCTTAATTGAGAGTGTGTTAATGCTGTTATGTGCTGAACGGGCAATTGCTGCTGAGCAAGATTCAGTAATTATAGGTGGAGCCGAAGCTGTAGTGAGTTTGCTTGCACATATTGAATTTGTGTACGAAACGGTTGTATTTGTTGTTGCATTTGATGAGGCTAGAGTTGTAATTATTTTGTTAGTGGTCGTTAGGGCATCGGAGAAATTGTTTGAGGAGGACAGGGCACCTTGCATGTTTATACCATCAACCTTTTGATTTTTTTGTGGAGAAGATCGCTCTCTGAGAGTGTCCGGCATAGATGGGCCGCTATTGACTATCATAGGGAACGCACTCCTAGGAGAGCCGGCTCTTTGATTTTCCATAACTGTCTCATTTTTTTGTGTATTCCTACGCTCGCTCTTTGGCGAGCGTAAAACACTCATTTTGGCGCACTTACCTATATATATGTATGTATGTATGTTTATTATTATTGTTTGTTTTGTGGCAATTTTGTTTTAACTTTTTGTCACTATTTGTTTTTATTAAATGGCAGACTGCAACCACCACTAAACAGTGTTTATTAAAAAAATGCCAATTAAACGTCCTGTCGCACTTTGACACTTTTTTTTAAAAGTTTTTTTAGATTTGCAAGCAGAGTGAAAAGAAACCAGACCGCACCGTAAGAGAGAGTAATATTATGAGCGGATATGACTATCGTCATGCTACCTGGCCCACGATCACGAAGAGCTACCAAGATCAATTTTTAAGGATCTGGTGGCGCACTCGCGAAGGCAAGGCGCAAAAATGATAATTTGTGCGGATAAAAATGTTCATCACATCGTGTGGGGTACAACGGACACTAATATGAGGTGTGAGTGCCTTTTTGATTGTTTGTTTGGAACTAACCTGCAAATCTGTAATAGGGGAATTAAACCTACATTTGTCATAAGCAATAGGCAGGAAGTAATAGACGCCAGCTTTGCCTCTGACTCTGTTGTAAGAAGAATAAGGGAGTGGGTGGTGTTAGAAGGACACTCCTTCTCTGACCATTGATACATCTCCTTTGAGATAAAGAAAACTCTACCTAAACCTAAGCCTGGTAGAAATATCAGGAAAACAGACTGGGATAAATATGTAGATCTAGTTGGGAATACCTTAAATGTCTGTCCATCTAGCGAACCAAGAAGCATAGAAGGAATAGAGGAAATGGTAGGCTCTGTTACTTCGAGCCTGAACGTGGCCTTTGCAGAAGCTTGTCCACTAAGGAAGTTGAGGGGAAAGCCGAAACCTCGGTGGTGGACGGAAGAGCTAAGCAAGCTTCGGGTAGACAGTAGGACAGCTTTTAATGAGGCAAACTATACACGTCTTGAAAATGACTGGAGAGCGTATAGAGAGGCCTTAAGGTCTTTAAGAAGAAGGTTAGAACTGCTCAAAGGCAATCATGGAAATCCTTTTGTGATGAAGTAGAGGGAGCGACTGAGGCTGCTAGACTTCGGAAAATATTGGCGGGAAGTTCTCAGAACTGTGAGCTTTTACAGAAGGTGGATGGAACATTCACTACAACTAGTAAGGAGTATCTAGAGCTTCTACTCAGCACGCATTTCCCAGGCTGCTCAGATATTCCTGGGCACGAGAGGGAAGATACGTCAAATAGTCGGAAAGTTTGGATAGACGCTCTATCTGAGGATCGACTCTTATGGGCTATTGAAAGTTTTAAGCCTTTTAAGTCCCCTGGTCCTGGTGGTATTTATCCAGTGCAATTATATAAAACCGCAGGATACCTGAAAGGCTGGCTGTTAGCAATCTTTGAAGGATGTTTTAACTTTGGGAATACACCGCTTCAGTGGGGACAGGCCAGAGTGGTCTTTATTCCGAAAGCTGGAAAAAGCTCACATACTCATCCACGGGACATAAGACCGATATCTCTCTCATCTTTTCTTTTAAATACTTTAGAGAGAGTGATAGAAATCCACTTAAGCTTAACTTTACACAAGAATCTAATCTCATCGGCTCAACATGCCTATACAAAGGGGAAATCTGTGGAGACAGCTCTGCATAACCTTATTTCCATTGCAGAATGGTCATTGCACAAGCAGGACTTTACCCTGGCTGCCTTTCTTGATATTGAAGGGGCCTTTAAAAATGTCAAAAGGGAGGCCATCACTGCATCACTTACTGAGCTTGGTGTGGAAACGGGCCTGGTAGGCCTCATTGGTAAAATGCTGAATAGCAGTATCATTGAGGCGAATCTAGGAGAATCGGTCCTACGTAAGTCGGTGAGCAGGGGTACACCTCAGGGAGGTGTACTCTCACCGTTTCTATGGAACACAGTTGTTAACAAACTCCTGATAAGATTAGAAGCAGTGGGATGTAAGGTGGTGGCTTATGCCGATGATGTTATCATAGCTGTCTCTGGAAAATTCACATCTACACTGAGAGATTTGTTGCAAAATGCTCTAGATATTCTTTCAAAGTGGGCGGAGGACTGTGGTTTTGGAGTAAATCCGGATAAGACTAAGGTCATTCTGTTTACTAGGAAATCCCTCAATTAGATCCAATTACTCTTAAGGGGAAAGCTCTAGCAATTTCAGAAGAGACGAACTACTTGGGTCTTATAATCGATAGAAAGCTTACTTGGAAGTCAAATACCATAGAAAGAGCTAGGAAAGCTGGGGTGGCTAGGTAAAACCTGGGGAATTAAAGCCCAGGGTAGCTCACTGGCTTTACACTGCGGTTGTCAGGCCCATTCTCCTATATGGAAATGTGGTCTGGTGGACTGCAATGCAGAAAAGGACCTACTACGAAGCACTCGGTAAGGCACAGAGATCAGCAGAATTAGCAATAAGTGGCACCTTGGCATTGGATATCATACTACATACATCTGCCACCCTTAGATCTCTTCTGCAAATATTTAACGGCATGCTCCGCCATTCGGCTCAAGGCGAGCTCACAACGGAAAGCTGTTTCGTATGGACATGCGACCATATTAGAATCCTACACGGACATACCCAGTAATATTGATTACCTTCTTTCTTCCCTCTATTTCGAAAGGAATTTTTGGGTCAGAATTCCCTCCAGAGAGGAATGGCTCGAGGGGATCCATCACCAGATACTCACATCAAGATATACACAGACGGATCAAAAATGAATACCGGTGTAGGATCAGGAGACTATTGCGAAATGCCCTCAATCAGTGAATCCATCAAACTAATGGATCACTGCAGTGTTTTTCAAGCGGAAGTAACCGCTATTCACGAAGCCATGAATTGGCTGAGGATAAACGAGGTAACCGTCAAGGATATCTGCATTTTGTCGGACAGCCAGGCTGCACTAAGGGCTTTGAATGCATTCCAAATAACATCGAGGAGTGTCTTAGACTGTCGCCGATCTCTAAATGAGATGGCTAAAAAATTCCATATCCAGTTGTGATGGGTGCCAGGACATAGGGATATACCAGGGAACTGCAAGGCTGATCAACTTGCGAGATATGGCACTTGTATGCCAAATGTCGGTAGGTATATGGGTGTACCTCTCGTGACTTGTAAGCTTCTCATAAGAGAGACACTGATTAATTATACCAATCAAAGGTGGATCTGTGCCATTACCTGTGAAATCGCCAGGCAAACATGGCCGAGGCTAAATCTGTGTCTATCTAGGAACATCATTAGACTCAATAGACTACAAATTAGGACTTTAATAGGAGCCCTCACGGGACATTGTCTAATAGGAAATCATGCAAGAAGAATGGGAGTTTATACACATAATTTCTGCCGCAGCTGCAGGAACGAGGAGGAGCTGGAAACGGTCCAGCATCTCTTCTGTACATGTCCAGCTTTTGCCAGAAATAGGGGGCGGTTACTAGGATTCCACTTCTTAACAAGTATAGATGGTCTATGTCAGTCAGGTGTTAACAACCTTCTTCGCTTTGTAAAGGGCTCAGGGTGGTTCAATCGGGAGGGGGAAGCGTAGCAATTCCTCGCATCCGCGGTTCACAACGGACCCAACTGGTGGTCTAAGTGGTATCACTGGTTATTGGTGCTGCGGCTGCCCTACCTACCTACCTACAGGAGCACTCAAATCCATTGGTAAAAAATCTACTTAGAATTAAAACAGCAACACGCCTCAAAAGGTTGTACTTACCTAAATATTAAATGTATTAAATATTAAATAATTACTATAAGATACTAAAATGAAATGAATGTTACGTGCTTGCTTTTTTGCTCTTTGACCTTCATACCCCACATTCCTAACCATTTTTCTACCCTAAATAAGTGGTCTTGTAGTGCCCTCGACGCCTTTATTGTACGTTATTGCAACTAAGTATGGCGGTATCATCCGAAAATGTTGAAATTAGTGTGCTTTCACTTATAGAAGTATCAGATGTAGGTTAGGTTGGGTTAGGTTAACGTGGCAGCCGGTCTAAGGACCAGCTCACTCAGACCACCATGGGTTCATTGTGATACCACCGCGCAATAACGCACCTCCGATTCATTCGTCGAACCATTTCGAAGCCCTAATAAAGCGCAGGATTTGTTTGACCTTCGAGCTAGACACCTCTGTAAGAGAGTTGAAATCGTACAACTACAGAAGAAATGTTCCTCAGTCTCCACCTCCTCCTCCACAGCTTCTGCAGTACTCATGAGAGAATACTCCCATCCTGAGAGTATGCCTGCCGAACAGACAGTGACCAGTTACACAAGCCAGGACGTTAAAAATATGCTCTCTCGACAGGGCAAGCAAGTCTATAGATTTCCTTCTCTACCGGCCACATTAGCCTAGTCGTTAAGCAAGTGCCCTCTTGTACTCAAGACCCGTTGGTCTCACGCACGACCCTCTCCTTCAGCATCAGTTTACAGGTGGTAGTTGGTATTCCAACATCGCATCTGTCCGTGCATTAAGAAATTGGTGCCCCGTCTGGCCAACTCATCAGTCCTACAGTTCCCCTCAATATGCCTATGTCCCGGAACTCATATAACTCGTACCCTGAAAACGGTACTGATATCATTTAGGGCTGCCCTACAGTCCTGAGCAAACTTTGATTTCAGTGCCACCGAGTTCATTGACATGGTGGCCGCCTGCCTATCCGAGTAGATATTTATAATATTCTTTGTTACGGCATGTCTATTTAAGTAGACGGGTACCTCCCTTATGGCTAGGACCACTGCTGGTTAAATACTGCAGTTAAATAACCGCCTATTGGACTTCCGGAGAAGGCCTAGATCCATTGACCACCAAGGTGGTTTGTGCTTTCCTCTCAGTTTTACAACCGTGCACCCGGCTGTCACTGAACTATTCAAGGCCCTGGTTACCTGATTAATTCCACAGGGTCTGTTAGGCCAGACGGGGGATTTCTTGGTAGTGAGGCCCTGAGAGTCTTCCTATACTTTTCCCATTCCGTTCTCCGAATATTTCTAAACGTCTTAACTTTAGATACTGGGAAGTTCAATTCGTATTCTATATAACGATGGTCATAGTAGGCATTTTCATTCGACACTCTCCATCTTTTTATATTATTCGCGAAATTATCGAAGGTCAGGGTAATATCTAACACTTCCTTCCTATTCTGTATTATGAAAGTTGGCTCTGAGCCTAAATTAAGGACACTAAGCTTATTTTCTATAATAAAGTCTAAAACTGATTCACCTCTAGCATTAGTGTTTGTCCTTCCCCACAATGTTTTTATTTACGTCGCTGGCGACAACCAAGTTCCTGTTGGCTGCGGCTGCCTCCATGACCAATGCCCGAACCTCCTTCGGTGGAGCGTCCTTGTCATGTGGCATATATGCAGAGGCTACCGAGAGACTGCTATTTTGCAGCTAAATGCTTGCCGCCACCGTATCGCCATTAAGGGTTTTCCTCTAAGACCTGGAGGTAATCGTTTGTTCTACCCACCTCCACTTCTCTTTGGGTATGACCCCTTCCTCCTCCTTTCGGTCTATGATGGCCAGCATCTCACCCCCACCTTTGACAACTTCGCTTTAAGACGCGTATTTCTGGCGACCGACTTTTTGTCTTTTAGCGACCTCACCCGTCTCTTCAGCCGAACGTTGCTTCTTTGTGGCTGTACCCGCCGGTTTACCCAAACCGGGTAGCACACCCCTTGCCCACTCTACCGATTGGGCCTGCTTCTCAGTGAGCTGGTCAGTAGGTAAAGCCTCATATTTGGCAATTGTCCTCATGGCCGCCTTCTTGTCGTATTAGGCCTGCTTAGACAGACGGACGTATTTTTCCGGCCCCTTCAGGCCTACCCCAGCAACCTTCTTTAAGCTGCTGGGCCCCTCTACCGTCTGCTGCCGACTGATCCCCGTGGCAGCCCCCCACCCCCTGGCCTAGTCAGCGTTTCACTACCACCCACGGATTTCTCCCTTCAGCACCCTTCTAAACACGACGAGAGACCGGTTTTCCCAAGCCTCCCCGTCCCCTGCTATCAGCACTCGTGCTGGGACCAGCCCTAACGCTTAGGGCCCCTCTGCCTCCTGCTGTTATTGATCTGTATTAGCGGTAGACAGGATCGCCTCTGTCGGTTTTTTGGGAGGACCGCCCTCCTTTGGTTTTGAATTTTTTTGGTTAAATGACATATATGGTCCCACGAGTATCGGACAAGATAGGTCCGCTCGCGCAGAGGTCCGTGTGCGAGTTATAAGCTGAATAAAACAAATTAAGCTTATGCTTAAAAATGACTTTATTAGCTTGCAATGCATCTTAAGACTGACTTAAAGTATTTTTCTATTCTACTTTACTGTTGAAATTCAGCTGGCCTTGAACTGCAAATTATGCTACTAAGCCCATTTTGCATTTTGAGCCTTAACTGAATTTGAGACCATCTGCTATGCAATAACAAAAACTGAGCGATATCGCCATTGCATAGAAGAATATGAATTTGTATATATGTATGGATATATGTATTTATATATGTAGGGTATGCGGACGTAACTCCTCCATCCCTTGATTGGAGATTCTCCTGGATCTCGTAAAATTTAATTTTATATACTTATTACTTAATGCCATATTTATTTTTAATTTTTTTCAATTCGATATCATTTGCTTGAGGTTCTTTTACAATTTTGGTTTTATTAATTAATGTGGGCTGTATTCTTGCTTTTAACACAAATATAATGATTACACAAACAATGACAATTACAATCGTTATGCTTATTCCGTAAGAAATATTCTTATGAAATTTTGATATTTGAAAAATTTCCAAATTCAATTTTTCTAAAATTGGTTGATTTTACTTCGGTCAATAAAGGGTTGTTACTTGGATAAAAATATTTATCTTGCACTATTGTTAAATAGTTTTGGAAAGTTTCAGTTTCAATTTGTATTTTACAATTATAATAAGTGAAAAGATAGTTTTTACTAACGGTTACATTTCTATTATCACAATTTTGCTTTATTTGCAGATCAACGGCATTTTTTATTAAAATCATATCATTTCAAGCTCCTCGATTTGAGTTTTGTTATTATATTTATAATTACAGTTATTTAAAATAGTATAATGTTTCCTTCGTTTTAAACTTTTCAAATACACATTTTCTTGATAATCTAATATATTGCTTTCAAATTGAATTACATACCTATTTGGTTCGACAATTTCCATATAATTCTTGTTAGGAAGTGGTACAATGATTTTTAATTCAGCTGAGATATAATAAATTGGAATCTTAAGTGCTATAATAAGTACACCCTTTTTATAATTAAGTACATCAACTTTCATTAATTTCAATTTAAAGAAGTCCACCTCAGATTGATCTATTTCTTCGGATGTGAGTATATATGGATTAACGATATGGTTTTTAGCTAATGCTATACTTTCTTGTATATGATTAACTTTATCTTTGAGATAGGTAAGTTTAGACATTTGATCCATTTACGGAAGGCGTCGTATAATTTCACTTTGCCTGTCTTTTATTTCCTTTTCAGAACTTTTCATAATTTCCCTGTTTTCTTCGATTGCCGATTTTTAAATTTGAATTGTTTCGATAAAATGCGCATTGATAAAAATCTGTTTATTAACTGTCTCTATGGTGTTGTGTTTATTTTGGTCAATCCCATTGAGATGTTCAAGGATTTCCTGACGGTCGTCAACGTCCATTACTCCAAAAAACCATTTGTAAGCTTTCCCTCCAAGGTTTATCAATTCCCTCTTTTTCCTAGGTTCTATTGGGTTTATGGATTTTATTTGAGATTCCATTATTTTTATTTCCCTTTGAACTATTTCTTTGCTATGTAACTAGAGAGAGTTTACATTGTTTTCTATTTCGTCTACAATATGGCTTAACTCATTTGTATTAATTAAATGTAAAATTGTTAAAGTTTGGTTCAACACTTCAATTTCTCTCATTTTTATCTGGACATACCCCGACTCCTCTTCAATGGGGCTTATCTGCAATAGACCCTCAGTTGAAAACACTACCCCCAGAAGCACCAACAAGCTGATCACCTGAAAATTTCAAAGGTCTCTTTATATTTATAGTATGAACATTTTTTAATGGGTATTTTCTAAATTTTGGTTGTTCTTTATGCCTTACGCTAATGTAATTTTTTATGAACCCCTGTAGTCTACTCTCTTCATAACTTTCTCTGTCGTCATTTAGTTTTGCAATAGCTACGTTTTTTGCTTTGTCAATCCTACTTCTTATAATTTCCTTTTTAGCCTTATTTTGCAGAACATCAGACGGTGTTGCTTTAATTGTTGAGTGGTAGGTACTATTATATGCTTCTATGGCCTTAATTACCTGCTGTTGTATTGGGATTTTATTATCTAAATTTAAAACCCGGATTTTTTCCGTGAGTGTGTTATTTAAGCATTCAATATCAGAGTTGCCAGTATGGCTATTAGGTTTAACAAAGTGTATCTCAATGCCCTCGTCTTGGCATATTTAATATTTATTCTGTTGAATTCATTATTGCATACAATTTTTTCATTTTTCCTTGTATGGATATATAAAGTCTAATTTTTTCTATTATTGTTACGCTGTTTCTATCTTCAAGATAAAAGCTTACAACATGCTTGGAAAACTTATCAATGAAATTTATGAACGAATGTTTAGAATTTTTGTATGTATAAATGTCTACTATTTCGTTGATTACAGAAGGTGTTTCTGTATTTTTAAATTTGGGTTGAATAGGATTTCTATCGTACTTCGCTGCGGTGCATAAATCGCAGTTATTTACTACCTTATGGATAATGACTTTCAACTTAGGATAAAATATTTTGTGCTTCACAGCTTCATAATTTGAGATAATTCCTGAATGACCGGATTCCCTCTTATGAAAAAGAGCTACCTGTTTTATTGCTTCTTCTTCGTCTTTCATGTCTCTTGCAAAATGGCTACATTTGACAAATTTTGTGCTTGAGTCTCTTGGAAACAACTCGATAAGTTTTTGTTGAAGATGGTTATAAGTTGTGTCATCCAAGTCAGTGCAAAAAGCAATTTTACCATTACTTATATTTCTTCGGACAATGTTGGCCATTTTTTCCAGTATATCAGCTCTTTCAATATAAAATCTATTGTTACCCAATATTTTTTCAAATTATTTTTCCTTTGTTTCTACCAAAATTCATTTAGTTTAAAACCTATTCACAATTGTGTCCAAGATTGGAATGTGATCGTTCAAATCTTCTTTTTGTGAATGTGCTGTTTGGGCTGTTTGGGCTGCTTGGTCTTGGGATTATATCTTTCGCTAGGCATTTAAATTGGATCCATTTTAATGGTTGATGATCCGTTTCTATATCAAATATGGTCTGAAGTATTTTCCACTCCAAACGATAGCGAGGATATCTTTCTCGATCATTGAGTAATTTTTCTCGGGATCATTAAGTGTCAGAGAAGCAGAAAAAACAGGGTGTTAATCTTGGGTAAGGACCGCTTCTATCACTATGTTGCTGGCGTCGGTGACTATTTTGAATCTTTCCTCGAAGTCTGGTTATCTTAAGATTGGATGACTTGTAATCGTATCATTCAGTTTTTAGGTATTTAACTAGAGGGTATGGCATAGTCTTTTATGAACTTTCTATAATACCCTGTTACCCTTAATAAAGATTTTATTTGTTTCTGGGTATTAGATTATATTGATTTTATTAGGAGTTGGTTCCATTCCTTCAGCTGTAAGAATAAGTCCAAGGAATTCGGTTTCCTTGCAAAAATGTTTGTCAAATTCAACATGTGTTCTAACGTCGTATTGAATATTAATATATCGTCCATGTATACGATGCAGATTCTATTGGTATATTTTCGCAACTTAGTGCATTAGTCTCTGGAAAGTTATATGAACATTTTTAAGACCAAATGGAATCCTAAGGTGGTCGTAGTCACCAAATGGGGTAGAAAATGCGGTTTTTTCATGTTTTGGGATCCACCACAATTGGATGAAATCACTTAGGCAGGTCAAGGGTTTTAAGGTACTGAGCTCTACCCAATTTGTCCAATATGGGAAATTGGGAATTTGTCACTTACAGTGACGAAGTTAAGTTTTCGATAGTCAGTTACTATCCGCCATTTGTCTTTCACTGAATTATCTTTTTTTTTAGGTACACCTCATAAGGGGTTTCCTTTCATGGGAAGTTCTGAAATCTTTATAAATACCCTCTTCAAGCTTTTCTACAATTGGGTCAATTTTCTTCCTTATTGAGGTGATCTGTTTTCAAACTACTTAAATCATTTTGTTCTAGTAGAATGGCTTCTACGTCAAAAGGAAATTACTGATTTATAAAAAATATATTTTGTCCGTATATTTAAAAATATTTGTGCTCTAAACTAATAATTGCTTTGAGAGCCGTTAGAATAATTTGCCCCATTATAGCATCGTAACTTCGATTATATAAATCTGTATTTTTCTAGGAAATAGTGCTTTCTTTTTGAAATTCTAGAGAGAAGGGGTAACTTTCTCATGGTATATGATTTTGAACCCGTGTTTTTGCTTAATGTTATAGTTGTATTTAATTTTCTTACAGGAATCTCTTCTAAAACATTTGATCTTTTTACGCTTGTCGATGAACCCGTATATAGATATTTTAGAGTTTCGTTTAAGATTTTAATTCTTATAATGGGAAGTGAATGGTTTGAGGCTCACCGTCCTATTCTCTATGAATGTTATATATTTACATCCTTTCTGTTCTTTGCTTGCTTTGGACCTCATAGTAATACATATTATTTTCCAAATTTCGATATTTTGCTGCCAGTGGCCAGGGTGGCCCTCGTGCCAGTGCAAGTTCATTTATAAAAGGTCGTCGAAGCCAAAGGTTCTCGCCACAATAGCTGTTCTCCATGAATTAAGAAAATTAGAAAGTGAATACGAAAGGGAGGAAAACGAAAAAAGCCAACAAAAACCAAATTAATAGAAGATACTAGGAGCAACCTATTCTAATAAAAAGATCACAATATGATATTGAAGTACATTTGCTTCAAGATTTGTTATGGGAGGATGACGAAAAAGATTTCAAGAACTTTTAAGAGTCATAGAGTAACTAGATTAAGAATAATAAACTAAATTAATTAAGAATAATAAAATAATTTATAAGTTAAGAATCGTCATTAAAATTAATTTCAGCGTCCGCAATTGCTGAGCTCAAAATGTCTGTTGGGCTGCTTAAAGGTGTTGACGTCAATTGTGTGCATTCAGCTGAGTTGCTTCGGCACGACAGTTCAAATCGGAAAGTTCCTGGTGAGCTGCTGAATGCCAGTGGAGTGAATCTTGTGAGACTTCTAAAATTTTTAACTTACTCTCCGTCAATAAGTTTTGAATTTGGTTCATAAGTGAATATGCCTCTCCTTCAGGGAATTTTTGTAGTTGGGTCCCAATACTTACGCCAAATGCACTAAACTTACTATCATTTTGGTTTATTTTCATTAAATTAGATAGTGCTTCATCGAATTTGGAAGAATAGTCAGTTCGTGGCCGTTTACTTTCCCCTGAATATGATGAATTGTCAGGTTGGGACGAGTTTGAGCTTAGTTCCTCAATGTAGTTACCGAAATTTATAGAGTCATCATTTTGCTGAAAACAATTAAATAAAATATATTAATAAATTTTATAAATAAGATTTATAATTTTCTTTATAGGTTCCAGACACGGAAGGAGAATGAAATGAGATCGCTGACGATTTCCAAAATGTATGGCAATTTCTACATACGCTGGGAGCTTTGGATGGCAAGCATATAAGGATTAAATTCCCTGCAAATAGTGGTTCACAATTCTATAACTACAAAGGCATTTTCAGCATAGTTGTCTTTGCGTTGGTGGATGATTACAGCTGATTCACTTTTATAGAAGTTGGGTCTAATGGCAGGGCTTCGGATAGCACGATATACCAAGATGGGTTCCTATGTAAAGCTTTGGAAAAAGGACATCTTAATATACCGAAAGACATAGAGTTTGTTCTGGGCCGAGGCAACAAGTGTCCCTATTTTTTTATTGGAGACGACGCATTTAAAATGGACAAACTCCTTATGAAACTATTTAGTAGGACGTTGAAGCTAAGTGCGCAGCAGGAAATCTTTAACTATAGGCTATGTCGTGCGAGAATGGTAGTAGAGTGCGCGTTTGGAAGATTAGCAAAATGGTTCTACATATTTAATCGACCAATTGAAATCCTGCCATCTACAGTGGATTTAATTGTGACGACCTCCTGCGTTTTGCATAACTACTTAACGAAAGTCAAGACTACACCAATGTCTTCCGATTTTGAACCTGAAAGTTCTCCATATACATTTTATTCGATTGGACAACAGGACAATAACACATAATAATATGCCAGTCGTATTAGGGATGACCTGACTCGATATTTCATTACAGATGGAAATGTTGACTATCAATGGGTGAAATTTAAGATTTTGCCTTCAGAATAGCGTTGTATTTGCTAAATTTGTTACAAATAATAAATCTCTAATAGTTTTCATTAGAATAGTAGGCCTAATTAAAAAATAAAGAAAAATTACAAGAAGAACATACAAACAAAAATATAAATAAGTACAAAATATTTATACTGTATGTCAATGCAATGCAGTTTTCACTTTAATATTGAATTAAAATAATAAATGCTTTAATTAAACAAAATTTTTTATTTTAATATTTGCACTTTTTCCTCAGCAGACCACATAAAAAAAATTAAAAAATTAATACAAAAATAAGTTTCTATAGCAAAAGAAAAAACAATAGCCATTTCATATTGTCAAATAATTCTTTAAAAAAAACAAGTAGCATACAAAGAAACTAACAGAAAATAATTTAATAATTGCAACCTTTTTGGCATAGACGCAATGAGATTCTAATAAGAGTTGTAAGGGATGAATTACCTGATATGAATTGACACAAGACTTCCATGTAGCAATTAAGGTGTCCAGGAAGTTCATTTCCTCAAACCAAAAAATTGACGGGACATACAACGAGTCTGCAGCTGATCCAGATTTTCCCTGTACAGGTGGAACGCAGCGCCTTAATTTTTTTTGTCAAATCCACGAGCAGAGATATTTCGTCAGTAATTTGCATACACGCCTTTATTTTGAGGTCATTGCGCAATCATTTTCAAAATCTCAGTTTTATTCAACTTAAATTCCATCGCGAAAATTAACGAACTATTCAGTATGAATTTGAAATTTACTTGCCGCATATTTTGTTGCCAATAGCGCCGCCAGTAGCAAATCTGTGAGAATATTGTTGAAAAAGTATTGAGTTTTTCAAACTTGCGCTGGCACGTGTGGGGCCGGGGTAACTCTGAATATGTTCGGAAAAGGCGGCTCAATGAAGACAATTAATAACGTGACTTCTGTCGTTGCGATACATTTTTTTAAACATAATTCTTCTTAAATCGTTTTCTACATTTGGGAATCATAAATTTCCGGTCTTGCCGTATTAAATTCGTACATTTCGTTCAACTCATAAATAGTATTGTTAAATACATTAAATAATTCTCTTAAATTGCTGCCCAACTCTTTCCGGGTAGCGAGCCCATGGGCCCGGCTCCAAACTTGATTGACTGCCATCGAGGAAGGAGTCTAGAAGCCAAACTCCGAAATTCACAGCCTAATGCTATCTTTCCACTAAAAGACTTAGCACTAAATTTTGTCGAATTTGGGTGGATTCACTATACTCTTGAGCGAGGAGATTTAATATAACTCTTGCATAAATCACAGTCTCTTCCCAAAATACTCATAATCGATAAAAAATATCGAATATCTGAGAAACGCCAGCTGTAGAAATGTCATTACATGATAACAGATGCAATAGTAGGACGCAATTTTTTAATAAAATACAGTTACAAGATTGACTACGAAATACCATATAAATTACAGATTTACAGAAAAGATTTAGCAAGCTAACAGCCAATACTTTCTATAAACAGCATCTAAATTTAAAAGATAAACCACCAGTATGCATTAAAAACTATAGACTACCACATAGAAAAAATTGAACACCAAGGACAAGAATTACTATATGAAGACATAATGGAGCCATCCTTCACTACATAATACAATTATTAGAAGTACCATCAATTGTAAAATCAATTGTAAATTTGTGATACAAAGATCAAACACAAATATTCACGTTTGATACTTTTTGTTGTTATGTAGTAAATCTTTCCAGCAGCAATGGAGATGGCTCAGATTTATCGACAAGATTTATAAATCTTCGATAACTAAATCCTTCAGTGGAGACATAGCATAACCCAAAACATTAAAAGGGGTATAAAAGTAAAACAAATAGCAATATGTGCGTTCTTGGATATCTCAGGTGTTTTCGATAATACGTCATTTGACGCTATCAAAAATGCATTATTCAGAAAAGACGTTCCTCCCCTAATCTCCAATTGGATTATAAACATGATAAAAAAAGAGAACAATCAATGTTGAGCTACAAGGAGTCAAAAACGCCATATTGTAAAGACGGAAAGTACCAGAAGTATTTTCCGCATGCACCTCCTACAAAGAATACAACAAAAATTATATGCTACCACCAGAGACCGTGTTAACTCCAAAAACAAATAACGATGTCCACCATATTTTATTTAGAAATAACCACCAACAATATTCAAGCATGGAACCATCCCAGATATCATGCAGCTTAAAAAGGTAACCACCTCCCACGCTAAATGCAACAACAGAGACAGCGGATAAGTATAACAAAACATTTACGCACAGACGATCGGACCAATAAACGTACAGGTTGTGAGGAGCTCAGAAACCGAAAGAGTTAGACTGATGACGACGACGGCCTAATAGTACAAAGAACATCAAGAGGGACTAGTACGGCTATAAAGGAAAAAAAGAAACAGCAAGCAAACATTTCTACTGAACAGTGCAGCGCCCAAGTCGGAACACAGAGAAACCCGAAAGAGCACCACACACACGCTAACCGATCGCACACGCAAAGCAGTAAGCAGGCAGAGTGCAAACCAATCTCTGCAACAACAACAACACTACAGCGACCGAAGGCGGAGCACGGATGACAACGAGAGCGCACCACACATACGCGAGCCGATCGTAAACACAAAGCAGTAAGCAGGCAGAGTGCAAACCAATCTCTGCAACAACAACAACACTACAGCGACCGAAGGCGGAACACGGATGACAACGAGAGCGCACCACACATACGCGAGCCGATCGTAAACACAAAGAAGTAGAAACCAATATTTTAACAACAACAACAGTACAGCGACCGAAGGCGGAACACGGATGACAACGAGAGCGCACCGATCGTAAACACAGAGCCGTAAGCAGGCGGAGAGTGAAACAATATATTAACAACAACAACACTATAGCGACCGAAGGCGGAACACGGATGACAACGAGAGCGCACCGATCGTAAACACAGAGCCGTACGCAAGCGGAGTGTGAACCGATATATTAATTACACCAACAGCAAAGCGACAACTAACAGCAGCGATCAGGCCACACTACTGCAAGCAACAACTATGATGGACAACCAGCAGAAGTTGAAGGTGGCCTAAGGACAACTGGACCACAACAACAACGAGCACTGATCCCATGGCAAGCTTTCGCTATATAAGCGGAGTGAACCAAACAATGAGTCTCTTTGATCCAGCATCGCTCCGTAAGTATACAACGCACCAAGCTCCTAGAGACGCACCAAGCTTCGAAATTAGTTACTTTGACTATTGACAATAAATCAACGAAGACAGAGCCAGGAGTTTATGGTTTTGACCGACCCTCCCTGGGACACATACGCAAAACAGACAGAGCCAGGAGTTTATGGTTTTGACCGACTCTCCCTGGGACACATACGCAACGCAGACAGAGCCAGGAGTTTATGGTTTTGACCGACTCTCCCTGGGACACATACGCAACGCAGACAGAGCCAGGAGTTTATGGTTTTGACCGACTCTCCCTGGGACACTAGTACAAACCACGGACACTACCACGAGCACACAGAGTAGGGTAATAATTAAAAATATTTGTATAGGAAATAGGTATAAAATTTTATAAATAAATAAAACACTTATTAAAACTAACACTATTGGAATAAATTTCTGTAAGCGACCCTGGAACCCGCTGAGTTTTTACCCCAGCGAAAACGAGTCGTTACAGTGGCGCCCGAGCAGGGACTTTCAAAAGAAATTCAACGCATCGGATTTAAAAAAAACAGAGTGATAAACAACTACGTCGATCTACGCAGTCACTCAGAGGAGTGCCGAATCAGCACCAGGTTATACACCCATTGTTTTCATCATCATCTAAGACGAACACAGCATGGTGAAAACAAGTTGGTTGTACACGCTGCGCAAGGAGGAGCTGGTGATTTTCGCTGTGGAATTCGGCATAGAAGCTGCAGGAACCGTGGAAGATCTCCGTAAGCAACTTTCAGAGTTCCTCACGGAGACAGAATTGACTGAAGAAGAACAAAACCGCTTAGAAAAGCTAAAATCCTGGTACGTCAGGAGTACGTCACCCAAGCTGGCTACGCCCATAGGTACCCGCGATACGCTGGGTGTGGACAGGCCAGGGATATTCACAGGCGAAATACCAGCGACATGGGATGCAGAGTTTCGGAGGACATCACTGCATCGCGCTGTGTCACCAACGGCCATTGACCAGCCCCACCAGGCACAGTGCGCCGGAGTCATCGATCATGTGAGGAAATGGTCTATTAAATACCACGGTGGCCGCGACCCGCTGGCATTCCTTGAACGAGTGGAGGAGCTCTCGGAAGTATATGGGCTCAACAAGAATATGCTCCCACGTACCATGCCGGAACTGTTAAAAGATCGTGCGCTTCTATGGTATCGCAATAACAATCGTTCCTGGACAGCATGGAATTTTCCGGAAGGATTTTCTTAAATTCTTCTTGCCTGCCAGATACCTGGAGAAGTTGGAGGATGAGATCCGACAGAGGCGGCAAAAACCACGGGAGAAATTCAAAGAGTATGTGTTGGAGATGCAAAATCTGATGCGGCAAGCGGGGTACACGGAATCACAGAAGCTAGAGCGCATTTTCCGGAATAGCTTGGAAGAGTACCAATGGTACGTGCGCCTGAAGGATTTTGGAACGCTGGAAGAACTAGTGGAGATGGCCGAAGACCTGGAAGGCATCGCAGTCCAAGAAGCACACCAACGTCAAAAAATCTAAGCAACAGACGCACAGCAAAGAATACACAGAGAAGCAACGCATTCGAAAGCACACACCACCAGGAACAAATATGACTCATGCAAACGAATTCACCTGCCACGGAATATGCCGAGCGAAAGCGGACAACGTATCCCACAAAAGCATAGAGAGAAGGACTTCCCAGGAATCAACACATGGACCTCGGAAAAAGGACGCGAGCGTGCCCCAGAGCAAGAAGGTCGTACACCGTTTCCGACCCCTTCAGGCCTACCCCAGCAACCTTCTTTAAGCTGCTGGGCCCCTCTACTGTCTGCTGCCGACTAATCCCCGTGGCAGCCCCCCACCCCCTGACCTAGTCAGCGTTTCACTACCACCCACGGATTTCTCCCTTCAGCACCCTTCTAAACACGACGAGAGACCGGTTTTCCCAAGCCTCCCCGTCCCCTGCTATCAGCACTCGTGCTGGGACCAGCCCTAACGCTTAGGGCCCCTCTGCCTCCTGCTGTTATTGATCTGTATTAGCGGTAGACAGGATCGCCTCTGTCGGTTTTTTGGGAGGACCGCCCTCCTTTGGTTTTGAATTTTTTTGGTTAAATGACATATATGGTCCCACGAGTATCGGACAAGATAGGTCCGCTCGCGCAGAGGTCCGTGTGCGAGTTATAAGCTGAATAAAACAAATTAAGCTTATGCTTAAAAATGACTTTATTAGCTTGCAATGCATCTTAAGACTGACTTAAAGTATTTTTCTATTCTACTTTACTGTTGAAATTCAGCTGGCCTTGAACTGCAAATTATGCTACTAAGCCCATTTTGCATTTTGAGCCTTAACTGAATTTGAGACCATCTGCTATGCAATAACAAAAACTGAGCGATATCGCCATTGCATAGAAGAATATGAATTTGTATATATGTATGGATATATGTATTTATATATGTAGGGTATGCGGACGTAACTCCTCCATCCCTTGATTGGAGATTCTCCTGGATCTCGTAAAATTTAATTTTATATACTTATTACTTAATGCCATATTTATTTTTAATTTTTTCCAATTCGATATCATTTGCTTGAGGTTCATTTACAATTTTGGTTTTATTAATTACTGTGGGCTGTATTCTTGCTTTTAACACAAATATAATGATTACACAAACAATGACAATTACAATCGTTATGCTTATTCCGTAAGAAATATTCTTATGATATTTTGATATTTGAAAAATTTTCAAATTCAATTTTTCTAAAATTGGCTGATTTTACTTCGGTCAATAAAGGGTTGTTACTTGGATAAAAATATTTATCTTGCACTATTGTTAAATAGTTTTGGAAAGTTTCAGTTTCAATTTGTATTTTACAATTATAATAAGTGAAAAGATAGTTTTTACTAACGGTTACATTTCTATTATCACAATTTTGCTTTATTTGCAGATCAACGGCATTTTTTATTAAAATCATATCATTTCAAGCTCCTCGATTTGAGTTTTGTTATTATATTTATAATTACAGTTATTTAAAATAGTATAATGTTTCCTTCGTTTTAAACTTTTCAAATACACATTTTCTTGATAATCTAATATATTGCTTTCAAATTGAATTACATACCTATTTGGTTCGACAATTTCCATATAATTCTTGTTAGGAAGTGGTACAATGATTTTTAATTCAGCTGAGATATAATAAATTGGAATCTTAAGTGCTATAATAAGTACACCCTTTTTATAATTAAGTACATCAACTTTCATTAATTTCAATTTAAAGAAGTCCACCTCAGATTGATCTATTTCTTCGGATGTGAGTATATATGGATTAACGATATGGTTTTTAGCTAATGCTATACTTTCTTGTATATGATTAACTTTATCTTTGAGATAGGTAAGTTTAGACATTTGATCCATTTACGGAAGGCGTCGTATAATTTCACTTTGCCTGTCTTTTATTTTCTTTTCAGAACTTTTCATAATTTCCCTGTTTTCTTCGATTGCCGATTTTTAAATTTGAATTGTTTCGTTAAAATGCGCATTGATAAAAATCTGTTTATTAACTGTCTCTATGGTGTTGTGTTTATTTTGGTCAATCCCATTGAGATGTTCAAGGATTTCCTGACGGTCGTCAACGTCCATTACTCCAAAAAACCATTTGTAAGCTTTCCCTCCAAGGTTTATCAATTCCCTCTTTTTCCTAGGTTCTATTGGGATTATAGATTTTATTTGAGATTTCATTATTTTTATTTCCCTTTGAACTATTTCTTTGCTATGTAACTAGAGAGAGTTTACATTGTTTTCTATTTCGTCTACAATATGGCTTAACTCATTTGTATTAATTAAATGTAAAATTGTTAAAGTTTGGTTCAACACTTCAATTTCTCTCATTTTTATCTGGACATACCCCGACTCCTCTTCAATGGGGCTTATCTGCAATAGACCCTCAGTTGAAAACACTATCCCCAGAAGCACCAACAAGCTGATCACCTGAAAATTTCAAAGGTCTCTTTATATTTATAGTATGAACATTTTTTAATGGGTATTTTCTAAATTTTGGTTGTGCTTTATGCCTTACGCTAATGTAATTTTTTATGAACCCCTGTAGTCTACTCTCTTCATAACTTTCTCTGTCGTCATTTAGTTTTGCAATAGCTACGTTTTTTGCTTTGTCAATCCTACTTCTTATAATTTCCTTTTTAACCTTATTTTGCAGAACATCAGACGGTGTTGCTTTAATTGTTGAGTGGTAGGTACTATTATATGCTTCTATGGCCTTAATTACCTGCTGTTGTATTGGGATTTTATTATCTAAATTTAAAACCCGGATTTTTTCCGTGAGTGTATTATTTAAGCATTCAATATCAGAGTTGCCAGTATGGCTATTAGGTTTAACAAAGTGTATCTCAATGCCCTCGTCTTGGCATATTTAATATTTATTCTGTTGAATTCATTATCGCATACAATTTTTTCATTTTTCCTTGTATGGATATATAAAGTCTAATTTTTTCTATTATTGTTACGCTGTTTCTATCTTCAAGATAAAAGCTTACAACATGCTTGGAAAACTTATCAATGAAATTTATGAACGAATGTTTAGAATTTTTGTATGTATAAATGTGTACTATTTCGTTGATAACAGAAGGTGTTTCTGTATTTTTAAATTTGGGTTGAATAGGATTTCTATCGTACTTCGCTGCGGTGCATAAATCGCAGTTATTTACTACCTTATGGATAATGACTTTCAAGTTAGGATAAAATATTTTGTGCTTCACAGCTTCATAATTTGAGATAATTCCTAAATGACCGGATTCCCTCTTATGAAAAAGAGCTACCTGTTTTATTGCTTCTTCTTCGTCTTTCATGTCTCTTGCAAAATGGCTACATTTGACAAATTTTGTGCTTGAGTCTCTTGGAAACAACTCGATAAGTTTTTGTTGAAGATGGTTATAAGTTGTGTCATCCAAGTCAGTGCAAAAAGCAATTTTACCATTACTTATATTTCTTCGGACAATGTTGGCCATTTTTTCCAGTATATCAGCTGACCAATATAAAAACTATTGTTACCCAATATTTTTTCAAATTATTTTTCCTTTGTTTCTACCAAAATTCATTTAGTTTAAAACCTATTCACAATTGTGTCCAAGATTGGAATGTGATCGTTCAAATCTTCTTTTTGTGAATGTGCTGTTTGGGCTGTTTGGGCTGCTTGGTCTTGGGATTATATCTTTCGCTAGGCATTTAAATTGGATCCATTTTAATGGTTGATGATCCGTTTCTATATCAAATATGGTCTGAAGTATTTTCCACTCCAAACGATAGCGAGGATATCTTTCTCGATCATTGAGTAATTTTTCTCGGGATCATTAAGTGTCAGAGAAGCAGAAAAAACAGGGTGTTAATCTTGGGTAAGGACCGCTTCTATCACTATGTTGCTGGCGTCGGTGACTATTTTGAATCTTTCCTCGAAGTCTGGTTATCTTAAGATTGGATGACTTGTAATCGTATCATTCAGTTTTTAGGTATTTAACTAGAGGGTATGGCATAGTCTTTTATGAACTTTCTATAATACCCTGTTACCCTTAATAAAGATTTTATTTGTTTCTGGGTATTAGATTATATTGATTTTATTAGGAGTTGGTTCCATTCCTTCAGCTGTAAGAATAAGTCCAAGGAATTCGGTTTCCTTGCAAAAATGTTTGTCAAATTGTCAACATGTGTTCTAACGTCGTATTGAATATTAATATATCGTCCATGTATACGATGCAGATTCTATTGGTATATTTTCGCAACTTAGTGCATTAGTCTCTGGAAAGTTATAGGAACATTTTTAAGACCAAATGGAATCCTAAGGTGGTCGTAGTCACCAAATGGGGTAGAAAATGCGGTTTTTTCATGTTTTGGGATCCACCACAATTGGATGAAATCACTTAGGCAGGTCAAGGGTTTTAAGGTACTGAGCTCTACCCAATTTGTCCAATATGGGAAATTGGGAATTTGTCACTTACAGTGACGAAGTTAAGTTTTCGATAGTCAGTTACTATCCGCCATTTGTCTTTCACTGAATTATCTTTTTTTTTAGGTACACCTCATAAGGGGTTTCCTTTCATGGGAAGTTCTGAAATCTTTATAAATACCCTCTTCAAGCTTTTCTACAATTGGGTCAATTTTCTTCCTTATTGAGGTGATCTGTTTTCAAACTACTTAAATCATTTTGTTCTAGTAGAATGGCTTCTACGTCAAAAGGAAATTACTGATTTATAAAAAATATATTTTGTCCGTATATTTAAAAATATTTGTGCTCTAAACTAATAATTGCTTTGAGAGCCGTTAGAATAATTTGCCCCATTATAGCATCGTAACTTCGATTATATAAATCTGTATTTTTCTAGGAAATAGTGCTTTCTTTTTGAAATTCTAGAGAGAAGGGGTAACTTTCTCATGGTATATGATTTTGAACCCGTGTTTTTGCTTAATGTTATAGTTGTATTTAATTTTCTTACAGGAATCTCTTCTAAAACATTTGATCTTTTTACGCTTGTCGATGAACCCGTATATAGATATTTTAGAGTTTCGTTTAAGATTTTAATTCTTATAATGGGAAGTGAATGGTTTGAGGCTCACCGTCCTATTCTCTATGAATGTTATATATTTACATCCTTTCTGTTCTTTGCTTGCTTTGGACCTCATAGTAATACATATTATTTTCCAAATTTCGATATTTTGCTGCCAGTGGCCAGGGTGGCCCTCGTGCCAGTGCAAGTTCATTTATAAAAGGTCGTCGAAGCCAAAGATTCTCGCCACAATAGCTGTTCTCCATGAATTAAGAAAATTAGAAAGTGAATACAAAAGGGAGGAAAACGAAAAAAGCCAACAAAAACCAAATTAATAGAAGATACTAGGAGCAACCTATTCTAATAAAAAGATCACAATATGATATTGAAGTACATTTGCTTCAAGATTTGTTATGGGAGGATGACGAAAAAGATTTCAAGAACTTTTAAGAGTCATAGAGTAACTAGATTAAGAATAATAAACTAAATTAATTAAGAATAATAAAATAATTTATAAGTTAAGAATCGTCATTAAAATTAATTTCAGCGTCCGCAATTGCTGAGCTCAAAATGTCTGTTGGGCTGCTTAAAGGTGTTGACGTCAATTGTGTGCATTCAGCTGAGTTGCTTCGGCACGACAGTTCAAATCGGAAAGTTCCTGGTGAGCTGCTGAATGCCAGTGGAGTGAATCTTGTGAGACTTCTAAAATTTTTATCTTACTCTCCGTCAATAAGTTTTGAATTTGGTTCATAAGTGAATATGCCTCTCCTTCAGGGAATTTTTGTAGTTGGGTCCCAATACTTACGCCAAATGCACTAAACTTACTATCATTTTGGTTTATTTTCATTAAATTAGATAGTGCTTCATCGAATTTGGAAGAATAGTCAGTTCGTGGCCGTTTACTTTCCCCTGAATATGATGAATTGTCAGGTTGGGACGAGTTTGAGCTTAGTTCCTCAATGTAGTTACCGAAATTTATAGAGTCATCATTTTGCTGAAAACAATTAAATAAAATATATTAATAAATTTTATAAATAAGATTTATAATTTTCTTTATAGGTTCCAGACACGGAAGGAGAATGAAATGAGATCGCTGACGATTTCCTAAATGTATGGCAATTTCTACATACGCTGGGAGCATTGGATGGCAAGCATATAAGGATTAAATTCCCTGCAAATAGTGGTTCACAATTCTATAACTACAAATGCATTTTCAGCATAGTTGTCTTTGCGTTGGTGGATGATTGCAGCTGATTCACTTTTATAGAAGTTGGGTCTAATGGCAGGGCTTCGGATAGCACGATATACCAAGATGGGTTCCTATGTAAAGCTTTGGAAAAAGGACATAGAGTTTGTTCTGGGCCGAGGCAACAAGTGTCCCTATTTTTTTATTGGAGACGACGCATTTAAAATGGACAAACTCCTTATGAAACTATTTAGTAGGACGTTGAAGCTAAGTGCGCAGCAGGAAATCTTTAACTATAGGCTATGTCGTGCGAGAATGGTAGTAGAGTGCGCGTTTGGAAGATTAGCAAAATGGTTCTACATATTTAATCGACCAATTGAAATCCTGCCATCTACAGTGGATTTAATTGTGACGACCTCCTGCGTTTTGCATAACTACTTAACGAAAGTCAAGACTACACCAATGTCTTCCGATTTTGAACCTGAAAGTTCTCCATATACATTTTATTCGATTGGAGAACAGGACAATAACACATAATAATATGCCAGTCGTATTAGGGATGACCTGACTCGATATTTCATTACAGATGGAAATGTTGACTATCAATGGGTGAAATTTAAGATTTTGCCTTCAGAATAGCGTTGTATTTGCTAAATTTGTTACAAATAATACATCTCTAATAGTTTTCATTAGAATAGTTGGCCTAATTACAAAATAAAGAAAAATTACAAGAAGAACATACAAACAAAAATATAAATAAGTACAAAATATTTATACTGTATGTCAATGCAATGCAGTTTTCACTTTAATATTGAATTAAAATAATAAATGCTTTAATTAAACAAAATTTTTTATTTTAATATTTGCACTTTTTCCTCAGCAGACCACATAAAAAAAATTAAAAAATTAATACAAAAATAAGTTTCTATAGCAAAAGAAAAAACAATAGCCATTTCATATTGTCAAATAATTCTTTAAAAAAAACAAGTAGCATACAAAGAAACTAACAGAAAATAATTTAATAATTGCAACCTTTTTGGCATAGACGCAATGAGATTCTAATAAGAGTTGTAAGGGATGAATTACCTGATATGAATTGACACAAGACTTCCATGTAGCAATTAAGGTGTCCAGGAAGTTCATTTCCTCAAACCAAAAAATTTACGGGACATACAACGAGTCTGCAGCTGATCCAGATTTTCCCTGTACAGGTGGAACGCAGCGCCTTAATTTTTTTTGTCAAATCCACGAGCAGAGATATTTCGTCAGTAATTTGCATCCACGCCTTTATTTTGAGGTCATTGCGCAATCATTTTCAAAATCTCAGTTTTATTCAACTTAAATTCCATCGCGAAAATTAACGAACTATTCAGTATGAATTTGAAATTTACTTGCCGCATATTTCGTTGCCAATAGCGCCGCCAGTAGCAAATCTGTGAGAATATTGTTGAAAAAGTATTGAGTTTTTCAAACTTGCGCTGGCACGTGTGGGGCCGGGGTAACTCTGAATATGTTCGGAAAAGGCGGCTCAATGAAGACAATTAATAACGTGACTTCTGTCGTTGCGATACATTTTTTTAAACATAATTCTTCTTAAATCGTTTTCTACATTTGGGAATCATAAATTTCCGGTCTTGCCGTATTAAATTCGTACATTTCGTTCAACTCATAAATAGTATTGTTAAATACATTAAATAATTCTCTTAAATTGCTGCCCAACTCTTTCCGGGTAGCGAGCCCATGGGCCCGGCTCCAAACTTGATTGACTGCCATCAATCGAGGAAGGAGTCTAGCAGCCAAACTCCGAAATTCACAGCCTAATGCTATCTTTCCACTAAAAGACTTAGCACTAAATTTTGTCGAATTTGGGTGGATTCACTATACTCTTGAGCGAGGAGATTTAATATAACTCTTGCATAAATCACAGTCTCTTCCCAAAATACTCATAATCGATAAAAAATATCGAATATCTGAGAAACGCCAGCTGTAGAAATGTCATTACATGATAACAGATGCAATAGTAGGACGCAATTTTTTAATAAAATACAGTTACAAGATTGACTACGAAATACCATATAAATTACAGATTTACAGAAAAGATTTAGCAAGCTAACAGCCAATACTTTCTATAAACAGCATCTAAATTTAAAAGATAAACCACCAGTATGCATTAAAAACTATAGACTACCACATAGAAAAAATTGAACACCAAGGACAAGAATTACTATATGAAGACATAATGGAGCCATCCTTCACTACATAATACAATTATTAGAAGTACCATCAATTGTAAAATCAATTGTAAATTTGTGATACAAAGATCAAACACAAATATTCACGTTTGATACTTTTTGTTGTTATGTAGTAAATCTTTCCAGCAGCAATGGAGATGGCTCAGATTTATCGACAAGATTTATAAATCTTCGATAACTAAATCCTTCAGTGGAGACATAGCATAACCCAAAACATTAAAAGGGGTATAAAAGTAAAACAAATAGCAATATGTGCGTTCTTGGATATCTCAGGTGTTTTCGATAATACGTCATTTGACGCTATCAAAAATGCATTATTCAGAAAAGACGTTCCTCCCCTAATCTCCAATTGGATTATAAACATGATAAAAAAAGAGAACAATCAATGTTGAGCTACAAGGAGTCAAAAACGCCATATTGTAAAGACGGAAAGTACCAGAAGTATTTTCCGCATGCACCTCCTACAAAGAATACAACAAAAATTATATGCTACCACCAGAGACCGTGTTAACTCCAAAAACAAATAACGATGTCCACCATATTTTATTTAGAAATAACCACCAACAATATTCAAGCATGGAACCATCCCAGATATCATGCAGCTTAAAAAGGTAACCACCTCCCACGCTAAATGCAACAACAGAGACAGCGGATAAGTATAACAAAACATTTACGCACAGACGATCGGACCAATAAACGTACAGGTTGTGAGGAGCTCAGAAACCGAAAGAGTTAGACTGATGACGACGACGGCCTAATAGTACAAAGAACATCAAGAGGGACTAGTACGGCTATAAAGGAAAAAAAGAAACAGCAAGCAAACATTTCTACTGAACAGTGCAGCGCCCAAGTCGGAACACAGAGAAACCCGAAAGAGCACCACACACACGCTAACCGATCGCACACGCAAAGCAGTAAGCAGGCAGAGTGCAAACCAATCTCTGCAACAACAACAACACTACAGCGACCGAAGGCGGAACACGGATGACAACGAGAGCGCACCACACATACGCGAGCCGATCGTAAACACAAAGAAGTAGAAACTAATATTTTAACAACAACAACAGTACAGCGACCGAAGGCGGAACACGGATGACAACGAGAGCGCACCGATCGTAAACACAGAGCCGTAAGCAGGCGGAGAGTGAAACAATATATTAACAACAACAACACTATAGCGACCGAAGGCGGAACACGGATGACAACGAGAGCGCACGGATCGTAAGCACAGAGCCGTAAGCAAGCGGAGTGTGAACCGATATATTAATTACAACAACAGCAAAGCGACAACTAACAGCAGCGATCAGGCCACACTACTGCAAGCAACAACTATGATGGACAACCAGCAGAAATTGAAGGTGGCCTAAGGACAACTGGACCACAACAACAACGAGCACTGATCCCATGGCAAGCTTTCGCTATATAAGCGGAGTGAACCAAACAATGAGTCTCTTTGATCCAGCATCGCCCCGTAAGTATACAACGCACCAAGCTCCTAGAGACGCACCAAGCTTCGAAATTAGTTACTTTGACTATTGACAATAAATCAACGAAGACAGAGCCAGGAGTTTATGGTTTTGACCGACTCTCCCTGGGACACATACGCAAAACAGACAGAGCCAGGAGTTTATGGTTTTGACCGACTCTCCCTGGGACACATACGCAACGCAGACAGAGCCAGGGGTTTATGGTTTTGACCGACTCTCCCTGGGACACATACGCAACGCAGACAGAGCCAGGAGTTTATGGTTTTGACCGACTCTCCCTGGGACACTAGTACAAACCACGGACACTACCACAAGCACACAGAGTAGGGTAATAATTAAAAATAATTGTATAGGAAATAGGTATAAAATTTTATAAATAAATAAAACACTTATTAAAACTAACACTATTGGAATAAATTTCTGTAAGCGACCCTGGAACCCGCTGAGTTTTTACCCCAGCGAAAACGAGTCGTTACAGTGGCGCCCGAGCAGAGACTTTCAAAAGAAATTCAACGCATCGGATTTAAAAAAAACAGAGTGATAAACAACTACGTCGATCTACGCAGTCACTCAGAGGAGTGCCGAAGCAGCACCAGGTTATACACACAAACACCCATTGTTTTCATCATCATCTAAGACGAACACAGGATGGTGAAAACAAGTTGGTTGTACACGCTGCGCAAGGAGGAGCTGGTGATTTTCGCTGTGGAATTCGGCATAGAAGCTGCAGGAACCGTGGAAGATCTCCGTAAGCAACTTTCAGAGTTCCTCACGGAGACAGAATTGACTGAAGAAGAACAAAACCGCTTAGAAAAGCTAAAATCCAGGTACGTCAGGAGTACGTCACCCAAGCTGGCTACGCCCATAGGTACCCGCGATACGCTGGGTGTGGACAGGCCAGGGATATTCACAGGCGAAATATCAGCGACATGGGAGGCAGAGTTTCGGAGGACATCACTGCATCGCGCTGTGTCACCAACGGCCATTGACCAGCCCCACCAGGCACAGTGCGCCGGAGTAATCGATCATGTGAGGAAATGGTCTATTAAATACGACGGTGGCCGCGACCCGCTGGCATTCCTTGAACGAGTGGTGGAGCTCTCGGAAGTATATGGGCTCAACAAGAATATGCTCCCACGTACCATGCCGGAACTGTTAAAAGATCGTGCCGGAACTGTTAAAAGGCGGAGCACGGATGACAACGAGAGCGCACCACACATACGCGAGCCGATCGTAAACACAAAGCAGTAAGCAGGCAGAGTGCAAACCAATCTCTGCAACAACAACAACACTGTAGCGACCGAAGGCGGAACACGGATGACAACGAGAGCGCACCACACATACGCGAGCCGATCGTAAACACAAAGAAGTAGAAACCAATATTTTAACAACAACAACAGTACAGCGACCGAAGGCGGAACACGGATGACAACGAGAGCGCACCGATCTAAACACAGAGCCGTAAGCAGGCGGAGAGTGAAACAATATATTAACAACAACAACACTATAGCGACCGAAGGCGGAACACGGATGGCAACGAGAGCGCACCGATCGTAAACACAGAGCCGTAAGCAAGCGGAGTGTGAACCGATATATTAATTATAACAACAGCAAAGCGACAACTAACAGCAGCGATCAGGCCACACTACTGCAAGCAACAACTATGATGGACAACCAGCAGAAGTTGAAGGTGGCCTAAGGACAACTGGACCACAACAACAACGAGCACTGATCCCATGGCAAGCTTTCGCTATATAAGCGGAGTGAACCAAACAATGAGTCTCTTTGATCCAGCATCGCCCCGTAAGTATACAACGCACCAAGCTCCTAGAGACGCACCAAGCTTCGAAATTAGTTACTTTGACTATTGACAATAAATCAACGAAGACAGAGCCAGGAGTTTATGGTTTTGACCGACTCTCCCTGGGACACATACGCAAAACAGACAGAGCCAGGAGTTTATGGTTTTGACCGACTCTCCCTGGGACACATACGCAACGCAGACAGAGCCAGGAGTTTATGGTTTTGACCGACTCTCCCTGGGACACATACGCAACGGAGACAGAGCCAGGAGTTTATGGTTTTGACCGACTCTCCCTGGGACACTACCACGAGCATACAGAGTAGGGTAATAATTAAAAATAATTGTATAGGAAATAGGTATAAAACTTTATAAATAAATAAAACACTTATTAAAACTAACACTATTGGAATAAATTTCTGTAAGCGACCCTGGAACCCGCTGAGTTTTTACCCCAGCGAAAACGAGTCGTTACAATATATACATTCAGGGGGTGTTCGAAAGAAGGGGTACTTTCTCCCCTCCTCTGGACTTTGGTTATTGATTAACTCGTAGAAAAGCTAAATGGTCTGGGATTTAGAACACAAGGTTACGTTGATGATATCGTCATATATATTGTGGATGGCCATGCGGGAACCATTTGCTCCGTCCTACAATAGGCCCTAAGCGTGACCAGCAGCTGGTGCTGGGAAAAAGAATTATCCTTAAATCCACTGAATTTACAATAGTTTCATTAACCAAGCGATGAAAAGTTAATCTGACGAAACTTTCGTTAACTGAAACATTTTTGATTATTCCAAAGAAGCGAAATAGCTAAGAGTAATCCAGGACAAAAAGCGCACCTGGAACTCTCATCCAAATTTCAGAAAAAAGCAACAAGAGCATCCTTTCCATGCCAACAGCTTTTTGGTAAAACCTGGGAAATCTCCCCAAAACGCACATACTGGTCATATAACACCATAGTAAGACCAATGGTCCCCAATTGCCATAATAATTGAGAGGGAGGCCTGTGGTGAGGCCTTACGCCTTCAAGATATCTCAAACATAAAAGGTGGAGATCTTTGGGGGCATATGACAATACTTGATCCCTTTCTGAACTTATAAGGTTTTCTGGCAAATGTTGAGAAAAATAATATTCACTACACTCTATAATCTTCACATTCCAGCAAGAGGTACGTTTCAGGAATACATTACCAATATTCCACAAGATGCCCTGATACGGTATACTGATGGGTCTAAGCTGTAAGACGGTAGTACAGGAGCAGGTATATTGGGACTATTATTCCAAAAAGTGCACCATATGGGTAAGACTCCCACAGTATTTCAAGCGGAAGTCTTCGCCATCGAAGCATGTATTCGAAAATGTCTTCGTAGAAGACTAGCTAGGCAAGCTGCCCTTAAGGCACTGAGATATTATTTCTATACGTCCATATTGGCTGAAGAATGATATAAAATAATGAATATACTAGAGCAAAGGCAACATTGTCACACTTTGTTGGGTGCCTGGACATGAAGGACACACCTGCGAATGAAAGGGCGGACTGCCTCTGCGAAAAGGGGGGCGATTCGTCCACTCATTGGCCATGAACCGTTCTGCGGAATGGCAGGATGCTTCTGGCCAAAGACAGGCAAACAGATTTCTTCCCCCTAACCGAGGTATCTCAAAAAAAATACTTATCTTGAACCGCGAAAGTTTTAGGATTCTAGTGACGTATTTGACAGGACACTGCTGCTTAAGGTATCACCTTAATAAAATAGGCCTCTCGGACATTTCTGACCGCAGATTCTGTGGACACAACTCTGTAAGATCAGAACATATTTTATGTGAGTGTCCAACGATCAAAAGTAAAAGACAAACATTTTTGGGGGAGCTCCTCATAGACCCTCTCACAAATGGGAAACTTCGACCTTCCAAACTGCTCCAATTCAAAAAACCTAAGGTTAGAGTAAAACAGAGGGGCTAGTAAAATAGGTCCTTAATCTAAGTATATACAGAGTCTTGTATTTTCCATTATTGTTCCAATATTGAGAATTTCTCGATTAAAATAATAAAGAGTGTTTACTATTGATGTAAGTATGAATATAGAGTATTTCGTTTATTTCTGTGGGGGATTTTGTTAAAGCGAATTTTTTCTTAATTGGTTTTCTATCTTACTTGGCTCATGAGGATTTATCAAATTGTTGATAACTATATTTATTAGGACTTGAAGTTGTGGGTAGTATATTTTCTTTTTAATCTGTCCGTAAGTTGCAATTGCTACATGTCCGCTTTCATTGGTGTGAAAATTGGATATTTGTTTTATAGCTTCTTCTTCGTATAATAAATCTCTAACGAAGTACGACCAATTTTATGTTCTTATTGTTTGTGAACATTTTTAATAAGCTTTTCTGCATTTGGTTTGAAACTCAATTTACCAGATATGAGTAAATGGCAACCTTTATATATTTCCCTACTATGCTACTAATATTTTGAGGAATATCGTTTCTTTCAATGAGGTTTCTACGGTTTCCTAATACATTTTCGTATTCGCTCGATTTGTCTTTGGGTAAAATAATTTGGTATTTAAATTTATTGTTAATGGTATATCGAGAATGGGAAAATGATCATTGAGATCTTCTTCTTGGGAGTGGGTTGTTTCGTGTCCATTGAGTCCCTTTTGTATCTCAATTCTATGTGTTCTTCTTCGATGTCACCTGATTCGGCATTGTTTTCATTATTTTCCAGACTTTCTAATAATCCTCTTTCGTTTTCTTGGACATTGGTTCGGCTTAAGAAGCCTGCGATCCTATTATGTTTTCCTGTAATGTATTCCTAATTAAAATCGGATTCTCCCAATTGAACTAACCAACGTTGTAATCTTGGGATTATATCTTTCGCTTGGCATTTAAATTGGAACCATTTTAATGGTTGATGATCCGTTTCTATATCAAATATGGTCTGAAGTATTTTCCACTCCAAACGATAGCGAGGATCTCTTTCTCGATCATTGAGTAATTTTTCTCGGGATCATTAAGTGTCAGAGAAGCAGAAAAAACAGGGTGTTAATCTTGGGTAAGGACCGCTTCTATCGCTATGTTGCTGTCGTCGGTGACTATTTTGAATCTTTTCTCGAAGTCTGGTTATCTTAAGATTGGATGACTTGTAATCATATCATTCAGTTTTTATGTATTTAACTAGAGGGTAAGTTACTTTGGCATACTCCTTTATGAACTTTTTATAATACCCTGTTACACTTAATAAAGATTTTATTTGTTTCTGGGTATTAGATTATATTGATTTTATTAGGATTTGGTTCTATTCCTTCAGATGTAAGAATAAGTCCAAGGAATTCGGTTTCCTTCAAAAAAAGTTCCATTTATTAATCTGTAGCTTTAAACGGGCTTCTAAAATGTTTGTCAAATTCAACATGTGTTATAACGATGTATTGAATATTAATATATCGTCCATGTATACTATGCAGATTCTATTGATATAGCTTCCTCGTGGTACTCCTCCGCGTGGGTTTTCTCCACGTGTTCTCCACCGCGTGGGCTTGTTGGGAGGCAGTAGTGTGATGATGAAAGTGACTTATCAGTGTCGGGCAACTGGTGATCCCCTCATTTTGTGAGTGGTGCCGATGTGTCATGTAGGCGGATAAATCTTCAAGATTTATGCTCCTTACAAATGTTAGAAAAAATATTTTTTAAAATCACAATGTCAAAATTATCAAGCGCACAAAATGACAAGTGACATGGACACTGTGGTATACCTCAACATTCGAAAAATTAAATAAAAAAATATACAACCAAACCTAAAAGAACAAAGAATTAAAATTATTAACAAATGCAAAAATTATTCTAACGGGAAATACGTCAGGAATGCTATATAAAATAAGTTCCGCTCAACAATTACACCAAGAACATAAAATGAAATTGCTAACGTAAACAGCAAACAATCTTTCATAGTATTTTTAGAAAATTTTCCAAGCATACTACATTTGTCTACCACTCACAGATAGACAGTTTTTTTTAAATAACTCCGTTTTATTTGCAATCTTTCCTAACGGACACTAAGAAAGTTCTATAATATACAATAAAAACTTCCGAAAGAAGATTCAATACTATCCTTTCATATAATTTTTACAATAAAGTTATATACAATATTATCATTATTACATTTTCATTATTATTCATCATTATTATATTATTATCATTATCACATTATTATCAATATTACATTATTTACAAAATAAAATAAAATTTAAACATTTTCTAGACGCAGTCGAAGGAAGCTGCTCGTTTAAGTCTGCACGTTGATTCCAACAGATTTAGAGCTAGTACGTTAGAGTGTGTTTTTATTTCCTCGTGGACTGTCGGTATGTTAAGGTCGTTTCGTAGTGTCCTGTTACTGACAAACCATGGTGCGTTGACAATCATCCACAAAAGTTTTGCTTGGAATCTTTCCAAAATATTTATATTAGCGCTGGCTGCTGAGACTCACATCTGGAATCCATAGGTTTTATTATACTTTTATAAAGCAGAAGTTTATTATGCAATGTTTGCTTAGAGCTGTAACCCATCAACCAATACATTCAGCTAAGTTTGATGGCCAGTTGATTCCGTTTTGTAAAGATGTGTTTTTTCCATGTCAAACGCCGATCAAGGTGGGAACCCAAGATATTTGACATCTTCTGCTTGAGGCAATGGGCGACTATTTAGAATCACAGGCGCACAGGAACTCCTTTCCAAAGTAAAATTTACTTGTACTGATTTAGTAGCGTTGACCCTTATTCTCCATTTCTGTTTGTGTTTTTGTAGTTGGTTTATGGCAGTTAAATGATAAGAGTTTGTAGCCATTATAGCGGTATCATCAGTATATGTTGCAATTTCAGTCTTCTCTGTCAGGGGTAGATCTGTTGTAAAAATACTGTAAAGCACAGGAGCCATCCGTTGTAAATGGCAAAATTGTGGTAGCTTCGGACTTAAATGTCACTCTGAAATGGCGCTCTTCAAGATATGATTTTAAAATTTCAAAATATGTTGAGGCAGTGAATTCTGTAGTTTCAACAGTATGCCAGGGTGCCAAACTTTATCGAACATTTGTGTGATATCAAGCAAAGCTGCCGAACTAAACTGACCCTGTTCGAGAGAATTTCTTGCATTGTGATAAACTCCGTGTGCTATTTCGGTGGTAGCATAGTGCTCTCGACACTCGAATTGGTGATTAGGTATGAGTTCTTTCTTTAGCAGTATTGGCTTAAGCTTACTCAACAGCAGCTTAATAATATCTCCTGGGGTAGTTGTTTGTACGAGTATATGAGGTTTATCAGACTTTTCTTGCACTGTATGTTTAATCCTGTCTTTTTATAATAATAGCGGTGCCACCACGTGCAGTGCCTGCTGGGTGACTTGTGCGGTATATGCTGCATTTGTAAATTTTTCAGAAACTTTCATTGGTGAAGTGAGTCTCTGATATTAGCATAATGTCAATGCTGCTATCAACAATAAAAGTTTTGTCTTCATTACTTCGTTGCGAAATCCCATTCGCATTCCACATTGCAATTTTGATGGCTTGCATCATTATGTCATTTTAGAGACGACCGCTGTTAGCAAGTTGAGCATGGTCCTCATTTGGTCCATTAGGCATTTAAGCATGCTCCTTATTTCGTTCATATCATTGGACTGCCGTTGTAATGAGTCAGCACATTCTGTTGATGGGACACGGATTTTTTTCTTGCTGCTTTACCACCTGCGCATAAGTGCTTCCTGCTGGAACTAGTATTTGTGGTGGATTAATAACACTGGATTTGTCTACGACCTTCTCTCGACGTGTTGGAAATGACTTTAGTTGCAATTCTTTATAAACAGTACATCCTCTATGATTGGCCGGATGGTTGCCTCCATAGAGTATACATTTAGGCTCTTGCGATCTATCCTTTCGTTGGCAATGTAATGTTGTATGGCTGCTAGCGCATTTCACGCATCTTGGACTATCATTGCAGAATTTTTTCGTACGGCCATATGTCTGACATTTTGTGCACTGTTCAATTTCCCTTTTCTTTTTAGGTGACTCAAATTAAATTTTGGTGTGCACAATACACACTTTTGATGAATGATAATATATTATACCCATTTAGATTCACGTTGAATGGTTTCAACTATCGAAACTGGCAGATGATGTTATCATGCGACAGTATTAATATTTGCTTGACTTGTGGCTGCAGCGGTGGATGTTGTTGTTGTAATTGCCGCTGGTACGGTTGCTGCTGCCATTGCATCTGCTGTTGAAGTTCCAAATGTTGTTGTGGGATCTGCTGCTGAAGGCTTAACAATTCTTGCTGTTGTTCTTATTGTCGTTATTATTATTGCTCATATGATCGAATCCTTTCTTCTTGCCTTGATACCAATGGTTGAAGTTTTTGGATTTGTCGGATAGAATTTGTTCTTCTACTGTGGCCATTATTTCTTACGATTTTCGTCGAATAGTTTTTGTCGGCTTTTTATGCGGCTTTATGACGGCTTTTAATTTATTATTATATTTTTCAATGGAAATTTTAGATTTAATTTACTTCACCTATTATGAATTAAACAATAAAGAATCGAAATTTTCTTAAGGGAAATTTACTTTTAAAGATTTTGTTGTTTAGAAAAAACTCGCTATGTTAGTATAGTTTTTCAAGTAAAAGAAAACTCATAAATTCTTATATTGCGAACATTTTATTTTCTGTATTGATCTGCTTTTTTTATAAATGGCTTTTGCTGTGCTTGATTGTGTCACAGTCAATGCAATAGCAATGCACAGTCATCTTCAGAAAACCAGCACAAGGCTTGCATTGCTGATTTGGTAAAAGGATTTGAACTGGCCCTGATCAAATTGCAGTCAATGCACTAGCAATGTACGATTGTTACCATTCGAATAAACGTTGTCAGCAGTTTTACCTGAGTTCGGTTTCTTGTTGGCTTGCTTAATATGCTATTATTATGAACATTATGTAACTCGCGCTTGTGCGGCTCCTCAGCAGTGATTCTTCTATGTAACAGATAGCGCAAGTCATAATAGGGATGTGATGTAAACTCCAAGAGAGCGAGAGCTGGAATTCATTAAATGCTGGATCGATTATAGTGGAGTGGGATGTATTTTTACATTTGATTTTGACGGATTAATGTTTGGCATTTGTGCGCTTGTTATATTTGCTCTTATGAGCGCGTTTAAGATAGGAGCGCGAGTGTGCTTAGTGCTTAGCGTTTGCTGAATCAGAATGCTTTATTGCGCATGAGCCGAAGAATCAAGAGAGATTATCTCCATTGTATTCGGTGTATTTGTTGGTTCATTACCTATTTGCAAATGGGGACGTCGCGCCGGTTGGTACATTGATTTCGAATTTGTGTCTGTGAGCAAGGCAAGCTCATAAAGATTTGTTTTTTTTTTTTGGTTTTCTATATGGAAAATATCAACTTTTCTGTTTACTATTATTTTAGTGAACAAAAAGAAATGCATTAGGCCACTGAGTGAAACTGTGTCTTCTTTTGGGTTTGAAATGACTGGTAAATTTATTATTTAATTATTAAACTACATATATTATAAGAACGCGTCACGCACATGAACATTTTTTAGTTCGGTTCGTACCAAAAGTTGAGCGATGAGGCAATAAGTTTAGAAACCGTTCATTTTAATCATTACAAATTCAGAAATGCTTACAAGTGAGAGAAATAATATATAAGTATTTGTTAGCAAAATTAATAGCAGATCGGACGGCAAAACCAGTCTCTAAAATCGGCAGAGTGGCGGGTGATCTCCGTGACCCCAGCTAAAATGGAGTGCGAAGTGACGCGGTGCTCGGAGTGGAATCCGCGTCGCTATCCAAATTACGGGGCGACAACTGTATTAGATTCGGGTTCGGGTGACCGGTCAAAAGCCAATGGAGAGGAAGCTGGAGGTGGTGCAAATTAATTTGCATCACCCCATCTCAGCATCGCTCGATTTAATTAAATTCATCGCAGAGAACGAAGTGGACGTAGCCCTGGTTCAGGAGCCTTGGCTCATCAGAGGAAGGTAAGCGGACTCGGGATGGATGGTTATCGTCTCTACATTCCACAAACACAAGATAAGATCAGATCGTGTATAGTTGCGAAGAAGGATATTAATATTTTTCTTCTTACTCCCTACAGCACTGGAGACCTTTCAACGGTAGTATGCGAGCACAGGCACATACCTAGTTTGTTGCTAACTTCCGCATACTTTCCGTACAACGAGGAACAGCCGCCACCACAGATCTTCCGGCAACTTATCGCCTACGGTGAGTCACGCGGACTGGGCATAGTGGCCGGCTGCGACGCAAATGGTCACCATGAGCTATGGGGCAGCGCTGATACCAATGGTAGGGGTGAGTCCATTTTTTATTACATTCTCTCCACTAGCCTAACTTTATGTAAAAAGGGAAATCAGCAAACGTTTCATAATAGGGTTAGGGAGGAAGTGATTGATATCACTCTGGCCACTGGATCTAATACCATAAGGGTCGACAACTGGAGAGTATCTGATGCCTGTTCCTTTTCGGATCATAGTCGGATATGCTTCTCAGTCTACTCCGAGGTAGTGACCACACGGCTTTTTAGGAACCCAGAAAAGTCTGACTGGTCCAAATTCTCAAGACTGGCGACCCAAAAACTTACTTTGATGAAAGTCAAAGTCTGCGAAGGGACTGCTAACATTGACAAAGTAGTAAGTCGTCTTACGGGAATACTTTTTTAATTTTTTTATTTTTTTTTATTAACGAATCTTATACAATATACAGAAAAGTTTAATAGTTGCACCTAGTAAATACAGGTAATAATAACTAGCAATTTTGATCGAATAAATTAAACAAATTAAAAGAAAAGCGTTAAATATTTTTTGTACTTGCTAACATATAACATATAAATAAAATATCGGCTACGCGAGATCCATTAGATCTGACACTGTTTTCCGTTTTAGCCGCCAAGGCTGCGAAGTCATCAGGCATAAACTGGATGCTGCAACGTTGACATGCGATTTCAGTCGCTGTTTGCGAGAAATGGCAAATTTTTTTGTCACATCAGTGACAGTGGGCATGCCAACATCACGATGGAGCTCGCTATTTCTAACATAGTATGGTGCATTAACAATACACCGCAGCACTTTATTTTGAAAACGTTGGATAGTGGCAATGTATATTTCACTATCACATCCCCAAAATTGGATGCCATAGGTCCACGTCGGCTTCAGTATTTGTTTATACACCATTAGTTTGTTGTGAATTGACAGGGTAGAGTGTCTGCCAATAAGGTGGTACAATTTGTTGAGTTTTAGGTCAAGCTCCTCTCCTTTTTTCTTTACGTGAGCTTTCCAGCGCAATTTGGCGTCGAGTGTAATACCCAGGTATTTGGATCCGTTGACATGTGGGATTATTAACTCATCCATGAAAATCGGTTTGTAAGGTACATTTTTCAGTGAAAAAACTATATGCGCTGATTTGGTTTTGTTTAACTTAATGCGCCATTTCTTAGCCCATGACGCAATACAATTAACAGCCTCTTGTAGCTTAGCCGTCGTGTCTTCGATAGTGTTACCTGTAGCCAGAACACCAGTATCGTCCGCAAATGTTGCGGTTACTTGCTGATTTGCTGTTGGTAGGTCGTATGTATTCAGGAGGTACAGCTGAGGCCCCAGGATGCTCCCTTGCGGTACACCAGCACTAATTTTTTTCAAAGAAGAATGGTCGTTTTCGTACTTAACACTGTCATCAAGGTTTGATGAAAGCACCTCGCAATATTGCATTGGCAACAATGTCTGCAGCTTTTGTAATAGACCTGCATGCCACACCTTATCGAAAGCTTGGGAAACGTCTAGGAAGACCGCGGCACACATTTTTTTCCCTTCCAACGCAGTTTCGACCATATTCACAACTCTATGGATTTGATCAGTTGTCGAATGATTTTTCCTAAAACAAAGCTAGTGAGCGGGAATCAAGTTTTTATACTAAATTATTGGCATTAAGCGCGTTAAAAGCAATTTTTCAAATAGTTTTGACAATGCAGGCAGTAAGGATATTGGCCTATACGATGATACGTCGTTGAGTGATTTCCCAGGCTTGGCTACCATGATTACCTCTGCGAATTTCCAATATATAGGAACATGCCTTAACCTGAATCACATATTAATTAAAGCAGACAGATATGACACGCAATTATTGGGCAGTTTACGAACAACTTTCGTCGTTATTAAGTCAAATCCTGGCGCTTTTTTTAGTTTCATTTTATGAATTTGCTTACCAACTTCTTCGGGAATTACTTGAGTAATGTGGGTATCGCACTCTAGCCAACGTCCATTCATAACTATTTCATCTTTTCCTTCATTTGGTACTAAAGGTCTTTTCAATATGTTCTGCAAACAACTTTGCTTTTGGCGCGCTTGTTTTGGCCCACAGTGTATCGTTGATTTTAACAGGAGCAAAGTGTTGTATTGGCATGCTGAAGGATTTAGCCGCCTTCCACAATGAGTACTCTGTGGTCTAGTCAGCTTTAAAATAAATCAGAAATCGATTAAATGTGTTATTATTGAATGACTTGATTGCTGTGTGTAAATGTTTACTGGCTATTTTTAAATTCGATTTGATTGCTAGAGATCTGGTTTGTTGCCAACGTTTCCGTAGCTTCCGTTTCTTTGCAATTAAGCTCTTAATAAAAGGTGGATATATTTTCCCGTGCAGAACAAATCTTAGTGTGGGCGTACTATTCCACGCTGCCATCTGTATTTGCTGTGTAAAGTGGAGTACAGCATCATCAAGTTGCTCACTGGTAACAATAGAATCAAACTTGGCTAATTGTTCTAGCTGCACTTGAAAATAATTCCAGTCAGTACAAGCATTTACTAACATTGATGTGCTTTGATTTAGTGCTGGGGTTTGGGAAATTACCAATTGCACCGGCGAATGGTCAGAACTCAGATCAAATCCTTCAGTGATAGTTAAATGCACTGCAGGAATGTTTTTGTAGACAAAGAAGTCAATTAAGTCTGGTACTTTGCTAGTATCCGATGGCCAATATGTTGGTTTACCAGTTGAAATTGAATTACAATATGTACGCTGCATGGCTTTGAATAATTCTCTTCCTTTTGTCGTGGTGAGCCTTGAGTCCCAAAACGTATGTTTCGCGTTGAAGTCGCCTCCAATTTTAAAACGTCCATGGAAACGATTAAAAAGAGACAAATAATCTTCATATTTCAACTGGTGCCTAGGTGGACTATATAGAGCAGTTAGAACCAGTGGTTGTTTGGAAGTTTCTATTGAAACGGATGTGGTTTGAAACTCATTTGTGCTGATTTGGTCCTTCAAGTGATGTTTAATGGAGCTTTTGATTATGACCGCGCTACCACCCCTTGCACAATTGTCAGGATGTATTGTATGGTAAAGCGCGTATTTTTTAAAGGACACATGCGATTGCTTAGTAAAATGAGTTTCAGCAATTAAGCATATATCAATATCTTCATTGTTAAGCACGACTTCCAGCTCCTTTTTGTGTGTGGCTAAACCATTTGCATTCCATAAAATCAGTCTTAGACAATCAGTCATAATTTAAAAATTGCATGTTGTGCTCCAGGGCTCCCAAGCGCAATTCCAATACTTTGAACATTTTTTCCTGGCGGTCTAGCTTTGCCAAGATTATTGACAGCGCATCGGTGCTTTTGTTGGGCAAAATTGGGAGCAGAGCCTTTCGTTATTTGAGCATAACTTGCTGCTTTAGTACTCGTAGATGGTCCAATTTTGGTGGGGACATTTTTTGATGCAGCAAATTGATTATTATCGCGATCCTTCGTTTTAACAAAAGTTGCCTTCTTCGATCTGATTTTTTGTAATTCTTTCGCAATTACACAGCCACGAAAATTTGTTGGGTGCGACTCACCACAATTGCAGCATTTGGGTTTATCAGCTATTGGCTTTTGGCACTCTGAAGATATATGTTTGCCAGCACATTTGACGCATCGTGGAGGTTTCCCACATACATTTTTTGTGTGGCCAAATAATTGGCAACTTTTGCACTGGGGAATTAAGTTAGATGATTTTATTGGTTCAATCTTTACAATTGTTTTTAAAATATTTTTGATTTCGTGAATTTTCTTCACATCTTCAGAAGAGTCGAATCTCAGAACGAACATATCAAGCGGTTCCTTCGTCTTCCATTTAAGTTTGTTAATAGCACTAATTACTTTGAGGCCTTAATTATTCAAATCATTTATTATGGATTCCTGGTCACACGAATGGTGCAGATTTTTTACCATTACTTTTATTGGCCTGGTTTGCTTGTCTTCATAGCTGAACCAAAGGATACTTTCATTAGTTAAAAACTTCGTAACAGCCCGATAGTCAGAAGAGTCAAAAGTTATTACTCTGTATGCACCATTATTAATAAGTTTCACAAATAACTTGTTTTTTATAGTTGCAATAAGCTGGATGTGTAATTTCTTAAAATCATTTGTACTGTTGACAACAATTGGAGGAGGTCGAGCTATTTTACTAGTAGTAACAGTCACTTTAGCACTTCAAACTGTAGGGCCACGTTGTGTGATCACTTCCGGAGAGGTCTCTGCCTGCCGTTTTTTGTTTGGTCTTTTCTTTTGTGAGGATCCAGTCCGTTTCTCTGGCTAGTTCATTCGCATCAGGCTCATACTTTTTTTCGTTATCAATAATTTTTGTGTTGGTATAATTTTCGGTTGATTTAAGTTTTACATTCTCACTTTTGAGTACAGATAACTCGTTTTTTAACAATGAGCATAATAGGTAATACTGAAGAAATCGTTTGAACTATCTTGTCCTTTGACTTGGCCGCGTGCTAAACCAAAACCGGTTTGGTGGAACGCTGAGATAGGACTGTTTAGGAAAAAGTCAAGAGAACTCTTCAACAAGGCCAAAAACAGTCGGCTGGAAGAGGATTGGGAAAGCTATAGTCAGTTTTAATGAGTATAAAAGCAAAATTAAGGCTGCAAAAAGGGAGTCGTGGCAGCAGTTCTGCGGAACTCTGGAGTCGGTAAATGAGGCATCCAGACTCAGGAAAATACTGTCTATAACCACGACGGTTCTCGGCAGTGTGAAGAGACGGGATGGGTCATGGACTGGGTTGTGTCAGGAGTCCCTGGAGGTTTTGACGGAAATGCACTATCCAGGTTGCACGGACTATACCGTCCATACGCAGTCGGAAAATCTTGCACGTGTTTCAAGGACCGACGTGTCGGATTTCGTAAGGGAGGAGAAGATTGCGTGGGCGATAGGCTCCTTGGACTCGTACAAGTCAGAGGGTCATGCTGGGGTTATACCGGCTATGCTGCAACATTCTTCTGAGGGCGTGATTCTCCATTTAGTTCACATCTTCACTAGGTGTCTCAAGGATGGGTACGTTCCAAAAAGTTGGAGAGAAGTCAGGGTGGTTTTCGTTCCAAAAGCGAGAAAAATAAATCATTTTACTGACAGGGATTAAAGACCAATAAGTCTCTCATCGTTTATTCTTAAAATACTTGAGAGACTAATTGATCTGTATATTAGAAGGGTTAACAATATTCCCACAATGGATACTGCGCAACACGCATACCGTAAGGTTAGATCAGTGGATAGCGCACTTCATGAAGTGGTTGGTATCATTGAGAGGTCAATGAACTATAAGGAATACACGTTGGTAGGTTTTCTGGAGAGATCACGGAGTGAAGGAATTCATAGTGACATGGATTAACACAATACTAGTAAGCAGGGTCATTAACGACACTATGGGGACGGCCTCGGTGAGTAGGAGGACTACAAGGGGTACGCCGCAGGGGGGAGTGCTATCACCTCTGCTATGACTTCTAGTAGTAAATGAGATTTTAAAAACCTTCAAAGCAAAGAGAACAAAGGTTGTAGCCTACGCTGATGACGTTGCCATACTAATCCCGGGCAAGTTCTTGTCAACGATTAGCGAAACCATGGATCAGCACTGGGCGAGTTTTCCGGATGGGCTGAGCACAACAGTTTAGGAGTTAACCCTACTAAGACGAAGCTAGTTGTGTTCACCAGGAAAACAAAAATCCCTGAGTTCTCTTTGCCAAAGTTAGGTAGAGTAACGTTGAATCTCTCTTCAGAAGCAAGATACTTGGGTATCATTCTGGACTCCAAGTTAAATTGGAGAAGGAATATTGAGGACAGAAGAAACAAGGGTTTGGCTGCATACTATACCTGTAAAAGGATCTTTGGGAAAAAATGGGGACTGTCACCGTACATCATGTATGGGATGTACACCACAATCATTAGACCAATTTTAACCAACGGGTCCATCGTCTGGTGGAAGGCGTTGCGAAGGAAATTTAATCAAAACCGTATTGGAAAAGTACAAAGACTTGCTAGCCTGGGAATTTCAGAGGATGTAAGTGTCGCGCCTCAAGAAGGCTTAAATATATTATTTCACTTCTTACCACTAGGGGTGTTCATTCAGGGCTGTGCCGCCAAGTGTGCTCTCAGACAAAGGGAGTGCAACACGTGGAAATCTGCCAACTATGGACAATTTAGACCGAAATAAAACGGTACGGTCAAATGATAGTTACGGCTGAGCTAGAAACGGCTACAGACTATATGACTTCTACTATAGACTTTACAGCTAGAATTCCAACTCTCTATCCAACCAGGGAAGACTAGGAGTCAGGCTCTGTAACGGGCAATTCTCACATTATCATCTACACTGACGGCTCAAAGATGGAGGGTGGAACGGGGGTGGGCGTCTTCACAAGTTTGACAGAGATAACGAAGATGGATTTATCGGATCTTCTCACTTTCATCTGGAAAACCAAATGGTTTAATAGGGATGGTACTTCCAATGTTTATGGAAATCAAGGGTAAGGACGAGTATGCCTCCTCCTTGCATTTTTGAAGGCAGTCACAATGAACATTGATGTCTCCGAGTGGAAGTGTGGATACTTCTAATCCACACACGTCTTCCCAACCTAACCTAACCTAACCTAGCAAAATTAACCAGATGAGCAAAATTAAAAATAGATGAGAAAACTAAAAGTTCATAGTTAAAATAAATGTTTAACTCTTCTCTAAATATCCTTTCCCCGTTGGAAGGTTGACATTTTCAACATAATTATTATCGGTTGGTAGAATGCATATCTTAGCGACTGCACGCTTCAGAATTCCTCTACTGGTTCATAGCACTACAGTCCGAACACCATCATCGGCATCCTCGTCTTTCAACGGCACCATTGCTCCTATGCATATATTTGGTGCTGTTGTACGCCACTTTGTAAGCTGCTGTAGAAGAGTGATGTATTCTGTGGTCCATTTTTTCCGAAAGAGGTTCTACATGTAGCACAGTTATTGCCACCGATCGAGACGTTGAATATTGAGTAGTGACACATCAGGCTCTAGAATTGATGTTAACGGTGCGCCGATTAGAAAATGGTCATTCGTGAGCACTTCCATATCGTCATAAAAGTTCTAATCTCACAAAAAATTAATACGGAAAAACCAATAGTGTGTAGCAAATGTAATTTAGCAACCTAAATGTGGCGACCTTGGAGGTATAAAATCACAATCGATGCCATCTTTGAGGCACTGCTATAAAACTGGATTCATGTAATCTAGATTATGAAATAACTCCTTCAGGTCGATAAAATCATTTTTCGCACCAACAGACTTTGTCGCATTATCTAATCAAAGCGTTTTTGGATTTCCTCGGGTGCATACGAAGTTTGCACCCGAGGAAATGCAATCAAAAACGTTGCAGTTGACAAGTCGCTCAGTAACTCCAAGTGCACTTCCTCAGTGGTGAGGCACACGAATAGGCGTATATAACATTTAACTGGTGTTCTTGTCTGAAAGCGATAAAAGAGCGGGCCGGCAAAGTCAACACCGGTAATGAGAAAAGTCCGATTAGCTTGTACTATCTTTGATGGTAGGTTACCCATGATATGCCCTAATAGTTTGTGTCTTACTCGGAAGCACTTTGTGCTACAAATTTATAAACATCAGGAAAACTGGTTGTATTTTTCCAAAAGAATTTATATATTTGCTGTCGAGTGATAAATCAAAGTTGTTCGAAAATCAGCGCCCTTTTACGTCTCTCGGGCAAAGTAACAGTAGCAGCTGGCAATTTCCGCTAGGTACATCGATCTTGTATAAATATGGCGAACCATGTTCCCACAAAGAATACTCTAGCAGTTCTTTAGGCGTTGTGCCTCCTGAAAGAATGCCTGATGGGTTGATTTCAGTTGGCACATAGTGCCACGACATTGGATCTGTCAAAGACTATATATGACTGATTAGATTTGATGCGGAAATATTGCAGTTCGAAGATTCATCCTGCAACCACGAAATTACAACTGTAAAATCTGACCAAGAGTGAAATTCCTTTTTTAAAATATTCATTTATTATATATCGGGTTTTTCAATAAGAGCGCTACAAAAGTTTTTTTAAATAAAACAAAACCGGTTTTAGATATCAGTGAAATTCTTTATTCCTGTGAAAGTACGTTCGATGCCATTATGTATGGAACTCGATTTCTTTTGCATGGCCACCACGGGCACGCTTGCAGAAGTCCAGACGCTGAACCCAATTTTCAACGGTTTTCAAGCATAAATCGGCCGATACTGCTGCAATTTCAAGTTGGATATTCGTACGAAGTTCATCAATCGTCGCTGGCTTGTTGGCATAGACCATAGACTTGACGTAGCCCCACAGGAAATAATCTAACGGCGTCAAATCGCACGACCGAGGCGGCCAATCGACTGGGCCATTTCGTGAGATAACACTTTCACCAAACTTGGTTTGCAGTAAATTGATTGTGGCATTCGCTGTGTGGCTTGTGGCGCCGTCCTGTTGGAACCACATGTCCTCCAAATCCATATTATCCAATTGGGGCCAAAAATATTCGGTTATCATTGAACGGTAGCGATTCGCATTCACAGTTATGTGCCGGTCTTGATCATCACGGAAGAAGTACGGCCCAATGACGCCGCCGGCCCATAAACCGCACCAAACCGTAATTTTTTCGGGATGCAATGATGACTCATGGAGTACGTGTGGATTGCTGTCTAACCAATAACGCATATTTTGCTTATTGACGAAGCCATTCAGCCAGAAATGCGCCTCATCATAAATTGGACGTAGCGCTCTTAAAGTTGAGGCGACTGACTCCGAATTTCGGTAGTAAACTTTAATAATTTCGACTCGTTGTTGGCTCGTATGTCTTTGCATGATAAAATGGCAAACCTCACTGAAGAGAAATGTCAGAAGAGCGGGGAAAAATACAGCGTCGTTTGCTGTCACTATCGATTTACTTTTGTATCGTTTCTTTTGAAAAACCCTTTAGAGTACAACCATTCAACAAAAAGCAAAAAGCTGCGGACAATTCCAACTTAGGAACAGTGATTGCTTTTAGAGGGTCGATTCGAGACTTTGAACATAAGAGGTGACTCTCAGTAATGCCACCGATTTCTGCACGAATATATGTGCATACACCGTATGTGGACAAACTTACATCGAAAAATGCTTGAATTTCAAATTTTGCATTTGGCATTAGAACAAGTCGTGGGAAAGCAGAAAATCACGCTATAATTGATAACTCTAAATGAGGAAAACGATGCAGGAGCAAACGAAAACAAAAAATTTTCGATATGCGCATCCCATACAAGTCCAAGAGCCTTTGTGACGCCACTGACATCATGAAATGTAGGAAAATGCTCTCTATCAGAATCTGCTACATCTTTTAACACACTTGAGTCGTTCGAACACCATTTACGAAGTTTGAAGTTCCTTTTCGAAAATAGCTCAGTCCTCGCTCTCAAGATTTGTACCACCTCTTCTGCTATATTACCGTCCGAAATCAAATCGTGAACATAGAAGTCTCGTCGCACGATGTGCGCTGCCGCTGGGAATTATGCGTCTTTATCAGCAGCGAGTTGGTGCATAGAGTGAATAGCCTGAAAAGAGGCGGGCTTTCGTAAAGTATGCGACAGTATCGAGTGTAACAACGTGAATTTTTTCTTTGGGGTGCTATCTCCATAGTGTGTCGAGCAAAATTATTGACTAATTTTGCTCACACAATAAATGTCCCCCAAAGCAATAGTCACTGCGAAAATGGACCGCCAGTAACACTCGCGTGCTAAGAATTGTGAGTGCCGTAACCAATCATCTTGCGCGGCCCCATCAATGCTAAATATTAATTATTAGAATACCTTCGCACCAATGGTAACCACGGCGAAGGCGGGAGCGCATGAAATGCACGAAGTGTTAAACTTGGTCAATAAATAACATGCAAATTATGTCAACAATGTGAATTATACCAACACGAATGCGCCGACAGACTTGGCGAACTCAAGCCAGCCGTTTGCAATGACCGACAACAACAACAACACTACAGGCAAACTACAATTGACCGTGCATTAATTACAACAACAAGACTCGGCAGAATTATCATGCGTGCAACAACAACAACAGGGCGTGCAACAGCAACAACGTGCCGCTGCAACTACTACGCGCTTGACAACAGCCGGACTTTTCCAGGAAAACGCTGAGGGTCGCCTAAGGTCAAAAGGAAAACAAAAACAATGCCATTGTCTTAGCAACAGGAAGCGGTAGTCGGAGCAACGGCCACCGGGACTAGAAGAACAACTAGAGTTACAACAGGTGGATATAAAAGTTTACTACGAATGCTGGATTTTAATGCACTCTCATAGTAAACAAGAACTTGTTCGTCAAATTTAGAATGGTTGAAGTGGTTTGTCAATCAACCACCGTTGAAACTAAAGACTCAAGACACGAACCTAGACACTACGAAGTACTTCGTTTGCTACAAACGCTGGGTTTTTCAATCCACACAGCACCAGCTTCAGGAGCGGCCTTCCTAAAATCTTTAAACTATAGCCTGTAAGCATAGAAATAAGAATAAGGAATAAATAAAGAACACTTTAAACATTACAACGCCCGAGTAATTTTCTGTACACGACCCTGGCGAACCGCTGAGTACTACCCCAGCAGATTTGAGTCGTTACAATAGAATGGATTGGAAATAATTATCTGGAGGAAAAATTTTTACGTAGCGGTACATTTTGTAGCCATCGCCCATGAGAGCAATTTTAAATGAACGGAAGCGCAATAAAATATCAAAGATATTCGGCTGTTTAGTTGGGCCTACCACACAAACATCATTGTGAGATTAAACAGATGACGTTTTTGCAGAGCCATCAAAGACTACGCGCAATTTCATGGTCGTGCTGTCGGCTTGAGCACACAATGATGCGGTAAGATATACGCTGCGAAATCTTCTATTATATTATCTAACGGGACATATATTGTATGTCGATATATTCTTTTAAGAAGGCCGAGTACTGTAATGACTCTTTTCGCGGGGTAAGCTGGCCGGATTTCCGTTATACAGAAAATATTTAAAAGAGTCAAAAACTTGTTTACGTTGATTAATGTTTTAAATTTATTTATTAGTTAAGAGCCAAACTACGGATAACACAGTTGAATTTTTTTTATTGTCTTAAATAACACAGTTGAATTTTTTTTCCCTAAATGTTTGTCAACTTTGTTATACGAGAATGGCGCTTGTAGCCTCTTTTAGATTTCAATTAGTTTTCTGTAGCATTTGTCAATTTGGGTTTCTAGCAGAGAATCGATTATAAACCATAAACTCACTTAAATTCCCCCTAGCTTCTGTAGCGTTTGTCAATTTGGGTTTCTAGCAGAGAATCGATTATAAACCATACATTCTTTTAGATTCCCCCTAGCTTCTGTAGCGTTTGTCAATTTGGATTTATAGCAGAGAATCGATTATAAACCAAAAACTCTTTTAGATTCTCAACTTGTCTCTGTAGCGGTTGTCAATTTCAGTATAACTGCTGAAGTCCGAAAAATTGTCCGTCATTTTGTATTCGTGGACTACTGATGACGGAAATAGCTTAGTGTTATACGTCTTGGTTGCTTGTTGCAGAAAAAGAAGCTGAGTTGTCGGTGCTCCTGCTTTTATGTTCCACCTTCAATGTAGATCATGCAATGAGTGTGGTTGTGCGGGAACTGTTGTTTGTTGTGGCATATATCTGCTAACTCGAGTTGTTGCACTGTTTCCCGCATTTTTCATATTGTTTGGATTTGACCTTGGGCCATGTTGTTGTTTTTTTACTCACTGTTGTTGTTCTAAGTTCTTGTCGTTGGGCCACCTTCAATGTTGTGTTGTTGTTCCTTGTCTTGATTGTTGTTGTTGCTACTTGTCCTTGGGCCACCTTCAGCACTTTGTTGATATTTTATATCGCGTGAAATATTTGGGAATATTAAATATTTTGGAGATAATTTGTTTCCTGCTTTTTCTTTGTGCTTTGCTTTCATTTTTTGGATGTTGCTAGTGGGTTATTTGTCGAGGTAATGCATTCGGTAACTTTTGTCGAACTCTCTTGTTGTGAACTCATTTCGTTGTGTTAGGCACTGTTGTTGTAAAGCGCTTTGTTTTAACTGTGGTCAGCCGGTTGCACGATTGTTTGTGCAATATGTTCCCTCTGTTATCGTACGCAGTTGTCTTCGTTCCATGAATCACAGGGTTCTACTATGTCGCTTGATATTGTGGCCGTGTCTTCTGTTCTTCCAACGTAGCGTATAACATTTGTTGTTGGTAGAGTTACTATGGTGGGAGGTTCCTTAGACTCAGTTCGATGATGGCTGATGCACCAAATATGCTGGCGGGTGTGCTTTGTAATAACTATTTACGTGTAAATTTTGGGGTTGATTGTTTAAGCACATGGCCCCCATATTAATATACACTTTTGGGTGCGTTATGGCAAAAGTAAATATGTATGAGCAAATTTACGCCTAAAATTTGCTCCTCACATATCCTCTTCATTTTGCGGACGATAGAAGATTGCTACCTTCGCTGCCAGAGGGTGCTTTTGTAGGCTCCTCGCTGGAATCGGATTATTTTATTTGCTTCAGGTACCTTCTCTCGCAGTTGCTGCACTAAAGTTTGGGGTGATCCGACCCCTTTTGGTCCAGCGAATTCTGCTGCGTATTCAAACGTGGTGTCTGGCCAGCATATCTTGTTTTGTGGTGTGTGGGCTTCCTCTGGTCCTTTGTGCTTCTTCCAGGTACCTCCGCACGTACTATCAGGGCCTGATGAGTCCCGTCGTTTGGGGTATTCCAATTTTGCGAGCAGCGTGTCTGGTCTATTACGTAGGGCCGATGGTGTTGGTGCTGCGCCATGCCGAGTTCCTCGTGCCAGTTGTTTCAGGATGCGAGTGTTGGGTGTACAATTTTTTCGGTGGCGTCTCTGGGGACCTGCACTTATACTGCTCTTGCAGTTATTGCCTGTGCACGTTTGCCTCATGTTCCAGTGGTCTGCGGTTGCAGCAGTCGAAGAGTAGTAAAGTGGTTCTTTTTCGGTCCTCTGCGGCTGCTCCGGGGATCGCAAGGTACCAATGTTGACCTTCATTGATGGGGACCAGAATGAATTGTTTCTTGAATACATTCTGCCCCTTCGACCATCGACTCACCCGGGAATGACGTTGTACTGCTGTGGCGTCGTGTCAGCTGCGTATAAAAGTGGGAGCTGAATATGAGGACATGGTCTCTCTGCTGTTGTGGTATCAGATTCGCTGGAATCCGCTTCAAATATAAGTCCACCAGGATGTCGTTGAGGACCTGCCTCTCCTGCAGTCGAGCGATGTCGTTTTTTCTTAGTGCTTCTGGATACAACACCAGTATTTCCTCCTGGTTGTCTTCTATGGAGTCCTCGTCGGATGTGATGTCGATGCAAATGCGTGCGCATGGTACGGTCTCCCAATAGGTCATCCCACTTTCGTTGCTGTTTACTGGCGTATTGGGCGACCGTTCGGCGGCATTTTCCTGTGGTGTGTAGGATGCGGTAACCTGGTGATTGATACCGTAGACTCCGACAAAGCCCTGAGAAGACTTGCTTGAGAACTGCGAACCGTTGTCCGTCAACAAGACCTTTGGGACCCCGAAACTGGCTAAGATGCGCTCCTGAAAGGCCCATTGTAGGGTATCGGTGGTGGCCTTCCGAAGAGGCGCCACCTCTGTCCATTTTGAAAACTTATCATGGAAAACTAGTACCATTGTGCTTCCATGCTTTTAGCGGGGTAGGGGTCCAACAAAATCCGAGCACAATATGTCCCACGTCTCCAGGGGTATTTGTGTCAACATGTTGTTGTTGGATGGGCTTATATTCCTGGCACAGTGTACACTGACGAGCATAGCGGCTGGTGTCCCTGAACAGTCCTGGCCAATAGTACCTGTTACCAATTCGGGGTATAGTGTTTCGGATGCGTAGGTTTCCTGCGGTTGGCGTGTCGTGGTTCTCTGGTAAAATGCGCATCCTCAGAGTCCTATGTACGGATAGCATGCGTGGTGTACAGTCCTCATCACCCGTGCGATTTGGTATATGGAGATACAGGTGTCCGTTTTCCAAGATGTAGTCGGAGAATTTAGCCGGGTTGGCAAGTGCTTCTCTTTTCCGCTTGAGCCACCACTTACAATTTTGTTCTGCCTGGTCCTGCACGGTGACAGTGCATGCAGTTTCGACCGGAGTAGTTTAGTTCGGCTCCTTGCAGGTGTCTGCTAGCGTATGCTATCACCCGCTCAGCCCCCTCGATCTCCTGCGTAAGCACTGATCGCAACCCGTTGTCACTGGCGTCGGTCTGGAGCGTGAACGTTTGACTAAAGTCTGTACAGGCAAGGATCGGAACTTCCGTTAATCGTTTTTTCAATAATTCAAAGGTCTCCTGTTGCTCGGTACCCCATTGGAACTGTTTTCCTTTCTTTAGTAGCACAATTAAAGGGTGTACTGCTTTTGCAAAGGCGGGTACAAAGGGCGATACCACGATGTGATACCCAAGCAGCGGCGTAGCTGTCGTATATTCTCGAGTGGTTGTAGCTCCCGTATGGCAGCGATTATATCTTGGTCGGTATGTATGCCTTTGTCGGTGATCACGTGTCCCAGATATTTCAGATCCTTCCGAAAGAATGCACACTTCTCTAGGTTTAATTTTAAGTTTGCCTCCCTCAACCGTCGGAATACTTCCTGCAGGTTCCTCGTGTGCTCCTCTAGATATCTGCTTGCGACAATGATGGTAAAGAAGGTAGGCAAACGCGTGTTGGTCCATGTCGTGGCCAATAAGTTGATCCAGTGCTCTCTGAAACATTGCTGATGCGGATTGCAGTCCGAAAGCGCTAACACGTCGCTGGAAAAGGCCTCTCCCGGGTACCGTGAAGTCTGTATATTGCTTGCTGTGCTCCTCCATTGCTATCTGCCAATACCCATTTTTCAGATCGAGACTAATGATGCATGAAGCCTCACGTTTTCGGTCTAAGATGTGGTGGATCTGCGTCGGGTATGGACCTGGCGTTGAGTTACCGATAGTGGATGCACAAATGCCATTTCCCATCCCGTTTTCTGACTAGCACAATCGGTGCCCTATGGGGGCTATGCGAGGGTTCGATACAGCTATCAAATCATTCACTTCCTTTAGCTATCAAATCGTCCACTTCCGCACCAATTATTTCTTGCTGCGCTGAATTTCTCGGGTAGTATAGCTGTTTGGTCGCGCATCACTATTTTGTGGCTTGTGAGATTGGTCACGCTTGGCCCGTCTGTGAATTTAGCCAACTCTATGTGTTTTAGTGGCAAGTGAACTGAATATGTACCAGAGTCCCAGCGAATGAAATTTGCAACAAAATGCTTCTCACAATCGAGCTTCTCCTTGGTGGTTTCTGTAGACATATCAAGATGATTTTAAACCTCCCAAAACTTAGAAACCAAATCGTTTAAGTAATAGTCTGAAGAAGGCAGGAGCATTTATTTGTCACCACTATTGCCAAGAAAACGAAATAGTCGTTACTTTTATTTTCAGATTCAGGCTCGGAGTGCGATGCAGCAACGAGAGCGGTATGCACAGAAGCAGAGGTGGTATTTTTTGCGAGAGTGGCACCAGCGGCTGAAGAGGTAGACTGCAGGATAGAAAGCGCGATAGGGGGTGGATAGGGCTCCTAGGTGGGGTGAGGCTACGGATGAAAAAATCGAATTTTGCGCAGATGGACCTGGTGCATCTAAATGGAGGATAGTATTGTGCTTCAGATGTCAATGACGAATAGCATTTTTTCATTCCATGGCCCTTGTGCAGTCAATTTGAACATAATTGATGCCTTATTTAAAACGATCAGCGGGCAGAAGAGACAGAAATTGTGGGCAGCTATTAACTGCATGTGAGTCAGAGTTGCATATTCTGAAATTTTGGAATTTTGTGGATAATTTTTTCTTATGGTTAGTGTTTTGATGTAATTTATCTTCCACCTGCTTGTTTGGTGCTTGCGTTACTAAAGCACATTTCAAATTTTCCATTATATGACACATTTTTCCAGAAACGCAGCCGTCGACTCCCAAGTTGGTATAATATTGACAGGTTCCGTCTCATCCCACTATGTTTGCGTCAAGCTTGCGATCGATGATGCAAATGAGAAGGCAATCTGCGATTTGCTCCTTCGTACCCATAGTGAGTAACGCACGCAAATGGGAATTGACGCTGTCGATTATATTCCGCAAGGTCGCCACTGATCCTGCTTCTGCACTGTGTAAACCGACGATTTCTCTAATATGAGCCTGAAAATTAAGACGATTATTATCAAAAAGTTTTTTTTATAAATCAATGGCCTTGGCGTAGTTCGGCCCGCTGATCTCTAATGAACGAATTGTATTTAGAGCAGAACTGTCAAGGAGTAACCTGAGGAGATGGAATTTTTCAAATTGGTTAAGACCAAATCGCTATCAATAACTGTCTCAATGGCATAACAATCGGGCCAATCAGTGTACACACCGGTAAATTTTGGTATTTGTAATGCAAACAAACGCGTCTGCGGAGGAGCAATGATGAACTAAGGATGTGAATATTCCGCTGACGAATGACAAACCAATGTAGATGAACGCGAATTTGATTCGCGGAGCGAAATTTGTAACTGGTTAATTTGTGTTTTAGCATTGATTTATATCGAAGATGCTTCATTTGATGTAGAGCTCCCAATTTCATCGAAGTCTTCTTGCTTGATATTCTACTGAACAATTCTAAATTCTTTGTAAAGTGCTTCCAGCTTGTATTTTTGGGATTCCGTCCTTTATGGTCTTATGTTGCATATTTAGCGAATATCGACTTCTTTAGAAACCGTTAATTATAATAACTACAAACTCAGAATAGCTTACGAATGAGAGAAACAATTTTTTGTTTTGTAGTGTCTGTACGCATGTTGTGCTTAACATGACCGCGTGTATGCAAGCCGTAGCGTTTTGCCTCATTTCTAGACGTTATATCCACACCCTTAAGGGATTCCTTACAAATTAGGGCGACCCATTATCATTTAAAGTCAGGGCGTTTAATGATTGATATTCAAAATGAAACATAACATGGCGATCCTGCCCCAACGAGCCTGTTGAAGCGTATTATGCTAAACAGTACTAAATGACGCAAGGGGAAATTTACCTTTCTTTTATAAATGGGAGGGCAGAAGACAAAAAAGCGCCACCACCACCTTAACCAAAACCGAAAAAAAGAAGGAAGGAAGAATTGATAAGGAAACTAAAGAATCTCAAAGATGGGCCAAAAGCAGTCGAAGACAGGAGAAATAATTATAGCCCCGAACAACAACAACGCTGCCACCCAATCAATAGCACAAGATGACAACTCTACTATTAAGATATTTCTATTGTTATTAGCCACTAGCACTAATTTTACGTAAAATTCAAATTAAAATCATTACAAACAATTTTTTAAACGTCTAATACGCAATAGCACAGACATTCTATTTAAAGTATGATTAATTTTCCTTAATTAAAATAAACTTTTTACATATCTCTGTAATATTTCATAACAAATTGCACTATTTTGGAAAAAAACCCAATGTTGTTAGAACATGCCGTAGTGATAATCAAGAAACTTAGAAAGAGTCCTACACGCACCTATACTTATAAATACAGTAGCAGACACTCTGCAGCAATTAGAGCTAATTCGGTTAAACCTAGGAAGCACCACCGAAGTGCACCAATTTAACTCACTAATAAACTGATAAATTTCTTAGTAATAGAAAAAGTCGAAAACAAAATGACTACTCTCGCACCTTCGCCTTCATCTTCACCAACTTATGTTATACCTTTCATTTTAATGGCAAGCCATTACATGTAACTAAATTCATTGGCCTGGTAGACTTTTCTGCAAAGGCACTTCTTACATACCTACGCTTGTAGATTTTATATACAACACAAAGTTTTCCGATTGAGTCCGTAATAATTTACTAGTTGAACCAAAAGAACAGGATGTTGATCAACTAATAGACATACTGAATAAAAACTTCAAAATACACCATAACGTAAATAAAATACAAGCAGATCTTACTTCTGTGTGTCAAGGTAAAATTATTATTATTATTATTAATTGTATCAATATGCTACAAGAATAGAAACCCTAATTTCAGCTCTGAGTAATATACAAATTAGTGAGCAAAATAATAAAATTAACCGATCAGTTAGGCCTTTCAACATTTAAAAAGGGTTTAAGCAGCAACCTGAAGGGCACGATAATAACACCTAGACCACATACGTTAGCAGAAACAATTCAAATAGAAAACAGAGATAGAAACAGAAAATATTCCAAATGCACGATATGGCACAACAAATACATTCAATATAAATAGGCAAAAGAATACACACAAATATCGAAACTGGACAGACAAGCGACAAGGAAATTATACTAAAAACAATAAAAAACAATATACCAAATGAAAACGCAGACAGACGAAAAAACGAACAAAATATCCAGTGTCGCAGAAACTACAATAACTACAATGGTAGGCAGCAAAACAAACAAAAGAATTTTAGGCAGGAAAATTGCTCTACCCCCAGCTAAAGCAGTCCGGGTAAAATGGAAAAAAATACAGAAAACACTGTGAATGCTGAATATGAAATAAATTCCATAAACTTAGATACGAACTCCAATTATATAGATATAAAAGTATCAGATAGAACTTTAAAATTTTTAGTAGATATTTGAATAATAAAAAAAGAACATGTCAAGCGAAAAGATATAGAAAGAAAGAAATTAATTTCGATTAAGGGTATATTAGATAAAATGCCTTCCATTTTAGGCTTAGAGTATTAGAGCTTAGTGTAGAAAATCAAACATTTGTACATAAACCTCAAGTAGTAGGTAATAAAATACCGCTAGCAACAAATGACATATTAGGAAGAGATTTCCTCATTAAATTTAGATGTAAGCTAGATTACGAAGCCGGCACATTACAAACTCATATAAATGATGAGCAAGTCACCTTGCCAATTTACACACAGGTAAAAATAGCTAACACACTTGCAATACAACGAAGAACTCAAATCGAATACACACTAACAGCTCAAATAGCGGAAGACAGCTTAGTACATAGCAAGGAGATAGCAAATGGTGATTTTGTTTCTAATACACAATACCCAAGGATGGACATAAACACATCCAAATTATTAATACAACAAATTCATAAATCACCTTAAAAAACATTTCACTCACAATAGAACCAATAACAAATTTTTATGTTGTGGAAAGAAAAAATTTTAAAGCAAATAATGCTAGATTTACAAAAATCAAAGACCTTTTGAAACTCGACAAACTAGGCGGCAAACAAAAAACTGCAATAATTGATATCTGTGATATATATCAGGATATTTTTTACCTAGAAAGAGACCCGCTTTCGGCAAACAATTTTTTCGAACAGAGCGTATCCACCATAAATGGCACTCCTGTATACATTAAAAACTAGAGACTACCATATTTGCAAAAGGATGAGGTAGTCAGGCAAGTGCACGAACAATTACAAAATGACATTGTTTAACCTTCTGTTCGTCCTTACAATTCACCCCTGCAAGTTGTTCCAAAAAAGAGCAAAAATGATGAAAGAAAATGGAGGTTGGTCGTTGATTTCCGAGCACTAAACAAAAAGATAGTTGATGACAAGTTTATACTAACTCGTTTTGATGATGTGCTTGACAAATTAAATAGAGCAAAATGTTTCTCAACCCTTGACATTACCAACTCTTTTTATCAGATTTCTCTTGAACCAAAATACTTTTCGTTAACAGCATTTTCAACCATTTCATGTCACTTTCATTTCAAACTTGCATTGAACAGCTCTACAAACAGTCTCCAATGCATGCCATCACTTGCTCTAAGTGGACTCCAGGAGTCAGCATTTCTTTGTGTTGATGACATCATTGTGTTTGGCTCTAACCTTAGAGAATACAAAAAAATCTAATTAAAGTATTAGAAAAACTACAACAGAATAACTTAAAACTAAATCCAGCAAAAGGTAACTTCTTAAAGTCTGAAGCAGTATACTTGGGACATTTAATAACTGCTGACGGTATTGCTACGGATCCGAGCAAAAATGACGGTATTAAGAACTACCCAAAGCCTATAAATGATTCGCTGCATTTTGTAATTATTTTTGAGATTTGCCAACAATTTTGCTGACATTGCGATACCATTATACACACTTTTAAAGAAAAATTCAATATTCCATTGGGATGATAAATGTGAATCTGCATTCCAAACACAAAGCAGAAATTAATATCTCCTTCTATACTCAGCTACCCAGATTTCTCTAGAACTTTCATACTCACCACTGATGCGTCCAATCATTCATAGGGTGCAATCTTGTCGCAAGGAGAGGTTGATAAAGACAAACCAATCGCTTACGAAACTAGAGCACTCAATAAGCATGAATTGAATAAACCAGTGATTGAGAAGGACCTTTGGCAATACACTGGGGTATTAATTATTTTTAAAAAGTATGCTACCAAAGATCATAAATGTTGTAACAAGAGCAATACATGGAAAGAAATCACACTTCCCAATAAGAAGCAGTTTCATCTTCTCTGTTGCGGCAAAATTGTTTCCCACCTTAACAGTTATCCTCTCAAAACTTTTTCCACCAATACATTTTTTATCTTTAAAATTGAGAGTCCTCGCGTTTCATCGGCATATTATTCAGATCATATTCTTTAATTAAATCTGGTCCAATATTTTTGACCCAATTGTCAGAAGTCTGTAGATTCATGTCAGCACCCTCACCGCAAACGACTTTTCCGATAATATTATGCCTTTTTAAAACTTGTGCAAGCATCCATTACTTGGTACAAGGTGTGTGTGACCTTATGCTTCTAGAAATGCAAGGAGCGAGAGCACTGAGATGAAGTAGCGGAAATTTCTGAAACCAGGAAATAGAATAAATGTGTCGTGAGAAATGAAACAATTTGGTCAACCCGTCGAGAAATAAAGCTGGGTTCCCGGTGTTCGCGGAAAAAGAAAAAATTGTCTTCGGTAGAGATAAAAGTGCCGTGAATTTGCGTCGTGATCTATTTTGTGATAAATTGACAACATTTTTGTTTGGTTGCAATTCGAATCAATTTGTTAAAACAAAGTTCAAAACAGCTTCCATAGATATTATTTTAGTACATGATGCGAACTAGAGAGGCAGTATTTATTGAAATTTTTCTAGTTATACGATAAAAATATGAGAAATATTGACTTCGGCAGCAGGTTGCGGCGGTCACCGAGATACTCAGTCTCATAGAGCAGCGGAGCATCCTACTCCGAGGATATAAAAAAAATATATGTGAATAGTCTGTGTTTATGTACTCGTATGTGGTACCGTATTATTTATAATTTACAATTTTTATATTACCTTTAAATTACTATTTAATATGTTGTTGTACATATACTTATAGTTAGGCTAAAAAAATTATTTATATAAGAGTAGAATGCACGTAGCTAGAATAAGATATATATGTATAATTTGTATTTAAATTGTGTAATAGAAAAATGGAAGGAGAGTAGGATAGGGCGAGTTGGGCTCATTGTCGAACAAAGCAATGATCGGCATCAGTATTATAAGGCAGTTCAAGAGAGCATGATCTTAAGAGAAATCATTAAAAACAAAATGCGAGTTGAATAATTAAATATGGCAAAGAAGTAAATATATATATTTCGCTGATAAAAAAAAAAACAAATACAACATATGATATTAATAAAAGTTCAATGCATTTCATAAATTTATCCCATTAAATAAAAATTTAAAGCTATACAAAAATAGGAACTGGTGATATTGTTTGGATGGCTTTAAAGAAGTTATTTGCAATTTCATCTCGAATACTCTGAACAGCAGTATGGAGACTAATTCTTTCTATCTTGACTATGTCGTCTATAATATAAGAACGGCATATACTCGTATTATACAGAGCACAGCAGACATTAACAAATTTTAACGACTTTATGGGGTGTATATGCCAAAGTAGATTGTTTGCATTTTAGGCGAATTTTAATTACTCTTTCAATTATATTGCGGCCTTTTGAGGGTTCCAAGTTGAATTTATGTTGTGCAGTTCCAGCATTTGAAGCTGTTGAGCGTGCTAACAACAACGACATATCTTGATTAGCCCAATAACAGAGATTTCGATCGCCCCTTACATATTAAGCAACGAGATGTTTGTACAAAGAAAGGTTAAAACACATTTATATTAACTATGAATTTTTACACCACTTTACTACACTGAATACCATTTTGGTCATCTATTTAATTTTGCTCATCTGTTTTTAATTTTGCTCATCTGATTAATTTTGTTAATACATACTGTTATGTTTCATTTTGGATATCAATCATTAAACGCCCTGACTTTAAAAGTAATGAGTCGCCCTGATTTTTATGGTGTAGGGTTGGATGTTAGTGTATAATCGCCATGTAGGGTTGAACCAATACGTTGGTCACGCAGGATCGGCTTATGAATCGATTGCAAATTCCATACAAAGTTAGAAGTAGATGCAAAAGAGTGCTTTGATATGAAAAGATACATAATACGAAGCGGAATGTCGCCCTCAGCAAAAGTTTTGAGCGGCAGAGTGTGCCGTTGGCCAAGCTATTGGTTGTGCTGTTCTAAGTCTTTCCTGACTTAGAGCACGAGACATAAAAAGTATAGACTAATGCGAGTTGCAGTTTTAGTTATCTTCAGATTAACTCTGGTTTATTTGGTGGCTCGCTGGCTCTTTTATATCATTTTAATTATATTGTTCTCTTATTCTATCTAACATAAAATATACCTATCTTATTTTTACTAATTGCAAATCATACTTCCAAAATACTCTCAAATCTCAAATTACCGATATTATTCATTAACGATTCACATGGTTTGTTTACATTAACGATTTTGAGTGCAAGTACAGGGCCAAAGTCACTGCATTGTCCAATATGCATACGACGCTGCAATATAGGCAGAGCATGTCAATGCACCACCACTGCGTTTCTAGCGGATTTGGGAATTGAGTGCAGTTAATGCGTTGCACTATTGTCTGTTCGTTTGCATAGGCGAATTGCTACGGTGCTTGTGACGAAATGTGGTCGTCAGTGTACACTAGTGTGGTACACTACAAAGTCTAGAAATGGGGCCAAATGCTGATGTTGCGAATTGAACCTTAAGGCTCAGAAATTCCTTTTATTCGCCACAAGGCAAAGACAAATAAAACACTTGTGTTCTCTTAATTGGTCTGCACAAGTCTGATTTGTAATTCCTTTGCACATATGTTTGCCATTAGCTCGTTTGTAAATTCTGTCCCGTTGTCAGATTTAAGAATTTTAAAGTGTCCATATTTGAGTATAAATTGTTCAACTAGTGTTTTGGCTGTTGTGTGTGCGTCTTTTCCTGTCATTGGGTGTGCGATTACGAATTTTGTCAGCTCGCACTGCATGGTCAGTATGTAGCGGTACTCGTTTGAAATTTTTAGTGGTCCTACGGTGTCAATTGATAAGACTTCGAAACTTGTGTTAGGGGTGTCTGCTATGGTTTGTGGTTCTTTGATGTGTCTTGTTTGTTTGCACTTCACGCACGTACCACAGTTGGATACGAATTTCTTTACCATTTGGTTCATATTTTTCCAAATGTGTCTTTGTTTTAATTTGAGTATAGTTTTTTTTACTCCGGGATGTCCTGTTTTGTGACATTCATCTATTAGTTTGTATTTTAAAATATCTTCCGTTATTCTCTTTGGAGGTATATACTCGTATATTAGTATTTTCAGCTGAGCACTTTTGCAGTTCACTTTTATTTTTGCGTACGCTTCTTTAAATTCTTCTTTTGTATATATTTTGAATATTTCATCGTTAATTCCAATTGCTAATTCTTTAATATTTTTTTTCTTCGTTCTGGATATCAATTTCCTCAGAATCGAGTCTCGCTGATTTATCATTGATTCCTGCATGCTTTATATTTTCATTAATATGTTTATTTCTAGGTCGGATATTCTTCAGAGTCGAATCTTGATTAGGGTGAATTATCGCTTTCGCCTATGTGCACAATATCATTTTATATATATATATATATATTAATTTTTTCAGAGCTTTGATTTTTCTTGTCGACATTAAATTTTAATTTTTTAATATTTTTGACGCCATTTATTGATGTACACTCCCATATATCAATCTCCTGAGATATGCAATTTCCTAATTTCTCATTTTCATTCTTATTTGCCTCTTAATTTACTTTATTTTTATTTGCCAGCCCTCTCGTGATTACTAGGGTTCTTTTGGCTTTTTCATCAATTTCTTTCGGTATCATTTCTTTTAGAATGTCCGAGTCAATTTGTATTCTTGACAATGCATCTGCATTTGTAGTCATTTTTCCTGTTTTCTATACTATGTTGAAATCATAGTCACTGAGGTCTAATCTAATTCTGGTCATTTTAGATGAAGGATTTTTATGAGAAAATACTGATATTAGTGGTCGATGGTCAGTTACTACTGTGAACTTCTGACCATTTAGATAGGATTTGAAGAAGTTAATACTCCAATGTATTGCTAGTAGCTCATTTTCTATTGTATTACTGGCTTATTCAAATCGTGTTTATGTAATGATTTGCTAGCATATGAAATGGGTAAACCTTGTCCTATTTCGGCTTGTGATAGTACGGCGCCTAGTGCATAATTCGATGCATCTGTATCGTTTATCTGAAGGGTTTATCAAAATTTGGGTATTGCAATAGTGGTGGGTTTATTAATTTTAGTCTAAGAGTTTCAAAAGATTTTTGGCATTCATCTGTCCATACAAATTTGGCTGATTTCTTTAGTAAGGAGTTTAAACATTTTGCAATATCTGCAAATTCTGGTATGAATTTTCTATAGTAGTTGCAGAATGCAACGAATCTTCTTACTTCGTCTGCGTTTTTCGGTTGAGGGTAATTTTTTACAGTTTCGTATTTTGCTGGGTCAGTTTTAACTCCGTCTTGTGTAATCAAATGTCCTAAATATACGACTTCTGGTCTTAGAAAGTTGCATTTTGATGCGTTTAATTTTAAATTATGTTGTTTTAGTCTATCTAGTACTTTGATCAGATTTTGATTATGGTGATTTAAACTGCATCCATAGATGATTATGTCATCTACATAAAGGAATGCTTCTGAATCAAGTCCTGAGAGTGCTATTGTTAACATTCTCTGAACGCTGTTGGATGAAATTTTGAGTCCGAAAGATAGACTTTTAAATTGGTAGTGTCCATTGGATGTGGAAAAAGCTGTTAATGGTCGTGATTGTTTTTCTAGTTTTATTTGATGAAATGAACTGGTCATATCTAAGGTTGAAAACCATTTTGCTCTGCCTAACTTGTCTAGAATATCTTCTAGTCGAGTTAGTGGGCATTTATCATTTACTATTTTGCCATTCAGTTTTCTAAAATCCACTACAAGTCTCCATTTCTTTTTGTCAATAGTGTTCTTTTTAGGAACCAAAAGGAGTGGAGCATTGTATGGGCTGACTGAAGGTTCAATTATATCCTTCTGTAGCATTTTCTGTACCTGTTTATTCACAATTTCTGTTTGTGTGTGTGTGTGTGGCAGTCTGTAGTTTTTAATGTAAATGGGTGTGTTGTTATGTGTCGTTATGTTTTGTATGTAAAAATTGTTTGTCGAAAGCGGTTCGTTTTCAAGATGAAAAACTTCTTGGTATTGTCTTAGGATGTTTTTGAGTTGGGTTTTTGTCCTTTCGTCTGTGCAGTTAAAATTTAAGGTTTCAATGACTTTCTGTAGTCTGTTTTTATTGTACTTTAGTATGTCATAATTTTTTAGTGAGTCAGTTTCGAATTGTATTACCTCTTTGTTTGTTGTATTTAGAATTTTTATGTGGGTTATACCGCTTTTGGGTGCTATGGAATTGCTAGTTATTTTATCTTGATTTATGTTCAACTTTAAGGCTTGTATTATTTCTGTTCTTGCTGGTATTTTTATTTTTTGAGTATCGTGAGATTTAGTGTGCATGGGTATAATGAATGTTTGTTTGTTTACGTACACGGAAATTGTAAACGTTTCATAATCGATTTTACATATATATTTTTCAAAGAAATCCCTATCTAGAATGCCATCTGTTTCTATTGGAAATGTTTTGCTTACTAATTGGAAAGGGTGGTTACAAGATTCCTCTCCAATATCTAATTGTAATTGTATTTGACCTTCAGAATATACCTCTTCATTTGTTATGCCCGTTAGTTTGCATTTGTCGTCAGGAAAGTATTCATGGTTTTCTAATTTATTAGTTATTTTGCATAATGAGATGTCTGCACATTTAATTTGTTTTTTGTATAGTTAGTGTTGTTGTAGTTATTTTTGTAATAGCGTGTGCTGAAATTTTGTCGTGTGCTGTTTGTGTACTGTGGAGAAGGGTTGAATGAATTATATTTGCGCGGAGCGTTGAAATTAGTCCTTGTTCCTTGTGAATTGAATGAATTATGTCTTACTTGCATCAGCTGTGATGTGTTGGGCATTATTCTAGATTCGCTCTCAAGTTCAAGTGCCAATTATGTTGCTTCTGCTAGATCTTTCGGTCTTGCAGCAAAAATTGTCGCTTTGTAATTCTCATTCAGTCATTTCTTAAAAGTGTACAATGCTAACTTATTGTTTGTTTTTGTTATCACGTTCTTTTCTGCCTGTGTAGCTGTCTCTCCTAAATTGTATATGTTAAGTCTCTTTAAACTTTCTATTATTGTCAGAATTTTTTCTTTTTAAGAGTTAATTCCTGAATATCTCTGTTGTAAATTAGATAATCTAGCTTGTAACTGTGATATTTTTGTCGCGTTTTTGTACCTCTGTTGTAGTAGAGTGGTAAGTTTATTTAAGTTTTCTGGTTTCGTATAACCTCCTATTGCTGCTTTTACATTGGCAGTTAATTTGGCATGGTCTGTCCTGTCTCGTTGAGTGATTTGTTTATTAGCTCAGCGGTAATTATAAAGCTATCTAATTCTCTGAAGTTGCCCGTAAATGTGGCTAGAGATTTTGATGCTGTTTCTATGCTAAAAGATGCCATGTTGTCTGTTAAATCGCTTTCTTCTACGAGTTGATTTAATAAAATGGTTTTTATTGTTCAATATGTATTGGCGAAGCTATTCTTTATCCCAGTTAAGTCTATGTTGTCGGAGTCGGCCTCTAGAGGATTATTGAATTCGTCTCTAATTGTGTCTATTAATTTTAGCTTTGCTGTAATTGTGTTGTTTGTATGTATTCGGTTCGGATTTTTCCTTAGTGTTGTGAGTATATCTTTTAAAGCAGTGTTGTTTCCATTTAGGATCAGAGTATTTGCTTTGATATTTTAAGACATTTAATTATTTTAGCAAAAAGTAAATTTGATAATAGATTAAAAATAATTTTTATTTTATTTGTTTATTTACTTAATTAAACTTATGTAATAGCGTTGCTATTAGCATCTTTCTTATATTTATGACCATAACTTTTGAAATATTTATCTAACTTATAAGCTATAATCAATATAATTATAATTAAGAAAATTATTAAGTACGATTCTGGAACTGATGGGTAGGTGATCTCCGTAGACAGCTGTTTGTTATTGATCGTTGCATCTTGGTGCAGCGGCTTGTTTTGGATTTTGGTTGTCGAGGAAGTGGGTTGTCGTCTCTTACTATTGCTAGTAAATGGGCCAGTTGGCGTTTTTGTTTTGTTAAGGGACTTCCTCTTTTCTTCTGCTTTTTGTTTTCGCACTGTGGGATCGCAGTTTTGTGCAGTTTCCTGCCGTTTTCTATACTCTTCAATTGTGAGTGGCAGTGGTCCAACTTTTAACGGTGGTTTTAGGGTGTATACTGGCGCTGGAGCGGTTGGTATCGCTAAATACTCCGGCACGTATTCTTCATTAATTTGTTTCGGCTGCTTTTTAGGTCAGATGAAAGATTTTTGGCTTCTCTTCAGTTGAAGGATTTTTTGCTGCTCTTCAGTTCGTCAATTGCAGGATCGCCATGTAGGGTGTTGGATGTTAGTGTATGATCGCCATGTAGGGTTGAATAGCCATGTAGGGTTGAATCAATACGTTGGTCACGCAGGATCGGCTTATGAATCGATTGCAGATTCCATACAAAGTTAGAAGTAGATGCAAAAGAGTGCTGTGGTATGAGAAGATACCTAATACGAAGCGGAATGTCGCCCTCAGTAAAAGTTTTGACCGGCAGAGTGTGTGTAGGCCAAGCTATTGGTTGTGCTGTTCTAAGTCTTTCCTGACTTAGAGCACGAGAGATAAAAAGAATAGACTAATGCGAATTGTAGTTTTAGTTATCTTCAGATTAACTCTGGTTTATTTGGTGGCTCGCTGGCTCTTCTATAACGTTTAAATTATATTGTTCTCTTATTCTATCTAACATAAATGATACCTATCTTATGTTTACTAATTGCAAATCATACTTCCAAAATACTCTCAAATCTCAAATTACCGATATTATTCATTGACGAATCATATGGTTTATTTACATTAACGATTTTGAGTGCAAGTACAGGACCAAAGTCACTGCATTGTCCAAGATGCATAATATATGCAATATAGGCAGCACATGTCAATGCACCACCAAGTGTGCGTTTCTAGCGTATTTGGGAAGTGAGTGCAGTTCATGCGTTGCGCTATTGTCTGTTCGTTTGCATAGGCGAATTGCTACGGTACTTGTGACGAAATGTGGTCGTCAGTGTACACTAGTGTGGTACACTACAAAGGTATCCTTTAACGTCTAGAAATGGGTCCAAATGCCGATCTTGCGAATTGCCCCTTAAAGCTCAGAAATTCCTTTTATTCGCCACAAGGCAAATAAAACACTTGTGTTCCCTTAGATGGTCAGCACAAGTCAGATTTGTAATTCCTTTGAGAGTTCTAACCATTCAACTGAAAGCTTTATTACAGATTATTCTAAATATTTTCTGCAATAGATATGTATCGAGATAGAGGGACTTTAAAAGTTTATCTTCATTGAATCCACACTTGATAGGTTTACCCTGATAATCCTGCAGTATATACATATGTTGATAGATTCGTATTTTGAGTTTTATGCATTTTTAAATTTCTGCTGTCCAATTCGGTGTATAACCCTTTTCAAAAATTAATTATATTTACTGTTGCATTATCGTCAACACTAAATCTCAGTTTATCATACATTTTTAGATTACTGTAAGCTGTTTGTAATAACGATTGTTCAATTCCAGGATTTAATAAGAGCCATTTAGATAGTTCTATGTACTTTGTTATTGTATTTATTGACTGATCTTTATTTATACAATATGAACCGTTGGAACTAAAATCTTTCCATATCAGCTTCTTCAACGTTCGATTCAACCGATCAACAATCGACGCCTTCAATACACTGTATATGCTTAATGATTAATGTTGTAGCGTCTTACCAAATTGTGAAATACCTCGTTGAAGAACTGTTTCCCATTATCTGTTTATAGATTTTTTGGTAGACGCCCCAAATTGAATAAACTCTTCATGGCTATGGTGGTATTGCCATCAGGTTTTGTTTTAGGTGTTACTGCCCATGCAAAGTTTGAGAACGTATCACGTCTTTATTATATTTAGTGGATGTTCCCATTTGCACTAAATCAACTTGCCAAAGATCATCAGCGTATCTTTGGCAAGTTGGGCAGTAACACCTAAAACAAAACCTGCTGGCGATACCGCTATAGCCATGAAGAGTGTATACAATTTGGTGCGTTTACCAAAAATCTACAAACAGCTGATGGGAAAGAGTTCTTCAATGAGGTATTTCACAACTTTTCGTTGATTAAAGCTTTTTTCGTGCTTGCCTATGCAATTCTTCAACAATATCGCTTTTACTTATAATTACTTATTATGATATTTTTCTCTCCTTATACTCGTATATAATACTAAATTTTACTTGGAGATTCTTGTATGAATATTCGTTAATACCATCTTCATATTTGTAAGCATAATTAAAACCTGACGAGATATTATCGTTCAAATTTTGTTCAATTAGTGTAAGTTTAATTTAAACAGGTGTACATATTTCTTTGATCTCTTTCATATCATCTAAAAGCACCATGTGCTTTTCGTTTAAATTATGAATTACAAATGATTTTCTTGTACCATCATTAACACCGGAAATTTGAGAAAGTTGGTGCCCAAAGGCACTTTGGGCGAGGTCACCATTATGTTGAACGAGCAGTCCCTTGTTCCCATAAACACCCGTGAGGGAGTGATTAATTATGGCTTCGGAGCCATCACTCTCCGCATCTATAAGTGCGATGCCCTAGCCCCCAACAACCTCCCCTAGCTGGTGCTCCTTCACAAGCCATTGCCAATGAGCCTAGCTGCTAGGGCCCTTTCCATACTCCATTGCTGGGTACCTGACAACGAGAGTATCTGCTCTGAAATAAGCAAAAGCAGTCGCTTCTCCACTTCCGAACTGGTCAGAAAATTCTTCGATCACATGAACACTGATGCGGCTGGTGGATACATCTCTCCAATATCTGAAGAGAAAGAGTTGAACACCATCATAATCAATCTTCAAGACAATGCTGAAGGTACTTCGAATTAACCTTCATCATTCGAAAACTGCCTCGGCAGCCCTGCTTCTTCAACCCTTAGGTGTAGGGGAGGAGCTCATTCCCGTCCAAGAACCTTGGGTCGTAAATGACCGGGTTTCTGGACTCAATGCGTACGAATATCGTATGGTATATATCAAGGATCACGGGAAACCCAGATACTGCACTCAGGTAAATACAGTATTAATGCTGTTTTACTTCCTATATTCAGTGACAAGGACAATGTAGCCATGGTCATTGAAATGGTTCCACGGACCTTCTGGATCTCCTCCAGCTACACGGCTCATGACAATGGTGACTTTCCGCCACTGGGCACTGTAAAACAACTGGTTGCTGCCGCCCATCAGATTCAGATTCCAGTAATCATCGGCGTTGACGCCAATGCCCATCTTGTGGGGCAGCCCCGGATCAAATAATCGAGGTGAGTGTCTGCAAGAAGGCAGCTGGCGGGAAATTAGTGCTGCTAGTGGATTCGGGGGCGGACACCAGCCTCGTAAAAACCAGCATTTTACGGGAAGGACTGGAGGTCGATAGGACAGATGTCAAGACTCATAACGATGCTTTTGGTGGACACATCGGAACGATGGGGTCAGTCAGGATAAAGTTAAGGGCGTGGAATTTAGGTTGCATGTAGTTGCTGTCAAGAAGGAAGATATTTCGGGCGATGGAATAATCAGGCGGGACAACCTCTGGAATCGCTCCATTTTAGATCCATTTCAAAAGAGGCTTTTGTTTTTTGTTAAGAATGGATGTAAGGTTCTGATTGCTCCTCTTATATCATGGCAGGAAGGAGAAATTAATAAAGTTAGAGGTAGTAGCACGGATATGGTAGGCGCAAGGTCGATAAAGGAAGTCGCGTTCCGCGTATATAAGAAGTTGCCAACTATTGTTCTGTACAAGCAGCAGTTGACAGAAGGTATTTACATTGGAAAATCGGTGACGCACGTTAATGGAGACAGGGCGCATGCTACCGTGCTGAAGGTCACTGAGCAAGGCTTCTGCATACATAGGGATTATTGGCCTAAGTTTACAAATTAGTTAACTTAAGCACCGGGCGTAGAACACAGAGTACCGATAAGGGTGGATCAGCCACCTATTAACCACAAACTGCACAGGTTGCCAAAGGCGCATAAGGGTGAGGTAAACAGACAGGTATAGGGGATGTTGGACAACATCATATCACCGAGTATCTCGCCCTGGCATTCACCAATAATTTTGGTAACAAAGAATGGGGGTACTCCATGGGGGTCAGAAGAAGTGGAGAATGGTCGTTGACTTCAGGCAGTTGAACGACGCCACTATCAAGCAAGTGTTCCCAATTCCAACGATAGAAGAGATCCTGGATCAGTTGGGACAAAGTAGATATTTTTCTACACTCGAATTAGCGAGTGGCTACCATCAAGTTAGTAAGTAAGGAATCTCTAGCTGGGGTATGCTCATCCTTCCCAGAGTTCTGTACAATATTTGTCTTATTGACCTTAACACGTTTGATGTAGTTTGTTTTAGTTTCTTTTATTATTTAATAAACTATAATTTCATCTTAAACTAATTATAAACTATATTATATATATACGTTCTGCTATAATTGCTGTGAAGTGGGGTAGACGTCGCAGACGTAGAAGCAATAGTTGCTGTGAAGTTGAACGCCGGTTCAGACCTCGCGTTTACTTCGCTGAAGGTAGAGCAGTCTCTTACGTGGTAGTGATGTCGGTTAAAACCTCACGCCACCAATCACGTAAGAAGTCTCAAATAAATGAATGGAGAAAGTGTCTGCCGTTGTCGCCACTGTCCGCGAATACTATTCCCACTTACGCGCCTGCTCGTCCGCTGTTGTCGCCACTGCTGTCGAAATCACAAGAGACCGGTTCCTCAGTGAACCGGTCTTTTATACACTTTTCCCATGCGAGCATTGAAAAGACCAGTATTTCGGCACTATGTCGTGATCGAGCATTCGTAATTCCCGTATTTCGGCGTTGTGTGGAGTTCAAGCAAACCCACTTGTGGCGTGGTGTGGCTACATGTGCTCGCTCTCCTTTTCTCTCTCTCTTTCTTGCATCTTCTTGCGAGCATGGTGTTGGTATACGGTGAGGGCAGTATTTTGTGTGACCTTAAATTTGTAAAAATGTAGGTCTTCACAAAGTTCTGGTGGGTACCCGAGATAAGCAGAAGACCGCGTTCTGCACCAGTTCAGGGCACTACGAGCTTAATGCCGTTTGGTTTAACAGGAGCAACTGCTACATTCATACGGCTCATGAACCACGTGCTAATGGGTTTGCAAAGGTTAGATTGTTTTGTGTATCTCGACGATATAGTAATTTATGAGAAGAAATGAAGATATGGGGTGCTCTAGAAATTACGAGAACACAGTCTGAAATTGAACACGGGAAAGTGTCAGGAGCACTGCCAGACCCGCAGAAGGTGGAGTGTGTGAAAAATTTAGCCCCTCCAAGGAACAGGAAAGAAGTACAGGCATTTTTGGGGTTAGTGAACTATTAGAGAAAGTTCGTAGAAGGTTTGGCTGGGATTGCGTTACCAATTAACAAACTGTTACGGAAAGAGGTAACATTTGAATGGACAGAGAGCTGACAGAAGGCGTTTCAAAAGCTAAAAGAAATAATTAGCTAGTCGCCAATTTTAGCGTACCCTGATTTTGGAAAAAAGTTTTTTGTTGACCACCGATGTTAGTAATGAAGCATTGGGAGCGGTGCTGTCACAAGTCTGATGGGGAGTGACAGGCCAATAGTGTTTGCTAGCAGGGAGTTAGGTGATACCGAAAAAAGGTATTAAACTACAGAGAAAGAGTGTCTAGCCATCGATTGGGCTATGAAAAGTTTCAGGGCGTATCTGCTAGGCCATTTAAAATTTACACTGACCACCAGCCATTGCGTGGCTTAGCGAATTTGAAGGACCAAACCTCCAGATTGGCCAGGTTCACGCAAAATTTGTCTGAGTATGATGTTGAGATCATATATAAGCCTGGAAAATCAAATTTGAATGCTGCAGCGCTCTCTCAGCAGGGCACCGCAGAAGGTGGCTCGTTGTGGTACCACACTAAGACGACGCGACTCCCCCGTCTAGAATTTTGGGAACCATAGTGATTCCGAAATGAACCTGGCTATGTCCTTGATGTTGATGGAAGACAGTTCGGTTAAGGTAGTGAAGAAAGGTGAGCCTAGGAATTTTAATATTCGCCTGGCCAGAGCTGGGCACTGACACATGAGATGAAGTACTATTTTTTCCTCCTCCTCAGAGCCACAGCTGCGACAGAAGTCGTTATGGGGCAGTGCTAGTCTTTCAGCGTGTTTCCCGATCAGACAGTGTCCCGTGAGCACATTTATGATAGTGCCGATGGAGTTCCTGCTAATATTGAGTAGCTGACTAGTACGCCTAATGTCGGTATTGCTCCAGGTTTGTCTGGCAACACTACAGGTGTGTTCATTTACCCAGGCTCTTTTAGCTGACTCAAGGTACTCATGTTTTATGGCCCATTTGACCGTGGCCAGTGGGACACCCACATCAAAAGAGGGGGAGATATCAGGGAGCAGCGTACCTATTTTGGCCAATTCGTCGGCCTCGCAGTTTCCTAGAATGTCCAGGCACCCAGCATATGTGAAATTGTGAGTTACCTGAGATGACGTTCAGGGAGGAGCGGCAATCGAGTACAAGCTTAGAGGTAGTGAAAACACCAGCTAGTGACTTGATTGCCGCCTGACTGTCCGTGAATATGCGTATCATCACATCGCATACTTCATTGCGAATAAGCCACTTGGAATATTGCCATTACTTGTTATCAGAACCGCTGCTGTTCTTCTGACCTTGTCAAGAGGTTTTAGGTTCACCGTCTTGGCAGTTGCGGGCCACCAGAAGACAGCGCCGTAGAGAAAGTACGGCTCAACCACCGCTGCATAGAACCACGACATGATCCGAGGCTGGACGCCCCATCTTGTTCCCATGGATCTCTTGCAACAGGACAGAGCACACGCGGCTTTCCGTGCCCTCTCCGCCAAATTTGTTTTCCAATGGAGCTTAGGGTCCAGGATCAGACCTAGAGACTTGACGCTATTGCTTAGGCTAAGCGAATTCCCATTAAGTGTGGGTAAGTCAAAACTTGGTATTTTGTGCTTCCTGGTGAAGAGCATAACCTCAGTTTTGAAAGGGTTGACATCTAGGCCAACTTCAAGACACCATTGGGACAAAATACTAAGAGTATAGCTTAGCTTTTCTGATAGTGTTGAAAGATACTTGCCGGAAACAGAAACAGCAATGTCGTCCGCATAAGGTATAGTGTTACAGCCGGTGTCATCTAATCTCCTAAGTAGTGTGTTCACCGTCAGATTCCAGATGAGGGGTGAGAGCACACCGCGTTGTTGAGTACCTCTCTTGACAGTCCTTTTAGCAAGCACGTTTTCTATTGAGGAGCTAATGACGCGTGTTTTCAGTAGCTGTTCGATGAACCTAACCAGGCTGGGGTCCTGGTTTAGGTTTACTAAGGATTTAATTATGGCGGAGGGACAAATATTGTTGAATGCCACTTTTCAGTAAGTGTCATGAATGCTATTTTTTGTTTTTCATTGTGTTTCTGTTCTTACATATCCTTATTTCATAAAAATTATTTATTTATTTATTTGTTCAATTATTTTTTTGTTTAATAAAATATTTATTTGATCTTAACTTATTTAAATTTTATTTTTTTTTGCATATATAATAATAATTTAGTTTCATATAATTTATATTCTATCATAGTTTTAACTAATTTTTATTATTTTGCTATTTCTTGCTGCATTAAAAGACCCTATATTATATATTATATGTGAACGCTTTTAAATTTAATAATGTTGAAAATTTGAAAAAGAAACCAAATATTATTCATTTAAGCCCAAAAAGCAACGAGGATTTAAAGTAATTTTACGAAATATATATAACTCAACGGAATAAGACGATATTATAGCTGAACTAGCAGAATTAGAACATGAAGTACTACACATTCACAAAATTTAAAAAAAATAACCAACCACTTTTTTATTGTCTCTGGAACGTAAACCAAACGATAATAACAAAGACATGTATTCTCCTTAACCCTTCTTTTACACTGTAAAACAAAATTCGTACCATATAAAAAAATAACTATTCCACAATGCACAAAATGTTAAAAATATGGACGCTCTCGAGAGCACTGACCTACCGAACATTTTAAACTCCTTCAATACACCCACGATACTAACATGAGACTTCAACGGATGGAGTCACATGTGGGGTTCTCGTTGTCATAACCGGCATGGAAAAAAATAGAGAATTTTATACTCAACTACAATATTTCTTTACTAAACAATCATAGCCCAACACACTTCTCAACTCACGGTACTTTCACTAATATTGATTTAACCCTCTGCTCACCCTCGCTTTTCCCACACGCCACGTGGAATGTTTTGGGTGATCTCTATAATAGCGACCACTTCCCCATATTCACTAGCTTTAAAATAACCACAAATCACTCTCCAATTCCTCCTAAAGAACCAACATTTAATTGCAAAGTGCGAATTGGATTCTATTTCAGAAACTCCTCTTAGATAACAATTCTACTGCACACTATTCCACTAACGTTAACAAAGAAGCCTCGCAAATTCATAAAATAATTCGCTCCGCTGCTAACTCCTGTATTCCACAAACACGTTTAAATAAAAGAACTAGAAATGTACCTTGGTGGTCAAGAGAACTAAATAAATATAGAAACGATAAACAATCTGCTTGGAGGACTTATAAAAGAAATAGTACCACACCCAACCTTATAGACTATCGCAAAAAGAACGTTTTATTTAATAAAAGCTATGAAAATTTCACTAAAACCTTTAATCCAAGTACTTCAGTATCAGACATCTGGCGAGGAATTCAAATACTAACATGTACCTTTAGTACAAATTTTATAAAAATGCTTCAAGTAAACCACATCTCTATCACTGACCCATTACAAATATCAAATAATTTTGCGCAACTTTTCTCTGAAAACTCTAAAGACCACAATTTTTCGTCACAATTTTTAACGGACAAATACAACTCTCTCTCAATACGCATCACACACACCAACATCAAATTTGCAAAGCAGCTAAAAACAGATCTAAATTTAAATGAGCTAACAACTTGCCTAAAATCTGTTTCCGGATCTTCTCCGGGGCAGGACAAAATTACTTATGAAATTGTACGGAATTTACCTCGCGGTTTGCACTCCAGAATCATATCTCTGTTAAATCAGATATACTCTTATACTACTGGGATCATCTCCCAAATCTACAAAACGGCATTAATAATACCCATAAAAAAGCCAAACAAGGATTTAGTCGATAGGGAAAGCTATCGTTCAATTTCGCAACTACCATGCATAGGAAAACTTCTTGAAAAAATTATAGCCAAAAGATTTTCGTGGTTCTTAAATACTTCTAACCTGCTTTCACCATACCAAACTGGAGTCAGGCCAGGTCTATGTACCACAGACGCTTTATTGTACATAGATCATCTAGTCAGTAAATGTCTTTCTGCAAAAAACCACATATCTGTGCTTTCCATAGATTTCCAAAAAGTTTTCGATAAGATTGGTCCCCATATATTATTAAAAAAAACTTAAAGAATGGAATATTGGCCCAAAAATGTTCTATTATCTTAAATCCTTTTTAAACAATGGAAAAATTCATTGCAAGGTGAACAACGTTTTATCATCTACGTATCCACTTTCTAATGGTATCCCTCAAGGCTCACCACTCTCTGCAGTTCTATTTGCAATAGCTTTTTATGATTTAAGTAAACTGCTTCTTGCAAATAGGCATGTTCAGCATTGCTTATATGCAGATGATCTATATGTCATCAGCAGGAATCAAGATATCAACCAAATAAACAGAAATCTAGTTGAAACACTTAAAATTATTAACAGCTAGTCGTTACACTCAGGGCTAAACTTTCTTTTATTAAATTTAAACATTTACACATTTGTAGAAAAAATAAATGCAACAATACAATAATTAATTTTAACAATATTACTATTGAAAATGTTATCTATTTAAAAATTCTTGGCCTAATATTTGACAATAAAAATAGCTTTAAGCACCATTGTATATATTTCAAAAATTGTCTAGCTGCCAAACTTAACATTTAGAAATTCCTCTCATCCTCTAAAAGTCATATCCATACTAACGCTCTAATTTCTGCAACGAAAATTACAATTCTCTTCAAAATAGACTACGGGCAGCAGATCTATGGAAAATGTGCCAAAACCAATCTTAATATGTTAAAGACACCATATTATGCAGCTGTGAGGTCCAGCTTACGCGTACTGAAAGTCTCTTAGCGAAAGGAGGCTTCGTCGAAATTGGACAGAGAATGCATATCCTGCTTTGTGGTCTAACACCTCGTTTATTTTGTAACTGCTCGCATATTTTGTATAAAGAAATACAACTCTTAAAAGCTCGTAAATACTCTCTGTCGATGGAATCAGCGCTGTGCGCAATTTATAAGCTTAAAACCAATCTGGATTTCAATACAACTCCACCAAGACGATCGGTCAAACACCCTCCATGGACTTTAAGCGCAGAGTCATTTATCGATAAACTAACAAGCTATGGTATGGTTTGTATACTGTACAAACTGTACAGTATACAAGCAGCTCTTCCTAGACACTCTTACACCACTCAAAGAGAAGAATTGGTCTCCGATATTCACTGATGGTTCAAAAAACAAGGATGCAGTTGCTTTCGCAGTCATAGCCGAGAATGGAATATATATTTCCAGAGGAATATTACCGCATGGATCAAGCGTCCTTGAAGCAGAAGCGCAAGCCGTATTATCCAACCTACAATGGATTGAAAACAGAAAGGGAAGGTACGTCGTCTGCACTGACAGTCGATCAGTCTATGAGGCAACAAAAAACTATTCTAACAGTTTAGAGTATAGAGAAAAAATACAACAATTGCTCACTGTAATGAAAAAAGTCAAAATCATGTGGATACCAGGTCATTCAGGTATATCTGGAAACGAGCTAGCTGACTTAGCAACTAAATATGCACTGAACTGTCCATTAGAATACTTTAAGCCATTCTCCAAAAAAAGTATTATTACCTCAGACAAAAGATATATATACAAAAAATTAAGCGATGAATGGGTACGATATGGCCACCCTTATAAAAGGATCAACCCTGCAAGAGCCCCTCTGATCCTTCCAAACACAACATCTATCACTATGAACAAATGCTACACGCGACTTCGACTGGGTCACACGCTAATAACCCACATGCATCTTTTTAAAAAGGAACCACAACCCCGATGTTGCTTCTGCAATAATACAGCTCTCACCATCTAACATCTCCTTTCTTCCTGTCAATCCATTTCCACCATCCGAACCTTAGGATTCCAAAATAAAAAACCTTTAAAAATTCTTTCATCCCCCTCTCATGAGAATATTTATACAATATACAGTTTTCTACAACCACTAAGAAGTGAAAATATATTATAAATACAATTGAATTTTCTTTTTTCCTATTATATAAAATCTCAACATCATAAGCCGATAGCCCTGTCAACTAGAGCTTATATAATTATTTATAATTTTAATTGTAATTAATTTTAATAAAATAAAAATTAAATAAAATAAATAAGAAATATGGACACTCCAAAAACTATTGTACTCAATACTCTGTGTGTGTCGAATGTGCAGATAACCTAAGCACAATTAATAGCAATGTCGAAAGAGATATCAAACAGTAAATCAAATGCGCTCTCTGTAGTGAAAACCACACAGCAAACTACAAAGGCTGTATAATTTACAAATCACTACAAATACAAAAATACCCAACATTACGTAAAAATGAAATAACTCCAACTCAGACGACAATAACAATGCATCTATCTAATAGTGGAATAGAAGCCATGATTGTAAATCTAACTCAATATATGACTCAATTCATGTTTACAGTGCAAAATATGCTACAAGATTTGATTAAAGGTTAAAATCAGATGGTCCAAACACTTGTAAATAAGAAATGAGTTTGTTAAAAATATGGTTATGGAACGCTAACGGTGTTAACCGGCATAAACTAGCCCTTAACAAGTTTCTGCATGACCACGAAATTGATGTTATGCTTTGTTCCGAAACACATCTCACAAACAAATACAACTTTCATCTCCCAGGCTTCAAATTTTATAACACTAATCATCTTGTTGGTACATCACATGACGGTACGGCTATACTAACCATAAATCGTGTTAAGCATCATCTTATTCAAGCGCATTCGATGCAATGGATGCAAGCCACATAAGTATCTGTTAAAAATCGTGACAAAGACCTGAAGCTTTCAGCTATATACTGTCCACCCCGTTTTACTGTAACAGAAACTCAATTTAAAGAACTTTCTGATTCCCTTGGTGATAGATTTCTAGCTGGCGGTGATTATAATGAGAAACATAAACATTGGGGCTCTCGCGTAATTAATACAGAAGGCCGACAACTATACACCGCAATAACTAGCACACATAGTAAATTCGATTTTATCGCACCAGGACAGCCCACTTATTGGCCAACATACCCAAAGAAAATGCTATTTTTAAAAATATAGATAGGTCTTCAGTATCAGCGGAAACCTGTGTCGATCTGTCCTGTAATAATCAACCTTTATGAACACCCAGAATATACAAGTCCACTGTTTCGCCAAGGGACCAACCAAATCTCTTGGTTAAAATACATAAATAAAGAAACATAAACATTAGAGCTCTCGCGTAATTAATACAGAAGGCCGACAACTATACACCGCAATAACTAGCAGACATAGTAAATTCGATTTTATCGCACCAGGACAGCCCACTTATTGGCAAACATACCCAAAGAAAATGCTATTTTTAAAAATATAGATAGGTCTTCAGTATCAGCGGAAACCTGTGTCGATCTGTCCTGTAATAATCAACCTTTATGAACACCCAGAATATACAATTCCAGTGTTTCGCCTAGGGACCAACCAAACCTCTTGGTTAAAATACAGAAAGTATATTAGTAGTCATATCTCTACAAGAGTTGAGGTAAAACATGCAGATGATATCGATAATAATATTCATATTTTTAACTCCATGCTAGCGACTGCTGCCGTAGTGACAACGCCAAAAAATACTTCTAAAATGTACAAGTATGCTTGTACAAATAGCCAAATTGAAGAACTTGTAGCACAGAAAGGACGGCTGCGCCGAGAATGGCAGACCCATCGCTCACCCATCACTAAACACAGTCTTAAAGCAGCCGAAAGGACTCTTAAAGTTGCTCTTACAAAGGAGGAGAATAAAAACCTAAAAGAGTACCTGAAGTAGGTAACCCCAAATTCTAACGAAAAGTATTCCCTTTGGAAGGCATCGAAAAACCTTAATCCTCCAATGGAAGGTGTAAAACCTCTAAGAAACCCGAACGGCGCGTGGGCTCAAAGCGATACAGAAAAACCACTCTGCTTTACACGACATCTATGCAACGTGTTCCAGCCGAATATGGCTACAAACTCCTTTGCATTGCCTGCCTTAGCTTGCAATACTGATTTTGCTGAGCCTATTAAAATTTCCCTTCCTGAAATAGCCAAACATAATCAACAACTGACTCCAAAAAAATAACCTCGATTCGATAAGATTACCCCGAAAATGATAAAACAGTTACCAGATTCTGCATCTGCATTTCTCTGTAAACTTCTTAACGCAATTTTGGACATCGGTTACTATCCGAATGCAAGGAAGAAGTCTCAGATATGTATGATAGCTAAACCTGGAAAAGACGCAGCGCTGCCGTCATCATATAGACCTATCAGCCTGCTGCGTTGCCTTCCAAATTGTTTGAGAAACTATTACTAAATAAACTATCTGCTTTTCTTCATGAACATAGCGTAATACCGCAACACCAATTCGGTTTTCGATAAAAGCACTGCACTATTGAGCAAGTGAATCGAATTACAAATGAAATAAGAAAAGCTTTTGAACTTGGGGAGTTCAAGCATTTGATAAGGTATGGCAACAAGGACTGATGTTCAAAATCAAAAAGTTCCTTCCAAAAAGCTATCATAAAATTCTTGAGTCTTACTTAACCAATAGACGTTTCAGTGTAAAAGTAAACGGATTTATTTCCGAAGATTTTCCAATTTCAGCCGGTGTGCCCATATTACATATGATGTAGGCCCTACATCATATGTGTTACATCTGATACTTGGGGTTGAAGCGACAGTTTCGTTGAAGCGTAAATTTTCGCAGGATATGCGATTATAGTTGTAGGAACTTTAGCCTCTATCCCATCTAGACCGATAGTGCGGGGCGAAAAGACATATCCTGCCCGAGGTAACCCTGCTATTTATAACAGAACACTACGGATCTGGACTGAGGAGACATACAGGTTGTGGAGGAACAAACCTCTACAAAAAACCTTTGGGTTGGAGCAAGATATCATACGACCCGTGTCGATGTTCAGCCTGGCTAGGGACCCAGGTCAAACACTAGCCCAGTCTCTAACGGAGTGCTCCGGATACTTGGCGTCCTCCGGTTCTAACTAGCCTTACCCGCGCAAGTTACGTACGAATACCCTACATATATAAATACATACGAGTATATCCATACATATCGGGTTTTTCAATAAGAGCGCTACAAAAGTTTTTTTAAATAAAACAAAACCGGTTTTAGATATCAATGAAATTCTTTATTCCTGTGAGAGTACGTTCGATGCCATTATGTATGGAACTCGATTTCTTTTGCATGGCCACCACGGGCACGCTTGCAGAAGTCCAGACGCTGACGCACGTTCGATATTCGTACGAAGTGCATCAATCGTCGCTGGCTTGTTGGCATAGACCATAGACTTGACGTAGCCCCACAGGAATTAATCTAACGGCGTCAAATCGCACGACCGAGGCGGCCAATCGACTGGGCCATTTCGTGAGATAACACGTTCACCAAACTTGGTTTGCAGTAAATTGATTGTGGCATTCGCTGTGTGGCTTGTGGCGCCGTCCTGTTGGAACCACATGTCCTCCAAGTCCATATTATCCAATTGGGTCCAAAAATATTCGGGTATCATTGAACGGTAGCGATTCGCATCCACAGTAATGTGCCGGTCTTGATCATCACGGAAGAAGTACGGCCCAATGACGCCGCCGGCCCATAAACCGCACCAAACCGTGATTTTTTCGGGATGCAATGATGACTCATGGAGTACGTGTGGATTGCTGTCTAACCAATAACGCATATTTTGCTTATTGACGAAGCCATTCAGCCAGAAATGAGCCTCATCGCTGAAGATGATTTTCCGATGAAAATCCGAATCATATTCAAGTTGTTGCTCAGCCCAATTCACGAGCATACGACGCTTATGGTGGTCAAGCGGCTTCAGTTCCTGCGTCAATTTGGTCTTGGAAGGATGTAGGCCAAGATCTTTTCGCAAAATTCGCCACAACGACGTCACAGAAATGCCCAACGCTTGAGAACGACGTGTGAGAGACACATTTTGGCTTTCTTGAACTGAAGCCTCAGCGGCAGCAATATTCTCGACACTACGGGCACTTCTTTGTCTCACTGGCACGGGAACATTTTGTACTGTGCCTGTGGATTCAAATTTTTCCACTAGACGCTCAATTGTTGATCTGCTAGGACAATTATGACGACCATACATTGGACGTAGCGCTCTTAAAGTTGAGGCGACTGACTCCGAATTTCGGTAGTAAATTTTATCTTTGCATGATTTACCTTTGCATGATGAAATGGCAAACATTACTGAAGAGAAATGTCAAAAAAGCGGGAAAAAATATGGCGTCGTTTGCTGTCACTATCGAGTTACTTTTGTAGCGTTTCTTTTGAAAACCCCTTTATATACAAATTCATATTCTTCTATGCAATGGCGTTATCGCTTAGTTTTTGTTATTGCATAGCAGATGGTCTCAAATTCAGTTAAGGCTCCAAATGCAAAATATGCTTAGTAGCATAATTTGCACTTCAAGGCCAACTGAATTTGAACAGTAAAGTAGAATAGAAAAATACTTTGTCAGTCTTAAGATTCATTGCAAGCTAATAAGTCATTTTTAAGCATAAGCTTAATATGTTTTATTCAGCTTTTAACTGGCGCTGTCGGAAAAAGCGGCCAAAGCTATAGCTAAAAAATTAACAAGTCTTAAGATTTGTGAAATATTGAAAATTTACAAAAAGGAAAGAAAAACAAATTATAATATAAATTGAAAAGCAAAAGTTAACTTTTAAGCATATTTTGTGCAATGTTAATATTTAAGCGATAACAAACTAAACAAATATATAAGACAAATGAGCAAAAGCGAAAGCGATATAAGTGAAAGTAATTTACAAAAAGGAAAAAGTGTTGAGTGAAGAAATTAAAAACAATTTGTGAACTAGAAAAACAAAAGAAGAAGAAGAGCAATATGTGAAATAGCGAAGATATGAAAGACAGTTTGTAAAAAGCATTCGATAAGAACAGGAAAGTCAATATGGAAGAAATCAATAAGGAAAACGATAACGTCATTAAAAAGCAGGGGGAGATCATCCAACAACTCCAACAACAGCTCCAACAACAAAATGAACAGCTGCAACAACAATATCAACAACAGTTACAACAACAAAATGAACAGCTGGAACAGCGACAACAGCAACATCAATATCAACGAAATGAATCACAGAATGAATTTTTTCTGCGACAAGTGGACATCTTGGACCAGTTTAGACGACTAAGACCTTTCGAAGAGAACAAAAACTATGGTTACTTGTCCGTTATAAAATCAGTGGAGAACACTTTGGAATTGTGTGGAGCTAGTGCACAACTTTACAATTATGGCATGCAGATTATTATTAACGAAAAAATCCCTGCGGAGGCAGCAAGGTGTATTCGAACGCGATGATTTTCTAAATTGGGAGGATATTAAGCTGAAACTTAGCGCTTCAAGCCCAACAAAACATATGGAGAACTCTTCAGTAAGTGTCGGATCATGAGGGTGAATAATTTAAGTGAATTATTTAAATTAACTTTTGAAATTAAGTACGAGTTAAATGAATTATACGATTTTGACGAAAGAAAACCTGATCTATATAAAGCAGAAAACGTAGATAGAGATTTAGTAGAAATCATTTTAGAGAACATTGATGGAATCGTAAGGGCCCACGTTGATAGTGATAAAACATTGGATGACATTTTAAAAAAATATGATAGACTAGCTGACCCCGCAGACGTTGCCCTGCGTGAAATTATGTGTTTTGAAAAGAAAAGAAAGTTGAATTTATATTGTGTTGAAAATAATTTATTTGCGATTTTTCTACATTTTTTTCAATGTAACGCAGCTAGATAAACAACATTTTTTGTTTTCTGTTCCGGTGCGTAAATGTACAGAGAAGATGGTTTTCCAACTCGTGAACACGCCACGTATAGCTGGCCATGTGAAAAACATGACGTTTCCAGATTTATGCCAGACACTTCCAGCGACTGTCCTTGTGACCTGTAGATTGTCATCGCAAATGCAAGTTTCACTGGAAACTGAATACGTTTGAATTGAAATGGCAAATCGTTGGAACTCAAAGGAATTCGTGGAATCATGCATTCTGCCCCCTTGTAAGTCGCTTTCAAAATTCTTGCAACTATCACATTATTCGATAGCTGCGTCACAGTCGGGTTCCATTACACAGTTTTGGCGCATGAAGATTGCGAAGAATAATAAAGACAGATCCAACTTTGAGACGCAAATGATGCGGCGGCATGCCATGCAAATCCAAAGAATTTAGAAATTCCACTGGATAATTCACGGCTTCGTCTTCAATTTCAACACGATCGATCGATTTGTATGAGCGCAAATCTCCCGGAATTTGACTTTGAATCGTCCAGTTTAAGTTATTAGCCTCGGTATTTTTGGCAGCTAAAATTGCGCGTGCACTCAACCAATCGTAGTTACGATAATTTTGGCCAATGTTCGGATAAACATTCCTGATGAGTTCAGCTTTCGTTCAAGTGAATTGAAAAATGGCAGGTGGAATTGATATCAAACCACTGGAAGTATCAACCGGAATTTGCCCATTTCCAATTCTTAGCAGTTCTTTAGAGAAAACTTCTGCGGTGCTATCCTGTTGCAGGAACACTCGTATATTCATAGTCAATCATATGGTTTACACGTAACGCCACAAATACGATGACTTGAGACATGCGTTCAATGCATCCGCCGCTGTTGATTTCGGAATAACAGGAAGTGTTTTCGAAAATCGCCTGCTAACAGTATCATTGCGCCACTAAAGCGACGATTATTATTCCGCAGATCTTTCATTGTTCTGTCAAGTGCTTCTAGAGACCGTTTGTGAGCCATTGTGCACTCATCCCATACTATCAGTTTACAATTCTTCAACACTTTTGCCATAGCTGATTGCTTTGAAATGTTGCAAACAGGTGTTTCATTGATTTGCATGTTTAACGGAAGCTTCAGTGCCGAATGTGCCGTTCTTCCACCTTCTAGTAGAGTTGCAGCAATCCCAGTAGATGCGAGAGCCAACGCAATGCCATTTTGAGATCGTATTTTGTTGTCAACTTCGATATTCACTCCTCTAAATTGAATGCTGAATGTTCTGCCATTGTTGTCTGATGAGCGACGCCGATAGAGTGGATATCCATCATTTCCAGTTTGCGTTTCCGAAAGAAAAGCACGTGGATAGTGTTTCGTGCATTTATTGTCAGACATACAAACCGAAGTGGGATTGTAGTGCCGCAAGGTCCATGAACCATATTGGTTTTCACCACTTCGTATAATTCTGGATCTATCTCTGGATCAGGAATTTCCGCAGAAATGATGTCATCAATTTGATCTGGTGTAATCTTGTCCACCATCCAAAGAAGAATGTGTGCGTGAGGTAAACCTCTTTTTTGCCACTCAACAGAGAACATCCAGCATCTAACAGCACCATATATACGTTGCTTCACGAAAACAGTCCATCAAATATCGTAGCTGTTGTTTGAAAACTCGTGCTGTGACATCGTGACGATCGCTTGCTGATTGACCGCGATTCAATAATTCCGTTATCTGTGGGCATTTTGGATTGCAAGTGAATGTAACAAACAAACCCGGCCGTCCATAATTCCGCACGTATGTCATCGCATCCTGCGAGTACTCGTGCATTTGCCTTGGGCTGCGAATGTATGTTGATGGCTAAATCGTGAGTCGGCCAAGGTTTGTCACATCTTCATCGCTATTGACCGTATCTCGCAATTGAATATACTCTTCAGATCGAAGCTTGGTGTGATTAAAGCGAATAAAATTAAGTCGTCCTGTCTCCATCGTCACGTACACATCAACTGCATACTGTTGACATAATCGGCGATATCTCAAGAGATGGTTGTCAATTCCTTCGCGAATCATCAATCGATACGCGTAAAAGTTCATTGCACTGACCTTGTTATTTGTATCGACACTTAAAAATTGACAAAAAATGAAGTTACAATCAAGAGTGTTTGTTTTTCTTTTACTAACCATTTACAGGATTGATCATGTTGTAGTGAGTCATACGATCGATGAGTTTCACTGATTCGCTCTAATGCATCTCCAGCTCGACGTTTAATAACAATGTCACGGGATTTTAAATTATCGCCAACAGCAACAATTGATATTTCATCGGCCGTCGGGCATTGTATTGCCGTTCACGAGTGCCTGATGGTCGTTTGTCCGCTTTTATGACGATTCTGTGATCATCAGATGGCATCCTTTTTAACGAAGTTTTGAATAATCGAATTAGTTCGTTGTGTTCATGAAACATTTCTTGCAATTGCTGCACAATTTCTCTTTTCGTCGCATTGAAAATTGCACAACGTCGATTCACTTCTTCATTTGAATCTCCATGGAAATATATTTGGAGATATTTGTGATCTTGATCAGGATGCGGCAACAGCGATCCACCAAGATGATAAATTTGTCCGTGAATCTCTATAGTTGCAGACAAATATGTTAATTTCTGTATTTTATTGGCGAGATAATAAGTGTTAGATTGTTGGTAAACTAGTCTTGAATGTGGGATTGTAATTATGTTCATTCACAATGTCCCCACCAAAGGACGTCATTTGAAAACAATCGTTATACATCTTGGAATTTTGCAAAAAATGATTCGAATTTGGTGATTCACCGTAAAGCAACGACCGCAATGGCTCTCGTGGAGGAAGTAACTCTGGTAATTTCACTTTTCCGTTTGCGCAACACAATACGGCCGGTTCTTTTGGAAATTTCAGTGCATCGCAATGCGGGCAAACGACAGACATCGAACCAAATCGAACTGATGCGTGCGCACCGTATTCAATGTCCGGCTCATATCGAAAGGCTGCACGTTCGATATTCAAATTAGGCAATCGTTGTTGTTGCTGGCGTTGTCGGTGAGCAGCCAAACGTTGTTCTCTTGCTTCATGAATTTCCTGAGCACGGAACTTGTCTTCTTCTCAATCGTTGTTGCTCATTGTAAGCTTCATGAGCCTCTTGTGATTGTCGAGCAGATTCCCTTGCAGTAGCACTTTCCTCTTCCGTACGACATGCTGTATAATTACGTTGGTCCGTTGTACGTCGGGAACGCCGACCGATATTAGCGCGACCTCTTTGTGGCATCGTAACAAATTTTAATCTGTAATTGATCAGTTTGTATGAAACACACATAAAGTTTTCACGGAATAATTTTCAATAATTTACCTTTTGGAATAGCCGAAATAAAGAAAGCAAACGACCGAAATTGAAAAATTCAAACAATTTACAAATCAACTGAAGAAATAACACAAATAAATTCCAATGGAAATGAGGGTAGGTATTCACCAACAAACGAAAATAATGAACTCACTTTTTTTGTTTGAATTTTCAATAATTTCACTCAAAAACTGATGATCCACAGATTTAAATTCAAATATTTCGTGAATGTAAACAATTTAACAATTTAATGTAATGAATTTAACTCGAGAAATCAATTAAAATTTGGAAAAATGTCAGAAAGTCAATTGACCGTGTCCGCACTGTTCGAATAAACAAATCAGAAAGAACAAACAATATACGCAGCTGTCAAAATAAATAAGCGTCTACAGCTCCATCTATTGAGTTATTGGAATATCAGTCAGTGCTTACAACACCAATATGAAACTAAATGTGCGCGTGCAACACCACGCACATGCAAAAAAAATGAGAACAAAAAGTGAGATTAGGTTTTTCTAATTTTCGAATTTTCCGAATTTTCCGACTTTTACAAATGTTTTGAGATCGATAGATTTGCAAGAAACAATTGGAAAAAAAAATTTGAAAGAACAAAAATTTTGTATGAAAAAAGTCCTTTTTGGAATTTTTAAATTTTCCGACTTTTCTTCAGGAAGAGTATAAGGTTTTTTTTATTTCTAAACATTCCCAGATCCGCAACGAACAACCTCTGAAAATTCCATCAAGATTGGTCCAGCTGTTCTCGAGCCTTAGCGTCACTAACAAACAAACATTCATTTTTATATATATAGATTAAAGTTGTTAACAGATCCTAGATGCATAGCCTATGGTCATAAAAAACATTTGAAGCCACCAAAAATTCCACAAAAATAGAAGATTATTTTGGTCCTGCTGGTCGAAATGGTAGCGACCAATTTTTGAGAAGAAATCTCAATCAAAACTCTAACGGTACTAGGCCATATTCGTGTAATAATAAAGTCAATTCGGAACTTTTAGAAAGAAATTTCAAGCTGCCAAAGCTTTAGCTAAAAAATTAACAAGTCTAAAGATTTGTGAAATATTGAAAATTTACAAAAAGGAAAAGAAAAACAAATTATAATATAAATTGAAAAGCAAAAGTTAACTTTTATGCCTATTTTGTGCAATGTTAATATTTAAGCGATAACAAACTAAACAATTATACAAGACAAATGAGCTAAAATGAAAACGATATAAGGGAAAGTAATTTACAAAAAGGAAAAAGTGTTAAGTGAAGAAATTAAAAACAATTTGTGAACTAGAAAAACAAAAGAAGAAAAAGAAGAAATAGGTGTCGGATCATGAGGGTGAATAATTTAAGTGAATTATTTAAATTAACTTTTGAAATTAAGTACGAGTTAAATGAATTATACGATTTTGACGAAAGAAAACCTGATTTATATAGGGCAGGAAAAGTAGATAGAGATTTAGTAGAAATCATTTTAGAGAAAATTGATTGAACCGTAAGGGCCCACGTTGATAATGATAAAACATTGGATGAAATTTATAAAAGATATGATAGATTAAAGTTGTTAACAGAACCTAGATGCATAGCTTATGGTCATAAAAAACATTTCAAGCCACCAATAATTCCACAAAGAAAAGAAGTCCTCCTGATCGAAATGGTAGCGGCCAATTTTTGAGAACTCTAACGGTACTAGGCCATATTCGTCTAATAATAAAGTCACTTCGGAACTTTTAGGAATAAATTTCAACCAAAACTTTAACGGTACTAGATCGTATTCGGTGAATAATAGAAATAATTCAGAGTTTCATCACAATCGTAATGGTACTCGACCGTATTCAGCTAATAATAATAATAACTATTCAGAGTACCGAAATCAGAACCAACTTTACCAGTATAGGGTTAATTCGGCTGAAACTCGCAATGCACACATGAGTGTTGACACACAAAACTCTAGACGAAGCCAATTCCAACCGATGGAAATTGGAAATTTCGAAGAAGATGTAAATTTTACCAACGAGCCTCGGAACCCACATTGCCCTTAATTAAACTAAGTATAGAAGATAACACTTTTAACGCGTTAATAGATACTGGCTCAAGCACCAATATGATAACTCCAAATGTAGCAAGAAAATATCAACCTTTTTCATGGGAAAAACCAAAGTTTTTTCAACCATAAATGGTGTAACCAAAAATTTCTGAAATGGTAGTCACTCCAATACCAAAAGAACTTTGTGCTCATGGTACTATTTCTTGGAATGTAGCCCATCTACCTAACAGGAATTTTGATGCCATTATTGGGCAGAATATTTTAACTAAATTTGATGCGATAATTGATTTAGATGAAAAATATATAAAAATGAAAGATTGTAAAATTTGGTTTACTAACACAAATCTTCCAAACAGTACCAATGATGTGTGTTCACTTGAACCTATTCAAAATGATTTTTTAGAAAAAATTAATTTACACCTTCTTAATAGTGACGAGAAAAAAACAGTGCTTGAATTATTGACCCAATATGAAGATATATTTTATTTGGAAGGAGATACACTAACCTATATTCACAGCATTCAACATGAAATAGTCACAGAAACAGATAGACCTATATACGCAAAAATTTATAGGTACTCTAAGGTACATGAAAAGGAAATAGAATGGCAATTAAATGAAATGCTCCAACAAGGTATAGTAACTGAAAGTAACTCGCCATACAATAGTCCTTTGTGGATAGTCCCTAAAAAGTCAGACAGTTCTGGGAATAAGAAGTGGAGAATTGTTGGGGATTATAGGAAGCTGAACGAATGTACTGTTAGCAATAAGTATCCAATTCCCAATATAGACAATATATTGGACAAATTGGGGAAAGCTCAGTATTTCTCCACAGTTGATTTGGCCAAAGGGTTTCACCAAATTATGGTAAAACCTGAGGATAGGAAGAAAACTGCGTTTTCAACTCCGTTTGGGCACTTTGAATTTGTTAGAATGCCATTCGGCCTCAAAAATTCTCCCTCAAGTTTCCAGAGGTTGATGAATTCAATACTAAAGCAATATATCAATAAAACTTGTGTCGTGTACTTAGACGACATTTTAATATTCAGCACATCGTTGCAAGAACATATAAATAATATTAAATCTATTTTTGAAACTCTTAAGAATACGGGACTGAAAATTCAAGTAGATAAGTGGAGTTTTTTAAAAAAAGAAACTGAATACCTAGGTCATATCTTAACACAAAACGGCGTAAAGCCGGATCCAACAAAGATCGAAGCTATCAAAAACTTGTGTCTGCCCAAGACACAAAAACAAATTAAGTCATTTTTAGGAGCAACTGGTTTCTATCGTAAATTTATCAAGGACTATGCAAAAGTTGCATTTCCTATGGTCAAATATCTAACAAAGAACACGAAAATTGAACCAAATTATATAGCTTCTTTTGAAAAATTAAAGGAAATTATTACAAATTATCCAATTCTGCACTATCCAAACTTCAATAAAAAATTGAAGCTAATAACAGACGCTACCAATTTTGCCTTAGGATCTGTTCTAACACACGACGGATATCCGATATGTTTCGCTTCTCATACTCTAAATGATCATGAGAAAAGCTACTCTACTGTTGAAAAGGAGTTATTAGCAATTGTTTGGGGTTGTAAGTATTTCAGACCATATCTACGAGTATATGGCAAGGAATTTGATTTGAATACAGATCATCAACCACTTAACACCAAGAATTATGGTAGAGATATCAACAAAAGACTCCAAAGATGGTTGATTCAATTAGGAGAATACGATGCAAGGATAGATTATGTTAAAAGCAAAGAGAATAAAATTGCTGATTTTTTAAGTCGCATCGATGTTGATAACAATATATATATGATATACGAAAGTGATTTCTACGAAGAAAATGTAGGTAACGCTTCCATCATACACCGTTGGTTAGTTCAATTAGGAGAATCCGATTTTAATTAGGAATAGATTACAGGAAAACATAATAGGATCGCAGGCTTTTTAAGCCGAATTAATATCCAAGAAAACGAAAGAGGATTATTAGAAAGTCTGGAAAATAATGAAAACAATGCCGAATCAGGTGACATCGAAGAAGAACACATAGAATTGAGATACAAAAGGGTCTCAATGGACACGAACACAACCCACTCCCAAGAAGAAGATCTCAATGATCATTTTCCCATTCTCGATATACCATTAACAATAGATTTAAATACCAAATTATTTTACCCAAAGACAAATCGAGCGAATACGAAAATGTATTAGGAAACCGTAGAATCTTCATTGAAACAAACGATATTCCACAAAATATTAGTAGCATAGTAGGGAAATATATAAAGGTTGCCATTTACTCATATCTGGTAAATTGAGTTTCAAACCAAATGCAGAAAAACTTATTAAAAATGTTCACAAACAATAAGAACATAAAATTGGTCGTACTTCGTTAGAGATTTATTATACGAAGAAGAAGCTATAAAACAAATATCCAATTTTCACACCAATGAAAGCGGACATGTAGCAATTGCAACTTACGGACAGATTAAAAAGAAAATATACTACCCACAACTTCAAGTCCTAATAAATATAGTTATCAACAATTTTGATAAATCCTCATGAGCCAAGTAAGATAGAAAACCAGTTAAGAAAAAATTCGCTTTAACAAAATCCCCCACAGAAATAAACGAAATACTCTATATTCATACTTACATCAATAGTAAACACTCTTTATTATTTTAATCGAGAAATTCTCAGTAATGGAACAATAATGGAAAATACTAGACTCTGTATATACTTAGATTAAGGACCTATTTTACTAGCCCCTCTGTTTGACTCTAACCTTAGGTTTTTTGAATTGGAGCAGTTTGGAAAAATGTTTGTCTTTTACTTTTAATCGTTGGACACTCACATAAAATATGTTCTGATCTTACAGAGTTGTGTCCACAGAATCCGCAACCAGAAATGTCCGAGAGGCCTATTTTGTTAAGGTGATACCTTAGGCAGCAGTGTCCTGTCAAATACGTCACTAGAGTCCTAAGACTTTCGCGGTTCAAGGTTAGTATCCTTTTTGAGATACCTCGGTGAGGGGTAAGAAATCTGTTTGCCTGTCTTTGGCCAGAAGCATCCTGCCATTCCGCAGAACGGTTCAGGGCCAATAAGTGGACGAACCGCGCCCCTTTTCGCAGAGGCAGTCCGCCCTTTCACTCCCAATGTGTCCTTTATGTCCAGGCACCCAACAAAGTGTGACAATGTTGCCTTTGCCCAGTTTATTCATTATTTTATGTCATTCTTCAGCCAATATGGATTATATCTCAGTGCCTTAAGGGCAGCTTGGCTAGCTAGTCTTCTACGAAGACATTTTCGAATACATACTTCGATGGCGAAGACTTCCGCTTGAAATACTGTGGGAGTCTTACCCATATGGAGCGCTTTTTGGAATAATAGTCCCATTATACCAGCTCCTGTACTACCGTCTTACAGTTTAGACCCATCAGTATACCATAACAGGGCATCTTGTGGAATATTGGTAATGTATTCCTGAAACGTACCTCTTGCTGGAATGTGAACATTATAGAGTGTAGTGAATGATATTTTTCTCAACATTTGCCAGAAAACCTTATAAGTTCAGAAAGGGATCAAGTATTTTCATATGCCCCCAAAGATCTCCACCTTTTATGTTTGAGATATCTTGAAGGCGTAAGGCCTCACCACAGGCCTCCCTCTCAATTATTATGGCAATTGGAGGGATACCCGTGATGACTCCAAGAGCATCAGTAGAGCAGCTACGCATCGCTCCTGTTACTCCTACGCTTAGTTAACTACTAGCGATATTTTGCCATACCTTGGGCCACCAAGCTAGCGCTGAATAGGGGACCATTGATCTTACTATGGTGTTATATGTCAAGTATGTTAGTTTTGGGGAGATTCCCCAGGTTTTACCAAAAATCTGTTGGCATGGAAAGGATGCTCTTGTTGATTTTTTCTGAAATTTTAATGAGAGTTCCAAGTGTGCTTTTTGTCCTGGATTACTCTTAGCTATTTCGCTTCTTTGGAATAATCAAACATTTTTCAGTTAACGAAAGTTTAGTCAGATTAACTTTTCTTCGCTTGGTTAATGAAACTATTGTAAATTCAGTGGATTTAAGGATAATTCTTTTTCCCAGCACCAGCTGCTGGTCACGCTTAGGGCCTATTGTAGGACGGAGCAAATGGTTTCCGCATGGCCATCCACAATATATATGACGATATCATCAACGTAACCTTGTGTTCTAAATCCCAGACCATTTAGCTTTTCTACGAGTTAATCAATAACCAACGTTCAGAGGAGGGAAAAAGTACCCCTCCTTTCGAACACCCCCTGAAGGTATATATGGCGTTTTTGAATCCTTGTAGCTCAACATTGATGGCTCTCTTTTTTATCATGTTTATAATCCAATTGGAGATTAGGGGAGGAACGTCTTTTCTGATTAATGCCGTTTTCATAGCGTCAAATGACGTATTATCGAAAACACCTGAGATGTCGAAGAACGCACATAGGGCTATTTGTTTTACTTGTATACCCCTTTTAATGTTTTGTGTTATGCTATGTCTCCACTGAAGGATTTAGTTATCGAAGATTTATAAATCTTGTCGCTAAATCTGAGCCATCTCCATTGCTGCTGAAATGATTTACTACATAACAACAAAAAGTATCAAACGTGAATATTTGTGTTTGATCTTTGTATCACAAATAGTTTTTACAATTGATGGTACTTCTAATAATTGTATTATGTAGTGAAGGATGGCTCCATTATGTCTTCATATAGTAATTCTTGTCCTTGGTGTTCAATTTTTTCTATGTGGTAGTCTATAGTTTTTAATGCATACTGGTGGTTTATCTTTTAAATTTAGATGCTGTTTATAGAAAGTATTGGCTGTTAGCTTGCTAAATTTTGTCTGAAAATCTGTAATTTGTATGGTATTTCGTAGTCAATCTTGCAACTGTATTTTATTAAAAAATTGCGTCCTAGTATTGCATCTGTTATCATGTAATGACATTTCTACAGCTGGCGTTTCTCAGAAATTCGATATTTTTTTATCGATTATGAGTATTCAGGGAAGAGACTGTGATTTATGCAAGAGTTATATTAAATCTCCTCGCTCAAGATTATAGTAAATCCACCCAAATGCGACAAGATTTAGTGCTAATTCTTTTAGTGGAGAGATAGCATTAGGCTGTGAATTTCGGAGTTTGGCTGCTAGAGTCCTTCCTCGATTGATGGCAGTCAATCAAGTTTGGAGCCGAGCCCACGGGCTCGCTACCCGGAAAATATAATAATATAACATATTTTCTCAGGCGAGCTTTGGTAGACTCCATCTAATTTCTTGAGGGTACCTATATCATAAGAATGTTCTTTTCGATCGGCATTCTGAACATGAAACCTTTTTGGCAGATCTGAGATATTCCCGCAACGCTCCCTCCATGTAGCTCGTTTCGATTTTCTGAGCTCTCGATTATACTCAGTAAATGTATTTTAACAGGTGTCACAGTCATCTTTCCTCCTTACTTTGTTTCTCAGAGTATTGAGCACATTGTTCCACCAGGCCTCTTTGAGACCTCCTATCTCTCTGTGCAATTCTCCTCGAAACCATTTTTGTTCAGAAAATTTCCTGTTTCAATGTCAAGCTCGTGAAAGGTTTTAATAAGTTCAGTCAAACAATTCACATTATCATTTATGTGAAAGCGAAACGAATCCCAATTAGTTTTATTGGGATTACGAAATCTCTGGGATACCTCCATTCGGGCATCTAAGTCAAATCTTATATAACGATGATCCGACATCGATACCTCTTTGGAAAAATGCCAGTTCAAGATAGCGGACGACAAGTTAGAACTGGCCAAGGTGAGATCAATGTGACTCCTTACCTCTATTAAATATTTATAACTTACATATGAATTCTAAAAGGTACCCACCCCTAGAATTTATATTATTGCTGGCCCAGGTGGCATGATGTGAATTTGCATCACAACATAGTAGCTATTTCAGTCCTTCTTTGACAAAATACTCCTTTAGAGCAACTACCTCCCTTGTAGGCGCTTCGTGATAATCTTCGAGCAGGTAGGCTGAAGCAATCACCACCTCTTGCTCACCACTGAGTGTTGGCACTTTGGTGCGGATGACCGCCAGATCCTGTTGCTCAAATTCTGAAGTGGGAAAGAAGTTAAGTTCTTTACGCACAAAAATTTTCTCTCTTAGCCTAGAATGGTTTTAATCATATATTAACTTACCATCAATGTAGTTTAGACCTGTGATTTTCTCATTCAGCACCCAAGGCTCCTGCATGAGTGCCAGGTCTGAAGTTTCGTATGCAAACCTCCTGTTTAGGACGTCAGAAGCTGCCTTTGCATGGTGGAGGTTTGCCTGTAGGCATTTTAGTTGCATTGGGGAGTGCCTATTTTTTAGGGGGTTGGCCATTGCCGCCTCTTTTGGCACGATTTGCTTCCTTCCTGCTTAAGGCGTACTGGCGCATCATTAGTTCCTCCTGAGCCTGTCACCCCTGTTTGTGAGGGGATTTTTTTGGTGAATATGATAGGTGTGGAGGAGAGAATGTTGGGCCTGCTGGGCAGTAATGTACGCCCCTTTTTTATGTCTTTTGAGCTGCCAGTTTGCTCTTCAGACGTGGAAGACGTTGGCGTCGTGGCAACTTTCAGAGCAGCTTGTTCCACCGTATTTGTCCTTCCTCCGTCGAATTTTTCTCTGGGGTGAATTCTTGCCGAATCTGTAGTCTAAGAAGTTCCTATTCTTTTCCAATTGTCTCCACTTAAAAACGATCCATGGCAATTCTGAATACGCAATTGGGTCCTTTTTGGACCCTGTGCATCACTCTCCCATCGACGACCCTCAGTCCAGCGTTCTGAACTTTGACAAGAGCCAGGCCACACTCGTGGCTTCCTCCTCAGGGAAATATCCCAAGAATATTCGAGCTTTGGGTACGTCTTTCTCTTCGACTACACAGCCTCTTTCCAATGTTGGAGAGAAGGCATTATTTGGTGGAGCCATTGGGCTATGTTGATGTCTGCACACCATACATTAAGCCAAAGTACAACCGTTGAACTTAGGCTTTGTAGAGGCTTTTTGATATTGTCGCACTTTGTCCAGGATGGTCTTTTGAATTGCCTGCAACTGGCTAGTAGACCAGAGGACATCGGTGTAATCGGGTGGTGTTATACCAATTTTTACCCCAGTATTAGGTTCTTTGGAGGCAAATGCCTTCTTGGTAAATGGAGCATTTTGGTCCAGGGTCACTATGCTGCTTTCGGAGCGGTCCCTCTTACCTATTTTATCGGTAAGCTTCTTCTTGTCCTGAGCCATTGGCAGCTCGGCTAGCCTTTTGTCTTCTTCAGGGCTGGCACCTGTTTGAAGGAAAAAATTTTAGTCGAATGCACTGGGCATCTGACGTTTTCTTCCCCTTCAACCTTATTTCCCCTGGTGGGGGGATAGCAGAGCATTCGTCTTATTTGTTGGAATTGGGTTGACTGCAACGTTTGGACCAATATCCATGACGTCGACTTCGACCTTCATTCTGACATCAGTATCGTTGGGCTGTAAAGCTCCTCCGTAGATGCCAGCAGAATTTGTTGCCACCAGCGCAGATGTTATTCTTTTATCCATAAAAAATCCCATGAGTAAGGGGGAATAACATGTCACCCAGAGTAGAGCCTGTTGCTCTGTGAAAGCTAAAATACAACCAGAGGTAGTCAGTTATCGGGAGGACTCCATTCAAAGACACGTTAACGTTGCGCCATTCATCCCACGCCTTTTTCAGTTTTAGCAGAGACATCTCGAGCAGGGTGTGGATTAGCCACGTATGGTCAGTCTTAGGCTTTCTAAATAGAGTAACGTCCTGACTTATGCAAAAACACAAAAGTATCAAACCCCATGAGGCTCTACATATCTTCAAAAGGAAAAATTAATGAAATAAATTGCGACAGTGAATTTAATAGAGTAATTATCAAAAAATTTCTGAAATACGAAATAATAGCCGTTCATTTCGTTAAGCCTAACAGACATAGTAGTAATTCAGACGCGGAAAGGCTTAACAAAACCTTTACAGAAAAAATCAGAGGCTTCAACCTTGCAAATAAAATACCAATCAAAGACCAAATGTACAAAGCTATAGAATATTATAACAATACCTACCACACAACAATTAAAACTTCACCGTTAGAAGCAGAAAAAGGAAAAATCTAAAATATAATTGTAAAGAATAGAATCAATGATAGAAAGAATAAAATTATTACAAAACAAAATATAAAACGAGAAAACTACTCAGAAAACAGACAAGTTGGATTTATTAAGAACTATGCCAACTTAAGACATAAAGAACAGCAAAAGTCTAGAAAAGTGAACCTAACAAATATCCATAAAAGCAATATTAAAAGACAAACGAAATTTGCAGGTGTCGCGATTAATATTGATAACTCTGATCAGCCTACACCAAACCATAGAAACATTAACTCGTCGAGGAAACTAGGATTGAAACAGGATATGCAGAAACCAAAATTGGTAACGAGGATATTGTATGTAAGTACTAAATGGCAGAGCGTAAGATAAACCAGCAGGAAATTATGGAAGTCCTACAAGAAATCGGAAAATTAACAAACATGATAGATTACAACAATTTTAAAGCATTGCTTTTAAGTGAAATTGATAAAGTATTCTCGATCATACCACAAAGAAATAAAGGGAGGTATTTTCAAAATTGGGGGAAAGGCATTGAAATGGCTGTACGGCGCACTAGATGATGATGAGAGATAAAATATAGATGCACACTTCATACATGATGCACTCTGTCACTGACTCTAAAAATCATAAGTTGATAAAATATGTAAACCAACAAGAAATAATTAATAACAGTTTTAAAGAATCGATCCACCATCTAAAGAAATCCATAGAATCTGATAGAGACCTTATACTACAAAAAATTAATGCAATAGACAAAGAATTTAATCAAGTCGTTTCAGTCAATTCATTCATAGAAACAATGTACAAACTTTTAAGAGAAAAAGTCGAACATATTCAGAAAAGTGTCGCTAGTGCTAGAAGAAGAATTTTACAAATACATATTTTAACCAAAAATAAAATATACCAGTAAGATATCGATTTAAAGAAATTAGTTCATGTGAGATATCAACTTCGCTATAAAGATTCCACTCTTAAGCTCGAACTAATTATACCAATGCCAAACAAAAACTACCAACAAATCGATGAGGACCCAGAATACGTAATAACTTATAATAATAAAACATATATATTTAGAAAATAAGTTACTAAAGGAACTTAAACTAACCAAAAACTGTGTAGTATATAAGCAATGCACCCTTATAAAAAACTAATCTCGGAAATTATAGAAATTGACCAAAGTATAATTGTTCATAGAAACGCATTTAACTTAATACTTAATAGCGCTTGCGATGAGAGGGTTTTCCAACTCAACGGGAATTACCTCATTACATATAATAACTGTTCTATTCAGTTAGGAAATACGGTATTTTCAAACAATATTCTAAATTATGAATAGAAATTTATAATTCCGCCAACCTAAAACTTGACAATATTTAACGAAAAAATGACATTCGACGACATTGTACTAAAACAAAAATAAAATATAAAAGAAATAGAGGAACTAACATTCCATAAAATTGTAAATCATTCAGTAGGAATAGGGACAGGAACAATGACTTTAATTTAAAGTATAGTAATAAACTATGAATTACTAAAAAAGAACAGAAAGTTAAAAATAAATGTAAACAAAAATCCCGAAAGGGATGACGTCGAACTGCAAATTGCTAGTATAAACGTCCTATTCAAAAAATATAATGTTCAACAATCAGAAGTATCTGGAGAGCATTCGAAAAAGGGGTGGAGAAGTTGCATAAGACCCGACTCCCATATGTTTATTATAATAGCATATTAATTAAGCAAGCCACCAAGCAATCTAACTCAGGTAAAACCACTGACACAACGTTTATTCGAATGGTAACAATCAATCAAGCAATATGATCAGGGGCAGTTAAAAACCGTTTATCAAATCAGCAATGTTTCTTTGTGACGACGATGCATTGCAAGTGCATTGACTGCGAAACATCTGCGAAGAATGCTTCCTTATAATCAATCAAATAGACGTCATGTTAATTTAGCATAAAAGGCTACCCATATACGACACTAATCATCCAAGTGGGAAAGCACGAGGCAGTAAAGCTATCATGGTAAAAACTATAATTAAGCACTATGTATTACAATAATACACAGAACAATATATGCACTTAATATCTACGAGGGCGGATTGATATTGAAGCTACCTAGCGGTAGATGGCAGCACAAACACAAAAACTTCTTTTTTTAGAAATTGCGATCTGTCAAACGGCAGCTGTTAAAATTTCACTCAAATTTACCGATTAGTTTATTTGTTACAGTCGTTTGAAGTAAGCAACTTTTGTGTTTCTTGAAAAATGGAAAAAAGTGAATTTCGTGCAGTGATTAAACACTATTATTTGAAAGGGAAAACGGCGAAAGAGACAAAAGAAAAGCTCGATAAACATTACGGTGAGTCTGCTCCGTCAGATTACATGGTAAAATATTGGATTGCTGAATTTAAACGCAACGAACAAGCACTGCAACAATACCATCAACAGGAAGGCCAAAAGAGGTGGTTACTGAAGAAAATATCAAGAAAATCCTCGATATCGTTATGAATGATCGCCGAGTCAAGTTGCGTGAGATTGTTGAAATGGTAAACATATCATATGTGTGTTCTACATTTTGCATGAACATTTGCATATGAAAAAGCTATCGGCAAGATGGGTGCCGCGTTTTCCCAGTGTCGAACAAAAACGAGTTCGACAGACCACTTCACAGCGGTGTTTGGACATGATAAAGTGTAATCCTGTTGATTTTTGGCGTCGATTAATAACTGTTCATGAAACGTGGGTCCACCACTACACACCTGAAACCAAAAATCAATCGAAACAATGGGTGGAAGCTGGTGGAAGTGCTCCGAAGAAGGCGAAGGCAGTGAAATCGGCTGGCAAGGTTATGGCCACTGTATTTTGGGATGCACACGGAATATTGCTCATCGATTATCTTGAAAAAGGATCCACAATCACAGGAAAGTATTATCGTGCATTATTGAATCAATTCATTGATGCAATCAAGGAAAAACGACCACATTTAAAGAAAAAAAATGCTCTTTCTTCAAGACAACGCACCGGTTCACACAGCATTAGATACGATGCTAAAATTACGTGAAATACATTTCGAATTGGTTAATCATCCACCTTATAGTCCAGATTTAGCTCCTAGTGACTTTTTCCTGTTTCCAAACTTGAAAAAATGGCTTGCAGGAAAAAGATTCATCTCAAACGAAGAAGTGATTACCAAAACTAACGCGTATTTTGAGGGGTTCCCGAAATCGTATTATTCAGATGGTATAAAAAACTTGGAATATCGTCTTACTAAGTGTGTCGAAGTAAAAGGAGATTATGTTGAGAAATAAATGGTTTTTCAACAAAAAAATTTTTTTCCTACTTAGGTAGCTTCAATATCAGTCCGCCCTCGTATAGTGGTTGGTAAAAAACCCAACAAAATGAACCCTCCTAGAGGGTACCGACTGGTAATAGATATTACAGTAAATCCTGCACGTGGTCAGGAGATATCTAGCTAAGATGAGGGGTAGAGTCGGGTGTTTGTTACTCCTCAATAGTACAGCATTTATTCGTTGCTCTCTTGTTATGGTCGAGGGTAAAGGGCTGGATCAAGGTGTTATGCGACCCTTGCCAAGGATCAGCCTGGCTAGGAGCCCTTTTCATAAAAATAGCCCAGTCATTAGCGTAAGTTTACGGATACCTGGCGACCTCCGTAATAATTAGCCTAACCTTTGTAGTTCGGAGCTATACGCAGGCTGACATCTTTTCTCCGACAATCGTGACACGGCACTCCCAATAAATGAGTGGAGTTTTATTAAAATTGAAAATGGTAGCGGAAAATCGGAAGCAGTGGAGACGAAACGAGCCACGCTGCAAGTACCACTGCCACTATTAAATAAAGAATCGGTTGAGCCTTAACGAAATGCGACGGCATAATACGATATGGATTCGGTAAGGTGAAAGTGAAAGTCTCGTGACTACAGCCGAATCGGAAATGAATGACGAGACCGATAATGAGTTAGAGACGAAGAGTAACGTCAGTAACCATAGCAGAGAGAATGGGTACATATCTTCGGGTACTGAACTAAGCAGGGCCCTGGAGAGAATGTCTTCAGAGAAGGAACTACTTAGCAATTCGGAAGATGAACCAAACGCGTCAGTGGTAGCTGATGAAGCTCCTGCTTCGGCTGCTCTCCTGAATAGACTGGCAGAACACCAGCCAGACTTTCTCCTCTCCAGGACCCGTGGGTGAGTGGGGGAAGAGTGTGTGGATTAAGGACTCCAGGGTATAGGGTCTACACAGCCTATAGTGTAAATAAAATCAGGGCGTGTATACTTCCTAAATCACAACTTAATGTTTTCATGATTCATAGCTACAGTAATGAAGACCATGCAACGGTCAGTTGGGAAACTAATGGAATTATCTACCGGCTGGCCTCCATGTATCTCACCCATGATGACCCGGGGCCATTACCATCGGACCTGCTAAGGAAACTAATAGCGAATGTCTGATACTGAGGGATGATGCAAATACCCACCATACGGTATGGGGTAGTTACGGCATCAACGAACGGGGTGAGTTGCTTTTCAATTATATTATTAGTAGAAAGTTGCTACTGTGTAATATGTACGTTTATCACACGCAATCTCAATAAGAGCTATTCGAAGTATTATTCGCCAACGTGGTACATTGGAAGGTGCTATGGGAGCACTCATTCTCAGACCATCGTTAAATTGGGGTCGCCTTCCATGATTCCTATACGCAATTGGTAAGAAACGTGCCTACCAATAAAATAAAGACTAGTTGGCAAAAGTATAATCTAATTCTAGAGAAAAATCTTCGTATGCATACACCTCAGATTCCTGATAACGTTGAGTCCCTAGATAATCTTGTTAGGTATTTCACCAACTCTTCCATGAAGGCACTAAATATAGCGTGTCCCCTGGTGGTCCTCTGAACTTAACAAACTCAGAAGGGAGTCTAGAGACCAGTTCAATAAAGCGAAGTCCTCTCAAAGCGAAAGCGACTGGAACTATTATAGCGACAAGCTATAGGGATATAAAAAGCAATTTAGAAAAGCGAAAAGAACATATTGGATGGAGGTGCTTCTGTGATTCTATTGAGGGCACCACAAAGGCATCTCGACTACGCACGATTCTCTTAAGCTCCACTCCAACAATTGGTTAAAGAACCAAGTGAGGAGTCTCTAAATCTGTTATTAAAAACGCGCTTTTCTGATATCCAAACAACGAGTATAATGGAAATTGCACTTAATACTAGGGCGTAGTCCGAAATTCTAAATATCATTTTGGAGGCTAGTATCACGTGGCCCGTAAAAAACTTTAAACCCTTTAAGTCGCCGGGAGCAGACGGGATCTTCCCAGCTCAACTACAGTATTCAGTAAACTACATTATGAAATGGTTAATAATTATTTTCAAAAGTGTGCTACTTTTAAATCATATCCCCTCATCTTGGAGGGAAGTGAAAGTGTTTTTTATCCCAAAGGCGGGGAAAAGCTCGCATGTTAGTTCAAAGGATTTCAAGCCTATCAGTCTTTCTTCTTTTTTATTGAAAACTCTAGAGTGATTAATAGAAACATATATCAAAAAAAAAATAACCCCATCCCAAATAGATAAAGATTATACATTAGTAGCTATCCTAGACATTGAGAGCGCTTATACCAATATCCTGCTCAAGGTAAGAACCGGTCCACTGACGGAGTTGGGTGTCCCCGGGGCGTTGGTTGTTTTCATCGAACAGATGCTTATATGCCGGTTATGAATTCAGCATTGGGTGCCTCGAGGATGAGTAGATTTGTCAGCAAGGACACCCCTCATGTCGGCGTGCTGTCTCCTCTCCTTTGGGTACTGACAATCAATAAACTGTAAAGGGCTTAGAGAAGGGAAAAGTGCACGTTGCTGCCTATGCAGACGATATTGCAATATAGGTAAGACGTAAAATCCCCACTACGGTTTGCGAAGTCATGCAGAATACATTAAATCAGCTAACTATATGGTCAGAATCATGTGGTTTAGACGTAAATGCCAACAAAACAGAGCTGGTACTATTTATTAGGAAACATAGAGTACCAGAGGTAACGCCCCTTAAAGTGAATGGAATCACTCTTTATTTTAGTGACTGATTTTGAACAAGAAGCTTAATTCGAAACTAAATGTAGGAATAAAAGCAGCAATAGAGATATACTTGTGTAGGAAGATAGTAGGGCACCCCAATAGTACATTGGTTATACACAGCAGTGGTTAGACCGACTTTGTTGTACGGCATACTAGTATGGTGGCCGGCTCTACATATAAGCTATGTTGTGAAAAACTTGGAATGTATTCAGAGAGCATCTATTTTATGTATAAGCGGAGCTCTCAAAACGACTCCCACAGCAACGTTGAACACCTTTTGCCAATTGGCTTGCATTGAAAGCAACTTGCAGTCAAATCAGCTCTTAGACTTATTCCTGCCTGATACTACAGATTACTGTAATTCATTAGAGCGAAATGCAAGAAAATATTTTGACAATAATAATTAATAATAGAATCATGAGTGACAAGAAGGAAATTAGCATTTACACTGACGGTTCAAAACTTAATGATCGGGTGAGAGGAGGTGTATATTCTGAAAAGCTGAGCGCCAGTATACTCTTCCGCTTCCTGACCAATGTAGTGTGTTTCAAGCAGAAGTCATAACAATAAAAGAGGGATTGCTCTATATAAAGACTATTCCTCTATCCACGAGTGATATATACGAGGTGTGATCAAAAAAGAACCGTTATTGTGTGATCAAAAAATAAAGTATTTATTTATTCATCAACATCTTGTCTCCTTTAAAGTAATTCCCCTGAGATATAATACACTTATGCCAGCAATTTTTTCAATCCTCGAAACACTTCTGAAACGCTTTTTTGGTATCGCCTACAGCTCCTGTTTCGATTTTTCTTTTATCTCCTCAATCGTAGCAAAACGCTTTCCTTTCATCGGTGTCTTCAGTTTTGGAAAGAGGAAAAAGTCAGCGGGGGCCAATTTCGGTGAATACGGTGGTTGAGGCATGATAACGGTTTTGTTTTTGGCCAAACACAGCTCCTAAGCGATGTCCATGCGACGTTGTTTTTGCTCAAAATTTAGCAATTTTGGAACAATCTTCGCTGCCGCACGTTTCATGCCTAAAACATCCGTAAAAATTGCTTGGCATGAGCCGAACGATATGCCAACATCATCAGCAACCTCTCTGATAGTGATTCGACGATTATCCAAAATCATTTTCTTCACTGCGTCAATGTTTTCATCGGTTGTTGACGTGCTCGGGCGACCAGGACGAGCATCGTCATTGACATCTTCTCGGCCATCCTTAAACCGGTTATGCGACAATTGAACTTGTGTTCTGCTCATAATAGACTCGCCAAAGGCCACAGTCATCAATTCAAATGTCCTTGCGCATTTAATTTCATTTTTTACACAAAACTGAATACAGCTTCTTTGATCCATTTTTCCGAATAGTACAAAATCGAAGAGCACACCAAAACACGACTAACCTTTTTATCTGTCAAAAACAAACTGACAATCCAGTTGGTATGTTGGTATTGCCAACATATATAACAGACATGTGTAACAACATAAAAAAAAAAAATGCGAATATCGAAAATACGTAACTCACGAAAATAACGGTTATCTTTTGATCACACCTCGTATATATATATATATATATATATATATATATATATATATATATATATATATATATATATATATATATATATATATATATATATATATATATATATATATATATATATATATATATATATACTATACTCGTATATATCTACTCGGATAGAAAAGCGGCCATAAAATCGCTGGAGCCAGTAAGACAATCGTCGAAAACCGTAGTACAATGCCATAAGGTATTAAGTGAATTGTCTGAATTTTTTAACATAAAACTGGTCTGGTTGCTGGGCAATAGAGATATTGATGGCAATTGCAGGGCTGATGATTTGGCTAGGGAGGAGAAATCATTAACTATCCTTCCAGATAAGGTTCCAATACCAATGCCATTAGCAACATGGAAATTGCTAATAGATAGATACACCGTGGAAGTAGCTAATGTTAGATAAGTTACCATCATGCTATTCAGTGCTTCTCCCCAAAATCTTTTGTGTAAATTAGCATCCTGCAACATACACCTCGCTTTTTCCGTAAAAGTTCGAATTGTTCTCTCAGCTAAGCCATTTTGTTGTGGTGTAAATGGAACGCTGGTTTGATGCTCGATTCCAATCTGGTCAAAAAGTGCTTTAAAATTCTTGCAACAAAACTCGGTGCCGTTATCACTCCAGAATTTTTAAACTTTTAAACCTGTTCGATTTTCAACTAACGGCTTAAATGAACAAAATTTGTCATAAGTTTCGTTCTTATGCTTCAATATGTACACAAATTTTTTTCTACTAAAACATCGATAAGCACGAACAGTAATTACTTCCACCAATACCTGTTAAAAGCACTCCATCTTTCCACCTAAGTCCGCGTATATAACCTCCAACAAGTGTGTCGCTCTCGATCCGTCTTTTGGGAATGGTCGTCGTGCGAGTTTATCTTTACAGCAAGCAACACATACTTCACTGTCACTATTGACAAACGATACACCACTCACAGAAACATTTTTCATTCTCCTTAAGTCAGACATATTGAAATGACCAAGCCTTCGATGCCATAACTACATTCAATTTTCTGACTTAATTGATGTCAGTGCCACGTTTTTCATCGCATCCAAGCGCCAACTGATAACTCTGTTGCCAACAAACTTCCGTGTTTGTCATGAATTGTGCAACCCTTAGATGTAAAATTTACCAAATAACCCTTTTCTGCGATCTTACCTACTGAAAGTAAATTTGTGGTTAAGTTTGGCACAAATAGCACGTCTTTGACGTTAATTTTCACACACTCTCCTGAAACATCAATTTTGAGGTTAACTTCGCCTGAATTCAACTTCCATCAAATCATTATTTGCCGCTCGAATTCCTGCATATGAATACTTCTTTTGTCCCGTAATCCATTCTCTGTGCATCGTCATGTGGTTGGTAGCGCCAGAGTCAATATAACAACCACTGGTATCAAATTTACCTGTTAAAAACACTTCACTGAATGCCACATTGATTTTGTCTGCATTCTTGTTGTTGTGTTTACATCTGTTGAAAGACTTTCTGTCCGTAGTATCCGCTATTTTTGTTTTTTGTGGACAATTGGCTGCAAAGTGGGCTTTCTGGTGGCATGAATAGCAAATTATGCTTGACATTTTACGAAATGGTCTTTTGTTTTTACAAAAAGTGCCTTTTCAACTGCTGATATCGAAGCAGTCGTGTCTTGCAGTAATTTTGTTTTAACAAGATCACTTGAAAGTGACTTGTCAAGTCCTTCCAACGCCATTATCATTGGCTTGCACTCCTCTGTCAAGCCACAAAATAAAAACACTGCAACCACTCGTCGGTCACTGTAAATCCAAGATCAGACATCTGCTGCGTAGCTGACATAATTTCAGAAACATAAGTGTTCATTGAATCAGAGTTTTGCAGCTTTGTACTGACAACACGCCTCATTAGTGTGATACGTCGCGCCAATCCTCTATCCTCAAATGTTTTCTGTAAATTTTCCCAAATCTTCTTGGCGTTTATTTCTGATTTTATGTTGACAAATATTGATTTCTCAATACTTGAAGCAATAGCGGCTTTTGCTTTTGAACATTTTTTTTGTATCAGTATCTTCACCGGTTAAACATTTTGATAGATCCTCCAACTCCAAATAGTTTTCCATAGAGTATTTCCACGAAGAAAAATTCTCGCAGCCTTTTAGTTTTTCAATTAATGCTAAAATTCCTGCAGCCATCTCAAACAAACAATTTGTTTCTAACTTGGTTCCAGTCCAATTATTTTTTTCTTTTACAGTTTGCAGTGCTCGTAGCTGTTGCTATTTAGTTGCCGTTGTAGCGAGCTCTAATATTTGTTTTTGTTCTTCTGATTTGATCTTACTGTCCATGCAGTTTTTTTGTATCAGTCTCTTCACCGGTTAAACATTTTGATAGATCCTCCAACGCCAAATAGTTTTCCATAGAGTATTTCCACGAAGAAACATTCTCGCGGCCTTTCAGTTTTTCAATTAATGCTAAAATTCCTGCAGCCATCTCAAACAAACAACTTGTTTCTAACTTGGTTCCAGTCCAATTAGGAAGAGAAAAAGCATACTACAAAAGTATTGTCTGTCAAGTATGACAGGCATGTGTTGAGAACTCATTAGATTATCATGGCTGCATTTCAAATACAATATAAGGTGTATACAATTTCACAATCACCACAGAGTTGGGGTTGTTAGGTTTCGACTTATGCGAAAAATATCCTTAAGGGGAGGGGAGAATAAATCAATAGAGAGACAAATTAAATTGAAAGAGCTTTTTAGATTCTACTCATTAGAAAAAGACAAAACAAAAAAAAAACGGCATCTATAGGGTGCTCAATCGCACTGCCACTGCAGTTTGTTGCCCTCGCTTAGCTGTTAAATGAGCTGATTACAGCGAGCAGTTAGTGCACTGAAGTGCTCCTCCAGAGAGTGTATCTTTTTATCACAATCTTTGAATATTTCTCCAATTGATCCCACCTCACTCTCCAGCCTGCTCACAACACAAGACAATTCGGCTGAGAGCCGACTGAACCGGCTGTCAGTATGCTACCAAAGACGATCCCTCGCATGCGCCTTTAACCTTTCCTCCACTCCCAGCAGTTGAGTACTAAAAGTACTCACACCACCGCTCGCCAGTTTCGGCATATTGTCATTCCTGATGTTGCCGCGCTGCTCACGTTGACGAGTCTGCATTGGAGTCGGTGTCATTTGTCTAGCCGACTAGTTGCAACAACACAATATAGGCTCAAAGAAAGACAGGTGATGACGATGGCATAAACCAGAGAGCACAAAAAAGAAAAATAGCAACACCAGAAGCGATGCAAATAATAAACAACACAACAATCACAAAGAGAAAGTAATTGAGTAAGCGAGCACCACCAAAACAGTTAATTTGGGTATGCTTATTGTTGTTGCCATTGAAAGACATTAATTGTTGTTACTCTTCTTATTTTCTCGTTTGAGTTTTTTCGAAAATCACAATAAAAAATTCAAAACGCAAATTTCACCCAATTATAGAAATTGTTTCAAAACACCTTTATTACCGGTAATTGCCACAATATTAATCTCTTAAGTGTCTACTGTGTTTTTGGAACCGTGTTTATTACGTGATTCCGCGTTTAAGTTTCTTAGCAGCTGATCAGTGCGTCTATATCGCTCAAAAAAACAACAACATAGAAACTCAGAATTACTGCGTTTGCTACGGATGTTGGGTTTTTTAATCCACTTTCATAGAAAAACATAATTTGTTCGTCGAAGTGGAAACGGTGGAAGAAGTTTTTGAATTTACTACCGTTCAGATTGGAGACCTGGAATGCACAGCTCCAGAAAACAGGATCGGCCTTCAGCGACTTGTTAATTATAATTAAGCAACAAAATAGTAAATTTAGCAATTGCTAAATTTCTAAAATAATAAAGCTATTAAATTATAACACTCCGAGAAATATTTCTATATGGTTGATCCGGCAAGCTTACCCCAGCGAGAACAGTCATTACAATACACTCCAAGATAATTAACTTCCGTCTTTTATGGAATGGCCTGTTCCTTAATGTTAGTGGAGGGACAGTTCCCCTGCCTTAATGTGAAATTGACAAGTGTGCATTTTAATTCATTAATTTTAAACCTCTATGTCCATAGCCATTGCTCTATTTTATGCAGGTAGGTTTAAAGATTACGAGTTGCTATCCTTGGGTCAGTACGTTTGCGGTGTCATATGAATACGTCGATGTCAGAAATGTTTAATTTGTTGTTAGATCTAAAGTAAAAATAAGATGGAGAAAGGGACCAAGTGCTTTCCCTTGGGGCTCGCCTATCATTATTTCGTAGGTTCGAGAAGTGAATTTTTGTTGTTTTATTACGAACTTTCTATCTTTTGAGTATAACTCGAGTTTTTGTGGAAGTAGGATTTGTATTGTCTACAATAGGCCTTCATGCCATACCTTGTCAAATGCTTGGGCTATGTCTAGAAATACGGCAGTACCTTAAACCATCCTATGGATTTGAAAAAAGTAGCCACATTCGTTTGCTTTATCCGGGAAACCTCATCAATGCTGTCAAGAAATACGAATCCAAGAGCGGAAAACCTTTTTCTGTATAGAGCCAGACATCTTGACAGCTCCTACAAAAGTTATAATGGGGTGACCTTAGTCTAATTGTATGTCTAACAATCAAGCAGAGACCTGTCAGTACTCCTAACACATATATAATATACTGCGAATTTTATTTCAGCAGCTGTTTTACGCGGCAGCGATTCCATTCCATTCCATAGTTAAGCATGATGGTAACTTATCTAACATTAGCTACTTCCACGGTGTATCTATCTATTAGCAATTTCCATGTTGCTAATGGCATTGGTATTGGAACCTTATCTGGAAGGATAGTTAATGATTTCTCCTCCCTAGCCAACTCATCAGCCCTGCAATTGCCATCAATATCTCTATTGCCCAGCAACCAGACCAGGTTTATGTTAAAAAATTCAGACAATTCACTTAATACCTTATGGCATTGTACTACGGTTTTCGACGATTATATATATATTGTCTTACGATATATATATATATTGTCTTACTGGCTCCAGCGATTTTATGGCCGCTTTTCTATCCGAGTAGATATATACGAGTATATATATATATATATATATATATATATATATATATATATATATATATATATATATATATATATATATATATATATATATATATATATATATATATATATATACTCGTATATATCTACTCGGATAGAAAAGCGGCCATAAAATCGCTGGAGCCAGTAAGACAATATATATATATATCGTAAGACAATATATATATAATCGTCGAAAACCGTAGTACAATGCCATAAGGTATTAAGTGAATTGTCTGAATTTTTTAACATAAAACTGGTCTGGTTGCTGGGCAATAGAGATATTGATGGCAATTGCAGGGCTGATGATTTGGCTAGGGAGGAGAAATCATTAACTATCCTTCCAGATAAGGTTCCAATACCAATGCCATTAGCAACATGGAAATTGCTAATAGATAGATACACCGTGGAAGTAGCTAATGTTAGATAAGTTACCATCATGCTTAACTATGGAATGGAATGGAATCGCTGCCGCGTAAAACAGCTGCTGAAATAAAATTCGCAGTATATTATATATGTGTTAGGAGTACTGACAGGTCTCTGCTTGATTGTTAGACATACAATTAGACTAAGGTCACCCCATTATAACTTTTGTAGGAGCTGTCAAGATGTCTGGCTCTATACAGAAAAAGGTTTTCCGCTCTTGGATTCGTATTTCTTGACAGCATTGATGAGGTTTCCCGGATAAAGCAAACGAATGTGGCTACTTTTTTCAAATCCATAGGATGGTTTAAGGTACTGCCGTATTTCTAGACATAGCCCAAGCATTTGACAAGGTATGGCATGAAGGCCTATTGTAGACAATACAAATCCTACTTCCACAAAAACTCGAGTTATACTCAAAAGATAGAAAGTTCGTAATAAAACAACAAAAATTCACTTCTCGAACCTACGAAATAATGATAGGCGAGCCCCAAGGGAAAGCACTTGGTCCCTTTCTCCATCTTATTTTTACTTTAGATCTAACAACAAATTAAACATTTCTGACATCGACGTATTCATATGACACCGCAAACGTACTGACCCAAGGATAGCAACTCGTAATCTTTAAACCTACCTGCATAAAATAGAGCAATGGCTATGGACATAGAGGTTTAAAATTAATGAATTAAAATGCACACTTGTCAATTTCACATTAAGGCAGGGGAACTGTCCCTCCACTAACATTAAGGAACAGGCCATTCCATAAAAGACGGAAGTTAATTATCTTGGAGTGTATTGTAATGACTGTTCTCGCTGGGGTAAGCTTGCCGGATCAACCATATAGAAATATTTCTCGGAGTGTTATAATTTAATAGCTTTATTATTTTAGAAATTTAGCAATTGCTAAATTTACTATTTTGTTGCTTAATTATAATTAACAAGTCGCTGAAGGCCGATCCTGTTTTCTGGAGCTGTGCATTCCAGGTCTCCAATCTGAACGGTAGTAAATTCAAAAACTTCTTCCACCGTTTCCACTTCGACGAACAAATTATGTTTTTCTATGAAAGTGGATTAAAAAACCCAACATCCGTAGCAAACGCAGTAATTCTGAGTTTCTATGTTGTTGTTTTTTTGAGCGATATAGACGCACTGATCAGCTGCTAAGAAACTTAAACGCGGAATCACGTAATAAACACGGTTCCAAAAACACAGTAGACACTTAAGAGATTAATATTGTGGCAATTACCGGTAATAAAGGTGTTTTGAAACAATTTCTATAATTGGGTGAAATTTGCGTTTTGAATTTTTTATTGTGATTTTCGAAAAAACTCAAACGAGAAAATAAGAAGAGTAACAACAATTAATGTCTTTCAATGGCAACAACAATAAGCATACCCAAATTAACTGTTTTGGTGGTGCTCGCTTACTCAATTACTTTCTCTTTGTGATTGTTGTGTTGTTTATTATTTGCATCGCTTCTGGTGTTGCTATTTTTCTTTTTTGTGCTCTCTGGTTTATGCCATCGTCATCACCTGTCTTTCTTTGAGCCTATATTGTGTTGTTGCAACTAGTCGGCTAGACAAATGACACCGACTCCAATGCAGACTCGTCAACGTGAGCAGCGCGGCAACATCAGGAATGACAATATGCCGAAACTGGCGAGCGGTGGTGTGAGTACTTTTAGTACTCAACTGCTGGGAGTGGAGGAAAGGTTAAAGGCGCATGCGAGGGATCGTCTTTGGTAGCATACTGACAGCCGGTTCAGTCGGCTTTCAGCCGAATTGTCTTGTGTTGTGAGCAGGCTGGAGAGTGAGGTGGGATCAATTGGAGAAATATTCAAAGATTGTGATAAAAAGATACACTCTCTGGAGGAGCACTTCAGTGCACTAACTGCTCGCTGTAATCAGCTCATTTAACAGCTAAGCGAGGGCAACAAACTGCAGTGGCAGTGCGATTGAGCACCCTATAGATGCCGTTTTTTTTTTTGTTTTGTCTTTTTCTAATGAGTAGAATCTAAAAAGCTCTTTCAATTTAATTTGTCTCTCTATTGATTTATTCTCCCCTCCCCTTAAGGATATTTTTCGCATAAGTCGAAACCTAACAACCCCAACTCTGTGGTGATTGTGAAATTGTATACACCTTATATTGTATTTGAAATGCAGCCATGATAATCTAATGAGTTCTCAACACATAGCTGTCATACTTGACAGACAATACTTTTGTAGTATGCTTTTTCTCTTCCTAATTGGACTGGAACCAAGTTAGAAACAAGTTGTTTGTTTGAGATGGCTGCAGGAATTTTAGCATTAATTGAAAAACTGAAAGGCCGCGAGAATGTTTCTTCGTGGAAATACTCTATGGAAAACTATTTGGCGTTGGAGGATCTATCAAAATGTTTAACCGGTGAAGAGACTGATACAAAAAAACTGCATGGACAGTAAGATCAAATCAGAGGAACAAAAACAAATATTAGAGCTCGCTACAACGGCAACTAAATAGCAACAGCTACGAGCACTGCAAACTGTAAAAGAAAAAAATAATTGGACTGGAACCAAGTTAGAAACAAATTGTTTTGTTTGAGATGGCTGCAGGAATTTTAGCATTAATTGAAAAACTAAAAGGCTGCGAGAATTTTTCTTCGTGGAAATACTCTATGGAAAACTATTTGGAGTTGGAGGATCTATCAAAATGTTTAACCGGTGAAGATACTGATACAAAAAAAATGTTCAAAAGCAAAAGCCGCTATTGCTTCAAGTATTGAGAAATCAATATTTGTCAACATAAAATCAGAAATAAACGTCAAGAAGATTTGGGAAAATTTACAGAAAACATTTGAGGATAGAGGATTGGCGCGACGTATCACACTAATGAGGCGTGTTGTCAGTACAAAGCTGCAAAACTCTGATTCAATGAACACTTATGTTTCTGAAATTATGTCAGCTACGCAGCAGATGTCTGATCTTGGATTTACAGTGACCGACGAGTGGTTGCAGTGTTTTTATTTTGTGGCTTGACAGAGGAGTGCAAGCCAATGATAATGGCGTTGGAAGGACTTGACAAGTCACTTTCAAGTGATCTTGTTAAAACAAAATTACTGCAAGACACGACTGCTTCGATATCAGCAGTTGAAAAGGCACTTTTTGTAAAAACAAAAGACCATTTCGTAAAATGTCAAGCATAATTTGCTATTCATGCCACCAGAAAGCCCACTTTGCAGCCAATTGTCCACAAAAAACAAAAATAGCGGATACTACGGACAGAAAGTCTTTCAACAGATGTAAACACAACAACAAGAATGCAGACAAAATCAATGTGGCATTCAGTGAAGTGTTTTTAACAGGTAAATTTGATACCAGTGGTTGTTATATTGACTCTGGCGCTACCAACCACATGACGATGCACAGAGAATGGATTACGGGACAAAAGAAGTATTCATATGCAGGAATTCGAGCGGCAAATAATGATTTGATGGAAGTTGAATTCAGGCGAAGTTAACCTCAAAATTGATGTTTCAGGAGAGTGTGTGAAAATTAACGTCAAAGACGTGCTATTTGTGCCAAACTTAACCACAAATTTACTTTCAGTAGGTAAGATCGCAGAAAAGGGTTATTTGGTAAATTTTACATCTAAGGGTTGCACAATTCATGACAAACACGGAAGTTTGTTGGCAACAGAGTTATCAGTTGGCGCTTGGATGCGATGAAAAACGTGGCACTGACATCAATTAAGTCAGAAAATTGAATGTAGTTATGGCATCGAAGGCTTGGTCATTTCAATATGTCTGACTTAAGGAGAATGAAAAATGTTTCTGTGAGTGGTGTATCGTTTGTCAATAGTGACAGTGAAGTATGTGTTGCTTGCTGTAAAGATAAACTCGCACGACGACCATTCCCAAAAGACGGATCGAGAGCGACACACTTGTTGGAGGTTATATACGCGGACTTAGGTGGAAAGATGGAGTGCTTTTAACAGGTATTGGTGGAAGTAATTACTGTTCGTGCTTATCGATGTTTTAGTAGAAAAACATTTGTGTACATATTGAAGCATAAGAACGAAACTTATGACAAATTTTGTTCATTTAAGCCGTTAGTTGAAAATCGAACAGGTTTAAAAGTTTAAAAATTCTGGAGTGATAACGGCACCGAGTTTTGTTGCAAGAATTTTAAAGCACTTTTTGACCAGATTGGAATCGAGCATCAAACCAGCGTTCCATTTACACCACAACAAAATGGCTTAGCTGAGAGAACAATTCGAACTTTTACGGAAAAAGCGAGGTGTATGTTGCAGGATGCTAATTTACACAAAAGATTTTGGGGAGAAGCACTGAATACCGCTGCATACATAAAAAATCATACGTCATCAGTGATTTTGGGAGGAAAATTACCTATTGAGATATGGAGCGGAATGAAACCAGACGTAAGTCATTTTAGAGTATTTGGTACACGTGCAATGGCATTTCTACCCAAAGAGAACAAGCAGAAGTTTGACGCCAAATCAAAAGAATATCTATTCGTTGATATTGCGAGGCATAAAAGGGATATCACTTAATGGACAAGGAAACCCATAAAATGATTATAAGCAGAGATTTGAATTTTATTGAGCATTTCAACTATCTTGGTGAAAATTCTAAGAAGAAAATTTTCCAATTTGCTGCGGATGGTTTTGAATCAGATAGTTCGGCAAGCAATAGCTCAAATTGTGTGCAACATGGCCAAAATAATGTTGTAAATGATGTTTTAAATTCAAATGGCGTGCAACATGGCCAAAACAATGTTGTAAGTGATGTTTTAAATTCACATGGCGTGCAACATGGCCAGAACAGTGTTGCAAATAGAGAAGGCGTACAACATGGCCTGAACAATATTGTAGAACGTGATCAGTTTGAAGATCACAATGACAATGTTGCTGAAACGATTAGCAGTACAGAAGAATCTCTGTATGATGATGCAGATGACAGCAGATTGGACGTAGGCAATGATAACGAAGTGCAGATTATTAGGCGTTCAGATAGAGGGACTAGGCCACCAAATTTTTTCGGAGATCGAGTGATGCATCTAGTAATGAACGGGATCCAGTCAGATGATAGCCATTTGGAGCCAGTCGGAACGTCAACGCATTTTGCGAATGTAGCCGTCAATAGTGAACCTACTACAGTCCAGGAAGCTCTAAATGGGAGTGAAAAATTGCAAAAATTGTGGACAGCTGCAATGGACGAAGAGTATCGATCGCTTAATGATAATTGGATCTGGAGTCTAACACATTTACCTGATGGTCATAAAGCCATCAATTGCAAGTGGGTCTTTAAAAGAAAAACTGACTCAAAAGGTGAAATTGTGCGATACAAGGCGCGAGTTGTGACAAATGGCTATAGTCAGCGTGAAGGCGTCGACTACGTGCATACGTTTTCGCCAGTAGTTCGATATTCATCGATTCGATTGTTAATGGCGTTGGCAGTAAAATTTGGCTGGAAAATCGAGCGGTGATATTCACGAGATACTTTATATGCACCAGCCTGAAGCATATGACGACAAAAGTGGGCGGGTATGCAATTTAAAGAAAGTTTGTATGGTCTGAAGCCGGCCAGCAGACAGTGGAATCTTAAACTCAAAGAAGTACTGGGCGTGCAGGGTATAAACGATGTAAAACCGATTCCTGTGTTAATGTACAACACCCAGAAAATTTTATTGTGGTGATTGCTGTGTATGTCGATGATTTATTGATATTTTTTTAATAACTCTTCTTGGAAAGATCAACCTAAATCAACGAAGAAGAAGTTTTGCATGAAGGATCTAGGCACAGCAACGAACGTTCTTGAAATTCGAATAAACTGCAATTATGATAAAGGAATCATCAGTCTAGATCAACAAAAGTATACAGAATTTATTCTGCGTACATTTAAGATGTTTGATTGCGATCCGGTGAAGATACCAAGTGATCCAAATCAAAAATTTACTGCAGAAATGTGTCCGTCGACCCAAGATGTTCTTGAGAAAATGCGGACGATCCCATATCAGGAGGCTATTGGTAGTATTATGTATTTAGCACAGTGCACGCCGTCAGATATTTCCTTTATTATCACCAATTTAAGTCAGTTTCATAAAATCCCTGAAATGGCGCACTGGAATGGGGTGAAAGTGTAATAAGATATTTTAAAGGAATACTAATGATCAAACTTACATATAAATGGGAAAGTGGCAGTCTATGCGGGTATGCTGACTCTGATTGGGGATCAAGCTTTCAGGACTTTAAAACCTGTGCTGGCTACGTATTTCTAAGGCAGAATGGAGCGATAACATGGGCAAGTAAAAAGCAGCCAACAGTGGCTCTTAGTACATGCGTAGCAAAGTATATGAGCTTATCAGCAGTGACACAAGAAGCATTCAGCATCAGCATCAGTTAAAGGATGCAATAATTAAAGACGGTACCCCGCCACTGGAGTTACACTGTGGTAACAAAGGAGCCGTCGACTTAACAGTAACTGGAATGTTAAGTCCTAGGGTGAAACACATTGCGATTCGCCATCATTTTATAAGAGATTACATAAGTAAGGGCCTGGGTAAAATTATCAAGGTAAGCACTATAGAAATGATTGCAGATAATTTGACTAAAGCCGTGTCAATTGAAAACATTTATTTTGCATAAAAGAAATGGGGCTTAATATCTAGAGTTTTAAATTGTTTATTTTTACATTCTCCATTTTCTATTTGAATTATTCAACTCATTGATTAAGTGGGAGTATTGTATTTGAAGTGCAACCATGATAGACAAGGAGAGTGGCGAATTTAAGAGCAGCAGGTTTACTTACATCAGAGTATCTCTGCCGAAGCCAGAGAAATACTGCTAGCGGCAATTGCCTGTAAGCGCGAAAAAAAGTTTTTTTAATGTGTGTACACTACGTGGTTCCGTTTATATCTGGCTACAGAAAAGTGGAGAGGGGATTCGTGTTGGTAGCATCGAAGAACTGCTTAGTGTTACTTCTCTTATTATTATCTAATGCTTACTGTTGTGTTACTGACAGGGCCGTGCGCACGGGGGGGGGGGGGGTTTTGGGTGTTGAAACCCCCCCAGAAGGGCTTTTAGCTACAATTTTTAAAATCTTCTGAACTTCCTGGTTACGAAAATTTTGAATCATTAGTGTTTTATCATCTGATATGTGAAAGCATTATTGCCATTTCAAAAAGTGCTTGTTGCTTCCTCATTATCCGGTAGGACTGCAGATACTTCATTCAACTTAAGGTACTATTACATGACAGCGATGATGACGCCGACTCTGACGCTGCCAACGTGGGGTGCGTAATTCGATACTGTGAGGTGTTCTGGCTTGCCTGAATTCAACTCCAACTGCAATGCGCAGTGGATCCATTGTTCGTATCTAATCAGCTGTTTAGCCCCCACTGAACTCGATTTCGTTCCTCCTCGACGTTGTCGCCCGAGTTTTGTATATATGTATATTAAATACGCAAAAGCAATTACATTGAATTTGTTGGAACATATTTCATAGGAAGTTGGGAAATATGTAAAAACAATTCCTTTTAATTCAATGTGGGCATAATTCATGGGAAGTTGTGAAATTGTGAAGCGATAGAATAGAAGGATATAAAAGGCCGGGGACATGAAAATAATGTTTAGTTGTAAAAAGAAGGTTGAATTGTTAACATAAACTTAAAATAATTTTTAAATTGAGAAAAATGGGTATTCGCAAATATCTTAGAAAAAGAACTCGACTCGCCCATGTAAATATATGCATAATATAATATGCAATATATAAAATATATAATAACACTGTTTATCGAAATTAAAATTACAAATGGGGCTATTCTGAAGTTCATTTTGAAAATCTCCTTATTTATTCTCAATTAATCTCAATTCAGGTAGACACTGCAACAGTTCATATCGAAAAAGAAATTTCCTTATCATCTTCACCACCACCTCCGACTAGAGCGAAGTCAGCAAACCCATACGATATTGATAAGCCTGCAGCGGAAACTATTAATTATACAAGCCTTCAGGAAAAAATTTGGGTTCCGTAAGAAACTTATCAATTTCCAGGATCAGGGCCGAGAAATTTAAAGTTTCAAAGATCTTGGCTAATTAAGCATAAATGGTTAGTTTACTCGGCGGAAATGGACGGAGCCTTTTGCAAATGCTGTGTCTTGTTTGATGCCAGGGAAGCAGGAGTTCACAGCCAAGCTTTAGGTAACTTGGTAATAAATTGAAACAAAGCTATAGAAACCTTCACCAATCATTCGTTACTCAAATATCACAAAACGTCTATGATGAAAGCAGAAAATAGAGCTGACATTGAAAAGTATACTAATCTATCTATCCGTTTACAATTATCGAAACAAAAACTAAATTTTGTGAATGAAAGTAGGAAGCATAGTTCAAACAGTGATTTTGTGTGGTCAACACGGTTTAGAACTTCGCGGAAGGAATGATACTGGTACAATCTTCCCAGATAAACCCAACCATAATGATGAAAATTTTCGAGCTCTTCTGAGATATCGAGCATTATCTGATACGGAGCTGAAGAAGCACTTGGAGAATTCCCCAAAAAACGCGATGTACATCATCAATCGCATTCAGAATGAACTCATAGTCATTTGCCACAATGTGATCCTAAAACAGCTTATCGATAAGGTCAACAATTCCAAGGCATTCACAATATTGGCGGATGAGTTAGCGGACATTTCAGGCGTGGAACAAATTTCATTTTACATCCGGTACATTAATGAAAAAAATGGTACACATACAATTTACGAAGATTTTCTTTGTTTCGTTCCAACTACGCAGTTGACTGGGAAAGGATTGTCAGATGTAATTTTAAATTTTCTGGAATCTGCGGGCATCGACTGCATATTTTATCGATCAATGTTATGATGGTGCAAGTGCTATAAATGGAGTATTTCAAGGGGCTCAAGCTTATATTCAGGAAATATACAAACGAGTTATGTATTAGCATTATGCAGCACACTGTTTCAGTTTGGTCGTTAACGACGCGTCCAAAGTTGTTAATATAATAATTGTCTAGGCACTATCCAGTGTGTCCACAAATTTTTCAATTATCCCAAACGCTGCTCACAATTCAAAACGCAATTTCTAGAAACGAAAACCTTCGTCATGATAAGAATACAAAATTAAAACAGTCCTGTGCAACGAGATGGGTGGAACGACGCGAATCAATCGGAATTTACATCCAGTTACAAACAGCAGTTATGGACGCCTTGGAAGACATCTCGTTTGTACCTGCTCCAACGCAAAATTCCAATCAGCAATTCCCATCACCAATGCCCGCTCGTGAACGCGGAATAAGCAGTACACCCGATGAACGGATATACAGCGTGTGAAGCCTCATCAGCATTTCCGTACACGTGCGGGCTAAAGTATTAATTTGCCCTACGTACGCACAAACGCTGGTGCCTTGCACATAATTGCAGACACCACAAATATATTTATTTCTGTAGCATAATCAAAATTATAATATAAATTCAATCAATTTATAAATAAAAATTGAGATATACTTTTGAAGTCAACCATTCAACAGTGTTTTCTTTGTCGCCACTTGAAGTCATCATCACGATCCTTCGGTATTGCACCCAAGGAATCGGTAACCGATTAGTAAACCTATCGGTATAGAAACATTTTCGAGGCCCCGGCGAGATACGAACTTACAATCTCCTGTTTACCACAAGGCGAGATTCTGAAGGATGGCGCATCACCAAGAAACAATTGAGCAGTTGGACAAGTTGACCAGGGCACAGTATGAAGTGGGCTCGGCAATAGAGCAACTGGTGAGCAACTTTAAAAAGGACACACAAGACCGTAAAACCATAGAATATGCCAGTAAACGCATGAAGACTCTGAAGGAGGCATGGTCTACATTTGAACATCAACATCATCTCGTACTCGAGCTAGACGAAGTTAATCATGAGTACTTCAAACAGGATTAAAGAGGCAACGTAGCAAACCTCTACGACTGGCTGTTTACCAAATTACAGCACATCATCAATGAGGAAGGAGAGAAGCGTAAAACACCAGTGCAACTTGAAGTTCCCTTCCACGTCCATCAAGGAGGCTCTAATCGCAAGGACAGCACACCGCGAACCAGCCATCAGGAAGGCGATGGACTCTTTGCCCTAGTACGGCAGCAAAAGGCGTTGGTGCGTGCAATTTCTCGAGTCATTGGGGATGTGCACTCGGAAACTGATCAGTCACATCCACCAGTGCCCTATGATATCAAAACAAAACTATTGATACGTTACCACGATAATCTGGTGCAAAATAACCAATGGATATGTGCAACGAACAAACCTGGCGGAAATTGATGGTTATGATGCGGACAAATTCTACGAGATCGAAGATGCGCTTCAAAACGTACTCATTAAGTTAAGACAACATATTCCAGTCAGTACACCGAGCAACTCCACGCCAATCCACACCATACCACTGGCATTAAATGTGCATTTGCCTAAAGTTACCTTGCCAGTTTTTGACGGTAGCTATGCAACGTGGATACCATTTCGCGATTTGTATGTTAAGATGATACATACTCAGCCAATAAGCAACACACAAAAAATGTTTTACTTGGCTACCAACGTAACCGGAGAAGATAAAGCACTCATCGGTCACTTGCCAGCATGCGAGGAAAACTATGACGCAGCCTGGCAAATCTTGTGCGATAGGTTTAACAATAAACGCAAATTGGTTAAAACTATCTATAGCAAGCTGTTAATATAAAGAATGCTTGCAGTGAAATGGGCTCAACGCTTAAAACTATACACGAGGGAAAGCATATACGCGTTAAAAAGCCAAGGAGTTCCCGTAGATAGCTTCCACACAATTTTGGAGTATCTTTTATTGCAGAAGTTAGATAAAACGTCAAGATCCGAGTATGAACTGACGCTAGATCAGCCTCAGGAGTTCCAACCCATTGACCGCCTATTGAAATTCTTAGAAAAACGTTTTCAATCATGTGAAGACCGAGAACCACAACACAAAATTATCAACAATAAATCGACAAACGCGAAGTATCATTCAACGCTATTCTCAGCAACCAAGGCCGCAACGGGCTGCCTCGTATGCAAAGGCAATCACCAAGTTTTTGCATGCGCACAATTCTTGGCGAAAACGCCGCATCAGCGTTTTGATATAATTAAACAACACAAGTTATGTGCGAATTGTATGAAAAATGGCCATACATCGAAAACTTGTTCAATGAGAGGATGCACCAAATGCAACAAGAAGCACGACTCATTAGTGCATTTTGAACAACAGCTAGCTAAGGGCCCAACCAATAACATTCGTAAGTGAGCCTACCGTGGAGTTACATAGCTATACCAGTGCCATAGAAAAACCACTCACCACTTCATTAGTGTCCTCGGTCAATCGTGCGGGCGTGAAACATGTGCTGTTGAGCACTGTCGTCTTAAAAGTCAATGACTTCCGTGGCAATGAATTTCAATGCGTGCAATTTTGGACGGCGGTTCGCAGACAAACTACATTACGGACAGGTTGGCAAAGAAGCTCGGATTACCAACACAATACAATCCGCAGTACTTTGATGGAATTGGGGAAATTCAACAACGCGCTACTCACCGAGCCAACATTAAACTTGAGTCACGATTGACCAGTTACTCAGCCCGAATTGAAGTTGTCATACTGCCAAAAATTACACATCCACTGCCAACACAGAGTTTCGACGTGACAGCCTGGCCTATTCCTAAAAATATTCAATTGGCTGATCCGGAGTTTAATCAATCAGGTCCAATTGACATTCTTATAGGCAACGAATGTTATCTGGAATTGCTAGTAGTCGGCCAAATCAAATTGGGAACCGGACTCCCCATATTGCAAAACACCGTGTTCGGATGGGTGCTTGGTGGACACATCACAGTTCAATCAACAGCTGAGACTACGTTCTGCGGTATTGGAGTTACGAATGAAGATGAATCATTAACCCAACAGGACGAGCGTTTCTGGCAGCTAGAAGAATTTGACACCAACAGCCCGCCGCTAACAGCGATAGAAAGAACTTGCGAAGCATTTTTCAACCAAACGGTGTGTCGAGCAGCGAACGGACAGTTCGTTGTGCGCTTGCCTTTCGTTGATAACGCAAGCCCTCTTGGAGACTCGAAAGCTATCGCATTACAACGCTTTTACGCAATCGAACGTTAATTGCAAAGAAACCCCGTCATCAAAATGCAGCATACGGCCTTCATGGAGGAATACCTGCGGCTAGGTCACATGGAAGAAGTTAGAGGAAGCATAAACCAACCCCACTACTTCTTACCTCACCACTGCGTTCTGAAGCCAGACAGCACCACCACAAAGTTACGTGTCGTGTTCGACGCATCAATGCAGACGTCAACAAATGTATCATTGAACAATGTGCTACTACCAGGTCCAAAACTTCAAGAAGACTTATTAGCGGTTCTTTAGAGATTTCGAGTACGCAGGTATGTTTTTACAGCAGATATCGAGAAAATGTACAGACAAATTATCGTGAACGAAGCTGACCGCAAGCATCAACTAATCTTGTGGAGGAACACGCCAAGCGAACCTCTGAAAAGTTACCTATTAAACACAGTGAGTTATGGAGTCACATCGGCACCATATTTGGCAATAAAATGTATACGCATATTAGCCAAGGACACATTAGCACACAATATCCGCACGGCTCCAGATGCTTACAACGAGATTTTTATGTGGACGATGTTATGAGTGGAGCCGACACGTTAGCAGAAGGCTTGCGCGTACAGGAGGAATTGAACTCCCTCACCAAGTCAGCAGGTTTTAAGTTGAGGAAATGGTGTGCGAGTAATAAAACACTGTTAACGAACATCAACGCAGAGGATCGAACAATTCAATTGAATTTTGACAACGATAATTTTACCATCACAACGCTTGGTTTAACGTGGCAACCTGGGACTGATTACTTCCTAATAAGGACCAAATGGAGCACAGCAGCCAAAATAACGAAACGCCAAGTACTGCCGGACATCGCGCATATTTTCGACCCAATAGGTTTTTTGTCACCAGTTGTCTCATGTGCAAAAATATTCATGAAATCGCTGTGGCGTCTAAAATTAAGCTAGGACGAAGCACTCCCTATGGACTTGCATACCTTCTGGAGCCAGTTTAGAGAAAACATCCAGGAACTTGAGAACTTGCAAATGCCACGCTACGTATTTCCAACCACAAAGGACAATGTGCATCAGAGAGAATTACACGCTTTTGCCGATGCATCCGAGCAGGCCTATGGAGCTGTTGTTTATGCAAGGTCGATAAAAACAGATGGATCTGTGAGCGTTCAGCTGTTGTGTTCTAGATCAAAGACTACACCACCAAAACAACAAACGCTCCCTCGGCTGGAGATCTGTGCTGCACGGTTAGCAACCCAGTTATTGGACAGGGTAAAACATATTTTACAATGGACTGGCGAATGCTTTCTGTGGTCTGACTCTGAAGTGACGCTAGCCTGGATCTCTGCCAGTTCGTCTTCCTATCACACCTTTGTGGCAAATCGAGTGGCAGCTATACAAGAAGTAACGGTGAAGCAACAATGGCGTCACGTACCTACAGACAAAAACCCAGCAGACATGATCTCACGAGGCATCAGCCCGGGTCAATTCAAACAACAAGGCATGTGGTTTTATGGCCCACTGTTTTATACGGACCACCGTCATCATGGCCAGCGGCATCAGCCAATTCAACCACAGAATTAGAGAAGAGAAAGGTATGTCTTACTACGTCACAGATTCCGTCGTTTACTTCAATGATTGACCATCGAAATTCATGGACACATCTTCAAAGAGTCGCCGCATATGCACTTCGATTCATTAAAAATTGTCGTAATGTGCCAGTGCAAACGTCCATCGACCTCGACGCAGAAGAAATTAAAGGTGCTACTCAGACTATAATCAAGGACCTGCAGAGACAAGCATTCAATCCTGAATATAAACTTCTCAAGCACAACAAACCAGTTGGAAGGGAGATGGGTGATCTTACACTATTTCTGGATAAAGACGACATTATGCGGGTAGGAGGACGATTAGCAAATTCAGCCCTACCACATGAAGCAAAATATCAAGCCCTATTGCCATATCGGAGTGATATCACTAAAATATTGATGACACACATCCACATTGATAACAAACATGTTGGCCCAGCAGGTCTAGTAGCAGCGACACGGGAAGCTTATTGGCCGGTTACTGCGAAAACAATAGCCAGATCAATCGTGAAAAACTGTGTATCTTGCACTAAAGCTACGCCGAAGCCATTGCAGCAACTCATGGGACAGTTACCTGCATCGCGGGTTCTACCAAATAAACCTTTCACTCACGCTGGAGTCGATTTTTGTGGGCCATTTAAAGTTCATTACAATCAAAGGGGAGAGACGCCACAAAAGTGTTATGTGGCTATATTTTGTTGCTTTGAAACTAAGGCCGTACACATTGAAGTGGTAAGCAACCTTACGACCAACGCCTTTATCGGAGCCTTGAAGAGGTTTGTGAGCCGAAGAGGGAACTGAGGGCATCCTCATTGTGACAACGCGACTAATTTCGTAGGAGCACGAAATCAATTGAGACATCATCCAGAACGTAGATACCAAATCACAGCTGATGAAATTCTGCGCACACAAGGGTATCGAGTTTCATTTCGCACCTGCTAGATCGCCACATTTTGGCGGCTTATGGGAAGCAGCGGTTAAATCGGCAAAGAATCTATTTTACAAAAGTTTGTCCAATGCCCGATTAACATATGAAGAGTTAGAGACAGTTATGGTTGAAATAGAAGCCATTCTTAACTCGCGGCAGCTGACTCCTATGTCAGATGATCCACACGATTACGCAGCATTAACTCCAGGTCATTTCTTAACAGGTGCACCATTGACAAGTGTTGTCGACCAGCCCACTGAGAATCTGAACATAAATTTACTGAAGCAGTGGGACTTAGTCACAAGGTTGAAACAGGAATTTTGGAGTCGGTGGAGTAAGGAGTAACTAAACCAACTCCAGCGTCGCTACAAATGGAAGACCATGCGTCATAATTTACAGCCTGGTACAATGGTATTAATGAAGGAGGATAACTTGCCAGTTATTAAATGGCGGCTTGGTCGAGTAACTCAAACATTTCCTGGTGCTGACGGCCTAGTGCGAGTAGCGGAAATTCGACCTTCAACAGGCCTCACCAGAAGAGGCGTCCATTTAGTCGCGCCATTACCCATGTCTACCGAAAGTAATCCAGTAGAACAACCTGATAAACATCCAGCTCCAGTAGAAGAAACCACAAATCTCAAAGATGGCATAAGTCATACACCAGCTAAGCGAAGACGATCTGTGTCACCCTCGTCAGTATTGTTGCTATGCATATGCTTTCTAATTGCTCCAGTAGCAGGTGATGACCCCATTACTAAGGTACCTTTCGGAAGTCAAACAGGACTCTATTTCGAAAAAATGGGTCTGACTTACTTAACAACAACAGATTGGAATATAGTTGTGTATTACAATATGTCCCAATACTGGCTTGAGCGCAACAACATAATGCAAGGAATAACAGCTATTCAGCGAGCGTGTTCACGTATCCAAAGCGGTACAATGAATTGTGAGAAAACTGTGGACCAGTTCCGTACTAAGTGGCAGCTAATCCAACAAGATGATGAGTACTTACAATACGACGAACAAATCCATCGTCAACGGCGAGACGCTCCATTAGCAATTGTTGGAAGCTTGTTGAATGCGTTTGGAATTTTGGACTCCAACTATGCTAAAGAAATGTCTGCAACGATAAACGGCATATCCCGCAACGAAGAACATCTTCTGCACCTAATTCGAAACCAAACATCGGTAATTGACTCCACTAGCAATATTTTAAAGAAATCTGACGATCAAATTCAACAACTACACAAGCAAATAAAATATTTATATAGCCAGCAGGACAACTGCACAAAGTCAGAATCCCAACATGCAATAGCCGAAATGTCTAATGTGATGTCCGGTCGAGTACTTATGGTTATGCAGGACTACCAACGAAATCAAGAGCTCTTTTTAGATGTACTGACGGACACACATCATGGACAGCTCAATCCTCTTCTGCTGTATCCGTCTCAGCTGCAACAACAACTGAGAGCAATCAAAGACCATCTCCCACCAACGTTACAAGATCCCAGCAAGAATACCATTGAGATCCTTAAACTCATATCTGTGGAAGCACTCATCACGCCAACTGAGATGATTGTGCGTCTTAAGTTACCATTGACTAATCAAGAACCATTCGAATTGGTACATGTGACTCGACTACCTATTTTGGGAGGCACTGGAATTTTCATGTGTGGAAGGGACAATCGAGTATATAGTCACTAATCTACATCGAGACAAATATTATTCGTTATCAGCAAGAGAATTGTCAACATGCACTGCATTCAATTCTAATATGCATGTATGTAAGCAATTACATCCAACACAACGCATTACATCAACCAATCGACTATGTGAGATGGAAATATTGTGTCAAACTCCAAACCCAAAAAGCTGCAAGGTTCATCGCACACACGACTCACCTCAATGGATTCCATTACTTAAAGAAAAAACATGGATCTACATAGCACAGCCAGCTCGTACAATCAGCGTTATCTGCGGTTCAGAAATCCGTACAGAATTACTGGAGGGAATAGGAACCTTAACCTTGAGACAAGGATGCACCATAAGAGATGAGTATACAACCTTAATGGCACATCGGACATATGTTTCAAAGGTCACCAGCACGATCATATCGAAAGTGAATCTAACTGAGTTGATCGCAGATTATATGAAGGCTGCAACACACTCATTAGAACAACAGTTCAACCTGACGGACGATATTCAAGTACTACATGAACATGTGCAACAATTGCAAAACAATTAGCAAGTGGATCTACCGCTTGAGAGCCGAGAAGTCCATCAGTTCAGTATCGGCTATATCAGTTTGATCATCACATTGATCTGTCTTATCTGGATCTCTTACCAGCGATATTCGAAGCAAAAGAGGCGACGAGCTCCAGATTTTCGATTACGGGTTCCCGCAAACAGCAAATAATTCCAAGTTGAGAATATGCTCAACAGGCGGGAGGATGTTTGTACCTGCTCCAACGCAAAGTTCCAATCAGCAATTCCCATCACCAATACCCGCTCGTGAACGCAGAATTAGCAGTACACCCGATGAACGGATATACAGCGTGTGAAGCCTCATCAGCATTTCCGTACACGTGCGGGCTAAAGTATTAATTTGCCCTACGTACGCACAAACGCTGGTGCCTTGCACATAATTGCAGACACCACAAATATATTTATTTCTGTAGCATAATCAAAATTATAATAAACATTCAATCAATTTATAAATAAAAATTGAGATATACTTTTGAAGTCAACCATTCAACAGTGTTTTCTTTGTCGCCACTTTCAACCACAAGGTTAATTCAAAATTAATACTTGATTATCCACAACACTCTTTCGGTACTGTACCCAAAGAGATATCCGTCTTCAGTATTGCACTTGAAGTCATCATCACGATCATTCGGTATTGCACCCAAGGAATCGGCAACCGATTAGTACACCATCTAATCGGTATAGAAACACATCTCAAGCACCTGGTCAGATGCGAAAACAACCTCTGCTACTTTTTAGCTGCTAGCAGTCATAAGAACTTTAGATTTTCAGTTTTCATTACATGTGCTTGATTCTATTCATACCTAGGGTTTATCGTTGAGTCGTGTTCTTCAATCTGAAAACAATGATCTCGATAAAGTCATAAAGTTGGCAGATGCTATAAAAAAAGAATTAATGGATAGAAGAGACAAAGCAGAACTATATTTTAGTAAGATTTTTAAAAGGTCAGCAAGATCTGCAAAGAACACACAATAAAGCAACCGAGACTAGTTTCGCGTCAGACTCATCGTTGTAATATCAAGGCTAAGGCTGTTGAAGATTATTATCGAATTTCAACTTATATACCATACCTGGATTTATTCGTCACTCATCTCGAAGACCGCTTTCTTAAGCACCGTGGAATTCTATATAATTTTATATGTATTCTTCCATCTAAAACTTTAACTCTAGATGAAGTAGCCCGCAACCAATTATTTGAAAAATAGTCTACGATTTGCATGATGATTCTTCTGAAGTGTCGATCAATGAAGTGAGACTTTGGCGAACACGGATTTTGGATAAAAACATCTACAGTTCTATCGAAGCTCTGGATATATGTAATGTAAATGTTTTACCTAATGTTCACCAAATCTTAATTGTAATGGCTGCGTTACCTGTAACGACATCAAGGAATGAACCCTCCTTTTCAGCATTACGCCGGTTGAAAGATTACTTGCGTTCTACCATGAACGAAAATCGACTCGGCTGCACTAAACATTCATCGGAACGTTGACGTTCATGTAAATGAAGTATTGAACGATTTTATTCTGTGCCGGACGTATCAAATTATTGAAAGAATAAAATGTAATCACATATGTACGAGAATAAAAATGTATGTATATGCAATCATACAATTATATGATATAACATATATTATGTGCATCCACTTGTTGATAGATATCTTTGAAATCCTCTCCTTTTTTAATGAAATTTGATTAAACCCCCCCCCTCCCCTCCCCCCACGAGCAAATCCTGCGCACGGCCCTGGTTACTGATATAGCTCCTTGTGATAAATATGGGTGATGAAGTCTCTGCCTCCAGTGACATTCATAAGACATTGATTGGCGTTCTATGTCGGCAGTGCTGTGGTTTCAACATTGTGCACTTTAATGTGAGCAGTCTGAATGATACTAAGATGGATTGTGTTAAACACTCCTTCGAGAACTCACCTGTTGATGTAGTTTGTATATGTGAAACCTGGTTTCATAAAGCTATAGATGACTCTTATTTGAATATAAGAACTATAAGCTTTTTCGAAATGATCGATTAGATAAAAATGCGGGGGTTTGGCAATATATTGTTAATGTAGATTAAAGGTAAATTTGTTTTGTATGTCTGGAGGCTCAGATGTAGAATTTCTAAATGTTGAAATTTATGGCAGTAGCACTAAAGTTTTTCTGTCGTGTGTGTATAATCCTAATCGTTACTGCTGTTTGGATCCGTTGTTTGCAAATTTGTCAAATTTTGTTATTGATTATGATCATTTTGTTGCGTGTGGTGATTTTAATATAACCATTTTATGCAAGGACAGTCTTGCCAAACAATTCATTTGTAAAATGTCTGAAGTTGGGCTGCAAGTGCTGAATACCAGTATCCCACACGCTCTGCAGCTAATGCTTCTCCAAGTTTGTTGGATGTTTTTGTGATTTCGGATCTTTACTCTGTTACACATTGCTTGCGTGGACTTCTTCGAGCGGATTGGCGCTGATTCGGCATGGAGTTGCTTTTCTAGCAAACTGCTCAGGGAAATTTTGGGCTCGGAAGGGGGGATGACGTATCCGGTATTTCTGAAATTTAAACATGTTGTAATGAATAGTTCGAAATGGTGCGCTTTGCATAATGCCCTTCGCGATACTTCTCTTCGGGTATTAGAAGCCCGGTTCTTGGTGGCTTGTCTATCCCCCAGAATCTGGCTAACTGTTGATCGGTGGAGTCTGTTGGTAAGTGACGTGCGTGGATAAGACGGCAACAGGCTCGCTGGGAATAGATCCCGTGAGTATCCACCCGAATACCGTTTCTTGGGCTAATAATGAGCCAGCGACTCCTTTGCGTAGGCCGCCTAGGATAATGTCTGAGTAAAGATCTGCACCGATCAGGAGATCGATACATTGTTGAGGACTTGAGTCGGCCAGCTGGAGCTCTTGTAAGAGCGGGTATTTGGAGGTGTTGAGATGGGGGGGTCGGTAAATCGCCTGTTAATTGAGTGAGTACTAAAGCAGAGGCTTTAATTTGGATGGTAGGGTTGATGGGGGAGGCCAACAGGAACTTGCAGGCCTTGGACGCCTTAGCGGAAATGTGGTCCGTGTCAGTCCGGAGATCTCGGCATACACTGTCTTGACTGACATTGGAATTGTTCCGAGATGAAGGAACCCTCGGAACCAGGATCAATCAACGCTCTTGCCGCGTACGATGTGCCCTCATGAGCGATTTGTACAATGGCTGTACCGAGAAGTATCTGTCTTGAACTCATTGGGGTTGGGGGACTGCCCCTTGTATTTGTCGATGCTCGCGACTGAATCCGAGTGGTGTGAGCCTTCGGGGTTTCTTTAAATGGATTTGTGTGGGTTGTGCGGTGAGGGTGTGGATGTTGGGAGGGGTACTGAACTGACGTGTCTGAGGGGGTATGCAGCAAGCTGTGATGATTCCTTCCACAAACTGCACATCGGAATTGACTCGTACATTCGCGGGAAGAGTGAGATGTTGCTGAACAATTGTAGCATAATCTTTGTTGTTAGACGGTCGCCCATTTTTCTTCGGAGCACATGGATTGGAATCGGTTGCACTGTTTTATGGTGTGGTTTTGGGTCTGACAGATAGGACATGTATTGAACGTATTCCGGGTTGATGGAGTCTGAAGCTGAGGTTGTTGGAACTTTTTGGTCTCGTGTGTTTGTTGTTGTTGGTACCTTAATGGGTATGGTGGTATCATAGTCTTCAAGTCGGCTACGGTTTCAAGGGTTTGGTATCTACTAGTCAAGAAGGCGTCCATCTGTTGCCACGTGGGTATCTCAGTTCTATCATGGATTGTTTGTTCCCACATTGAAAGGGTGATGTCGGGTAAACGCGTAGAGCACAAAAAGACCACTATGGCATCCCAATTAGTGAGGTTGATTTTATTGACACGTAGGGTGGAGATGCAGTTTTTGATGTCTCTCTGTAAACGCTTGATGTGTCGTCCTGATTCTTCCGTCACGGGCGTCAAATTGAAAAGCACTTTCAATTGTGTATTTACTAAGAGACGGGGATTTTCGTATCGGTCAACTAGGTTACTCCAGGCTTGACTGAAGCCCTCGTGGGACAGTGGGGACAACTGGACAATTTCCTTAGCTTCTCCTGTCGTTTTCTGTTGGAGGTGATACAGCTTTTCCACGGGGGTAACTCGGGAATTGGTGATGTACAAGGCAGTGAACATGTCACGAAATGAAGGCCAGCTAATCTCCTGCAAAAATGTCTGTATCGCATGGGGGCAAGTTGAAGTTATGCATATTTGTTGCTTCTTCAGTGGGTGGGGAGTGGGAATTGGGTTTCAGCTTTGGCTCCACTCACGCATCTGCGCTCCGCATGTGACATACTTCCGATAGCATTGGAAGTACTTGTCCTGAAGTGGGTCTAATTCGTCCTTATCGTCTACCGCAGCTTCGACCGAGTTAAGGCATGCGTTGTACGCTTCTTTCACCGAATACCATGCCGATAGCAACTGTTTCTGGTCCAGTACGATTGTGAATTGTGTATGCAATTCATGCGGGAGGTTATCGAAGTTTAAGGTGAACTTTGTGAGTTCATCTGCTAACTTGATGATTTTTGTTAAAGCGGACATTGTATGTAATGCCATTTAAATCGGTGGCAGAATCGCAAATTGGGACCGTGTCCCACTTTAAACTCTTGATACGGAGCGGGAAGGGGCACGGTGTAAAAAAAGGGGGGTGAAACACCTGCAACGGAAATGGTGGGGGCACGGCTTTAGAGATAATACACGTGCAACGGAAGTAAAAGGGGGCACGGTGTAAAAAGCATTCACACGTGCAACGGTTAGTATTGAAATTCAGAGGGGCACGGCGTAAAAAAAAATTCAAAAAGAATACGTGCAAAAAGAGTCAGAAGAATAAGTAATAATAATAAAATGTGTAAATATTAAAAAAAAAATATTACCACTACCCTGTTGAAGTCACCCTGGTAATTAGAGTTACAAGTAAGAAGGCAATCGAAAAAAAGGAAGGAAAAGAACAGGTATAAAACTTCCAACGCGAAGGGGAATACGACTTTAAATCGAAACCACCGTGGTTTATAGCGGCACAATCAACTACGTGTTACACTTTTTAGCGTGCCGACGTCGGCAGCGACACTAACTGGGTCTATATACCTTTTTTAAACGAACACACCGGGGAGCAATGGGGTGGGATTCATGACGGACTTTACGGGGTTAATTATAAACAGCATATGAGACGTGGTTAGATCGTAGGGACACAGCGTTAAACCGTGTGTTAAACTCTACGACCGACCGTAGGTGCTTGGAGCATTCGCGAAATAGAGGAAGGTCGCACAAACGAGAAGAACAAATTGCGATCTAATCGAAGCGGCGAGTTTCGTATGTAATATACGGAGTATATTAGCAGACGCAGTCAGCAGCGCTGATAACAGGGGTTATTGGGTACACTTCACTAAAGAGTAGAGAGAAACCGTTAGAAAAAAAATATGTATATGTACATAGATATATATATATATATATATATATATATATATATATATATATATATATATATATATATATATATATATATATGTATATATATATATATATATATATTTAATATATAATGGACTGTAACATTTTAAAAGGAGGAAAATAGGGAGGAACTTACCAAGAAATCCGGCTCGAAGCACCAATGTTTTCTTCATGCGCACTGATTTTATTAAATTTGGTATTTTCACAATAATCTAATATATTTATTTCTTAATCAACAGTATGTATTTATTCTACATGAACAGTATAGGTGTTCTTATTAAATAATATATGGATTCTAATTTCACAAGCACTAGTTTAAAGTGAGTAGCTTGGCGACCGATGTGTTCCGCACGATGGTTGAATGGCAAGAGCGCGAGCATTCATTCGTGAGGCAGCTCGTAAGCTGCTAGAGCCGATCAACCACGGACATAGCCGAGACATGGTGACGCTCGCACCTGGTAGCGACCAGCGGGCGTGGCTCTGTCTACTAGGTTCACCGCGTGAACATGATCTTTGACCAGTTATCGTTTATATCCGACCAAGATCTAATTTTTTGCTCATTGAATATAAATCTAGACCCAGTTTTCGATACTATAACTCAATTAATCTTGACTCTTTGTTTAATGACCTGTCGCTTATTAATTGGTCTGAATGTTGGCTATTTAGCTCTGTGAATGCAAAGCTGGATTTTGTAATGTGCATAATTAGTGCATTGGTTGACTTGCATCTTGCACTTGTTACTCGCTCTGTCACTAACAGCAGTGGTTCCTGGTCTACGAATCGCTCTTAAAAAACGGCTTAGAACATGTGGAAAAGAAATCCAACTGCATTCACAGTGGAACAGCAGAAAAGAGCTAGAAATGATGCAACCTCTACTATTAAATTGTCTAAATACAGGTAATTTGTAGACAAGCTGGAGTATGCAATGGGAAATCTGAAGATTGTCGGATTGATCCGGGTATTCTGAATGACTATTTTAGTAATAGTTCAGCGTCTGCTGTAGTAGCAAGGGACTATGTTTCTGAATGCCCATTTGTGTTTGAGCATATTTCTGTTGTTAAAGGTGTTGTTGCTCGCTGTGTCAACAAGATAAAGTCAAATGCTGTCGGAGAGGATGTAGTCCCTATTAAATTTATTAAACTTATTTTACCTTTCATTCTAAGCACGTTGACCCATATAATTAAGCATTGTTTAACGAGTTTCTGCTTCCCCCAGATTTGGAAAGTGGCGAGGATTTTCCCTATAGCTAAAAAGTCTAATGCTAATGCACCGTCTGATTTCCGTCCCGTTTCGGCTTTATCAAAGGTATGTGAATCTCTCATGGCTGAGCAAATCTCAGAACACGTCAGAAAATTAGATTTTAATTCCCTACTCCAATCTGGTTTTCGGCCTGGACACAGCTGCTACACCGCTGTTGTTGAAATATTGGATGATATTAGAGTGTCATTTGATATGGAACAGTAGAACCACTTTATCCCTTAAATTTTTCTAAAGCATTCGATTCTGTGGATCACTCATTACTATGTGAAAAGCTACAGTTGAATTTTGGATTTTCCAGCTCGGCAGTCCGTATGTTAAATAGTTACTTGGATGGAAAGTCTCAAATGGTTAGGGTGGGAAAGAGTGTGTCAGTGTTCAGTAATTTAACCCGTGGGGTGCCTCAGGGATCAGTGCTTGGTCCACTTTTATTAACATTGTTCGTAGATGACATTTTCAATAAGTGTCAACATGTTACCATGTATGCATATGCTGATTACCTTCATTTGCCAGACCTATTTGTCAGACCTATTATTCTCATTGATGATTTATATGCTAGGGTAAACGAAGACTTGATCATAATGACAGAATAGGCTAAGCTAATAGGCTGAAGCTCAACTCCCAAAAATCATATGTCCTCCCGATTTCCAAGTCTGGTTACCCTCTCTCGGATATACCGACAATTTCACTAAAATTTGTTGAAAAAGTAAAAAACCTTGGATACCACATTAACTCCGTACTATCCTGTATGGATCTCCTAAATTCTGTGGTGAGTAAAGTATACTCCTTACGAATTCAGAGGAGGTCTGCCCCTCAATAATGCTACAATATATGAATATGGTTTAAGAAAGTTTGAACAAATCAGTATGTTTTACAATCAAGTCCTTGGTTGCACTATTTTTAATTATTTGGATGCTATATATTGCATATTTCTATACAACGTGATATACGAGTATACCCGAACACCTAATTATTAGTTTGTAAAGTTGAAGTTTTCTAAATCGAGGAGAATTATGAACCTCTTAGTCCCTAATTACAAATATTTGAACTCGAATAGACTCTTTTTCGTGAACACCATCAGGTTGTGGAATTCGTTGCATTTGGGAATTAAGAGAATCTCAAGTAAGCACGCTTTAAGCAATCAATTTTTCAAAACGTCTCTTAATGCTAATTTTTCTTTTCTTCTTTTTTAATATCTGTTTCCTTTCTGTTCTGACTTTTAATTATTTCATACAAATTATTTATTTATTTATTTATATATTTTTTTTGTTCGATTATTTATGCGTTTAATTATTTATTTATTGGTCTTAACTTATTTAAATACTTTTTTTGCATATTTAATAATAATTGAGTTCAATTTAATTTATATTCTTAGTCTTAGTTTTTTGATGTATATAATTCGTTGTTATACTGCTATTTCTTGCTGCATTTAAAAGACCCTGTTTATATGTGAATGCTTTTAAATTTAATAAATTTGAAAATTTGAAATTTATGTCCGTGTTCCAAGTCTTTAGGTTCAACGACAGTGGATTCAAATATCTATTCCACTGTTTTAACATTGACGAGCAAATTCTGTTTCGCTTTGAAAGTGGACAAAGAAACTCAACATTCGTAACAAACCCAGAAAACTTGTGTATGTTCATAGATCGGTTTGTTCTCGTGGTGGCGTTTGATGATACGGCAATGTTTTCTTTGGGTTTCCTTTGGTCCGTTTCAGAGACCGTATGCCCGGCTGCAGTCGCTTTTATAGACACTGTTGCATGCTTTTGGTTGTTGTACTAGTCCTGCTGGCCGTTGCTTCTACTATCGCTTCTTGTTCCTAAGGCCATGGTGTTGTTGTTGTCCCATCTGGACTTTAGGTGACCTTCAACAAAATTGATCAAGTCCGCCTGTTGTCAAGCGCGTAGTAGTTGCTGCGGCACGTTGTTGTGGTTGTTGCAACCATTTCACCTTGACATTACCTGCGTGGGAACTTCCCACTGATTTGTTGTTGCTCCTTTAGTTGACGGTCAATAATTCTCAAATTAGAGATCTGTATTTGAATATTATTTCTTTCATTCTTATTTGTGCTATATCCTTGCCGGTTGTATGCACGGCGAACGTTCTGCCGTCGTCTCTTTTGTTCTTCGCTTTATTTGTTTCGTCTTATTATTGTTATATTGACCGAGCTAATGCACTTGGTAAATTCTGTCGAGACTTGTTTTTGTGGTCCTATACAAACGGCTGGTTTGGCTTTTTTAATGATTTTGTTGTAATCCGTTGATTACGTAATTGTTAGTGTAATCTGAATGTAATTTGATTACGTAATTTCCATATTGCGTAAATTTTATGTGCTCCTGTTTCTCGCCGTGGTTTTAATTGGCTATGGTTCACTTAGAAACCTTATCGGTCAGGGATGCTAACGAGCTATTATCGGTGTAATTATGGTATTGGGGATTTTATTATTTCAGCAAAAAATTGGTTGATTTATTTTTCTCGTCACACTATCTTAACAATAGGTTAATATGAAAAAATATTGCGAAAGAAACGCATTCAAGCTAAAATCAAAGCAATTAATATGAACTGGAATATTGGTGGAAATTCAAAATTATCGCTGCGAAAGAAAATTATTCTTATCAATACAACCATTAAAACAATATGGATATATGGGATACAGTTGTGGGGTACTTCCTTCAGCTCTAATGTAGAAAAGGTACAAAAATTGCAAGCGGCTTGGTACGTGAAAAATCAAACATTCATAAAGATGTAGATATAAACGCAGTTAAAGAAGATATTCTAAAATTCTGCACTGTTAAGATCGCATCCTAATAAATTTCAAACTAAACTACTTCAGAGAAAATATACCAAAGGTTTAAAAAAGACACAACTGGAATTGGAGTATTCTGAACGACAGAATGAATAATTTTTTTTCTCTTTCCTTTTCCTTTCTCTAGTCTATAGTAAATTTTACCTGAAGTAAATAAAAATAATGTAAATATGAAATAACGTTAAATATTCAGAGCATTACCAAAGAATTACTTGCACGGTAATTTTATGATTATAGTATGGGAATTTTAAGATTGCAGGAATTTTTAAGATTTGTCTACTTATAGTTATTTTCCAAAAAGGAAAGATCTACTAAATAAATATGAAACAAAAATTTAAAAAAGCTTTCTGTATAAATATGAGCAGTACAATTAAATTTTGATATATATAGTTTTGAACATTCATGTCTAATCTCGCTAAAAAAAAAGTATCAAAATCTCTTCAAACAATGCTATTTTGCGCTGATCAAACTAAAAACAAAAGCACCATGACACGCATCGATAGATCTTATTAGCGTTCTATAACAGCGTTATTTAACATAAGACCATTGTATTGACACTAAAATCATATTTCCTGTAAAAATTCAAATGCTCAGCCTGTTCCCGTTTTACAATTTCAAGTACGTTCCATCGATACCGAGAATTCCAAAATGATTTCAGTGGGATTTAAACTTTCAAATTTCATCGGGAATCATTCTTAAATTGATCCATTTTGGACATTCTTTTCTAAAATAATTAACATTTCTATTCGATTTTTGAACAATGTACTGTTAGCGCGAGTTACGTACTTAGCCTGGCACTACACACAAAAATAATATTAGATCCTCAACTTGAAATGGTATAGGGCGTCCAAAGGATGCCGGTCTATTCAAATCAAGAAGTTCACTAATTTATTTAAGTTGAACTAAAATGTTAGATCCTCAACTTGAAAGGATATAGGGCGTCCAAAAGATGCCGGTCTATTTCATATCAAGGAGGTCACTAACTATTCAAGCTGAATCAATCAACTTCCAAACTTATGAGGATACAGGCATCCAAAGGATGCCGATTTATTCCTTTCAAGTAGGTTGTTAACTTGTTCAAGCTGAATTGAGTTCTATCAAATTTCAAAGTGTAAGGCGTCCAAAGGATGCTGATCTACTCCAAGATAAAGGAAAGACTGCTTAGTTTCAGTGTAGTGTACCAAGTGTAGTTTATTCTAAATATCAAGTATTTTTATACTTTAAATGTGCTGTGTAAGCTTATATCTAGGTATATTGTAAGTTTAAGTATATTACATATGTGTATTATAAGCTTATATCAAAAGGTATACGTTCTAAATATATTATGTATATGTGTCTATAAAGTTTGTTTACCTTATGTCTAAATATATACTCTAAATACATTGTGTGTGTATCACAATTCACAGAGACAAAGATTACGCAATGCTGTGTTCAAATTTGCTTCGTTCTGCGCATCTACGTCATGGTTGACTAACGAGCGAACAGCTGATTTTCTTTTCTATGGTGTTCTTTGCATTTTTAAGAAACATTGCGAAAATTTGTATAGAAAAACGTTTATAATTGGGTCGAAAGTTCTTAAATCGGAATTTGTACCCAAAGAATTGTGGCAGAGCGTTTCAGCAGCTCACAAAGTGTCAGTAAACGTGTTTAAATGTTTGTGGAGAGGAATTTTTTTGAATTAAACGCCGTCATCCTAGAAGCCCAAGAAAGAAGCAATGGAATTATGAGCGTCATAAGTGTAAATAAAAATCAGTTATCAATAAAAAATAGTTAAAAACAATTCAATTAATTGTTTTATTTAATTTTCGCTTTTTGCTGTACATATTTTCTACAATAGTCTTATTTAGTGAACGGATTCTAAAATACATTCTAGCTCTAAAAAACAGTTCTTTTACTTTTTGACTACAATTTACATGACTACTTAATTCTAAGTGTTTCTTAATATAATTTTTACATATATATAATTCACTGCTATTTATTTAATCAAAAGCAGCTTGCAGGGCTCTCATATGTTCCATTAACATATTAGTTGGTTTTGAAAGCCCTCCTTCAGAAAGATGATTTACCCAAGTATATGAGGAATCATTTTCTGGATTGACGCATATTTCGGGATTGTCTTTTCCCAGTTTGTGGCAAATGTATCCTGCCAAATTCTCCAATCCATCGCTGTTCAGAGTCTCCAAATCGTCATTTTGTTCTGACATATCAGAGCAGTTCATCTCAACGGAGACGCGTTGAAAAATGTTACCTGAAAAAATATAAACATATGCATATGTATGAATAAATAAAAAGTAATACATATAATCCTACCGGTTAGAGATAAATAATTTCCTTCCAAGTCTGGGGTGTCGTCGATCTCAACGTTCCCTCCTTCCTAAGACTCCTTCGTTGTGGCCAAGTACGAGGTGTGATCAAAAAATAACCGTTATTGTGTGATCAAAAAATGAAGTATTTATTTATTCATCAACAACTATCTTGTCCCCTTGAAAGTAATTCCCCTCAGATATAATACACTTATGCCAGCGTTTTTTCCAATCCTCGAAACACTTCTGAAACGCTTTTTTTGGTATCGCCAACAGCTCCTGTTTCGATTTTTCTTTTATCTCCTCAATCGTAGCAAAACGCTTTCCTTTCATCGGTGTCTTCAGTTTTGGAAAGAGGAAAAGGTCAGCGGGGACCAAGTCCGGTGAATACGGTGGTTGAGGCATGATAACGGTTTTGTTTTTTGGCCAAAAACAGCTCCTGAGCGATGTCCATGCGACGTTGTTTTTGCTCAAAATTTATCAATTTTGGAACAATCTTCGCTGCCGCACGATTCATGCCTAAAACATCCGTAAAATGCCAACATCATCAGCAACCTCTCTGATAGTGATTCGACGATTATCCAAAATAATTTTCTTCACTGCGTCAATGTTTTCATCGGTTGTTGACGTGCTCGGGCGACCAGGACGAGCATCGTCATTGACATCTTCTCGGCCTTCCTTAAACCGGTTATACCACAATTGAACTTGTGTTCTGCTCATAGTAGACTCGTTAAAGGCCACAGTCAACATTTCAAATGTCCTTGCGCATTTAATTTCATTTTTTACACAAAACTGAATACAGTTTCTTTGATCCATTTTTTCGAATAGTACAAAATCGAAGAGCACACCAAAACACGACTAAGCTTTTTATCTGTCAAAAACAAACTGACAATCGAAAATGGTTGGTATTGCCAACAGATATAACAGACATGTGTACCAACATAAAAAAAAATGCGAACATCGAACATACGTAACTCACGAAAAAATGAAAATAACGGTTATTTTTTGATCACACCTCGTATGTACGATCGCAACCTATATTTGAACTCTTGGCGGTCGGGGTGATCGTGAAGGCCTCCTTTCGACCTTTTAATGCCGAAAAAGTTTTATAACACATCTTGATTGAAACGATAAGTCAAAATATAATCGATTTTATATTTGTCGCGCAAATCAGTCAGCAGCAACTTTAACGCATTGTTGTTTTGAAATATACCTGCAAATAAAATGAAAATAAAGTAAATAATAAATTCCAATAAATACACATTCGTTATAGCGACGATATGTATACCTTTTTGGAATGGTAGCAAAGTATTTTTGCCAACAACTCTCATCGTAGAAACCATTTCCGTCATTTGCTCCAAGATATTAATTTGGGTGTTTAAAGCCAAACCATAGGCATGTAGACGTTCCCTTACTCCTTCTTTGGGCACTCTGACATTCATTATCTCAAACTAATCATTCGTCTGCAAAAGAAAATTTTTTTAATGACCATTTTCATAAATATTTACGGTACTACTCACAATTTTGAAAAGTTTAAAGCATTCTTCCCAATTCTCGTCGTCTAATAACCCTAAACTAGCCGCCCGTGTTATGGCTTGAGCAATTGTGTGGGAAAACAATTTTGTAGCTAGTTTAACCTTTTGCCTTGCCGCTCCCATAACAATCAAGTGCTTCTTTGAAATTTTGTGGGTTATCGACAGCTCACTGGAAGTAAAACCTAGAAGCTTTAAAGTAATGTCATTTTTAATCACCTTTCCATTTATTATAAATCCATGGTCCACAAAATGATTCCTCTGGAGTTTTATTAAGTGAGGAACATCAGCGAAGACTACAATCCTGTCCCCGTCGTGTGAAAACCTGTAAATGAATAAACAAATAAATTATATTATAGAAATTTTAAAACTAATTTTCTTAACACAAAATGTACCAAGGCTTCTCCATATCAACTTTAAGCTCATTATATAACCCTCTGTTACTTCTGCCCAAATGGCTTACCATGGCAACAACATTATAACCACATTTTTTGACGGATGATAAAATGTGCCACAATATATTTTTAGTCATCTTGCAGTCAAACTCATAAAATACGGGCTGTTTCCATTTACATATTAAACCTGAAATCAAAATATATAAGTTTGAAGTTGATGTAAAAAAATTGTTGGTTTAGGTACCTCTTAACATTGCAACTTGAACGTAATTAACAGGAGGCAATGTAAAATCAGATGACCTATCGTAGCAGAAAGCCCTTCGTACTTTCATTTCGTCAAAACTGAGTACGCAAGTTTTTTGAGCTTTTGTCAACTCTGTTGCGGCCGTCAATAATTTCATCACAGGCTCTATGATACCTGGAGATATATCTATTTTTTTCGACCACCATTGAAGAGTTCGAACAGCTGGTAAGGGGAAATTGTTTCTTCTCAAAAGCTTGTATGCTTTTGGACTTGTTGAATTCAGCGTCATAGATTTGGCAATATCCTCTTCTTTCCAATTCAGCCCTTTATTTCCATTTTTCAATTTTTCAATCTGCAGGTAGGAAATTTTTTTTGTATTTTTTGTAAAATCATTAATTAAGTAGATACACTTATTACCAGACCTTTGGTGAAAATGCAACTGAGTTTTTCTTCCAAGTTGTTTCTGTGGAATTCTGAAGACTTTATGAAAATTCTGAGGCGCTTTATCTCTATGATTTGCTTCTCATTATTTTCATTTAATTTGCATACAATCTTCTTTAGTTTTTCTCTGTAATATATGAAAAATTATATACATACCCATGGACTTCAATTATGGCGCTCACATTTCTACTTCTAAACGTTGTATTTTTTCCTCCTTCTCGTCGACGACTGCTTTTATCGCGGCTTGTGGTACTTCTTCGATACCCTCAGTTTCTATATCGTCAACAAAAACTCCTGGCTCATTTAAGAGGGTTGACACAATTTGCTTCCTTGAACGATACTCCATTCTTTTCTGCCTCTCATTTGCTTCCTCTAAAGCTGCTGATATATTCGGAATAGCATTGGCAGCAGCTTTGTTGGATTTCTTGAATATAATCCTAAAATAATATTTCATTTCTTATATAATAATTATAATTAATACAATATAATTGCTATCCTTACCCATTTCAAACTGCAAATGCCTTTCGAAATTTTCTGGCACAAAGTGCACCTCACATATACATACATGCATTTTTTATATTAATTTCGTCTTTCCGACGACAAAAGTTAATCCAATTTCTTGCAAGGGCTTTGTCCTTAGGAAAATGGAAAAATCTCCATTTATTTTCTCCTTTTTTGTTATTACTATTGTCACAACCGAATACAAAACAACGCATTTTAACAAATTTTTTATTTGAAAATCAACTGAAAAGCGCGGTTGAATAGTAGAAAGTCAACCGTGACGTAGGCAAAACAGCTGATTGAAAGCAAACATGCGCATTGCCTAATCTCTTTCTCTATCATTCTTGTGTGTGTATGCTTACAGAGTTTGTTTACCTTATGTCTATGTAATAATGAATTATATACTCTAAATACATTGTGTGCGTGTGTTTAATGTGGTCGTTGATATCGTCGATAGTAGTAAATAGCTTCAGCTCACCAGGAACAGATTATGGATGTATCAGATAATAAATAAGCGGAAGAGGGAAAAACACTCATTTTTTAACAAATTTTATTTCAAAGTTCAATTCACCATTGCAAATCAGCCGTTTCGAAATCAATTTCGATTTAATACAAATCACATGAATTGTGGAGCACCTTAAAAAATGCATGCAATTTGGAAATTCGAGGGCGGATTGATATTGAATCTACCTAGTGCTAGACGGCAGCACAAACACAAAAATTTTTTTTGTTTTTATTGTAGTCGTTTGAAGTAAGCAACTTTTGTGTTTCTTGAAAAATGGAAAAAAGCTAATTTCGTGCAGTGATTAAACACTATTATTTGAAAGGGAAAACGGCGAAAGAGACAAAAGAAAAGCTCGATAAACATTACGGTGAGTCTGCTCCGTCAGATTATATGGTAAAATATTGGATTGCTGAATTTAAACGCGGCCGAACAAGCACTGCAACAATACCATCAACAGGAAGGCCAAAAGAGGTGGTTACTGAAGAAAATATCAAGAAAATCCTCGATATCGTTATGAATGATCGCCGAGTCAAGTTGTGTGAGATTGTTGAAATGGTAAACATATCATATGCACGTGTGTTCAACATTTTGCATGAACATTTGCACATGAAAAAGCTATCGGCAAGATGGGGCCGCGTTTTCTCAGTGTCGAACAAAAACGAGTTCGACAGACCACTTCACAGCGGTATTTGGACATGATAAAGCGTAATCCTGTTGATTTTTGGCGTCGATTAATAACTGTTGATGAAACGTGGGTCCACCACTACACACCTGAAACCAAAAATCAATCGAAACAATGGGTGGAAGCTGGTGGAAGTGCTCCGAAGAAGGCGAAGGCAGTGAAATCGGCTGGCAAGGTTATGGCCAATGTATTTTGGGATGCACACGGAATATTTCTCATCGATTATCTTGAAAAAGGATCCACAATCACAGGAAAGTATTATCGTGCATTATTGGATCAATTGATTGATGCAATCAAGGAAAAACGACCACATTTAAGAAGAAAAAAATGCTCTTTCTTCAAGACAACGCACCTGTCCACACAGCATTAGATACGATGCTAAAATTGAATTGCGTGAAATACACTTCGAATTGTTAATCATCCACCTTATAGTCCAGATTTAGCTCGTAGTGACTTTTTCTTGTGTCCAAACTTGACAAATTGGCTCGCAGGAAAAAGATTCATCTCAAACGAAGAAGTGATTACCGAAACTAACGCGTATTTTGAGGGGTTCCCGAAATCGTATTATTCAGATGGTATAAAAAAGTTGGAATATTGTCTTACTAAGTGTGTCGAAGTAAAAGGAGACTATGTTGAGAAATAAATGGTTTTTGAAAAAAAAATGTTTTTTCCTACATAGGTAGCTTCAATATCAATCCGCCCTCGTAAGAACATGCCCGTATAATTCAAGCACCATTTATAACAAAAGTAACCGACTGCATTTTGTGAGAAGGTAAATTATTGCTATGCAAATGACTACGTGCACCATTGCTCAGAGACCCAAAAAACTAGACAAGTGCACGATCATCCCCTAAATCCCAGAGTTATAACAATTAACAGGAAAGGTAAACGCTCCCATGTTAATTGCAGAAACAATCGCAAGCAACGGAGGCAGCGCAGAAAATATGCAACGAACAAACTGTCATACAAATTGCAACTATTGGCTAGGCCAACTGATTGCAATAAAGAAACCAAATGCAGTGATAAGAAAACGTACCAAATAATACAACGCACCGAAGAAGATAAAATACAACGGCTGCAGATGTACAAAGAAACTTCTTCACACACCAAAGGCCATTGCATACGAAACAACGCTCGGCAAATACTGAAGGTAAGACAGCCGATATACTACACAGACAACAAAATTACGAATAGACGATACGAGTTGCAAGAACGCCAATAACAATACAGCGTAAAAGACAACGCACAAAGCAGCCACAGCAGAGCGATCGCTACATACGCCGTCAATACGGACAAAGCTAAAGGGGAAAAAGAAAATGCTAATGTTTCAACACAATAGTAAATTTAAACATTTACTAGAGCTACAACAACAAGTACAAAAAGGCAACAACAACACTACGTGCAAGCAGCTATGTTTTTGGGATAAGCTGAAGAACGGGGGCGTCCATACCACGTTGTGGAGGTTTTTCAAGAGTAATGAGGAAATAATGGTAAGCTTCTATCGATAGGGATCGACGACAGATCTTAAGACGCTATAAAGAAGCGCGGCAGCTTCTTGCACTACAGATTTGGTCGGGTACCTGCACACCTGCATAAAAATCGAAATAGCAGGGCCGCAACGAAAACAATAAGCGCTCCAACTGGGGCAATACAACTAGTTTTACCTGCGGATGTCGGAAACAAGGTGGCTGAGGAGATGGCGGTGTCTAATATCACCGAAGAAATAAGCCTTCTACCTTACGAACGTGAGGGTGATGAGGGTGATTTAGCCCAAATGCAGCTGGAGGCCAGCTGTATGTCTATAGACTCTGCATCAGAGGACTACCAAAATCTGACGGAGGAGGACGAATGTAGTAGATGGAATGACCAGCACCAGATAGGCCCATATAAATCTGCATCACGCTAATGCCGCATCCGTTGTTATTACGAGATGCTTCATCCAAACAACAAATTGGGTTGGTGCTGGTTCAGGAACAAGGGTCAGGTCAAGGGCCTGACAGGCAAAGCCTTGTATTATCGTACGAAATGCCTCTAACTTTATATATCTTTCAGAATACCTCGCCGGAGACTTAGTCGCTCTTCAGGTACCCATATCTATCAATGGAAGTACGAAGAAATTGGTGATGGCAATCAGCATTCTTCCCATGAGATGTGCGCTTCTCCGGATGCAGTAATTAAACTACAATATCAACCAGGTAAATCTGGGCAAGTCCATAAGGAACTATCTCGAATTTGAAATAATGGTTAAGGAGATAAATAAAGCCATAATAATCTCATATTAAACTAGCTGCCCTACGAACAAAGTTAAATCCAACAAGGATTCGCCCTGGTGGACTAATAAGCTTTCAAATCTTAGGGTAAATGTACGTAGAACCGGGCTTAAAGCATAGGTAAATGGGAGGAATATACGGTGGCTCTCATTAACTACAACAAGGAAATTAGAAGTGCCAAACGTATAAGTTTCAGAAAATACTGTGAAGGTATCACTGAAACTCCGGAAGTTAGCCGGCTGCACAAAGCTCTAGTTAAGGGACACACTATCTCATCACTCACTCTTAGGAGAGATGATGGTACTTATACCGAAAATGAGGAAGAAAAAGCTACGCTTCTCCTGAAATCTCACTTCCCAGGGTCCTTTGTACGCAATGAAGAATGTGGCTCCTTCAGTTGACGGTCAATAATATTCAAATTATAGATCTGTATTTGAATATTATTTCTTACATTCTTCTTTGTGCTATATCCTTGCCGGTTGTATTGGCTTTTTTAATGATTTTGTTGTAATCCGTTGATTACATAATTGTTAGTGTAATCTGAATGTAATTTGATGACTTAAATTTCATACTGCGTAAATTTTATGTGCTCCTGTTTTTCGCCGTGGTTTTAACTGATCTGATCGTTGCTTGTGATGGTTTCGCCAACGTGCCATTATCGGGATAATTATGGTTTTTGGGGATTTTATTGTGTTCGCAAATTTAGTTAATAATTTTGTTCGTGACATTATCTTGACAATATGTTAACATGAAAAAAACACTGAAAAAGAAAGGCATTCAAGCAAAAATCAAAGCTATTAATATGAATTAGCTTATTGGTGCAAATTCAAAATTATCGCCATTAAACCAATATGGGATACAGGTAGTTCTTCCAGCTCTAAAATAGAAAGGGTACACAAATTGCAATCTACACTACTAAGAACTATCTGCAAAGCGCCTTGGTACGTCAAAAACTTAAATATTCATAAAGATCTAGAAGTAAAGACAGTTAAAGAAATTATGCTAAGAGGTTAATATCGCATCCTAATAAACTGGCAGCAAATCTACTTCGGAGAAAATATAGTAAAAGAACTAAAGAAAGAACTAAAGAAAAAAAAAATTATTTCTTTCCCTTTTCCTTTCTATACTCCATAGTAAAATTTAAATATAAAATAAAAATAATGTAAATATGAAATAATGTTAAATATTCTGAGTATTGCCAACGAACGGTAATTTTAAGATTATAGTTTGATAATTTAAAATTTTATACATTTTTAAGATTTGTCTACTTATTGTCACTTTCCAAAAAGGAAAGATCTAATAAATAAATATGAAATAAAACTTAAAAAAAACATATTCTTAATCAACTCACCATCAACCGACGAAGCTTCAATATCACATCTAGCCCACAAGTGACCCCTCCGCTACCTAATAATGCTTTCTAACTCAGTATTTTTTTTAGTCGTATTTAATCCTCATCCTACTCCTTCACTCCACACACTCACCGGAGAAAATATTCCACTTTCCCTTCTCTTTTCTTCCAAGCCTCCTACCGGGGCCGCCAACGACAAGCAGAACAGGGACAATTAAAACTAGCACAAATAATCCCGCCTTTAGCGCGACTTATCCATGCACGTTATTACAAATCCCTTATCTTTAACTAGAACCCTCTCTTTTATAATATTAACTTAAACTAATAGAGCGACGAGAGGAGTGTGGAAAAATAATGTTAGCTTTCTCGTGAACAGAGAGAAGAAATGCAATATGGATATATTTTGGCTTAAAAAACAATCGCTGTTGGATCTAGTTATGAGTAATATTTCACAGTCGGTAATTCTTTCACTATGATTGATAAATCGCAGTAGCAACCCGTTAGTGAGTAGTGTTGAAAACTGTGAATTTGAATCACTGTTTTATAAGCTTGATTTTATAAACCATTTCTCAATTACAAGGTCTATTTTGTGAATCATTGTGATCAACTACTCTATAAGCAATTTGCCATCAAGCATTGAAAATTTATGCTTGGACTCGAGGTGGATATTCCAGCAAGACAACGATACCAAGAATACAGCCAAGATCGCCAAAGAATGGCTGCTTTATAGAACCCCAAAACAGCTGAACCACCCTCCATAATCGGCAGATCTGAATCCAATTGAACATTTAAGGGAATATCTGGACAACAAAATATGGAAGCGGGCTATAACCAGCCATGAATCCTTAAAAGCAGCTCTGATCGAAGTATGGTATCGAATTCCTCTGGAAGTGACAGCCAATTTAATAAAATCAATGGCAAAGCGATTAAAAGCAGCTATTAAAAGCAAGGGCAAGCAAATCAAGTAATAACTTTAACTTTCATACATTTAATTTCAGACTTAGAATTTATCATTTATTTGAAACTGTATACTTTTTTTTTACGCGTGAATTTGTGACTTTTTAGGCTTTTGTTTGAATTTAAGTGATTTTATGTAAATATATAAAAATAAGTAATAAAGTAAGCTTTCCAAAAATAGAAATGCATTTCGAATATTTTCATTATGACCAAGGACTTGATCTTTCAAAGAAGCCCATTGCATCTGTATACTTTATTTTTACTGTGACTGTATACATAATTTAATCATTTTTCTGTGTAATTGTTTACAAAGATTTTTCTGTTTAATAGTTTTCAAACATTTTTCTGTGTAATTGTTTACCATATTTTTTCGGAAGAATTGTTTTCGTATTTTTTCCCTATTAATTTTTTACGATAATTTTCCTAGTAATTGCCAGCATATGCGTAGATGCTGCACAGGCAATAAGTATTTATGATACCGGCTGACGAATTTAATTCCAGGAATTTAGAATTTGTGCTCGCTGCCGAATAGCGTATTTTGTGCTTTGCTATGAGTAGCAAAATGTATATATTGGAGAGAGGTATTTTGAAAGTGGACAGATTGTGAAACATAGCGGAAATGGGAAGATTGCCAGCCGGGAGCAATCAACTATTATTTTAATAACTCGCGCGTGCTCACACATGCACTGTTAAGAAAAGTTATGTAAACTAAAAAACTCCCTTCTTCATTTATTTCGCGAAACTGTGATTTTGTAATCAAGTTGTGAAATGATACTATGCTTTTGTTATCACAGCTATTGCAACCTATGATAAATGAAATTGACAGATTGTCTATGATTTACTGTAATTATAATGCAAGACGAAAATATCTAGAAAGTATTGAAATTAGATACGTACTCGTATGTATTCATTATTTAAAAAATGAATACCAATACAATTAATTAAATTAAAATTCTGAATTTTTTTATTACTACACCTGCATTTGAAGCATTCTCTCACATGTGACACATGTACATAAGACAGTTACATTTTCTTGCGCAACTAACGCCAGGTAAGGAAATTGATATTTACATTTTCGCTACCAATCTAATGGGTATATTTCCTTCAAAATGTCTCTAAATACTTTTGGACCGAAATAATGGCCCTAGATGTGACTGTTCCATGAGGGTCAACATTAGCAGCAGCTTGTTCGATTTTATATTAAATCGAAAATTAATCTGTGTTTGCTGCAGTTATTTGAACCATTCATTTTGGCAACCATTTCGTTGCTGTGTTATCTTGGAAATAGGCCAGATTAAGCAAACTTTTTAAGCAAGGCATAGAGCTCTTTTGTTCAAAATTCTCATATATGTAAATTTAGCCATTTTGATTCACTGCTTTTACGAACATCGTGAAAGCAAAGTTTTCATTTGGCGAATTGGCTGATAACTTTGTCTGAATAGTTGGAGAAAAGCATTGCCAATTTTGTTATTACCTTTACCTCGTACCTTTACCTTGACGTGGTGGTAGGGCTTGTGTGCGTCGGTGAAGGGCTGGGCTGTGCCATCGGACTGCTTATGCAATCCGGTAGGGTCACCCATGATGGAGAGGTCAGCCCGGAGACGTCAGACAAAATTAGGTACACGACTGGGTGGCCGTTAAACACCCCCTAAGCCGGGATAGCACGGGTCCATCGGCTTGATGTTTGCAGTTAGAGGTTATCATACTGTATTCTGACGTCGCACCTCACTGATACCTGCCCGCCTCAGTGAGTAACCATGGGCTTACCGTGTTACTGGGGGCTATGACACGGCGAATCTTCTTTCCCCCACACTCGTGGGATTAAATACGGAAACACCAAATTTAAATAAAATAAATAAACTAGCAGGTGCACATTCTGCAACTCAACTGGCGAATCAGGAATGTTCTCAATACTGAGCGCCAAGTTCTAACTCCTAAGCGGAGATGACAGACGGAGGCCAAAGGTAAGAGAGATAACAACTCTGTGCCTGCGCCACGGACGGACCCGTGAAACGGAAGGAAAGTTGGGGAACTGCTGAGGGTGCTTCGACATCCAAGGCTACAAATACACAGCCCTCGACGAGTACTGAACAGAGGAGGCAGCTTCCCGGCTTCGGCGCTGCCAGGAAAAGTACAGGTTTGAGTGGGGCGGGTACTAAATAGTATCTGCGCTATCTCAACGAGGGCTTAACGCCCGAAGAAGCCAAACAGAAAGTGCTCAATCGCGCTAAGAGCACATCTGACGTAATGAAAAGGGGCGCTATTGAAATCAGTCCAACTGAGGGCAACTCCGCCAAAAAAGCAGGGCTTGTGATACTGCACCAGGGGTTGCCATGAAGAGAAGTTTGCCAAAACCTGCACCGAAACCAGAGGCGGCCACCAGGAAGGCGGGTGTAAGTTACGCCACCGTCACCAAAAGCGTTAGGCTGGCTGTAATACCAAAGTCCTTCCCGGAGGTTATCCTTTCGCGTGAGGAGCAGGGGCAACTCGAAAATTTATTTATGGACGAAATGTTCAAGGGTTCTGAAACCGAACTTGAATTTGAGGGCATCCACTTTCGACCAGGCTTTATCGTGATCGATTGTTCCACCGATGCGGTTGCTGAATGGGTGAAGACGACGTTACCGAAGCTATCTGGTTGGAAGGGGACAGAGCTGACGGCGTGCACTGGGGATGCTATCCCTGGTGTACATCTGATGACGGTATACCTTCCGCGAGCAGCTGGGAACGACGACAAGAAACTCCTCGATCTGATGATAACTCAGAACAAAGCGCTGAGCACCAATCTCTAGAGAATCTTCAGAAGCAAGGACGAGAAGAACGGCAAGCTGTTAACGATCGGCAGTGATGACCGATCGCTTGAAGCGATCAAAGCCAAGGATTGTAGACTGGCCTACAGATTTGGCAAGATCCCCGTCCATCTACACAAAGGAGGTGTAATAGGTAATCCTCCAGATGCATTGGCCACAACTGAGCAAAACTCAGCCGAAGCAGAGGAGATCCTAAAAGAGGTGGCAGAAGAAGTGGTCAGGAGCGAGAGGCCTGCAGCCGAAGTCAGCGTTCTAGCTGTCGAAAGCGAAGACATCAATGCCATCAACCTAACAGCGCTAAAACTGACAGCCGAAGTTGAAGACTCCGACAAAGTACTCTTGTCAGACATCAATGATGCCCTGGCGAAGTGCGATGCGAAGGAGAAGAAATCCAAACAATAATGTGGAGATGGCCAGCATTAGAGTTGCTCAAATTAATTTCTATCATGCGAAGGCCGCCTCGGCAGTCATCGCTAGAGCAAGACTCAGGTCCAACTTGAGCATAGTGCTGGCACAGTAACCCTGGGTATTCAGGGGTCAAATCAGAGGTTTGGTTGCATCTGATAGGCAGGTAATATGGGACATCAGGTGTGATAACCCAAAAGCCTGCATAGTACTAATGAAAAATATGAATACTTGTGTCTTCCAGCCGAGTTTCTCTCTAGAGATCTTGTAGCGGTGCAGATCCCGATCAACATCAAAGGGTGTTGTTGTATTTGCATCAGGATACTTACCAGGGGAAGATACTCGGGTCCGACCCGAGCTTGTCTACAAACTGGTGGAGTACTGTGAAAGAAAGAAACAACCTCTAATGCTTGGGTGTGACGCCAATGCGCATAACGAGGTATGGGGCAGCACAGGCACCAACAAGCGTGGTGAGTACCTTCTTGAATTTATCATTAGTAATAAATTAGAAATTCTCAATGTGGGTAACACACCCACTTTCGTAACCAGCGTACGGAAAGAAGTCTTAGACATAACCTTAGGAAATACCTGGGGCTTTCGTCTTGTTAAGAATTGGATAGTATCCAACGGACCATCAATGTCCGATCATAGGATACTACGATTTGACATAGAGGGGTTGCAATTAACGCAAAGAACTTTAAGGAATCGGAGGAAAACAACTGGGAAAAATATTTAAGCAATCTGAATGCAAACCTAAGGCAACTAGAATTATGCGACTGCATCAGAAACGAAATACAACTAGAAACTACGGTAGAAAGTCTCAATAAAGCAATTATTGATTCATACGAAGACAGCTGTCCAATAAGCAAGGTAAGCTCTACCAAGGACATACATTGGTGGAACAATGATCTAAAGAAACTAAGAACTGAAGTTCGTAGGCTATCTAATAGATCAAAAATTACCGGGGATTGGACTGAATACAGAAGGACTCTAACACTCTACAACAAAGAAGTTAGAGAAGCAAAACGCACAAGTTTCAGAAATTTTTGCGAAATCATTGAGCACACCACTTAGGTTTCAAAACTCTATAAAGTGAGTGCCAAAGGCAGTAGTATATCATCCACCAACCTTAAAAAGAGGAAGGTTCATTCACCGAAAATGAAGAAGAGAGAGTAGAATTACTTCTTGATACACACTTCCCAGGATCTTCCACATATGTGGCAGCAGGCACAGCACATACTGAAAGAATAAGCAGGAAAGAATGGGCCATAGCAAGCGAAATTTGCACGGAACCGGGGATTAGATGGGCAGTTAACACTTTTAAACCATTGAAATCACCTGGGGTAGACGGAATTTTTCCTGCCCTTCTCCAGAAGGGTATAGAGCAGCTATTAGGTCCATTGACTAGAATGGCAAGAAGCAGTATAGCGCTAGTTTACATACCTAAGATTTGGAGAAGGGCAAAGATGGTATTTTTGCCGAAGGTAGGTAAGAGGGACCCCTCCATCCAAAATCCTTCAGGCCAATCTGCCTGACATCCTTTGCTCTAAAAACTGTAGTAGTAGACAACTACATCCGGACCACGGTTTTAATACGAAACCCGCTGCACTCCTGGCAGCATTCATATAGAGAAGGGCATTCCACTGAAACTGCACTATACCAACGAACTTACTGCAGGATAGCTTAGGAAGGAAGGAAACGGCGCTATGCGCCTTCCTAGACATAGAAAGAGCTTTTGACAATACTTCACATTACGCTATCAGAAGATCTCTTACAAGAAGAGGGGTTGACAATACTCTAGCTTCTTGGATTAGCAATATGCTTCATACCAGGAAGGTATAAATACCAACTAGTACAGGAAGTATAATCGCTAACACCACACGGGGTTGCCCACAAGGAGGTGTGCACCACTTATGTGGAGTATAGTAGTAGACGAGCTATTGACAGAACTAGAAAACAATGGTCTGTCATTTCAGGGCTATGCGGACGACATAGTCATCATCTGTAGAGGCAAATTTGAGGATACTCTATGTGATAGAATTCAGCTAGGACTTAAACTAACGAAGAGATGGTTCGCCAAGGTTGGGCTGAATATTAATCCTGCAAAAACAATGTTAGTAACATTCACAAGAAAGTATAAACTCGCGCATCTTAAACCTATCCGTTTAGACGGTATAGAAATAGAACTTCAGAAAGAAGCAAAATTCTTGGGTATCGTCTTAGACCAAAAATGACTGTGGAAAACCCACATTGAGCAAATTAAACAGAAAGCTATCAAAACTTTCATGATGTGTAGAACTATTGCTGGCAAAAGTTGGGGCTGTACACCAAAAATCCTGCGAGGGATATACACAGCAATTGTCAAGCCAATGATAACCTATGGGGCATTAGTCTGGGAAAACTGCACGAATCAGCAGACAGTAATTAACACTCTTAGCAAGATACAAAGACTTCCATATGTATGTATTACGGGAGCTATGCGAACATGTCCAACTGCATCAATGGAGCTACTCTTGGATCTCACTCCTCTTCATATTTATATCCAGTCTCAAGCGAGGAGGGCGATTTTGAGGGTGGCTGGAAACAACACCAGCACAGGTAGTTATCTTAATCAAAGGAAGACAGAACTTCTCGTTAAGCAACTTCCTGAAATCTCGATGCCAAAGGACTCCATACTCCCAACGTTCAGCTTTAAGAAACATTTTAAAACTGAACTTAGTAATTAAAAACATTGGGAAGGTATATCAGAAACATACAAGGTAGACCAGTACATGATGAAATGGTACACTGACGGCTCACTCACTGACGATGGAACCAAGGCGGGTGTATTGGGACCAGGGAAAAGATACTCTGAACCTTTAGGTAAGAACACCTCTATTTTTCAAGCGGAAGTATACGCGATTAATCTCGAACGAAACTATCAGAATCGCAGAATAGCAATACTGACTGACAGCCAGGCAGCTATAAAAGCACTTAAATCTCACCAAGTTACATCAAAACTGGTGATGGAGTGCATTGATACGCTGAACATCCTAGGCCAACTCAATCAGGTGTGGATTCTATGGGTTCCGGGGCATGTAGGGATTAATGGAAACGAGATGGCAGACAAACTTGCCAGGAAAGGAGCATCATCTCCATTTGTAGGACCCGAACCATTCTGTGGATTAGGATCGGGTAACATCTCCCGTATTATCTGGGAAGAAGAGGATAGACAAAGAAGATTATACTGGGAAAAATTACGGGGGTTTTCACATTCCAGATTAGCGCTAGGGACATACAACCCAAAACGCTACGAGGACTGTATGAATCTAACGAGGAACAACTTGAGAATCATTACGGGACTGTTGACAGGACATTGTAGGTTGAATTATCACCTAAAAAAACTAGGAAGATTCCCTGATGCTCTTTGTAGGTTCTGCAAGGAAGAGGACGAGACCGCACAATATGTGTTAGGAACTTGCCCCGCCCTGATGCACAAGAGAAGGAAACACCTTGGTGTATTCAATATACTCGATGACGAACTCAGACTCTGTGAAGTAGGACCAATACTCCAATTCATCGAGGGAATTGGGCTAAGAGAAATACTCTAGGTCCACGAAAGGGCACAATAGATCTTATAGGTCGCAGTGCAACATCCCCTCAACGATAATAATAATACCTACCAGAATACTGCGAAGATATGTTATCTGCTGACCACCCTGACTTCTCTCATTCGCGCTGTATAAGACTGTCTGTGAGTCTTTATTCGTCAAAGTAGTTCCACTACGTTTGTATTAATGACGTCATGGCACTAAACATATGCTCAGAAAAATGAAACACATAAAAGCAGGAGGGATATCTCTAATTTAGCATGATTTACTCGTACTTTATGCCACTTTTATGAATATCTTGGAAGGTAACAGAGCATCAATTTGGGCAGCTGAATAAATTGATGTCAGCGGATGTCTGTTTAAAAAGTGAATTCTAAATGGACATATTAGTTTTATATGACAATTTGGGCGAACAAATTAAGCAATTTGCGAATATTACATCAATTGGATCAAAAAATGTCCACAATTCAATTCTTCTTCGTGCCTGCATCGTAAAAATCGTATATATACGAGTATATACATATATATATATATATACCGATACTGCTGCAATTTAACGTTCGATATTCGTACGAAGTTCATCAATCGTCGCTGGCTTGTTGGCATAGACCATTGACTTGACGTAGCCACACAGGAAATAATCTAACGGCGTCAAATCGCACGACCGAGGCAGCCAATCGACTGGGCCATTTCGTGAGATAACACGTTCACCAAACTTGGTTTGCAGTAAATTGATTGTGGCATTCGCTGTGTGGCTTGTGGCGCCGTCCTGTTGGAACCACATGTCCTCCAAGTCCATATTATCCAATTGGGTCCAAAAATATTCGGGTATCATTGAACGGTAGCGATTCGCATTCACAGTAATGAGCCGGTCTTGATCATCACGGAAGAAGTACGGCCCAATGACGCCGCCGGCCCATAAACCGCACCAAACCGTAATTTTTTCGGGATGCAATGATGACTCATGGAGTACGTGTGGATTGCTGTCTAACCAATATCGCATATTTTGCTTATTGACGAAGCCATTCAGCCAGAAATGAGCCTCATCATAAATTGGACGCAGCGCTCTTAAAGTTGAGGCGACTGACTCCGAATTTCAGCAGTAAATTTTAATAATTTCGACTCGTTGTTGGCTCTTATATCTTTGCATGATGAAATGGCAAACCTTACTGAAGAGAAATGTCAAAAGAGCGGGAAAAAATATGGGTCGTTTGCTGTCACTATCGATTCACTTTTGTAGCGTTTCTTTTGAAAAACCCTTTATATGTAAGAGTGGTTAGGTGGTCAGTCAGCTGTTAAAGATATTATCAGAGTAGCAAACGTAATCGATTGTCAGAGTGTTAATCGAAATTACCATCGCGAGCAGAGGCGTAAAAAGGGCATTAAGAGGTCAGCAGCTGAAGAGTCGAGTTCAGCAGTGAAGAAGCCGATCAACCAAAGCAGTTTTAAGTTTACCTTTCATATTCGCACACCTAACTACTTTCATTTATTCATTTGCGTTTTCATTATTTTATATATTAATAAAATACCGGTTGTATTAAATTACAACCTTCACATTTGGGGGCTCAACCGATACACACACACAAACAAAGAGTTATCACAGGCTGAACTGTTTGTGCGAGTGAACATAACCCAATTTCCGAAATGTTAACCAACCGTCCCTATGAGGATTACAGATTGAAAGGAGGGCTGTTATTTAAAGCAGTGGAAGGTAGCGACTTGCTGGTGATACCAAAGCTGCTAGAAAGAGAAATAATAACAGATGCACACAATGTAGGACACTTTGCTGTTCAGAAAACGATTCATATAATACGCCAGAATTATTGGATACCGCATCTTGAGGGTAAAGTTGCACATATCATAAACAACTGTGTTAAGTGCATTATTTTTAATAAAAAGCTGGGGAAGAAGGAAGGGTTGCTTTACAAAATAGAAAAAGGAGTTGAACCGCTGCACACATTACACGTGGATCATCTTGGGCCAATGGATGCCACGGCTAAGCAATATAAATACATCTTTGCCATGGTGGATGGTTTCACGAAATTTGTATGGATTTACCCAACGAAAACTACAAGCTGTGACGAGGTCTTAAGGAAGCTGTCAGATTGGTCGGCAGTGTTTGGCAATCCGCGTCGAATCGTCAGTGACCGTGGAGCAGCATTCACATCATCCGGCTTTGAAAATTATGTCAAGGAAAATGGTATCGAACATGTCTGGAGCACCACTGGAGTGCCGAGAGGAAACGGCCAGATAGAGCGGATCAACCGTTCCATACTGAACATAATATCCAAGCTGTCATCAGATGAGCCAGCAAAATGGTTCAAATTTGTGGCCAGAGTTCCGAGGGTGATAAACAGCACCATAAATGTTTCAACGAAGAGGTCGCCGTTTGAGATCATCATCGGCGTGAAGATGAGAGACGTGAAGATGCAGTAGACGATGGAATCATGCAGCTACTCGAGAAAGAGATGTATGATAGCTATGACGAAGAGCGAATGAAGATGCGTCAAGCCTCAAAATCAAACATACAGCAGGCTCAAAATGCATACAAAAAACATTTTGATAAGAACCGTAAAAGTGACTATGGCTATAAAGTGGGAGACCTGGTAGCAATTCGGCGAACGCAGTTCGTGGCAGGCAGAAAGTTGGCTAGCGAATATCTGGGGCCGTATGAAATAACAAAAGTGAAGCGGAACGGACGGTATGAGGTCCGAAAAGCAGCGGGCGTCGAGGGCCCAAACAACACGGTGACCAGCTGCGATAATATGAAACTGTGGAGATATGCAGTGGAGGATGAAGATGCCTGGTCATCGGAGTCCGATGAATAATCAGGATGGCCGAATGTAAGAGTGGTTAGGTGGTCAGTCAGCTGTTAAAGATATTATCAGAGTAGCAAACGTTATCGATTGTCAGAGTTTTAATCGAAATTACCATCGCGAGCAGAGACGTAAAAAGGGCATTAATAGGTCAGCAGCTGAAGAGTCGAGTTCAGCTGTGAAGAAGCCGATCAACCAAAGCAGTTTTACGTTTACCTTTCATATTCGCACACCTAACTACTTTCAATTATTCATTTGCGTTTTCATTATTTTATATATTAATAAAATACCGGTTGTATTAAATTACAACCTTCACATATATATATATATATATATATATATATATATATATATATATATATATATATATATATATATATATATATATATATATATATATATATATATATATATATATATATACGAGTATATATACATGGTGGCCCAAATGAGACCTAGTGATGTTAAACACGTGTAACTCTTGTAATAACGGGTTTTTTTTAAATGATTTATTTTAATATGTTAAATTTTATGGAAATTTAACGTGACTATGTGTGAAATATGACATCAGACAAATGACCACCATTTTGCTCGATACAGGCATTGGCTCTTTTTAGCGCATTTTGCATTACACGGCGTAATGTTTCTGGTTGCAGGCGCCGTATTTCGTCTCGAATATTCTGTTTGAGCTGTCCAAGTGCCTGTGGTTTGTTAACATACACTTTGTCTTTTAAATATCCCCATAAAAAAATCGGGCGCAGTTAAATGTGGTGAACGAGGAGGCCAAGGGAAATCTGAATTTCTTGAAATTATGCGTTCACCAAAAATTTCACGCAGCATGTCAATAGTTTGCCTAGCAGTATGCGCAGTGGCTACATCTTGTTGAAACCACAAAGTAGGATATTGCTCCACCATTGGCCGCAAAAAGTTGTCGATCATTGTTCTGTAAGAAGCCCCGGAGACCGTTTCTGGCGTTTCATCCTCATTCTCAAAGAAATATGGGCCGATGATTTTTGTGGCCATAACACCGCACCAAACAGTGCATCTGATTGGGTGTGACTGGTGCTGATGTATTGCCCTTGGATTTTCGGAACTCCACAACCTACAGTTTTGTTTATTCACATGGAAGATGTGGGCGCTGATCTTACGTTAAAAAACGGCGATAATTTCGCTGCCTCAGAACAATTGATCGTTGAGAAGAATAATAAAATTCGATAATTTTAATGCGTTGTTGTGGACTGTACGTATTCATTTTAAATTTCTAAGAGCTCAGTTATAATCTGCAAAAAGAAAAAATTCATTATGTTAAAAAATAAAAAAGTTATTTGTGTTTCACATCAGCTGGTCTTATTTGGGCCACCCTGCATTTTACGTCGAATATTTTCAATAAACCACTAACTGTGCATTTGCAGTAACTTTATAAAATAAACAATATCTCGTTTTACTATTTTTGCAACTTGTGACAATGCGTACGAGAATATGTAGAAATACGAGAGACGAAACCCAAAATGTTAGAGTGAGTACTATGTTCCACTACGTAGTTGATCACAATGATTCACAAAATAGACCTTGAGATTGTGAAATGGTTTATAAAATCAGTTCTTGAGCTTATAATAAATTAACTTATTATAAAAAAAAATTCAAATTCACAGCTTTCAACACTACTCACTCACGGGTTGCTACTGCGATTTATCAATCATAGTGAAAGAATTACCGACTGTGAAATATTACTCATAACTAGATCCAACAGTGATTGTTTTTTAAGCCAAACTATATCCATATTGCATTCCTTCTCTCTGTTCACGAGAAAGCTAACATTATTTTTCCACACTCCTAGTACTCGAAAAGTTCGCTTAAAAAAACATCTCGGCATTTTTGGCATTCACTTTCCCAAAATAGACCTGTTCAATCCTATGTAGATTTACAATTATTTCAACAAATACATTTAAAATATCGTTTATACATACCGTTTGCTCACATTTCTATAAATTGTCAAGGATAATGAGATATAGGGTCCAGAATAAAATGAAATGAATTTGAGTACAAAATTTCACTTACTCTAAATTCTTCTAAACAAACTAATTCCGAACCAAATCATATATCTCAAGAACATATGAATGATATTCATTGACTATATTTTCATAAAAGTGATTTTAAGAAATGTGAAGGCATGGACACAATTCGAAAACTTAAAAATAAGCTGCTGGTGCTCAGAATTAACACACTATTACAAATGAATCAATAAAAGTCGCTCAGTAATCCGCATGGAGAGTTTATAAGAACCCAGCCCAAAAACTGGACCAGCCACACATTGAGTTTTATATTTTTTATGGAATTTTAAAACCATTATTCCTGAATTTGGTAAAATAACTCTAAGATGTGCAAAAGAAGAGAACTTGAAATTATGGAACACAATATGGTAACGTAAAGCTGTTGGAAGGAGGTTGGTCGCACCTAATCATCTCTGATCGGTCGTAATTTGTCGATAGTGTGTTATCCCTTTATTACATAGTGTACCTGGTTGGAAAGCATGGTCGAAATGATCTATACAGCTATAGCTACCATAACCCTTATGCTCAAATTAAGTTACACCAAAGAAAAAATTGTGGCGGATTGTTGGATTTTTTTTTAATTATTGCCGAACTGTGGTGTGCCTATCAAGAGTTTAGAGCAGAAGTTTGACAAACACAGGAAGCAAAAAAAATTTAAAGTTGTTAACCAAGTGTTTGGATAGTTGCGAGTGGGTGAGTATATGTGTGTTGAAAATGAGAGAGTGAGAGAAAGAAGTGATGGTATGAAACAATGGCGTCCTTGAACGAGTTTTTGGCCTATTTAGTGCAGCTTTTACTATAGCTGCTACTGAGTAGTGTAACGACTCGTTTTCGACGGGGTAAGCTCGCCGGATTGTCAGGAGTCGTTTACAGAAAATCTCGAAAAGTATTCAAAGCTTGTTTACGTGGATTTAATTATTTTATTTATTTATTAATTTTAAAAAAGGCTTAACTACTTGTAACAATTATTTTTACTAAACTTAAATACGGACACAGTTGAACTCTATGTCCCCCTAGCTTCTGTAGCGTTTGTCAGTGTGGGATTATAGCTGAGAATCGATTATAAACCATAATCTCTTCTAGATTCCCCTAGCTTCTGTAGCGTTTGTCAGTGTGGGTTTCTAGTTGAGAATCGATTATAAACCATAATCTCCTATAGATTCCCCTAGCTTCTGTAGCGTTTGTCAGTGTGGGTTTCTAGCAGAGAATCGATTATAAACCATAATCTCCTCTAGATTCCCCTAGCTTCTGTAGCGTTTGTCAGTTGGTATAACTCTGTTTAGTACGATGCGTCTGGTCTGCCTGATGTCGAAAGAAAGAACCGCCTTGTCTGCCTGATGCCGAAAGAAAGAAAGAGCTGTCTTGTCTGCCTGATGCCGAATGAAAAAAAGAGCGTCTTGTCTGCCTGATGCCGAAAGAAAGAAAGAGGCTGGGTTGCCAGTTGCTTCTGCTTTTATGCTCCAGGTTTAGTGTAGATCATCCAATTTGTTGTGCGGGAACTGTAGTTTGTTGTGGTAACTGTAGTTTGTTGTGGCATGTTGCTACGGTTTCCCGCATTGTTCTTCTTGTTTGAATTTGACCTTGGGCCACTTTCAGCACATTGTTGTTGTTTTCTCCCTGTTGTTCTTGTAAGTTTTTGCCCTTGGGCCACCTTCAATGCTGTGTTGTTGTTGTGATGATTTACCTTGTTGTTGTCCAGTGTGTTGTTTGTTGTTGTTGCTATTTGTCCTTCGGCCACCTTCAGCACTTTGTTGATATTTCATATCGATGGCATAAAATATTTAAAAATATTAAATATTGGATATTTAATTCTGCTTCTCCTCTTTATGCTTTGTCCGGCCTGTTGGTGTACTTAGCGATCGGTCTGTCGTGTTCCACTTTGTGCTTGGGCTTCGTTTTTGGGTGTTGTTAGTGGGTTATTTTCCGAACTAATGCTGTCGGCAACTTCTGTCGCGATCTCTTGTAAATTTCTAACATTGCGTTAGGCACTGTTGTTATAAGTTCATATCAGTGCGTTGGGCACTATTGTTGTAAATTCATATCAGTGCGTTGGGAACTATGGTTGTACATTCATATTATTTTAACTGTGGTCAGCCGGTTGCACAATTGTTTGTGTAGTATTCTCCTGTGTTATCTTGCGTTGTTGACTTCGTTGCATGTTTTTCGTCGCTTATCACAGGGTTTCACTGTCTGACTTGATTGTGGCTGTATCTTCTTAGGACTATTTACATGTATATTTTAGGGTTGGTTGTTTAAGCACTTGGCCCCTATGTTAAATATACACGTTTTCGGCGTTATGGCAAAACTAAATATGTAGGGGCAAATTTACGCCTACAATTTGTTCCTCACAGTAGGGCAGACAAAGACGGATGGATTGGGTCTAGAAGGTGGTGCGTCCAGAGGTATGTTGAGGGCTACGATTGTGGTCGGTAAGCTGTTTGTCGGTGTGGGAAGTCATCGAGTTTTAGGCTGAATTCGTGGTAATGTGAAGATCGCAATGGAATGGGTGTCAAGACTGTGGAACGAATGGATTGTAGAGTTTGGTCCTCTAATTGTGTGTAGTAGAGGCAAGAACCTGGGCTGAACGCATGTTGGGTGAGTAGGTGGATGTGTGAGTAGGCAAGTGAATGGTGGTGTGTGAGCTTTGTTTAGACCCATGTAGATTAGCAGCTGGTGGCAGTTAACTTTTCATTTTGAAATGAAAAAACGGATGAGAACGGGAGACAGCGGGAAGATGTAAAACAACAGTATAAGCCAGTGGAAAGGAAAAACGGGAGAGTTGAAAACGGCTGTTGAATTAGGAAGAAACTAGATAGTAAAGTTTTTTTTGAAAAATAACAATAAAGTGAATTTAAATTAAATCAAAAAAATGTGAGCTTTGTGATTTTTAGTGAAGCAAAATTTAATAAAAAATGGAAAATTAATACCATTGACACATAAAGTGAATTTAAATGCCTAATAACAGTTAGAAAGGTTAAGGAAAGAAAAGAAAAGGCACTAAGTCTAAAAAAAAAACATTCGAGAGGAGTAGAGGTGACAATCTAGGAAAAAAGGGTTTATAAGATAAGTTGATTAATTTGACATTTATAATTTTATGAATCAAAAGCATAAATCAAAGAGCAAATGAATCAAAGAAAAAAATTATTTTTCTGGTGTAAATAAGTTTATTGAATGGTGGTCGCTCTATTAGTTTAAGTTCATATTATAAAAGAGAGGGTTCTAGTTAAAACTAAGTGATTTGTAATAAGGTGCATGGTTAAGTCGCGCTAAAGTCGGGATTATTTGTGCCAGTTTTATTTGTCCCTGTTCTGCTTGTCGTTGGCGTCTCCTACCGGGGGTTGGAACAAAAGAGAAGGAAAAGTGAAATATTTTCTCCGGTGAGTGTGTGGAGTAAAGGAGTTGGATGAGGATTAAATAGGACTAAAAAAAATATTGAGTTAGAAGGCATTATTAGGTAGCGGAGGAGTCACTTGTGGGCTAGATGTAATATTGAAGCTTCGTCGATTAATGGTGAGTTGACTAAGAATACTCGTATACAACTATATATGTTTTTTTTAAAGTTTTATTTCATATTTATTTATTAGATCTTTCCTTTTTGGAAAGTGACAATAAGTAGACAAATCTTAAATATGTATAAATTTATAAAATTATCATACTATAATCTTAAAATTACCGTTCGTTGGCAATACTCAGAATATTTAACATTATTTCATATTTACATTATTTTTATTTTATATTTAAATTTTATTATGGAGTATAGAAAGGAAAAGGGAAAGAGACAATTTTTTTTTTCTTTAGTTCTTTTAATATATTTTCTCCGAAGTAGATTTGCTGCCAGTTTATAAGGATGCGATATTAACCTCTTAGCATAATTTTAAAATATCTTCTTTAACTGTCTTTACTTCTAGATCTTTATGAATATTTAAGTTTTTTTCGTACCAAGGCGCTTTGCAGATAGTTCTTAGCAGTGTAGATTGCAATTTGTGTACCCTTTCTATGTTAGAGCTGGAAGAACTCCCCCGCAACTGTATCCCATAGTTCCATATTGGATTAATGGTTGTATTGGTTTAATGGCGATAATTTTGAATTTGCACCAATAACCTAGTTCATAGTAATAGCTTTGATTTTTGCTTGAATGCTTTTCTTTTTCAGTGTTTTTTTCATGTTAACATATTGTCGATAGTGCCACGAACAAAATTATAAAGTAAATTTGCGAACACAATAAAATCCCCAAAAACCATAATTACCCCGATAATGGCTCGTTGGCATCACGGGCCGATAAAGTTTCTAAGTAACCTATAGCCCATTAGCATACGTGGGCGCCGCCATCATAGATAAATCAGGCGAAACCATCACAAGCAACGATCAGATCAGCTAAAACTACGGCGAAAAACAGGAGCACATAAAATTTACGCAGTATGAAATTTACGTAATCAAATTACATCAACGGATTACAGCAAAATCGTTTAAAAAGCCAACACAACCGCCAAGGATATAGCACAAAGAAGAATGTAAGAAATAATATTAAAATACAGATCTCTAATTTGAATATTATTGACCGTCAACTGAAGGAGCAACAACAAATCAGTGGGAACTTCTCACTCAGGGAAGGTTACGGTGAAATGGTTGAAACAACAACAACAACGTGCCGCAACAACTACTACGAGCTTGACAACAGGCGGACTTCATCAATATTGTTGAAGGTAACTTAATGTCAGGATGGGACAACAACAACACCATGGCCTTAGGAACAAGAAGCTATAGTAGAAGCAACGGCCAGCAGGACTCGTAAAACATCAAAAAACCTGCAACAGTGTCTATAAAAGCGACTGCAACCGGGCATATGGTCTCTGTATCCTGATGCACACCACTCGAAACGGACCAAAGGAAACCCAAAGAAAACAGTGCCGTATCATCAAACGCCACCACGAGAACAAACCGATCTATGGACATACACAAGTTTTCTGGGTTTTTTACGAATGTTGAGTTTCTTAGTCCACTTTCAAAGCGAAACAATTTGCTCGTCAAAGTTAAGACCGTGGAATAGATTTTTGCATCCACTGTCGTTGAAACTAAAAACTAGGAACACATGGACAAGGAGACAACCAGAGTTATTGCGTTTGCTACGAATATTGGGTTTTTGAATCCACTTTCATAGCAAAACATAATTTGCCCATCGAAGTTTAAGCGGTGGAAGAGGTTTTTGAATCTAAAGTCGTTGAAACTAAAGACTTGAAACACACGAACATAGGTATTCAGAGTTACTGCGTTTGCTACGTATGTTGGGTCTTTGAATCCACTTTCATAGAAAAACATAATTTGTTCGTAGAAGTTGAGACGGTGGAGGAAGTTTTGGAATCCACTGCCGTTCAGGCTGGAGACCTGGACTGCTCAACGTCAAAAAAACGGGATCGGCCTTCAGCGACTTGTTAATTATAATTAACCAACAATTTCTAAATATCTGAAATAAAAAAGCTATAAAACTGTAACACTCCGAGAAATATTTCTAAATACTCTGGTAATCCAGCGAGCTTACCCCACCGAAAACAGTCGTTACAATACACTCCAAGATAATTAACTTCAGTCTCCTGCCTCAATTGAAAGTGGCAAGTTCGCATTTTAATTCGTTAATTTTAATACTCCATGTTGGTATCCAATTGCTCCATTTCATGCAGGTAAGTATGAAGATTACCAGTTGCTATCTGTGGTATATTTCGATGTGGCTGTGTGGATTCAAAAGTAGTCAAAATACGTATTAGTTTGTAATAAATTCATATAATTTATTTCAGGTTAACTTATAATTAATTAATAAAAATTTAATATTGTCCGGAACATCGTGAGTATTTTGCTAGTGTTGCCAATTTGTACTTCTGTCAAAACTGCCAACAGGGATGCAATTGCCTATGGGTTTGCCAGATGTTAGCGACAAAATATACAACACTATCCTTGAATCAGTATGTATACTTAGTATTGATGTTTTATCTGCAAACGTCGATGTCAGAAATTTTTATTTGTTGGTTGATCTAAAGTGAAAATAAGATGGAGAAAGGGACCAAGCATAATCCCTTGAGGCACACCTGCTGTTATTTCGTGGCTTCGAGAAGTGAATGTTTTTTGTTTTACTACGAACTTTCTGTCTGTAAGGTATATTCGGGATTTTTGTGGAAGTACAATAGCCCCCAGAAGGTTGTACAATAGCCCTTGATGTCATATATCTAGAAATTTGGCAGTGCAGTATTTTTTTTCGAAGGCTTTTCTTATTTCACAAACAATTCTATGGACCTGCTCTATGATGCCGTATTTAGCTCTGAATCCAAATTGATGCATAGGTAGAATCTGGTGTATTTTCGCTATCATTTATGATATGATTTTTTTGTATTTATTGCAGTAATTAATTTATCTGACCGTTTTAAAGTAAAGCGAATAGAGATTTGTATTGTAGACTGCTATTATTGTCCATTATGAGTTTATTAGGTCTAAACACATATTTAAATGTTCCGCAAACGCATCACCTTTCCCCGAGTCCCTTCGTTTGATAATGTTATTGGAACTATTGGACTCCTGAAATAGTTTTTTTTTTTTGTGAGTTTTCAATAACGATAGATGTTGCGTGCATTTATTGCTGTGTATTCTTACATGCATGTGCTTAATTATAGTCTTCACCGTGATAAATGTACCGCCACCGCTTTCCCACTTGGATGCTTAGTGTTGTATATGTCGTAGCCTTTTATTCTAAAAGTATTAAATTGCGTAATACTATGTTCAGACATCCAATTTACTTTAGTCAATTGCAATTAAGAATTGCAATTGACAGTTGCTTTTTATTTACATTGTGTTGGTTATGGGAAAATGTGGAGAACAAGTTTAAAAAAACATTACTAGTGTATAATCGAAAAATTGAACTCGTGCAGTGAATGCAATCTAGCTATGATTGCAGATTGGCTTTTTATACATGAAAAAAGAAGAAAAACTTTATAATTTGGCAAAAATTTAAGAAGCAGTATCTTGTTTTCCCTTGCAAAATTCCAGCAAAATGCAACTGAAAGGTCATTGTGGAAGTTATTGTTTCTTCTCTTTTTCGCTTTGTTTTTTTGCATTCTTCCCTTCCTCATTTAAAAACTGAACATACCTCAAAGGTTGCAATACGAGTCTATATCAATTAAGGACCAGTTGCGCAATTAATAAATTGACTGCTTTTTTTTCTCCCGCACCTTCTGATCCTCCTTAAACCATCCAGTGGATTTAATAAAAGTAGCCAAGTAGTATTTCGTTAGCTTCATCCGGGAAATCTCCTCAATGCTTTCAAGAAATGCAAATCCAAGAGTGGTTAACCTTTTTTTGTATAGAGCAATGCACCCACACAAGAGGTGTTCCACTGTTTCCTCTTCTTCGACATCTTGACACCTCCTACAAAAGTCTTGGTGGGGTACCCCCAGTCTACTTGCATGTCTACCAACCAAAAAGTGGCGCGTCACCACCCCTATTACAAATTTAATATCCTGCCTATTAAATGTCAACAGCAGTTTTGAACGGCCGCGATTTCATTCCTGCCAAGTTCGTCGACGTGTTAGTCAGGATGATAATTGTCTCCATCTAACCTTTGCCACTTCGACAGTTTTTCTATCAATTAGCAATTTGCATATTGCTAAAGGCATTGGTAATGGAACTTTATCCGGAAGGATATTTACTATAGTATGACTTATTTAATAATAGTTTACAGTGGTGATAAGTCTGCTCTCTGCATACGGGTTGTGGGCAGTAAAGTAGTAATAAATTCCAAGCTAGTATATTGGGGTGGTTCGATAATTTTAGTTGGTACTTCTTTTTGACATCTGAATGCCTCTGACCTATTACGGGCACACCTAGAGCTCGGTGAGTGTTTAGGTTTTTCATGAACCACGGTGCGGCCGTGATCGTGCGTTGTATTTTAAACTGGGTCCTTTGCAACAGTTCGGTGTTTGATATTTTTGCTTCTCCCCACAGCTGAATTCCATACGTCCAGATGGGTACTATTTTGGCTTTGTATAAGAGTACTTTGTAGTCAAAGCTTAGTTTTGAATTTCAATTTAAAAGCCAGTTAAGACTTGCAGCTTTTAGTTTGATAAGCGCTCTTTTCTTTTCTAATTGTGTTCTCCAGATAAGGCGTCTGTCGAGATGAATGCCTAAATATTTCACTTCTGTCTCCTGTGGGATAGTTTTGTTGTTGAGTATGATAGGAGGACACATGTGTTTGTTGAGTGTAAATGTTATGTGTTTGCTTTTTTGTTCATTTACTGCGATGCGCCAGTTCAAAACCCCATTTTCAACCACGTGTTGATGTTCGTTTAAATCACGCTATGCTTTTTGACGGTTCTTGTGGCAAGATAAAATCGCAGTGTCATCTGCAGAAGTTTTCTTATTTTATAGACGAGGCCCTCGTGCCACACTTTGTCAAAGGCTTGTGCGACATCGAGGAACACTGTAGAGCAGTATTGTTTTTCCTCGAACGCCTTTCTGATTTGGGACACTTTTCGGTGTACTTGCTCAATAGTGCCATGCTTTTTTCGAGTGCCAAACTGGTGGCTAGGTATTACTTTATTCTGTACCAGGTATGGGGTTAATTTTGATAGCAATAATTTCTGGAATAGTTTCGAGAACACGGATAACAGGCTTATTGGTCTGTATGAGGAGACTTGCGTTGGAATTTTGCCAGGTTTGGGTATCATGATTACGTGGGACAGTTTCCAAACTTGAGAAAAGTAACCTTGTCTAAACATTGTGTTAAATAATATTGCTAAATGCTTTACTACAAGTGGAGGTAGCTCCATCAAAATCTTTTTGGTTATCAGATAGTGGCCTGCCGCTTTTTTTTAATCTAAATGAGTTGATATAAAATGCAACACTTTTTTCGGCCTCAACCGTAAGTCCATCTGGGGAATTAGGTTGTCTAATGTAGTTATTTGAAAGTTGTTACTAGGAGGATTTGATTGGAATGCGATTTTAAGATGTTTAGCAAAAGCTTGCCCCTTCTCCTCATTGCTTTTCGCCCATCATCCGTCTAGAAGTCTTATATGCGAGTCCGATTCTGTAGGTTTATTCGTGTTGTTGACTGCCTAAGGAACAGTTTGTGGATTCTACAATGGTCCCGCAAGCGGAAGGATAGACTGACGCTCAGCTTTTCAGAAAATACACCTCCACCCACCCGATCATTATGTTTTGAACTGTCAGTGTAAATGCTAATTTCGTTCTTGTCACTCATGATTCCATTATCCCTGTCCTCCTTTGTGGGGAATATGATTTTAAAGGGTTTCCTTTAATTCCGTTCTAATGAGTTACAGTACTCTGTAGTATCGGGAATATTAAGAAATTTTTCAACAATAGTCGTATGACCGCTGATACTGTAGTTAAAAGGGATTTCTTTGCAAGTTGTTTTCCAAGCAAATCAATTGGCAAAAAGTCAAGCATAATGTTCAATGCCGCCGTGGGAGTCGTTTTAAGAGCTCCGCATATACTGTGTATAACCAATGTACTATACGGGGGGCCATACCCCATTTTAGTCCTACTGTCTTCCTATACGAATATAGTGCTATTGATGCTTTTCTTACTATATCCTCTACATTTAATTTCCTTTTATCTTCTTTATCTTCGAAAGTCAAAGTGATTTCATTTATTTTAGGGGGATTTACTACTGGTATTCCATGTTTTCTACTAAATATTACCAGTTCTGTTTTGCTGGCGTTTGTGGCCAAACCACACGATTCTGACCATAGATTTAGCTCATCTAATATGATTTCCATGACTTCATTAAGCGTGTTGGAGAATTTGCCTTTTACCGAGATCGCAATATCGTCTGCATAAGCAACAACGTCCACTCTTCCCTTCTGTAAGCCCTTTAACAGTTTATTTATTGTCAGTACCCAAAGGAGAGGAGACAGCACCCCGCCTTGAGGGGTACCCCAGCTGACGAATCTACGTTACTTCTAGGTACCAAATTTTGAGTTCACAAATCTGCATATAAGCATTTGTTCGATGAAAACAACCAACGCCCCGGGGACACCCAACTCCGTCAGTGCGCCGGTTATAGCCTTGTCTAGGATATTATTAAATGCACCCTCAATGTCTAGGAAAGCTACCAATGTGTACTCTTTGTCTTCCATTAATTTCTCAATTACCGTCACTAGAGAATTCAATGCTGTTTCTGTAGATTTACCTTTACAGTACGTGTGTTATGAAATCTCCATTTGAGATGGGTTATTATTTACCTGATATAAGTTTCTATTAACCTCTTTAGAGTTTTCAATAAAAAATAACGAGAAGAAGAGAGCGGACGGTAGAAAATAGTTATTAACCATTCCATAGAACCTTTCCATAATAACGGGAAGATCCGGTCTGGTCCCGGTTTAAATGTTTTTGCGGCCCACGTGATACTAGCCTCCAAAATGATATTTAGAATTTCGGACTTTGCCCAGTATTCTGTGTAATTTCAATTAAACCCGTTGTTGGGTTATCAGGAAAGTGTGTATTTAATAACAGATTTAGAGACTCCTAACTTGATTCTTTCCAGCTCTTGTCGGGTTTCTGATGGTAACCAATTGTTGGAGTGGAGCTTGAGATAATCTTGCGTAATAGAGATGCTACTGTGGTGCCCTCAATATCACCACAGAAGGACCTACAAGATGTTCTTTTCGCTTTTCTCAATTCCTTTTTGTATTGCTTTAACTTGTCACTATAACAGTCCCATTCGGTTTCGTTCCAAGAGGACTTTGTCTTATTGAATTGGTCTTTAGACTCCTGTCTTACTTTGTTAAGTTCAGAGGACCACCAGGGGGTTGCCTGTTACCTCTATTATAGCTTTTAGGACACGCTCTATTTAGTGCCTTCATGCAAGAGCTGACAAGATTATCTAGGAATTCAGCATTATCGGGAATTTGTGGTGGATATTTAGGAAGAACTTTCTCTAGCTTTAGATTATTCTTCTGACAGTTAGTCTTTCTATAATTCCTATAAGTGATTGATAGGGACGTTTCTTCTTGGAATATGACCTTAATATAGCGATGGTCTGAAAATAAGTGTTCCGATAGAACCATTGTACCATCTTTTCGAATAATGCCTCCGATACCAAAGTAATATCTAGCACTGCTTGGCGATTACGCGTGATAAACGTGGGTTCATTACCCTGTTACAAAGTAATAACTTTCTACGCATCATATAATTGAAGAGAGACTCACCCCGTTCGTTGATGTCGGAGCTACCCCATACCGTATGCATTTGCATCACTCCCCACTCCGGAAGCCTCGCTATTCGCTATTAACTTCCTTAGCATGTCCGATGGCAGTGGGTCATCATGGGCGAAGTACATGGTGGTCAGCCGGTAGATATTTCCGTTTATTTCCCATGCTGTTGCATGGTCTTCATTACTATAATTATGAATTATAAAAACATTAAGCTGTGATTTAGTAAGTATACACGTCCTGATTTTACTTACAGTAATGGCTGTGTAAATATTATAGCCTGGAGTCCTCATTCCCCACACTCTTCCTCCACTCACCCACGGCTCTTGATTGAGAACAAAGTCTGGCTGGAGTTCTGCTAGGCTATTCAGGAGCGGAGCCGAAGTTGCTTTACTGTGGTGGAGGCTTATTTTCAGGAGCTTCATTAGCTACCAGCGTCACATCTGGAGTATCTTCCGAGTCGCTAAGAAGCTCCTTCTCCGAGTACATTCTCTCCAGGGCCCTGCTAAGCTTAGTACCGGAAGATATGTACCCATCCTCATTCTTCTGGCTATCGACGTTACTCACTCTCTCTAGCTCATTCTCGGTCTCGCCATTTATTTCCGACTCAGCTATTGAAAAGAGACAATCAACGGTTTCGGTAACAGCTTTATAAGCTTTCACCTTCTCCTCGCCGAATCCACAACACATTAAGCCGTCGCATTTCGCCAACGACTCTACTGTTTCTTTATTTAGCAGCAGCAGCACCTGTATCGGGACACGTTTCGTCTCCACGACTTCTGTCTTACCGCTACTGCTTTCAATTTTGATTAATCTCCATTCATTTACGGAGAGTTCTGGGTTACTTGCTCTTAAGATGCTCATTATTTTCTCGGGGTCGTCCGGTGTAGCCGGAATCCAAGCTCTCGTTCTCAGACGGGTACACCTCCTCTACTTCTGAGATGGCAGCCTTGTACAGCTCTGCCGAATTCTCATCGTCGCAGGCGATCATCTTTATCTGGCCCTGGTGCAAGCCTCCATCCTCGCGTCTCGGTCGAGGACCGGGATTTTTCTCTAGCACCCCTTTCTCTAACACCTCTGCTAGGGCGGTTTGAACCCACTTCCATTTCGTGCATTTTCCCTTCCGGATTTACGTATCTAGCACGCCAATTATTATGCGGTTCTTTGCGACATCCGCGAAAGTCTTCCTCGGAGTGACACTTGCATGTTCACTCTTTTAGACGACTTGGCTTCCTCGAAGGATCTCTGTCTCTTCGACGCCGCGACATGTACGTGGTCGAGTTCAAAATCTGGCAAGACCGCATTTGCCCCCTCGATGGAACTTCTCACTTCATTAGTGAGTTCCTTGCCTGAGGGTTCTCTCTAATGTACCCTTTTCAAAACTCGCGCTGCTATACGCCTCTCTTGATAACCAACTTTCGTTGGGTCGGTGATTTCTACCTTAGTCCATTTGCTACCAAGAGCACCGGTTATTGTTCACTCCTTGGCCTGCACTTCACAACGCTTAGTCTCATTCGCTGTATGCTGGCAAGCGACTCTACTTCCGTAGGCTTACGTTAGTGACTGGGCTATTTTAAAAAAAAGGGCCACCAGCCTGGCTGATCCTCGGCACGGGTCGCATAACACAAGAGTGCCATGACAAGAGTGCAAAGACCAGATGCTGTACTATTGTGGGTTAACAAACACCCCATTTTATATCCTCATCTTAGCTAGATACCTCTTGACACCAGGATCATGCTATGATATGTATTACCAGACGGCACCCTCGAGGATGGTTCAGTGAAGGTTTTGCCAACCTCTTGTGGGGTAAATTGAGTTCAATTAGCACCTAAATTGAGAAAATTTCATAATTGCACAATTAAACTAGCTATCTGAACATACTATAAGAGGAGTCCAACAATTGACATGGCATCTATTTGATTGGTTATAAGGACAGAAGATACTCCGTTTGCATTCCAGAAACATAATTTTATGGAATTCATTTAATTCGTAATATAGCCTGTAGGAACATTGTTTCGTTTTTCATAAGTTCCTGCATTATTAGCTGGATTGTATTCATGAGTTAGCTTATTGCTTGCGTAAGGTTGTTTCTCATTGTGATTTCATACAGTGTAGGTGTGTTTTTAAAACGTTCCACATAGTTTCATAAAAAAAGGGAAATATAAAAATTAAAATAATAAAAATAATACAAATTATAGACACCTAAAGTGATCACGCAAATCGCCGAGATAGTGACTCTACCACTGGTTTGAGAATTGAATGAAAATCAAAATTAATAATAGGCAAAAGTCCAAATTGTGGTAATAGCAAAACAAAAAACAAAAACAAATTATACATGAGCATTTTGCGCTCTCCACCTCTAGCAAGAGATCGATGTCTCACCCCCGCGCGTCCTTCTGCATCACCAATAAGCAGTATACCAAAAACTTCACTGAAACCAAAGGAGTTGTCCTCTCATGAGTTAACAGTGCATGCTCATTTGCATACCAACTCAGCAAACGTTAGCAGCAGGCGCCCCTGCAGAAAACACGGAACAAGAAACTACTGCTCAACTAGAGCAAACGACACCTATGTCAAATCAGACGGTAAGTGAATAAAACTCTCTCAATGATAACTCCGCGCAAGAAGCTAAAGAATTAAGAGTATAAAGCAGCCACTCTTGCACCTACCCAAGCACACAAATGCATTCTCATGCAAATACAGCTAACAAACGCTTGCTAAGCTCCATATCGTCTGATAAACATTCAACAACAACAAATATAACAAATACAACAATTTCCGCTCAGCAACTATAGCCCCCCAAAAATTAATAAATCAACAAAAATTTAGAAAAGAAATGAAATTGATCAACCTACTAACTCAATGTACCACAACAGGTTTGCCGCACTTAATGATGAGCCAACCAAAGAAAATGAAATAATTTCAAGTAAAATAAATTCATTTGAAAAAATAATTAAACCGCCGCCAATCTACTTGCGTGAAAAAAGTTCAAACGTTCTGGTTGAAAATATTGCTCGCCTAATAGGCAAGAATAATTTTCATATAATCTCGCTCAAAAAAGGTAACATACTCGTACATGAGACTAAAATCCAAATATATAACAAAAAATATTATGGCACTATTGCTAATTACCTCGACGATAACAAAAAAAACTATTGCACGTACCAATTGAAACAGCAAAGGCCTAACTTTTGTAATAAAAGGAATAGAGCCAGAAGTTGAACCAGATGAAATAATGGAAGCGTTGGCAGACGCCGGATTCAATGCAAAAACAATATTGAACATAAAAAACAGGGATAAAATACCTAAACCATTATTTAAGGTGGAGCTCGTTCCAGAGACGATAAATCTGGAAAAAAATGAAACCCACCCTGTTTATAGCCTACGTTACTTAATACATCGTAGAATTTCAATTGAGGAGCTCCACAAGCGCAAAGGTCCGGTACAATGCTCAAATTACCAGGAATATGGGCACACGAAATCCTACTGCACTCTGCGCACAATATGTGTCGCTTGCGGCGATTCTCACCCCTACGTTGAATGTAAATTTGACAAATTTGATAAAAATGCGAAAAAATGCAGCAACTGCGGTGGTAACCACACGGCCAACTATAGAGGGTGTCCAGTTTACACAGACCTGAAGATGAAGGCGCGTACAACACAAAAGCTAGTTCGCTGTGAATATAGCAATATTGCACCTTACTATCCTAGCATAAATCCAGCCAATGCTGCGCCCTCGTCCTCCTCAATGACGTACGCAAACGTATTGAAAAAAGCACCTACTGAAAGTCTAGCTAGTTCTCCACCTGTTCAAAATGTAGAAGCAATGATTTGTAACCTAAAGCATTTTATGACCCAATTTATGTCAACCATGCAAACAATGATTCATGAACTTATACAAAATCAGAATCTACTGATGAAAGCACTGCTCTCTCAAAAATAAATGAATCAATTAAAGTTATGCTACTGGAATGCCAACGGTATTATCCAACACAAAATAGAAATCAAGAATTTTTTGTACAACAGCGAAATTGACATAGTGCTTATCTCAGAAACCCATTTAACAGATAAGTACAACTTCAGTATTGCCGGTTTCAATTTCTACAAAACCAATCATCCAGACGGTAAAGCGCACGGATGCGCAGGAATTCTAATTAATGCCCGTATAAAACATTTCTCACGTGACAAATATGCCGAAAGACACATCCAAGCCACTTCAATCTCCCTTCAGTGCTGGGGCGAAATTATAACAATTTCTGCAGTATACTGTCCACCTAGATTCCAAAAAACGTCAGAAAAATCCCTGCAGTTTTTTCAAACACTCGGAAGAAAATTTATAGCAGCTGGAGACTATAATTCTAAGCATACTTACTAGGGCTCTCGTCTGGTAAACCCTAAAGGCAAATAGTTGCACGATGTGTTAATTGATCATCGAAATCATCTAGATTTTGTCTCAAGTGGCCAACCCACGTACTGGCCAGCGGACCAGCGTAAAATCCCTGATCTTATTGATTTCGCTGTGATCAAAAATATAAACAGGGCACTGTTTTCCTCTGAAGCAATTTTCGACTTGTCCTCCGATCACTCACCTGTCATCATATACTTTAACAAAACTCCTGAAATTGTACATAAATCGCCCAAATTGACCACCAACAAAACGAACTGACTAAAATATACGAAATACGTAAGTACACATATTTGCCTGGAATCTCCTCCTAAAAACAAATATGACTTAGAGAGAGCGCTCCACGAGTTTAATTCCTTGTTAGCATCAGCGGCTACGTGCGCAACAACAGCAGAAAAAACGATGCAGGTTGTTATATAACTTCAACCCAAGTGCAATACCTCGTTAAGGAGAAAAGACGACTAAGACGAGAATGACAGAAATATAGGTCACCTGCCCTAAAGAGGAAATTAAAATGATCACAAAATCACCATAGAGATGTACTTCAAAAGGAAGCTGAAGCAAGTATTGAGACCTATATTAAAGATCTGGGCCCGCTTAAATACACCAATTACTCACTTTGGAGAGCTACAAAGGTTGCAAAAGCCCAAAGGAAAGGGAGCCACCAGTAAGGCTTGGAAATGGAAGTTGGGCCAAAAGCGACGAAGGAAAAGAAGCAGCGTTTGCTGCACATCTACAAACAGTTTTTTGCCCTAATGCTCCGTGCAATACCTTCGAGGTCCCTACTTTACCTAGAACCAAAGTGACTCAGCCGCTTCAACTAAAAATCAAAGACTTAGAGTGTGTCATTATAACAGGTCTTAATACAAAAAAGTCCCCTGGATATGATCTAATCACAAATAAAATGGTCATGGAATTACCACACATAGCGTTAATACACCTAACGAAATTGTTCAATACTATGCTTCTCTGGGGTCATTTCCGCATATATGGAAGATATCGTAAATTACACTGATTCCTAAACCAGGAAAAGATCCAACGCAGGTATCCTCATATCGGCCCATAAGCCTTCTACCCACCCTATCAAAAATATTTGAAAATTCCTACTTGGGAAAATTATGCCCTATCTAAATCAAGATGGCAACATTCCTACTCATCAATTCGGATTTAGAAAAGAGCACGGTACAATAGAGCAGGTGCACCGTATAACAAGCGAAATTAGAAGAGCTTTCGAACAGAAGAAATACTGTTCAGCAATATTTCTAGACATTGCCCAAGCCTTCGATAAAGTCTGGCATGAGCGGCTAGTGCACAAGATTAAAAAGTTTCTAGCATACAACATACACAGAGTGCTGGAATCTTACTTAGCGAATAGGTAGTACAAAGTGAAATACAAGCAATTTGTAACCCCCGAATTTCAAATATTTGCTGGAGTACCACAAGGGAGTGTGCTTGGTCCTATTCTCTACCTAATATATACGTCTGACCTACCAATAAATAACAGCCTAGTTACGTCCACATTTGCTGACGACACAGCTATTTTAGGTACCCATAAAAATCCGCATATCGCCTCTCGTGACCTAAACGAACACTTTGTAACGACTCGTTTTCGCCGGGGTAAGCTCGCCGGATTTCCAGGAGTCGCTTACAGAAAATCTCTAAAGTATTCAAAGCTTGTTTACGTTGATTTTATTTATTTATTAATTTTAAAAAAAGGCTAACTACTTGATACAATTATTTTTACTAAACTTAAATACGGACACAGTTGAACTCTATGTCCCCCTAGCTTCTGTAGCGTTTGTCAGTGTGGGTTTCTAGCAGAGAATCGATTATAAACCATAATCTCCTCTAGATTCCCCTAGCTTCTGTTGCGTTTGTCAGTGTGGGTTTCTAGCAGAGAATCAATTATAAACCATAATCTCCTCTAGATTCCCCTAGCTTCTGTAGCGTTTGTCACTGTGGGTTTCTAGCAGAGAATCGATTATAAACCATAATCTCCTCTAGATTCCCCTAGCTTCTGTTGCGTTTGTCAGTGTGGGTTTCTAGCAGAGAATCGATTATAAACCATAATCTCCTCTAGATTCCCCTAGCTTCTGTTGCGTTTGTCAATGTGGGTTTCTAGCAGAGAATCGATTATAAACCATAATCTCCTCTAGATTCCCCTAGCTTCTGTTGCGTTTGTCAATGTGGGTTTCTAGCAGAGAATCGATTATAAACCATAATCTCCTCTAGATTCCCCTAATTTCTGTTGCTGAAAGAAAGAACCGTCTTGTCTGCCTGATGCCGAAATAAAGAAAGAGCGTCTCGTCTGCCTGATGCCGAATGAAAGAAAGAGCGTCTTGTCTGCCTGATGCCGAATGAAAGAAAGAGCCGTCGCGTCTGCTTTTATGCTCCAGGTTTAGTGTAGATCATCCAATAGTTGTTGTTGTGCGGGAACTGTAGTTTGTTGTGGCATGTTGCTACGGTTTCCCGCATTGTTCTTCTTGTTTGAATTTGACCTTGGGCCACCTTCAGCACATTGTTGTTGTTTTCTCCCTGTTGTTCTTGTAAGTTTTTGCCCTTGGGCCACCTTCAATATTGTGTTGTTGTTCCTTGTGTTGTTTCTTGTTGTTGCTATTTGTCCTTCGGCCACCTTCAGCACTTTGTTGATATTTTATATCGATGGCATAAAATATTTAAAAATATTAAATATTGGATATTTAATTCTGCTTCTCCTCTTTATGCTTTGTCCGGCCTGTTGGTGTGCTTAGCGATCGGTCTGTTGTGTTCCACTTTGTGCTTGGCCTTCGTTTTTGGGTGTTGTTAGTGGGCTATTTTCCGAACTAATGCAGTCGGCAACTTCTGTCGCGATCTCTTGTAAATTTCTAACATTGCGTTAGGCACTGTTGTTGTAAATTCATATCAGTGCGTTGGGCACTATGGTTGTACATTCATATTATTTTAACTGTGGTCAGTCGGTTGCACAATTGTTTGTGTGATATTCTCCTGTGTTATCTTGCGTTGTTGACTTCGTTGCATGTTTTTCGTCGCTTATCACAGGGTTCCACTGTCTGACTTAATAGTGGCTGTGTGTTCTGTCCTCCAAATGCAGAGTATAACACCTGTTGTTGGTAGCATTACTATGGTGGGAGGTGTCTCAGACTCACTTGTATGATATCTGCTGCACTAAATATGATGGCGGTTGTTGTGTGTGGTTTTAGCAATGAAAGTGGGAGGTGCCAAAGTCTTAGGACTATTAACGTATATATTTTAGGGTTGGTTGTTTAAGCACTTGGCCCCTATTTTAAATATACACGTTTGGGGCGTTATGGCAAAACTAAATATGTAGGGGTAAATTTACGCCTACAATTTGCTCCTCACATGTCCACCCTACTTTGCGGCCCATGAAAAATGGTCACCTTACCCTGCCAGAGGGTGATGATTTTGCACGATCCTCGCTGGAATCGGATCCTTTCCGTTGTGTACACTGTTCTCGTCAGATGCGTTTGTTAATTCCCGTATGCTGCGCTGCCACCTGGCGCGCACAATGGTTTCAGCTCGCTAATATGCGCTGTCTTTGTCTCCTTGGTTCCTTCACGTTTCATCTTGACAATGACTGGGGAGGTGAAGGTGTCTATCCGGTATGGCATGGAAGTTGTCAATGGCTTTGGACAAATGGTGCTGTTTTGCTAACACCAATTGTCCAACTTCTGGTTTCCAGGGCCTTCGTCGTAGGTTATAATGACGCCGTTGATCTTGAGCCGCTCGCTCCAGATTCCTTGTCACTAATGTGTATGCTTCCTTTAGTAGTTCGGCTCTTTCGTTGGGTGTTTGTTTGCGTTGTCCTGTTCCTGGGGTGGTTTCATCGTACAACGCTCCTGGGCGTCGTGGCTCCCGTCCTTGTATTAGGAACGCGGGGCTATAGCCAGTGATCTCTGATACGCTGGTATTGATCGCCAGGGTTAACTCCGGCAGTAGGTCATCCCACTTTTGTTGATGTTTACCGGCGTATTGGGCGATCATTGTCTTCACTGTGCGGTTGGCGCGTTCGGCGGCATTTTCCTGTGGTGTGTACGGTGCGGTAAACTGGTGCTTGATACCGTAGTCTTATAACAATTTCTTCCGTAGAAATTATAACAATTTCTGCAGTATACTGTCCACCTAGATTCCAAAAAACTTCAGAAAAATCCCTGCAGTTTTTTCAAACACTCGGAAGAAAATTTATAGCAGCTGGAGACTATAATTCTAAGCATACTTACTAGGGCTCTCGTCTGGTAAACCCTAAAGGCAAACAGTTGCACGATTTGTTAATTGATCATCGAAATCATCTAGATTTTGTCTCAAGTGGCCAACCCACGTACTGGCCAGCGGACCAGCGTAAAATCCCTGATCTTATTGATTTCGCTGTGATCAAAAATATAAACAGGGCACTGTTTTCCTCTGAAGCAATTTTCGACTTGTCCTCCGATCACTCACCTGTCATCATATACTTTAACAAAACTCCTGAAATTGTACATAAATCGCCCAAATTGACCACCAACAAAACGAACTGGCTAAAATATACGAAATACGTAAGTACACATATTTGCCTGGAATCTCCTCCTAAAAACAAATATGACTTAGAGAGAGCGCTCCACGAGTTTAATTCCTTGTTAGCATCAGCGGCTACGTGCGGAACAACAGCAGAAAAAACGATGCAGGTTGTTATATAACTTCAACCCAAGTGCAATACCTCGTTAAGGAGAAAAGACGACTAAGACGAGAATGACAGAAATATAGGTCACCTGCCCTAAAGAGGAAATTAAAATGATCACAAAATCACCATAGAGATGTACTTCAAAAGGAAGCTGAAGCAAGTATTGAGACCTATATTAAAGATCTGGGCCCGCTTAAATACACCAATTACTCACTTTGGAGAGCTACAAAGGTTGCAAAAGCCCAAAGGAAAGGGAGCCACCAGTAAGGCTTGGAAATGGAAGTTGGGCCAAAAGCGACGAAGGAAAAGAAGCAGCGTTTTCTGCACATCTACAAACAGTTTTTTGCCCTAATGCTCCGTGCAATACCTTCGAGGTCCCTACTTTACCTAGAACCAAAGTGACTCAGCCGCTTCAACTAAAAATCAAAGACTTAGAGTGTGTCATTATAACAGGTCTTAATACAAAAAAGTCCCCTGGATATGATCTAATCACAAATAAAATGGTCATGGAATTACCACACATAGCGTTAATACACATAACGAAATTGTTCAATACTATGCTTCTCTTGGGTCATTTCCGCATATATGGAAGATATCGTAAATTACACTGATTCCTAAACCAGGAAAAGATCCAACGCAGGTATCCTCATATCGGCCCATAAGCCTTCTACCCACCCTATCAAAAATATTTGAAAATTCCTACTTGGGAAAATTATGCCCTATCTAAATCAAGATGGCAACATTCCTACTCATCAATTCGGATTTAGAAAAGAGCACGGTACAATAGAGCAGGTGCACCGTATACCAAGCGAAATTAGAAGAGCTTTCGAACAGAAGAAATACTGTTCAGCAATATTTCTAGACATTGCCCAAGCCTTCGATAAAGTCTGGCATGAGCGGCTAGTGCACAAGATTAAAAAATTTCTACCATACAACATACACAGAGTGCTGGAATCTTACTTAGCGAATAGGTAGTACAAAGTGAAATACAAGCAATTTGTAACCCCCAATTTCAAATATTTGCTGGAGTACCACAAGGGAGTGTGCTTGGTCCTATTCTCTACCTAATATATACGTCTGACCTACCAATAAATAACAGCCTAGTTACGTCCACATTTGCTGACGACACAGCTATTTTAGGTACCCATAAAAATCCGCATATCGCCTCTCGTGACCTAAACGAACACTTTGTAACGACTCGTTTTCGCCGGGGTAAGCTCGCCGGATTTCCAGGAGTCGCTTACAGAAAATCTCTAAAGTATTCAAAGCTTGTTTACGTTGATTTTATTTATTTATTAATTTTAAAAAAAGGCTAACTACTTGATACAATTATTTTTACTAAACTTAAATACGGACACAGTTGAACTCTATGTCCCCCTAGCTTCTGTAGCGTTTGTCAGTGTGGGTTTCTAGCAGAGAATCGATTATAAACCATAATCTCCTCTAGATTCCCCTAGCTTCTGTTGCGTTTGTCAGTGTGGGTTTCTAGCAGAGAATCAATTATAAACCATAATCTCCTCTAGATTCCCCTAGCTTCTGTAGCGTTTGTCACTGTGGGTTTCTAGCAGAGAATCGATTATAAACCATAATCTCCTCTAGATTCCCCTAGCTTCTGTTGCGTTTGTCAGTGTGGGTTTCTAGCAGAGAATCGATTATAAACCATAATCTCCTCTAGATTCCCCTAGCTTCTGTTGCGTTTGTCAATGTGGGTTTCTAGCAGAGAATCGATTATAAACCATAATCTCCTCTAGATTCCCCTAGCTTCTGTTGCGTTTGTCAATGTGGGTTTCTAGCAGAGAATCGATTATAAACCATAATCTCCTCTAGATTCCCCTAGTTTCTGTTGCTGAAAGAAAGAACCGTCTTGTCTGCCTGATGCCGAAATAAAGAAAGAGCGTCTCGTCTGCCTGATGCCGAATGAAAGAAAGAGCGTCTTGTCTGCCTGATGCCGAATGAAAGAAAGAGCCGTCGCGTCTGCTTTTATGCTCCAGGTTTAGTGTAGATCATCCAATAGTTGTTGTTGTGCGGGAACTGTAGTTTGTTGTGGCATGTTGCTACGGTTTCCCGCATTGTTCTTCTTGTTTGAATTTGACCTTGGGCCACCTTCAGCACATTGTTGTTGTTTTCTCGCTGTTGTTCTTGTAAGTTTTTGCCCTTGGGCCACCTTCAATATTGTGTTGTTGTTCCTTATGTTGTTTCTTGTTGTTGCTATTTGTCCTTCGGCCACCTTCAGCACTTTGTTGATATTTTATATCGATGGCATAAAATATTTAAAAATATTAAATATTGGATATTTAATTCTGCTTCTCCTCTTTATGCTTTGTCCGGCCTGTTGGTGTGCTTAGCGATCGGTCTGTTGTGTTCCACTTTGTGCTTGGCCTTCGTTTTTGGGTGTTGTTAGTGGGCTATTTTCCGAACTAATGCAGTCGGCAACTTCTGTCGCGATCTCTTGTAAATTTCTAACATTGCGTTAGGCACTGTTGTTGTAAATTCATATCAGTGCGTTGGGCACTATGGTTGTACATTCATATTATTTTAACTGTGGTCAGCCGGTTGCACAATTTTTTGTGTGATAGTCTCCTGTGTTATCTTGCGTTGTTGACTTCGTTGCATGTTTTTCGTCGCTTATCACAGGGTTCCACTGTCTGACTTAATTGTGGCTGTGTGTTCTGTCCTCCAAATGCAGAGTATAACACCTGTTGTTGGTAGCATTACTATGGTGGGAGGTGTCTTAGACTCACTTGTATGATGGCTGCTGCACTAAATATGATGGCGGTTGTTGTGTGTGGTTTTAGCAATGAAAGTGGGAGGTGCCAAAGTCTTAGGACTATTAACGTATATATTTTAGGGTTGGTTGTTTAAGCACTTGGCCCCTATTTTAAATATACACGTTTGGGGCGTTATGGCAAAACTAAATATGTAGGGGTAAATTTACGCCTACAATTTGCTCCTCACATGTCCACCCTACTTTGCGGCCCATGAAAAATGGTCACCTTACCCTGCCAGAGGGTGATGATTTTGCACGATCCTCGCTGGAATCGGATCCTTTCCGTTGTGTACACTGTTCTCGTCAGATGCGTTTGTTAATTCCCGTATGCTGCGCTGCCACCTGGCGCGCATAATGGTTTCAGCTCGCTAATATGCGCTGTCTTTTTCTCCATGGTTCCTTCACGTTTCATCTTGACAATGACTGGGGAGGTGAAGGTGTCTATCCGGTATGGGCCATCGTAGCGTGGGGCCAACTTGGCGGCGAAGTGGTCAATGGCTTTGGACAAATGGTGCTGTTTTGCTAACACCAATTGTCCAACTTCTGGTTTCCAGGGCCTTCGTCGTAGGTTATAATGACGCCGTTGATCTTGAGCCGCTCGCTCCAGATTCCTTGTCACTAATGTGTATGCTTCCTTTAGTAGTTCGGCTCTTTCGTTGGGTGTTTGTTTCCGTTGTCCTGTTCCTGGGGTGGTTTCATCGTACAACGCTCCTGGGCGTCGTGGCTCCCGTCCTTGTATTAGGAACGCGGGGCTATAGCCAGTGATCTCTGATACGCTGGTAGTGATCGCCAGGGTTAACTCCGGCAGTAGGTCATCCCACTTTTGTTGATGTTTACCGGCGTATTGGGCGATCATTGTCTTCACTGTGCGGTTGGCGCGTTCCGCGGCATTTTCCTGTGGTGTGTACGGTGCGGTAAACTGGTGCTTGATACCGTAGTCTTCTACAACGCGCTGAAAGGACTTGCTTGTAAACTGTGAACCGTTGTCCGTCACTAAGACCTTAGGAACTCCGAAACGGGCTAAGATGCGCTCCCGAAAGGCCCGTTGTAGAGTCTCGGTGGTGGCCTTCCGAAGAGGCGCCATCTCTGTCCATTTTGAGAACTTATCATGGAAAACTAGTACCATTGTGTTTCCATGCTTTGAGCAGGGTAGAGGCCCAACAAAATCCGCGCACAATATGGCCCACGGCTCCAGGGGTATTTGCGTCAGCATTTCTCCAGCAGATTGTTGTTGGCTGGGCTTGTACTTCTGGCATAGTGTGCACTGACGAACGTAGCGGCTGGTGTCCCGGAACAGTCCTGGCGAGTAGTACCTATTTGCAACTCGGGCTATCGTTTTCCGGATGCCTAGGTGTCCTCCGGTTGGCGCGACGTGGTTCTCTTGCAAAATGCGTACCCTCAGAGGCCTAGGTATGCACAGCTTTCATGGTGTACAGTCCTCATCACCCGTCCGATTTGGTATATGGCGATACAGCTGCCCGTTTTCCAGTGTGTAGTCGGAGAATTTAGCCGGGTTGGCAAGTATTTCTCCTTTTCGCTTGAGCCCCCACTTGCAATTTTGCTCTGCTTGGTCCTGCACAGTGACAGTGCATGCAGCTTCGACTGGTTGCCTTGATAGTGCGTCCGCTAGCACATTTAGTTTTCCCTTGCGATACTGTACCTCGAATGAATGCTGCTGAAGTTCTAGCGCCCACCGTGCTATGCGTCCTGAAGGGCTCTCGATGGAATTTAGCCACTTCAGCGATAGGTGGTCGGTGATCACGGTAAAGTGGTAGCCCACCAGATATGGCCGCATTTTCCGGATGCCCCATATTATGGCTAGACACTTCTTCTCAGTTGGGGAGTAGTTTAGCTCAGCTCCAGCTAGCGTACGCTATTACTCGCTCCGCCCCCTCGATCTCCTGCGTAAGCACTGCTCCCAACCCGTAGTCACTGGCGTCGGTCTGGAGCGTGAACTTCTGACTAAAGTCTGGGCAGGCGAGGACCGGAGCTTCCGTCAATCGTTGTTTCAGTAATTCAAAAGCCTCCTGTTGTTCGGTACCCCATCGGAAATGTTTTCCTTTCTTTAGCAGCGCCGTTAAAGGGTGTAGTGCTTTTGCAAAGTCGGGTACAAAACGATGGTACCAAGATGCGATGCCCAAGCAGTGGCGTAGCTGTCGTATGTTCTCTGGTGGTTGCAGCTCCCGTATGGCAGCGATTTTATCTGGGTCAGTATGTATTCCTTTGTCGCTGACCACGTGTCCCAGATATTTTAGCTCCTTCCGAAAGAATGCACACTTCTCCAGATTTAGTTTTAAATTTGCCCCCCTGAACCGTCGGAACACCTCTTGCAGGTTTCTCATGTGTTCTTCTAGGTCTCTCCCTGTGACAATAATGTCATCAAAGTAGGCAAACGCGTGTGGCTCCATGTCGTGGCCAATAACTTGGTCCAGTGCTCTTTGAAAGGTTGCTGGTGCGGAGTGTAGCTCGAAAGGCATAACACGCCACTGGAAGAGGCCTCTGCCGGGTACCGTGAATGCGGTATACTGTTTGCTGTGCGCCTCCATTGGTATCTGCCAATACCCGTTCTTCATATCGAGACTACTGATGTATTTAGCCTCACGCAGTCGGTCTAAGATGTGTTGGATTCGCGGCAGTGGGTATGTGTCGGGTATGGACCTGGCGTTGAGTTGCCGATAATCGATGCACAGACGCCATTTCCCATCCCGTTTCCTTACTAGCACAATCGGTGCGCTGTGGGGGCTATGCGAGGGTTCGATACAGCCTTTAGCTATTAATTCGTCCACTTCCGCGCCAATGATTTCTTGCTGCGCTGGATTTCTCGGGTAGTATCGTTGTTTGATGGGTCGGTCATCGCGCATCACAATTTTGTGGCTTGTGATATTGGTCACGTTTGGCCCGTCTGTGAATTTAGCCAACTCTGTGGCCAGAAACAGTTTTATCTTTGATTCGTCCGTAGCGGCTTCATGTCGTATGGTTGTGCACGATGCGATAACTTGTGATTGCACACCATCCGTCTTGGGGCCTAGCTGGATTTCCTGGCCTCCACATGTCATGGATAGGCCTTGCTGTGTCATGAAGTCCAGGCCGAGCAGTAAGTCGTCGGTGGAGTCGGGCATGCTAAGTAGCTCCAGCTGACATACCTTTCCACCAAGCTTGACACACGTCACAAACGCTTGAGTAATATCCCTTGTTCGACCATCCGCCATCCGTGCTCTAGTGTATGTAGAGTTTACTCTACCGGTGGTAGCACCTAAATGGGAAATGAGTCGCTCGCTGATGAAACTCCTTGTGGCGCCTGTGTCGAGTGTGGCCGTGATGTTTTCTGTGCCAATGGTGACGGCGGCACAGATACGCTGTCCATCGTAGCGTAGTGCACTTACTGCGTTTGAGGCTTGTTGTCCGTGGGCTGCTCCATGCCTCGTTGCTGGCGGCAGCCCCGCTCGTTTCCCCCTACCGTCCTACAGCATTCAACTGTTCTAGTTCCTCTCCTACCGCACTCCCAACAGAAAAGTACTTGGGCATTGCGGCAGTGTCGCGCTATGTGATCAGACTGACCACATCTTCTGCATGCTGTTCGTGGATTTATAGATACCACATTGTTGGTACAGTTGGCCGGTGCTACCTGTCGGTTTCTGGTTTCGCATGGGGACATGCGCTCAACCCGTGGTTGTATCTCGTGGCGTGTTGGTGGTGGTAGTGGTGGCGGTGGTGGTAGACATGCTGCTCGTGAAGTTTCGCTGTCACCACGTATGCGCTCGAGGTCTTCCGCCATTTCCACAAGTTCTTCCAGCGTATCGAAATCCTTTCGCCGGACATACTACTGGTATTCCTCTAGGCTGTTGCGAAAGATTCGTTCTAATTTCTGGGCCTCCGTGTATCCCGCGTGACGCATCAGGTTTTGAAGTTCTACCACGTATTGTTTGAAGTGTTCACGTGGGTTTTGCCGTCGTTGGCGAATTTCAACCTCCAGCTTTTCGAAGTACCTGGTGGGTAGGAAAAACTTCAAGAAGTCCTTTTTGAATAATACCCAATCAATCCATGCTCGGTTGTTGTTTCTATACCAGAGCAGAGCACGCTCCTTTTGGAGTTCTGGCATAGTTCGAGGCAGCATGTGCTTGTTTAGTCCATAGACTTCCGATAATTCTTCCACTCGCTCTTTGAAAGCTATCGGGTCATGCCCTCCATCATATTTCAAGAACCACTTCCTAACGTGGTCGATGACTGCCGAGTAGATGGCTATCCCGCTTCGCGAGACTTCAGGGACTACTGTCTGGAACGCGGCATCAGATATGCCCGCTGCTTTCTTCCTGTTTGTCGATTGTCCGGGGCTTATAGGTCTCTCTACGCTGGGGCTAGCTCTTAGATGTGAACTGGGTCTAGGCGACAAACTCCTCGTGAGTCGGGCCTGTAGCTCTGCCAGCCGAACCTCCTGGTCTAGAGTCATCTCTGTGTCGGGGATGAACTCCGCAAGCCTCTTTCGTAGCTCTTCCACTGTGCCCGTGGCCTCTAGGCCAAACTCAACACAACAGACTACCAGTTGGTCTTTTCGCACGGTGTACACCCAACTCGTCTTTCCCATCCTGTGTCAGACTCTGGTGATAGGACGTGGGTTGGATAATATAGCTTTGTTGTATTTACTCTCTTTATTCTGAGGGTCCCTGCTCGGGCGCCACTGTAACGACTCGTTTTCGCCGGGGTATGCTCGCCGGATTTCCAGGAGTCGTTTACAGAAAATCTCTAAAGTATTCAAAGCTTGTTTACGTTGATTAAATTATTTTATTTATTTATTAATTTTAAAAAAATACTACTACTTGATACAATTATTTTTACTAAACTTAAATACGGACACAGTTGAACTCTCCGTCCCCCTAGCTTCTGTAGCGTTTGTCAGTGTGGGTTTCTAGCAGAGAATCGATTATAAACCATAATCTCCTCTAGATTCCCCTAGCTTCTGTAGCGTTTGTCAGTGTGGGTTTCTAGCAGAGAATCGATTTTAAACCATAATCTCCTCTAGATTCCCCTAGCTTCTGTTACGTTTGTCAGTGTGGGTTTCTAGCAGAGAATCGTTTATAAACCATAATCTCCTCTAGATTCCCCTAGCTTCTGTTGCGTTTGTCAGTGTGGGTTTCTAGCAGAGAATCGATTATAAACCATAATCTCCTCTAGATTCCCCTAGCTTCTGTTGCGTTTGTCAATGTGGGTTTCTAGCAGAGAATCGATTATAAACCATAATCTCCTCTAGATTCCCCTAGCTTCTGTTGCGTTTGTCAATGTGGGTTTCTAGCAGAGAATCGATTATAAACCATAATCTCCTCTAGATTCCCCTAGTTTCTGTTGCTGAAAGAAAGAACCGTCTTGTCTGCCTGATGCCGAAATAAAGAAAGAGCGTCTCGTCTGCCTGATGCCGAATGAAAGAAAGAGGGTCTTGTCTGCCTGATGCCGAATGAAAGAAAGAGCCGTCGCGTCTGCTTTTATGCTCCAGTTTTAGTGTAGATCATCCAATAGTTGTTGTTGTGCGGGAACTGTAGTTTGTTTTGGCATGTTGCTACGGTTTCCCGCATTGTTCTTCTTGTTTGAATTTGACCTTGGGCCACCTTCAGCACATTGTTGTGTTTTTCTCGCTGTTGTTCTTGTAAGTTTTTGCCCTTGGGCCACCTTCAATATTGTGTTGTTGTTCCTTGTATTGTTTCTTGTTGTTGCTATTTGTCCTTCGGCCACCTTCAGCACTTTGTTGATATTTTATATCGATGGCATAAAATATTTAAAAATATTAAATATTGGATATTTAATTCTGCTTCTCCTCTTTATGCTTTGTCCGGCCTGTTGGTGTACTTAGCGATCGGTCTGTCGTGTTCCACTTTGTGCTTGGCCTTCGTTTTTGGGTGTTGTTAGTGGGCTATTTTCCGAACTAATGCAGTCGGCAACTTCTGTCGCGATCTCTTGTAAATTTCTAACATTTTATTTTAACTGTGGTCAGCCGGTTGCACAATTGTTTGTGAGATATTCTCCTATGTTATCTTGCGTTGTTGACTTCGTTGCATGTTTTTCGTCGCTTATCACAGGCTTCCACTGTCTGACTTAATTGTGGCTGTGTCTTCTGTCCTCCCAATGCAGAGTATAACACTTGTTGTTGGTAGCATTACTATGGTGGGAGGTACCTTAGACTCACTTGTATGATGGCTGCTGCACTAAATATGATGGCGTTTGTGTGTGTGGTTTTAGCAATGAAAGTGGGAGGTGCCAAAGTCCTATGACTATTAACGTATATATTTTAGGGTTGGTTGTTTAAGCACTTGGCCCCTATTTTAAATATACACGTTTGGGGCGTTATGGCAAAACTAAATATGTAGGGGCAAATTTACGCCTAAAATTTGCTCCTCACAACTTTAAAGATGTAGAAATTTGGCTGGCAAAGTGGCATATTAAAGTTAACGAAGCGAAATGTACTCACATAACGTTCTCCCTCAGAACCAGCACCTGTCCAGCTGTGTCACTAAATGATATAAAAATACCGCAAGCAACAGAAGTGAAGAATTTAGGAATCCATCTTGACAGTAGATTAACTTGGAGGAAGCACATAGAAGCGAAAAGATCTCAAATGAGACTAAAAGCTAACTCTCTGAATTGGTTAATCAATAATAATTGGTTAATCAACAAAAAGATGCGCTTGGAATACAAAGTCCTTCTATACAAAGCTAAATATAATAATACCCATATGGACATATGGGGTAGTGATAGCACTTCAAATCTAGAACTTATCCAAAGGGCACAGTCGAAAATCCTAAGAACAATTACCGGCGCACCATGGATTATCAAGAATAAAAACATTCACAACGATGTACATATAACCACTATAAAAGAAGAAATCGTAGAATTAAGGCAGAAATACCTGAATTGCCTGCAAGATCATCCGAACATACTTGCAAGAAATCTACTCCAGCAGAATTCTGCTTCACGTCTAAAGAAACCATGTTTCTAAACTTATTTACAAACGAATCTGTAATATGTATTTATATAAAATTTTGTTTCCCTCTTCTTTTTAAAATTATAATTAATTTATATATATGAACTAGTAGAACCCAAATAGCTCCAAGCAATAGGCAAAGAGCATATTTAATACATTAGTTTTAAGATTTGATAACATATTGTTAGTTTCCAATGGAGTAAGATACAATAACAAATAAATGGTTTAATAAAAAAAAGGTTGTTTAATGTGTGCTCTATCTAATTACTTGTTTTTGCTTGACTATTTGTGCCACATGACATTTGCGTACGTAAATCGTTCAGTGTTAATGCTGTCATTGCTATGATGTAAATTTAAGTTTGCCGCTGAATAGGCGTATTTATTCTGAAGTGGAAAATTTGTCGCGGCAATAGTTGGGAACATTGCTACGCTATTAGTTCCTCTGATCGTACCCGAGTTTACTTTTTGTTTTAAATTAGAAAAACACTTGGCACCCTCTGTATTTAGCAGTATAATTCTCTCCGCAGTTGGTACATTATTTATTCTTTGGGTCTGTTTTGTTGGCGGAGCAGTTAGATGTGGCGTGAAAATCTCCACAGATAACGCATGCTGATAGATTGGGGTGGTTTCTCTTTAGACACAGGTTCATCCTTCTCTTTAAATAAAGCATATCAATTATTAGTATTTATTACCTCATTTAGTTCTATGATTTTTTAAACATTATTTGTAAAAGATTTTTGTGGACTGCGCTTACGCTTTTTTATTGTACATACCTATCTACCCTGTTTGAGTCTTAAGATTACTTGTCTTAAGATTGCTTGTCATCTTTCTTGTTTGAGGGGCATTCAAATGTTGCTGCAGAGCGGCTGGAGCATTGTTGTGATGTTGTGTTGATTTTGCTTTTACAAGTTTGCAACAGCATTTTTGTTTTTAGTGCTTTGTGTTGCTGATGATTCAGCCACGCTTGGAGAGGAGCATTCTAAGCTCCAATAGAGGCGAGATCTGTAATTCATTAAATTCTCGATCCAGTTTAGTGGAGTAGGATGTATATTTAAATTAGATTTTGACGGAGAGCTTGCTCTTGCATTTGCGCACTTCTTATATTTGCTGGTGTGAGCGCGTTTACGATAGGAGCGCGAGTCTGCTCAGTGCTTATAGTTTGCTGAATCGGTGTGCTTAATTGCGTATGTGCTGTAGAATCGAGAGAGATTATCTCCGTTTTATTCGGTGTGCTTGTTGGTTTATTTCCTGCGGAGGTCGCGCCGGGGTGTTTCATCGATTGCGAATTTGTGTCTTTGAACGAGTCGAGTTCATGCAGACTTTTTTTTGGTTTTCTAAATGTAAAATGCTAGCTTTTCTGTTTACTATTAATTTAGTTTACACATGAACAAAAAGAAATGCATTAAGCCACTGACAGAAAAAATAACCCCGAAGGGGTATTCTCACTCCAAAAAGTAGCAAATTCAATATCATCAATAATTTTTCTGATTAATAATTTTGATAATTACTAAATTTAGATACACTACTCTATATTCTAATCAGATAAATTTATTAAAACTATTAGTTAATTCCTATATTAATTTTAAATTTTTTTGGGTTTATTCTTTTTAATGAACTTATGCCAACAAAATTACAAAAATATTAAAGAAAATAGTTATTTATTAAAATAAAATATGTATCTTAGTCAAATTATGAAATTCCAAAGCAGAAATCTGTATTTAACGATATGAATTCTGCGGAATTTTGTGAATGAAAATGCATATGTAATGCTCCTGCAAAAGCATGTCTACATTTAACTATTTAACATTTTTTTGAGGTCAACTCACATAAGCTGTATATGTTATTTTTCATACGGTAAAAAAATTTTCTTTTAAGTTACACCCGTATGGCTACTACAATGTATACGATAAAATAGGGTAGGTTACAAAATTTTATTCAAATGTCAACTCCTGAATAGTAGTAGTAGTTTCGAGCCTCAGAAGTTTGGTGAATAATACTAATTGCTATTAACCCATAAGTACGGCTCTATTCTGTCAAAATTCACTATATGTAAACGTGACAAATAGTGAAAGAAAATTTGTATATAAAAAGTTCTGGCCGTATGCTGGGAAAACATTTACAAGGGGAAAGCTCTCCTACTTGGAGAAAAATAGCTCATTTGAGTGGTGTATCAAAATTGATCAGTTGAAGAAAAGAAAAGAATAGGCAAAAATATACAGTTTGTCAAGAAAGTGTTTTGACAAGTTAAAAAATGGTGAATTTGGTTTCTCTCCTACATAATATAGTACTTCTTTATTGTTTTGATACATTTTTTTGATTCATTTAATTTAATCAATGTACTAATGAACAGTAACAAAAAAAAGAGAAATATTAAACTTAAGATACAAAAAACATAAAAACAAAAATAGTCAAAAATTTTGCTGTCAAGAAAGAGTTTTGACAATTCGCTTTGGAACTAACTTAGCTGTGCAGTGCATTTACCGTTATCAGATTGATGCTTCACTATGCTTTGTGCGCATTTTAGACGCAAATTAATCAAAAAAAGTTGTTCTTTGCTCATCGAATGCAGCATTTTTAACAAAATTATTATGAATTTAAGCTGCCTGGTAAAATAACGTCATTTGATATGACCCAATTGCTTTACTATAGCCACCGCATCCGGAAAAGTGTCCAAGAATTGTCCGAGATGATTTCTTTGACCAGACAAACTATTTATAATATTTAAAATCACGTAAAAAAGGAAAATAGTCTGTTGCCAAAACCTTCGCACTTCAGTTCGCACAAAATATCACGCATTTTGGTAAGGAAAGTTGGCGAAAATCCACAGATTTCTACGAGAAGCCTTTCAAGTCAACTCAAAGAAGATTGTGATACTGCCGTTACCTTCGAAACAGTAGAGCAGCTCCTGATAAGGTACCAGTATATGACAAGACTCGCTCGAAAAAAAACAATGCTTTCAACACAATACATTGAAAAGCGATTGTCTTTCGCTAGGATTTACTGTGCCAAACCGAATGACTATTGGGATGACGCTATATTTTGCGATGAGACCAAAATCCTGCTTTACTATAATGGTGGCCCTAACAGAGTGTGGCGACAACCGTTAAATGCATAGGAAAATCGAAATATTATATTATATTCCAATATTTAAATTCGGCAAACTTTCTGTCATAGTATCGGGGTGCATATCCAGTAAAGGAGTAGCAGAACTGAATTTTATAGAGAAAAAAATCGATCCACAACAATATTTGGATATATTCCAACGTTATTTGGTAAACAACGCAGATCATTGTGGGTTCAATATTGATAGCAATCCGTAATTCAAATATTACCAAGATAATGACCCAAAACATAAGGAGCATATGGTAAAGATCTGGGTTCTTTATAATTACAAAAAAGGGTTAGATACGGCAGCCCAGAGTCCACACTTGAACATCATTGAAAAATTGTGGGAATATTTTAAGAAAAAAGGGGGAGAGAGGCAATCAAAAGATAGAGCGGAGCTCAAAATTGCAATACTAGAGGAATGAAAAAAAATACCAAGCGAATACGATGTGCAGAAATTGATTTATTCCATGAGGAGAATACTACAAGTAGTTATAGATGCTTAAGGGAGCCATACAAAATATTAAAACCCTTTAAAATACGAATTTTCTTTTCTTTCTTTCATTTTTATAAATAAGTTCTGATTTATAAAAACACTTTCTTGACAGCAACTTTTTTGACAACTTTTTGTTTTTGTAAGGTTTTTTGTATCTTAAGTTTCATATTTCTCTTTTTTATTACAGTTCATTTTTTTTTTAAGCGCAGCACTCAGACAGAGTATATATCCATTGTACTGCACTTAAGGTTCCCTTTTACTCGGCTTTAAATCTACCCGACCTCCGAAGAAATAGAAGTAGATCCTGTGGTGCCAAGGAGCCAAGTTGGTTACTCCTCAGCACATCAGTGCCAAAAATCCCAAACCTGATTCGAGCAAAGGCAGGGCAGACGCAAAGAAAATGGTCCGCCGTCTCGTCTTCTTCTCCACAGGCTGGGCACAGCGCACTGTCTGATATGCCAATCCTTTCCATGTGCCTAGCCCATAGAAAGTGTCCTGTCATCACGCCAACAAACAGCCTGCAGTCCCTCCTACCTAAAGATAGAAGGAACCGTGACCATCGGTCAGAGATAGCAGGTAGCATAATTTTCGTCCATCCGCAGCCTCTCTCAGCCCGCCATGCTCGCTTGTGGGTCGAAACAACCCACTTGTTTGCAGTGGCTTTGATGGCAGCGGAAGGGAGTGGCAGAACAGGCTAAGGGCCAATAAAAACAGCCTCGGAGCCCATCCTAGCCAAAGAGTCAGAGGTCTCGTTACCCGCAATGCCAGCGTGTCCCGGGACCCAAGTCAACGTCAGACTATTATGTTTTCCAACATAATTTAGCCTGAATTTGCAGGACCTGACTATCGTGGAAGTGGTGGTCGGACTATCCAAGGCCATGAGCGCAGCTTGGCTGTCACTGCAGACACAAATAGATTTGCCTTTCCTCCTGTTTTCCACAGCAAAGTCCATTGCCTCAAGTATCGCATACACCTCCTCCTGGAACACAGACGCATGCAGACCAAGGGCAAAGAACCGACGGGTCCCACAAGATTCCACGAAGACACCAGAACCTGAACCTTCTTCAGTCCTGGAGCCATCAGTGAAAATACGGCAGCAGTGTTTGCCGGGCTCGTTCTCGGGATCTAACCATGAACGAGCCTCTGGCTGCAACACATTGTACCGCTTTTCTAGTATGACGGTTGATGACATGGAGTCCGGGGGCATAGACAGGATTGCAGAATCGATGTCAGTGCCTGTGCCGTCGCCCAATATCGAGTAAACCCCATACCAGTGGCCACTATGTTTCACTCTGCAGATGGCCTTAACGGCCTCTCCGCGGATGAAGACATCTAGTGGCGGGAGATTCACCAGAGCATCAAGTGCCGGGCCTGGAGTAGCCGGAAATGCTCCGGTACAACATATGGTCACAGCACGTTGTAGTTTTGATAGAGCTTTTTTGACCCCTACCAGAGAGAGTCTGCTCATCCAAACCATCGATGCATGTTCATTAGTAAATACATTGATTAACAGTAATGAATCAAAACAATATATATATATATATATACATATATATATATATATATATATATATATATATATATATATATATATATATATACATATATATATATATATATATATATATATATATATATATATATATATATATATATATATATATGTAGAAAAAACTTCGTTTTCATGGTCGAAAAGTGGAAAATGTATAAAATTCACCACTTTTTGTCACGTTTTTTTTTTTTGATATTTTGGCCTATAACAGCCAAACCATTGAGATTTTCGATCCAATACTAAAACAACTATTGTAGCCATACGGTAGTCTATTGCGGCAGATATTTTAAAATGCGTATTTAATTTTATGTGTATTTGATGCTGTGATCGTTTACAATAAACTAACAAAAATGCGTCAAATAAACTGAAAACAATAGAAGAATAAAAAATAAGAAATAAAATAAATAGAATAAAATAGAATAAAATAAAAAAATATAATAAAAATAAGAAATAGAACATTTTTATGATTTTGCGCTATGAACAACTGAAAATGGTAATTTATCAATATTTTCACGAAAAATTTGCACTTTCACAAGGCAAAAACTGCCTGAAGGGGCGTTCCAATGCTTTTGCGATGTACTAGAGAGTTCTTAACTATTGTCTTGGCTACATACGAGTATATATATATATATATATATATATATATATATATATATATATATATATATATATATATATATATATATATATATATATATATATATATATATATATATATATATATATATATATATATATATATATATATATATATATATATATATATATATATATATATATATATATATATATATATATATATATATATATATATATATATATATATATATATATATATATATATATATATATATATATATATATATATATATATATATATATATATATATATATATATATATATATATATATATATATATATATATATATATATATATATATATATATATATATATATATATATATATATATATATATATATATATATATATATATATATATATATATATATATATATATATATATATATATATATATATATATATATATATATATATATATATATATATATATATATATATATATATATATATATATATATATATATATATATATATATATATATATATATATATATATATATATATATATATATATATATATATATATATATATATATATATATATATATATATATATATATATATATATATATATATATATATATATATATATATATATATATATATATATATATATATATATATATATATATATATATATATATATATATATATATATATATATATATATATATATATATATATATATATATATATATATATATATATATATATATATATATATATATATATATATATATATATATATATATATATATATATATATATATATATATATATATATATATATATATATATATATATATATATATATATATATATATATATATATATATATATATATATATATATATATATATATATATATATATATATATATATATATATATATATATATATCTATCAAAAATATCTTGATCTATTGAGGCCAAGTCCGCATCGTCCTGACTTGTTGGTATATTGTCCAAAACTTCCTCTTCACAACTTAAATTATAAATAGTACTACCATTTATAATTTAAGTTCCTCTTCAAAACTAACATGTGAGTTGCCACTTCCCCTAACTTCTTCCCAGTTTTCAACTACTTTATTTTGGGGCTCCTTATCCAACTCTGCAGCTGCTAGGCTACTTTCCTGCGCCGGTGATTGCTGCATGGGTCTCATTGCATCACTAATGAGCTTCATCAGCTCTAAATGGTTCGCCCGGACCGTTTCCCTTATCTTTCCAAATTCCACCTTCATCGCCGCCCGAAAGCTATTTTCACTCTCTAATATCAATAAGTTCACGGCTGACCGGTATTGACTTGGTAGTGCTGATGGCCTAGCGCCATATTCCCCGTATTCCGCTGACATGTTTACTTTAAAAAAAAACCAACTAACTTCTAACAACAAAAAAATAACATAATACCTATAACTATGCCTGGAGATCTACCAATGCCACCCTATACCCCAAAAGAATAATACATATTTATATAAAAATTTATCCATATAAATAACCCTTTGTAAATATATTCCAATCTTAATATTTACTAACAACAAAAATATAATGTTTTTTTATACAAATAAATCTTCGAATATACGGGGTGGGGCTCCCTTGTCTTCAATCTGTCGGAGGACTGTTTCTTCTACCAGGCGAGTTGTCATTTTTCATTAAAATTTTCCTTACATCTACTGAGACTCCGCCTCTCAGTTATCTCATCAGTGCTACGATGATCTGTTCAACAGACCACGGCCACGATGAGATAGCTGGCTTCATCTCACATTTAGCCTCCCCCTCTTGTCGTTGCAGTTGGCGTTACGCATTGGCACGTCAAGTCAGCGGCAAGAGTGGAGCACATTAACAAAACACCAACACTAAACCACAAAATGCTTCACTACAAAATCACAATACATCACAAGGAAAATTTTAATTTACATTTCTATTATTTTTAATTTGGGCGCCATTAATGTTACCTCACCACTAGAATGATGCAGTGTGGTGGCCACGGCTAGCTCACCGCAATGGTCGTGGTCCTTAACCCGCCACACTGCATCGGGTGGGACAACACTACAAAAAAAATTTCAACTCACATTTTTGCCTAGCATCCTCCTCTACGACGACAAGCGAGCCCGCCCCATATTGTCCGCCTTAGCCTAACATTTTCAACATAGAATTAAACACACTAAACATTCTACTTGTACTTAAATAAATAACATATTGTTACGAAATTGCCCTCTTGACAATTTACTCTGTTACAAAATTGCCCTCCGGACAATTTACTCTGTTACAAAATTGCCCTCCTGACAATTTCTCTAACTATCTGTACTCGGACTCGTACCGCTGGATTGTGTAGTAATCAAACAATCGCTGGTTAAATTAAAATAATTAGCTTTATTTAATTATTGCTATTTACACATTTAATATTAGGCTTAAAGTTTACTTAGTTATTATTTGCACTTTATTTCACAAACCATTAGTCACTTTATTTAATAAGTAATTTCATCACTTTATTTAATAATGTATTTCATCACTTTGCAAAATTACAAATACTGCTAATACTGCTGCTTAGATTAAAATGCCTGATGTATACACTTTTACGATCTCTGATCTACTGTCTTCGAGTTTGAACAGTCTTGTCGCTTTTATAGTTTTCGAATGGTTGGTGTAGAAACTTCTACGCTATTCTCGTAGTTTCTAGAAGCTTCTATCCTCTTCGACAGAAGTCGAGAATATTCTTTTTGATATTACCGGCAGATGGTTCTTGAATAAACTTTTATTCGAATAGTTCGCATCTTGACTCACAGGGGGCACTCATTCTCCAGATGGGATCCTAAAAGTATGCAATCCCTTTTCACTGAGCTATCACGTTTCACTGCCCTCCGCTTAAACTTGTTCGTCCCGAACAAGGATAGTACTGCAACCTTTATAAGAAGATAACCTCTCTAAATGAACGACTTTCATTTTGCTCCTAGCCTTTCTCGCCAACTGGATGCGGTATACTACATCGTTGAGCCGCTTTATCACCTTATAAGGGCCTTCCCAGTGTGTTTGCAGTTTTGGCGATAATCCCTTTTTCCTTTGCGGATTATGAAGCATAACTAGCTGCCCTTCCTGAAATCCCTTGGAGTTTGCTCGTAGATCATATCTGGCTTTCATTTTATCACTCATCAGTTGTGTGCGCTTTCTGATGGTTCCATGAATTTCATTCAGCTGTCTTCGTTTGTCAGCTACATAACTGCTACATGAAACTTCCGTAGATGAGTAGGCACCGAATTTCAGATCTGCAGGTAATCTTATGTCACAACCGAAAATAGCCTTAGCTGGTGTTGTAGATGTTGTATCGTGAGTTGCCGATCGGTATGCCATTAAGAAGAGGGGTATGTGTTGGTCCCAATCTTTCTGGTTTCTGTCCACGACTTTCCTTAGGTGTTCCTCAAGCGTACGATTAAATCTTTCAACCATTCCATCGGATTGTGGGTGCAAAGGGGTTGTACGAGTTTTGCGTATGCCCATCAATTCACTCATTTCCCTGAATATTGTGGACTCGAAATTTCTGCCTTGATCCGAGTGCAACTCGAGGGGAGCTCCGAATCTGCAGACCCAATTATTGGTAAATGCATCTGCAACGGTCTTAGCTTCTTGATCGGGAATGGGGTATACTTCTGGCCATTTACTAAAATAGTCGATTACGACGAGAACATATTTGTTGCCGGAATCACTAATTGGAAACGGACCTGCTATGTCCATTGCAATACGCTCAAATGGCGCTCCCACGTTGTATAAATGCATCTTCCCCTGGCTGCGACGGCTCGGTCCCTTGGCAGCTGTACACTTTTCACAAGCACTAATCCAGTCAACTACCGATTGCTGGCAACCAACCCAATAAAATCGTGTTTTAATTTTCTCGACTGTTTTTGTTATTCCCAAATGCCCTCCGCTTGGCCCACTATGGTATTCCTTGAGAATTTCGCTTATTCTTGCCTTGGGTACCACAATCAAGTTCTTCGTGGTTTTTCCATCTTCGCTCTCCCACAGGCGGAATAGGCATCCATCTTGCAGCTTTAAGCTATTCCATTGAGCCCAATATGCTTTAGTTATGGGGCTTTCAGTCGAGATTTCGTTCCAATCAGGCCGTTTTCCTTCATTCTTACTTGATACGATTTTTGCCAAATCTGGGTCATTTCGTTGTTCTTCTTTTATCTTTTCCGCTGTCCATTCATCGTCTGGTAAAACAGCCATTAAGCGCACATCGACTACTCCTTCTTTCCCTTCAGCTTTAGAACAGTGCTTACATTCCATACTGCAAGGACGTCGTGATAGTGCATCAGCATTCCCGTGATTTCCGCCTCTGCGATGTTCTATTGTGAAATCGTAGCTTTGGAGTCTCTCAATCCATCTCGCAACCTGACCTTCGGGATTTTTGAACTGTAATAGTCAGCGCAGAGCAGCGTGATCCGTTCTCAACAAGAACTTTTGTCCATACAGGTACTTGTTAAAGTGCTTCACGCACTGCATAACCGCCAAAAGTTCTCTCCGTGTTACACAGTAATTTCGCTCTGGCTTTGATAAGATCTTACTGAAGTAGGCTATTACTCTTTCATGTCCGTCAATAACTTGCGACAGGACACCTCCAATCCCAAATCCACTTGCATCTGTATCCAAAATAAATTTTTCGCCAGGTATTGGATACGCAAGGATCGGAGCTGTACACAATAGCTCTTTCAATCTGTTGAATGCCTTCTCCTGTTCGCTTTTCCACTCAAAAGGACAATTTTTCCTCGTTAATGCATGCAGACTACCAGCCACGTCCGCAAAGCCTGGAACAAAGCGTCTGTAATAGGTGCAAAGACCCAAGAAGCTGCGTAGCTCATGCAAACTAGTTGGTCTTGGCCACTCCCTTACTGAGTCTATCTTATCTGGATCTGTGTGTACTCCTTCAGGTGTGACTTTATGTCCAAGGTACTTGACTTCTTTCTTGAAGAACGAGCATTTCTTTGCGCTCAGCTTCAACCCTGAAGCTCCTAATCGCATCAATACTTCTTCCAAATTCTTCAAGTGGTCCTCGAAGTCCTTTCCCATAACGATGATGTCATCTAAGTACACCAGACACGTTTTCCAGTGAAGACCCTTTAGCACATGTTCCATTAAGCGTTCAAATGTAGCTGGAGCATTACACAGTCCGAATGGCATCACCAAAAATTGCCATAGGCCATCACCGGCACTGAATGCTGTCTTTTACTTGTCTTGTTCGTCTACTGCCACTTGCCAATATCCGCTTTGTAAATCCAGCGTTGAGAACCAATTTGAACCAGAAAGTGTGTCCAACGTATCGTCGATTCGAGGTAATGGATAACTATCTTTCTTCGTTACCTCATTTAGTTTACGATAATCTACACAAAAACGTGTGGAGCCATCCTTCTTCTTGACTAATACCACTGGAGAACTCCAGGGGCTCGCTGATGGCTCTATGACGTTGTTCTGATGCATTTCCTTCAGCAATACATTCACCTCTTCTCTCTTTGCCAGAGGTACTCTTCTTGACGCTTGACGAATGGGTTTGGCATCACCAGTGTTGATTGTGTGTTTCACCATCTTTGTTCTGCCTTCGTTTTTACCCTTTTCAGCAAATACTGACCAATGTCTTGCCAAAAGTTGGCTGGCAGTCCTCCTCTGCTCTGTGGATAAGTCTTTGCTCCATTCTTTCGTGAGATTGTCGAGTACCTTTTTATCAGCTGGTATCTTCATTTTTGTGTCTCTCGGCTGGCTTTCACAGTTTACAATTGCCGAAATTGCCCGGCAATTTCCAATTATCTGTCCTTTCTCTATGGTTTTAGCGGAATTTGCAAGATTGACCACCCTTACTGGCACTATTCTGTTCTGCTGTTCTTCTACGAGGGTTTTTCCAATTATGATGTCATCCAGTGCGAATTTTTCATCAGTCTCCACAACCCACAACTTGTTCTTCTCCACATCTCCGTCCATTTTGGCCCATATGACTGCCTCTGACTTTGCTGGGATTTTTGTCCGCCGCGATACAATGGCTTGTCGGATACCTCCATACTTATCCTCACCAACGGATAACGGTATTTCGGTGTTCGCATACTTCAACATTCGGCACTTCAAATCTAGGGTGAATTCATTCCGAATCATAAAATCCACACCTAAGATTAATTCGTCCACAATATCCGCAACTACAAACTCGTGCGTCACTGTTGTGGTGCCGATAGTTATATTCCGTGTAACTTTTCCCAGTACCGGCGCATCATCTCCAGTTGCCGTACGCAATCTTATTCCCTGAAGCGGCTCGATTCCCCGAACGAGATCCCTTCTAATTATGGAATGTGATGCACCCGTATCCAATGTTACCACGATTTTTCTTCCATTTACTACGCTGTCGACAGTTAGGCTGTTAATTTTCCGTGCCATCTGAGAAACGAAGATTCTGGGGCTACTTGTTGTGGGAGTCAGATCAAGCCCCTCGAGACTGACTCCATCTAGTTTGTCGACGACTTTTCAACATTTTCTGATTCCCTACTTTGGAATCTGACTTGCTTTGGACGTCTTACCGGTGAGCGTGATCTAGAACGTTTCCGTCTCGATTGGCAATTACGGGCCATGTGTCCGACCTCTCCGCAGGAGAAGCATTTGCCCGTGAAACTTTGGCCGCTTTCAACTTGTACCTGACGGGCTCTGTATACTGGCTGGCACACCAAGGCTGCTGTCTCTGAAGTTAAAGCGCTAGCTACTGTCTCCATATATGTAGCTTTCGGATTAGTTATTGCAGAACGCTTTATCTCTGCATCGCGAATGGCATATACAAAGGTGTCCATCATACACCTCTCAGTGATCTCTCCTGGGTAGGCAAGATGAGCCAACCGTTCCACTTCCGCCGCAAACTGTTGTAGAGACTCACCACTCTTCTGTACACGTGTTCGTAGCTCTACTTGGTACATCTGCTTCCGGTGTTCACTACCATACTTGCGCTGAACGGCATTCATTAAGCTTTCATAGCAGTCTCGCTCACTTTCTGAAATAGTTTGAAGCACATCAGCGGCAGCACCTTTCAATGAAACGGTTAATGCAGCCACTTTTTCGCGAGCACTCCAACCATTTGTGCTAGCGGTAGTCTCAAACTGCATTCTGAAGACACTAAATGTGGTGGTTCCATCATAGGTAGGAGGCTTCAGTTTTATTGAGGATAAAGCTGGCACAGGCAATGCACCTTCCTGTAGTAGATTAATTCTTTGTTCTATTTGTTGCTTAAATTCGTTTTGCTTTTGCTCGTTCGCAATGAATTTTTGTTCTACACATTTTTCGAACGATTCCTGCCGTTTCTGAATTTCATAAACCTTCCTGTCTACCATTTCGGACATTTCTTTCATCTGCTGTGAGTTTTGTTCCGCTAATAGAGCGAGTCGTGTTTCACTCTTCTGCAACTGTTCTTTAACACTCTTTTCGACGAATGCAACACTCTTTTCAACGGATGCAACACTCTTTTCGATGGATTTAGCATTTTGCTGTAACTGCTGCTGCATCCTCTCTTCGGCTGCTTGAGTATTTTGTTGTAATTGCTGTTGCATCCTCTCTTCGGCTGCTTGAGCACTTTGTTGTAGCTGCATCTGTATTACCCCGATAAGTGCACTCATGTCAAAGTTACCCGTGCTAGTGTCTTGCGGTGTTTCTTCGTATCGAGATGTCGTTGCCTCTTCACATTGGAATTCATGCTCATCGACATCTATACCCTGCTCCTCTAAAGCGCTTCTTAATCGCACCTGCGGCTCCGCTTTAAGCCCTTGTGTTTGCAAATTTAAGCGCTCAAGCTCCTTCTTGAGCTGCTCCAATCTCAGTTTTTCGAATTTAACCATTGTTTATTACAGATACACAATCCCACTTCTGACACCAATTGTTACGAAATTGCCCTCTTGACAATTTACTCTGTTACAAAATTGCCCTCCGGACAATTTACTCTGTTACAAAATTGCCCTCCTGACAATTTCTCTAACTATCTGTACTCGGACTCGTACCGCTGGATTGTGTAGTAATCAAACAATCGCTAGTTAAATTAAAATAATTAGCTTTATTTAATTATTGCTATTTACACATTTAATATTAGGCTTAAAGTTTACTTAGTTATTATTTGCACTTTATTTCACAAACCATTAGTCACTTTATTTAATAAGTAATTTCATCACTTTATTTAATAATGAATTTCATCACTTTGCAAAATTACAAATACTGCTAATACTGCTGCTTAGATTAAAATGCCTGATGTATACACTTTTACGATCTCTGATCTACTGTCTTCGAGTTTGAACAGTCTTGTCGCTTTTATAGTTTTCGAATGGTTGGTGTAGAAACTTCTACGCTATTCTCGTAGTTTCTAGAAGCTTCTATCCTCTTCGACAGAAGTCGAGAATATTCTTTTTGATATTACCGGCAGATGGTTCTTGAATAAACTTTTATTCGAATAGTTCGCATCTTGACTCACAGGGGGCACTCATTCTCCAGATGGGATCCTAAAAGTATGCAATCCCTTTTCACTGAGCTATCACGTTTCAATATATATACACGTATACTTAATAATACCTACATACACGTGAATACTTAATAATACCTATGTATACACGCGTATACTTAACAAATATATACTTATCTCTAGGGGGCGGGCGGCAGCCTCCTTTTCCTCCGATACTCGAATGGGGTGGGCCGGAACAATCAGTTATCCCTCTTATGGGATGGGCCGGAAACAAGCGGTTATGGATCTATTCAGCACACTCAATAATCAAGGTAAACTTTCTAACGCCAACTCTTTAAACTAAACTAACACTTTAAATTGATTCAAAATTTTAACGTTTATTTTCTACACATGTACATTGTAATTGAATTCAAAAATTTTTTTGGAATCTTTCACACGTTAAATATATCCGAATAAAAAAACAGGACCACGGACGAGAAGAGAGACTATCCATACAAAATCCGACACGAAATGCAAATAAAAAAAATCTTAATTTTTTCGCTCCAAAAATCCTCCACAGTCAAACACAAAATTCAAACGCGCGCGGCAACCAAAAATTTTCGACACAACTTCCTTCCTAAACACTTAACACCTTATCGCCCCGTTTTTTCTCTACCACAGCCTTATATGATTTTTTTTTCTCTCTCTTGAAACCGTATCTTTTTCATTTCCTCGGCCTCTTCCGCTATTCCATCAGTGACCGCTCCAGCGGTCGAGGCGGTCAGTCACCTTTCTTTAGAATTTCTACTATTCTGAGGCAGCGCCATCTGTACCTCAGAATCGTCTGGTAGGTTTCAGCCTGGCCGCATTCACCAGCAAAGCGGACAAGTGGAAGGAACAAAAGAAGGAGAGGAGCAAAACAAACATACAGACGGTAGACGCCAAAAACAACGATCGCAACAATATATATATATATATATATATATATATATATATATATATATATATATATATATATATATATATATATATATATATATATATATATATATATATATATATATATATATATATATATATATATATATATATATATATATATATATATATATATATATATATATATATATATATATATATATATATATATATATATATATATATATATATATATATATATATATATATATATATATATATATATATATATATATATATATATATATATATATATATATATATATATATATATATATATATATATATATATATATATATATATATATATATATATATATATATATATTGAAACGTGATAGCTCAGTGAAAAGGGATTGCATACTTTTAGGATCCCATCTGGAGAATGAGTGCCCCCTGTGAGTCAAGATGCGAACTATTCGAATAATAGCTTATTCAAGAACCATCTGTCGGTAATATCAAAAAGAATATTCTCGACTTCCGTCGAAGAGGATAGAAGCTTCTAGATAATACGAGAATAGCGTGGAAGTTTCTACACCAACCATTCGAAAACTATAAAAGCGACAAGACTGTTCAAACTCGAGGACAGTAGATCAGAGATCGTAAAAGTGTATACATCAGGCATTTTAATCTAAGCAGCAGTATTAGCAGTATTTGTAATTTTGCAAAGTGATGAAATTCATTATTAAATAAAGTGATGAAATTACTTATTAAATAAAGTGACTAATGGTTTGTGAAATAAAGTGCAAATAATAACTAAGTAAACTTTAAGCCTAATATTAAATGTGTAAATAGCAATAATTAAATAAAGCTAATTATTTTTATTTAACCGGCGATTGTTTGATTACTACACAATCCAGTGGTACGAGTCCGAGTACAGAGAGTTAGAGGAATTGTCAGGAGGGCAATTTTGTAACAGAGTAAATTGTCAAGAGGGCAATTTCGTAACAATTGGTGTCAGAAGTGGGATTGTGTATCTGTAATAAACAATGGTTAAATTTGAAAAACTGAGATTGGAGCAGCTCAAGAAGGAGCTTGAGCGTTTAAATTTGCAAACACAAGGGCTTAAAGCGGAGCTGCAGGTGAGACTAAGAAGCGCTTTAGAGGAGCAGGGTATAGATGTCGATGAGCATGAATTCCAATGTGAAGAGCCAACGACATCTCGACACGAAGAAACACCGCAAGAAACTAACACGGGTAACTTTGACATGAGTGCACTTATCGGGCTAATACAGATGCAGTTACAACAAAATTCTCAAGCAGCTGAAGAGAGGATGCAGCAGCGAGATGAAAAGATGCAGCAGCGAGATGAAAAGATGCAGCAACAATTACAACAAAATGCTCAAACCGTCGAAAAGAGTGTTGCATCCGTCAAAGAGGACGTAGAAAAGAGTGCTGAATCGCTCAAACAAGCAGTCAAAGAGGATGTCAAAGAACAGTTACAGCAGAGTGAAATGCGACTTACTCAACTAGTGGAAAAGAACTCACAGCAGATGAAAGAAATGTCCGAGATGGTAGACAGGAAGTTTTGTGAAATTGAGACACGGCAAGAATCGTTCGAAAAATCTTTAGTACAAAGGCAGAATGAATTTAAGCAACAAATAGAACAAAGAATTAATCTACTACAGGAAGGTGCATTGCCTGTGCCAGCTTTATCCTCAATAAAACTGAAGCCTCCTACCTATGATGGAACCACGACATTTAGTGTCTTCAGAATGCAGTTTGAGACTACCGCTAGCACAAATGGTTGGAGTGCTCGCGTAAAAGTGGCTGCATTAACAGTTTCGTTGAAAGGTGCTGCCGCTGATGTGCTGCAAACTATCTCAGAAAGTGAGCGAGACTGCTATGAAAGCTTGATGAATGCCGTTCAGCGCAAGTATGTTAGTGAACACCGGAAGCAAATGTACCAAGTAGAACTACGAACCCGGGTACAGAAGAGTGGTGAGTCTCTACAACAGTTTGCGGCGGAAGTGGAACGGTTAGCTCATCTTGCCTACCCAGGAGATATCACTGAGAGGTGTATGATGGACACCTTTGTATATGGCATTCGCGATGCGGAGATAAAGCGTTCGGCAATAACTAATCCGAAAGCTACATATATGGAGACAGTAGCTAGCGCTTTGTTATCAGAGACAGCAGCATTGGTGTGTCGGTCAGAATGCACAGCCCGTCAGATAAGAGTCGAGAACAGACAAAGTTTCACGGGCAAATGCTTTACCTGCGGTGATGTGGGGCACATGGCTCGTGATTGTCAGTTGAGATGGAAACATTATGCAACACACGCTCCGGTAAGATTGCCAAAGCAAGACAAAGTCCGAATTAGGGAATCGGAAAAGATTGTCAAGCCGGGAAATGACCGGACTCCCACAACTGATGGCCCAAGAATCTTCGTTTCTCAGATGGCGCGGAAAAATAACAGCCTAACTGTCAACAGTGTAATAAGCGGAAGAAAAGTTGTGGTAACATTGGATACGGGGGCATCACATTCCATAATCAGAAGGGATCTCGTTCGGGGAATCGATCCGCTTCAGGGAATAAGTTTGCGTACGGCAACTGGAGATGATGCACCGGTACTTGGAAAACTTACACGGAAAATCACTATCGGCACCACAACAGTGAAGCACGAGTTTATAGTTGCGGATATTGTGGATGAAGTAATCTTAGGTGTGGATTTCATGATTCGGAATGGATTCACACTAGATTTTAAAAGCCGAGTACTGAAATATGCGAACACCGAAATACCGTTATTTATAGGTGATGATAAGTATGGAGCTGTTAAACAAGCCATTGTATCGCGACGGACAAAAATCGCACCCAAGTCAGTTATACGGGCCAAAATGGGCGGAGATGTTGGGAAGCATAAGAGCCGAATCGTACCAGAAAAAGTAGTGAATATTTCAAATACCGCTGAAACCATAGCGAAAAAGAAGGTAAGGTGCCACAGAATTTCAGCAATTGTAAACTGTGAGAGGCAACCGCGAGTCACGAAAAGCAAGATACGAGCTAATACAAAGGTACCCGACGATCTAGCGAAAGAATGGTCTAAAGAGTCATATACAGTACTTCCATGCAGCAATTGTATACCTAAAAAACGAGGACAGTTGAATGAAATTCATGGAAACAGCAGAAGTCGTACGCAACTGATGAGTGATAAAAGGAAAGCGAGATATGATGTACGAGTAAACTCGAAGGGATTTCAGGAAGGGCAACTAGTTATGCTTCATAATCCGCAAAGGAAAAGTGGATTATCGCCAAAACTGCAAACACACTGGGAAGGACCTTATAAGGTGATAAAACGGATCAACGATGTTAGATACCGCATCCAGTGGACGAGAAATGTCAGGAGCAAAATGAAAGTCGTTCATTTAGAGAGAGTATCTCCTTATAAACGTTGCAGTACTATCCTTGTTCGGGACGAACAAGTTTAAGCGGAGGGCAGTGAAACGTGATAGCTCAGTGAAAAGGGATTGCATACTTTTAGGATCCCATCTGGAGAATGAGTGCCCCCTGTGAGTCAAGATGCGAACTATTCGAATAATAGCTTATTCAAGAACCATCTGTCGGTAATATCAAAAAGAATATTCTCGACTTCCGTCGAAGAGGATAGAAGCTTCTAGATAATACGAGAATAGCGTGGAAGTTTCTACACCAACCATTCGAAAACTATAAAAGCTACAAGACTGTTCAAACTCGAGGACAGTAGATCAGAGATCGTAAAAGTGTATACATCAGGCATTTTAATCTAAGCAGCAGTATTAGCAGTATTTGTAATTTTGCAAAGTGATGAAATTCATTATTAAATAAAGTGATGAAATTACTTATTAAATAAAGTGACTAATGGTTTGTGAAATAAAGTGCAAATAGTAACTAAGTAAACTTTAAGCCTAATATTAAATGTGTAAATAGCAATAATTAAATAAAGCTAATTATTTTTATTTAACCGGCGATTGTTTGATTGCTACACAATCCAGTGGTACGAGTCCGAGTACAGAGAGTTAGAGGAATTGTCAGGAGGGCAATTTTGTAACAGAGTAAATTGTCAAGAGGGCAATTTCGTTACAATATATATCAATAATATCAATATACACATATGAATAGTAAATATATATGTAAGAAATAATGCTAATCGACTCTCGACCTCCGACTGAAATTTAATTAATATATTTTTCTAACGAGTTCAAAGTCCAAAAAAAAAAATTTCATTATTTTTTGGACCTTCAACTCGCTAGAAAAATAAATTAATTATATAAGAAATATATAGAAAAACAAAATAAACGACACTGTGTTGATGCTGTAGTAGCCGTTTCTATTCATGTACAGCGGAAACGGTGATTCCAAAATGAGTTTTATGAAATGTACGTATTTCTAAGCGTAAATGAGTATTTACCCCACTTTTATAGCGCTTCCTTTATAGCGTGTAAACCAATAGAGACAGACGGCTGGCTCATAGCATTGATAGCATTATTAGCCACATATTTCTGATATGAGCCATGCACAAAAAAATGCAATGCCGCCAAGAACCGTACTGCGAAAGAGCAAAGAAATTGTTGACGTATCGTGCGGCTCCAACTACTCGCTTAGGCTGTGTAATAGTATAGAAAGATCTGGCATCACTCAAAAACATGAATTACAAAATGGAAGTGTGGCAATCACATGAATGAGACCAACGATTGTATCAGCCAAACTGAAGTAAAACCAACGTGCTTTTTTCATAAGAAAATCTTGACTACCTTCTATTAAATAAACATTTCTATAAGTATACATTTAAATATATCCTTGTTTTATTAACACTATAACATGGTGTCAGATGTGGGAAAATTTTTAGAAAAATTTTAATACCTACTGTAAAAACAACATTAAAATGAGTGAAGTAGCAGAATTAAAACAACAGATTGCGTCCTTACGGGCAGAAATTAATAAGGCATCAATTAGAAGTACACAGCCGACTCAAAGTGTTCTACCACAAATACCACTACCGGGACCACTAAAGATAGGAGATGGGGACATAAGTGAAAATTTTAAATACTTCAAACAACAATGGGAAAACTATTTAACAGCAACAGGTTTAGTCTCACAATCTGAAGAGGCCAAAAAGGCAATTTTGTTAACAGCCATCGGTGATGACGCATTTAGAAGATACACCAATATGCCAATAAAAGATGAGGATAGACGAACCGTAAGTGGGCTATTAAACGAGCTACAAAAAAATCTAACACCAACACTCAACAAAAGATATATTAGAGCTGTATTTAACTTGGCCAAACAAGACCCGGAAGAGTCATATGACGAGTATTTCAACAGATTGAGGAGTCTTATAAAGAATGCACAATATGGTCCACTAGAGGAAGACCTCCTACTCGACAAGATAATATGTTCTATCAAAGACCCTGATCTAAAGCAAAATCTATGGCTCGACAACAACATAACTTTGACAAAGGCTATTGAAATATGCAGATCAAAGGAAACTACGGAACAACAGCTACGTGGTATAGAGAACAAACAATTTTATATAAACAAGCTACAACAGATACCACATAGAGCCAGAAATCAACAACAAAAACAAAATAGATTTGAACACAAATTATGCAAATTTTGTGGCAACGAATATCACAACACATTGGAACAGTGTCCGGCTAGAAAATTAACATGCCATAAATGTAATAGAAGAGGTCATTACCCTCGAGTTTGCATGTCAGCTTATAACAACAACAAACAAGGCCACAATACAAGGGCAATCAAAGAGGTGGTAACATCAACCAATAGTGACGAGGAAACATCAGAAATAGACGAAGAATTTGTACTGAACACCGCATTAAGCAACAACAGCAAAGGACTTTACTTGGAACTGAAGATTTACAACAACAACAACGTTGCGTATCACACAAAATGTCAGCTTGATATCGGCGCAATCTGTAACATCATAGGAATCAACAATTTGAAGGAGATAGAAGCAAAACCAAGAATTAACAAGACGCAAACGAAGCATAGAACCATAGAAGGAACGCAAATTACACCAATCGGAATAACGCAGTTGAAAATTGAGCGGAACAGGGCTGAGTATATATTATTATTTTACATAATAGAAAATAATCACTGTCCTTTACTCTCATTACAAACATGTCAATCGTTGAAGCTCATAGAATTATGTAAAAAGGTTGAAAGTCACTCTGCCGAACAGGAACAAGCTTATAAAATCATTAACAGATATGACGATGTATTTCAAGGTCTAGGCAAACTGAAAGGCAACATAACATTGGAAATAGACAACAGCAAAACACCCAAAAATGAGCCTCCAAGAAGAATACCTATAGCATTACGAGAACAGCTGAGGGAAACACTGAAAGAAATGGAGAACATGAAGGTCATAGTTAGAGAACCAGAACATACCAATTGGACGAGTAATATGGTACTAGTGAAGAAAAATGACAAACTAAGAGTATGCATCGATCCAAAGGGTTTAAACGAAGCTCTCAAAGATGTGGAGGGCAGAACAGGAGGAAGCATTTAAAAAGCTAAAAAAACTAATAACGGAAACTCCTGTATTACAATACTACAATGCAAGGAAACCGGTTGTAATACAGACGGACGCATCATCGTTTGCGCTTGGTTGTACTTTATTACAAGATGATCATCCCATAATATATGCCTCAAAGACCCTGACACCAACACAACGAAACTATGCTCAGATAGAAAAAGAGATGTTAGAAGTGCTATTTGCGTGTAAACGATTTGACCAATACATTTGTGGAAGGAAGAACGTAACAATAGAAACCGATCATTCTCCTTTGGTAAACATTTTTAGAAAACCATTACTCAAAACACCGAAAAGGTTACAGTCCATGATTTTGGCATTACAACGTTACAATTTCAACATTAAATATACGAAGGGAAGCGAAATGTATATTGCCGATACTCTATCTCGAGCACCGTGTCAATTGGAGAAATCACTCGACATATACAACATTGAGATGGAATTAGAACAGCTAAATGAATGCAGTGACGTCGACGAAAAGCGAATATGTTTGACAACGATTAACAAAATTAAACAGGCAACATCTTGCGACAACATTATGAAAACCCTTATGGCAACAATAAGAAGGTTGGCCTGAAGACAAAAGTAATGTGAATGAAAATATAAAGCAATACTGGAATATAAGAGACGAGCTCGTCATCAACAGCGATTTGATTTTTAAAGGAAACCGATTACTTATACCACAGCAAATGCGACGTGAAATATTAAGCAGATTACATCAACCCCATTTGGGCATTGAATCAATATTAAAATTGGCAAGGGAAACGGTGTACTGGCGAGGAATAACAGACGAATATAAACAGATAATACAAGGATGTGATATATGCAACATATATGCAAGGAAACAACAAAGAGAAGCCCTAGTTATACCAGAAATTCCAACAACACCTTTCGAAATTATATCTATGGACGTATGTGAACTTCAAGTTAAAGGCAAAACTCGATATTTCCTGATAACAGTAGACCATTACTCCGACTTTTTTGAAATCGACGAAATCAACAATTTATCAGCGAAGACAACTATAAACACATGTAGAAAAAACTTCAGCAGATACGGTATACCCATGAAGGTGATTACGGACAATGGAACAAATTTTGTCAACTCCGAGTGCAAAAATTTTACAATAGAGTGGGAGTTTGACCATCGAACATCTAGCCCTCACCATCAACAGGCGAATGGCAAAGCTGAAGCGGCTGTAAAAATTGCAAAACATTTACTGAAAAAAGCAGTGGCTTCAAACACAGATTTTTACAAAGCACTGCTCTTATGGAGAAATACCCCAAACAAAATTGGTTCCAGCCCGGCTAAACGATTGTTTTGTAGATGGTTGCGATGTAACTTACCATCATCGAATTTAAATCTCGAAATAGTACAAAACGTACCTAAACAAATTGAACAACAACGCCAATATAACAAGAAATATTTCGATCGTGGAACACGCAAGGACAGCAAATTGAAAGAAGGTGACCAGGTATTTATTAAACAAAATCCAAATGAAAACTGGGTAAAGGGCAGAATTGAATAAAAAGCTGCAGACCGATCATATATAATGAGAGCTGACCAAGGAAGGTACAGGCGAAACACCATCCACATAATGAAGCCGAAATGAATATCACCTAACTCAGAACAACGGGACATAAGAAAAGGCTTGACTTCAGGATCAGAATACGAATCTGACATCATACAAAGTGAACAGATACAACAGTTACCAGTTGAACCTCAAACCCATCAGTCAGATGAAACATCCATCGGAGATCACCGCGATTCGGAAAATGTGGATTCACAACACCAACAAAATCATCCCATACAAAGAGCTAGAAGAGAAACTAAACTACCACGACGATTGGACGATTATGAAGTTTACTAATATTTATAAAACAGAGGGGATATAGAAAGATCTGGCATCACTCAAAAACATGAATTACAAAATGGAAGTGTGGCAATCACATGAATGAGACCAACGATTGTATCAGCCAAACTGAAGTAAAACCAACGTGCTTTTTTCATAAGAAAATCTTGACTACCTTCTATTAAATAAACATTTCTATAAGTATACATTTAAATATATCCTTGTTTTATTAACACTATAACAGGCTGCGACAGAGCGATCGGCTGAGGCGATAATTGCTTGAAAATTCCTCTTCACTGAGAGAAAAGGAATCACTACAATCTCGCATATTTTTTAATATACGTGGTCTTTTTAATTTTTTCTTCTCGTTTTCCTCTTCAATTAATAAAACCAATAGTTCATCTTCCATTTGAACACCATAAATTGTATTTCACTCGTTGTCAATACCTTTCGCGCCATTTAGTAAATAGTAAATGAAAGAGCTTTGAATTTTCTCTTAGAATACCGAATACTTTTATATATGTCAAATATTCACTATTAGTGAATGAGGTGATCTTGTAAGTCTCGCCAGAATAGGGCCGTTAAAATAATTTAAATAACTAGAATCCTGAATGTTATTGTGAGTGTTTTGCTTCAAATGTGTTTGTTCTACCTTTCAACCAAGCTTATTGAAAACATTAACAACTTAAAAATGTTCAATATATACATATGTAATGATATTAAAATAAATATCTCGAATATAAATGGTGTAAGTTATTTTGCTGACAAATTGTTAAGTTTCGTAATTTGGTAACTCTGGTGTAAGATATTGGTTAATTGAGTGGATTCTTGTACAACGTCCGTCTGCTTTATTTCGGTGCTTTGCCGTTTGACGTTCAAGTTTATTCTCTCTGTATACTCTGATCTTTCTATACTATATTCTTAATTTCAAAAGAATTCCCATGACAATTATATCATGCGTTGCGTATATTAAAAACCGCCCTGTAGTTTATTTCTATTCGTTTCAAACATAATTTGTAAGCATATTGATAAATTTAAAAATATTTATATTTCATCTCTCAAAGTAAGAAATAAATTTATTTGGCCATGCTGTTCGCATGATGTGTTAGAAATATAAGTACAATGAAAACAAATTACTAAAGGAAATCATGAGCATAATACTTAGTGCAGAAACTTGCGGTAAATACATGGATACATATTATATTAGTTGTTTGTACATACAAATGAAGCATTGCATATGTAGGCTACTAAGTTAATGGAGTGGAGTAAATAAAACCCAAGTATTGGAGCAGTATGCAGTTTCTGGAGAGAAAAATAATTTAGATGTGAATAAAATTCTTGACTACTAGCATCATTAAAATTTTTGCAATCGAAAGGTCTCCATTTCGTTGTAGAAAAAAGTTAGAGCAAGGTAATAGGTATTTATTATCCCCAAAGTTTTAATTGATTTTCGTTGCCTGATTATTAAATGATAAAATCATATGATTGCCTTTATACATACAAATGTGAACCATATATATTCCATATTTCCAAATTATAATCAGAACAAATAAATCGTATACTAACCGCTTCATGCGGGAAACTTCTTCAAAACTTTCAAAAAATGCGAATCCAAGAGCGGAGAACCTTTTTCTGTATAGAGACATGCATCCATACAGAAGGTGTGCCACTATTTCCTCTTCCTCGACATCTTGACAGCTTCTACAAAAGTCATAATGGGGTATCCCCAGTCTTCTTGCATGTCTACTAATTAAATAATGACCTGTCAGTACAGCAATTTTGTACGTCCGCGATTCCATATCGGCCAGTTTTGTCTACTTGGTAGGCAGGATAACTGCCACCATCTATCATTTCCAACTTACACAGTGTGTCTATTAGTTATTCCCAATTTGCTAAAGGCATTGGTATAGGAACTTTGTTTGAGAGGATAGTTAATATTGTCCCTTCCCTACCGACCTCATCAGCTTTGCAATTGCCTTCAATATTTCTGTGGTCCGGCACCAAGACCAGTTTTATGTTAAAGTATTGCGATAATTCGCTTAATACTTTATGGCATTTGTACTACCGTTTTCACGATTGTCTTACTGACTATAACGGCTTAGCTATCCGAGTAGATATATACATATATCTCTCGTGGATAACGGACTGTTCTTTATGTGCAGTATATCTTATTGCTATTACCTCTGCTTGCAATATACTGCAATGATCCGGTAAACGGAGGGACAACCTGACGCCCAGCTTTTCAGACATAGCTTTTATTAAGTGCCGACCACCATACTAGTATGCCGTACTTCAAAAGCGGTCTAATAACTGCTGTGTATAACCAATGTACTATTCGGGGGGCCATGCCCTATTTTAATCCTACGGTCTTCCTACACAGTGCTATTGATGCCTTTCCTACTCTAATCCTCTACATTTAATTTCCAATTAATCTTCCAGTCCAGCGAGCTTTATCGTTAAATGACAATATGATTCTATTCACTGTAGGAGGCCTTACCTCTGGTAATCTGTTTTCTACTAAACAGTACTATTTCTGTTTTAAACGTATTTACGGCTAAACCACAGACTATGACCATAGATTTAGCTCATTTAATATGCTTTGAATGACTTCGTAAATCGTATTGGGGTATTTTATTATTATTATTATTATTATTATTATTATTATTAACAGGCTAAAAGAACACCGCGACCTAAAATATCTATAGTGCAGCCTCGTACCCAACTAAAACAGTCCTAGACTGTTTATAAATCTCGTAACTGCTGTGGGCTTAATTTTAACTAGGTGATTTGGAGATATGAACCCACTGCCTAGGTACTTATGTCTGCGTCTTGCCACCGCTGGGCAAGTGCATAGAATGTGTTCTGCCGTTTCCTGCTCCTCTTGACAGAGTCGACAAGAATCGTCTTCTACCACGCCTATTTTCTTCAGGTGGTAATTTAGTTTACAGTGTCCTGTTAAAAGTTCAGTGTAGAGTTTGATGTCATTTCTGCTGAGGTTTAAAGAAGCATCTATCCTGATATGTTCAGGATCAATGAGTAGTCTCGACTGCCGCATCCCTTTTTGGGCTCTCCAGTAGTTTAGCAGACTTCGTTTTTCCTGTTCGCACAACAAGTTATTTGTGAAGCTACTGTTTACCCCACAGAAGGGTTCTGGGCCTATAAAGGCAGTGTCTGCACCCTTTTTTGCTAAAGAATCTGCCATTTCGTTGCCCTCATGTCCCTCGTGTCCCGGTACCCACATTAGCGTAACAGAGTTTCTCGCTGCTAGGGTATTGAGAAGTTTACAGCATTCCCAGACCAGCTTTGATTGGAATGAGAAGTTTATTAATGATTTTAGAGCTGCCTGGCTATCTGAGAGTATGCATATTTTGGTGTTGCGTGTACCCCTGCGTAGACATTCTCTAGCACATAACTCTAAAGCGTGGACCTCCGCCTGAAAAATGGAAGGTGTTTTTCCCATTGCAATTGCTTTTTGGAAATTTGGCCCTACAATTCCAGCTCCTGCACTGCCATCTTCCATTTTGGACCCATCTGTATACCACAACTGAGAGTCCTGTTTTATTATTATTTCCTTGTTTCTCCAAGCTGAACGGTCACTGATGACCACTTTGAATTGCTTTGAGAAGTCTAATTTTCTGTCCATTTTGTCGAAGGCCATGAGGCACGGAGAATTCCAGACAGTGTCCAGAATCTTTGCGTGCCCCGAAAGGTTGCCTTCTTTAAGATGGGCTAGATTAGGTAGCCTTAGGGCCGCGCTGGCCGCCATCCTTTTAACTACAAGGTGTAGAGGAGTCAGTCCAGTGATCACTCCCAAATCTAGTGTGGGGCACGTTCTCATTGCTCCCGTCACACTCAAACAGGCTATACGGTGAATCTTGTTAAGAGTCCTCTGAGCTCCTGTTTGGTTTACTTTTGGCCACCATACCAAAGACGCATAAGTAATCATTGGTACTATTATTGTTTTATATGACCACGCCATCATTTTTGGCCGTAGTCCCCATGTTTTACCGTACAACCTCTGGCAAGCATAGGTTGCTCTTAAGGCTTTACTAGTTATGTATGATAAGTGGTTTTTCCAAGTTAGAGTTTTGTCCAGGATTACTCCCAGATATTTCATTTCATTGGACATTGTTAAGTTTGTGGTCCCTAAACTTAAGGTCCCCAGATTCAGTTTCCTTCTTTTGGTGAAGGGTACCACGTTTGTTTTATTCGGATTTATCGATAGGCCTTTCTCCTGACACCAGTTTTGAGTGATGTCAAGAGCCAGTTGCATGCGATCTGTTATGGTAGAGTCAAACTTGCCTCTGACCATAATTACCAAATCATCCGCAAAGCCCTGAACTTCGTATCCGAGGTCATTGAGAGTTTGTAAGAGCTCGTCGATAACCAATAACCATAGGAGTGGCGATAGGACGCCCCCCTGGGGACATCCTTTGGTTGACCTGACAATTTGCTTTGCTGTCCCTGTTTCAAAGATTGTCGTTCTGTTTTTCAGCATATTGAGAACCCATGTTATGATCAGTCTTTGTATACCTTTCCTGTTCATCCCCTCCTCAATTGATCTGAAAGTAGCATTGTCAAAAGCCCCCGTAATGTCAACCGATGTACAGAGAGCTATTTCTTTACCCTCAAACGCCTTTTCAATTTTGCTTGTTAAGCTATGTATGGCTGTCTCAGTCGATTTGCCTGATTGGTAAGCGTATTGTTCAATATGAAGAGGAGAATCATTAAGATAAGTTTCCCTGATATATTGGTCCAGAATTTTTTCCATTACTTTTAGCAGGAATGACGTCAGGCTAATGGGCCGATAGGCTTTTGGCGTGTGGTCCGCCTTTTTGCCTGCTTTCGGTATGAAAGCCACCCTAGCCTTCGTCCAAGGTTTAGGCACTCTGCCTAGCTCCAGGCTTATCCTGAAAATGTTTGTTAGCACAGGTGCTAATACATCAACACCTTGCCGAAGTAGGCACGGTTGTATATTATCGACACCTGGCGATTTGGTCTAAAAGGAGATAGCCCATTTGGTTTTATTGACGGTGAAGATTCTGCGAGCCAGTGAGAATTCCCTCCGTGTAGGCATCAAGAAACGAGTATTCTCGATGATTTCACTATCCTCTCCGCTAGTGGCACAGCCTGGAAAGTGAGTGTCCAACAAAAGCTGTCCCGTCTCTTCCAGGCTCTCCGTAAAATTTCCGTCAGGCTTCTTGAGTGTAGAAAGTCCGTTTGAGTGATCTTTATTGAGTGATTTCTGGAGTCGGGTAGCTGCTGGGAGGGTTTCAATCTCCTCACAGTACTTTTTCCATGAGTCTCTCTTAGATCTTCTCAACTCATTATTATAGGCCGTTAAGGCACTTCTATACGCTAGTTAGGGTGAGATCTAACACCTCCCCCCTTATCGCATTCATAAAGGTAGGCTCGTCACCCCTATTTACCACCACCAGATTGTTTGTCGTAATAAAATCAAGAAGTGACTCACCTCGCCCGTTCGTGTTCGTGCTTCCCCATACCGTGTGGTGCGCGTTTGCGTCGCAGCACACCACCCACTGTAGACTGCGAGTGCGACAGTACTCCGTAAGCTGCTGGAGCTCGCGCGATACCGCGTCCTCTGTGTCGCCAGGTAAGTACATGGAGGCCAGGACTACCGTTCTCCTCCCTTTGGCACTAGGCACTTCTGCCTGTACTGCCACCAGATCGCGTTGTAGAAGCTCTGAAATTGGGAGGAATTTAATATTTTTGTTGATCATGATCGCTGCCCTCGGTCGGTCAACATTATTATCATAGATCAACTTACATGTTTTTGTCTGCAGACCATTTATGCGCCCATTTGTGGCCCATGGTTCTTGAATGGCTACGAAGTCCAGACTCTGGTGTTCCACCAAGGCACTGAGCCTGTAAGAGGCTGCTATAGCCCTGTGGAGATTTATTTGGAGACAGTGAAGCTGCTTCCAAGAGTTTTGCGTTCGTGATGGGGCCTGGGACATTATTTCCCAGACCGATCCTTGCGGATCTTACCACCCTTTGTGCTCCGCAAAGTTTCCGCAGCCTCCGGGTCTTTTCTCTCCCATTTCCTGAGCCTACTAGAGAGAGCAGATGGTTTTGGACGTTGGACACGTGTGTTGCCTCTCTCCGCTCTCGGTACTGGCTTTGTGAAAATGGGCCCCGTTTTCGGCTTCTGGCTACTCTGCTTTGCCCGCGCTGCAACAGATGTTGTTGGTTGCTCTTCAACACCAACAGCAGATTTTGCCCTGTTCCCCTTCAGTCTAGGTCGGAGCTGGGCACTGCCAAAGCCATAGTAGACCTTGTTACCCAGTGTGTCAACCCTTTCAGACGAGATGGGGTCCAGAGCAATTGCCAGCTCGACCTGGTCACCTTTTTGTAGGCGATGGAGCACCCGCCACTCGCTGACACTAATGCCCGAATTCTGCGACTCCACTTGCCCCAAAATTCGGTCATTTTGCCAAGATACCGAGCCGGGAAAGTAGCCAACGAAGATCTTGGCCTTTGGCACTTTTGCCTCGTCCACCACCTTCAACTCAGCCCCCTCCCATGGCTTCATGGCTGGTATCCATTCTTCAGCCCAGGCTACGGTTTCGTCGTCCAGACAGTTGATCGTCAACCATCCAGGCTTGAAACTACAGCCTGCAAAGTGTGGCTTCACTGGGCCCCCACGAGTCTCGAACATCTTGTCGAGAATACACCGTTGTACCTTCCCAATTTCTTCAGTGGACCATATGCCCTCCGGGAAATTGCTAGGTATAACCCCTATCTTTTTGGAGCAGACTGTCTCCGCTAGAGTAGGCTTTGAGCAGGGGACCCCCAAGGAGGCGCCCTGCACGCCATGTCTTTCAGAGACACTCGCCACCCTCTTACTGGGACCAGGTTCGCCCCCAAGTAAGGTCTCCGCCTCCTTCATCTCACCACACACCGGCGGGTCCGCTGGGGGCACTATTGACATTTTATCAATGTTTTTGTTGCCCTCTTGTGCAAACCGCTTTGTCGGCCTGGAGTTCGATGTCGGCGTGGAGCCATCTGAACGGGATCTTTTAGGGGTCCAACGCGCAGACACGTTGGCTGGATTTGCCGCCAAGGACCGAGCTGTTTCCAGCGATATGCCCCTGGCAAGCAAAGCCTTAAAACGTTTACGTCCAGCTCCGGACAGCTTCACCCTAAGTTTTGGAATCTTCTCTGGAGCAGGTTCAAGAAGATTTCTCTCCTGTTCCGAGGAGATAGACACCCCAGCCGATTCCTGGCTAAGTGGGATGTCCATCTCCTCCGGCCTGTCGGTTAAGGGACCGGGTGCAACCCATCGTAGGGGACATGGGGTATTTACTTCTTAAAGTGATTGCAACATCGTTCGCATAGGTAACAATGCATTTTCTCTCCTCTAAGTTCTTAAACAATTTGTTCATTCTCAGTACCCAAAGGAGAGGAGACATCCCACTTATCCATTTCTCCTTGAACCAACAAAAAAAAAAAAAAAAAAAAAAATAGGAAATCACAGACAAGGGATGCATAATGACAAAATGCGCGATTTTATTTTGAGAAACGTATGAAATGTATTTCGTATAAGGTCTTGCTGATATATAACATACATATCAAAGTTTTGTATATATCGGTTTTTTAGGAATATATAAAACAAAATTGTTTAATAATTGAGAGACAAAAAAGCACAGGATCAATATTTTATATCGGTGATCTCGGAAGATTATATTAAGCCAGTAGTAGTGCCACTAAATGGATATCATTAATGGAAATTTTTTATTTTTCGTATGTATTGCGCACTTAAAAGTTGTACAACTAAACTCTCGAGATTTTTAGAGCTCACAAGGTTTATGTATTAATTTACATTATACTTTATATACAAATTGAAGTGATTCCAATAGAGGCAGTTGTTGCTATAGTAGAGCGTACTTTATTTGATATTTATTGAACTGAGCGTCTATTGTAACTACATATGTAAATGTTGTTTTATTATAATGATTTAACTGTTGTGTAAGGCATATTTAATATACAGGCGTTTACCCTTGATAGCTATCGTAATGGTATTTGAAATACATTTGAATAATATAACTTTCTATAAAATCGCTTATCGTTAAGCCATTGTTATTTTAACAAAATCATTTAGTTAAATTTTTTATTGTGTTTTATTTTACTGACGATTTAAACTGAACCAATAAACAAGTTGTATGCACTATGTTATAAGCAGTATACGAGGGCAGTTCGAAATGTTCTTAGCCTAACAATGAAAAACAAGAGCTAGGTTTTTAAAATTATTTTATTTTTCAACATAATCTCCTGAAACTTCAATACACTTAGTCCAACGTTTTTCTAACAATTCTACCCCTTGATTAAAATAATTTTCCGGAAGCTCCTCAAAATAATCGTTTACAGCTGCTATTGCATCTTCATTGTAGGTAAAACGTTTGCCAGCAAGGAACTTTTTCTATTTGGGAACAGGTAGGAGTCAGAGGGAGCTAAATCAGGAGAATAAGCAATTCCTACTTCAATTCGTTCAATTTTGCCATTGTTAAAACGCTCTTGTGGCATGGTGCGTTGTCCTGATGAAAAATAATTTTTTTTTGTTGTAAACCAGGTAATTTTTCTCGAATTTTCAAATTCAATTGATCCAAAAGGTTACAATAATATTCAGAATTTATTGTTTTACCTTTTTGAAGATAGTCGATTAATAAAATTCCTTTGAAATCCCAGAAAACCGTTGCCATGACCTTACCAGCCGATTGAACTGTTTTTGCCTTCTTTGGTTCACTTCCACCAGCTTCAGTCCATTGTTTGGATTCCTCTTTTGTTTCTGGTGTGAAGTTCTTGTCCCGATAAACCTTTCTTATGTAAATATTTAATCACACCACGAATTTCTAATTTTTCCATTATAAAAAAATCACTGAAGCGTCTTTTTTGAACACGTGTTACTATACGAATGAGTTGCCAGATCTCAATGAAATTTAACATGTGTTCATATGACGGATGGAAGTTTCCCTTATAGAAAGCTTTTTGCTGTTTATACCGCCATCTATATGTCAGGCTAAGAACATTTCGAACTGCCCTCGTATTTTAATTGCCTTCGAGTATCCCAGCGAAAGAATTTTGGATTCAACCTTAGAGCTTTATGGTATCAAACCATGTCAACTTTTGGTCGGTTGGGAAGCAATGTTTAATGGATATCTGGAATCTCTTGATAAAAAGATGATGATTTGCAATAATATGGGTGTGGATAGCTATAAATATAAGATAGCCAAGTTTAGCTGCTTCATCGGCATCTTTATTCATTCCCGTATATACCAATATGACTGGAGATCCATAGAACTTGTATATTTTTGTTGCAGGCTATTGTCACGAATTTTTTTAAACGTTAGGATGTTGTTGACATTTGCTGGAGCCGTGATGGCCGACAGAGACTCAGAACAAATTATAGCTTTAATTTTGTCTTTAATAGCCTATTCACTTGAATATAGTATGACTTCTGCTTCCGTTGAAAAAATGGAGGAATTGTAGGAAAGAAGAGTAATTTTTTTACTCTACTTCCATTAATTAATTAATTAATAAACTACGCTAAAAGCAGTTGCTGACTTCCTTTTGGACCCATCTGTGAATAGAAAAGTCCACCCGATGTACTTGTTTTAATGGCTCCAGAAAGTGTAAAAACTACATACAAGAGAGATAAATTGTACACATCTAACCAAAAAACACGTGCACAATATGCGAATACCATTAAAGCCCTCTGTACACAATCTTTTTTGAGTACACTTGTAACATACTTCACTTGTGAATCACACAGTAAGGACAGATGCAAACTCATTGATGAGTGATTCATATAGGGTCGCTTTTTGGTTGGAGATGAAAAAGGTGGGTATACACCAACCCATCGCTGAAGATCGGTAGTAGGAAAGTTTTAAAATGATTTTTGACAATGATACAAAATCTGATATCACATTTAGAAGCTTGGTACGCGAAGACCACACTGACGCCCTCTACAAATCCAGTGCTGTAGGATTGGTGCTTTCTTTGCATGTGAAGCCCCATTGCCTGTGTTTCAGTAATCGTGGGGGCATCTTGCGGGAGCTTCAGAGACAGGTGAGAAATGAGAAAATTTATCTTATCCTCTGCTGCCAGAGGGGCTAGGGATTCCCAGTTCAGGATAAAAATGGTCTGGCGCGAGTTATTAACTACTGCTCGTGCACCGGGTATTTGTGAGAAACCGGAATCAAATTCGAGAGAATGGCCGATTGGGTATTTAACCCCAGGGACAGCTATGAGCCGTGCACCAGGCCAGACTTTACTAAGTCTGTTTACGCCAGCTAGCTCAGCATAGCTGGGCGCAGATCAGAGCAATACGTCTGCTTAATACGATTCTGCAACTATCCAGGTGGTGCACCGGTTTTTGGCCAGTATTTTAAAGTATATTTTATACTAAAATTTTTCACATTATTACAATTTTTCCTCCACCAAGGGCGGGCAGTCAGCGTTACTATGAGTGATAACCGGAGGAATGAGGCAATCATTCGCAGCTTCACTAAATGAGCGGAAGGTCCGTTTTGAAACTATAGTGGTCTGTTAAAACTTTGGATATTCCAATTTTCCCTTAAACTCCTATTGTGATCGCTGAATTTTGGTCGCCATCTTGTGTTATAGTTTCCGTCATTAAAATTCAAGGTTGCAAGACAAAGAGAACTCTTTAAAAACAGGTATTTCTAGCGAGGTCTTTTATTGGAGTCAGAAAGGAAGATCACTTACTGATGTAAGCTAATATTAAGTTTTTTTTATACTTTAAACTTGGTAAAACTTTTACCGAAACGTTTTAATTGATGAACAAAATGTATGGTGATGATTATTTATCCCGTGGCAGAAATCATGATAGGTATATGCGGTTTAAAAACTATAGTTGTACTTTGTCGTTCAGCTGACTGATCCGCTCATTCTGGCTCACTGAGCATATTGAACTGGGCCATTCACATAGTTCAGTTGCTCAGTTAGTTCAGTTCCGCTCAGTATGTCATGATGGTTAAAACATGTCACTTGCTCACCTACTCTATTTACTCTTTCGTTCGCTCCTTCGTTCGTTCATAAGAAGTGGAAGGAAGCAGAGAGCAATACATGTCGCTTTTTTTTGTCTGCGTTCTCAACAAAATGTCCCCAAATAGCACTGTATTTTTTTCGAGGAGCCATTATAAAAATAATTCACCGCTTTCACACTCATTGTAAACAATTTTAAATTATAAATAAGAGTATCCAAATTTTGGATATCCCTATGTGGCTTGATGTTCTAATTGGAACCCACATACATACAAGTGTCATCATTCAATCACATATACATAATTCAAGATAATGTTTATGTTTATATATTCGTATATCTGCTCATATGAATGAATAAACGGTTGAACCATATGAATTAGTGAGCAAGTGAACAAGTGACCAAATAAGCCAGGCAGCAAGTTAACTATTTTGTTTAACAGATCTGAACTAGTTCAATTAGTTCAGTTCAGTGAAACAGATCAGTTAATTTGTTCGGTCGTTCACTACCCAAGCCTACTAAAAACGGGTTATGTGGGTATTAATGATGAGCAACATGTTGGCCAACCGAAATGTGTTATCACCGTAGATTCCTTCTAAACCGTGCGTGAATTCATCAAAGATCAGAATGTGCAACTTTCGGTGGCTTCTTTGGCGTTTGGTTGTTCTTGATGTCGTTGTTCTTTCAATGGTAATTGTAGTTTTATTTCTATGAAATTGCATTCAAAAGTAAAGAGACTCAAAAATTGATGTGTCTAGTGGTGTTAGCCACTCCCCGTATTCGCCTGATTTGGGACCGTGCTACTTTTATCTTTTCGGAAACAAGCATTTGCCGATGAAAGGAAATCTTTTTATGGATATAGATACTATTCAACTTGCATGACCGACATGCTTTTATTCCATGTTTAAAGTGACCTTCAATGTACCTGATATTGTTAGTTAGCTAGAACCTTCGCCATTACTTATACGATTGTTACATAGAGCATTTTGTCCGACACCTGTGCTTACTGCTTTCTCGAAAAATTCTAATTAGCTTTACACATAATGTGTATAAAAATTATTCGTTTTCTCTTCTAAAATTTAATAATGATTGATACTTCTCTTGGTTGCCAAGGGGGGCAGGTTCACGCTAGGGTTTCCTGCTACTAACGGCTCATGTCTTTTAAATCTTCCTACTCTCACCTCCACGTGGTGCACCCTGGTAACCTGAGCAACCTAGGTGAAGATGTGGTAACCAACCCATGTGGGATCCTTGGTCAGGGCCAACGAGAGAGGGAGCTTTGGTGAGGCCACTCTGACATATACGGTTTAAGGATTCATCAAAGTGTGCGAGGCCAGGTGGGGTCTCGCATGTAGGAACGGTGGCGGAGGAGTATTATAGGTACCAACGGCAGCGCCCATACCCCCGAAGTGGGTTACCACTACCAAACAAAAATCCCTAGCTTAGGGTTGTGCGCTGGGCTTGGAACCCGCCACATAAAAAACAAATAATCCAGTGAATATAAGATTGAAGCCTCGGATGAAATACCCCACAACTGTTGAACCACAACCCCCGCAAACGTTATAAGGAACACGATTTAAGGATATGCACCTGGAATGTCCGGACCCTTAATAGGGAAGGTGCCTCTATCCAGCTGGTTGACGTCCTCGAAAAATATAAAGCTGGCGTCACCGCACTCCAGGAAATGCGATGGACGGGACATGGACGCTCAAAAAAAGCTACATGTAACATCTACTACAGCTGCCATGCGACGAAGCGCAGACTCGGTGTAGGTTTTGTGGTAAGCAAACGACTGCGAGATGAAGTCCTGGGATTTACCCCAGTCGACTACAGGCTTGCCACACTCCGCATTAAGGCAAAATACTTTAATATCAGCCTAATCTGCGCACATGCTCCGACGGATGAGAAAGACGAAAACACCAAGGATGCCTTGTACGATCAACTAGAAAAAACCTTCGATCGATGCCCCCGCCACGATGTAAAAATTGTGCTAGGTGACTTCAACGCCAAGGTGGGCAAAGAAGGCATTTTTGAACCAACCGTTGGTAAGTTCAGCCTCCACGGGCAGTCATCAGAAAACGGTTTGAGGCTGATCGACTTCGCCGCAGCACGGAACATGGTAGTTAGTAGTACTAGATTCCAGCATCCCGATATTCATAAAGCCACCTGGCTGTCCCCTGATCATAAAACCAGGAACCAAATTGATCACGTTGTGATCGACGGCAGGCATGCATCCAGCGTGTTAGACGTACGTACAATTCGAGGTGCCAACATTGACTCGGACCACTACCTTGTTGTAGCTAAGGTTCGCACTCGCCTCAGTGCGGCAAAAAACGTTCGCTTTAATTCGCAGAGGAAGCTTGACGTCGGAAAGCTACAATCGCTATAGACAGCTACCGCATTTGCTTCTCGGCTCTCGAATATGCTGACGGATTCTCCGCCTGATCTCGATATTTGCGCGCAGTGGTCGCTTATATCCCACTCCATGCGCACGGCCGCTGAAGAGGTGATTGGCTATCACCGCCCGAAGAAAAACAGCTGGTATGACGAAGAATGTCGAAACGCAGCTGCAGAGAAAGACGCAGCATACCAACTCATCCTGCGATCGGCTGCAACGCGAGCTGCTAAGGAGCGATATCGAGAGAAGAGAAGGGAAGAGAAGCGTCTTTTTAGGCGCAAGAAACGAGAAGCCGAAAAGAGAGAATGCGAGGAAATCGAGATGTTTGGCAGAAGGAATATGGCTCGAAAATTCTACGAACGTGTGAGGCGCCAAACGGAAGGTTTTAAGACCGGAGCCAATTCCAATTCCTGCAAAGACGAAAACGGGAATTTAGTGATGGATGTCCAGAGCGTACTCACGTTATGGAGGGAACACTTCTCGAAGCTGCTGAATGGGGACAGCGCTAATGATAACAATGAAGATGAAACCGACCCCACAGTTGCTGACGACGAACATGAAGTAGCGCCCCCCGACTATGACAAGGTCTTGCTAGCTATTAGGCGGCTCAAAAACCACAAAGCCGCCGGAGCTGATGGTATACCAGCGGAGCTATTCAAGGCTGGCGGCGATGAGCTCACGAAACGCATGCACCAGCTCATCTGCAAAATATGGTCGGAGGAATGCATGCCCAGCAACTGGAACTTAAGTGTGCTCTGACCAATCCAAAAGAAGGGTGATCCGGCAATCTGTGCCAACTACCGCGGGATCAGCCTTCTGAACATCGCATATAAGGTCCTGTCGGGCGTACTCTGTGAAAGGCTGAAGCCCATCGCTAATGAACTGATTGGGCCTTATTAGTGTGGCTTCAGACCTGGTAAAGGCACCATTGACCAAATGTTCACACTACGCCAAATCCTGGAGAAAACCCTAAAGAAGCAGATCGACATACACCACCTTTACGTCGATTTCAAAGCCGCATTCGACAGCACCGTAAGGAGTCAACTATATGCCGCTATGTCTGAATTTGGCGTCCCTGCTAAGCTAATTCGGCTGTGCAAAATGACGCTAAGCACCAACACTGGCTCAGTTAAAATCGGTAATGACTTGTCCGAGCCGTTTGTTACTGAGCGAGGATTCAGACAAGGTGACTCCTTATAGTGTGTTTTCTTCAATCTAATGTTAGAAAAAATCGTACGTGCAGCAGATCTAAATCGCACAGGCACTATCTTCCACAAGAGTGTCATGTTTCTGGCGTACGCTGATGATATTGACATCATTGGCCATAACGGCCGCGCCGTGAGTTCTGCATTTTGCGGCTTGGAGAGAGAAGCGGGGCGAGTGGGTTTAGCGGTAAACGAGGACAAAACGAAGTACTTGGTGTCAACACACAAAGATCCTCAGCGTTTTGGACACCACGTCACTGTTGGCGACTACAACTTTGAAGTTGTGAAGGACTTCGTTTATCTGGGAACCAGCATCAACACCACGAACGATGTCAGCAAGGAGATCAAGCGAAGAATCACTCTTGCCAACAGGTGTTACTTTGGGCTCAGTAGGCAATTGAGAAGCAGAGCCCTCTCTCGACGAACAAAAATTACGCTGAACCTTCCCATCCTGCTTTATGGTGCCGAAACCTGGACGATGACAAGCAACAATGAGCGAGCTTTGGGGGCGTTTTAGAGAAAAATTCTTCGAACGATCTATGGTTCTATATGCGTTTTGGGAAAGTATCGAATCAGATGGAACAACGAGCTGTATGAGCTGTACGCCGACATTGATATAGTTCAGCGCATTAAAACACAGCGGCTGCGCTGGCTGGGACATGTTGTGCGAATGGATGAAAGTGGTCCAGCGAAAAAAGTATTTGAATCGATGCCGACGGGTGGCGGACGCAGGAGGGGGAGACCACCACTACGTTGGAAGGACCAAGTTCAAGAGGACCTTGCTGCACTTGGTGTTTCCAATTGGCGCCAGCGTGCGCGAAGCAGAGACGACTGGCGAAGGCTGATAACGCGGCAATGATCAGAAATGATTGTACGCCAATTATGATGATGATGATGATACTTCTCTAATAAAAGTCGTCCGTATGTTCTGTAGAATAAAACAATTTTTTTTTTTTTTACTATAATTAATTAAATTAGACACACTTTAGCTCTACCTTAGGCAGACCAATAATTTTAGATAGTTTATCATCTTAATTTTCATATCTAAAAGATTTAAACCATATGTTTATTGGTGTAGGTAAATTCAGTCTCCTCTCGGCATATTACGATTTAAATTTATGAGTGGTATCAATAAAGTTTTGCAAAATAAATTAAAGGTATCGCAGGTGTAATACCACAAATACTATATCAAAAATCCAAAAAAAATTCTAGATCGTGATTGCTCAAGTCGAGTAGCCATTTACATTTGTGCACCGTTTGATAGTTTATCTTAGACCGTTTTCCTCACTGAAGATGAATACCAACTATCCGCTTCAATTGACAGTACGACACACTAACTAAAAGCCATCAAGTACCCATTTTATGTAATTACCAGTGAAGAGACAGAAAATATTCTGTCCACTTAGTATTTAATGGTGTAGTTAAAATTTATCACACTTTAATAAACTCTTAAAATATGGAATTTACAGTAAAGAGAATGTGAAACTTTTCTTTCCTTGCAAGATTTACAGTCTGCTTTAAATGTTTCGTAAATGGTAAGACAACGGTATTACGTAAAATTTCAATTTGCCTTTCTGATCATAGGTTAGATTTAGGTTTAAGTGACTGTAAAGGGCACAGATAATCAGTCAGAAGATACACTTAGGTCATGCGGAGGTCCATTGTGATACCACAAATTAGGGGAGAAATGTGTACTACCCGAAGATTTTTGTGAAGCATTAGTACAGCCATTTTGAAAGTGTGACGAATCTCACAAAGTGTTTTATGTGGGTAGTTGGCCAACATACCGTGTACTGTCAAGACTGCTACTTTAGAGTCAACCATCCCAAGCATGCAAAGTGTAGAAACATACTCCTATATCCGAGGGGTCTCATTCTCGTATACTGGGAATTTGGATGGAGAATTTAATGTCGCAGAGGTAAAATGGAAGGGAGTAGTCAATGTGGTTAGGAATGAACGCTCAATTTTCTAGTATTAAGCAATGGCCGAAACCTAGTCGTGTCCATCTACTTATCTGAGAGGGAAGCAATCTGATTGATTTGAAGAGTAAGAAATGGTTTATTGCCCATTTTAGTCTGTCAATACTTATGATGTAAAGTCCGTAATCCCTATATATGAGATTTTTTACATTATTGATAGCGGAAAATTTGTCCCGCTAGTAGTTTAATGGTTTCGAAACTAGATGACGTCTAGCTACCATCGTTCTACCAGAAAAATGTAGGGATAGTCTGTCATTATGCTAGGTTCTTGTGAAGTCAGCTGGACTCCGAGTGCTCTCTACATTTTGACACAAAAGCCTCCATGAGCCTGGACCGATCTTACCACTTTATTGAAGTCTTAGGCTGGTTTTATAAGCAGGCCAATCGTTCGATACCTTGTAATGACTATTTGGCTGGGGATGAAATCAGCGGGTTCCAGGGGTCGTTGACAGATATTAATTATTGATATTCGTTCGTATAATAGTTTTTATATGTATTCTTTATTTATTTTTAATTTTTTTTCATAGTATAGATGAATTCTATCAGCAGTACACCGCTTGCATTGAAATGTGTGCCTTGAATGTGATCGACTTTGAACAATGTGGGTTGTTTATTGTCATGCTTTATGATACACGACATTTTTTGTTTTGTTGTCCGGTGCGTAAACAAACAAAGCTGATGGTTCCGACACGGGAACAGGCTGCATACAATTGACCATGCATAGATTTTTAAGGTTAATGGCGCAGACACTCAATTACTGCCCTTGTGATTTGTTTATTGTCATTGCGAATGCATATCGCACTGGAAATTGCAAGCGTTTAAAGTCAAATTCTTTGTCGGTCGGATTATTGGGTTGCGTGGTATCAAAGCGGCTTCTCCATTGTACTTTACTTTAAGAATTGTTGCTTTGATTACGTTATTCATCAGCCTCTTCACCGTAAGCCGGATGCCATTACAAAGACATGGTTGGTTGATATTTCGCAATATTATGATTACCGATCCGACTTTTAATTGAAGTTTAAAAATTCTGTTGGATAGTTGACATCATCATGGCTAGTAAAGGAATCCACCGATTTGTAAGTCGTCAATTCGCCAGCAATTTCACTTTGAATGTTGCAACACCAATGTTGTTCGCAGCCAATTTAGCACCAAACGTCTAACCAAACATAATTTTTGTAATCTTGAGCAATGTTTGGGAACACCTTTCAGATCAGTCAGGTTTTTGATTCGTGAACTGGAAAAATTTGACGGGGAATGTCAATCTCCACCATTCGCCATTGCCAATCTCCAGCAATTGTTTTGAAAACACTTCACCAGATTGGTCGTTTTGCAACTTAAAACACATGGTCATACTTAAATTGAGTGTCTTGACGTGTTTCCACAAAACAGAAGATTTCCAACATGCATTAAGTTCCTCGGCTGGCGTTGACTGTGGAATCACTGACAGTGTTTGGCGAAAATCGCCTGCCAATAGAATAATCGCATTACCAAACCGGTTTTGATTGTTTTGCAGATCTTGCATCGTTCGGTCTAATGCATCCAAAGACTTTATGCGCCATCGTGTATTCATTCCAAACAATCAATTTACATTGCTGCCAAACTTTTCCCACGCACAGTTGTTCGAAAGCTTGCACGTTGGAATTTCATTGATTTGCACATTCAACGGCAACTTGAGTGCTGAAAGAGCTGTTCGCCCGCCTTCCAACAACGTAGCTGCAATTCGTGATGAAGCAAGTGCAATTTCATTTTACGAACGAATCATTGCCAAAATCAATTCAATCAAAAAAGTTTTTACAGTTCCACCGGGAACATCCAATAAGAAAATCCATTTAGTTCTATCGTTCACAACTTTCATGAGAGAGTCGTACGCATATTCTTGTTGTAAATTCAACAGCGGAACGATCGTTCGAACTGATTCACTCAATGCATAGCATTTATAATGTTTTTCTCGTCCCAACTCTTGATTAAATGCGTCATGCATCGGGCGATACGGCGCTGTCATGCTTAATTGACATAATACCTTGTTCGATATTGTCAAGCAGATGTCCTCAATTAATATCAATGCCGAGTTGTGAATTTCTTCACTCAGTTGCAAATCTGGATCTAGTACGCATCTGATGCAAAATATCATTAGACATCTTATCTTTGTATTTGGTCCACAACTCAATCGGTTTCGATGAAAAGCATGTTGAGATAATTATCGAAAACAAAGTTCGTATTTGATGAGCATTTGATGAAATCACAGCATCTTCGAAAATGTAATCCCAATGAGTGTCATCCTCTAGTAATCGCAAATGTTGACAGGCTTCTCTATATGTGTCACACAATTCACCATTTACAGTTCGTAGATGTTGAAATGATGTTGGACCTGGAACTGGAATTCCTTGTTTCCGTCGCTGAACTTTGTTCGGGCGAAATCGTCATTCTGGCAATTTAAAAGAAAATTTGTCAATGATGTAGACGGCGGTCGATTGGCTCGTTGCAGTACGTTCTCCGCAGTTAAGAATACTCTTTGGACATTTTCCAAATGTACGGAGAATTGGACAAGAGTGGGATTCCTTCCATGAATGAAAAAATTCGCCAAATTGCTTCGTTCCTGCTAACATAGTGGCCGTTCTTGTTATTGAGTAAGTTTATCGTTGAAATTCTCCGCACAAATTGCAATCTCAGCCATGTCACTTCCTTTCGTCACATACTTGCAGATGTAATTGATGGATTTCACGGACATTCATTCGACATTGATGGACGCATTGAATATCTTCTAGAGTAATGGCGTATGCGGAACAATCTAACGATTATGAACTGCAATTTCCTATTGATTCACGTTGACTATTGTTGATCCTCTATTGTCCGCAGTCTATCGGCGATGATACGGCGGATAATCGTCATTTCCGATAATCTGCGACTAATGACCGTGGATAACGTTTTGAACATTTCCGTCGACCATATACGGAGAATTGTTATTTAATGTTCCACAGGGGCCATGAATCATGTTCTTAATAACAATCGCAAGTACACCTGGACCTTCTTCTTCTTCGGGAATTTCCTCTGATATCAGATCATCGATTTAATTCTGTCTTATCTTCTCAATCAATCAAATGAGAATATGCTAGTGTGGCAATCCGCGTTTCTGCCAATTCACTGAATACATCCAGCAGCACGTCTCACCGAACACGTGATACTACACAATCAAATCCATCTTCGATTTGAATTTTTGTTTGAAGACTCTCGCGGTGATGTCATGGTGGTCGATGGGTGCTTGGGCAGAGAATAGCTCTTGTCGAATTTCTATCCACTCCGGATTGCTCGTGAACGTGATAAACTGATAAGCAAATCTGCTGTGCCATAATGGCGAACATACGACATGGCATCTTGAGCGTATTGATGCATATGTCGCGGATTTCCGACGTATATTTCTGGGAGTTTCGTCATTCAGCCGACATTCTGTGCATTTCCATCAGTGTGTTATGTGTCTGTCATCACGCATCACAATTTTGTGGTTGGCTCGCAATGAAATTTAATCCGAGGAGAAGGTCGTCTGTTGAGTTGGCATCGTAACAGTCCTAGTTCAGAAGCTTGGCTTCAAAGTTTTATGTCCACCACGAGTGCCTCCGAAATATCAGTAGCATGCCCCTCTGCCATACGTGCTCTGATGTATGCACCGATCACCCTACCATTGTTGTATGTATCTGGTGGGCAAGTTGTTCGCCGATGAAACTTCGTGTAGCTCATGTGTCGATGGTGGCTGTGGTAGTGTAAGTGCTTATGGTGACGGTTGCACAATCGCAATACTGCGTTGCCCGTTACAATATAACGCTTTTAATGTTGTTGATGTGGGCTGTTTCACGCATTTGACTGTTCTGTTTTTTTATTAGTCCCTACTCGAGCGCCACGAGTAGGGACTATTTGGCTGGGGTAGAAATCAGTGAGTTCCAGGGGTCATTGACAAAAATTAATTATTTATATTCGTTCGTGTAATAGTTTTTATATATATGGGCATATCCCAGAAACAGTCTACCAGCCAAAAATTTTTGAACTTAATCCAACTTAATTTTTTTTTTAATGGAGCATTAGAATAGATATCTAATTTTATAAATTTATAAAAAAAAATTTATTTCGATGATGATTAATACAAAAATTATTACAAAATCCCTACCCTACCTCAGGTCTTTTAATGTTATACAAAAAAAGTGCAATTGTTTACGTGTTGATATCATTGCTTTAGTATTAACATAGATGGTCCAATCGAAAGTCATATTGTTATTCACTCAATTCTCTTTGATTTTTGTAAAAAAAAATGTTGTTAACTTTTTTGGGAACAGTAAAATTTGGTATGAAATGCCAGGTAAATGCGTTGTAGCGTGCGTAACGGAAAATAAGGTTTTTTTTATATTGTGAGTACAAAAAAATTTTTTTTTTACAAATCATCTATAATTTTAATTTAAATTAATATCCTGCTTTTGAGAAAAAAAAATAAAATTCTACAATTAAAAACCAAAAAATTACAGCATATTCATTTCTGTAGCGTGCGTAACGATTTGAGTTCTCCCAAAAATTACAATAAAAACCTTTGCAATTTTTATTCTGTTTTCTTATAACTTCGCTTCTTAAATCTATTCTTAGCCTACTATAATGAGCAGAGCAACAACAATTTCGTTTACTTTGTTGGTACCATAGGCGTAGCAAGTGGGATGTTGGGGGGCTGACAAACTTTTTAGCCCCTCCGCCCCCAAACCTATAGATTTTTTTTAATACATTGATGAATAACAATAATTTTGTGCAAGGGGGGGGGGGCTATTGCCCCCCTCACTACCCGAGGATATCTATTGCCCAGCTAATGGTTCGTACCGATTGGCGATTCCTTTTCTTAAACGGTAAATTTCACGTTGTCTCGCCTTTGGTTTCGTTTGAATCATCTGCAATAATCTTTCAGTGTCAGTTTAGATTATTGGCATATTGGTACCACACAAAATTGTTTGCTTACAGTATAATTTTTATTAATAACAGTTGAAAAAATGAAGACGGGTGCAGAGCGTATTCGAAAATATCGCAAAAAAATACAATCAAGTGAAAACTTAACACAAATAGAACGTTTAAAAAATGCGAAAAGAATGAAAATTTACCGAAAAAATCTTAAAGAAAAACTTAAAAATTATGATTCGTTATCAAAGAAACTAAAGGCTGACCACCGAAACCGTATGGAAAGTTATAGAAAGAAAATAAAGCAACTACTAACTGCATATAAGTGCAAAAATACCCTTTACAAGGCCTTAAAAAAAGTAGAATTAGCGTTACCAAAAGACATGAACAAAAAAAAGGAAATTCTTAGAATGCTTACAGAAAAATACTTGAAAGAGGAAGAAGCTCAAACAAAAAATACGGTTGACGAAAATGTTAAAATGATTTATGAGTTTTACACTAATGATGACATCTCTATGGAAACTGCCGGAAGAAAGTCCACACTTATATCAAAATCAAATAACCTTCCAATATCTAAAAGATTCATGGTTATGACAATTGGAGAAGCATATAAATTGTTTAAAACAACGTTTCCAGAAACAAATATTTCACGTACTAAATTTCATAACAACCGACCAAAACACGTGGAATTATCTAGTAAGCTTCCACATAACATGTGTGTTTGCCAATACCACGCCAATTTTTCATTTTTATTGGAAGCTATGTTTGCCATTTTTCGTATGTTCCCATCTAACTTTGGGAATTTTTTAAAAAAAGTGTGTTGTGACGAAACCAATGAAGCTTGTATGAGGAATGAATGCAACAAGTGCATTAAAGACATTAAAGATGCTTTCGTCCCTTTAATTTATATTAATCAACTCGAAGAGCTTACTGAATGGAAGCATTGGAGAATCGTTGATATCCTCAGTCATACGAAATGAATTGGAATCTCAGTTACCTTCCTTTAAACTACACACTTATGTTAAAAGGACGCAACAAAAATATTTTCAAGACCGAAAAATATCAATTAAAAAAGATGAAGCTGTTCTGCAAGTCGATTTTGCGGAAAACTATAGGCTCCTCACTCAAAATGAAATTCAATCAGCTCATTTCAGTCACTCTCAAGTAACCATATTTACTTGTATTGCCTGGTTGCACAATTGCCCAAGATCATTTGCTATTACGAGCGATGAACTGTCACACAATAAATATGATGTTTATTGCTTTCTTCAGGTAATTGTAAAGAAACTTAAAAAACAATATGCTATTTCAAAGTTATTTTTATTTTCTGATGGCTGTGCAAGTCAATTTAAAAACAGAATATTGTTCTTTATAACGCCCATGATTTTTTTTAAATTGGCAAAAAACAATATAAATGGTATTCTTATTTTATATGTAAGCAGTACATACATAAAAAATACAACTGGATTTCTTTCGGAAAGATGGGCTATCGTTAAGAGCATTCCCGGCATTAAAAGCAACCATTATTTTTCATCACTTAACGAAAACGTGCTCGAAATAGCACTAACGGCAGATTCATCAAAACATACAATTTATTTATAAACATATATACATTAATAAATTAATTTATAATGTGTTACATGAATTAAATAATGTTATTAAAAAAGAATATGAATTGTTTTGTTAAAATAAATACAATTGTTTTTATTTATATACTACTGGAAGAAATGTAGCGTGCGTAACGCTGGGTTCACGGCTTTTGTAAAAAAACTACAACATTTTTTGGCTGCAAGTAAGTTATTTTAGAATTCTCTTACATTCATCTTTCTTTTAAGTATTTAATTTTTCTGTTTTATTATGCAAAATTTGCTAAAAATTACAAAAATATACCTCAACCTTCAAAGCTACTTCCATTTTTTGTAGCGTGCGTAACAATAATTTGAGATCAAATTTTTCGCAACTTATACCTGTTAAAAAAAATATTTTGATGACATTCGAAAGTACACTCAAATCCCACTAAACACTGTGTATAACTTGAAGGTATGTCTTTTGAAAGACCAAAAAATTGTTATATTTCAATCCGAAAACGCGTACGAATGTAGCGTTCGTAGCGCAGGATTTGCCCATATACTTTATATTTTTTATTAGATATATAAAATGTTGTACTTGTTTATATAAAATTGTTCTTATACTTCGTTCTGTTCGTTTCTATACTGTCGTTGGTGTCCTTTGTTCATGTTGGTCTCCACAAAAATCGGTAAGAAGCATAGACTTGAGGTTCTGGCTTGTATGTAAATTAGTCCCAGAGAGAATCGGTAGAAACTGGAGAAGAAAAAGAGGCTAAGTTCTTGGTAGCTAGTGCTTTTATAGCCTAGCCGCAGTGTATGGCCTCCAAGAGGTGTTTGTGGGATCTGTCTGCCAATTCAGGCTGTTGTTCTCGCATGTTGCTGTTCCCCGCATTGTTCTTGTTGTATTTGTTTTCTCTTGGGTCACCTTCATCGCTTTGTTATTGTTATAGGCATTTGCACTTGGACCCTTGGGCGTTCAACGCTGTGTTATTGTAGGGATGATTTGTCCTTTGACCACCTTCAACACATTGTTGTTGTTCCCTGTCTTTTTTGTTGTTGTTGTCATTTGTCCTTAGCCCACCTTCAACACTTTTTTTATCAGAGGTCGGAAAATTACGCGTGCTCTTCTTTGAGAGCCAAGATTGGGCTCTTGCACTCGAGAAAGGGGATTTGCGAATTATTTTGTTTGCACTTGCCCCGAGCTGAGGGCCGCGAATTGAATGGCATGCGTCAAGTGCTGTTGTTTATTTAACAAGAGCCCCGGAACCGTGCCGAGAGGCGCGAGTTCAAATTGAACCACCGAGTTGTGTTTGATATCATTTGCACTCGATATGCTTCTGTAAGCGAGCAGATGTGAGTTGACAAATATGTTTGGAACTTTCAACAAATAACCTTTTTCTAATGCATTGCATCTACGCTACTAAATATAGTTCTTATGTTCAAATATATAGACAAACCAAATTTTGCTGAAGTTTCCATTGGTTTGAGAGAAAAATCTGATGGCATTTTAAAATCAGCTCGTTAAAAAAGCCCTTCTCAGGTGCCTGCGAAATCACAAACAACTTGGGGCTCAGTACGAACTCGCAACACCAGCTGGGCACAGTGCAGGCGCTCTTGTTAAGAAAAATTAGCACTTGGCGCGTGCCATTCAATTTGACTCGCGGCTCTCAGCGTGGGGCAACGCTACGACAAAAAATCAAAATTGCCCTTACTCGCGTGGTAGTGCAAGGGCGGGCGAGCTTTTATGAACTCGGTAAAATATTCAAGCAAAAGAAATGTTTTTGATAGTGTTAGATTTGTTGCTATGCCTATTTCTAGAGTTATGATGTGCGGCTAGAACACAATTTACTCGGATTTGAAGAAAAACACACGTCAGCTCGACCGATCCTTTATTGTAACAAACAGCGTAAGTGCAGAGTATAAAAAAGGAAGAAACGATTACCGCAGAATTGCAAGAGAGAAAGAGAGAGAGAGAGAGAGAGAGAGAGAAAATAACCATGTAATAAAAGAAATTACAATTAACACGACACCATACCGCCAGCCTTGAACTATGTTACTAGGTTTAAATAATTTACATTAATTCGCTGTTGTGTTGATAACTTAACAAGAATAAATTAAGAGGACCACCCTTTTACATTTCAATTAGAAAAATATAATTAGAATTGATATCAGATACCGTGAGTTGGTCTAAAATAATTCGTGTTTAGTAGATAGTCGGGAAGAACATAATCGCCTTCAGCAGTTTTCAACTTAACTACTCGAATACGACGGTACGACGGAAAACACTTTATGACTCTGCCTAGTTTTCATTTATTTGGAGGGGTGCGTTCATCCAGTATAATGACTATGTCGTCTTCCTCAAGATTTGGTCGTTCTCGAAACCATTTTCGACGCAGTTGGTGGGTGATTAGATATTAGTCCCGCCACCGATGCCGACAATTCTGCCTCATGGCTGTGATAGCACGCCATCTTTGTCACAAATTCCCTTTGAAATCGTCAACGTTTGGTTCAGGAAGTTAATTTAATGGCTCCCCGATAATAAAATATCCCGGTGTCAAACAGTCGAAGTCAATTACATTCATTGCATGCGAGCAGAGCGGTCTGGAGTTTACACATAGTTCAACTTCAGTTAGTATAGTGCTGAATTCTTCAAACATAAAAAAAAACCCCAAGCACCCTCTTGAGGTGATATAAAGGGTCCGCCAAATAACTTTTTTTTTTTTTTAAATTCTATAAAAAAAAACTACTGAATATTTTCTCAAATTTCTTTTTTTATTCGAAAGTACAATCCTTCCGGTTAATAATGAAAAATAATTTCATTCAAATGGCTGCCTCGGCTGGCCATGCAGTAGCCTACACGATCGGTCCAATTTTTAAGCACATTATCGATTGTGTGCAGCTGTATTTCATCAATGGCTTCACGCATATTGTACTTTAAAGCGTCAATTGTCTCTGGCTTGTCGGCGTAACACTTATCTTTGATGGCACCCCACAAATAATAGTCCAACGTTGTCAAATCGCAGCTCCGAGGTCGCCAAACGACATCAGCTCTGCGGCTGATAATGCGATCTTCAAAAACAGGGCGCAAAACATCGAGTGTAGCTTCGGCTGTATGGCACATAGCGCCGTCCTGTTGAAGCAGCAGAATTACGCGATCGCAACTCTAATTGTGTTGTGTGTAGTTTGGCTGAATTGCGTTTCCAACTGTTTTCCGAATCCTTCAGCCAAGAAGGCCGATGCCACCACAATGAATTTTGCAATAGATTTCAAGGCGCAACTCCTCTGGATGCCCAATCAGCTGGATTGCACTTTGAACGCACGTGTCCTCAACATTCCGAGGGTAGTATCTCTTGGATGTCAGCTACACTTTTTGCAACGAATGTGGACCATCGACTAGTGTGGGCTTGCAGCCATGGAAGCGTAACTGTGGAGTCAGTCCAAGCATACAAATTATAAGTTCCGTGGTCCAAAGTAGACAATACATAACGTGTGAGTTAAGCTCTAGACGTGGTAATGTAGTTGGTTTCAGAGCCGCTACCTTGGCACGGGCAGCTACGAGGTCGATAGTTATCTATAATTTTTTTTATCTACTGTTGGCTCATTAAAAGAGCATCGTATGCTTTCTCAGAAGCGTCGGCAAAAATATAGAATTCAGTAAGCGGTGTCTTGGAAGTCGTACCAAGCCAACGATTTAACTTGGGAGAAGCTCATCACGATAAATCAGCCACTGCTGAGATATGTTTGATTGTACGGGATCGTCCCAATCAATATCCATATCTTAAATCGTTTGAAACCAGATTTTAGTTCTTATGATAATGGTGCTCTAAGTCCGAGGGGATCAAGCAATGACCTGGCATCAGAGAGATATGCTCTTTTCGTAGAATAGGAGGTGGTTCCTTTAGATGCAATGTGAACGTTAAGCAGCCTTGTGTAGTCTGCCAAATTATCCTTAAAGCCCGGACGTCCTCGCCCTCGCCAAGAAAGTGCGGTACTTGTGATTCATGCGGTATACTGGTAGAGAGTTTTTCACAGTTCGTGGCCCACTCTCTCAGCTCAAAACCTGCACTAATCGAGGAGCGTATCGACAGAAGAGGCACCAGTTAGTAAGTCGTCCATATAAAAATCACTCAAAATAGCAGTTGCTGCTACTCTGTTGCCTTCGATTGCATCTGTAGCCGACCGTAGCCGCAACTGCCCCAAACGACACACGAGTCATACGATAGTCCCGTATTGGTCCGGAGGAACTCGAGCGCCATTATGTTCATTTTTAATCGCGCTGATCCACCGCAATTATGTTCTGCCGGTACATCTTCTCTACATCGCCAGTCATTGCATAGCGATGCGATTTGAAACGAAAAAGGACTGAGAACAGTTCCTGCTGCAAATGAGGGGCGATCATCAATAAGTCTTTCAGAGAGAGTCTTGTGGAGAGCGGTTAAAGCAGTGGGTGCGGCAGCATTCTGATCAGAACAGAAAGCTGGATTCGAAGATATGGCAGTTACACCATGGTCGGAGAGAGGAGTATTGCTCGAATTTGCAACTGTAAATGTTCTTATTAGGAGTAGTAGTAACGTTTTTAAATATAAAAGCATCGTGTAATATCGAGTGGTGACGCTGACGACAAAATCGGCGAGAAGATATGGTACTACATTTGTCTTTATGGTACCCACGACTCAGACAGTTTAAAAAGACACTCTGACTTGTTTATCGCGTGCAGGGCGGTTTCGAGTCTCTTAAAAAATATTTGTAATTACTCGAATATTGGTATATCCTCAAACAACGATAATTCCCATTGTTTTCTGATCTCGACATGTAATTTAGAGACTACTAAAGACCCCAGCCAATCGTCCTAGAACTCTACAGGGCAACATAAAGTTAGCAGGGCCCTCGTGTGTTGCAAAATTGCATCGAGGACCCTTTTTATATCTCATGCTGAATCGGTTCTTCGCTTTCTTTATCGAAAATATTGTGCGAAAAAATATTTATCGAAAATACCGTGATTTGAGCATATTCCAGGCCTCACTATTATTAAAAAATTAAATAATTTGCGTAAGAAATTTTAAAATTATTTATTACTTGTAAAACTTCTCCTTTAAGGCAGCTGCGCAAGTAATGCATCTATTGCCCACTCGCTAAATTCTCATTTTTATCTATTAGAGAAACAAAAGCGACGTGGAACCCAATCCACTCAGTCGGCTCTCCAGAGAACATAGCTAAATCCATTTGTAGTTGTGCGTATATGTCTTCTCGCTCCTTACTCGTCTGATGTTCTGGTGGTTTACAGATTCTGAGTGCCCGCTTGAAGGTGGCCAAGGCTTTGGAGTGCCACTGCTCAACATGTACTTTCCTCAATTTGAACATTTTCCGGGCCGCAAGAAACTTCTAGTGCCGCTCAGGAGTTGAATTTGGATGTTTATATCATCACAATCCAACTCGTTAAATTTTGTGATTGTCGACAAATATATTTTAATGGCATTACGAGCGGAGTGGCGCTTTTTAACATCTACCAATGCAATGCATTGTTTAGAAATCAATGAGAAAAGTTCAAAATTTGAATTATTTAATTTAAAAACATGCGGCTTGGCCAAACACCAAGGAGTAATTGATCGTGCAGTTTGATTGTCACTAGCGTGGGTTGAGAACCACTTTGACGTTATAAGATGATTTACGTTATTGGTGCAGCCCCACCTGGTACTATTTACCAACGAAGAAGAAATCAAACCGTGCCGTTAACCGTACATAGATTTTCATTAAAGACTTTTAGGTTACAATAAAAAATAATTTTGTGTTATTTTTCCAGCTCGAATGACAAAAATATATTGAGATTTGTTGCTATGTCTATTTCTAGATTTACGATGGGCGGCTAGAACTCAATAAAACTTTAAATTGAATCGGATTTGAGGAGAAATGAAACACACGCTGTCAACTCGGCCGATTATTTGTTGTAACAAACAACGCAAGTGCAGAGTATGAAAAAGAGGTTATTCGTTTCCTTTTTTTTATTAATGAAGTTACGAGAAAGAAATAGAGAGAGAGGGAGAGAGAGAGATAAAAAAGCATCTAATAAAAGAAAAGGCAATTTACGCACCAACATATCCTTTTGTCTCTTGTCCCCTTGTGCTAGGATAGGTTAGGTTGCGAAGGCTTCCACTCGATGGAGACATCTATGTCCATTGTGACTGCCTTCGAAAATTCCAAGAGGATGCATAGTCGTCCTTACCCTCCATTTCCATATACATTGGAAGTACCATCCGTATTAAACCATTTTGTTTTTCAGATGAAACTGAGATCTGATAACTCCACCTTCGTTATCTCTGCCAAGCTTGCGAAGAAGCGCGACCCCAAACAAAGAAGTCGCTTCAACTGTAATCTTGGACATTGAAATAAAAAGTGATGGATCGATTCTACCTCTTCTTCATCATGGCAACGCCTGCATAGCCCGCTCAACGGAATACGCCGAAGTTGAAGTATTGGTGCGATATCACAATGCCCGGTAATGACCCCCGTAAGCACCCTTTCTGCAGGTTTGTTGAGCCCTAAGGAACCTTCGTTCTCTTCATGTCTAACCTAGGCCATAAGGCCCTTGAAACTTCACAGTTGTCACGATTAGTCCATAAGTTGATTGTCACTGCAATAGTGAATTCATCTATGCTCCTAAACAGTTCACATATCGGGATTTGTATTGAGGTATCTGCTTCGTTAATTTCCATTTCAGTGCCCCTTCTGGCCATGTCGGTCGCTAATTCATTCCTCTCTATATTGCTATGTCCGGGAACCCAGCAAAGTGAGACCTTGCGGGGTCTAATGTTCAGTAGTAAGGATTGGTCTTGTCTGGATTCTGTTGCTTAAGCGCCGCCTGGCTATCCGCACAGATAGTGATATTCGAGGGCCGAATTGTACTACTTTATATCAGCCTGGCCGCTTTCTCAATTGCAAAGACTTCGGCCTGAAAGACGCTGCATGCGTCAGGCAGCCGATATGACTGTCTTGCCTGCAAGCCTTCCGAGAAGACGCCCGCCCCCGTTCCACCCTCCATCTTTGAGCCGTCAGTGTAGATGATAATGTGAGAATTACCCGTTACAGAACCTGACTCCTAGTCTTCCCTGGTTGGATAGAGAGTTGGAATTCTAGCTGTAAAGTCTATAGTAGAAGTCATATAGTCTGTAGCCGTTTCTAGCTCAGCCGTAACTATCCTTTGACCGTACCGTTTTATTTCGGTCTAAATTGTCCATAGTTGGCAGATTTCCAGGTGTTGCACTCCCTTAGTCTGAGAGCACACTTGGCGGCACAACCCTGAATGAACACCCCTAGTGGTAAGAAGTGAAATAATATATTTAAGCCTTCTTGAGGCGCGCCACTTACATCCCCTGAAATTCCCAGGCTAGCAAGTCTTTGTACTTTTCCAATACGGTTTTGATTAAATTTCCTTCGCAACGCCTTCCACCAGACGATGGACCCGTGGGTGATAATTGGTCTAATGATTGTGGTGTACATCCCATACACAATGTACGGTGACAATCACCATTTTTCCCAAAGATCCTTTTTAAGGTGTATTATGCAGCCAAACCCTTCTTCTCTCCTTAATATTCCTTCTCCAATTTAATTTGGATTACAGAATGGTACCTATGTATCTCGTTTCTGAAGAAAGATTCAACGTTACCCTGCCTAACTTTGGCAAAGGGAACTCAGGGATTTTTGTTTTCAAACATACCAACGTTTATTCCTTATTATTCATTGACCTCTCAATGATACCAACCACTTCATAAAGTGCGCTATCCACTGATCTACCCTTATGCGATATTTATTGTGCGAATATTGGTAACTCTTCTAATATACAAATCGATTTATCTCAAGTGTTTTAACAATGAACGATGAGAGACTTATTGGTCTTTAATCCCTGTCAGTAAAATGATTTATTTTCCCCGCTTTTGGAATGAAAGCTACCCTGACGTCTCTTCAACTTTTTGGCACAAACCCAAATCCTTGAGACACCTTGTGAGGATGTGAGCTAGATGAGGAATCACACCCTCAGCAGAATGTTGCATCATAGCCGGTATAACCCCATCACCCCGACTTATGCGGGTCGAAGGAATCTATCGCCCACGCAATTTTATCCTTCACGAAGTCCAACTGCGTATTGACGGTGTTCGAGTCCGTGCAACCTGGAAAGTGTGTTTCCATCAAAACCTCCAGGGATTTCTGACACGACCCAGTCCTTGAGCCATCTTGCTTCTTCACACTGCCGAGAACCATCGTGGTTCTGGACTGTATTTTCCTAAGCCTTGATGCCTCATTAACCCATACCAAAGTTCCGCAGAACTGCAGCCTTAATTTTACTTTTGTATTCATTAAAGCTGACTATATTTTTCCCAATCCTCTTCCAGCCGAGTATTTTTGGCCTTGTTGAAGAGTCCTTTTTATTTTTTCCTAAAAAGTCCTAGCTCTGCCTTCCACCAAACCGGGTTTGGTTTAGCTCGCGGCCTAGTCAATGGACAAGATAGCTCAAAAGATTTTTTCAGTATTCCCGTAAGACGACTTACTACCTTGTCAATGTTAGCATTCCCTTCGCCGACTTTGACTTTCATCAAAGTAAGTTTTTGGGTCGCCAGTATTGAGAATTTGGACCAGTCAGTCTTTTTTGGGTTCCCAAACGGCCGTAGGGTCTCTTTCTCTGAGTAGACTGAGAAGCGTATCCGACTATGATCCCAAAAGGAGCAAGCATCAGATACTCTCCAATTGTCGACTCTTATAGTATTAGGTCCAGTGGCCAGAGTGATGTTAATAACTTCTCCCATAACCCTATTTCGAAACGTTGGCTGATTTCTCTTGTTACATAACGTTAGGCTAGTGGAGAGAATGTAATAAAAAATGAACTCACCTCTACCATTTGTGTCAGTGCTGCCCCATAGCTCATGGTGCCCATTTGCGTCGCAGCCGGACACTATGCCCAGTCCGCGTGACTCACCGTAAGCTATAAGTTGCCGGAAGATTTGTGGTGGCGGCCCTTCCTCATTGTACGGAACGTATGCGGACGTTAGCAACAAACTATGCTTGGGCCTGTGCTTGCATACCACCGTTGTAAGGTATCCAGTGCTGTAGGGAGTAAGAAGAAAAATATTAATATCCTTCTTGGCAACTATACACGTTCTGATCTTACCTTGTGTTTGTGGAATGTAGAGACGATAGCCATCCCGAGTCCGTTTACCTCTGATGAGGCTCTTGGACAAGGACTACGTCCACATCGTCCTCTGCGATGAATTTAATTAAATCGAGCAAGGCTGAGATGGAGTGAAGCAAATTAATTTGCACCACCTCCAGCTTCCTCTCCGTTGGATTTTTACCGGTAACCTTTAAAGAGCCGAAGACGGCTCAACACTGTCGAAGATGGCTACCTGTAGCTCCATAGGTGATTCGAAGGAGGCGAATGGCTTCGTCTTTTTTGAAGCCCTCTGAGCTTGCTCATCAGACCGTACTCTTTTTGGAGTTTTGCCCGATGCCAAGCTCTGTGGCTCCTTCAAAGAAGTCAGCTTTGGCGGCAACTTTACGCCGTCAGCTGTAGCCTTATCAGCCTTGTATTTTTTCCTGGAGGTCGAAATGTTGTCCTTATTGGACTGTGCCCTAACAATTCCTTTTTTCTTAAACTTTGCTACGACCTTTTCATGCTTCTTAATGAGATCCTTCTCCCTTTTCGTAAAGAAAGAAGGATCTTTCGCCTTCATTTGCCGAAGATAGTAGGGCGAGCGCTTGTGGCCATTCCTGGCATTTTGCTCTTTTGTTAGGCTTACCACCTTCCTCGTATCCGTTCCCGGCTCAGGAGCATATGGAGCGGAAGGCTGAGTAGGACTGAGCAATTGCATCTCAGCATCCGAGCCTATGTCATAGACATTGCTGACCTGTGACAACAAGTCGTCATCGGTTGCGTGGTCTTTGCGCAAGCTCAGCAGCTGAGATCCTATGCGATCCCCCTCAGCCTCCACCTCACAGGCCGCTTGCCTGCCCAAAGTTGGCTTGGAGACCCTCCCAGTAGCACTAGCAGACATCGCGGCCTGAGTACCACGGCGATGCCTGAAGAGTTGCTTTATTTCGACGCCTCGTGGCGTTTATTATCGTGGCCTCCTCGCCAACCACCTACCGCCGGTACTGGGGATCCTAACCCCTGCACCGTAAACTCTTCCTCTTTGGTTTCAGACATCTCATGGACGAACAAAAACACCCCCTCCCTGTGGAGTTTCTTTGCAGTCTACCACCCCACGCACAAAAAGACTCAGAAAATTCGACCGCTCTTAACATGGAGAAAGCAGACGTCGTTCTGTGCCGCCCCTAACATGGAAAACAGACGCACACTTGGTAGATCTTTGTTCGTTACTCATCGGTCGGTCTGTCTGTGTTCTATGTGCTTTGCCTTCGTCTATGAATATTTTAAACTGCAGCCTGCATAATTTCTTTTGTAAATTTTCCTTTGGTACCTTGCATGGTTGTCTTCGTTCCATTGTTTTTCACGGGGTTTTACTGTGACACTCCATCTTGTTGTTTATGCTTCTGCTCTACCGACGCAGTCCTGCAGGGATTGGCGCGGTCGGTGCGTGAGCCGGTTTCTTGTCTTATGTTTTCTTCCAGTATTCTCCTCTGGTTGTTGGTAGAGTTTATATGGTGGGAGGTCCAATCGACTCTGTTTCCATGATGGTTGCCGTGATTCACATGATGGCCAGCGTGTATGTGCGTCGTATAATTTAAAGTACGAGTTGTCTTGTTTTAGCACTGTTGAAACGTTTGCATAAGGGTGGGTTTTTAAGCACGAGGACCCTATGCTAAATGTACAGGTTTGTGAGCACTATAGGCATTTTAAGCGTGTGTGTGAAAATTAATTGCAGGGCAGCCATCTCGATCCATTTAGTGTATTTGTATTGGAACACAACTAGTTTGTAGTTCTCATGAGGTAAAAGCCCAATGAAGTAGGCGCACAGAATAGCCCATGGTTCTTCGGGTATCTGGCTTAGCATTTTCCCAGCAGGTTGCTGCTGACTTAACTTGAAATGTTGACACGAGGTGCACTGGCGTAGATAACGACTAGAATCCCCTAACAGACTAGGCGAATAATATTTGTTGGCAATTGTCTTCCGGATACCCAAGTGTCCTGCTGTTGGTTAATTATGACTCCCGTAGTATGCGTTTCCTAAGTGGTTGTGATACGCAAAGTTTCTATGGGACACATTCTTCGTTTTCATTATGACTTGGAATATGTCGATGCAGGTGTCCGTTTTCCAAATGGTAAACTGCGAACATTACTAAGTTGGTGATAACATCTGCTTTGCGCTTCGGCCACCAATGGCATATTGGCTCTATTTGGTCCTGGATAGTGATGGCATGTCCGGAATCAGTTGGCTGTCTGAACAAAGTGTCGACTCGTACATTTAATTTCTCCTTTAGGTATTACACCTTGAGCGTGTATGGTTGCAATTCGAGAGCTCACGTTGTAATAGGGCCTGAATGGCTTTCGATGGAGTTTAGCCACTTCCACGATAGGTGGTATGGTCGCATTTACCGTATTCCTCACAAAATGTCTAGGCGTTCATTTTCTGTTGGAGAGTAGTTCCGCGCCGCACTATTTAAATGGGGACTGGCGTATACTATCAGGCTCGATTTCTTGGGTGAGCACCGCGCCCAATCCATATTCGCTAAAGTGGGTCTGGAGCACAAATTTCTGGGTGAATTCCGGGCAGGCAAGGACAGGCGCTTCTGTTACCTTTTGCTTTAGTAGTGCAAATTCCTGCTGTTGTGCCTTTAATGAGTCTAATGCTCGTTCAACCTGAAAAGCACCGAACTCGTTGTTTTAGGTCTTAAGACTAACTTGTAAAATACATAATTCTGAACGATTTTTTACTAGATGCTTGCGAAGCATAGGCAACGAAAGCATTCGCGAAGCTGACGCTGCATAAGCTAGAGCAATATCCCTTATTGTTTGTTTGATATTGGTTTTGTATCGAACAATTATGCTGATATCAACAATCTTGGCATGGTCGTTCAACTCAAGTAGCTTTTGACAAGTACGATCAACGTAAGCGACGACGACGCTGATATTGCTCATATCAAACGAAGACTTTTCTTAATTATTTGTTTTTGTTTTTAAGTATTTCTGAACAGTTGCGTTAATGTCGTCGACCCCAACGTAATTGTTGCACAATTCGGGGTGACGGTACGTAACTCCTCCCCCTTTTGTCATAAGACTCTCCTGGATCCGTGAATATTTTGTCTTATTTTGTACGTTTAGATTAATTTTTTAGTTTCTCATTTTATAGTTTAGCACTGCAGTGATTAGGATACAAATTATAGTTATGTTGGAAGTATGGGATATTTGTGTATATACATTTTTAATTCTTTCAATTTCTCAATGTTCTCAATTTGTTTAGTTACTATTTCTTTAAACGTGGATTTTTTAGAAAAGTTATATAATTTTCTGGGTTTGGTTTCTAGAAATATTTGTAAATAAATTTCTTCGTAATTAATTGTACAAGATTATAATAGAACAGTCTGTGAATTTATTTATTACGTTTTACAATTGTTTTTTTCGAGTAAATCACATTTTGTTTAATATTTTACATTTTATTACAGAATTATACCATCAGTTATGGACTTAATCAATGTTTTATCATCATATATCAATTTACAATTGTTTTTAATAATACAATGTGTACTTAGTTTTAGCTCTTTTAAATTTTTATCTTGTTCATAAATATATAATTTATTCAGTTTGTTTACTATTCGTTCATAATCGCTAACTATCCTGATATTTTCGGTGCTAGTAATTGGATCTATTATAATTACTTTGGTTTGGATGAAGTCAGCTGGTATTTTAATTGCACATATCAATGTATTCTCGTGGAACATACATTACTCCCATGCGAATTATCTTAATTTTGTAAAAGTGAATGTCTTATTTATTTATTTTTTCTGTGGTTAGTATTGATGGGTGAAAAATGTTATATTTAGCGGATGGTATTGTGTCCAGTAGTTGTATAATTTTACCTTGTAAAAAATTTAATTTTATTAGTTGTTCATGGAACAATACGTAATTCCTTATATCATAGTTGTAAGTTTTAATGCTATTTGCTGAAATATTTCTTGGCAACCCTCAATGCAACTTACATGATTCTCTCTTTTACTTTATTCTTGTATACACATTTTCATCCCTTTAATAAACGTGGAAATATACAGATATACTTTAGTGTCACATTTCTACAGGTTAGGGGCCCAGGCACAAGTCAGGACAGAAGTGTTATAAATATCTAATTGAAAAGGTCAACATGGCATCATTGCACACAATCGATAAGCTGGATGAATCAAAATATGAGACCTGGTAAGTCCAAATGCGGAACATACCTGTGGAAAGTAGGAATTGGAATGTGGTGAGTGAGCAGTAGCCGGAAATGCCAGAAGGGATTGCAGCGTGGACTTCAAACGACAAGAAGGCATTGGCCATGATAGTGGGCAGTGTCAAACCACCCCAGTTACACTACATCAAAAGCTGCAAAAGATCTGCAGAGGCTTGGCAGAAGTTATTGGAGGTGTTCAAACCAAAAGGTGCGGTGCAGAAAGTGCTTTATGCAAACAGCTCTTAAACAGGTGAATGCGCGAGTATGAAAATATATTCATCAATTCCTTCACTGGAATGCCAGAGAGACTGGCAGAAATTGGATTAATTCCACAAGACGAATTATTATGGATTATTCTTCTTTCTAGTTTACCAAAATCATTCGAGAATTTCGTTATTACTATAGAAACGCGGGATAATTTGCCTATATATATCGCGTTGAAATTAATACTGTTAGAAGAAGGGCAGAGACGCAAGCAACATAAAGATCCGTTAAATGACAATAGTACACAGCAAGTATTCCACGCAAATTCGGTAGGTAAACAGGCAGACGCACAAAAAGGAGATGAAGAAATGCAACGGAATGTGCTTTGTATGTGGTAAACGAGGGAACTTTTCAAATAAATGCAAAGAGAAACAAAAACGGGTGGAGTCAGCATTAGGTATAGTTGCCATGACAGACACACATACAATCAGCGAATCGTATTGGTTTATCGACAGTGGAGCGACTTCGCATATGTGTAATAATAGGCGATTGTTCGTGCGGTATGACGAATATGAAGAGAAAAGCAGCGAATGCGTCGATAACGGCGATAGCCAAAGGTGACGTTATATTACATACGAAGGAGAGGAGACGTTCGATTGAGAAATGTGCTATATTCTCCAGAACTGAAATCAAACTTCGTTTCTATCAGCAAGGCAGTCGAAAATGGTATGGATATAAAATTTAAAAATGACAATTCTTGGATAAAGGACAAGCACGGCGTGGTTATTTATTTGTGGTGAAATTGAAATCTGAGAATTTATATACGATAAGTAATAATGAAATCTGGCACTACAAATATGGACATACGAGGGCGGATTGATATTGAAACTACCTAAGTAGGAAAAAAACATTTTTTTCAAAAACCATTTATTTCTCAACATAGTCTCCTTTCCTCCAACTTTTTCATATGATATGTTTACCATTTCAACAATCTCACGCAACTTGACTCGGCGATCATTCATAACGATATCGAGGATTTTCTTGATATTTTCTTCAGTAACCACCTCTTTTGGCCTTCCTGTTGATGGTATTGTTGCAGTGCTTGTTCGGCCGCGTTTAAATTCAGCAATCCAATATTTTACCATGTAATCTGACGGAGCAGACTCACCGTAAAGTTTATCGAGCTTTTCTTTTGTCTCTTTCGCCGTTTTCCCCTTCAAATAATAGTGTTTAATCCCTGCACGAAATTCGCTTTTTTCCATTTTTCAAGAAACACAAAAGTTGCTTACTTCAAACGACTACAACAAATAAACTAATCGATGAATTTGGGTGAAATTTTAACAGCTGACGTTTGACAGATCGCAATTTCTAAAAAAAAAAGTTTTTGTGTTTGTGCTGCCATCTAGCGCTAGGTAGCTTCAATATCAATCCGCCCTCGTGTGATGTACCGAAGTATGTTGGAGCGGAATGGAATAGTACGCGGTATGGAGCTGAAAACATACAACAATAAAACGGGTTGCAATACTTGCATATGAAGCAAAATACATGTACTATCTTTTCCTCAGAAGTCAGAATGCAGATAAGAAAATTTTTTGGAATTAATACACACCAAAGTTTTCGGACCGATAAATGTAAAATCGATTGTTGGTGCTCGACATTTTCTGACCTTCACAGATGATAAATCCAGATATGTATTAACTTATATTCTAAAAGCGAAATATGAGGTACTAAACAAATTTAAAACTTTCAAGAATTATGCTGAACGACAAACAGTTTGCAGAATAAGGCGATTCGAACGATAATGGCAGAGAATATGGCACCAATGGTATACGACGTGAGTTAACAGTGACACATACTCCACAACAAAGCGGTGTGGCAGAGCGCGCAAATAGAACATTGATGGAAATGGCTCGGTGCATGCAGTTACGCGCAGGATTACATCAAAATTTGTTGGCAGAAGCAATATCAACAGCAACATACATAAGAAATAGATGTCCTAGGAAATTGTTAGTAAACAAAACTCCGTACGAAGTTTGGTACACCAGAAAACCCTCGGTCAGTCATCTAAAAACATTTGGTGCAGTTGAAGTGGTCTTTAAATAAAACACATTATGCTAAATTTGAAGCTTAAGGAAAGCAGTACATAATGGTTATATATTCAATGGAATCCAAAGCATATCGTTTGTATGACAAGGAGACACAAAGTTGTGAAAAGCGATGTACTTTTCAACGAAAATTTTGCGACCAACAACGACAGATAGGGTATTGAAAATTCTAATATGATGCAGTTCTTCATCGATGACATATATCAGAAACAACCAGATGATGTCAGTTAAAGCTGATGTGGAAAATCTAGCAAGAAACGATTCTTCTTACGATACGACTGATAGCGAAATGGGCTACCGGACCAAAAATCAGGAGGAGAGAACCAAAAGCAACTATGGATTGGGGGTTCACAGAGTTGGTCGGGGGAGAACAAAAACTATTCGCAACAGTACAAAAGGAAGACCAATGAAGCAATATAATATGGTTAATAACATGATAGCCGAAAACATACCTAAAGATATCATTGAAGTACTTTCTAGCGAAAATGTGACCAATGGAAAAAGGCGTGCACATCGAAATTTCTACACTGAAGCAGAATGAAGCATGGAAACTAGTCGCCTTAATACCCATTAAAGAGATTAAGAGAGAGACATTAAAGAGAAATAAGCATGGCGGAATAGAGCGGAACAACACAAGGTTATTGGCCAAGGGGTGTGAACAGTGGTTTTACGTTGACTATACCGAAACTTATTCTCCAGTTGTACGTTACGCTACTATAAGAAACATTTCTAGCGATAGCTGTTCAGGAGAGAATGCGTTTACACTAAATGGATGTTAGTACAGCTTATTTAAACAGCAAGTTGGAAGATGATATATATATGCAACAACCAGATTGTTTTCTCGACTTGAAGCCATCCAAGGAAAGTCTTGAAATCGCAGAAGGCAATTTACGTTCTAAAGCAGTCTGGAATAGCATCCATTCCATTTTGATGAGTTCCTAAAGCAAATATAATAATAATGGATAAGTTCCGCTAGAACCTGGTTATCAAGTGGTATGCAATGATCAGGGTCTGAACGTAGACATTACGCAATATTAATCGTTAATTGGAACACTTATGCATCTTGGGATAACGACGGGACCAGACATAATGCTTTCTGTTTCTTAGTTGGTTCAAAGGAATAAGAATCTGCATTTTGAACATATGACTGCCGGAAAACTCATTATACGATATTTGACAAGTAGTATAAACTTAAAACTTTCTTATCGCGCAGATGGCAAGCAGCTGGGTGAAATGTCCAGGACCGAAAGTCATGCGCGTCAACGTTTTATGGAAAATGCGCAATTTCCTGGGAGTCGAAGAAACAAAACACGATTGCGTTAAGCAGCACAGAGGCATCAAATGCAGCAAAATAATCAATTTATTTGCAGAGACTATTAAAGGAAATCGGTTTTTGGAAAGACGATCCAATCGTTCTAAACGTTGACAATTAAGTTGCGCAGAAGCTGGCAACTAATCCAGTATATCACAATCGTACGAAGCACATAGATGTTCTTTATCACCATATACGAGAGGTGGTAAAAAATGACGAGATGGAACTGAAGTATTGTAAGACTGATGAAATGACAGCTGAAGTTTTTACTAAGAACTTGTCAAAAATTAAACACTTGAAATTTATTAGACAAATGAACATGTCTTAACTTTTTCTTTGTTAAAGGCATTTATGTTGAGGAGGAAATATTACTTGGTAGCCCCCAATGCAACTTACATGTTTCTCTATTTTGCTTCATTCTTGTAAACACATTTTCATTCCTATCAAATAAACGTATATAGTTTAGTGTCACATTTCTACACTTTTGAAATACAACCCCCATAAATACTCGGAACTCATCCTGTACAAAAGAAAAGCGTGGACAATAGAAAACACACGTTAAAAGATGCACCGGATTTTTCTGGCTTGTTATCATATCCAAGTACTTTTGATGTCGCATCGCAGCAGTGGTATGCTCACTATGTGGCTCCTGATTTATCTTAGAGTAAACTAAAACTACTTCAGTTGTATGGGTAGCAAGCTGTATTATAGCCACTGTCAGCAATAGATTACCAAAATCCGTCGAAGAAAACTCGGAACCCCAAGTCTCCTAGAGGCTTTTCCAAATCCCACTCAGAATTCTCTTCTGATGCGTTCTTCCTATTTCTGTTATTGTTGAGAGTATTTGTCTTTAGTTTTAAACTACTTGTTCTACAGTGAACATATACATAATATATATAGAACATATGTAGTGGTACTTTTTTCTAATCTTTTCCTTCTTTATTAAATAAAGCTTAAGTTCAGTTTCTTGTAAGCATTCAAACGGCTCGGTCTTTTATTTAATCTGGGTGTTAGTTCTCGACCCTGTGTCAGAGAACTCAGTTACTTAGACTCCGCTGCCGGCCTTTATATCAAAAAGTGTTGCTTATTTCCCATGGTAATAATTCCAAAAATAAAATATAGCTTCACTCGCAATTTTGCTTCTTAAATGATGTTTATTTATTTTAAATAATTAAGTGAATCTTGTGATTAAGCAGAGGGCCAAAAATTTAAAATATAAAAAATAAAACTTTTCCTAAAAGACACACCACTTGCCACGCGTTCTTTTTCTTGCTTAAAGCAAAAAAAAAAGAGGCTTGGTACAAAGAAAAATGTCAAAATCAACGCTAAGCAGGGTTAATTAAAAAACTTAAAAAGCATTCATCGTTTACAACTGCCCATTTACAATAATATTTTGTAAATAATGTCAAAAACTTATTAATAAAAAAAATCAACATAATGAGATAAAATTAACAAAAAAAATGGCTTTAACATATTTTCAACTTTCTGCCCAGCGATGATCCTTGGGAGAGGATCATCTAACAAGTTGTTCCATGAGTATAGCTTCCTTTGTATGTAGTTATAGACGACTGAATGCGTCAGGGAGGGGTCTGAAATTTATTGTGTCGAACGTCTGATGTGGGCAAAGAGCATAGTTTCATAATGGATCTCTTGATCATCAGCGTGTGTTTCTATGATAGGTCCAATTGACCAGAGATTACATGCCAACCTTTCATCCTCCATGAGCATTATATCATTTACTTGTAAATTAGGTCTTGCTCGTAGCCACTTAGGTCTTCTGTGGAGCCTTGACAGAAAATCCTTGCCCCAGCGACGCCAAAAATATTGAATTAGCATTTGACAGTTTCTCCAACGTTCCAAGGGTTGATTCGATCGATTTCTGGAACTGGTGGTGCTAGCAGTGAATCGACAGTTAAGAAATGTTCCGGTGTTAAAACCGATGTCTTCTGGATCACTTGAGAGTGGCCATAGGGGCCTAGAATTTAGGCACGATTCGATTTGAGCAAAGGGCGTCGCCAGTTCTTCAAAAGTCAATGGAGTTTCTCCGACTATTCTCTTGAAGTGGTACTTCACAGATTTTTACCCACAACTCTCCAAAGTGACTGGCAGAGGGGGTTTGAAATGTTATTAAATTTGATGTTCCACCAAAAACGACGATGCATTGCCTTCAACAAAGGTTTTATATGTCTTTTGATCCGCTTGCAATTTTTGATTTGTGCCGCAGTCGTTGAAAATGTCCTTACATAACCCTCTTCTTACGATAAATCGCTTAAGTGTATCGGTGGATAAATCGCCGACCGATTTGAAGTGGACCGCCTTGGTTGGAAAACATAAAGATAATGCTTTATATCCCTTATTTGCGACTTGACTACGATGGATGTACTTTTATTGGGCCTGCGTAATGGATCCCAACAGCGGAGAACGCCCGAGCTGGGCGAACACGTTCCGCTGGAAGACTGCCTATAAACTGCATACAGGTCTTCGTCTTACATTTATAGCGTGGGATGCATCAGTGAATAACTGAGCGTGTCACATTCCACGCATTAATGATCCAAAAACGCTTTCTCTAGTGATACAGAGTCAAACCCATCGTCCCCCTTGGTTAATTGGGAGCAGACTGCTGTTTTCCGGAATAGAGGAATTATTTGATAGAGCCTTCCATTCAGGTGGAAAGGTGACGCCATGTACTGCACGGATTATACTTATGAGGCTATGGTGGTATTCGTGAGCAAGCAATGCACCTGACCGTCGTTGCTGGCATCGTTGAAGGCAATTGAATACGAATCGATGACTGTTGAACCTGGATTAAATTTGTAGCGCAATGAAATAAAACGCGTCTAATTATGTTAAAGTACAAAAACGGAAGAGGAAGTTTATTTTGAAGGTTGTCATTATAATAATGTTGCATTCATATGGTAAATACATAGTTGCAATAATAAGTTGCAGTCAAATATAAAGCTGTATTAAAATATTCGTTCAACACCCTTCCGGAATATTTTATATTGTATGCGTAAAATAAATTGATGCTTTAGATTTCAATTCACAATCAATTCAGTAAAAGTAAAACTTACGTTACTTCAATATCACAATACATTCAAAGTATAGTTTACGTTAATTCAATATTATAATAAATTCATTAATTGAAATAAAGGAATATTCAAATCTGTATTAAGCCAACTCCATTTAAAAATGAGTTTATTTTTGGAGCACTTACGGCTTTCGTTAAGGCATCTGCTAACATGTTTTCAGAGTTAATGTACTTCAATGTGGTCTCACCGTTCGTGATCTTCTCCTGAATGAACTTCGCTTTGATGTCCACATGTTTTGTACGTGCTGAATAAGAGTTGTTGATAGCTATACACATTGCGCTTTTGTTGTCGCAAAATATGGCCATGGTCTTCAGTGCGCTTGGTTGTAGCTCGGTGAGTAGTCGCTTCAGCCAGACGGATTCCTGAATGGAACAGACAGTAGACATTAGCTCAGTTTCTGTTGACGAGAGCGCTACAGTATGTTGCCTTTTGGTTGACCATGAGATTGTTCCCCCTTGGAACATGAATATCCAGTGGTAGAACGTCTGCTGTCGATATCACCAGCCCAGTCCGCATCGCAGAAACCAGTGATTTCATCGGAGTTTAAAAAAAAACATTTATCTTTAGTGCCTTGTAAGTACCTCAAGACACGTTTGAGTGCAGTCCAGTGCGCCTTGCCAGGATTAGTAGAAAACCGGCTAAGCATATTAACCGCAAAGCAAATGTCAGGCCGTGTGATTTGGGCAGCATATAAGAGACACCCCACTGCTTGCATGTATGGCACCTTAGCCATTACCGCTCGCTCCACTTCAGTCTTCGGGCACATGTAAGCCTCTGATTTGTGTCCATTGGTGTGGATATAGGGTGGCACGTGTCCATGCCAAAACATTTTAATAAATCGGCGATGTACGTCGACTGATCAATTTTGATGCCTTCAGCGCTCCGCGTGACTCGCATGCCCAGGACAGAAGTAATTTCGCCCACGTCTGTCATTTTAAACGCTTTCATCAGACTTGCCTCTACTTTCTTAATTTTGTTGAGATGTTTGCAGAAGATTAGCACGTCGTCTACATATATAGCCACAACTAACAATTCGTCGCCAGTTCCATCATGGTAGATACATTTGTCGACTTCGCTTCTATGCAGTCCAAAACTCAGCAGCACGGAGTTAAGCTTCTCATTCCAAACTCGACTAGATTGCTTTAAGCCGTATATTGACTTCTTTAGCTTACAGACCCTTCCGGAATGATCGTCGAAGCCAACGGGTTGAGACATGTAGATATCCTCCTTAAGGCTTCCATTTAAAAAAGCGGTGACAGCATCCATTTGATGTATGACCCAATCATATTTAGCAGATAGTCGAAGTGACGTATATCGTACGACTGGTGCGAATGTCTCCTCGTAATCTATTCCCCTTTGCTGACTAAACCCCTTGACAACTAGTCTCGCCTTTTTGTCTAGTTGGTTCACCGTCAGCGTTGAGTTTAGTTTTAAAGACCCATTTGCATTTAATGGCCTTTTTTCCAGGGGTTATCATCGTGAGTTCCCATGTCTCGTTGGCAATGTGTGAAGCCATTTCACTCTCCATAGCGCTCTTCCATTCATCGGCGCTTTCACTGGATAAAGCTTCATCAACTGTTTCAGGATCTTTAAGTATGTAACTCATCGCGCAAAAATTATGGGAACTTTGCAACTGATTATTAATACGTTCTGATCTTCGTACCTGTGAATTGGCTAAGCTTACATCTTCCTCCGGCACATATGTTTCATCGTTAGCGTCTTCGGCCTCATCATAGCTACTGTCATCTGTTAAAGTCGCATCACCGTTCGCCCCTGCATTTTCGTCACCTGCTGTAGCTTTGTCCACGGCCGACGATTCATTAATTCCAGGTTCCTCCTCTGAATCGGCATCGCTGTTAATTGATTTTTGCCAAGAATTTGATATTACATTTGTTTCAGGTAATGATATTGATGTTTCTTTTTCCAGAAAAACTACGTCGCGGCTTATTACAATTGATTTTGTAACCGGGTTAAATAAGCGATATGCCTTGCTTTGATCACTGTAGCCAACAAGTATACACTCAACTGATTTTGTTGCCAATTTGCTTGAGCGTTTTGTGTTTTGGTATATGGGCTAGCGCTATGCAACCAAAAACTCGTAGACATTTCAGATCAGGTTTCTTGACGGACCAAAATTCCTCAGGGCTTGCCAGATTTGGTTTTCTTCTGATTCGATTTAACACATACGCTGCCGTATTTACCGCTTCTGCCCAATATTTATGATCCAGTTTAGCATCTAGTAGCATACAGCGAACGCGTTCTATCAGAGTGCGATTCATTCGTTCTGCCACGCCGTTCTGTTCAGGGGTGTATGGAGCTGTGGTTTGATGTAAAATGCCACATTTTGCAATATATTCTTCAAAATGTTTGTATTGTCTGTTCCATTGTCTGTCCGCAATATTTTAATATGTTTAGAGCACTGATCTTCAAAGTTTTTAAATTTTACAAATTCAACGAATACATCAGATTTTGATTTGATTGGTATTGCAAACACCTTCCGTGTATAATCATCGACGAATGTCAGTATGTACAGTGCACCAGAAAATGACGCCACTTTGAACGGACCCATAACATCACTATGCACAACATCCAAAACACTTTCAGCTGTGTTTTCACTGTCTTTAAATGGCACTCGGGCTTGTTTGCCTTTAATACACACAACACACTTATCATTGGCATCAGGTTTAAAATTCTCACCACATGCATTTCCCGTCGCAGACATCAATTTGCTACTCACATGTCCAAGTCTTCTATGTCACAAGTTGTAATTTGCAGCCGCAAACGCACCGCCATCATTTCCACAGCGTTCTTTGCAATTTAGTTTGTACAGGCCGTCAACTAAATCCGCAGACGCAAGTAGCCTGTTGCATCGATCAAATATTTTACAGTATTTGTCCTGGAAAACAATTTTTCTCACCGACAAAAGATTTGTGCATAGATCCGGCACATATTCCACATTTTTCACCTTAATAGTTTTGCCATGCTGCTGCTAACAAAGTTTATTTCACCAACACTTGCCACTTTTAATTTGCTATTGTCAGCAATAGTTATTACTTTGTTTGTTATTGGCATTTTGTTTTGTAGGTGTTCGTCACAATGTGTCATATGATTTGTGGCCCCTGAATCAATATGCCAATCGTTGGCACTTTTGACGTTTGTGCCTAGGGTTGCCATCAGAACATGATTATTATCCCTATTTGACTTATTGGGACAATTTTTAGCAAAATGTCCGGGTTTTTTACAATAGTGACATCGAAACGTTTTCTTTTTTTGCTTGCTGTGTATGTTGTTAACCACACCTGAATATAAGGATAATTCATCTTTGCTCCTTCCCTCAAATTTTGTGTCTTGCAACAACAACGATTTAATAGAGTCCACAGTTAGCACTTTTTTTGAGTTCTCCACAGCTAACACCAGCGGCCTAAAATCGTTTGGCAACCCGGCCAATAACAAAGACGCAATGAGCTCCTCTTCCAGCGCAAGCCTTGCAGTTTTCACCTTTATAGACGTAAGCACCATAGCGTTGATATATTCCTGCATTGAAGGAAAGTCCGACAACTTTAGTTGAACAAGGTTTTTTAGCAGTTCAACCTTCCTAGTTAGTCCTTTGTCCTCATACGCCTCCATCAAGCTGTCCCATGCCTCCTTTGCCGAATTCTTTTCAACAATAAGTCCAAAATTGCTTGGATCTACCATTAAATAAATTTCTGCAGACGCGCGGCAGTCAGACTTTTTTTGAGCTGTAGTAGCATCTGCATCCAAGGCACATTCCACCACTTTCCATAGTCCTTTTATTACCAAATAGGCTTTGGCCTGCTGCTTCCAAACGTCGAAATTCTCCCTTCCGCGCAACTTTTCAAATAGAAACGATAAACTGCTGGAGCTCATGATGAATACTTTAAAGAAAACTTGCACTTTAAATAATAATTTATAGGCCCATAACCTGTTGAACCTGAATTAAATTTGTAGCGCAATGAAATAAAACGCGTCTAATTATTTTAAAGTACAAAAACGGAAGAGGAAGTTTATTTTGACAGTTGTCATTATAATAATGTTGCATTCATATGGTAAGTACATAGTTGCAATAATAAGTTGCAGTCAAATACAAAGCTGTATTAAAATATTCGTTCAACAAATACGCTATAGCTCGGATGAGACGAAAATAGGATGAGTGCCTTTTGATGACAGTGATGATAGATTGCTTTTCAAAACGGGTTGCATTCACCTGCAATTGCTTCATCTCTATGCCAACTTATGGCATATCGATGATTTCCGAAACTTCGTGTAAAGAGTAGTTTTGTTGCAGCTAGGTAGGTCCACTCCACCACAGATAGCAGCTTAACATATCCATTGGCGTTAAGCTACAGTTGAAACAATCTGCTGGATTATCGGAGGACTTCACATAATGCAACTGATCTTGAGTTGAGTTTTCTAAAATCTTTGATATTCGGTTAGCCACAAAAATCTTCCATCGGGTCGGGTCTCCTCTGATCTAGCCTAAAACTATCACAGAATCAGACCAGAATTTTTAAGAAATCAATATTCAGTTTTAAGTTTGTCTTGAGATGCTGAAAGAGTTTGATTGCTAAAACAGCTGCACATAGTTCTGCTCTAGGAGTGGTAAACGTTGGCTTAATAGACGATATCTTACATTTTGCCAAAAGCAGAATGAATAGTAATTTCTTTTTTCTGTGAGCACTCTGAGATAACCAGCAGCGCAATATGCGTTGGATAATGCAGCACAGAAAATATGCAATTCACGGTTCTCACATGCACCTCTGGTGTGCAGCCACCTTGGAATGTAAACCTTGGTTATATCTGGCAACTCAGTGATAAATCGATTCCATGACGTTTGTAAGTCACTGGAAATGGCATCATCCCAGCCAAGTTTGAGCTTCCATAATTCTTGCATTATGAGCTTCGCAGTAATAATTATAGGAGCCAGCGTAAAGGATCAAATAGGCGGGCGATGGTAGAAAGGATGATACGCTTTGTAGGCACATCAGTAGCAATATCGAAATAAATTTTGAACTGAGAAATATCAGAAGTAGGATTCCAATACATTCCTAACGCCTTTACTGTGTCGGCTTCGTTCAGTTGCAGCGATTCCTTGATATCACGGTGTTCCGGTGCGATATGCTCTAGTAGTTTAAGATGGTTACTTGTCCATTTTCGGAGTTCGAATGTGGCACTGCGCAACATGGAGATTAATTGTTGTTGGAGCTCGACTGCATCTGCAAGGGAGTCGCTACCTGATGACACATCATCCACATACATTTGCCCCTTAAGTACGGCTGCAGCGAGTGGATGATTTCTGTTTTCGTCTTCAGCTAGTTGTTGTATGGTATGGAGATCAGTATAGGGTACCGAACCAGTCCCATACATAACAGTGTTGCTAAAATATTCTCGAATTTCTTCTGTAGGGCTATTTAGCCATAAAATTCTTTGATATTGCGCATCTTACTCGTTCATATCTATGCAACGATACATCTTTTCGATATCTGCGGTAAATGCTATTCGATGAAGCACGCCAGTTAATGTGTCGAATTCGCAGCTACCTCCAAATTCTACAATCAGTCCAAACATGAATGAGCAACAGCAAATTCAGCCACTTCAGCACCAGCTGCAATTGTTATACCAGCAACAAGCTTCTCCCCAAGCATTAAGTACTAAGTCTAGACAAGGTTACGGTTGGACTGTTGTTGAGCCCAAAAAAAGACCTCGTGAAAGCCCAGGTAAGCCCAAAGTATCCCAAAACAAGCCAAAATCGACAAATATTCGTTAAGTGTTCCTCAGCCTACAGAAAATAGGGTTTCATCTCTAGAAATTGAAGGTCTTAAGCCCCAAGTAAAAGCCCCCCAGCGCCCAACAATATTTGTTGATAACAACAACATTATTCCTCTAATGAAGCTCCTAACGGAATCAGCTCACAGGTCTTATGATTTAAAACTCATAAGTAATGAGCAAGTCAAGCATCGACTCCTGAAGCCTACAAAACAATAATAAACCAACTAGAGCAAAAAAATACCGAATTCTACACCTATAAATCAACACATTAAAGAAGCTTTAGGGTGATACTCAAAAACATGCACTCTTCTATAAGCACTGAGAACATTACTGAATCACTACTAGGACTCGGGCACTCTGCCGTGAAGATCTGGAATATTAAACAAAGAAACACCAAGAAACCACTGCCAATGTTCATTGTTGAGGTAAAAGCGAACATAAACAACAAGGATATTTACGGAGTCAAGTACCTTTTCAATACGAAAATTGTATTTGAGCCACTTCGTCCAAAGCGCGAAATCCCTCAATGCGCTAACTGCCAGCGTATGTTCACACAAAAACCTGCTGCCGCAAAAAACCGGTCTGCATTAAATGCACTGGAACTCACTCGTCTACAGATTGCTCGCATAAGACGAGAACTGATGACGTCAAATGTGCATTGTGTGAAGGTAATCACCCAGCAAATTATAAAGGCTGTATGGTGTACAAAAATTGCAATCATTAAATTATCCACCACTGAGAAAAAAAGGAACCCAATCCCACACTTGTTGTCTCCCAACCATCCAGACAGAGCTCGAATTCACTTTCATACTCCCAAGTAGTTAAAAACACTACACAAGACACGAGAGAGAATACCTCAGCCCCACATCGTAAGGAAATCGCCTCCGAGGCTTCAAACGAAATGCGAAAAATGATCATGCTTCTCAAGCAAGTCATGCAGCAAATCACAAGTATTATGAATCTTATGCAGCTCTATTCCATATTTCTATATTTAATTTATTAAATTTAAAAAGCGTTCACATATATGACAGGTTCTTTTAGACTAAGAATACAAATTAAATGAAACTAAATTATTATTATATATGCAAAAAAAAAAAAAAATTTAAATAAGTTAAGATGAAATAAACAAATAATTAAACAAATAAATTATTAAAAACTCAGAATGGAAAGATAATGAAAAACAAAAAGGAAACAGAAATTAGAAAAGAAAGAGAGAAAAACATTAGCATTAAGAGAAGTAGTGAAAAATTGATTGCTTAAAGTTGTGCTTACTTGAGATACTCTTAATTCCCAAAGGCAACAAATCCCACAACCTGATGGCGTTCACAAAAAAGAGTCTATTGGAGTTTCAAATACTTGTAATTAAGAGGTTCATAATTCTCCTCGATTTACAAAACTTCAACTTTAGAAACAAATAATTAGGTGTTCGCGTGTATATCAAGTTATGTAGAAATATGTAGCATCCAAATAATTAAAACTATTGTAACTAAGGACTTGATTGCAAAACTTACTGATGTGGTCAAACTTTCTTAAAGCATACACATATCTTGTAGCATTATTGAATGAAACTTGCAACTTATGCCTAGAACCGGAGTCAAGTCTACCATAAACTAAATCGGAGTAAGTCATGATGGCACTATAAGCGATCATACAATCAAGACAGAGGAGTATGAAAGGTACTTTACAACCCTCGGAAACAGAGCTTTAGCTGGAGGAGACTATAATGCAAAACATACATACTGGGGCTCCCCTCTAACTACTCCCAAAGGCCGACAACTCTTAGCGTCTATAACAAATATAAATCTTCTCACAGCTTCCTCAGGCTCACCAACGTATTGGCCAACCGATACAAATAAAATTCCCGACTTTTGGTTAATCAAAGGCATCTCGAGTAGGGATATAACATGCAGCTCATGCTATGATCTATCCTCTGACCATTCTCCAGTAATGTTTACAATAATTAATGATTTTGTTGACTCACCGTCTGAATGTCGCCTTTAAAACAGCAAAACTGATTGGAATTGCTTCCGACAATTATCCTGAAGCACTCGCTTAAGTCTAGTGAAGATATTATGAAAGCTATTGAACACTTCAATAATTGCTTCCAGCCGGCAACACCAGCCTGACCAAGCGTCAATACACACATACCTCTCCTCTTGTGAATGAAAAATTGTGAGAAAAACGCAGGGCAAGAAAAAAGTGGCAAAAGAGTAGTAAACTTCCTGACAAGAAAAAATTAAATACCCTCAAAAGATCTCAAGGAGCTCCTCAAACAAAACACAAGACTCAACTTCAGTACTATCCCAGCAACCTTGATGCAAATGCATCCACCAACCATTTCCTCTGGAAAGCAACAAAACAGTTACAGACAACTTTGGTACAATATGCCATCAGAATGGAAAACAAAGAATTGGTTAAAAGTGATCTCGAAAAATCATACACATTTGTACGATATTTAAAAAGTGTTTACCTCACACGAAATCGAACCATCTCCAATCACTGCAGAAAGAGTAAGAGAAACCTTGGAACACATCTGCCAGATGAACCTGCTCATATAAAAATTTCAAAAGGGGAAGTCAAGGAAGTGATCAAAAAGCTTAAAGCAAAGAAAGCCCCCAGATACGATCTCATTAGTGGAGAAATATTAAAGCAGCTTCCAGAAGAGGGGTTCACTTTCCTCACTTATATCTATATACAACGCTATTTTATTATCTGGTTTTGTTCCCCCTCAATGGAAAGTGGCTCAAGTAAAAATGAGCCTTCAGCCCGGAAAAAGTCCAGACAAAGTTGAGTCATATCGCCCCATCAACCTTCTTTAATAAACGAATAGTAGAAGAACGAAAACTAATTCCTCATCACCAATTTGGCTTCAGGAAACAATACAGTACAACAGCTTCATAGACTTGTAAACTGCATTCGAGCAAAAAAAATACTGTACAGCGGCGTTTGTCGATATATCCCAAGCTTTCGACCGTGTCTGGCATGACGAATTACTCTACAAAATAAAGAAAACACTTCCAATAAACTATTACTTATTTATCAAATCCTTCCTTAAAATTCGATACTTCTTTGTAAAACAAGGTGAAGAAAATTCATATATTCACCAAACGTAAGGCGCTGGGAATAAAGCTTAGAAATATACACTGGCTGTTGAATCGAAATTCCCAAGTTTCACTTAAAAGTAGATCTGACTTTACTCAGCCGTCTTAAAACAGATATTGACATATGGTATAGAACTGTGGGGCATTGTGGCAATCTCTAATTTCGAAATACTCCAGAGATTCCAATCAAAAACGCTGCGTATGATTGCAAAAGCTCCATACTACTTAACGAACAACCAACTCCAGCGGGACCTGAAAGTCTCTACAATTATACAAGAAATAAAAAATATCCAATGGCATACAAACTGAGAATTCACGAGCACTCTAATCCACTCATATCAGAACTCGCAGCTCATATGACTACCATTACTTCAACCATTTAAAAAGGAAATCAACAGCAGATATTTTCTGTTGATGAATACCTACAATTAAAAAATGGTTGCATCACTGTGTCCACTCCATAAATGTTACGTTGATATTTAGTTATTCTTCTTTAGGTTTAAAATAAAAATATTGTTTATTGTATTTAATACAGATTGCAATAAAAAATGGATATAAAAAAAGTTAATGTGTACGCAGGCCAAATCAGTATGTAGCCCTGGTCCAACCGCTAAAATATCATTAAGAGTTGTTATTTTTTGCAGAAGCATTAAAAACCACTCGTACCTTTGTTGTAGATGATGACTCCTTAATGACAGGATGGAGAGGACGATAACAACATGTATAGGATGGCACATTATCCTTGATACTAATATGTTGTTCCTCGAAAGTGATAACAGGTTTCATTTGCCCAAGTCGTAGATATTCGTTTGTTTATAAATTTTGTTTCCTTATAAATTTTCTTTAACGTTAGTTCTTGTTCCAATCTACGCTCAAGAGTTAAGAAACGTTTAGTGGCAAGGTGTTTGGACTTACCAATAACCTTAGAGGAGTTCTATGTGGATAGAAGTAGAGGCCGAACAACCATTTTCTATTAATGTAGTCGTTGAACTGGATGTAAATGAGTGGGGATTTCGATCAAGTGGATCAGTGTATGATACTTTTCCCGAATGTAGAGCACGTTTTTCAACTACAGCAGTTAGAAGAAAAGTGGTTGTACCCTAAATAGTTGAAGCATAACTTATGTTTCTCTGCTGCAGACTTCCTCTGCAAAACAGTTATTCATAGAAATGTTGGGCATTCGTGCACTGAATGCTCCTCCATTGTACACACCGGAAAGCCATAGGCCCTTTAACTATATTGAATGATTTCGATTCTTTTTTGGTGTTGGTGGGGAACAGCTCGAATTTTCTACGATTGTATTGAAGCGTTGTTGGTACATGCGTCTTTGCTGATTTTGATATTGCTCATCCAGATGCATTTAATATTGCTCATCCAGATAGTCGCATAGTTCACAAAATGTCGGAATGGTTTTTTTCTTTCTCTGTGTACGGTTTCACAAAATGCGAATTGTTGATGCTAGCTTCTTTGTCATATAAGTCGCATTCGGTTCGTAACTTGTATCGAGCTCGTATCGAGTTGTGCGATTAAAACAGCACACGAGTAAGTGGTTCACTTGGCAGCACTGTTTCAACTGTTTTTTTACACATTTACTTTTTATATTTTTTGTACAAACTCATCATTTGACTATAATTTAAATCAACACAATAATATTAAAAATCAAAAATAAAATCCAATTTTTGTTTTCCTTAAATTTAATCAGATAAAATATAAGAAATCCCAAAGAAACTTGTATGGGTAATTTTTAATCTCGTTGGTTTTCAAGCAATTTTCAATTTGGAAGCACTTTCTATCGAGGATAGATAAAAATTCGCTCGTTTCATCCGAGTATAATATTTACTCGATAGCATTTCCTCGATAGAGTGGCGAATCGAATGCGCCTATTATATGCTAAAATGCACTCTTCTCCTTCGATATTTACTCCTAATTTCTTAATAGAGTTCATTGTTGACCTACATGTTTGAGTAAACCATTTTAAGGCTGTAGGATCTTCGCGCAAAGCAGCTGGTTGACTATCGAATATATCAAAAAAATGCAAAAAAGTGTAGCCGCTGGTTGGTATCCGTAAATGTTAAGTAGCATATTCCATGTCGTTTGATAATTCTCCGAATCCAGACTTAAGTGTTGAATGTTCTGCGCCGCCTCCCCAGATAAAGCACCCTTAGATACTGGAAGCGTTGGATATCGTTCAGCCGCTTATTGTCGTGCTCTCTTGATTGGAACACCTCCTTAAAAGTTGGCCACTCGATGTAATTCAAGAAGGATGTTGAAAATATGATAAACACCAAGGCAAAATCAGATATTTTGGTTCCTCAGGAAACATGACCGGACGGATACACATGCTGATAAGTTTTTTCTTAGTAATTTACAGATAATACAGGATGATGAGGTTTTTGAGAACAACGATGGCTCTGAAGGTGAGGTCGATGCTGAGTCATCTGAAAAAATACAAAGTTTTGTAAGTGAGAGACTCCCAAGGCAAAAATAAGAAAAAAAGTTGCATCAATTGCTCTGATCGATAAACACGACGACTGTTTGGATCAGAATAAGAGCACTATTAATCGACAAACGCACTCTAAATTTAGTTTTGGTGGATTGACATGCATTTCTAGCAAATTGTGGAGCTCCAACATATTTGCGCGAGGATAAAAATTGTGAGGAAGCTGAAAAATGAAAACAGCCCATGGATGAAGAGATTAATTCGCTGGAGGAGAACAAGACGTTGGCGTTGGTTTAGCCACCACAAGAATGCAAAGCTATCAGTACAAGGTGGGTTTATGCAATTAAAGTTTCAGGTGAAAATGAATGTGAGCGATATAAGGCGAGGCTGGTTGCACGTGGATTCACGAAAGAATACATGATTGATTACATCGAAACCTTTACCCCTGTAACAAGGTTTACGTCCATAAGACCTATTCTTGCAATAGCTGGAGCATTTAAAGCGGAAACAATCGACATAAAACGGCGTTTTTGAATGTTACTATTCAGGAGGATATTTTTGTCCAAGAAGCAGAAGGCAGAGTTTGCAACCTATTGAGAGGATTGTACGGCTTGGAACAAGCATCCAGATGTTGGGATTAAATTTTTACGTAACTTTTAAAGAGATTTAGTCTAGAAGCCACCAAGGCTGATAATACCGTTTTTGTTAGCAATAATAGTAACAACAAAATTTTACTAGCAATATACATCGACGATGGTTTAATTGCTGCAATCAACGAAACTTCGGAACTCATCCTGTAAAAAAGAAAAGCTTGGACAATAGAAAACATACGATGCACCGAATTTTTCTGGCTTGATATCAACTCCAAATACTTTTGATGTCGCATCGGAGCAGTGGTAAGTTCACTATGTGGCTCCTGCTTTATCTTAGAGTAAACTAAAACTACTTCATTTGCATCGGCGGCAAGCTATATTATAGCCACTGTCTGCAGTAGATTATCAAAATCCTTCGAAGAAAGCTCGGAACCCCAAGCCGTCTTCTAGAGGCTTTTCCAAATCCCACTCGGAATTCTCTTCTGCTGCGTTCTTCCTATTTCTGTTATTGTTGAGAGTATTTGTCTTTACTTTTAAACTACTTGTTCCACAGTGAACATATACATAATATATATAGAACACATGTAGTGGTACTTTTTTACTAATCTTTTCTTTCTTTATGAAATAAAGTTTAACGTCAGTTTCTTGTTCAAACGGTTCGGTATTTTATTTAGTCTGGATAAAGCAGTTTTCTTAACTGTGTCTTTCAATTTTTAATTTTTCTCTAATAACACATACAAAATTGGTTGGTTTTTTGTAGCGTCAGAAGTGGGATCTGAAAGGTGTCATCTACAAAAAATAGTTATCCTTGAAAAAAGTGGGGAAAAATCAAGTTCGCTTTTAGAGCAATAGTCTCTAAATATTATGTTAACATTGCAAGCAATGACGATATCATTTTCAGCCAGGAGGCGACTGCAGCGTGAGACACACATTTTGAGAGTCTCGTATAACCACAGCAAACGGGTGGAATTTTGATGTATGAAGTTAAAAGTCTCTTTTATTGAAGATCCTATCGGATTCACGCAAATTCCTTACCTTCTCCACTTTTGTGTAGCTAAAGGTATTTCCAATGAACATGTTCTCTGTTAAGCCAGCTTAGACGTATCATCTGGCCATACGTCAATATTTATTTCCATACGCAAATCACTGCACAATTTCAAAAATGTCATCTTTAATACTTACAAACTTACTGGATAGTTAGTAGTAGCTGTCATACTTAGATCCAGATCGGCTCATTGTAATTACACAAAAGAGGTGGGTTCAAGACTGTTATCAACCCAGTGCCCGGGAGGATTCTGAGCATGTTCTTTGTGTTCACTGAACTCAGATAGTCAAGATCACTAAAAGACAGGCTGCTCAGATGTGTGTTTTTCTGGATGGCAATGACAGGAAGTAGGTCACCGTATCATCCTCCTCGTCGTAAAAACTGTTTCAACCATATCCTTCGATTGGAAATTTCTCAGGTCACCAAATATTCGATAAATCCAATTCAATGGAAAAAAAATAGAATTTAGCAGGACACTGTACAACATTATTTCAACCTAAAAAATAGTAGCTACTAGTTAATTATTGCAAAAATGAATGGTACCTGAGAAAGTGCAAAGTTGTCAAAACTATTGAATGAATACTAATTTTAAAATGCCAGTAAATATACAAGATATATAGATATAGATATATAGTTCTACATCATCAAATTTCCATTGGCCATAATATGGTACCATAAAGCAAGTAAATCGCATAACTAATGATTTAAGAAATGTTTTCGAGGATAAAAAGTACTCTTCGGCAATCTTTGTCGATACTCTTCAGGAATTAGAGAGGGTCTGGTACGCTGGACTAATATAGGATTATTAAAATTTGTGACTGTCAGAGTGCACCAAACTTTAAAATCTTATTTACACAATATGAAGTTTAGAGAGAAGTACAAGGAGTTTGTTAGCCCGGACTTTTGACATTAAAGCTGTTGTGCAAATTAAATTTATTTATCATTAAATTTAATTATTATTTATTTATTTTTTTTATTTCCAGTTTGATTACTTTCTGTCAATGTACAACATTTAGAAATTGTGTAATGCTTTAAATATATACATATATAGGGAGTTTTACAGTTTCTTCGGCCACTGCCATATCAACCTCTACATTATATTTATTGCTTTCATAAATGCATATTTAAAAATAGATAGTGTATATTATAATTAGTTTAAAATCTGGCTCATAAGTCTGATGGCCTGAGTCTCTTTAACTGTTGTCTTGTGGTGTTTTCTTTTTCAACTCTATGGCTTAGTTCATTATTAGGGTCCGAGAAAAGTTTATTTTTATATCTGTAACTAATGAGTCTTATCTCCTCACTAACTAGATCACGATGTATTACGTCCGTAATATTTTGTTTTTAAACCTTTGGATAATTTCCACATACGTTTTGCTGGCGGTGCCCCATATTTGTATCCATAGGTCCAAATTGGTTTTAAAATTAGTTTATATAGTAGTAGTTTATTGTTGGTTGTTAGTTTCAAGTTTTTTACTAGAAGCCAGTATAGTTGTTCACATTTAATTCTCATTTGCTCACGTTTTATAAGAATCAGATGTGAATATCAGGTATAAAATTGGTCCTAGTACGCTACCTTTAGGGACGCCAGCACTTGCTTTATGTAATTGTGAGCTGGCATCATTAAATTGGACATGGAAAGCTTGGTCAGTGAGGTAGCTTTCCAGCGTCAAGCAAATATCATGTGGGAGAAATCGTTTGGCATTTAGCCCTGCATGCCAGATACTATCAAAAGCCTTTGCAATATCAAAGTAAACGGATTCGGAGAATCCTTTTTCATCCAGGTCTGATAAGATTTTGTTGGTAACTCTATGTACTAGTTGTATGGCAGTATGTTGTCGGCGAAATCCAAATTGGTGGTCAGGTATAACTTTATTTTCCATTAAGATTGTTTCCAGGCGGTTAAGGAATAGCTTTTCAAAAAGTTTTAATACGGTGGATTAGAGGCTGATCGGTTGATATTATGTCGATGTCGTTATGTCTTTACCTGGCGTTGGGATGGCTATTATTTTTGAAGCTTACCATACCTTTGGGTAGTAATTTTGTCTTAGTATTGCATTAAATATGTTTCTTACATAGCTTATTGCATAGTCTGGTAGTTCTTTGAGGATATCTCCAGTTATTTGGTCATATCCTGTAAACTTTTTGGCTTTGATTTGTTTTTTAATTGCATCATTTATTTCTTGTGCAGATATTTTCCTAATGTGCATGTTTGTTTCGTTACAGGCGATATTATGTTGATCCCGAATAGTAGTACTGGTACTGGTATTTGTGAATGTAGTTTCAAAGTATTTAGCCAGAGGTTTGGCTCTGTCTCCGTTAGTTCCAGCCCAGGAGTTGTTAGTTTTTAAGATTGACGGTTGATGACTAGTTGCGTTTTTAAGTTTACTGGCAACTTTCCCTAGAGAGTAATTTGTCGATTGTGTTGCAGTAAGATTTATCAACCTGTTAGAGGTTTTCTTGCTGTTATATATCAAGTATTTCTTTGAGATCTTTCGTCACTTTATTTAGCTTGGTTTTATCCGCTCGAAATCATGTTCTTTTCCATGTTTGTCTAATTTTACCTTTTTCTTTGTTATGCATATAGGAGTGTTCATCCGTGGTTCTTTTTGTTTTATTGCTGGCGTGGATCTCGTATTGGCTTCATGTATTACGTCATTTAGGTGGATAATTGCACTTTCAAGATTGTCAGGTGTTTTGAGGGTCATGTTGAGACAATTTCTGCTGGACTATTTCTCTAAATGATTCCCAGTCTGTTTTTTTCATTGTACAAGTGTAGTGGTAGTTTTTTTTTTTTTAATTCAACATGGATTTATTTATTGCATCTTTTTAATCGAGACCAACAATAATTTTACAAAGCTTACAACTAATAAATAAATTGATGCTCCGCGCCAGTGCTTAGAGCAATTTTAGTTCAAGTATTATGTAAATTATGTAGAAAAAATAAAAATAAAAATATAAATATAAAGAAACTCTATTTTTAAAAAAGTGGCCTTTTAAGTCGAGATGTATTCATCCTATGAAGCAGATTCCTTGCTAGTTCGTTAGGATGACACTGAAGTTTAAATTGGTATTTTGTTTTTGAGACTGCTAGTTCTTTTTCAACAGGTGTTATATTAAGGTCGCGGTTAATATTTTCGTTTCTGACAAACCATGGAGCGCCGCTGATCGTTCTCAGAATTTTCGATTGAGCCCTTTGAATTATTTGCAAGTTTGATGCACTAGTAGTGCCCCATATCTGATTACCATAAGTCCAAATCGGTTTAATTACAGCCTTGTATATAAGTACTTTATACTCCAATCGCAGTTTTGATTTTCGGTTGGTAAGCCAATACAAGGAACTTGCCTTGAGTTTCATTTGCATTTTCTTGGCTTCTATATGTTTTTTCCAGGTGAGCCGTCGGTCGAAATGCACTCTTAAGTATTTAACCTCTGTTGCTTGCGGGATTACAATGCCATTTAAAGAGACTGCCGGACAAGAACTGGGCTTAAGAGTAAATGTCACATGTACACTTTTTTGCTCATTTACTTTGACGCGCCAATCTGCAAGCCAACTTTCTATTTTTTTAAGGAGTTGCTCTAAATCCCGGGAGGCTATCCGTGGATTTAGGTGAGAGCTCAGGATAGGTGTGTCATCCGCGAAAGTCGAGGTAACGAGGTTTTTATCCGTTGGCAGATCGGAAGTGTACAGAGTGTAAAGCATAGGTCCAAGCACACTACCTTGTGGTACTCCAGCCATAATTTCAAAGTCTGGTGTTACAAATTCTTTATATTTAACCCTAAATTTGCGATTTGTTAAATATGACTCCAGAATCTTATGCGAACTTTTTGGCAAAAGTTTTTTAATTTTATATATGAGTCCTTCGTGCCAGACTTTGTCAAAGGCTTGTGCGACGTCTAGGAATATTCCGGAGCAGTACATCCTCTGCTCAAATGCTCGCCTTATTTCAGAGGCAATACGGTGCACCTGCTCAATAGTTCCATGATGTTTGCGGAAACCAAATTGGTGGTGAGGAATGATTAAATTGAGCTTTGGTGCTAGTTTTTCCAGCAGTAAACGTTCGAGCATTTTAGAGAGCGTTGGCAGGAGACTTATGGGCCGATAAGAAGATACCTGAGTAGGGTCTTTTATGGGTTTTGGAATCATTATTATTTCCGATGTTTTCCATGTTGTAGGGACGTAGCCCAGACGGAGTATTGCGTTAAAAATGTGTGTGAGATGTATGAGAGCTATTTGCGGCAATTCACTTACCATTTAATTGGTAATTAAGTCACAACCAGGTGCCTTTTTTGGGTTTAGACTCGTTGTACATAGGCGTACTTCCTAATAGGCGTAAACTTCCTTTGGTTTGAAATGAATTGGTACTGCTGACTTCGTAATTGAAAAGTTCTGTATGCTAGTGTTGTTGCAGATCGGCGGGTTAGGTTGAAATACTGACCTCAGATGTGCTCCAAAGAAGTTGCCTTTTTCTTCTTCTGTTTTTGCCCAAGTTCCATCGCTTTGCCTTAGAGGCGATTCACTATCCTTCGGTGTTTTAACCATTCTTGTCGCTCTACAGAGTGAGTAATTGGTGACTTTAAGAGGAGCCAAATCTTCAAGGTACTTATTAAGGTTTTCTTCCTTTTCCTCCCGTAGAGTGTTTTTCAGCTGATTTTGTAATGACTTTAATTTTACTCTTAGCGCTGGTGATCTGTATTTTTGCCATTCACGCCTTAATCTCCCCTTTTTTTCTAACGAGGCATTCCACATAGTGTGACGTAGTGTGCCTCGCGTTAGTTTTAGTTGAGTTTTGTGCGGTCGTGGCACTAATAGCAGCTGCTTTTATTATTGATCGAAGAGCCTGCGTCGCTGATTCAATGTGCTCTCCACTCTTAAGTTTTGTTTTAACGCGCACGTTGTTATATTTGCGATATTTGAGCCAGTTTGTTTTCTTGGAGGTCAGTTTTGTTGTTTTTTCAATGAACTCTGGTCTTGTTTTTAAATATATTATCACCGGTGAGTGATCGGATGATAAGTCGAAGCAGGGCTCGGTTTCCAAGAAACACCTTTCAATATTTTTAGTTATGCCAAAGTCAATAAGATCGGTAATTTTTCTTTGATCAGTTGGCCAGTATATAGGTTTTCCAGACGATACAAAGCCTAGACCATTCCGAGAGTCTATCAGCGCATTAAACAATTGCTTCCTTTTAGGGTAGATTAACCGTGAGCCCCAGTAGGTATATTTAGAATTGAAGTCTCCGGCAGAGAGAAATTTGTTACCGAGCGATTTAAAGAAAGAAACAAAATCGGTTGTGGAAATAGGAAACCTAGGAGGACAATAGACTGATGAAATTACTATTGGCTCACCCCAACACTGTAAAGAGATGGAAGTAGAATGGATGTTTTTTTTTGCATAGGATTCCAGAAAGTAATGCTTTAATCGAGCCTTAATTATAATTCCCGTACCACCATAGCCTTTTCCTTGTGGGTGGTTTGTTGAGTAAAAATTATAGCCTGCTAGTTTGAAGTTATATTTTACAGTTAAATGTGTTTCTGAGATAAGCATGATGTCTATGCTGTTACTGTCTAGAAAATTTTTTAATTCAATTTTGTGTTGGTTAATACCGTTAGCATTCCAGTGACATATTTTTAGAAAATTCATTTTTGTGAAAGTGGAGTTTTCATAAGTAAGTTTTGGTTATGTACAAGCTCTTGAATCATAGATTGCATAGAGGACATGAAGTTAGTAATACACTGAGACAAGTTAAATATTAACGTTTCTAAATTTTGAGGTTGCATAGGGTGACTTGGGTATCAGAAACGCCAGTTTTCAGTACATTCGCATAGCTAGTGGATGAAGAGATTTTTTCTGTGTTGGTTCCAATATAGTTTGTGTTGGTAGGTATAGCACTATATTTTTGGGTGCGAACTGTCTTAGCAGTTTGGTTCATACTGGTTTTTAGTTGTGTATATATCGGGCAGCCTCTGTAGTTAGCAGTATGATTCCCCCCACAATTGCTGCATTTTTTTGAATCCTTCTTACTTTTGTTCAGCTTGCATTCCTTTGATGGATGGAAGTCGCCACACGCAACGCATACAGTACGATTTCGAATGACCATACTCTTGACAATTTGTGCATTGTATTGGGCCTTTTCGTTTCTGAGGCTCCTCGAGTATTATTCTACGATGCATTAAATATCGAAAGTTGTAAATGGGGTGGGTTTCATTTTGTTTTAATTTAATATTCCCTGGTTCTAGTTCTATTCTGAAGAGTGGTTGCGGAATTTTTTCCCTATTCCTTATATTAAAAACAGATTTTGCTGTGAATCCAGTCTCTTGGAGTGCATCTTTTAGTTCTATAGGGTCTACTTCAGGTTTTATACCTTTAATAACAACTGCCAACCCTTTACTACTCTTTATCTGATACGTGTATTAATTTTTCTTTTCATTTTCAAGGAAAGAAACAACTCCGCGATAGTTTTTTTCCAAATATATTTGAATTTTTGTTTCTCATATTTTACCCTTCAACAGCGGGACCACATGAACATTATTTTTACCAATCAAGCTGGCAACACTGTTTATTAATAAGTTCGATTCTTCTTAGTTGGTTCAGACTCTGCACTATCGATTAATAGAGCAAAACGGTTGTTGTTTAGGGTATCTGTATTAGTTTTAACAAGTTTATTCTTGTCTGCCTTGGCAAGCGGGCTGCGTTTTCGTTTTATTGTTATGTATCGATCAATACCTGTTTGTATGCTTATGTTTTTGTGTAGTCCTAGTAAAACTAATTGTTTTGAGTATTTTTGAGTATTCTATAATGACTGGCGAGTGGTCTGAAGAAAGTTCGAAACACGATTTCGTTACCATACTGTTTACATCAATCTTTTTAACGATGCAGAATTCAATTAGGTCTGGAGTTTTGTTCAGATCGGATGGCCAATAAGTGGGCTCGCCTATGCTAGTATGCTTACAGTTATTAAATTTGATTTCGTTAAGTAGATTTCTCCCTTTGGTATTCCATATGTCTTGCGTTAAAGTCACCTCCTAAGATAAATCGCTGTCCTAGAGTAATTGGTAGAGTTTTCAACGAACAACAGCGCAACCAAGAACAACTCTTTTTCATCGAACAACAGCGCAAGCAAGAACTCTTTTGGATCGAACAACAGCATAAGCAAGTCTCTTTTTGATGGAACAACAGCATAAGCAAGAACTCTTTTCATCGAACAACAGCACAAGCAAGAACTCTTTCATCGAACAACAGCGCAAGCAAGAACTCTTTTGGATAGAACAACAGCATAAGCAAGTCTATTTTTGATGGAACAACAGCATAAGCAAGAACTCCATTTCATCGAACAACGGCGCAAACAAGAGCTCTTTTTCATCGATCAACAGCGCACGCAAGAACTCTTTTTCATCGAACAACAATGCAAGCAAAAACTCTTTTTGGGATCGAACAACAGCGAAGGCATGAACAACTCCTTCAACAAACACGGGGCGCAATAGCAGTGACCTGACGTCTTCTGACGACTTGAGCGAGTTATTCACTCGCGCCGGACAGACTGACTCCTACCTGAGCGAGTTATTCACTCGCGCCGAACATCTACGCCACTGGGACTCCCGACACAAAGCCTCACTACACGCATTATCTACACCACTCCAATGTTTGGCAGAATCCGTGCAAGGGCGCCTTGGATTTTAGAGCCTTTTTTGCTGACCGCTGCAAGGTGCTCTTTAAGCGAGAGCCTCGCGTCGATGCTAACTCCAAGATACTTAATGCTTGGCTGCGACATAATACGGTGATTACCGATATCCACCACCATCTCCTCTCGCTTTTTCCGAAAACTAAGCAGGACTACCTCAGTTTTTTGAGCAGCAAGTTCCACGTGCGCTGATTGGAGCCACCTAGGCACCCTTAAGATCGCATACACATACCAACTGCAAATGCTCAATATGCTTGGCCACCACTACCAGTGCGATATCATAAGCATAGTCAATCATATTCACGTTTTCCTGCATATTCAGCTCCAGCATGCCGTTGTACATGGCGTTCTACAGCATGGGCCCTAGTACAGATCCTTGAGGAACCCCGCTGGTTATTTGGTATGCCTTTACGCCCACCTGTGTCTCGTACAGTAGCACCCTGTTCCTATTATGCGCCGCAAGTAGGTTGGTAACCCAAAAATCTCCAGAACCTGCATTATATGTCCCCAATTCGCAGAATTGAAGGCATTCTTGATATCCAGAGTGACCACCGCGCAGTACATTTTGGCGCCACCCTGCCACCTAGTGCCACTCGTCGCATCTCGAGCATTGCCTACTACCGCTCTGATCGCGTCCCTTTCCAAAAACCGAATTGTCGGTCAGAGAGCCCTCCTGGACGCTCGAGTGTCTCCTGCAGTCTTTCACAAACGATACGCTCAAGGATCTTTCCCACTGTATCCAGCATGCAAAGTGGACGATAGGAGGATGCCTGATCCGGTGGCTTTCCAGGCTTTAGCAACAGCACCAGCCTCTGCCGTTTCCACGCGTCTGGAAAAATGCCTTCGCTGAGACAGGCGTCGTACAGCTTTGCAAACAGTTCTGGTCTCGCTCTTACCGCTGCCTTGAATGCCACATTTGGGACACCATCCAATCCAGCAGACTTGTTGTCGTCGACCCGTGATAGAATCGACAATACCTCATCGACAGTGACTATAGGTCCCCTCTGTACGTCTGGCGTCACGACGACTCGCGTTTCGCTCTGTGTTTGCATGTATGTATGTGCAATGCATGGATGCATGTGCAATCCATCTATGTGCAATCCATCTATGTATGTGCAATGCATGTGCAATGTATGTATGTATGTATGTGCAATGCATGTATGTATGCAATTCATGTATGTATGTGCAATGCATGTATGTATGTGCAATGCATGTATGTATGTGCAATGCATGTATGTATGTGAAATGCATGTATGCATGTGCAATGCATGTATGTATGTGGAATGCATGTATGGATGTGCTATGGTTCTATATCATATGGCTGTTTGTAAGTGGCTTGACAAAGTATATTTAATATATGTTTGTATATTTTATATTTGTTTATATATTTGTATGTTTAATAGTTGTTTGTACATTTGTATGTACACTACACCTGGGACTTATGCCCTTTACGGACTATTTTGATATCAGCCACTTGGGTGGTTGATGGTCGTTCTCCAAACCAAAATCTCTTCCAAAAACATGGCCTAAAATATTTTACTCCCCAAACTATTGCCAACAATAACTTTTCAATTGTCATCATTCAGTTTACGATAATCGATAACTATCCTATATATTCTTTTCCTCGAGTTATCTAGTTTCTTCCAAACAATTCATAGCGGACTGTTATATGCTTTGAATTGCTTTCTTTGATAATTCCTTGTTTGAACATATCTTTAATTTTCTCTTCGATTTCCTTCTCGTGTACTTGAGGATAATGTGGTAATTATTTCGTGTTTAATCTCATTTGTAATGGAAAGATTGTCTCCACCCTTAAAAAATAAATTTCCATATTGTGACAATAATTTTAACACAGCTTTGTGTTTTTCATTTAAATGAGTCAGATAGAGGTTTTCTTTTATGTCTGTGTTCTCTAGTTATTTTAGAGTATCAAATTTTTCGAAGTAACTTGGGTAATTATTATTATTATATTTTTTTTTTTTTTTGCTTTTAAAGCTGTGAGGAAATTCTGGCCGATATGCCCTAAAAATTTCTGTTTGTGAAGTCGATTAGCTTCCATTGAAGCGTATCTCTGCAATTAAATGTGCAAATGGGGTGGTAACTGAGTATTTAAACTCGTTTGTGCCATTGAATGATTTTTAGTAACATGGATTTCCCAGTGGTGTTATTGGAAAGTTCTCCAAAAAAAAGTCTTTTTTTAGGATACTAGTGATGGAACCGGTATCAACCAGGCATTATACTTTTTGTTTCCCTATTGAAACTTTTATTATGGGTAGTGCAGATCTTGGGGCATTAATTAAAAATTTACCTCGTCTTCTTCTCCCTGAATCTCTTGACCTGTTTCAACCTCCATGAAAATGGGTTGGTTAGTTTATCTAGTGTTTTGTGTATCGATGCTCATATATGGGTTTCAAGTTTGAGCAGAACCGTTTTGCCTACGATTAAAATTGTCTGAATTGGTTTGTTGTCTGTACGGCTGTCCTCCCTTCAAGTTTCTTGTATTCTGTTTTGTTTGATGTTGATATGGGTTTGGTTACGAGATTTGTTTGTATTAGTATTGTATTTTTGATTATTATTGAATTGGTTTAAGTTATATGTTTTACGTGAACAATTCTGAAATCATCCATAGCTTCTATTTGTAAATATTTAGTCATTAGTTCATTCAGAGTATATTTTTTGGTCTGAATCTGTCCTAGCGGGAATATCAATTTGATCAAATATAATTTTATGTAGTTTTGTAACATTTTTCGTTTGTTATATCTATTATATATAGATTGGTTGTAAAAAGTTCTCAGATATTTTGTTTAATTTAATAACACTATTTCTTTTAACGGAGATATCTTTATATACTTGGTTTTTCCGACTGCGCCACTTATGAGCTAATGCTCGCTCAACCCGAAAAAAAACTTTTGTGTTTACGAGATATATATTTCTGCAACCGAACTCGTTGCTTTAGGTCTTAAGACTAAGTTATAAAATTCATAATTCTTATCGATTTTTGAATAGATGGTTGCTTAGCATAAGCAACGAAAATTTTATTTTTTGTTTTGTGGTTTTACACATAGTTCACATAGTATTTACATAGTTGATACACAATACGGTACGTAACTCGCTGTCTACCCCATTTCTTGGGTGCGCACCGCGCCCAATCCTTGGTCGCTGGCGTCGGTCTGGAGCACCAATTTCTGGGTGAAATCCGTCAAGCAGGGACAGGCGCTTCTGTTAGCTTTTGTTTTGGTAGTGCAAATTCTTCCTGTTGTGCCTACTCTTTTCCCTTTCTTCGGAGCATAGTCAGCTTTAATAGGATTTTTGACAAGGATAAAAGATCTGATAATACCTTGGTGCGCGAAGACCGCAAAGACGCCCTCTGCAAACTCAATGCTGATGCGTGCTCCGTATGTGATAACTCGCCAGTCGCCGGGTCTTTATGAGAAACCGGAATCCAAGTTTGAGTCCGTAGCCGATTGGGTATTTGATCCCTAGGGACAGCTACAAGCCTTTCACTTGGCCAAACTTCACCTACGTCTGCTAACGCCAGCTTGCAGAGCTCGGCTTACTGCTGATCAGCACAAGAAGTCACCTTAATACGATTCTGGAGAATCATCCATAATCGCGACAGCTGGGTGGTTCACTCGGGAGTTGGTCAGTATTTTAGAATATATTTTATATTTGAATTCTCCTCTACATTATCACAATTTTTGCTCCACCAAGTGCTACCTTTTTGGCAAGAAAGAGCTATAACCGGAAGAATGAGGCAATCTTTCGCAGATTGGTTTTGAGACTGTAGTGGTCTGTGAAATCCTAGCATCCTCTTGTGCTCGCTGATGTTTGGTCTCTTAACTCTTGGATCCATCATGGGCAGCGATCGCATTATTTGCCCATTCCTGAGAACCAATATCGTTCTCTGTAAGATATTCTTTCTTGACTGCCCTCAATTTGTCAATGGATTTGTATGCCGCCTTACTGCACCAATCTGCCCGCGTGGAGGCACGGACAAATCGCTGCGAGGAGAGCCCCCTGAAGCCAGTGGCGATGACACTACACCCTGAATCCACTGGTTTGGTTGGAATATGCGCAATATCGCTTGTAGACTATTTATCTTTGTAAGGTTTGAAGTAAGCACTAGTTCCTGATTTTTTTTTTTTATTTCCATATGCTTATTTAATGTACCTTCTAACAATAGACTAACAATACGTAGGCAAATCATGCAAACTACGTAATTAGCAATAATACACCTTGCCAGTGCTTTTTTTTTTTTTTTTTTTTTTTTTTTTTTTGTCGGAACAATCTTGTAAGCGCAGCACTCAGACGGAGTATATATCCATTGTACTGCACTTAAGGTTCCCTTTTACTCGGCTTTAAATCTACCCGACCTCCGAAGAAGTAGAAGTAGATCCTGTGGTGCCAAGGAGCCAAGTTGGTTACTCCTCAGCACATCAGTGCCAAAAATCCCAAACCTGATTCGAGCAAAGGCAGGGCAGACGCAAAGAAAATGGTCCGCTGTCTCGTCTTCTTCTCCACAGGCTGGGCACAGCGCACTGCCTGATATGCCATTCTTTCCACGTGCCTAGCCCATAGAAAGTGCCCTGTCATCACGCCAACCAACAGCCTGCAGTCCCTCCTACCTAAAGATAGAAGGAACCGTGACCATCGGTCAGAGATAGCAGGTAGCATAATTTTCGTCCATCCGCAGCCTCTCTCAGCCCGCCATGCTCGCTTGTGGGTCGAAACAACCAACTTGTTTGCAGTGGCTCTGATGGCAATGGAAGGGAGTGGCAGAACAGGCTCAGGGCCAATAAAAACAGCCCCGGGGCCCATCCTGGCCAAAGAGTCAGAGGTCTCGTTACCCGTAATGCCAGCGTGTCCCGGGACCCAAGTCAGCGTCAGACTATTATGTTTTCCAATACAATTTAGCCTGGATTTGCAGGACCTGACTATCGTGGAAGTGGTGGTCGGACTATCCAAGGCCATGAGCGCAGCGTGGCTGTCACTGCAGACACAAATAGATTTGCCTTTCCACCTGTTTTCCACAACGAAGTCCATCGCCTCAAGTATCGCATACACCTCCGCCTGAAACACAGACGCATGCAGACCAAGGGCAACAAACCGACGGGTCCCACAGGATTCCACGAAGACACCAGAACCTGAACCTTCTTCAGTCCTGAGTCAGTTAAAATACGGCAGCAGTGTTTGCCGGGCTCGTTCTCGGGATCTAACCATGAACGAGCCTCTGGCTGCAACACATTGTACCGCTTTTCTAGTATGACGGTTGACGACATGGAGTCCGGGGACATAGACAGGATTGCAGAATCGATGTCAATGCTTGCGCCGTCGTCCAACATCGAGCACACCCCATACCAGTGGCCACTATGTTTCACTCTGCAGATGGCCTTAACGGCCTCTCCGTGGATGAAGACATCTAGTGGCGGGAGATTCACCAAAGCATCAAGTGCCGGGCCTGGAGTAGTCGGAAATGCTGCGGTACAACATTTGGCCACAGCACGGTGTAGTTTTCATAGAGCTTTTTTGACCCCTACAAGAGAGAGTCTGCTCATCCAAACCATCGATGCATAGGTGATAATAGGTCTTACCATAGCTGTATAGATCCATAGGACCTTACTAGGGGAAAGACCCCATGTCTTACCAAAAATCTTCTTCAGTGCTGCCAACACTAACTCAATGCCTTCCTTCAACACAATCGGATATATGCCATCCAGTCCGGGCAACTTGAAGCTGTTAAAGGATTTGATAGCAAATCTAATAGCAGCCTCACTCGCCACAGTTCTGGCGACATACCAATCATGTCGAGAGGGTGCAGCTGCCCTGACAACAGTTCCGACCAAAGGTGGTTGTTGACGGGCTATGCTTACCTGATTTCCTGGAAAGTGTGACTCCAACAGCAAGCTGAGTGTCTCACTTTGCCTCTCCGTATAGGAGCCATCAGGTTTCCTGAGCGACCCCAGCTTAGCGGTTTGGTCCTTTTTCAGGACTTTCACCAGTTTTGCCGTGTCACTCAGGGATTCGATATCACTGCAGAAGTCTCTAAAATAAGTCCTTTTCGAGTCCCGAATTAGTTTCTTGTAGTCCCTCTGAACAAGTCGATATCGTTCCCAGTCCTCATCAAGATTCGTATTGAGGTCCCGGTTTAGGAGTTTTCTAGACTCACGCCTCAGCACCTGAAGCTCTCGGTTCCACCATGGAACAGGAGTTCGGCTAAGAGGAGGTCTAGTTTGACAGGCTAGCTCGAAGCTGTTTGTTAGATCGGTGTTGAGATGTTCAACAGCCGCCTCAATGTTCTGCTCCTTGCGAAGTTTCAGTGGCGTCACGTGATTGCTACGCAGTGCCTCCCTGAACTTTGGCCAGTCTGTTTTTCTTGGGTTTCTGGTGGGCAATGGCATCTGCGCCCGCTCGCCACACTGAAACTCAATGTATCTGTGGTCCGAGCACGAGTCTTCGGTGAGGACCCTCCAGTTGTTGATCGACCACCCCAGTCTTGGATTTGACAGGGTGACGTCAATTACCTCCTGCCTTCTCGTAGTCACAAAAGAAGGCTGCCTGCCTACATTGTGGATGTTCAGGCTGGAGGAGGCAATATACTCGAAAAGTCGAGAGCCCCGCTCATTGCACTTGCTGCTGCCCCAGATCGTATGCTGGGCATTAGCATCGCAACAAAGAACCAGACCAAGACTGCGCCGCTCACAGAACCCTACGAGAGTAGCGACCTTCCCAGGTGGTGGCGCCTCCAAAGCATCGTAAGGAAAGTAAGCAGATGCAATCACGAACCTCGACCATCCGTGCATACTCTTAAAACTAATCTCTGCCGCAACCAGATCCTGACAACAGAATGCGTCATGGCAGGTCGCTGCGAGATGGGATGATATTATAAGGCCGGCTCTAGCTCTAATCGAGTTTCTGTCATATAATATCGTGGCCCCCTTCAACGAGCCAAGGCCACAGAGGCGACCCCTAAAGACCCAGGGCTCTTGTACTGTTGTTATGTGGGGTGATGTGTGCAGCTGGGTGAGTCGTCTACTTAGGAGTACAGCAGCGGCTTTAGAATGCTGCAAGTTGATCTGCGTTACCGCCAAAGGACGATAGCTACGAGAATCGTCCGAGCCACTCATCTGGGAAAGACATAAGGTTACAGTCCCAAAGAAGAGACTCAGACGGCTCCGGTACCGAGAAACCATGATAGCAACAGTGGCCTCATCCACTCGCACCACAAGACTAGCACCTTCTTTACCATCCCGGTTGCTACCCCTGGTGTGCGAAAGAACTCTCCAAAGCCTCGTGTTGATGCCAGGGTTCTGAGCACGCAGACAAGAAAGGACATTTGTGGTCGTCAGATCGGGATCCGGAATCCAGCAGATGGCCTTCCTGAGGGACTATGGCCTTCGCTATAGACCGCGAAGCGAGTGGTCCACATGGGGGGCACGTCATTGACTGCACCCCTGAGCCAATCAAAGTTGGCCTGAGACGCGCACGACACCTGTAGAGTGCCGTCCTTTGTCTCATAGCCCTTCGTATTAGCTTCAGGACCGGAGGCAATGAAGCGACGCATCAGATGACCCTTGCAGTGTTTTATTTCTGCATCAGTTAGCCGATGGTCAGGCCCCAGCTTCCCAATCACCCCCATTGGTTGCGGGCCGTTAGCCTTCTCGCTGTACGATGGCTTGGCTGCACCTTTGGAAGTGCTTGGGCGAAAGTCCAGCTCACCACCCGCCACTGGCAAAGATTTCGCCGGGCAGATGGTTTTGCTGGATACGAGGGGCTGGGCAAACTGCAGCTTATTGGCAACATTCTTCCCCGCCACATTAGCCGCCACCGAGGTTTCGCTCGTACCCTTTGGGGTCGTGGCGCCACCAGCAGTAACAGCTGCAGGGCAGGTGGGAATGCTGTTTTCAGCAACAATCTTCCGCCGCTTACCTCGCGAGGGAGCTTTCGGAGCGGTCAATCCCTCCGCAGGCTCGGTAGCTTCCGTGGGTGTCACTTCCGCCGACCTGGGCCTTTTGGAGGGAGTCGACACAGAAGGGCCGGCAGAGCCACGTGAGGATTTCTCCTGCACGAGCCTATCAAGCCGCTTCTTTCTCTGTCTCCTCGCTTGAGTTCGCGTTGCCCTAGAACCACTGGTCGGTCGTTCCGCCACTGTGGTGACTTCCCGACGCAGGCCCTCTGGATCCAGGGTACGTTCCTCCGTCTCTGAAGAAGAAGAGATTGCGGTAACAATCCCCTACTCCTCCAGGATGCGCTCTCGCTGATAAAGGCGAGAGACTTTAGCGATGGTTGGGGCCTCCAGAATCCGTGCACCTGCCGCCGAAGCGGGTGGATTTCCACATGCGTGGGTTCCACCTGGAGTATTCAATCCAAAGTTGTCCATCGCCAGACAGTGGTTTTTGTTCGGGACTCCTCCCTAGCCAGTTTGGTCCGCGGATGGTACCCATTCTCTATACCATCATTGTGATAGACAGACAGCCATAACTCCCGCCCCTCCTAAGAGGTTCAGAAGTAATGTCATTTGCCTACCAAGGGTCCCCCTATCCGCCACCTGGGGACGCGTCCGATGGGATGTCAGGTAAATCCAGCACGGAAGCCAGTGCTTAGTGTATTTTTTAAATATCAGTGTTCTATTTATATTAGTTACTAAAAATAAATTAATAAATCCATAGAATATGTACTAGTACATAGTTATAAATTTAAACTGAAGAAGATTGCAGTGCTGGTGTTTCAGTCCCTTTTAGGCGACTATGGACCCTATTATATACCAGGGTTCTAGCTAGGTGGTTTGGATGACTTTCTTCTTTTAATATATTTCAGGTTGGAATCATAGATTTCTTTTTTCACGAGTGGTATATTCAGGTCTTTGTGAATGTTAATGTTTTTAACGAACCAAGGTGCGCCACCAATGCTTCAGAGAATTTTCGATTGTGCTTTTTGTATTAGTTCTATGTTAGACTTGCTTGCGCCACCGTAAGTTCAAATTGGTTTAATAATAGCTTTGTACAACAGTATTTTGTATTCCAAACTCAATTTGGATTGATTGTGCATAAGCCAATGTAGGCTATTAGCTTTTAGTAACATATGATTTTTCTTGGCTTCAATGTGGCGCTTCCAGTTCAATCGTCTGTCAAGATGAATTCCTAGATATTTCACTTCTTTTGCTTGTGGAACAGGAACATTATTTAGTTTTATAGCTGGACATTCATTTTTTTTTAGACATTAATTCGCCAGTCTGCCAACCAATTTTCTACTAGTACCAGATGGTCTAGATCACGAGATGCATTTTTGGGATTTGGGTGAGTGCTAAGGATAGCAGTGTCATAGGCAAAAGTTGCTGTGGTTAAATGTTTCTCTGTAGGCAGATCCGAAGTATATATTAGGTACAGCACGGGACCTAGCACGCTTCCTTGTGGTAAGCCGGCTTTGATGTCGTAGTTTTTAGAGTAAGCTTTAACAATTCTCACTTTAAATTTCCTGCCCCTAAGATACGATTCCAGTATTTGGTGTGCTTTTGCAGGCAACAGTTTTTTTAATTTTGAAGATAAGACCCTCGTGCCATACTTTCTCAAACGCCTGGGCTAAGTCTAAAAAGATGGCAGAACAGTATTGCTTTTTGTCAAATTCATTTTTTATTTCGCTAACTATCCGATGAACCTGCTCTACTGTGCTATGATACTCGCGAAAGCCAAATTGGTGATGCGGAATGATGCATTTTTCATTTAGATGCGGCATTAATTTACCAAGAATAATTTTTCGAAAAGCTTTGACATGATAGGCAGTAAGCTAATCGGTCTATAGGATGCCGATTGGGGCAGATCTTTTCCTGCCTTCAGAATCATTGATACTATTGACAATTTCCAGGCATCGGTAAAGTATCCTAGGCGAAGCAAACCATTAAATATTAAGGTTAGCACTTTGATCGCTATTTGTGGCAATTCCTTGATCATTTTCCCAGTAATGAGGTCTTGTCCTGGGGCTTTGTTGGGAGCAAGGTTTCTAATTGCATCATTTATTTCTTTTTGTTTTAATTTAATAGGCGAGCATATGTAATCTGGCGATGATAGTAATAAATTGTTTTTACTGCGAGGTGGGTTTGGTTTAAAGACATCCCTTAAATGTTCTGCGAAAACAGCAGGCTTTTCTTCATCAGTTCCCTGTTCCTAGTTTCTTCCCATTTCCCGTTTGTTGTTCGAATGGGTGGAATTCTGCTAATAGGTTTTCCTGACAGCTTTCCATAAGAAGTAGTTGGTAACGTTAGTTGAAGAAAGATTTATACCAGTCCAAACTACGCTCTGATTCTTGACGCAAGGCGTTTCTTGAGTTTTCGGTGGCAAGAGATAGCTTCCGTTTTAGATCTGAATTTTTGCCATTCTCGACTTGTGCCCCTTTTTTCAGTTAAAAGATCAATTTGAGTTGAAGTTTTTGGATGTCTAGAGTTGTCACAGGTATTTTCGGGTTTGTACGAAGCGTGCAGCACACCTAGTCTTAGGGTAGATGTAAATAGCTTTTGAGACGTGATTTAAGAACGAGATGAGAGTTAACGTATTTTCTGTATTTTAGCCAATTGGTCCTAAGAGGTGTGAAATCGAATGAGGGGTGTAACTTTTTGTTGAGGTATATTATTATAGGGTAGTGATCTGAAGGGAGATCGAAAAGGGGTTCCACTTTTAATTGCTCTCGTTTAATATTTCAACTCCAAAATCTATAAGTCAGGGATCTTGCGTGGGTCTGCTGGCCAGTACGTTGGTTGAACTGAAGAGATGATATCTATCTTGTTGTCAGAAAGCATGAACTTATACAGTTGTTTTCCTTTTGGCGTTGACAGCCGGGAGCCCCAGTGGGTGTGTTTAGCATTGTAGTCGCCAGCAGTTAGGAAACTTGTACCCAGTGAAGAGAAGAAATCTGAAAACTGATTTGTTGATAATCTGAATTTTGGAGGACAGTACACAGCGGAAATATGTTATCATCCCATCCGACCAAACAAATTGATGTTGCTTGAAGGTACTCTTTGTTGTATTCTTCCATAGCAAAATGTTTTATTCTATTTTTGATTAAAATTCCAGTGCCACCATGCGCTTTACCAGCGGGATGCTTTGTGTCATAAAATTTATAACCTGGTATAAAAAAATTGTGCACTTCGGTTAAATGTGTTTCCGATATGAGAGAGTAGAAAGTTATTGACTTCTAACTTATGCTGGCTTACACCGTTTGCATTCCATTGACAGATCTGATTGAAGAGGTTAATTTTGGAGATAGCCGAAGCTGCATGAGCTGGTTTTGGTTTCTCATCATTTCTTGACTCATTGTTTATGTTGAAGTCATAAACTGGGTCATATATTGGGTGAGCGTTGTTATAATTCCTTCAAAGTTCTGATGATTTGTACCGCTACCCATCTGCGAGTCGCCCCCTGACTTAAGCACCCCTGCGTACGTTGTCCCTGTGTCGCAATATAAAATTGGCTTCTGTGGTTGTGCTATGACAGGAATGTTTTTTAACTAACTTGAGTGCGCTTGTTCTTTAGCTGAGGGTCCTTATTTCCTGGTAAACAGGGCAACCTCTGTAATTGGCAGTATGCTTACCGCCACAATTACTGCACTTTCTAGTTGCAATTTCAGTTCTGGTCTTGGTATATTTTGATGAATGGTGTAAATCACCACAGGCAACACATACACTACGAAGTGTGCAATAGGATCTAGTGTGCCCGAACTATTGGCAATTAGTACATTGTACTGAATCATTCCTTTTGAGGGTCTCCACCGAAATTCTACGATGCATAAGGTAGCGGAGGTTGTATATGCCATGTACTTCCCCTTTTTTAAGCTTTTGGGTTTCTGGCTCAAGCTCTACGCGAATCAGTGGTTGGGGGATTTTGTTGCGATTAATTATATTAATAATTGAGCGAGCTACGAATCCTACAAATTTAAAGCTTCTTTTATTTCAGCGGGGGGAATATCTGATTCAAGTCCCTTTATAACAATTGCTCTTTTGAGCTGATAAGTGTAGTAGTTTTTGTTTTCTGTGTCGGAGCTATTTATAACGACCCTACAATTTCCCTCGCTATATATTTGAATTTTTGTTTCTTGTATATTACTTTTAACGAGCGGAGTCACGTGGAAATTTTTTTAGCCTATGAGCTCAGTTAGCTTGTTGACTAACTTATTAGAGTTACGTTCACGCAAATATATGGGGGGGTGGTTTAGATTCAGATTTTGGTGCATCGGTATTCTCAACACTTTGAAGTAAGGCGAAGCGGTTGTTGCTAGACAGTTTGGTCTCACCAGTTTTAATAATTTTTGGGGTGTTAGCTTTGATTCCACTTGATTGTAGACTTCGCTTATGAATAGTTATAAGAATATATCTATCAAGACCAGATTGCGTTGGTCCAATTTTCCCTGCTGGGTTATCTGCTAAATTTTCTGTTGGGTGATTTAAACCACTTGTTGGTGTGGGAGCATTTACAGTATTAAAAGTTCACTCAGCTACTGTTGGTGGCTTCGCTTTAATACGTTCAGACGAGTGAGAGAGAGGCATGGACTGAACTTGGGTGCACTTTTTTGTACATCGTAGGGCTGGGTGTTGAACACTGAGCGCTCCAAGAGTGCGCGTGCGCGGAAAGTGCCAGTGTCTCGGTTGGGCACTGTCTCTGACCTGAGTACGATCGCTGGTTACTTGTGTTACTGGGAGCAGTCGCAATTTTATTGTGGGAAGATGCAGTTGCATGCGCGTCTGGTTTCTCTACATTGCAAGAGATGGTGGAGAGCGAGCATCACTCATCGTGAAACCGCTATCGACCCATTGCACTCGTGCTCCCGCTCTTGTCTTTAGTGATTTAGGCAATTAAAAATAAAAATATTTATGCACCTTATACGCCGTGGGCAGTAATGAACCATATGATAGCAAAACTCTTCACACACGCAATCATTTCCTCTAATATTCGCCAATATTATTATATTTTAAACACCAATAATCAACAATTAATTTACGAAAACGGAGCAAATGAAGAACGTCCGCTCTATTCAACTCAGCTCGAAATTTCTGATTTAATCACGGACTTTATGTCACTTGTAAGGCGGCTTTTACAGTCAGCACTGGATGTGAAAACATTTCCTGTCCCTCTGAGGAGGGGGCAAGTGGTGTACATGGACTGAATCAAAGGCTTGGCTCCTAGCGTGGTGAGGTGATATTGGGGCATCTTTTGATTGAGGAGGGGAAGGTAGAAGCAACAGTGTTAAGCTTGCCCCTAATACCAATGCTCCTGGAAACGACTGGGGCTGCTGTGACTTTCCCAAAGAAAACGGAGTCAGCGTTAGGTCCAGGTACACCGGTTCAAGGAAGAGTCGGTCATGTAATCTCACCCACTTTCTTTTTGGGTGAAAATTCCTCCGGTTCTGGACCTTTATTCTCCCACTGCCGGACATAGCAGACTATTCGACGATGATATCTCAGCAGACTCGAAATTTGTATGGGGAGGAAGTACTAAATCGACAATGGTATCCCCAAAATCCGATGGTAAGTACAACTACTTACTGAGATTGCCCGGTATCAATCAGGCTCCGTACGAAGAAAATATGTTACCCGTCACTGCCAACCATCCAGTAGGTACGGTTCACAAAACACCCTGGATTAGGGGGAAGTGTATATTGACTATCAACAGGAAAAAGTATAAGTACATTTCAAAATTTTTAAAATTTTTATATACATATATATTCTCGTAAAAAAATTCATTCCATCCAAATACCTTATGCCTCTAAAATCCATGAGCAGTCGGAATGTTTATTTTTTACAGTACCTAAAACTTTGGTATCTGGATTGATTGAAAACTTTGGAGTATTGTATCCGAAAGTTATAACATTTCAAGTGCAGTTTTTTCAGATATATGAAAAAAAGTATATAATATTGTTGCATTGTGTGACAAAAACGTTTAATTTAATCTGCAGTTGAAATCATTATAACCTTCACCCTAAAAAGGCTAAAGTGGGTATACTATTTTGTGCGGTTGAGTGAGTTTTCAGGTATAGACGTAAGTATACACTACTGCTCATCACTTTCTGAGCAATTTTGTTTTGTCCGTCCGGCTGTGGCCACTTATTAGAGATATCTTAACGAAACTTGCCCAAGTATAGTCTGGACCAAATCAAACAACCGGATTGCTAAATGACTCCATTTGCACAATGACCACGCCTACCTCCCATATATGCAGCTTTTTTGAAAATTTTTTAAAATGACTATAGTTTCAGTTCAATTGATGGATTGACGCTATGTGGCAGTTGAGTAGATGTCGTTCCTACAAACCACTATGGAATGTGGGCGGCATAAATTAACTGCCATACTATTATTAACTAATATTTATAACTTAAGATCTATAAGAAATTTATGGATGAAATTTAATGAGAGCAATATGTGGGCATTATAAAAACAACTGCCAGAAATGGGGTTGATCATAGAAAGGACACACCCACTTTTCATTTAAGGAACTTTCGGAACTAAAATTTTAATGAGCGTAGCTCTGCTCGTATTAATGATATATGAATAAAAATAGGCAGTAGTGTACATTGGATTCATACTAGTGTATGTGCAAAATATGGGCAGCATACTACTACTTCCAAATCATTACTAGGTTCCAATAGAAGATTCATCAACGAAATTACACAGGAAAGATGAGGTATTAAAGGTAATACACTCAACTTCTTATTTGTGGGTTTTTTTAACAGCCACGAACACTATTGGCACATTTTTATAACTTACGACCTATACAACATTTTTGGACGAAATTTTTTTATAAATACGTACATGCGTACCTCAAGGGTAAATCTACTGAAACAGTTTTACATGAGGTGATTCGATCAGTGGTGTAGGAATATCTTGAGGACTGGATGGATTCAATGCTTAAGACTAGGATCATTCAGTCAGAGCTTGGCTATACAGTTCTCACAAAACATGTCAGTAGAGGAGCACCACAAGGCGGGGTGATTTCCCACTATTGTGGCTACTGGTTATTGACAATATATTTACTTAACATACTAGACTCCATGGGGGTATGCGGACGATGTGGTGATAGCTGTATCATGCATGTTTATCAGCGTAATAAGTGTTATTATGCCAAAGGGGCTGGACAAACTGAATTCCTTGGCCACAGGATCTAGACTAGGTGTGAATCTGGAAAAGACAGAACAAGACACTAACAAGACCAAAATTCCGATCTTTAAGCTTCCGACTCTTAATGGACGACAGCTTAGGCCAAATACAGAAGGCCAAATACCTAGGTGTTATATTGGATCCCAAGCTAAATTGGAAACCAATAGAGAGTTACGGGTCCGGAAGGCCTATGTAGCCTTCTACTCATGCAAAAGAATGTTCGGGAAAAAATGGGGACTATGTTCCCATAACACTCATTAAATTGTCACGAACTTTTCTGAGCCGGGGTAAGCTCAGCGCTGTCCAGGTTCGTCAACAGAATAACAACGTTTACGTATCTAAGTTATCTTTATTTTAAATCTTTGGCTATTACAATTCCTTCTCCTGTTTCAAAATGAGGAGTCAATCCTTGTATAAAATTCGTTTACTGGGCCACGTCGGAGTTCTGAGAAATGTTTGAAACGAATCCTGGAACACCCGTCTGAGTTCTGAAAGCACTGGAAGCGAGTCCTTGAACACACGTCTGAGTTTTTGAAAATATTTGAAGTGACTCCTTGAATACACGTCGGAGTCCAGAGTATGTTCGGCAGCGAATCCTGGAATACTAGTCTGAGTTCCGAAGTATTGGAAGTGAGTCCTTAAACACACGTCTGAATTTTTGAAAATATTTGATGTGAGTCCTTGAACACACGTCTGAGTTTTTGAAAATATTTGAAGTGAGTCTTTGAACACACGTCTGAGTCTATTGACGCCGTTCAGCTCTTCTTCTCTTCTTTTTACATTAAGCTTTATTATATATATTAGACATTACATTAAGCTTTATTATATATATTAGACATACATATTTTTTTGTAAGAAATGAACCAGCAACTAGAACAAACGTGTTTTACCATTTCTTTACTCCGCCGCTAACGTAACAAATGGTCCTTCGAACGGGATATATAATAATTTACATCGTGAATAAAATTTTCGAACTTCAAGATTCAAGTGTTTGAGTTTTATAAATAATATTAAAGAAAACGCATATGTAATTAAACGAATCGAATGGTCCGCAATTAAGCGCATAACTAACGATTCCTTCAGATATATGTTATTAAATCGCAAATAAGTTTAAATAAATTTTAATATAAAACTAAAGTGCTTAGTGAAAAACGCATTAATTACAAATTAAGTATAATATATTATATACATCGTATAAAATAAAATAAAATCGCTAAGTTATCCATTTAAAAAAGGTGTCAAGTATCAAAGGGCACATAGCGGTCAATATACACACATTTCTAATTCAACATATATCGTCAGAATGGCAGAAGTCAAAAAGAGAGATTCATTCGTAAATCTATAAAGAGATACTTAGAAGCAAGCAGGGACAACTTACGATACTTACGATAGGCAATAATTAGAATCCTACATCGAACTTTTAAGAGGGCACGTTTCACAGAGGCTCAAGAGAAGGTAGAATGGACGTGCGGGCCTGAATTGATGGAAACAGAAGAAAATTAAAGAATGCAAGGAGAGCTGTGGTATATTACTGCTTTATCAAATTTCAAAAGAATGTTGGAGAACGAAATAACACAAAATTCTGTTCAACAGTCTACGCCATCACAGCAACCCGCTGACCATTCAGCTTTAGCTCCTAATATAAAACTCCCTACATTTAATCTTCCACGTTTCTCTGGAGACGCTACAACCTGGTTAAGCTTTTATGACAGTTTTAACGCCATTATAAATAAGCCCGAAACCCTTACTGGCAGTCAAAAACTGCACTATTTTCGCTGCTGCTTGTCAGGTGAACCATTGCAACTAATATCCAATTTCAAACTTCGGGATGCTAATTACTTTGAAGCTTGGAATCTCTTAAAAACACGTTATCACGTCATGCGAATCATAAAAGATCACCACTTCAGTGCTATATTCAGTGTACAAAAGGTCAGCTATGATACTGCCGCTGCAATTAAGAGTGTGCTTGATCCGGGCACTAAAATCTCTTTTGATGCCAGTTGAATATTGGGATTGTTGGCTTATACTCGTACATGTAATTGTGCACAGGTTGGCAAATGAAACGCGCAGACAGTGGGAGCTTTCTCTCACTAACGACAATTATCCTGATTTAAAAGACTTACAAACTTTTTTAGAAGCTCGTTGTCGCTCATTGGAAGTGTTGATTCCACATGCATCTAAACAAACCAATGAAATTCCAGCTCGTACCAAAGTTGCCAAAATGCCCTTTTGTCATGTTGCTCAGGCAGAAACGATTACAGGCAGAATATGCCTTTACTGTTCTGGTCTTCACAAAGGATATCAGTGTGCTCAATTTCGCAATCTTCCAGTTTCTGTTCGCATGACAATAATTCGAGATAAAGGTGCTTGTTTTAATTGTTTAAGTACAATGCATAAAAGTGACAAGTGCAAGAGCGCATCAACATGCAGATCATGTGGTCAGCGGCACCACACACTTTTACATATTCACACCACTGATAGATCCCATACCTCTTCGACTTCATCGCACGCCTCTAAACCGCAATTTAATGGTTCCTCAAAAAAGGGGCATGCAATAACCATACCTGTAGAAACTACAACAACTCAAGCTCAAACCGTACTTCCGTACTTCTAGTTACCGCTGTGGTTAGGGCAGTCGATTATGATGGCAAGCACCACCTTCTACGAGTGCCTTTTGATACTGGGTCTCATTCATCGTTCATAACCGAAGCTTGTGTCCAAAAATTGCGCATAAAGGGAAGAAGCAGTGACGTCATTGTCACAGGTATAGGATGCTCGAAAGGCACAGTGAAAGGTGTGGTCTCTGTTCAGCTGGCACCATTAAAGGAAAATAAATTATTTCCAATAAATACACTACTTCTCCGAAAGCTCACTGGCTTATTGCCTACATCGCGAGTAAACACATTTTGTTGGCCGCAAATTGCTGGTCTTAATATGGCTGACCCTTATTTCTACGAGCTTCTAGTTCTCGTAACCTTTGTTTCGTCTCCGCTTTCATCTCCGATCTCTGGATGAACGATACGAGCCTACGTCGCAGGTCATCTACCGAATCTGTGGTATCGAGGCCGAACTCATCAATGATGGTTACCAGGCCCTTCTTCCGTAAGCTGTACACCCACGTTGTGTGTACCATGGTTGAAGGATCACTCGATAGTCCTCGATGTTCGTCGAACGAATTTCTTCAACGACTCTTCCTTGCTTCAGTTTCATTTTCAACTTCAAGTCCCTGCCCGGGCGCCACTGTCACGAACTTTTCTGAGCCGGGGTAAGCTCAGCGCTGCCCGGGTTCGTCAACAGAATAACAACGTTTACGTATCTAAGTTATCTTTATTTTAAATCTTTGGCTATTACAATTCCTTCTCCTGTTTCAAAATGAGGAGTCAATCCTTGTATAAAATTCGTTTACTGGGCCACGTCGGAGTTCTGAGAAATGTTTGAAACGAATCCTGGAACACCCGTCTGAGTTCTGAAAGCACTGGAAGCGAGTCCTTGAACACACGTCTGAGTTTTTGAAAATATTAGAAGTGACTCCTTGAATACACGTCGGAGTCCAGAGTATGTTCGGCAGCGAATCCTGGAATACTAGTCTGAGTTCCGAAGTATTGGAAGTGAGTCCTTAAACACACGTCTGAATTTTTGAAAATATTTGATGTGAGTCCTTGAACACACGTCTGAGTTTTTGAAAATATTTGAAGTGAGTCTTTGAACACACGTCTGAGTCTATTGACGCCGTTCAGCTCTTCTTCTCTTCTTTTTACATTAAGCTTTATTATATATATTAGACATTACATTAAGCTTTATTATATATATTAGACATACATATTTTTTTGTAAGAAATGAACCAGCAACTAGAACAAACGTGTTTTACCATTTCTTTACTCCGCCGCTAACGTAACAAATGGTCCTTCGAACGGGATATATAATAATTTACATCGTGAATAAAATTTTCGAACTTCAAGATTCAAGTGTTTGAGTTTTATAAATAATATTAAAGAAAACGCATATGTAATTAAACGAATCGAATGGTCCGCAATTAAGTGCATAACTAACGATTCCTTCAGATATATGTTATTAAATCGCAAATAAGTTTAAATAAATTTTAATATAAAACTAAAGTGCTTAGTGAAAAACGCATTAATTACAAATTAAGTATAATATATTATATACATTCCTTCAGATATATGTTATTAAATCGCAAATAAGTTTAAATAAATTTTAATATAAAACTAAAGTGCTTAGTGAAAAACGCATTAATTACAAATTAAGTATAATATATTATATACATCGTATAAAATAAAATAAAATCGCTAAGTTATCCATTTAAAAAAGGTGTCAAGTATCAAAGGGCACATAGCGGTCAATATACACACATTTCTAATTCAACATATATCGTCAGAATGGCAGAAGTCAAAAAGAGAGATTCATTCGTAAATCTATAAAGAGATACTTAGAAGCAAGCAGGGACAACTTACGATACTTACGATAGGCAATAATTAGAATCCTACATCGAACTATTAAGAGGGCACGTTTCACAGAGGCTCAAGAGAAGGTAGAATGGACGTGCGGGCCTGAATTGATGGAAACAGAAGAAAATGAAAGAATGCAAGGAGAGCTGTGGTATATTACTGCTTTATCAAATTTCAAAAGAATGTTGGAGAACGAAATAACACAAAATTCTGTTCAACAGTCTACGCCATCACAGCAACCCGCTGACCATTCAGCTTTAGCTCCTAATATAAAACTCCCTACATTTAATCTTCCACCTTTCTCTGGAGACGCTACAACCTGGTTAAGCTTTTATGACAGTTTTAACGCCATTATAAATAAGCCCGAAACCCTTACTGGCAGTTAAAAACTGCACTATTTTCGCTGCTGCTTGTCAGGTGAACCATTGCAACTAATATCCAATTTCAAACTTCGGGATGCTAATTACTTTGAAGCTTGGAATCTCTTAAAAACACGTTATCACGTCATGCGAATCATAAAAGATCACCACTTCAGTGCTATATTCAGTGTACAAAAGGTCAGCTATGATACTGCCGCTGCAATTAAGAGTGTGCTTGATCCGGGCACTAAAATCTCTTTTGATGCCAGTTGAATATTGGGATTGTTGGCTTATACTCGTACATGTAATTGTGCACAGGTTGGCAAATGAAACGCGCAGACAGTGGGAGCTTTCTCTCACTAACGACAATTATCCTGATTTAAAAGACTTACAAACTTTTTTAGAAGCTCGTTGTCGCTCATTGGAAGTGTTGATTCCACATGCATCTAAACAAACCAATGAAATTCCAGCTCGTACCAAAGTTGCCAAAATGCCCTTTTGTCATGTTGCTCAGGCAGAAACGATTACAGGCAGAATATGCCTTTACTGTTCTGGTCTTCACAAAGGATATCAGTGTGCTCAATTTCGCAATCTTTCAGTTTCTGTTCGCATGACAATAATTCGAGATAAAGGTGCTTGTTTTAATTGTTTAAGTACAATGCATAAAAGTGACAAGTGCAAGAGCGCATCAACATGCAGATCATGTGGTCAGCGGCACCACACACTTTTACATATTCACACCACTGATAGATCCCATACCTCTTCGACTTCATCGCACGCCTCTAAACCGCAATTTAATGGTTCCTCAAAAAAGGGGCATGCAATAACCATACCTGTAGAAACTACAACAACTCAAGCTCAAACCGTACTTCCGTACTTCTAGTTACCGCTGTGGTTAGGGCAGTCGATTATGATGGCAAGCACCACCTTCTACGAGTGCCTTTTGATACTGGGTCTCATTCATCGTTCATAACCGAAGCTTGTGTCCAAAAATTGCGCATAAAGGGAAGAAGCAGTGACGTCATTGTCACAGGTATAGGATGCTCGAAAGGCACAGTGAAAGGTGTGGTCTCTGTTCAGCTGGCACCATTCAAGGAAAATAAATTATTTCCAATAAATACACTACTTCTCCGAAAGCTCACTGGCTTATTGCCTACATCGCGAGTAAACACATTTTGTTGGCCGCATATTGCTGGTCTTAATATGGCTGACCCTTATTTCTACGAGCTTCTAGTTCTCGTAACCTTTGTTTCGTCTCCGCTTTCATCTCCGATCTCTGGATGAACGATACGAGCCTACGTCGCAGGTCATCTACCGAATCTGTGGTATCGAGGCCGAACTCATCAATGATGGTTACCAGGCCCTTCTTCCGTAAGCTGTACACCCACGTTGTGTGGACCATGGTTGAAGGATCACTCGATAGTCCTCGATGTTCGTCGAACGAATTTCTTCAACGACTCTTCCTTGCTTCAGTTTCATTTTCAACTTCAAGTCCCTGCCCGGGCGCCACTGTCACGAACTTTTCTGAGCCGGGGTAAGCTCAGCGCTGCCCGGGTTCGTCAACAGAATAACAACGTTTACGTATCTAAGTTATCTTTATTTTAAATCTTTGGCTATTACAATTCCTTCTCCTGTTTCAAAATGAGGAGTCAATCCTTGTATAAAATTCGTTTACTGGGCCACGTCGGAGTTCTGAGAAATGTTTGAAACGAATCCTGGAACACCCGTCTGAGTTCTGAAAGCACTGGAAGCGAGTCCTTGAACACACGTCTGAGTTTTTGAAAATATTAGAAGTGACTCCTTGAATACACGTCGGAGTCCAGAGTATGTTCGGCAGCGAATCCTGGAATACTAGTCTGAGTTCCGAAGTATTGGAAGTGAGTCCTTAAACACACGTCTGAATTTTTGAAAATATTTGATGTGAGTCCTTGAACACACGTCTGAGTTTTTGAAAATATTTGAAGTGAGTCTTTGAACACACGTCTGAGTCTATTGACGCCGTTCAGCTCTTCTTCTCTTCTTTTTACATTAAGCTTTATTATATATATTAGACATTACATTAAGCTTTATTATATATATTAGACATACATATTTTTTTGTAAGAAATGAACCAGCAACTAGAACAAACGTGTTTTACCATTTCTTTACTCCGCCGCTAACGTAACAAATGGTCCTTCGAACGGGATATATAATAATTTACATCGTGAATAAAATTTTCGAACTTCAAGATTCAAGTGTTTGAGTTTTATAAATAATATTAAAGAAAACGCATATGTAATTAAACGAATCGAATGGTCCGCAATTAAGCGCATAACTAACGATTCCTTCAGATATATGTTATTAAATCGCAAATAAGTTTAAATAAATTTTAATATAAAACTAAAGTGCTTAGTGAAAAACGCATTAATTACAAATTAAGTATAATATATTATATACATCGTATAAAATAAAATAAAATCGCTAAGTTATCCATTTAAAAAAGGTGTCAAGTATCAAAGGGCACATAGCGGTCAATATACACACATTTCTAATTCAACATATATCGTCAGAATGGCAGAAGTCAAAAAGAGAGATTCATTCGTAAATCTATAAAGAGATACTTAGAAGCAAGCAGGGACAACTTACGATACTTACGATAGGCAATAATTAGAATCCTACATCGAACTATTAAGAGGGCACGTTTCACAGAGGCTCAAGAGAAGGTAGAATGGACGTGCGGGCCTGAATTGATGGAAACAGAAGAAAATGAAAGAATGCAAGGAGAGCTGTGGTATATTACTGCTTTATCAAATTTCAAAAGAATGTTGGAGAACGAAATAACACAAAATTCTGTTCAACAGTCTACGCCATCACAGCAACCCGCTGACCATTCAGCTTTAGCTCCTAATATAAAACTCCCTACATTTAATCTTCCACCTTTCTCTGGAGACGCTACAACCTGGTTAAGCTTTTATGACAGTTTTAACGCCATTATAAATAAGCCCGAAACCCTTACTGGCAGTTAAAAACTGCACTATTTTCGCTGCTGCTTGTCAGGTGAACCATTGCAACTAATATCCAATTTCAAACTTCGGGATGCTAATTACTTTGAAGCTTGGAATCTCTTAAAAACACGTTATCACGTCATGCGAATCATAAAAGATCACCACTTCAGTGCTATATTCAGTGTACAAAAGGTCAGCTATGATACTGCCGCTGCAATTAAGAGTGTGCTTGATCCGGGCACTAAAATCTCTTTTGATGCCAGTTGAATATTGGGATTGTTGGCTTATACTCGTACATGTAATTGTGCACAGGTTGGCAAATGAAACGCGCAGACAGTGGGAGCTTTCTCTCACTAACGACAATTATCCTGATTTAAAAGACTTACAAACTTTTTTAGAAGCTCGTTGTCGCTCATTGGAAGTGTTGATTCCACATGCATCTAAGCAAACCAATGAAATTCCAGCTCGTACCAAAGTTGCCAAAATGCCCTTTTGTCATGTTGCTCAGGCAGAAACGATTACAGGCAGAATATGCCTTTACTGTTCTGGTCTTCACAAAGGATATCAGTGTGCTCAATTTCGCAATCTTCCAGTTTCTGTTCGCATGACAATAATTCGAGATAAAGGTGCTTGTTTTAATTGTTTAAGTACAATGCATAAAAGTGACAAGTGCAAGAGCGCATCAACATGCAGATCATGTGGTCAGCGGCACCACACACTTTTACATATTCACACCACTGATAGATCCCATACCTCTTCGACTTCATCGCACGCCTCTAAACCGCAATTTAATGGTTCCTCAAAAAAGGGGCATGCAATAACCATACCTGTAGAAACTACAACAACTCAAGCTCAAACCGTACTTCCGTACTTCTAGTTACCGCTGTGGTTAGGGCAGTCGATTATGATGGCAAGCACCACCTTCTACGAGTGCCTTTTGATACTGGGTCTCATTCATCGTTCATAACCGAAGCTTGTGTCCAAAAATTGCGCATAAAGGGAAGAAGCAGTGACGTCATTGTCACAGGTATAGGATGCTCGAAAGGCACAGTGAAAGGTGTGGTCTCTGTTCAGCTGGCACCATTAAAGGAAAATAAATTATTTCCAATAAATACACTACTTCTCCGAAAGCTCACTGGCTTATTGCCTACATCGCGAGTAAACACATTTTGTTGGCCGCAAATTGCTGGTCTTAATATGGCTGACCCTTATTTCTACGAGCTTCTAGTTCTCGTAACCTTTGTTTCGTCTCCGCTTTCATCTCCGATCTCTGGATGAACGATACGAGCCTACGTCGCAGGTCATCTACCGAATCTGTGGTATCGAGGCCGAACTCATCAATGATGGTTACCAGGCCCTTCTTCCGTAAGCTGTACACCCACGTTGTGTGTACCATGGTTGAAGGATCACTCGATAGTCCTCGATGTTCGTCGAACGAATTTCTTCAACGACTCTTCCTTGCTTCAGTTTCATTTTCAACTTCAAGTCCCTGCCCGGGCGCCACTGTCACGAACTTTTCTGAGCCGGGGTAAGCTCAGCGCTGCCCGGGTTCGTCAACAGAATAACAACGTTTACGTATCTAAGTTATCTTTATTTTAAATCTTTGGCTATTACAATTCCTTCTCCTGTTTCAAAATGAGGAGTCAATCCTTGTATAAAATTCGTTTACTGGGCCACGTCGGAGTTCTGAGAAATGTTTGAAACGAATCCTGGAACACCCGTCTGAGTTCTGAAAGCACTGGAAGCGAGTCCTTGAACACACGTCTGAGTTTTTGAAAATATTAGAAGTGACTCCTTGAATACACGTCGGAGTCCAGAGTATGTTCGGCAGCGAATCCTGGAATACTAGTCTGAGTTCCGAAGTATTGGAAGTGAGTCCTTAAACACACGTCTGAATTTTTGAAAATATTTGATGTGAGTCCTTGAACACACGTCTGAGTTTTTGAAAATATTTGAAGTGAGTCTTTGAACACACGTCTGAGTCTATTGACGCCGTTCAGCTCTTCTTCTCTTCTTTTTACATTAAGCTTTATTATATATATTAGACATTACATTAAGCTTTATTATATATATTAGACATACATATTTTTTTGTAAGAAATGAACCAGCAACTAGAACAAACGTGTTTTACCATTTCTTTACTCCGCCGCTAACGTAACAAATGGTCCTTCGAACGGGATATATAATAATTTACATCGTGAATAAAATTTTCGAACTTCAAGATTCAAGTGTTTGAGTTTTATAAATAATATTAAAGAAAACGCATATGTAATTAAACGAATCGAATGGTCCGCAATTAAGTGCATAACTAACGATTCCTTCAGATATATGTTATTAAATCGCAAATAAGTTTAAATAAATTTTAATATAAAACTAAAGTGCTTAGTGAAAAACGCATTAATTACAAATTAAGTATAATATATTATATACATTCCTTCAGATATATGTTATTAAATCGCAAATAAGTTTAAATAAATTTTAATATAAAACTAAAGTGCTTAGTGAAAAACGCATTAATTACAAATTAAGTATAATATATTATATACATCGTATAAAATAAAATAAAATCGCTAAGTTATCCATTTAAAAAAGGTGTCAAGTATCAAAGGGCACATAGCGGTCAATATACACACATTTCTAATTCAACATATATCGTCAGAATGGCAGAAGTCAAAAAGAGAGATTCATTCGTAAATCTATAAAGAGATACTTAGAAGCAAGCAGGGACAACTTACGATACTTACGATAGGCAATAATTAGAATCCTACATCGAACTATTAAGAGGGCACGTTTCACAGAGCCTCAAGAGAAGGTAGAATGGACGTGCGGGCCTGAATTGATGGAAACAGAAGAAAATGAAAGAATGCAAGGAGAGCTGTGGTATATTACTGCTTTATCAAATTTCAAAAGAATGTTGGAGAACGAAATAACACAAAATTCTGTTCAACAGTCTACGCCATCACAGCAACCCGCTGACCATTCAGCTTTAGCTCCTAATATAAAACTCCCTACATTTAATCTTCCACGTTTCTCTGGAGACGCTACAACCTGGTTAAGCTTTTATGACAGTTTTAACGCCATTATAAATAAGCCCGAAACCCTTACTGGCAGTTAAAAACTGCACTATTTTCGCTGCTGCTTGTCAGGTGAACCATTGCAACTAATATCCAATTTCAAACTTCGGGATGCTAATTACTTTGAAGCTTGGAATCTCTTAAAAACACGTTATCACGTCATGCGAATCATAAAAGATCACCACTTCAGTGCTATATTCAGTGTACAAAAGGTCAGCTATGATACTGCCGCTGCAATTAAGAGTGTGCTTGATCCGGGCACTAAAATCTCTTTTGATGCCAGTTGAATATTGGGATTGTTGGCTTATACTCGTACATGTAATTGTGCACAGGTTGGCAAATGAAACGCGCAGACAGTGGGAGCTTTCTCTCACTAACGACAATTATCCTGATTTAAAAGACTTACAAACTTTTTTAGAAGCTCGTTGTCGCTCATTGGAAGTGTTGATTCCACATGCATCTAAACAAACCAATGAAATTCCAGCTCGTACCAAAGTTGCCAAAATGCCCTTTTGTCATGTTGCTAAGGCAGAAACGATTACAGGCAGAATATGCCTTTACTGTTCTGGTCTTCACAAAGGATATCAGTGTGCTCAATTTCGCAATCTTCCAGTTTCTGTTCGCATGACAATAATTCGAGATAAAGGTGCTTGTTTTAATTGTTTAAGTACAATGCATAAAAGTGACAAGTGCAAGAGCGCATCAACATGCAGATCATGTGGTCAGCGGCACCACACACTTTTACATATTCACACCACTGATAGATCCCATACCTCTTCGACTTCATCGCACGCCTCTAAACCGCAATTTAATGGTTCCTCAAAAAAGGGGCATGCAATAACCATACCTGTAGAAACTACAACAACTCAAGCTCAAACCGTACTTCCGTACTTCTAGTTACCGCTGTGGTTAGGGCAGTCGATTATGATGGCAAGCACCACCTTCTACGAGTGCCTTTTGATACTGGGTCTCATTCATCGTTCATAACCGAAGCTTGTGTCCAAAAATTGCGCATAAAGGGAAGAAGCAGTGACGTCATTGTCACAGGTATAGGATGCTCGAAAGGCACAGTGAAAGGTGTGGTCTCTGTTCAGCTGGCACCATTAAAGGAAAATAAATTATTTCCAATAAATACACTACTTCTCCGAAAGCTCACTGGCTTATTGCCTACATCGCGAGTAAACACATTTTGTTGGCCGCATATTGCTGGTCTTAATATGGCTGACCCTTATTTCTACGAGCTTCTAGTTCTCGTAACCTTTGTTTCGTCTCCGCTTTCATCTCCGATCTCTGGATGAACGATACGAGCCTACGTCGCAGGTCATCTACCGAATCTGTGGTATCGAGGCCGAACTCATCAATGATGGTTACCAGGCCCTTCTTCCGTAAGCTGTACACCCACGTTGTGTGTACCATGGTTGAAGGATCACTCGATAGTCCTCGATGTTCGTCGAACGAATTTCTTCAACGACTCTTCCTTGCTTCAGTTTCATTTTCAACTTCAAGTCCCTGCCCGGGCGCCACTGTCACGAACTTTTCTGAGCCGGGGTAAGCTCAGCGCTGCCCGGGTTCGTCAACAGAATAACAACGTTTACGTATCTAAGTTATCTTTATTTTAAATCTTTGGCTATTACAATTCCTTCTCCTGTTTCAAAATGAGGAGTCAATCCTTGTATAAAATTCGTTTACTGGGCCACGTCGGAGTTCTGAGAAATGTTTGAAACGAATCCTGGAACACCCGTCTGAGTTCTGAAAGCACTGGAAGCGAGTCCTTGAACACACGTCTGAGTTTTTGAAAATATTAGAAGTGACTCCTTGAATACACGTCGGAGTCCAGAGTATGTTCGGCAGCGAATCCTGGAATACTAGTCTGAGTTCCGAAGTATTGGAAGTGAGTCCTTAAACACACGTCTGAATTTTTGAAAATATTTGATGTGAGTCCTTGAACACACGTCTGAGTTTTTGAAAATATTTGAAGTGAGTCTTTGAACACACGTCTGAGTCTATTGACGCCGTTCAGCTCTTCTTCTCTTCTTTTTACATTAAGCTTTATTATATATATTAGACATTACATTAAGCTTTATTATATATATTAGACATACATATTTTTTTGTAAGAAATGAACCAGCAACTAGAACAAACGTGTTTTACCATTTCTTTACTCCGCCGCTAACGTAACAAATGGTCCTTCGAACGGGATATATAATAATTTACATCGTGAATAAAATTTTCGAACTTCAAGATTCAAGTGTTTGAGTTTTATAAATAATATTAAAGAAAACGCATATGTAATTAAACGAATCGAATGGTCCGCAATTAAGCGCATAACTAACGATTCCTTCAGATATATGTTATTAAATCGCAAATAAGTTTAAATAAATTTTAATATAAAACTAAAGTGCTTAGTGAAAAACGCATTAATTACAAATTAAGTATAATATATTATATACATCGTATAAAATAAAATAAAATCGCTAAGTTATCCATTTAAAAAAGGTGTCAAGTATCAAAGGGCACATAGCGGTCAATATACACACATTTCTAATTCAACATATATCGTCAGAATGGCAGAAGTCAAAAAGAAAGATTCATTCGTAAATCTATAAAGAGATACTTAGAAGCAAGCAGGGACAACTTACGATACTTACGATAGGCAATAATTAGAATCCTACATCGAACTATTAAGAGGGCACGTTTCACAGAGGCTCAAGAGAAGGTAGAATGGACGTGCGGGCCTGAATTGATGGAAACAGAAGAAAATTAAAGAATGCAAGGAGAGCTGTGGTATATTACTGCTTTATCAAATTTCAAAAGAATGTTGGAGAACGAAATAACACAAAATTCTGTTCAACAGTCTACGCCATCACAGCAACCCGCTGACCATTCAGCTTTAGCTCCTAATATAAAACTCCCTACATTTAATCTTCCACCTTTCTCTGGAGACGCTACAACCTGGTTAAGCTTTTATGACAGTTTTAACGCCATTATAAATAAGCCCGAAACCCTTACTGGCAGTTAAAAACTGCACTATTTTCGCTGCTGCTTGTCAGGTGAACCATTGCAACTAATATCCAATTTCAAACTTCGGGATGCTAATTACTTTGAAGCTTGGAATCTCTTAAAAACACGTTATCACGTCATGCGAATCATAAAAGATCACCACTTCAGTGCTATATTCAGTGTACAAAAGGTCAGCTATGATACTGCCGCTGCAATTAAGAGTGTGCTTGATCCGGGCACTAAAATCTCTTTTGATGCCAGTTGAATATTGGGATTGTTGGCTTATACTCGTACATGTAATTGTGCACAGGTTGGCAAATGAAACGCGCAGACAGTGGGAGCTTTCTCTCACTAACGACAATTATCCTGATTTAAAAGACTTACAAACTTTTTTAGAAGCTCGTTGTCGCTCATTGGAAGTGTTGATTCCACATGCATCTAAACAAACCAATGAAATTCCAGCTCGTACCAAAGTTGCCAAAATGCCCTTTTGTCATGTTGCTCAGGCAGAAACGATTACAGGCAGAAAATGCCTTTACTGTTCTGGTCTTCACAAAGGATATCAGTGTGCTCAATTTCGCAATCTTCCAGTTTCTGTTCGCATGACAATAATTCGAGATAAAGGTGCTTGTTTTAATTGTTTAAGTACAATGCATAAAAGTGACAAGTGCAAGAGCGCATCAACATGCAGATCATGTGGTCAGCGGCACCACACACTTTTACATATTCACACCACTGATAGATCCCATACCTCTTCGACTTCATCGCACGCCTCTAAACCGCAATTTAATGGTTCCTCAAAAAAGGGGCATGCAATAACCATACCTGTAGAAACTACAACAACTCAAGCTCAAACCGTACTTCCGTACTTCTAGTTACCGCTGTGGTTAGGGCAGTCGATTATGATGGCAAGCACCACCTTCTACGAGTGCCTTTTGATACTGGGTCTCATTCATCGTTCATAACCGAAGCTTGTGTCCAAAAATTGCGCATAAAGGGAAGAAGCAGTGACGTCATTGTCACAGGTATAGGATGCTCGAAAGGCACAGTGAAAGGTGTGGTCTCTGTTCAGCTGGCACCATTAAAGGAAAATAAATTATTTCCAATAAATACACTACTTCTCCGAAAGCTCACTGGCTTATTGCCTACATCGCCAGTAAACACATTTTGTTGGCCGCATATTGCTGGTCTTAATATGGCTGACCCTTATTTCTACGAGCTTCTAGTTCTCGTAACCTTTGTTTCGTCTCCGCTTTCATCTCCGATCTCTGGATGAACGATACGAGCCTACGTCGCAGGTCATCTACCGAATCTGTGGTATCGAGGCCGAACTCATCAATGATGGTTACCAGGCCCTTCTTCCGTAAGCTGTACACCCACGTTGTGTGGACCATGGTTGAAGGATCACTCGATAGTCCTCGATGTTCGTCGAACGAATTTCTTCAACGACTCTTCCTTGCTTCAGTTTCATTTTCAACTTCAAGTCCCTGCCCGGGCGCCACTGTCACGAACTTTTCTGAGCCGGGGTAAGCTCAGCGCTGCCCGGGTTCGTCAACAGAATAACAACGTTTACGTATCTAAGTTATCTTTATTTTAAATCTTTGGCTATTACAATTCCTTCTCCTGTTTCAAAATGAGGAGTCAATCCTTGTATAAAATTCGTTTACTGGGCCACGTCGGAGTTCTGAGAAATGTTTGAAACGAATCCTGGAACACCCGTCTGAGTTCTGAAAGCACTGGAAGCGAGTCCTTGAACACACGTCTGAGTTTTCGAAAATATTTGAAGTGACTCCTTGAATACACGTCAGAGTCCAGAGTATGTTCGGCAGCGAATCCTGGAATACTAGTCTGAGTTCCGAAGTATTGGAAGTGAGTCCTTAAACACACGTCTGAATTTTTGAAAATATTTGATGTGAGTCCTTGAACACACGTCTGAGTTTTTGAAAATATTTGAAGTGAGTCTTTGAACACACGTCTGAGTCTATTGACGCCGTTCAGCTCTTCTTCTCTTCTTTTTACATTAAGCTTTATTATATATATTAGACATTACATTAAGCTTTATTATATATATTAGACATACATATTTTTTTGTAAGAAATGAACCAGCAACTAGAACAAACGTGTTTTACCATTTCTTTACTCCGCCGCTAACGTAACAAATGGTCCTTCGAACGGGATATATAATAATTTACATCGTGAATAAAATTTTCGAACTTCAAGATTCAAGTGTTTGAGTTTTATAAATAATATTAAAGAAAACGCATATGTAATTAAACGAATCGAATGGTCCGCAATTAAGTGCATAACTAACGATTCCTTCAGATATATGTTATTAAATCGCAAATAAGTTTAAATAAATTTTAATATAAAACTAAAGTGCTTAGTGAAAAACGCATTAATTACAAATTAAGTATAATATATTATATACATTCCTTCAGATATATGTTATTAAATCGCAAATAAGTTTAAATAAATTTTAATATAAAACTAAAGTGCTTAGTGAAAAACGCATTAATTACAAATTAAGTATAATATATTATATACATCGTATAAAATAAAATAAAATCGCTAAGTTATCCATTTAAAAAAGGTGTCAAGTATCAAAGGGCACATAGCGGTCAATATACACACATTTCTAATTCAACATATATCGTCAGAATGGCAGAAGTCAAAAAGAGAGATTCATTCGTAAATCTATAAAGAGATACTTAGAAGCAAGCAGGGACAACTTACGATACTTACGATAGGCAATAATTAGAATCCTACATCGAACTATTAAGAGGGCACGTTTCACAGAGCCTCAAGAGAAGGTAGAATGGACGTGCGGGCCTGAATTGATGGAAACAGAAGAAAATGAAAGAATGCAAGGAGAGCTGTGGTATATTACTGCTTTATCAAATTTCAAAAGAATGTTGGAGAACGAAATAACACAAAATTCTGTTCAACAGTCTACGCCATCACAGCAACCCGCTGACCATTCAGCTTTAGCTCCTAATATAAAACTCCCTACATTTAATCTTCCACGTTTCTCTGGAGACGCTACAACCTGGTTAAGCTTTTATGACAGTTTTAACGCCATTATAAATAAGCCCGAAACCCTTACTGGCAGTTAAAAACTGCACTATTTTTGCTGCTGCTTGTCAGGTGAACCATTGCAACTAATATCCAATTTCAAACTTCGGGATGCTAATTACTTTGAAGCTTGGAATCTCTTAAAAACACGTTATCACGTCATGCGAATCATAAAAGATCACCACTTCAGTGCTATATTCAGTGTACAAAAGGTCAGCTATGATACTGCCGCTGCAATTAAGAGTGTGCTTGATCCGGGCACTAAAATCTCTTTTGATGCCAGTTGAATATTGGGATTGTTGGCTTATACTCGTACATGTAATTGTGCACAGGTTGGCAAATGAAACGCGCAGACAGTGGGAGCTTTCTCTCACTAACGACAATTATCCTGATTTAAAAGACTTACAAACTTTTTTAGAAGCTCGTTGTCGCTCATTGGAAGTGTTGATTCCACATGCATCTAAACAAACCAATGAAATTCCAGCTCGTACCAAAGTTGCCAAAATGCCCTTTTGTCATGTTGCTAAGGCAGAAACGATTACAGGCAGAATATGCCTTTACTGTTCTGGTCTTCACAAAGGATATCAGTGTGCTCAATTTCGCAATCTTCCAGTTTCTGTTCGCATGACAATAATTCGAGATAAAGGTGCTTGTTTTAATTGTTTAAGTACAATGCATAAAAGTGACAAGTGCAAGAGCGCATCAACATGCAGATCATGTGGTCAGCGGCACCACACACTTTTACATATTCACACCACTGATAGATCCCATACCTCTTCGACTTCATCGCACGCCTCTAAACCGCAATTTAATGGTTCCTCAAAAAAGGGGCATGCAATAACCATACCTGTAGAAACTACAACAACTCAAGCTCAAACCGTACTTCCGTACTTCTAGTTACCGCTGTGGTTAGGGCAGTCGATTATGATGGCAAGCACCACCTTCTACGAGTGCCTTTTGATACTGGGTCTCATTCATCGTTCATAACCGAAGCTTGTGTCCAAAAATTGCGCATAAAGGGAAGAAGCAGTGACGTCATTGTCACAGGTATAGGATGCTCGAAAGGCACAGTGAAAGGTGTGGTCTCTGTTCAGCTGGCACCATTAAAGGAAAATAAATTATTTCCAATAAATACACTACTTCTCCGAAAGCTCACTGGCTTATTGCCTACATCGCGAGTAAACACATTTTGTTGGCCGCATATTGCTGGTCTTAATATGGCTGACCCTTATTTCTACGAGCTTCTAGTTCTCGTAACCTTTGTTTCGTCTCCGCTTTCATCTCCGATCTCTGGATGAACGATACGAGCCTACGTCGCAGGTCATCTACCGAATCTGTGGTATCGAGGCCGAACTCATCAATGATGGTTACCAGGCCCTTCTTCCGTAAGCTGTACACCCACGTTGTGTGTACCATGGTTGAAGGGTCACTCGATAGTCCTCGATGTTCGTCGAACGAATTTCTTCAACGACTCTTCCTTGCTTCAGTTTCATTTTCAACTTCAAGTCCCTGCCCGGGCGCCACTGTCACGACATTTTCTGAGCCGGGGTAAGCTCAGCGCTGCCCAGGTTCGTCAACAGAATAACAACGTTTACGTATCTAAGTTATCTTTATTTTAAATCTTTGGCTATTACAATTCCTTCTCCTGTTTCAAAATGAGGAGTCAATCCTTGTATAAAATTCGTTTACTGGGCCACGTCGGAGTTCTGAGAAATGTTTGAAACGAATCCTGGAACACCCGTCTGAGTTCTGAAAGCACTGGAAGCGAGTCCTTGAACACACGTCTGAGTTTTTGAAAATATTAGAAGTGACTCCTTGAATACACGTCGGAGTCCAGAGTATGTTCGGCAGCGAATCCTGGAATACTAGTCTGAGTTCCGAAGTATTGGAAGTGAGTCCTTAAACACACGTCTGAATTTTTGAAAATATTTGATGTGAGTCCTTGAACACACGTCTGAGTTTTTGAAAATATTTGAAGTGAGTCTTTGAACACACGTCTGAGTCTATTGACGCCGTTCAGCTCTTCTTCTCTTCTTTTTACATTAAGCTTTATTATATATATTAGACATTACATTAAGCTTTATTATATATATTAGACATACATATTTTTTTGTAAGAAATGAACCAGCAACTAGAACAAACGTGTTTTACCATTTCTTTACTCCGCCGCTAACGTAACAAATGGTCCTTCGAACGGGATATATAATAATTTACATCGTGAATAAAATTTTCGAACTTCAAGATTCAAGTGTTTGAGTTTTATAAATAATATTAAAGAAAACGCATATGTAATTAAACGAATCGAATGGTCCGCAATTAAGTGCATAACTAACGATTCCTTCAGATATATGTTATTAAATCGCAAATAAGTTTAAATAAATTTTAATATAAAACTAAAGTGCTTAGTGAAAAACGCATTAATTACAAATTAAGTATAATATATTATATACATCGTATAAAATAAAATAAAATCGCTAAGTTATCCATTTAAAAAAGGTGTCAAGTATCAAAGGGCACATAGCGGTCAATATACACACATTTTTAATTCAACATATATCGTCAGAATGGCAGAAGTCAAAAAGAGAGATTCATTCGTAAATCTATAAAGAGATACTTAGAAGCAAGCAGGGACAACTTACGATACTTACGATAGGCAATAATTAGAATCCTACATCGAACTATTAAGAGGGCACGTTTCACAGAGGCTCAAGAGAAGGTAGAATGGACGTGCGGGCCTGAATTGATGGAAACAGAAGAAAATGAAAGAATGCAAGGAGAGCTGTGGTATATTACTGCTTTATCAAATTTCAAAAGAATGTTGGAGAACGAAATAACACAAAATTCTGTTCAACAGTCTACGCCATCACAGCAACCCGCTGACCATTCAGCTTTAGCTCCTAATATAAAACTCCCTACATTTAATCTTCCACCTTTCTCTGGAGACGCTACAACCTGGTTAAGCTTTTATGACAGTTTTAACGCCATTATAAATAAGCCCGAAACCCTTACTGGCAGTTAAAAACTGCACTATTTTCGCTGCTGCTTGTCAGGTGAACCATTGCAACTAATATCCAATTTCAAACTTCGGGATGCTAATTACTTTGAAGCTTGGAATCTCTTAAAAACACGTTATCACGTCATGCGAATCATAAAAGATCACCACTTCAGTGCTATATTCAGTGTACAAAAGGTCAGCTATGATACTGCCGCTGCAATTAAGAGTGTGCTTGATCCGGGCACTAAAATCTCTTTTGATGCCAGTTGAATATTGGGATTGTTGGCTTATACTCGTACATGTAATTGTGCACAGGTTGGCAAATGAAACGCGCAGACAGTGGGAGCTTTCTCTCACTAACGACAATTATCCTGATTTAAAAGACTTACAAACTTTTTTAGAAGCTCGTTGTCGCTCATTGGAAGTGTTGATTCCACATGCATCTAAACAAACCAATGAAATTCCAGCTCGTACCAAAGTTGCCAAAATGCCCTTTTGTCATGTTGCTCAGGCAGAAACGATTACAGGCAGAAAATGCCTTTACTGTTCTGGTCTTCACAAAGGATATCAGTGTGCTCAATTTCGCAATCTTCCAGTTTCTGTTCGCATGACAATAATTCGAGATAAAGGTGCTTGTTTTAATTGTTTAAGTACAATGCATAAAAGTGACAAGTGCAAGAGCGCATCAACATGCAGATCATGTGGTCAGCGGCACCACACACTTTTACATATTCACACCACTGATAGATCCCATACCTCTTCGACTTCATCGCACGCCTCTAAACCGCAATTTAATGGTTCCTCAAAAAAGGGGCATGCAATAACCATACCTGTAGAAACTACAACAACTCAAGCTCAAACCGTACTTCCGTACTTCTAGTTACCGCTGTGGTTAGGGCAGTCGATTATGATGGCAAGCACCACCTTCTACGAGTGCCTTTTGATACTGGGTCTCATTCATCGTTCATAACCGAAGCTTGTGTCCAAAAATTGCGCATAAAGGGAAGAAGCAGTGACGTCATTGTCACAGGTATAGGATGCTCGAAAGGCACAGTGAAAGGTGTGGTCTCTGTTCAGCTGGCACCATTAAAGGAAAATAAATTATTTCCAATAAATACACTACTTCTCCGAAAGCTCACTGGCTTATTGCCTACATCGCGAGTAAACACATTTTGTTGGCCGCATATTGCTGGTCTTAATATGGCTGACCCTTATTTCTACGAGCTTCTAGTTCTCGTAACCTTTGTTTCGTCTCCGCTTTCATCTCCGATCTCTGGATGAACGATACGAGCCTACGTCGCAGGTCATCTACCGAATCTGTGGTATCGAGGCCGAACTCATCAATGATGGTTACCAGGCCCTTCTTCCGTAAGCTGTACACCCACGTTGTGTGGACCATGGTTGAAGGATCACTCGATAGTCCTCGATGTTCGTCGAACGAATTTCTTCAACGACTCTTCCTTGCTTCAGTTTCATTTTCAACTTCAAGTCCCTGCCCGGGCGCCACTGTCACGAACTTTTCTGAGCCGGGGTAAGCTCAGCGCTGCCCGGGTTCGTCAACAGAATAACAACGTTTACGTATCTAAGTTATCTTTATTTTAAATCTTTGGCTATTACAATTCCTTCTCCTGTTTCAAAATGAGGAGTCAATCCTTGTATAAAATTCGTTTACTGGGCCACGTCGGAGTTCTGAGAAATGTTTGAAACGAATCCTGGAACACCCGTCTGAGTTCTGAAAGCACTGGAAGCGAGTCCTTGAACACACGTCTGAGTTTTTGAAAATATTAGAAGTGACTCCTTGAATACACGTCGGAGTCCAGAGTATGTTCGGCAGCGAATCCTGGAATACTAGTCTGAGTTCCCAAGTATTGGAAGTGAGTCCTTAAACACACGTCTGAATTTTTGAAAATATTTGATGTGAGTCCTTGAACACACGTCTGAGTTTTTGAAAATATTTGAAGTGAGTCTTTGAACACACGTCTGAGTCTATTGACGCCGTTCAGCTCTTCTTCTCTTCTTTTTACATTAAGCTTTATTATATATATTAGACATTACATTAAGCTTTAATATATTAGACATACATATTTTTTTGTAAGAAATGAACCAGCAACTAGAACAAACGTGTTTTACCATTTCTTTACTCCGCCGCTAACGTAACAAATGGTCCTTCGAACGGGATATATAATAATTTACATCGTGAATAAAATTTTCGAACTTCAAGATTCAAGTGTTTGAGTTTTATAAATAATATTAAAGAAAACGCATATGTAATTAAACGAATCGAATGGTCCGCAATTAAGTGCATAACTAACGATTCCTTCAGATATATGTTATTAAATCGCAAATAAGTTTAAATAAATTTTAATATAAAACTAAAGTGCTTAGTGAAAAACGCATTAATTACAAATTAAGTATAATATATTATATACATCGTATAAAATAAAATAAAATCGCTAAGTTATCCATTTAAAAAAGGTGTCAAGTATCAAAGGGCACATAGCGGTCAATATACACACATTTCTAATTCAACATATATCGTCAGAATGGCAGAAGTCAAAAAGAGAGATTCATTCGTAAATCTATAAAGAGATACTTAGAAGCAAGCAGGGACAACTTACGATACTTACGATAGGCAATAATTAGAATCCTACATCGAACTATTAAGAGGGCACGTTTCACAGAGGCTCAAGAGAAGGTAGAATGGACGTGCGGGCCTGAATTGATGGAAACAGAAGAAAATGAAAGAATGCAAGGAGAGCTGTGGTATATTACTGCTTTATCAAATTTCAAAAGAATGTTGGAGAACGAAATAACACAAAATTCTGTTCAACAGTCTACGCCATCACAGCAACCCGCTGACCATTCAGCTTTAGCTCCTAATATAAAACTCCCTACATTTAATCTTCCACCTTTCTCTGAAGACGCTACAACCTGGTTAAGCTTTTATGACAGTTTTAACGCCATTATAAATAAGCCCGAAACCCTTACTGGCAGTTAAAAACTGCACTATTTTCGCTGCTGCTTGTCAGGTGAACCATTGCAACTAATATCCAATTTCAAACTTCGGGATGCTAATTACTTTGAAGCTTGGAATCTCTTAAAAACACGTTATCACGTCATGCGAATCATAAAAGATCACCACTTCAGTGCTATATTCAGTGTACAAAAGGTCAGCTATGATACTGCCGCTGCAATTAAGAGTGTGCTTGATCCGGGCACTAAAATCTCTTTTGATGCCAGTTGAATATTGGGATTGTTGGCTTATACTCGTACATGTAATTGTGCACAGGTTGGCAAATGAAACGCGCAGACAGTGGGAGCTTTCTCTCACTAACGACAATTATCCTGATTTAAAAGACTTACAAACTTTTTTAGAAGCTCGTTGTCGCTCATTGGAAGTGTTGATTCCACATGCATCTAAACAAACCAATGAAATTCCAGCTCGTACCAAAGTTGCCAAAATGCCCTTTTGTCATGTTGCTCAGGCAGAAACGATTACAGGCAGAAAATGCCTTTACTGTTCTGGTCTTCACAAAGGATATCAGTGTGCTCAATTTCGCAATCTTCCAGTTTCTGTTCGCATGACAATAATTCGAGATAAAGGTGCTTGTTTTAATTGTTTAAGTACAATGCATAAAAGTGACAAGTGCAAGAGCGCATCAACATGCAGATCATGTGGTCAGCGGCACCACACACTTTTACATATTCACACCACTGATAGATCCCATACCTCTTCGACTTCATCGCACGCCTCTAAACCGCAATTTAATGGTTCCTCAAAAAAGGGGCATGCAATAACCATACCTGTAGAAACTACAACAACTCAAGCTCAAACCGTACTTCCGTACTTCTAGTTACCGCTGTGGTTAGGGCAGTCGATTATGATGGCAAGCACCACCTTCTACGAGTGCCTTTTGATACTGGGTCTCATTCATCGTTCATAACCGAAGCTTGTGTCCAAAAATTGCGCATAAAGGGAAGAAGCAGTGACGTCATTGTCACAGGTATAGGATGCTCGAAAGGCACAGTGAAAGGTGTGGTCTCTGTTCAGCTGGCACCATTAAAGGAAAATAAATTATTTCCAATAAATACACTACTTCTCCGAAAGCTCACTGGCTTATTGCCTACATCGCGAGTAAACACATTTTGTTGGCCGCATATTGCTGGTCTTAATATGGCTGACCCTTATTTCTACGAGCTTCTAGTTCTCGTAACCTTTGTTTCGTCTCCGCTTTCATCTCCGATCTCTGGATGAACGATACGAGCCTACGTCGCAGGTCATCTACCGAATCTGTGGTATCGAGGCCGAACTCATCAATGATGGTTACCAGGCCCTTCTTCCGTAAGCTGTACACCCACGTTGTGTGGACCATGGTTGAAGGATCACTCGATAGTCCTCGATGTTCGTCGAACGAATTTCTTCAACGACTCTTCCTTGCTTCAGTTTCATTTTCAACTTCAAGTCCCTGCCCGCGCGCCACTGTCACGAACTTTTCTGAGCCGGGGTAAGCTCAGCGCTGCCCGGGTTCGTCAACAGAATAACAACGTTTACGTATCTAAGTTATCTTTATTTTAAATCTTTGGCTATTACAATTCCTTCTCCTGTTTCAAAATGAGGAGTCAATCCTTGTATAAAATTCGTTTACTGGGCCACGTCGGAGTTCTGAGAAATGTTTGAAACGAATCCTGGAACACCCGTCTGAGTTCTGAAAGCACTGGAAGCGAGTCCTTGAACACACGTCTGAGTTTTCGAAAATATTTGAAGTGACTCCTTGAATACACGTCAGAGTCCAGAGTATGTTCGGCAGCGAATCCTGGAATACTAGTCTGAGTTCCGAAGTATTGGAAGTGAGTCCTTAAACACACGTCTGAATTTTTGAAAATATTTGATGTGAGTCCTTGAACACACGTCTGAGTTTTTGAAAATATTTGAAGTGAGTCTTTGAACACACGTCTGAGTCTATTGACGCCGTTCAGCTCTTCTTCTCTTCTTTTTACATTAAGCTTTATTATATATATTAGACATTACATTAAGCTTTATTATATATATTAGACATACATATTTTTTTGTAAGAAATGAACCAGCAACTAGAACAAACGTGTTTTACCATTTCTTTACTCCGCCGCTAACGTAACAAATGGTCCTTCGAACGGGATATATAATAATTTACATCGTGAATAAAATTTTCGAACTTCAAGATTCAAGTGTTTGAGTTTTATAAATAATATTAAAGAAAACGCATATGTAATTAAACGAATCGAATGGTCCGCAATTAAGTGCATAACTAACGATTCCTTCAGATATATGTTATTAAATCGCAAATAAGTTTAAATAAATTTTAATATAAAACTAAAGTGCTTAGTGAAAAACGCATTAATTACAAATTAAGTATAATATATTATATACATCGTATAAAATAAAATAAAATCGCTAAGTTATCCATTTAAAAAAGGTGTCAAGTATCAAAGGGCACATAGCGGTCAATATACACACATTTCTAATTCAACATATATCGTCAGAATGGCAGAAGTCAAAAAGAGAGATTCATTCGTAAATCTATAAAGAGATACTTAGAAGCAAGCAGGGACAACTTACGATACTTACGATAGGCAATAATTAGAATCCTACATCGAACTATTAAGAGGGCACGTTTCACAGAGGCTCAAGAGAAGGTAGAATGGACGTGCGGGCCTGAATTGATGGAAACAGAAGAAAATGAAAGAATGCAAGGAGAGCTGTGGTATATTACTGCTTTATCAAATTTCAAAAGAATGTTGGAGAACGAAATAACACAAAATTCTGTTCAACAGTCTACGCCATCACAGCAACCCGCTGACCATTCAGCTTTAGCTCCTAATATAAAACTCCCTACATTTAATCTTCCACCTTTCTCTGGAGACGCTACAACCTGGTTAAGCTTTTATGACAGTTTTAACGCCATTATAAATAAGCCCGAAACCCTTACTGGCAGTTAAAAACTGCACTATTTTCGCTGCTGCTTGTCAGGTGAACCATTGCAACTAATATCCAATTTCAAACTTCGGGATGCTAATTACTTTGAAGCTTGGAATCTCTTAAAAACACGTTATCACGTCATGCGAATCATAAAAGATCACCACTTCAGTGCTATATTCAGTGTACAAAAGGTCAGCTATGATACTGCCGCTGCAATTAAGAGTGTGCTTGATCCGGGCACTAAAATCTCTTTTGATGCCAGTTGAATATTGGGATTGTTGGCTTATACTCGTACATGTAATTGTGCACAGGTTGGCAAATGAAACGCGCAGACAGTGGGAGCTTTCTCTCACTAACGACAATTATCCTGATTTAAAAGACTTACAAACTTTTTTAGAAGCTCGTTGTCGCTCATTGGAAGTGTTGATTCCACATGCATCTAAACAAACCAATGAAATTCCAGCTCGTACCAAAGTTGCCAAAATGCCCTTTTGTCATGTTGCTCAGGCAGAAACGATTACAGGCAGAAAATGCCTTTACTGTTCTGGTCTTCACAAAGGATATCAGTGTGCTCAATTTCGCAATCTTCCAGTTTCTGTTCGCATGACAATAATTCGAGATAAAGGTGCTTGTTTTAATTGTTTAAGTACAATGCATAAAAGTGACAAGTGCAAGAGCGCATCAACATGCAGATCATGTGGTCAGCGGCACCACACACTTTTACATATTCACACCACTGATAGATCCCATACCTCTTCGACTTCATCGCACGCCTCTAAACCGCAATTTAATGGTTCCTCAAAAAAGGGGCATGCAATAACCATACCTGTAGAAACTACAACAACTCAAGCTCAAACCGTACTTCCGTACTTCTAGTTACCGCTGTGGTTAGGGCAGTCGATTATGATGGCAAGCACCACCTTCTACGAGTGCCTTTTGATACTGGGTCTCATTCATCGTTCATAACCGAAGCTTGTGTCCAAAAATTGCGCATAAAGGGAAGAAGCAGTGACGTCATTGTCACAGGTATAGGATGCTCGAAAGGCACAGTGAAAGGTGTGGTCTCTGTTCAGCTGGCACCATTAAAGGAAAATAAATTATTTCCAATAAATACACTACTTCTCCGAAAGCTCACTGGCTTATTGCCTACATCGCGAGTAAACACATTTTGTTGGCCGCATATTGCTGGTCTTAATATGGCTGACCCTTATTTCTACGAGCTTCTAGTTCTCGTAACCTTTGTTTCGTCTCCGCTTTCATCTCCGATCTCTGGATGAACGATACGAGCCTACGTCGCAGGTCATCTACCGAATCTGTGGTATCGAGGCCGAACTCATCAATGATGGTTACCAGGCCCTTCTTCCGTAAGCTGTACACCCACGTTGTGTGGACCATGGTTGAAGGATCACTCGATAGTCCTCGATGTTCGTCGAACGAATTTCTTCAACGACTCTTCCTTGCTTCAGTTTCATTTTCAACTTCAAGTCCCTGCCCGGGCGCCACTGTCACGAACTTTTCTGAGCCGGGGTAAGCTCAGCGCTGCCCGGGTTCGTCAACAGAATAACAACGTTTACGTATCTAAGTTATCTTTATTTTAAATCTTTGGCTATTACAATTCCTTCTCCTGTTTCAAAATGAGGAGTCAATCCTTGTATAAAATTCGTTTACTGGGCCACGTCGGAGTTCTGAGAAATGTTTGAAACGAATCCTGGAACACCCGTCTGAGTTCTGAAAGCACTGGAAGCGAGTCCTTGAACACACGTCTGAGTTTTTGAAAATATTAGAAGTGACTCCTTGAATACACGTCGGAGTCCAGAGTATGTTCGGCAGCGAATCCTGGAATACTAGTCTGAGTTCCCAAGTATTGGAAGTGAGTCCTTAAACACACGTCTGAATTTTTGAAAATATTTGATGTGAGTCCTTGAACACACGTCTGAGTTTTTGAAAATATTTGAAGTGAGTCTTTGAACACACGTCTGAGTCTATTGACGCCGTTCAGCTCTTCTTCTCTTCTTTTTACATTAAGCTTTATTATATATATTAGACATTACATTAAGCTTTATTATATATATTAGACATACATATTTTTTTGTAAGAAATGAACCAGCAACTAGAACAAACGTGTTTTACCATTTCTTTACTCCGCCGCTAACGTAACAAATGGTCCTTCGAACGGGATATATAATAATTTACATCGTGAATAAAATTTTCGAACTTCAAGATTCAAGTGTTTGAGATTTATAAATAATATTAAAGAAAACGCATATGTAATTAAACGAATCGAATGGTCCGCAATTAAGTGCATAACTAACGATTCCTTCAGATATATGTTATTAAATCGCAAATAAGTTTAAATAAATTTTAATATAAAACTAAAGTGCTTAGTGAAAAACGCATTAATTACAAATTAAGTATAATATATTATATACATCGTATAAAATAAAATAAAATCGCTAAGTTATCCATTTAAAAAAGGTGTCAAGTATCAAAGGGCACATAGCGGTCAATATACACACATTTCTAATTCAACATATATCGTCAGAATGGCAGAAGTCAAAAAGAGAGATTCATTCGTAAATCTATAAAGAGATACTTAGAAGCAAGCAGGGACAACTTACGATACTTACGATAGGCAATAATTAGAATCCTACATCGAACTATTAAGAGGGCACGTTTCACAGAGGCTCAAGAGAAGGTAGAATGGACGTGCGGGCCTGAATTGATGGAAACAGAAGAAAATGAAAGAATGCAAGGAGAGCTGTGGTATATTACTGCTTTATCAAATTTCAAAAGAATGTTGGAGAACGAAATAACACAAAATTCTGTTCAACAGTCTACGCCATCACAGCAACCCGCTGACCATTCAGCTTTAGCTCCTAATATAAAACTCCCTACATTTAATCTTCCACCTTTCTCTGGAGACGCTACAACCTGGTTAAGCTTTTATGACAGTTTTAACGCCATTATAAATAAGCCCGAAACCCTTACTGGCAGTTAAAAACTGCACTATTTTCGCTGCTGCTTGTCAGGTGAACCATTGCAACTAATATCCAATTTCAAACTTCGGGATGCTAATTACTTTGAAGCTTGGAATCTCTTAAAAACACGTTATCACGTCATGCGAATCATAAAAGATCACCACTTCAGTGCTATATTCAGTGTACAAAAGGTCAGCTATGATACTGCCGCTGCAATTAAGAGTGTGCTTGATCCGGGCACTAAAATCTCTTTTGATGCCAGTTGAATATTGGGATTGTTGGCTTATACTCGTACATGTAATTGTGCACAGGTTGGCAAATGAAACGCGCAGACAGTGGGAGCTTTCTCTCACTAACGACAATTATCCTGATTTAAAAGACTTACAAACTTTTTTAGAAGCTCGTTGTCGCTCATTGGAAGTGTTGATTCCACATGCATCTAAACAAACCAATGAAATTCCAGCTCGTACCAAAGTTGCCAAAATGCCCTTTTGTCATGTTGCTCAGGCAGAAACGATTACAGGCAGAATATGCCTTTACTGTTCTGGTCTTCACAAAGGATATCAGTGTGCTCAATTTCGCAATCTTCCAGTTTCTGTTCGCATGACAATAATTCGAGATAAAGGTGCTTGTTTTAATTGTTTAAGTACAATGCATAAAAGTGACAAGTGCAAGAGCGCATCAACATGCAGATCATGTGGTCAGCGGCACCACACACTTTTACATATTCACACCACTGATAGATCCCATACCTCTTCGACTTCATCGCACGCCTCTAAACCGCAATTTAATGGTTCCTCAAAAAAGGGGCATGCAATAACCATACCTGTAGAAACTACAACAACTCAAGCTCAAACCGTACTTCCGTACTTCTAGTTACCGCTGTGGTTAGGGCAGTCGATTATGATGGCAAGCACCACCTTCTACGAGTGCCTTTTGATACTGGGTCTCATTCATCGTTCATAACCGAAGCTTGTGTCCAAAAATTGCGCATAAAGGGAAGAAGCAGTGACGTCATTGTCACAGGTATAGGATGCTCGAAAGGCACAGTGAAAGGTGTGGTCTCTGTTCAGCTGGCACCATTAAAGGAAAATAAATTATTTCCAATAAATACACTACTTCTCCGAAAGCTCACTGGCTTATTGCCTACATCGCGAGTAAACACATTTTGTTGCCCGCATATTGCTGGTCTTAATATGGCTGACCCTTATTTCTACGAGCTTCTAGTTCTCGTAACCTTTGTTTCGTCTCCGCTTTCATCTCCGATCTCTGGATGAACGATACGAGCCTACGTCGCAGGTCATCTACCGAATCTGTGGTATCGAGGCCGAACTCATCAATGATGGTTACCAGGCCCTTCTTCCGTAAGCTGTACACCCACGTTGTGTGGACCATGGTTGAAGGATCACTCGATAGTCCTCGATGTTCGTCGAACGAATTTCTTCAACGACTCTTCCTTGCTTCAGTTTCATTTTCAACTTCAAGTCCCTGCCCGGGCGCCACTGTCACGAACTTTTCTGAGCCGGGGTAAGCTCAGCGCTGCCCGGGTTCGTCAACAGAATAACAACGTTTACGTATCTAAGTTATCTTTATTTTAAATCTTTGGCTATTACAATTCCTTCTCCTGTTTCAAAATGAGGAGTCAATCCTTGTATAAAATTCGTTTACTGGGCCACGTCGGAGTTCTGAGAAATGTTTGAAACGAATCCTGGAACACCCGTCTGAGTTCTGAAAGCACTGGAAGCGAGTCCTTGAACACACGTCTGAGTTTTCGAAAATATTTGAAGTGACTCCTTGAATACACGTCGGAGTCCAGAGTATGTTCGGCAGCGAATCCTGGAATACTAGTCTGAGTTCCGAAGTATTGGAAGTGAGTCCTTAAACACACGTCTGAATTTTTGAAAATATTTGATGTGAGTCCTTGAACACACGTCTGAGTTTTTGAAAATATTTGAAGTGAGTCTTTGAACACACGTCTGAATCTATTGACGCCGTTCAGCTCTTCTTCTCTTCTTTTTACATTAAGCTTTATTATATATATTAGACATTACATTAAGCTTTATTATATATATTAGACATACATATTTTTTTGTAAGAAATGAACCAGCAACTAGAACAAACGTGTTTTACCATTTCTTTACTCCGCCGCTAACGTAACAAATGGTCCTTCGAACGGGATATATAATAATTTACATCGTGAATAAAATTTTCGAACTTCAAGATTCAAGTGTTTGAGATTTATAAATAATATTAAAGAAAACGCATATGTAATTAAACGAATCGAATGGTCCGCAATTAAGTGCATAACTAACGATTCCTTCAGATATATGTTATTAAATCGCAAATAAGTTTAAATAAATTTTAATATAAAACTAAAGTGCTTAGTGAAAAACGCATTAATTACAAATTAAGTATAATATATTATATACATCGTATAAAATAAAATAAAATCGCTAAGTTATCCATTTAAAAAAGGTGTCAAGTATCAAAGGGCACATAGCGGTCAATATACACACATTTCTAATTCAACATATATCGTCAGAATGGCAGAAGTCAAAAAGAGAGATTCATTCGTAAATCTATAAAGAGATACTTAGAAGCAAGCAGGGACAACTTACGATACTTACGATAGGCAATAATTAGAATCCTACATCGAACTATTAAGAGGGCACGTTTCACAGAGGCTCAAGAGAAGGTAGAATGGACGTGCGGGCCTGAATTGATGGAAACAGAAGAAAATTAAAGAATGCAAGGAGAGCTGTGGTATATTACTGCTTTATCAAATTTCAAAAGAATGTTGGAGAACGAAATAACACAAAATTCTGTTCAACAGTCTACGCCATCACAGCAACCCGCTGACCATTCAGCTTTAGCTCCTAATATAAAACTCCCTACATTTAATCTTCCACGTTTCTCTGGAGACGCTACAACCTGGTTAAGCTTTTATGACAGTTTTAACGCCATTATAAATAAGCCCGAAACCCTTACTGGCAGTTAAAAACTGCACTATTTTCGCTGCTGCTTGTCAGGTGAACCATTGCAACTAATATCCAATTTCAAACTTCGGGATGCTAATTACTTTGAAGCTTGGAATCTCTTAAAAACACGTTATCACGTCATGCGAATCATAAAAGATCACCACTTCAGTGCTATATTCAGTGTACAAAAGGTCAGCTATGATACTGCCGCTGCAATTAAGAGTGTGCTTGATCCGGGCACTGAAATCTCTTTTGATGCCAGTTGAATATTGGGATTTTTGGCTTATACTCGTACATGTAATTGTGCACAGGTTGGCAAATGAAACGCGCAGACAGTGGGAGCTTTCTCTCACTAACGACAATTATCCTGATTTAAAAGACTTACAAACTTTTTTAGAAGCTCGTTGTCGCTCATTGGAAGTGTTGATTCCACATGCATCTAAACAAACCAATGAAATTCCAGCTCGTACCAAAGTTGCCAAAATGCCCTTTTGTCATGTTGCTCAGGCAGAAACGATTACAGGCAGAATATGCCTTTACTGTTCTGGTCTTCACAAAGGATATCAGTGTGCTCAATTTCGCAATCCTCCAGTTTCTGTTCGCATGACAATAATTCGAGATAAAGGTGCTTGTTTTAATTGTTTAAGTACAATGCATAAAAGTGACAAGTGCAAGAGCGCATCAACATGCAGATCATGTGGTCAGCGGCACCACACACTTTTACATATTCACACCACTGATAGATCCCATACCTCTTCGACTTCATCGCACGCCTCTAAACCGCAATTTAATTGTTCCTCAAAAAAGGGGCATGCAATAACCATACCTGTAGAAACTACAACAACTCAAGCTCAAACCGTACTTCCGTACTTCTAGTTACCGCTGTGGTTAGGGCAGTCGATTATGATGGCAAGCACCACCTTCTACGAGTGCCTTTTGATACTGGGTCTCATTCATCGTTCATAACCGAAGCTTGTGTCCAAAAATTGCGCATAAAGGGAAGAAGCAGTGACGTCATTGTCACAGGTATAGGATGCTCGAAAGGCACAGTGAAAGGTGTGGTCTCTGTTCAGCTGGCACCATTAAAGGAAAATAAATTATTTCCAATAAATACACTACTTCTCCGAAAGCTCACTGGCTTATTGCCTACATCGCGAGTAAACACATTTTGTTGGCCGCATATTGCTGGTCTTAATATGGCTGACCCTTATTTCTACGAGCTTCTAGTTCTCGTAACCTTTGTTTCGTCTCCGCTTTCATCTCCGATCTCTGGATGAACGATACGAGCCTACGTCGCAGGTCATCTACCGAATCTGTGGTATCGAGGCCGAACTCATCAATGATGGTTACCAGGCCCTTCTTCCGTAAGCTGTACACCCACGTTGTGTGGACCATGGTTGAAGGATCACTCGATAGTCCTCGATGTTCGTCGAACGAATTTCTCCAACGACTCTTCCTTGCTTCAGTTTCATTTTCAACTTCAAGTCCCTGCCCGGGCGCCACTGTCACGAACTTTTCTGAGCCGGGGTAAGCTCAGCGCTGCCCGGGTTCGTCAACAGAATAACAACGTTTACGTATCTAAGTTATCTTTATTTTAAATCTTTGGCTATTACAATTCCTTCTCCTGTTTCAAAATGAGGAGTCAATCTTTGTATAAAATTCGTTTACTGGGCCACGTCGGAGTTCTGAGAAATGTTTGAAACGAATCCTGGAACACCCGTCTGAGTTCTGAAAGCACTGGAAGCGAGTCCTTGAACACACGTCTGAGTTTTTGAAAATATTAGAAGTGACTCCTTGAATACACGTCGGAGTCCAGAGTATGTTCGGCAGCGAATCCTGGAATACTAGTCTGAGTTCCGAAGTATTGGAAGTGAGTCCTTAAACACACGTCTGAATTTTTGAAAATATTTGATGTGAGTCCTTGAACACACGTCTGAGTTTTTGAAAATATTTGAAGTGAGTCTTTGAACACACGTCTGAGTCTATTGACGCCGTTCAGCTCTTCTTCTCTTCTTTTTACATTAAGCTTTATTATATATATTAGACATTACATTAAGCTTTATTATATATATTAGACATACATATTTTTTTGTAAGAAATGAACCAGCAACTAGAACAAACGTGTTTTACCATTTCTTTACTCCGCCGCTAACGTAACAAATGGTCCTTCGAACGGGATATATAATAATTTACATCGTGAATAAAATTTTCGAACTTCAAGATTCAAGTGTTTGAGATTTATAAATAATATTAAAGAAAACGCATATGTAATTAAACGAATCGAATGGTCCGCAATTAAGTGCATAACTAACGATTCCTTCAGATATATGTTATTAAATCGCAAATAAGTTTAAATAAATTTTAATATAAAACTAAAGTGCTTAGTGAAAAACGCATTAATTACAAATTAAGTATAATATATTATATACATCGTATAAAATAAAATAAAATCGCTAAGTTATCCATTTAAAAAAGGTGTCAAGTATCAAAGGGCACATAGCGGTCAATATACACACATTTCTAATTCAACATATATCGTCAGAATGGCAGAAGTCAAAAAGAGAGATTCATTCGTAAATCTATAAAGAGATACTTAGAAGCAAGCAGGGACAACTTACGATACTTACGATAGGCAATAATTAGAATCCTACATCGAACTATTAAGAGGGCACGTTTCACAGAGGCTCAAGAGAAGGTAGAATGGACGTGCGGGCCTGAATTGATGGAAACAGAAGAAAATTAAAGAATGCAAGGAGAGCTGTGGTATATTACTGCTTTATCAAATTTCAAAAGAATGTTGGAGAACGAAATAACACAAAATTCTGTTCAACAGTCTACGCCATCACAGCAACCCGCTGACCATTCAGCTTTAGCTCCTAATATAAAACTCCCTACATTTAATCTTCCACGTTTCTCTGGAGACGCTACAACCTGGTTAAGCTTTTATGACAGTTTTAACGCCATTATAAATAAGCCCGAAACCCTTACTGGCAGTTAAAAACTGCACTATTTTCGCTGCTGCTTGTCAGGTGAACCATTGCAACTAATATCCAATTTCAAACTTCGGGATGCTAATTACTTTGAAGCTTGGAATCTCTTAAAAACACGTTATCACGTCATGCGAATCATAAAAGATCACCACTTCAGTGCTATATTCAGTGTACAAAAGGTCAGCTATGATACTGCCGCTGCAATTAAGAGTGTGCTTGATCCGGGCACTGAAATCTCTTTTGATGCCAGTTGAATATTGGGATTTTTGGCTTATACTCGTACATGTAATTGTGCACAGGTTGGCAAATGAAACGCGCAGACAGTGGGAGCTTTCTCTCACTAACGACAATTATCCTGATTTAAAAGACTTACAAACTTTTTTAGAAGCTCGTTGTCGCTCATTGGAAGTGTTGATTCCACATGCATCTAAACAAACCAATGAAATTCCAGCTCGTACCAAAGTTGCCAAAATGCCCTTTTGTCATGTTGCTCAGGCAGAAACGATTACAGGCAGAATATGCCTTTACTGTTCTGGTCTTCACAAAGGATATCAGTGTGCTCAATTTCGCAATCCTCCAGTTTCTGTTCGCATGACAATAATTCGAGATAAAGGTGCTTGTTTTAATTGTTTAAGTACAATGCATAAAAGTGACAAGTGCAAGAGCGCATCAACATGCAGATCATGTGGTCAGCGGCACCACACACTTTTACATATTCACACCACTGATAGATCCCATACCTCTTCGACTTCATCGCACGCCTCTAAACCGCAATTTAATTGTTCCTCAAAAAAGGGGCATGCAATAACCATACCTGTAGAAACTACAACAACTCAAGCTCAAACCGTACTTCCGTACTTCTAGTTACCGCTGTGGTTAGGGCAGTCGATTATGATGGCAAGCACCACCTTCTACGAGTGCCTTTTGATACTGGGTCTCATTCATCGTTCATAACCGAAGCTTGTGTCCAAAAATTGCGCATAAAGGGAAGAAGCAGTGACGTCATTGTCACAGGTATAGGATGCTCGAAAGGCACAGTGAAAGGTGTGGTCTCTGTTCAGCTGGCACCATTAAAGGAAAATAAATTATTTCCAATAAATACACTACTTCTCCGAAAGCTCACTGGCTTATTGCCTACATCGCGAGTAAACACATTTTGTTGGCCGCATATTGCTGGTCTTAATATGGCTGACCCTTATTTCTACGAGCTTCTAGTTCTCGTAACCTTTGTTTCGTCTCCGCTTTCATCTCCGATCTCTGGATGAACGATACGAGCCTACGTCGCAGGTCATCTACCGAATCTGTGGTATCGAGGCCGAACTCATCAATGATGGTTACCAGGCCCTTCTTCCGTAAGCTGTACACCCACGTTGTGTGTACCATGGTTGAAGGATCACTCGATAGTCCTCGATGTTCGTCGAACGAATTTCTCCAACGACTCTTCCTTGCTTCAGTTTCATTTTCAACTTCAAGTCCCTGCCCGGGCGCCACTGTCACGAACTTTTCTGAGCCGGGGTAAGCTCAGCGCTGCCCGGGTTCGTCAACAGAATAACAACGTTTACGTATCTAAGTTATCTTTATTTTAAATCTTTGGCTATTACAATTCCTTCTCCTGTTTCAAAATGAGGAGTCAATCTTTGTATAAAATTCGTTTACTGGGCCACGTCGGAGTTCTGAGAAATGTTTGAAACGAATCCTGGAACACCCGTCTGAGTTCTGAAAGCACTGGAAGCGAGTCCTTGAACACACGTCTGAGTTTTTGAAAATATTAGAAGTGACTCCTTGAATACACGTCGGAGTCCAGAGTATGTTCGGCAGCGAATCCTGGAATACTAGTCTGAGTTCCGAAGTATTGGAAGTGAGTCCTTAAACACACGTCTGAATTTTTGAAAATATTTGATGTGAGTCCTTGAACACACGTCTGAGTTTTTGAAAATATTTGAAGTGAGTCTTTGAACACACGTCTGAGTCTATTGACGCCGTTCAGCTCTTCTTCTCTTCTTTTTACATTAAGCTTTATTATATATATTAGACATTACATTAAGCTTTATTATATATATTAGACATACATATTTTTTTGTAAGAAATGAACCAGCAACTAGAACAAACGTGTTTTACCATTTCTTTACTCCGCCGCTAACGTAACAAATGGTCCTTCGAACGGGATATATAATAATTTACATCGTGAATAAAATTTTCGAACTTCAAGATTCAAGTGTTTGAGATTTATAAATAATATTAAAGAAAACGCATATGTAATTAAACGAATCGAATGGTCCGCAATTAAGTGCATAACTAACGATTCCTTCAGATATATGTTATTAAATCGCAAATAAGTTTAAATAAATTTTAATATAAAACTAAAGTGCTTAGTGAAAAACGCATTAATTACAAATTAAGTATAATATATTATATAAATCGTATAAAATAAAATAAAATCGCTAAGTTATCCATTTAAAAAAGGTGTCAAGTATCAAAGGGCACATAGCGGTCAATATACACACATTTCTAATTCAACATATATCGTCAGAATGGCAGAAGTCAAAAAGAGAGATTCATTCGTAAATCTATAAAGAGATACTTAGAAGCAAGCAGGGACAACTTACGATACTTACGATAGGCAATAATTAGAATCCTACATCGAACTATTAAGAGGGCACGTTTCACAGAGGCTCAAGAGAAGGTAGAATGGACGTGCGGGCCTGAATTGATGGAAACAGAAGAAAATTAAAGAATGCAAGGAGAGCTGTGGTATATTACTGCTTTATCAAATTTCAAAAGAATGTTGGAGAACGAAATAACACAAAATTCTGTTCAACAGTCTACGCCATCACAGCAACCCGCTGACCATTCAGCTTTAGCTCCTAATATAAAACTCCCTACATTTAATCTTCCACGTTTCTCTGGAGACGCTACAACCTGGTTAAGCTTTTATGACAGTTTTAACGCCATTATAAATAAGCCCGAAACCCTTACTGGCAGTTAAAAACTGCACTATTTTCGCTGCTGCTTGTCAGGTGAACCATTGCAACTAATATCCAATTTCAAACTTCGGGATGCTAATTACTTTGAAGCTTGGAATCTCTTAAAAACACGTTATCACGTCATGCGAATCATAAAAGATCACCACTTCAGTGCTATATTCAGTGTACAAAAGGTCAGCTATGATACTGCCGCTGCAATTAAGAGTGTGCTTGATCCGGGCACTGAAATCTCTTTTGATGCCAGTTGAATATTGGGATTTTTGGCTTATACTCGTACATGTAATTGTGCACAGGTTGGCAAATGAAACGCGCAGACAGTGGGAGCTTTCTCTCACTAACGACAATTATCCTGATTTAAAAGACTTACAAACTTTTTTAGAAGCTCGTTGTCGCTCATTGGAAGTGTTGATTCCACATGCATCTAAACAAACCAATGAAATTCCAGCTCGTACCAAAGTTGCCAAAATGCCCTTTTGTCATGTTGCTCAGGCAGAAACGATTACAGGCAGAATATGCCTTTACTGTTCTGGTCTTCACAAAGGATATCAGTGTGCTCAATTTCGCAATCCTCCAGTTTCTGTTCGCATGACAATAATTCGAGATAAAGGTGCTTGTTTTAATTGTTTAAGTACAATGCATAAAAGTGACAAGTGCAAGAGCGCATCAACATGCAGATCATGTGGTCAGCGGCACCACACACTTTTACATATTCACACCACTGATAGATCCCATACCTCTTCGACTTCATCGCACGCCTCTAAACCGCAATTTAATTGTTCCTCAAAAAAGGGGCATGCAATAACCATACCTGTAGAAACTACAACAACTCAAGCTCAAACCGTACTTCCGTACTTCTAGTTACCGCTGTGGTTAGGGAAGTCGATTATGATGGCAAGCACCACCTTCTACGAGTGCCTTTTGATACTGGGTCTCATTCATCGTTCATAACCGAAGCTTGTGTCCAAAAATTGCGCATAAAGGGAAGAAGCAGTGACGTCATTGTCACAGGTATAGGATGCTCGAAAGGCACAGTGAAAGGTGTGGTCTCTGTTCAGCTGGCACCATTAAAGGAAAATAAATTATTTCCAATAAATACACTACTTCTCCGAAAGCTCACTGGCTTATTGCCTACATCGCGAGTAAACACATTTTGTTGGCCGCATATTGCTGGTCTTAATATGGCTGACCCTTATTTCTACGAGCTTCTAGTTCTCGTAACCTTTGTTTCGTCTCCGCTTTCATCTCCGATCTCTGGATGAACGATACGAGCCTACGTCGCAGGTGATCTACCGAATCTGTGGTATCGAGGCCGAACTCATCAATGATGGTTACCAGGCCCTTCTTCCGTAAGCTGTACACCCACGTTGTGTGTACCATGGTTGAAGGATCACTCGATAGTCCTCGATGTTCGTCGAACGAATTTCTCCAACGACTCTTCCTTGCTTCAGTTTCATTTTCAACTTCAAGTCCCTGCCCGGGCGCCACTGTCACGAACTTTTCTGAGCCGGGGTAAGCTCAGCGCTGCCCGGGTTCGTCAACAGAATAACAACGTTTACGTATCTAAGTTATCTTTATTTTAAATCTTTGGCTATTACAATTCCTTCTCCTGTTTCAAAATGAGGAGTCAATCTTTGTATAAAATTCGTTTACTGGGCCACGTCGGAGTTCTGAGAAATGTTTGAAACGAATCCTGGAACACCCGTCTGAGTTCTGAAAGCACTGGAAGCGAGTCCTTGAACACACGTCTGAGTTTTTGAAAATATTAGAAGTGACTCCTTGAATACACGTCGGAGTCCAGAGTATGTTCGGCAGCGAATCCTGGAATACTAGTCTGAGTTCCGAAGTATTGGAAGTGAGTCCTTAAACACACGTCTGAATTTTTGAAAATATTTGATGTGAGTCCTTGAACACACGTCTGAGTTTTTGAAAATATTTGAAGTGAGTCTTTGAACACACGTCTGAGTCTATTGACGCCGTTCAGCTCTTCTTCTCTTCTTTTTACATTAAGCTTTATTATATATATTAGACATTACATTAAGCTTTATTATATATATTAGACATACATATTTTTTTGTAAGAAATGAACCAGCAACTAGAACAAACGTGTTTTACCATTTCTTTACTCCGCCGCTAACGTAACAAATGGTCCTTCGAACGGGATATATAATAATTTACATCGTGAATAAAATTTTCGAACTTCAAGATTCAAGTGTTTGAGTTTTATAAATAATATTAAAGAAAACGCATATGTAATTAAACGAATCGAATGGTCCGCAATTAAGTGCATAACTAACGATTCCTTCAGATATATGTTATTAAATCGCAAATAAGTTTAAATAAATTTTAATATAAAACTAAAGTGCTTAGTGAAAAACGCATTAATTACAAATTAAGTATAATATATTATATACATCGTATAAAATAAAATAAAATCGCTAAGTTATCCATTTAAAAAAGGTGTCAAGTATCAAAGAGCACATAGCGGTCAATATACACACATTTCTAATTCAACATATATCGTAAGAATGGCAGAAGTCAAAAAGAGAGATTCATTCGTAAATCTATAAAGAGATACTTAGAAGCAAGCAGGGACAACTTACGATACTTACGATAGGCAATAATTAGAATCCTACATCGAACTATTAAGAGGGCACGTTTCACAGAGGCTCAAGAGAAGGTAGAATGGACGTGCGGGCCTGAATTGATGGAAACAGAAGAAAATTAAAGAATGCAAGGAGAGCTGTGGTATATTACTGCTTTATCAAATTTCAAAAGAATGTTGGAGAACGAAATAACACAAAATTCTGTTCAACAGTCTACGCCATCACAGCAACCCGCTGACCATTCAGCTTTAGCTCCTAATATAAAACTCCCTACATTTAATCTTCCACGTTTCTCTGGAGACGCTACAACCTGGTTAAGCTTTTATGACAGTTTTAACGCCATTATAAATAAGCCCGAAACCCTTACTGGCAGTTAAAAACTGCACTATTTTCGCTGCTGCTTGTCAGGTGAACCATTGCAACTAATATCCAATTTCAAACTTCGGGATGCTAATTACTTTGAAGCTTGGAATCTCTTAAAAACACGTTATCACGTCATGCGAATCATAAAAGATCACCACTTCAGTGCTATATTCAGTGTACAAAAGGTCAGCTATGATACTGCCGCTGCAATTAAGAGTGTGCTTGATCCGGGCACTAAAATCTCTTTTGATGCCAGTTGAATATTGGGATTGTTGGCTTATACTCGTACATGTAATTGTGCACAGGTTGGCAAATGAAACGCGCAGACAGTGGGAGCTTTCTCTCACTAACGACAATTATCCTGATTTAAAAGACTTACAAACTTTTTTAGAAGCTCGTTGTCGCTCATTGGAAGTGTTGATTCCACATGCATCTAAACAAACCAATGAAATTCCAGCTCGTACCAAAGTTGCCAAAATGCCCTTTTGTCATGTTGCTCAGGCAGAAACGATTACAGGCAGAATATGCCTTTACTGTTCTGGTCTTCACAAAGGATATCAGTGTGCTCAATTTCGCAATCCTCCAGTTTCTGTTCGCATGACAATAATTCGAGATAAAGGTGCTTGTTTTAATTGTTTAAGTACAATGCATAAAAGTGACAAGTGCAAGAGCGCATCAACATGCAGATCATGTGGTCAGCGGCACCACACACTTTTACATATTCACACCACTGATAGATCCCATACCTCTTCGACTTCATCGCACGCCTCTAAACCGCAATTTAATGGTTCCTCAAAAAAGGGGCATGCAATAACCATACCTGTAGAAACTACAACAACTCAAGCTCAAACCGTACTTCCGTACTTCTAGTTACCGCTGTGGTTAGGGCAGTCGATTATGATGGCAAGCACCACCTTCTACGAGTGCCTTTTGATACTGGGTCTCATTCATCGTTCATAACCGAAGCTTGTGTCCAAAAATTGCGCATAAAGGGAAGAAGCAGTGACGTCATTGTCACAGGTATAGGATGCTCGAAAGGCACAGTGAAAGGTGTGGTCTCTGTTCAGCTGGCACCATTAAAGGAAAATAAATTATTTCCAATAAATACACTACTTCTCCGAAAGCTCACTGGCTTATTGCCTACATCGCGAGTAAACACATTTTGTTGGCCGCATATTGCTGGTCTTAATATGGCTGACCCTTATTTCTACGAGCTTCTAGTTCTCGTAACCTTTGTTTCGTCTCCGCTTTCATCTCCGATCTCTGGATGAACGATACGAGCCTACGTCGCAGGTCATCTACCGAATCTGTGGTATCGAGGCCGAACTCATCAATGATGGTTACCAGGCCCTTCTTCCGTAAGCTGTACACCCACGTTGTGTGTACCATGGTTGAAGGATCACTCGATAGTCCTCGATGTTCGTCGAACGAATTTCTTCAACGACTCTTCCTTGCTTCAGTTTCATTTTCAACTTCAAGTCCCTGCCCGGGCGCCACTGTCACGAACTTTTCTGAGCCGGGGTAAGCTCAGCGCTGCCCGGGTTCGTCAACAGAATAACAACGTTTACGTATCTAAGTTATCTTTATTTTAAATCTTTGGCTATTACAATTCCTTCTCCTGTTTCAAAATTAGGAGTCAATCTTTGTATAAAATTCGTTTACTGGGCCACGTCGGAGTTCTGAGAAATGTTTGAAACGAATCCTGGAACACCCGTCTGAGTTCTGAAAGCACTGGAAGCGAGTCCTTGAACACACGTCTGAGTTTTTGAAAATATTAGAAGTGACTCCTTGAATACACGTCGGAGTCCAGAGTATGTTCGGCAGCGAATCCTGGAATACTAGTCTGAGTTCCGAAGTATTGGAAGTGAGTCCTTAAACACACGTCTGAATTTTTGAAAATATTTGATGTGAGTCCTTGAACACACGTCTGAGTTTTTGAAAATATTTGAAGTGAGTCTTTGAACACACGTCTGAGTCTATTGACGCCGTTCAGCTCTTCTTCTCTTCTTTTTACATTAAGCTTTATTATATATATTAGACATTACATTAAGCTTTATTATATATATTAGACATACATATTTTTTTGTAAGAAATGAACCAGCAACTAGAACAAACGTGTTTTACCATTTCTTTACTCCGCCGCTAACGTAACAAATGGTCCTTCGAACGGGATATATAATAATTTACATCGTGAATAAAATTTTCGAACTTCAAGATTCAAGTGTTTGAGTTTTATAAATAATATTAAAGAAAACGCATATGTAATTAAACGAATCGAATGGTCCGCAATTAAGTGCATAACTAACGATTCCTTCAGATATATGTTATTAAATCGCAAATAAGTTTAAATAAATTTTAATATAAAACTAAAGTGCTTAGTGAAAAACGCATTAATTACAAATTAAGTATAATATATTATATACATCGTATAAAATAAAATAAAATCGCTAAGTTATCCATTTAAAAAAGGTGTCAAGTATCAAAGGGCACATAGCGGTCAATATACACACATTTCTAATTCAACATATATCGTCAGAATGGCAGAAGTCAAAAAGAGAGATTCATTCGTAAATCTATAAAGAGATACTTAGAAGCAAGCAGGGACAACTTACGATACTTACGATAGGCAATAATTAGAATCCTACATCGAACTATTAAGAGGGCACGTTTCACAGAGGCTCAAGAGAAGGTAGAATGGACGTGCGGGCCTGAATTGATGGAAACAGAAGAAAATTAAAGAATGCAAGGAGAGCTGTGGTATATTACTGCTTTATCAAATTTCAAAAGAATGTTGGAGAACGAAATAACACAAAATTCTGTTCAACAGTCTACGCCATCACAGCAACCCGCTGACCATTCAGCTTTAGCTCCTAATATAAAACTCCCTACATTTAATCTTCCACGTTTCTCTGGAGACGCTACAACCTGGTTAAGCTTTTATGACAGTTTTAACGCCATTATAAATAAGCCCGAAACCCTTACTGGCAGTTAAAAACTGCACTATTTTCGCTGCTGCTTGTCAGGTGAACCATTGCAACTAATATCCAATTTCAAACTTCGGGATGCTAATTACTTTGAAGCTTGGAATCTCTTAAAAACACGTTATCACGTCATGCGAATCATAAAAGATCACCACTTCAGTGCTATATTCAGTGTACAAAAGGTCAGCTATGATACTGCCGCTGCAATTAAGAGTGTGCTTGATCCGGGCACTAAAATCTCTTTTGATGCCAGTTGAATATTGGGATTGTTGGCTTATACTCGTACATGTAATTGTGCACAGGTTGGCAAATGAAACGCGCAGACAGTGGGAGCTTTCTCTCACTAACGACAATTATCCTGATTTAAAAGACTTACAAACTTTTTTAGAAGCTCGTTGTCGCTCATTGGAAGTGTTGATTCCACATGCATCTAAACAAACCAATGAAATTCCAGCTCGTACCAAAGTTGCCAAAATGCCCTTTTGTCATGTTTCTCAGGCAGAAACGATTACAGGCAGAATATGCCTTTACTGTTCTGGTCTTCACAAAGGATATCAGTGTGCTCAATTTCGCAATCCTCCAGTTTCTGTTCGCATGACAATAATTCGAGATAAAGGTGCTTGTTTTAATTGTTTAAGTACAATGCATAAAAGTGACAAGTGCAAGAGCGCATCAACATGCAGATCATGTGGTCAGCGGCACCACACACTTTTACATATTCACACCACTGATAGATCCCATACCTCTTCGACTTCATCGCACGCCTCTAAACCGCAATTTAATGGTTCCTCAAAAAAGGGGCATGCAATAACCATACCTGTAGAAACTACAACAACTCAAGCTCAAACCGTACTTCCGTACTTCTAGTTACCGCTGTGGTTAGGGCAGTCGATTATGATGGCAAGCACCACCTTCTACGAGTGCCTTTTGATACTGGGTCTCATTCATCGTTCATAACCGAAGCTTGTGTCCAAAAATTGCGCATAAAGGGAAGAAGCAGTGACGTCATTGTCACAGGTATAGGATGCTCGAAAGGCACAGTGAAAGGTGTGGTCTCTGTTCAGCTGGCACCATTAAAGGAAAATAAATTATTTCCAATAAATACACTACTTCTCCGAAAGCTCACTGGCTTATTGCCTACATCGCGAGTAAACACATTTTGTTGGCCGCATATTGCTGGTCTTAATATGGCTGACCCTTATTTCTACGAGCCAAGTCACATAGGCATTCTGATTGGTTCTGATGAAATATCGACCTTATTAGAACCTGAAATTAGACAAGGCCCTACTGGTACACCCCAAACTGGCACAAAAAACTGTGTTCGATTGGGTTCTCTTCGGTAAGATTAATAACGAATGCCATCTTCCTTTTGTTCGAATGTCGATCTTACAAAAGCTATAACCAAAGCCTGGCAATTAGAAGAGTTTACCGAGAAGCGTTATTTTCCTCCGGAGGAGTCACTGTGGAGCGTTATTCGAAGACACGCACAAAAGAGGTCATGATGGCCGTTTTATCGTGACTTTGCCGTTTAATCAAAATAGTAGTCTGGGCCAGTCTAGAGCTGTTGCAGTTCAAGCTTGGTTGCGCATGGAAAGACGGCTTAGCTTGAATGAGGAGCTTCACAAAAACTACCACGCTTTCCTGCAAGAAATGCAGGATCAAGACCCTATGGAGCCTGCTAAAAATGTGCCAGCAATATTTTTACATGCCGCACCATATCGTGGTAAAAGAACAAAGCGAGACCACAAAAACTAGAATTGTGTTTAATGCTTCACAGAAAACAAGTAATGGCTATTCTTTAAACGATGTTTTAATGGTTGGTCCCCAGTTGCAGGAAGAGTTAACATCAATTTTGAATAGATTTCAAACGAATAAATACGCATTAATTGCTGATATTGCTGCTATGTACTGGCAAGTGATGGTTGCAAAATCGCACTCTGATTTTCAACGAATAATCTGGCGCAAGTCGCCAAAGGAAGCATTGCAAGATTATCGCATGCTTAGAGTTACATATGGCGTAGCTTCAAGCGCACATCATGCTGTAAAAGCTTTACAACAAACAGCAAAATATGCTCAAACTGACTACCCATTAGCTTCATCTATAATCCTAAAAGATTTTTATATGCATGATCTGCTAACAGGCCACTCTTCAGAGCTACAGCTCGAATCGCTTCGCAAAGATATAACGCAAATCCTGGAAAAAGGGTGGTTTCAATTACGAAAATGGGCCTGAGTCCTTGAACACACGTCTGAGTCTTGAGTATGTTCAGAAGCGAATCCTGGGATACTCGTCTGAGTTCCGAAGTATCAGAAGTGAGTCCTTGAACACACGTCTGAGTTTTTGAAAATATTCGAAGTGAGTCCTTGAACACACGTCTGAGTCCTGAGTATGTTCAGAAACGAATCATGGAATACTCGTCTGAGTTCCGAAGTATTGGAAGTGAGTCCTTGAAAACATGTCTGAGTTTTGAGTATGTCCTGAAAATATTCGAGGCTCTCCCTTTTTTGTTTATCCGTCCTTGAACACACGTCTGAGTCTTGAGTATGTTCAGAAGCGAATCCTGGGATACTCGTCTGAGTTCCGAAGTATCAGAAGTGAGTCCTTGAACACACGTCTGAGTTTTTGAAAATATTCGAAGTGAGTCCTTGAACACACGTCTGAGTCCTGAGTATGTTCAGAAACGAATCATGGAATACTCGTCTGAGTTCCGAAGTATTGGAAGTGAGTCCTTGAAAACACGTCTGAGTTTTGAGTATGTCCTGAAAATATTCGAGGCTCTCCCTTTTTTGTTTATCCGCATTTTTTTCAGACTATTATATCCTTTTTGTCTGTCGACTACTTTTTCTTTTATAATTTTGAACAAGTAAAAAACTTTTGTGTGAGTGAAATTTGTCAGTGGACAAATTTCATCTTCACACTCCTCCCTTACTTCGCGGTGAAAAGGAAATGGCGTTAATGTTCGAATTTCCCAGTGATGCTTGTGGTGCGGTGTTATATGGTGGTCGCGATCGATGCTGTGTCCTCCAACATCTACGAAGCAGTTGTGCGTCCAATACTAATTTACGGCTCAATAGTTTGGTGGCCGGCGCAGGATAAAGGCTATATTGTTCAAAGAATCAGTAGAGTCCAAAGAGCAGCTGCCGGTGGAGTTGCGGGGTGCCTGCGAACATGTCTTTGGGAGGCACTTAATGTAATGCTACATTTTCTCCCCATTGACTTTTACATTAGAAATTTGGCCTGCAATAGTACACTAATGTTAAAAGCGACAGGTTGCTGGGCTGAGCGATCGTTTGGGCATGGTAGGGTGCTATACGCAATTCCGAGGGAACTATCACAAATAACAACAGACTACATAGTACCACATCTAGACTTTAAAAAGGACTTCACGGTTAGATTTCCCTCAAGAGTGGTCAAGGCGAAAATTGGAAACGGAATACGATATACCCATTTATACAGACGGTTCCAAAGTGGGTCTAGGGATAGACGCTGGGGTATTTTCATCACACGCTAACATCAATTACTATACACTCCTACCTGATCAGGCTACAGTTTTTCAGGCAGAAGTCCTCGCAATCAGGGAAGCGTGTCGGCAAATTACCCAATACATTAGAGAAGGACATAGAAACAAGGTTGCCACTTTTGTAGACAGCCAGGCTGCTATAAAGGCTCTACAGTCAAACACCATCAACTCCAGGTTGGTCAGACAGTGTAGGGATGAACTTAGAGCGCTAAGTCTTCATGGTGACATCACAATCATCTGGATTCCAGGCCATAGGAATATCGATGGGAATGAGAAGGCTGATGAGTTAGCGCGCAGCCCACTCGACCTAACCTATGCGGAACTGGTATCTGATCAAGAGGGGTATCTACCTGCACTGTCTCTCCTTGGCGGGTAAAAGATGGATGGCACTTACAACGTGCAATACATCCCGGGCGACCTGGCCAGTCTACTATATAGCTAGGTCCAGGGATCTTATAAGCAGGTAGCGTAGAGATACCAGCCGACTAATGGCGGTTTTTACAGGTCACTGGCTAGTAGGTACGCATGCGGAGAAAATGCATAGACCGTTCAATACCTATTGTAGATGTTGTAAAGACTTGGACGAGAGGGAAACAAAGCTAACTTTCTTTGCAAATGCCCAGCTCTGGCGGCCGCAAGAAATAGAGCCCTGTGAAACTATTTTCTAGCAGGACACAATGCTCGTTTGGAATTTGGTTCTTTTAGCTAGTACCATTTTAGCGTTAACTTTGATTTTTCAACTATAGACAAAGAGGATGCGCAGAAAAAGTATACGCTCACATGAAGCAATTCCGCTTATGTTGTCCAATATTTCACACTGTGTTCTGAGTTCAATTTTTGCAATTGATTTAAATAAAAATGAATATCTCTTAATAATTTGATGATTTCACTATTCTTTTAATTCGTTTTTACAATATGGTCAACAAGAAAAGTGAAATAAGTGTAAACGAAAGGAAAATTATTTAAAAATTGGGAGATAAGGGTAAAAGTTATCGGGAGATTGGTGTAACTGTATGAAGGCCATATTCCTCAATATGTACTGTCTTAAATAACTACAAAAAAAACCGGTATAATCATCTCAAAGCCCCGTAGCGGCCAGCACACAATATTGTCGCATAGAGAATCTCAGCCTTAGTATCCCTGGTACAACAAAATCCACATTTGAGTATTCGAAAGATAACTGCAGATATTCAGCACCGCTTTAAAAAAAAGTTTCCATCCAAACAGCTCGAAACATTATCAAGAGAGCTGGTTACAATGTGCGACTGTAGAAAGATGTAGTGTAGAAAGCCCTACATTTCACTGGTGAATCGAAAGAGACGTATGGGGTTCGCGAATGAAAGCATAAATAAGCCAACTGACTTCTGAAGAGATGTATTATTCTCGGATGAGTAAATTTTCTATTTTTGGAATTAAGGGGCGCAAAAAATAGTGTAGCAAAAGCCAGGCACGGGACTTGACAAAGCGTATTGCCGACAGTAAAACATGGTGGTGGTGGTGTCATGGTATGGGGATGTATGGCTAGTAGTGGAACTAGGCATCTGGAGTTCGTTGAAACTACAATAGATAGATATGGATATCTAAGCACTTGAAAAGTAAATATGGAAGAAAGTGCTGCCGAAACTTGAGTTATCGAACAATTTTTATTTTCAACAGGACAACGATCCCAAACATACAGCTGAGATTGCAAGGCTTCTGCTACTTTATCATGCACCACATCAACTTAAAACGCCTCCACAGTCACCAGATCTTAATCCGATCGAACATCTGTGAGCAATCCTAGATATAAATGTTCGAAAGCACGTGGTCACAAGCAAGATATGCTGAAGTCGGTCCTGAACCAAGAGTGGGAAAAGATTGCGCCGGAAGAAACAACCAAACTAATTGAATCAATGCTAAAACGCTTGGCAGAGGTCGCTAAGCGTCGGGGATATCGCACACGATATTAAAACATTCCAATTTTAATAATTTTTTTGATAAACATCTTGTAAGCGTATATTTTTTGAATATTCGTAGTTGTCCCACAAATGTGCCTTTCAATTAAATAGTATTTATAAAATTAAAAAATAAAAACTTCTATACTCATATAATGTCTACCAAACAAACTAGTACAATATTTTCTACTTTGAATCCATTGATTTCTTATACTCTTTTATCCTTTTGAAAAAAATGTATGCGGGTGAGCGTATAATTCTTTGACATACTGTATATTGATGCTGCAAAACAATAAATAAAAATGGGGTAGATCATATAAAGGATACGCCTCCCTCCCATGTATGCACTTTGGGGCCCCTTTTCAAATTACCTTAGATATTGCCCTAATGATCGTATCTGAATAAAATATACAAAGCCACGGTTTACCTTGCACATGTAACGGTACAGGGTATTTTGAAGTCGGTTTTTCCTAAATTGAGATTTCTTTACTTGTTATTTATTTATGTTCATTACTACACATTTGTCAGACGATAAATTATTCAATATGTTTGGTTTTCAGATTCAATCACGAAAAGGTTTAAATTGATGGAGTCTCTAATATTTGAAAAAGGATTTAGTAATGGAATCTTAATGGCTGCCAAAAGTACTCAAGTCAATGTGGACCATTCATCACTGCCTAAAGGAAAGGCAATTTCAATAGAAACATTGATAGACGCGCTTTTGGTCCTGTATGACGAGTGTTGTAATTCATCGTTAAGAAGAGAAAAAACAGTTACAGAGTTTATTCAATTAGGTATGATTATCAAAAATTATAAAAATATACATATCTCGACATAAATATATGACCCGATGATCAAATATAAATAAAAATAAACTTTTGCAGGATATTTTTTATATTAATAAGATTAATTAATATTAATTAGATGATTTTAAAATGACCACCCACATGATAATATTCGTCAAACGTTGTGTAATATGATATGCAAAGTGCGTGCTATGCCAAGTTTGATGGACCCTGATCATCGTAGAGTATGTAACTAACATTTAAAAATAGAACAAGAAAATGAAGGAACGACATTTTGTTAAGAGAAGTAAAAACATTTGAGGTGTACGTTCTAGATGAGCAGCAAAAACAATATTCACAACAAAGTCTACTAAGGTGCTACAAAGCAAATTTTGTATAACTTACGTTTGGTTAGCTTGTAAAAAATGTACAATATTTTCTACTTTGAATATAAATTTTCCTAATGGAATTTATGAATTTAATCTGTAGAAGCTGCGGAAACGAGGAGAGCAAAGAATGTGTAAATCAAGAGTGTATACGAAGAAAGTGTGCCCAAGCTATAGCGCTCCTCGTACCTACGACATGGGGCACTATAAGAATTATGTCATAAAAGTACGTTTGATACTTAAAATGTTTGACTAGACTAAGCCCCTTCGGTCGCACAACTCACTCCTTTTTTAGAACAAAAAACTGTCTTAGGCAAACAAAAAGATCCCAGGTATCAATATAATTTCTTAGCCAATAATAAGAAATAAATTAGTAATATTTATACATCACATATTAACTCTTTCCAACATTTTTCTCATTTTATTCTGCAACACTTAAAAAAACTTAATATTGCCTTTTGGAACACCCTGTATGCATTTGATAGTTACTCAAATAATTTACATTTAATTCACACTCACTCTGTACAACTAAATACCCACTAATTGTAAATATGCATAAACAGTATTGCACTCATAATTATATTTCGCTCTTGTCAACCTATGCTTATACATATTTCGTATGCGCGCCAATAAACAGTTGAAATATATCACTTATATTAAACAGTTCACTGATTTTGATAATTTCGCATAAGTTTGTTTTGTAAAAGACTGTGTTTTGTTTATTCAGTGGAAAATATACACCCCCACATCTAAATTTTCGTTCTAACAAGAAAAACGCTTCTTCTATCAAACAATGTCTATACTAGAACAAACATTTAATAATGCCATGGTGAGATCTTATGGACCCATATTCTTAATCCTTTAATCCCTATTTATCAAACTGGACAAAATCGTTGCCCTTGGCGAGACACTAAGTTATATCTATAATTATAAATGATTCGAGTACCGTAGAGGAGTCACGAATTAAAACCAAGCAAAAAATAATAGAGGTATAGGTGAAAGAGGGTAAGATATCAGGAAGTGGCACTGCCGATCCTTCTAAATACTGCGGTCGGTAAAGGTTACTCCAATGAATGACACCGCATTTATAGAAAATAAAGATGTTCCCATTATTCCTGAACCTTCGAGAAAGCGAAAGAGCTACTGCGGCTGCCACTAATATAACCTACGCCTCAATTTACGAGTATAACCTAAACACTAACGGGACTGGCACCTCAAGCCAATGCTAGTGCAGCGAAATGAATCTCTAAGACTGATGCATATGGTTAGCACTTCGACAAGGAAGAGTTTTGTGTATCAGCCTATGTGGCATTTGGAAGCTGTACGAGGTACCGTGATCTTTTGAAATCCCTATCGCCAACTCAACTGCATAGTAGAAATTTTTGTCTATGGGGAGTGCTGACTTCTACGAACGGACAGAAACATGTAATAGCTGTGTGGCCATATGCTCCTTTGGGGATAACAGCCTCAACCCGTGACTGTTTTGGCGGAACAGATCTATGACTGATGTAAATATAATCTTAGAAACGTGCGATTGCCTCAACCTGATGGAAATACAGGGAGGTAAGAAATGAAGGATATTCCTCTTCTTAAGTCAAGTAAGGCTCATCTCACACCCACCTCAAGTGGATACAGACAGAGATGACCTGGATAACCAGGGATAAGAGGCGGATAAACAATAAGGAATGTTGTATCTTCGTGGTGATGTAATGAGTGGAGTATCCTCAGCGGTGCCCAGGGTACGTAACATAATTAATTTCTCTGAACAAGTGAATTTTGAAATGGTTTTATCAACATTTTATTTAACTTTTTACTTTAACTCTGAATACTAGCTATATAAAAGCCCTAGTGTAATCCCTAACCGTATGTAGAGATGTCCCAGTACAGTCAACATCTTAAACTAATAGCTCTGTCGGTGTGACTTAATGTCCCAGTGGAGTCGGTAGAAAGCTTTAATCACTGGCTCTGTCGCTGTACTCGAGTGTCCCAATGTTATCGGTAAAATCCTTGAGCCAGTGGCTCTGTCTGCGTATATTAATGTTCCAGTAGAGTATCTATTGGTGGAGTCAACAAGTTTTGGCTCTTGGAAGGATTTCTGCTGCGTGTGTTGGCTGAGTCTTAGCTTCTGTAGGTGCAAAGAAGAGAGAGAGTTCTTAGGCGCTTTTATAAGCCAAAGGTCCCACGGGGGTCAGTGCTTCGTGTTGTTGGAGGAATACAGTGGCACTTTGCAGCTTCTGCTGCGTCGGTTGCCAATTTCGTCGGTTACGAAGGCCAGGGTTGTTGTTTTTGTAGTATTACCTTCGCTTCTGGTTGTCACTTGGGCGACCTTCTGGTTGCTCGGGATGTTCCGTTTGACCAGTCATGTTGTTACCTCCTAGCAAATTGGCCAAAATTTCATATTGAGGCGGCAGCTTTATTGTTGTTGCCAGTTCTGCATGCAGGTTTCCGCCTTGGAGTAGATGTATGTGCCTTCGCTGTTGTTGCTCCTTGTGAAAAACGACTTGTGGCATCTGAATTGTCTGCCGTTATGCTTTCTGCGTTGTCCGTACTGTCGATTGCACCCTACTATTTATGTCATGATTCTTTTGTTCTTCCCGTTCGTATCTTTGCATTGTTTTTGGTGTAATAATTGAAGTTCTTCGCCAGTTCTATCTATACCGCTGTTGTAGTTTTTACTACGATCTTGTTCTATGTTTATAAAACTACTGCCTATGCATACCATTGCTTGTAAAATGTCATAGGCCTCGGTCATTCAAATTTGACGGGCATATGCTTGTTGTTGGTTTCTTTCTCCTTCCAGTTTGCATTATTTTTGGTGCCGAAATTTGCACACTCGTTCGGCCAAACGTCGTATTGCAGTAGGTTTGCATTTTCTGTCACTCACCAACTGCTTTGACCGACTGAGTTCCTAGCTGGAAAGCTGAACGCTATTGGCATGATCGGCTCAGTGCCAAACTTCCTGTTTTTGTTCTATTCTATCGTCACCCGTCACTTCCTGTTTTTGTTCTATTCTATCGCGACCGCTGTCGCTGTCGCTATTGGCGGAATCAGCATGTGTGGATTCTAATGTTATTAGTTTCGTTCATGTATTAATTGGTCATGCGTTATGCATTTGTACATATATGTTTGTTCACCTCGTGTATTAGTCGAGCATTTGTCCGTAGTTTTAAGTTCGCGTGGCTTGAGTTTTTTGTGGGGTGAAAAATATACACGAAGAATCTGAATATATAATTTTCATCTTCACAGTGTTTTTCGTCGTTAAGTTTATGGAGAGCTGAAGTGAGTTAAGGAATTATATGACAAGAATTTCAGTAGTCCTAGACACTTCTCAGCTAGAGGTAGTTAAAATTAATCAATTTTGTTGCCAGTAAACCCCAGGTGTTAGTTTGATCTGTTTCCTGTTAAAAGGACTGAAATGACTGGTCGAGCTTCGCATGCGTAAAGTTTTGATTTATAAACACCCGTTAACCTCATATATATCAGTCTGCTTATCAGCGCGTATTTTGCACGCTTTGCATAGTCTTGTTGGCAGGTTGAGGATGCCATCGATTGGAAAGCATGTGGTGTTATAGGTGTCTGTGGATAAAGATGTGCATTTGATAATGCTACTTTTGATTGTATGTGTAGCTCTGTTCGTCTCCATGGTGTAGATAAGCTAGTTAATTGGACGAATACGTTTATTGTACTGCTAAAGGAGCAGGTTCTGTGCATATACTCAGGCGTAAATGCCCATGGTGGCGTGCTGTCTACTGCACTGGTCAATGGCTCTGCTCGTATCTCATAATGATTTTTGTATTTATGCTCAGGCATAAGCAGATGATATAACTGCGTAATTTCAGGATCCCCTCTTATGTAGGTATGCAGGAATGTGCAGTTACCTATGGTATGAGCCAAATCTGACAACATTGTTGAAACTAATCGTGTTCTCTCTTTTAGGAGGAGAAAAATCCATGGTCTCGTATTGCCAATATTCAAGGGAGACACAATTCAGAAATCCAAGCAAGTGAAATATCTTGTGGCTCCCTCGAAAGTTCAAGGGCATCATCATCATTATTCGACGGTCCTAGTTGAACCTTGACCTCCCACAATTTTTGCCTCCAGACGTCCCGATCTTTTGCAATCGTCTTCCTAATTTGGAAGCCGATGTAGTTTGTGTCACCGTCTACGGTGTCTTTCCATCCTCTTTTTGGGTGTCCTCGTTTTTGGTTTATAGTGAATAAATTGCTGTTTATTCATCTTGCTGACTCGTTGTCACTCATTCGCTGTACGTAGCCAGCCCACTTTAGCCGTTGTTGTTTGATGAAGTCTATAATTTTCATGTCATTTAGTTCGAAACAGCATTCTTCGTTGTATCGATTTCTGTATGTTTCGTCATCTTCTGTAATGGCGTCGAGTATTATTAGCAGAACCTTTCTTTCGAAACTCCTAGACTGTCTTCGTCTTTTTTTTCGTATCTCCCACGTGTCGCCAGAATAGGTAATAGCAGGACGTATAATAATTTTTTATAGTTTTAATTTTGTAGGATGAGCCCAGCGTCTTATAAAGAGGAAAATAGGCTCTGTTCCCTGCCTGTATTCTTTCGCTGACTTCTCGTTCGCTGGTAGCTTCGATGGTTTTTGTTGATTTAGAAGGCAATGATACGTAATATGTAATATGTTATACATTTGTGCAGGAACATACTATAAATTAAGGGGATTAAATATACTCTTTCTAGCTTCTATACGGTGCGTATCAAAGTTTGGAACATTCAAAGGCTTGTATCTTTTTACTGAAGCGTCATAAAACCTTGAAATTTTGTGACAATGAAGTACTCGTGCCCCTTGTCAATTTAAGCTGTCGGTCATAGCTATGCTACCTTTGAGTCCAAATTGAAACACTGATAAAGCTTCCAATGGCCATAACTCCTTTTTGCCGTGCGTACAAAATTTGCAACATTCAAATGCTTGAAACTTTTTACTGGCGCGTCATAAAACCTTGAAATTTTGTGACAATGAAGTACTCGTGCCCCTTGTCAATTTAAGCTGTCGGTCATAGCTATGCTACCTTTGAGTCCAAATTGATCCACTGATAAAACTTCCAATGGCCCTAATTTCTGTACGTGGCCTTGAAACCTTGAACGTTTGTGACAATAAAGTACTCGCGTCTCTTGTCAATCTAACCTATCGGTCATAGCTATGCTACCCTTGAGTCCAAATTGAAACACTGATAAAACTTCCAATGGCCCTAGCTTCTATACGGTGCGTATCAAAGTTTGGAACATTCTAAGGCTTGTATCTTTTTACTGAAGCGTCATAAAGCCTTGAAATTATGTGACAATGAAGTACTCGTGCCCCTTGTCAATTTAAGTTGTCGGTCATACTTATGCTACCCTTGAGTCCAAATTGATCCACTCATAAAACTTTCAATTGCCCTAACTTCTGTACGTTGCGCCCTACAAATATCAAAGTTTGCAACCTTCAAATGCTTGTAACTTTTTACTGGAGCGTCATAAAACCTTGAAATTTTGTGACAATGAAGTACTCGTACCCCTTGTCAATTTAAGCTGTCGGTCATAGCTATGCTACCCTTGAGTCCAAATTGAAATACTGATAAAACTTCCATTGGCCCTAATCTATACGGTGCTTATCAAAGTTTGGAACATTCAAAGGCTTGTATCTTTTTACTGAAGCGTCATAAAGCCTTGAAATTTTGTGACAATGAAGTACTCGTGCCCCTTGTCAATCTAAGCTATCGGCCATACCCATGTGGCCATTGAGTCCAAAATGAAACACTGATAAAACTTCAAATGGCCCTTTGTGAAAACGAAGTACTCGTGCTTCTTGTCAATTTATGCTATCGGTCATAGTCATGCTACACTTGAGTCCAAATTGAAACATTGATAAAACTTCCAGTGGCCCTAACTTCTATACGGTGCGTATCAAAGTTTGCAACATTCAAATGCTTGCAACTTTTTACTGGATCGGCATAAAACCTTGAAATTTTGTGACAATAAAGTACTCGTGCCCCTTGTCAATTTAAGCTATCCGTCATAGCTATGCTAACCTTAAGTCGTAATTGAAACACTGATAAAGCTTCCAATGGCCATAACTCCTTTTTGCCGTGCGTACAAAATTTGCAACATTCAAATACTTGAAACTTTTTACTGGAGCGTCATAAAACCTTGAAATTTTGTGACAATGAAGTACTCATGCCCCTTGTCAATCTAAGCCATCAGACATAGCTATTCTAGCTGTTGCGCAGAAACCTTTATTTATTTTGTGGCCCAAACTAGCGCTCTAAAAAATTAAACTTTTCGTACGCGTCTCTTATTTTCAACTGATTTTTATTATACAAAGTAATTTGTCACCAGACCACCAAATGCAAAACAAAAAAAACGGAAAGCATTTACTTTAAGCAGCGACTGCAAAAGGGAATAACAATAACAAAGCAGTGGCTGAATGCGCTATTGGAAGTAAATTCTTGCAATTGTGCTGCTGTTGTTGTTGTCATTCTTCCTCTCATCGAAGATGAGACCAAGAGCAACAACAACACACATACATACTGGTCAAACGAAAGAACTAATAACCGTATGTATATACGTATGTTGTTATTTCTTAAACAAAATATACAAACACTATTAGGGATAAAGGAAATACAAATTAACATTAAATAATTTAAAATTTATAATAATAAATATGTATGGAGCGATCTTATCCAACATGCTCCCCCCGTTGAAGCTCTTGGTTCAACCATCATTTGAAGAGGGTAAAGGAGCCACCTTTTGTATTGGACGACGAAATGAGCCAGATTTTGATTTTAACTCAACCACTCGAACTCGTCCATCAGAGCCGGCGATAGTTTTGGTTACTCGAGCCAATAACCATTGTTGCGGGAGAGTGTTGTCCTCATGAATTACGACTAGTTGCCCTTCCGTGATGTTAGGTTGTATGTAGTACCATTTTGAGCGTTGTTGCAGCGATGAAATGTAATCACGGGACCACAAATGCCAAAACTGTTGCTTTAAAAAAGAAATACGTTGCCAACGGTTGAGCGACGTTTGGTTGGTAGCATCCAAGGTTTGATCTGGTAAAGCGACTAGTGATGAGCCAATGAGCAAATGGGCTGGTGTGAGCGCTTCGCCATCATTAGGGTCATCTGACAGAGGGCAAATTGGGCGTGAATTCAAAATTGCTTCGACTTCGATGATAAGGGTCTGCAATTCTTCAAAAGTGAGGTAGGCTTGGGCAACATTTTTTACGAGAAGCGTTTTTACAGATTCCACGGCAGCCTCCCATAGGCCACCGAAGTGTGGAGCACGAGGGGGTATACAACAAAATTCAAATCCGGTTTGTGATGAATATGTTCGTATTTCGTGAGCTATGGTTTCACTAAAAAACAACTGCTTCAACTCGTGTAGCTTATTGTGAGCTCCAACAAAATTAGTTGCGTTATCACAATAAAGCTTCTGTGGTATTCCTCTGCGACCAACGAAACGTTTGAGGCACAAAATGAAGTTGTTGGTGGACAAGTCTGACACCAGTTCCAGATGCGTTGCCTTTGAACTAAAACAAACAAAAACGGCAATATAAGTTTTGTATCGAACTTTACCTCGAATACGATAAGACGTTAAAAAAGGGCCACAAAAATCCACGCCGGTAATTATGAACGGACGTTGAGCTCTGAAGCGGTCAGCTGGCAAATTACCCATGATTTGCTCCAGCAATTTCGGTTTATAACGAAAGCAGTGAACGCAGTCACGAACAACTTTTCTAACCACGTCTCTAGCGTTGATTATCCAGACTTTCTGACGCAAGATGCCCAGTAAAACCTTTGGACCTGCATGCAAATGACTTCGATGCAACTGTTCAATATATAATTTCACGAACCGATGGTTTTTGGGCAACAAAACTCGAAACCGTGCGTCGTACGGAATTGGAGCATTTGATAATCGTCCACCAACTCGAATTAAATTGACGAAGCCGCTGCCAACATTGGTTTCATGGAGAAATGGGGATAATTTCTGCAGCGATGGATGAACAATTCTTCCTTTAGCATTCAAGTCATCTGCAAAGGAATATCGCTGAATGTGAGCAACGATTCGAAAAAAAGTGTGGTCTAGTTCGATAGGTTGAAGATGAACAAGATCCTGGGCCTTTAATGAACGGTTTACTGGGCATCTGTTGAATAAACGGAAAATATAAGCAATAATTCGAATAATTTTAATATATGATGAATGCTTATCGATAACGCCTTCTATGATCCTTGATGTGACGTCAGAGTATTTAAAAACAGCTGCCTCTCTGCGTTCTAATGGGCTAATGGATGTGTCTTCTTCAGTAGGTGGCCAATTTGAATTGTGTTCCTCGATGTTCGATTAGTGACGAAACATTGTAAAGTTGATGAATGTAGTTTGAGCCATTGTAGGACTATTTTCGAGTCTGTCCAAAAATAGATTGATGAAACGAATTTTTCAATTTTTTGTTTGATTTTGTGCCATGTTTGGCTTAACAAAACAGCGGCACATAATTCGAGGCGAGGAAGTGATTGGGCCTTGATAGGAGCAACCTTGGATTTGGCGATCAAAAGAGAAGTTTTGTAAACACCATCAAAGCAAACGCGATAGTAAATACAACAACCGTATGCTCGTTGAGAGGCGTCTGCGAAACCATGAATTTCTCCTCGGTGTGCTAGGGTAGTAAGCACATATCGAGGTACCTCAATTTTGTCCATATTTTCGAGGTATTCTTGAATTTGTAGCCAAAGTGATTTAAGGGGATTACTGATGATATCATCCCAGTTACAATTTTGGATCCACATTTTCTGGAGTAGTATTTCGGCCCGAATAACAACTGGACTCAAAAGTCCAAGTAAGTCGTAAATTTTTGCAACGACTGACAAAATGGATCTCTTCGTGGGGGCCACAACCTTGGGCAGCTGGAATCGAAAACAAAACATATCAATTTTTGGTTTCCAAGACATACCTAATGTTTTGGTGACGTCATCCTCAGCCATTTTAAATTGAATTTCGTCATCTTGAGTGTTGCTGATGTTGACATAGTTGCTGTTCCATTTTGCTAACTCCAGACCATGTAGTTCCAGTATTTTCACAAGTTCGTGTTTATTTTTTAGCAACGTTTCCACGTCGTTCGATCCAGTAAGAACGTCATCGACATAGAGGTCATCACGAAGAACTTGCGAGCCAAGCGGATAAGAGCTACCATATTTTTCTGCAATGAAAATTAAATTACGGATTGCTAGAAATAGAGCCGACGATAAGCCATAGGTGACAGTGTTCAGCTGAAACACTTTTAATTCTTCTTCTTTGTTGCTTCTCCACAATATGAGCTGATACTTAACATCACGCTCATCGACGCGAAATTGGCAATACATTTTGGCTATGTCAGCGGTGAGAGCAAATTTATTTAAGCGAAACGAAAAGAGCGTTGTGATAAGGTCCTGCTGAATCGTAGGGCCTACCATGAGTATATCATTCAACGAATGATTCGACGAAGTTTGAGCTGACGCATCTAAGACGACTCTTATTTTTGTTGTAGTACTTTGTGGCCGAAGAACACAATGATGTGGAATGAAATAATTCGGGCCACTCAACGACTTAGTGTAGGGCGACATGTGTCCAAGCGATAAATATTCGTCCATAAACTCGACGTACATTGATTTTAGAGTTGCATCACGTTCCAATCGTCTTTCGAGCGACAGAAAACGTCTACGAGCCATTTCAAATGAGTCTCCTAATATATCGGGCGACTTCTTGAACAGCAAACGAACATCAATTCTGCTGTTTTGATCTATGCGCACGTTTTCCATAAAGTGACGTTCGCATTTTTCTTCTTCCGGTGAATATTTTGCTGGAGAATTAACGTACTCCTCAACTTCCCAAAACTTGGCCACAATGGAGTCAATGTTTGAAGAACTAGTAGCGAGATTGCAGGTGGGCAATAAAGATCTTGCTCCCGCGTTAAAAGTTCCACCAACTATCCAGCCAAAAACTGTATTGGTGAGACACGGCATACCTTCTCCCAAGGAAATTCGGTTATCGAGCAACAAATCGAAAAATATTTCGGTACTGATTAACAGATGTTGTGGTTTGTAAAACAAAGGATCTGCTAGTTCTAGAGTTTGTGGTATTTTCCAATGATATGTTTGAATGGACTCACCAGGCTGCCGGGCTGATATTGATTTAGTAACTGCAAAAGTAGAGGACCACTGGAATGAACTCACACGAGACTTTACTGTAGCGCAAACCGATGATTTAATGTTTGTGCGTACTTCGCCAATTCCAGAAACTTCTTGATAATACGTCTGAGACTTCAATCGGAATCTTTTTGCAGTTTCCTCCGACATGAAATTAGTTTCGGAACACGAATCAAGCAGAGCCCGTACCGGATGAAAGGTGCCACTGGAATCCTTCAAAAGAACAACAGCAGTGGGGATGAGCGCCCGTTTAAATGAGCGGACTACGAATGAGACTGGGTTGGTTTGATTTCCAAAAGACGTTTGAGGTTGAACTTGTGATGTTGAATTATCAGCTTGCGCAGAACCAGAATATTTGTGCAACAGAGTATGATGCAGAGAGTGGCATACACGACAACGGGATTTCGATAAGCATTTCGACACCATATGACCTTTACGGAGACAATTGATGCAGCAATTATTACTTTTTATAAAATTAAATCTTTCGGAAACAGCAATCGATGAAAACGATGAACATGTTGATATATTGTGGTCCGAAGAGCTACAGTATGCGCAATTAGAGTTTGAGTTTACAAAGGTATGAGACGACTTGGAGGTGTTTGACTTTGGGGTTGCACCTTTGGATTTGTCACGTACTTCAACCCTTTTTCCATGACTTTCCAAAAACTGACATCGATGGCTTAAAACATCATAGCAGGTATCCCACGAAGGCAACGATTTGAACTCTTGTTTTTCATCATAGCTCATTTTAGAATCAGCGTCCAATTTTGATAAAACAATATGAGTCAAAAGTCCATTAAGAACATCCATCTCTGACCAGAGCGATAGAAGCGACCCCCGAATTGCTGCAACAGTATCAATGATGTTTCGTAATGAATTACAGTCACCCTTGGACATCGGAGTAATATTGAACAACGTAGAAATATGCTCTAGAAATATGAGCACCTTGTTATCGTATCAGCTCTCCAGCCTCTCTCGCGCCTTTGGGTAATTCTCCTCGGTTACCTGGAATGGTTCCACAACCGCTAAAGCTGGACCCGACAAACAATTTAATAAGTAATTAAATTTGTCGACGTCAGTTATCGAAGAATTTTCATGTACCATGTTGTTAAATGTGGTGATGAAACGTTTGTAATCACCATATTTTCCATCGAACTTGGGCAACTTAAGCGAAGGCAAACGAGTATGTGGGGTACAAGGAACTGAAGCGTTGAGTAATGTTTGATCCAATTGTATAGAGCCACGTCGGTTGTTCAGTAAACCCATTATTTTTGCCTTAGCAACAATAAAAAGTTCTTCCAAATCACTCCTTGCAGTATCGGTAGGGCTAAGTTTTTCGATTTGCCCTTGAAAGTGACATAACTGTTTAAAATACGACTCCAAAATTTGAAGCCGACATTCCAAAATGGTGGAGTCAGCCTTGTCGCCATCTTTATCTACCTTTTTTTGAATATTGGTGATGTTTCTCTTCATGTTGCTGCGTTGTTGTTTTAGCATTGCCAACTCTGAGTTGGGAGCAGCAGCCTCTATTACACCATCAGCGTTGTTGGTGGCCATTGTCCGTCACAAATGGAGCGACAGTATATAATCAGTTATATGAAAACTAACGGACAACGATTGTATATGACGCTTTAAAGTTATGTACAACTTTCGAAACAAAACTGAGAAATTTTGAAAGTATTATGAACCACTAACGACGATAAAAGTTTCCGCTTAAAAATTACCAATTGTAATTTTCTTTTACAAATATTCGGTCGGCTGTAATAAGTTCTAGCCCAAAATCTCCGTGATAACAGCAATTGATCAGCGCATTAAAAGAGCAACAAATTTGAACTTACGACGCACCACACTTGGCTCCAATAAAATTTGTCACTATACTCGACAAATTTGTAATAATTAATGTGCAGCACCGACGACAACCCAATAAAATTTGTCCTCCTTATCGTAGCTCGATGAAGAAAACAAAAAACCAAAAAAATAATCACTGCTTGCGGCTCACGGATTAACTGGTAATCTCTGTATCAATTCTTATTACACACCGTCCTGCCAGGGTCGCCAAAATGTTGCGCAGAAACCTTTATTTATTTTGTGGCCCAAACTAGCGCTCTAAAAAATTAAACTTTTCGTACGCGTCTCTTATTTTCAACTGATTTTTATTATACAAAGTAATTTGTCACCAGACCACCAAATGCAAAACAAAAAAAAAACGGAAAGCATTTACTTTAAGCAGCGACTGCAAAAGGGAATAACAATAACAAAGCAGTGGCTGAATGCGCTATTGGAAGTAAATTCTTGCAATTGTGCTGCTGTTGTTGTTGTCATTCTTCCTCTCATCGAAGATGAGACCAAGAGCAACAACAACACACATACATACTGGTCAAACGAAAGAACTAATAACCGTATGTATATACGTATGTTGTTATTTCTTAAACAAAATATACAAACACTATTAGGGTGGCCCGGAATAAAGGAAATACAAATTAACATTAAATAATTTAAAATTTATAATAATAAATATGTATGGAGCGATCTTATCCAACAGTTGGTATGCTGTTATTTTCACATGCATAATATCTACTTGGAAAGTTGCCTTTCATTGAAAGATCTCTGAAGAGGAAAGTGGCTTTTCTGAAATAGCTGTCAGCTGTGCTAAATTCTGTTTATTAATTCCCCATTTGATAATTATTACGGTGGGATAACTATATAGGGGCCTACAGTGTCCACTAAAGATGAGCATAATTTCACTGCCGGTAATTTTTTCACTGTTATTTAAAAATCGCTGGTAGCAACTGTTATCGAATATACAAAGTAACAGTGATTTGAGCAAAAGAGTGAGTTTCACAGTCCGTTCTTTTTTCAGTGATTGAAAATCACTACTTTTAATAAAAGCGTGAAAGCAGCGGCGATTGATTTCACACTTCAATACAAATTACTTTTTCTGTGGCTCTATTTTTTGAAAACTAATGTCCCGTTTTGTCTGTTTGCGCCTTATATCCCTTTTCAATAAAACAAAATTTTCCCACTACACTATATTTATTTGTGTCTCTATCCTACTCCCGCTACTCCTACCACCTATCCAGTCTTTCATCCTCCCTCTTTGTTTGCCCCACTCAGCAGCAGCGATAATCACATATGCTCTAAGTAGGTCCCCCTTTTACTGACAAATATACTCCCTATTCATTCACCACAATTCGAACACCATTTCATGTAACTGCTACGATATTGGTATAAAAGCTCCCTATCGTTCCAGTGGTGGTGAATCTTTCAAAAAAAAAGTTCTGGATAGGTGTTCCAATGAGCTGACAGTTCTTGATCAAATGAATCAAAACGAAAGAGAAACTATTGATATACACAGCTGCAACATAATATGACAAAAACAGTGTTCGTGATTCAATCAATGTTGATCCTAAGTCAGGCTCAACGGTTTTCTGGCTTTCGGTTTTTTATTCTAATCACTTTAGAAACACTACAATTAGCAACAGTGCAATTCTTTATTATATTTTTTATAATACTAGCTGACCCCGCAGGCGTTGCCCTGCGTGAAATTATGTGTTTTGAAAAGAAAAGAAAGTTGAATTTATATTGTGTTGAAAATCATTTATTTGCGATTTTTCTAAATTTTTTTCAATGTAACGCAGCTTGATAAACAACATTTTTTGTTTTCTGTTCCGGTGCGTAAATGTACAGAGAAGATGGTTTTCCAACTCGTGTTCTCCAACGTATAGCTGGCCGTGTGAAAAACATGGCATTTCCAGATTTATGCCAGACACTTCCAGCGACTGTCCTTGTGACCTGTTGATTGTCATCGCAAATGCAAGTTTCACTGGAAACTGAATACGTTTGAACTGAAATGGCAAATCGTTTGAACTCAAAGGAATTCGTGGAATCAAACATTCTGCCCCCTTGTAAGTCCCTTTCAAAATTCTTGCAACTATCACATTATTCGATAGCTGCGTCACAATCATTCGGGTTCCATTACACAGTTTCGGCGCATGAAGATTGCGAAGCATAATAATGACAGATTCAACTTTGAGACGCAAATGATGCGGCGGCATGCCAGGCAAATCCAAAGAATTTAGAAATTCCACTGGATAATTCACGGCTTCGTCTTCATTTTCAACACGATCGATCGATTTGTATGAGCGCAAATCTCCCGGAATTTGACTTTGAATCGTCCAGTTTAAGTCATTAACATCGGTATTTTTGGCAGCTAAAATTGCGCGTGCACTCAACCAATCGTAGTTACGATAATTTTGGCCAATGTTCGGATAAACATTCGTGATGAGTTCAGCTTTCGTTGAAGTGAATTGACAAATGGCAGGTGGAATTGATATCAAACCACTGGAAGTATCAACCGGAATTTGCCCATTTCCAATTCTTAGCAGTTCTTTAGAGAAAACTTCTGCGGTGCTATCCTGTTGCAGGAACACTCGCATATTCATAGTCAATCGTATGGTTTTCACGTACCGCCACAAATACGATGACTTGAGACATGCGCTCAATTCATCCGCCGTTGTCGATTTCGGAATAACAGGAAGAGTTTGTCGAAAATCGCCTGCTAACAGTATCATTGCGCCACTAAAGCGACGATTATTATTCCGCAGATCTTTCATTGTTCTGTCAAGTGCTTCTAGAGACCGTTTGTGAGCCATTGTGCACTCATACCATACTATCAGTTAACAATTCTTCAACACTTTTGCCATAGCTGATTGCTTTGAAATGTTGCAAACAGGTGTTTCATTGATTTGCATGTTTAACGGAAGCTTCAGTGCCGAATGTGCCGCTCTTCCACCTTCTAGTAGAGTTGCAGCAATCCCAGTAGATGCGAGAGCCAACGCAATGCCATTTTGAGACATTATGGTTCCCAAAATCAATGATATCAGGAACGTTTTCCCAGTTCCGCCGGGCGCATCAAGAAAAAATAGTCCACCGTTTCCATCATTGACAGCCTTCATCCAATTCATCATACGCACTATTTTGCTGCTCATTCAATAATGGAACATTTCTTTGTACTTGTTGTTCCAAAGTTATTCTGTCGTATGCACGCTCACGTTCCAATTCACGATTCAGTACATCTCTGATTTGACGATTTGGCGCTTGCATATGAATTTCAGTCAATAGTTTGCCACTCATAAGCAAACACAAATCTTCAATCAACACCAATGCTTCATTGTAGATGTCATCGTTCATTTGTAATTCTGAATTCCATGTTGCCACTCGAATACGATGTAAAATGTCTTCGGCAATGTAATTTGTACGTATCCCATAATTGACGCCGATTTGAAGGCTGACATGTCGAAATAATCATCGCGAAAAGTGTGCGAACTTCAATGGCATGCGAAGTAGCATCGTCCATCGTTTAATTCCAGTGATTATCATGTTCCAGCAATTGTAATTGCTGGCATGCTTCTCAAAAAGTTGCACACACTGTACCATTCACAGTACGCAATGACTCAAATGAAGTTGAACCGCGTACATTAATCAATAGCAACCGAAGGTAGAAGCAATCGTCGTTTTTCGGGTGGATTGTGTAAATTCGTCCTAATGCATTAGTTGAGAACACACCTGGATGTCCATCTACTGGTTGGCCTTGCTTTCTGCGTAACCATTTCTTCGACGATGCATTCCATGTATAATATCGATGCATTTCCGAATAAAGCAATGTTCTCGCAAACGGATAACTGGCGCAAGTTGAGAAAAAAACTCGTCAATGTTGTTGCTGGTGGTGTTTCCGCTCGCTGTACTGCATTCTCTGGGTTGAAATACACTCTATGGCCATTCTCCAAATGTACTGCGAGAAGCACAACAGTCGGAAAAGGCTAATGAATTACAAAAGAAAATATTCTCCAAAGCGCTTCATTGCAGTTCACGTATCGACCCATTTGATACTTGCTGATCTCATCTCGTTCAAGGCCAATAACCGCCATGTCGCTTCCTTTGGTGACGTACTTGCAAACGTATTTGATCGATTTCACAGAACTGCAATACTCAACATTGATATGAGTTTTGAATGTCTTAGACAATATTGGCGAATATGGTACGATCCATGTGTTGTCAACTTCGATGTTCACTTCTCTAAATTGAATGGTGAATGTTCTGCCATTCTTGTCTGATGAGCGACGCCGATAGAGTGGATATCCATCATTTCCAGTTTGCGTTTCCGAAAGAAAAGCACGTGGATAGTGTTTTGTGCATTTATTGTCAGACATACAAACCGAAGTGGGATTGTAGTGTCCGCAAGGTCCATGAACCATATTGGTTTTCACCACTTCGTATAATTCTGGATCTATCTCTGGATCAGGAATTTCCGCAGAAATGAAGTCATCAATTTGATCTGGTGTAATCTTGTCCACCATCCAAAGCCACTCAACAGAGTACATCCAGCATCTGACACCACCATATATACATTGCTTCACGATAAAGTCCATCAAATATCGTAGCTGTTGTTTGAAAACTCGTGCTGTGACATCGTGACGATCGCTTGCTGATTGACCGCGATTCAATAGTTCCGTTGTCTGTGTTACAATCAAGAGTGTTTGTTTTTCTTTTACTAACCATTGGCAGGATTGATCATGTTGTATCTCAAGTGATATCCATCTTCACCACGGCAGAACATAACCGGATATTGTAGTGAGTCATACGATCGATGAGTTTCACTGATTCGCTCTAATGTATCTCCAGCTCGACGTTTAATAACAATATCACGGGATTCTAAATTATCGCCAACAACAACAATTGATATTTCATCGGTCGTCGGTGCATTATATTGCCGTTCATGAGTGCCTGCTGGTCGTTTGTGCGCTTTTATGACGATTCTGTGGCATCCTTTCTAACGAAGTTTTGAATCATCGAATTAGTTCGTTATGTTCATGCAACATTTCTTGCAATTGCTGCACAATTTCTCTCTTCGTCGCATTGAAAATTGCACAACGTCGATTCACTTCTTCATTTGAATCTCCAGGAAAATATATTTGGAGATATTTGTGATCTTGATCAGGATGCGGCAACAGCGATCCAGCAAGATGATAAATTTGCCCGTGAATCTCTATAGTTGCAGACAAATATGTTAATTTCTGTATTTTATTGGCGAGATAATAAGTGTTAGATTGTTGGTAAACTAGTCTTGAATGTGGGATTGTAATTATGTTCATTCACAATGTCCCCACCAAAGGACGTCATTTGAAAACAATCGTTATACATCTTGGAATTTTGCAAAAAATGATTCGAATTTGGTGATTCACCGTAAAGCAACGACCGCAATGGCTCTCGTGGAGGAAGTAACTCTGGTAATTTCACTTTTCCGTTTGCGCAACACAATACGGCCGGTTCTTTTGGAAATTTCAGTGCATCGCAATGCGGGCAAACGACAGACATCGAACCAAATCGAACTGATGCGTGCGCACCGTATTCAATGTTCGGCTCATATCGAAAGGCTGCACGTTCGATATTCAAATTAGGCAATCATTGTTGTTGCTGACGTTGTCGGTGAGCAGCCAAACGTTGTTCTCTTGCTTCATGAATTTCCTGAGCACGAACTTGTCTTCTTCTCAATCGTTGTTGCTCATTGTAAGCTTCGTGAGCCTCTTGTGACTGTCGCGCACGATGTTCAATCATTCCGATTCGTACAGATTCCCTTGCAGTAGCATTTCCTCTTCCGTACGACGTGCTGTATAATTACGTTGGTCCGTTGTACGTCGGGAACGCCGACCGATATTAGCGCGACCTCTTTGTGGCATCGTAACAAATTTCAATCTGTAATTGATCACTTTGTATGAAACACACATAAAGTTTTCCCGGAAAAATTTTAAATAATTTACCTTTTGAATAGCCGAAATAAAGAAAGCAAATGACCGAAATTGAACGATTCAAGTAATTTACAAATCATTTGAAGAAATAACACAAATAAATTCCAATGGAAATGAGGTTAGGTATTCACCAACAAACGAAAATAATGAACTCACTTTTTTTGTTTGAAATGTCAATAATTTCACTCAAAAACTGATGAATCACAGATTTAAAATCAAATATTTCGTGAATGTAAACAATTTACAAATTTGGAAAAATGTCAGAAAGTCAATTGACCGTGTCCGCACTGTTCGAATAAACAAATCAGAAAGAACAAACAATATATGCAGCTGTCAAAATAAATAAACGTCTACAGCTCCATCTCTTGAGTTATTGGAGTGTCAGTCAGTGCTTACAACACCAATATGAAACTAAATGTGCGCGTGTAACACCACGCACATACAAAAAAAAAATGAGAACAAAAAGTGAGATTAGGTTTTTCGAATTTTCCCGAATTTTCCGACTTTTCCGAAAGTTTTGAGATCGATAGATTTGCAAGAAACAATTGGAAAAAAAAATTTGAAAGAAAAAAAATTTTGTATGGAAAAAAGTCCTTTTTGGAATTTTTAAAATTTCCGACTTTTCTTCAGGAAAAGTATAAGGTTTTTTTATTTCTAAACCTTCCCAGATCCACAACGAACAACCTCTGAAAATTCCATCAAGATTGGTCCAGCCGTTCTCGAGCCTTAGCGTCACTAACAAACAAACATTCATTTTTATATATATAGATATAAATTGTTTCTATATACTCGTATATAATTTTATATTATCAAATTCGCTTAACACGTCTCTTGACTGCCACTCACTAACTGAACTATATTGCCACTAGTCGGCTAGTGTCCGCTAAAGTTTTCCAGTCCGCACTGCCGTTATTTGTACAGTGGGCTTGGTAGACGAAATTGTACAGTGGGCTTGGCAGACTAAATTAGATATGTCGCCCAGTACGTTGCTAGTGGGCAAAAATCGGAAGGTAATTTATCCATCATCAAGATTCTAACAATGGTTTTTGCACAAACTTAATAATATGCTGCGTTAAAGCGCAGGAAGTTGACACTTTTCACACTAAATATTTTAGGCAGTCATAGCAGTTTTTGGTTATACACGGAAAAAATTGTTAAAAATCCAGCTTATGAAAAATTAAGTTAAGGTAAAATTTTTTATTTATAGTATTTATCATAGAACTTCAAAATATTACCTTAACTAATAAATTTTATGTTTTTCGATTCCTATTTATAAAATGCAAATTTAAATGCATCACTGCTAAAAAAAAAATGGCAACAGTATTTACAGTTATTGAAATGTCAAAAAGTGAAAAATAGTACATAAACAACAAAGCGAAGTGTCAAAAAGTGAAAATGAATAGCAAACAAGTTTATTTCAATCGAAATGGATTTTACTTAAAAAACGGTAATCTAATTGGTACCTGGTTATCTGCTAGCCCAAAGAAGTTTCTGTACTATTTGCATTCATTGAAAGCAAAATAAGAAACTATCAATACGTCTGTTGGGTGTTGGGGTGTATCCTTACATGTTGGCCGGATCCTACCGGCTGCGCCAATTATATTTGGGTGGTATGTGTCTGTGCCCGCCTAATTTTTTCACACTGCGGGACATTTACTAGGCGATTGTCAGCAGCCTGAGTCCAGTTTGTTTCTAACCGCGCGAGTTGAAACGCGCTGAAATTTATTTATTAGAATTTTTATTATTAAAACACCTGTGTTTGTGTATTTGTGTTTTTACTATTGCTAATGCTTACTTACTGGAAAATATTGCTGGCAAAATACTTTTTATTTGTCTTCATTTTTACTTTATACTGTCTTCCATTTGGGCATATGTTGATTGCACGATTTGGGTTTTCACCCCTTTTTAACATTTAATTTTATTACAATTCCACTTATTTTATTTTAATTATGGAGCATTAAAAAACTCGTCCGCTCTTCAAGAGTACTTTCAGAAAAAAAAATCAAAGAGATGAGTGACATAATGAAACAATGTTTTGACATGGAAACCTTTGGAATACAACCTGACCCAAGCCTAAAACGAAAAGAGGTCAGTTAAGATATTACCAACAACAACAAAATGTAAAAGGCGAGAGAGACTCGACTTAGAATATGTAGCAGAATACAAAAAGAAAATAAATTATCATATTGACGATTACTATGGTGACTAAATCGCAGGAAGAAAAAATGAAATTTTGTGACAATGAAGTACTCGTGCCCCTTGTCAATCTAAGCTATCGGCCATAGCCATGCGACCATTGAGTCCAAAATGAAACCCTGATAAAACTTCAAATGGCCCTTTGTGACAAAGAAGTACTCGTGTCTCTTGTCAATCTAAGCTATCGGTCATAGCTATGCTACCCTTGAGTCCAATTTTGAAACACTGATAAAACTTCCATTGGCCATAACTCCTTTTTGCCGTGCGTACAAAATTTGCAACATTCAAATGCTTGAAACTTTTTACTGGCGCGTCATAAAACCTTGAAATTTTGTGACAATGAAGTACTCGTGCCCCTTGTCAATCTAAGCCATCAGACATAGCTATTCTAGCTGTTGCGCAGAAACCTTTATTTATTTTGTGGCCCAAACTAGCGCTCTAAAAAATTAAACTTTTCGTACGCGTCTCTTATTTTCAACTGATTTTTATTATACAAAGTAATTTGTCACCAGACCACCAAATGCAAAACAAAAAAAACGGAAAGCATTTACTTTAAGCAGCGACTGCAAAAGGGAATAACAATAACAAAGCAGTGGCTGAATGAGCTATTGGAAGTAAATTCTTGCAATTGTGCTGCTGTTGTTGTTGTCATTCTTCCTCTCATCGAAGATGAGACCAAGAGCAACAACAACACACATACATACTGGTCAAACGAAAGAACTAATAACCGTATGTATATACGTATGTTGTTATTTCTTAAACAAAATATACAAACACTATTAGGGTGGCCCGGAATAAAGGAAATACAAATTAACATTAAATAATTTAAAATTTATAATAATAAATATGTATGGAGCGATCTTATCCAACAGTTGGTATGCTGTTATTTTCACATGCATAATATCTACTTGGAAAGTTGCCTTTCATTGAAAGATCTCTGAAGAGGAAAGTGGCTTTTCTGAAATAGCTGTCAGCTGTGCTAAATTCTGTTTATTAATTCCCCATTTGATAATTATTACGGTGGGATAACTATATAGGGGCCTACAGTGTCCACTAAAGATGAGCATAATTTCACTGCCGGTAATTTTTTCACTGTTATTTAAAAATCGCTGGTAGCAACTGTTATCGAATATACAAAGTAACAGTGATTTGAGCAAAAGAGTGAGTTTCACAGTCCGTTCTTTTTTCAGTGATTGAAAATCACTACTTTTAATAAAAGCGTGAAAGCAGCGGCGATTGATTTCACACTTCAATACAAATTACTTTTTCTGTGGCTCTATTTTTTGAAAACTAATGTCCCGTTTTGTCTGTTTGCGCCTTATATACCTTTTCAATAAAATAAAATTTTCCCACTACACTATATTTATTTGTGTCTCTATCCTACTCCCGCTACTCCTACCACCTATCCAGTCTTTCATCCTCCCTCTTTGTTTGCCCCACTCAGCAGCAGCCATAATCACATATGCTCTAAGTAGGTCCCCCTTTTACTGACAAATATACTCCCTATTCATTCACCACAATTCGAACACCATTTCATGTAACTGCTACGATATTGGTATAAAAGCTCCCTATCGTTCCAGTGGTGGTGAATCTTTCAAAAAAAAAGTTCTGGATAGGTGTTCCAATGAGCTGACAGTTCTTGATCAAATGAATCAAAACGAAAGAGAAACTATTGATATACACAGCTGCAACATAATATGACAAAAACAGTGTTCGTGATTCAATCAATGTTGATCCTAAGTCAGGCTCAACGGTTTTCTGGCTTTCGATTTTTTATTCTAATCACTTTAGAAACACTACAATTAGCAACAGTGCAATTCTTTATTATATTTTTTATAATACTAGCTGACCCCGCAGGCGTTGCCCTGCGTGAAATTATGTGTTTTGAAAAGAAAAGAAAGTTGAATTTATATTGTGTTGAAAATCATTTATTTGCGATTTTTCTAAATTTTTTTCAATGTAACGCAGCTTGATAAACAACATTTTTTGTTTTCTGTTCCGGTGCGTAAATGTACAGAGAAGATGGTTTTCCAACTCGTGAACACGCCACGTATAGCTGGCCGTGTGAAAAACATGGCATTTCCAGATTTATGCCAGACACTTCCAGCGACTGTCCTTGTGACCTGTTGATTGTCATCGCAAATGCAAGTTTCACTGGAAACTGAATACGTTTGAACTGAAATGGCAAATCGTTGGAACTCAAAGGAATTCGTGGAATCAAACATTCTGCCCCCTTGTAAGTCCCTTTCAAAATTCTTGCAACTATCACATTATTCGATAGCTGCGTCACAATCAGTCGGGTTCCATTACACAGTTTCGGCGCATGAAGATTGCGAAGCATAATAATGACAGATTCAACTTTGAGACGCAAATGATGCGGCGGCATGCCAGGCAAATTCAAAGAATTTAGAAATTCCACTGGATAATTCACGGCTTCGTCTTCATTTTCAACACGATCGATCGATTTGTATGAGCGCAAATCTCCCGGAATTTGACTTTGAATCGTCCAGTTTAAGTCATTAACATCGGTATTTTTGGCAGCTAAAATTGCGCGTGCACTCAACCAATCGTAGTTACGATAATTTTGGCCAATGTTCGGATAAACATTCGTGATGAGTTCAGCTTTCGTTGAAGTGAATTGACAAATGGCAGGTGGAATTGATATCAAACCGCTGGAAGTATCAACCGGAATTTGCCCATTTCCAATTCTTAGCAGTTCTTTAGAGAAAACTTCTGCGGTGCTATCCTGTTGCAGGAACACTCGCATATTCATAGTCAATCGTATGGTTTTCACGTACCGCCACAAATACGATGACTTGAGACATGCGCTCAATTCATCCGCCGTTGTCGATTTCGGAATAGCAGGAAGAGTTTGTCGAAAATCGCCTGCTAACAGTATCATTGCGCCACTAAAGCGACGATTATTATTCCGCAGATCTTTCATTGTTCTGTCAAGTGCTTCTAGAGACCGTTTGTGAGCCATTGTGCACTCATACCATACTATCAGTTTACAATTCTTCAACACTTTTGCCATAGCTGATTGCTTTGAAATGTTGCAAACAGGTGTTTCATTGATTTGCATGTTTAACGGAAGCTTCAGTGCCGAATGTGCCGTTCTTCCACCTTCTAGTAGAGTTGCAGCAATCCCAGTAGATGCGAGAGCCAACGCAATGCCATTTTGAGACATTATGGTTCCCAAAATCAATGATATCAGGAACGTTTTCCCAGTTCCGCCGGGCGCATCAAGAAAAAATAGTCCACCGTTTCCATCATTGACAGCCTCCAATTCATCATACGCACTATTTTGCTGCTCAATCAATAATGGAACATTTCTTTGTACTTGTTGTTCCAAAGTTATTCTGTCGTATGCACGCTCACGTTCCAATTCACGATTCAGTACATCTCTGATTTGACGATTTGGCGCTTGCATATTAATATCAGTCAATAGTTTGCCACTCATAAGCAAACACAAATCTTCAATCAACACCAATGCTTCATTGTAGATGTCATCGTTCATTTGTAATTCTGAATTCCATGTTGCCACTCGAATACGATGTAAAATGTCTTCGGCAATGTTGTTTGAAACTCGTGCTGTGACATCGTGACGATCGCTTGCTGATTGACCGCGATTCAATAATTCCGTTGGCTGTGTTACAATCAAGAGTGTTTGTTTTTCTTTTACTAACCATTGGCAGGATTGATCATGTTGTATCTCAAGTGATATCCATCTTCACCACGGCAGAACATAACCGGATATTGTAGTGAGTCATACGATCGATGAGTTTCACTGATTCGCTCTAATGCATCTCCAGCTCGACGTTTAATAACAATATCACGGGATTCTAAATTATCGCCAACAACAACAATTTATATTTCATCGGTCGTCGGTGCATTATATTGCCGTTCATGAGTGCCTGCTGGTCGTTTGTCCGCTTTTATGACGATTCTGTGATCATCAGATGGCATCCTTTCTAACGAAGTTTTGAATCATCGAATTAGTTCGTTATGTTCATGCAACATTTCTTGCAATTGCTGCACAATTTCTCTCTTCGTCGCATTGAAAATTGCACAACGTCGATTCACTTCTTCATTTGAATCTCCAGGAAAATATATTTGGAGATATTTGTGATCTTGATCAGGATGCGGCAACAGCGATCCAGCAAGATGATAAATTTGCCCGTGAATCTGTATAGTTGCAGACAAATATGTTGATTTCTGTATTTTATTGGCGAGATAATAAGTGTTAGATTGTTGGTGAACTAGTCTTGAATGTGGGATTGTAATTATGTTCATTCACAATTTCCCCACCAAAGGACGTCATTTGAAAACAATCGTTATACATCTTGGAATTTTGCAAAAAATGATTCGAATTTGGTGATTCACCGTAAAGCAACGACCGCAATGGCTCTCGTGGAGGAAGTAACTCTGGTAATTTCACTTTTCCGTTTGCGCAACACAATACGGCCGGTTCTTTTGGAAATTTCAGTGCATCGCAATGCGGGCAAACGACAGACATCGAACCAAATCGAACTGATGCGTGCGCACCGTATTCAATGTTCGGCTCATATCGAAAGGCTGCACGTTCGATATTCAAATTAGGCAATCATTGTTGTTGCTGACGTTGTCGGTGAGCAGCCAAACGTTGTTCTCTTGCTTCATGAACTTCCTGAGCACGAACTTGTCTTCTTCTCAATCGTTGTTGCTCATTGTAAGCTTCGTGAGCCTCTTGTGACTGTCGCGCACGATGTTCAATCATTCCGATTCATACAGATTCCCTTGCAGTAGCATTTCCTCTTCCGTACGACGTGCTGTATAATTACGTTGGTCCGTTGTACGTCGGGAACGCCGACCGATATTAGCGCGACCTCTTTGTGGCATCGTAACAAATTTCAATCTGTAATTGATCACTTTGTATGAAACACACATAAAGTTTTCCCGGAAAAATTTTCAATAATTTACCTTTTGAATAGCCGAAATAAAGAAAGCAAATGACCGAAATTGAACGATTCAAGTAATTTACAAATCATTTGAAGAAATAACACAAATAAATTCCAATGGAAATGAGGTTAGGTATTCACCAACAAACGAAAATAATGAACTCACTTTTTTTGTTTGAAATGTCAATAATTTCACTCAAAAACTGATGAATCACAGATTTAAAATCAAATATTTCGTGAATGTAAACAATTTACAAATTTGGAAAAATGTCAGAAAGTCAATTGACCGTGTCCGCACTGTTCGAATAAACAAATCAGAAAGAACAAACAATATATGCAGCTGTCAAAATAAATAAACGTCTACAGCTCCATCTCTTGAGTTATTGGAGTGTCAGTCAGTGCTTACAACACCAATATGAAACTAAATGTGCGCGTGTAACACCACGCACATACAAAAAAAAAATGAGAACAAAAAGTGAGATTAGGTTTTTCGAATTTTCCCGAATTTTCCGACTTTTCCGAAAGTTTTGAGATCGATAGATTTGCAAGAAACAATTGGAAAAAAAATTTGAAAGAAAAAAAATTTTGTATGGAAAAAAGTCCTTTTTGGAATTTTTAAAATTTCCGACTTTTCTTCAGGAAAAGTATAAGGTTTTTTTATTTCTAAACCTTCCCAGATCCACAACGAACAACCTCTGAAAATTCCATCAAGATTGGTCCAGCCGTTCTCGAGCCTTAGCGTCACTAACAAACAAACATTCATTTTTATATATATAGATATAAATTGTTTCTATATACTCGTATATAATTTTATATTATCAAATTCGCTTAACACGTCTCTTGACTGCCACTCACTAACTGAACTACATTGCCACTAGTCGGCTAGTGTCCGCTAAAGTTTTCCAGTCCGCACTGCCGTTATTTGTACAGTGGGCTTGGTAGACGAAATTGTACAGTGGGCTTGGCAGACGAAATTAGATATGTCGCCCAGTACGTTGCTAGTGGGCAAAAATCGGTAGGTAATTTATCCATCATCAAGATTCTAACAATGGTTTTTGCACAAACTTAATAATATGCTGCGTTAAAGCGCAGGAAGTTGACACTTTTCACACTAAATATTTTAGGCAGTCATAGCAGTTTTTGGTTATACACGGAAAAAACTGTTAAAAATCCAGCTTATGAAAAATTAAGTTAAGGTAAAATTTTTTATTTATAGTATTTATCATAGAACTTCAAAATATTACCTTAACTAATAAATTTTATGTTTTTCGATTCCTATTTATAAAATGCAAATTTAAATGCATCACTGCTAAAAAAAAAATGGCAACAGTATTTACCGTTATTGAAATGTCAAAAAGTGAAAAATAGTACATAAACAACAAAGCGAAGTGTCAAAAAGTGAAAATGAATAGCAAACAAGTTTATTTCAATCGAAATGGATTTTACTTAAAAAACGGTAATCTAATTGGTACCTGGTTATCTGCTAGCCCAAAGAAGTTTCTGTACTATTTGCATTCATTGAAAGCAAAATAAGAAACTATCAATACGTCTGTTGGGTGTTGGGGTGTATCCTTACATGTTGGCCGGATCCTACCGGCTGCGCCAATTATATTTGGGTGGTATGTGTCTGTGCCCGCCTAATTTTTTCACACTGCGGGACATTTACTAGGCGATTGTCAGCAGCCTGAGTCCAGTTTGTTACTAATCGCGCGAGTTGAAACGCGCTGAAATTTATTTATTAGAATTTTTATTATTAAAACACCTGTGTTTGTGTATTTGTGTTTTTACTATTGCTAATGCTTACTTACTGGAAAATATTGCTGGCAAAATACTTTTTATTTGTCTTCATTTTTACTTTATACTGTCTTCCATTTGGGCATATGTTGATTGCACGATTTGGGTTTTCACCCCTTTTTAACATTTAATTTTATTACAATTCCACTTATTTTATTTTAATTATGGAGCATTAAAAAACTCGTCCGCTCTTCAAGAGTACTTTCAGAAAAAAAAATCAAAGAGATGAGTGACATAATGAAACAATGTTTTGACATGGAAACCTCTGGAATACAACCTGACCCAAGCCTAAAACGAAAAGAGGTCAGTTAAGATATTACAAACAACAACAAAATGTAAAAGGCGAGAGAGACTCGACTTAGAATATGTAGCAGAATACAAAAAGAAAGTAAATTATCATATTGACGATTACTACGGTGACTTAAATCGCAGGAAGAAAAAATCCATCAAAATTATTTTCTCTACCGCATTTCGGAATTAAATTCGTATTTGATTGCGCAACTAATATAAATAATATTTCGATTTAATAAGGTTCTAATAAAAAAAGATCCTACAATATCAACAATTTCTATGGATAGATGGATACCCGGGAAAACCCCTGGAAGTTTTTGTAACGAAATAGATGATATTTGATGCTATATGATCTGCGACAATTCCTCAATACTTAAAAACAAAAGTGCTGAAGACTATTCGAGGGAGCTACCACGTGCCGTTGAATGCATAATAAAATTACACTAAGTTGATTATTATATAGATTGCTTTGAGACAGAAGATATTGTTATAAAGAAATATAATTTCAAATTCAGAGACAGCTGAGAAAGAGTTATTCGCAAAAAATGATGTTCGCTGATAGAATACCTTACTTTGCCGAATTTGAAGATGTAAGCATCTGTTAGGGCTGTACGATTGAATGAAAGTATAGTAAAATACCATACATCTCAGTTTAGTAAAATTTGTTTTGGAGCGAGGAGGTCAGCGAGAAATTTGACAGCAGTCAAATGGAAGATTGGTTTCATGCCCAGGGGAACTATACTCAGCAGGTGAAGCAACCACTGTATCGTTTTCAAGGCAAACTAAGACAACAGATAGATGGAATAGATGTACCGATGATTTTGCACAAAGTATGGCAGAATTGCAGAGTCACCTACTTACGCAAATTGTATGGACAGAAGCGAAGATAAATATTGAGGGATCCATTTCTAGTTGATAGCCAGTTAAGTGAGAGCAGTTCAAGCAGTTATTAGTAGATTTTCAAATTATAAGCGTTTGAATGAACTCTGGCATATATATTTCTCTATATTCACAACATCACAGCAAATGCATTGTCGAAGAAGAGTTGGCGGCCAAAATGCGTTTCTGTAAAGTTGTTGAAATAAAAATATTTGCTGACGAGTGCGCTATCACAAAACGGTATGGATCAAGTAACGAACCAAATTAAAGCGATAAAGCCCTTTGGATTTGAGGAAGAATCGAAGTGGCCACTTACACAGACGTCGACGCAAGCACCCGATAGTACTTCCAAAGGAACACCCGTTCACACACTTGAGATCTGACTACTATCATTTAAATTTCAACCACATTAATATCTCAATAGTAAACAATGAAAAGACAACGCCTCTGCATTCCGTCCAGAGTAGTGGTGAATGGAGTCCAAGCTCATTGATTGTTGTGCAGATTGCTTAAAGCCCGCACGCAACAGCCACAAATGAGTAACCTGCCGTTAGACAGTCCGTTCTCGTACACTAGGGTAGATATCTTTGTCCCCTTAAATGAAACTGTTCGCCGAAAAAACGAGAAACTTTGAGTCGCTTTATTTGCATGGTTATACTCTCGCGCTATAAATATGGAGCTTGCAACTGATTTGTCAAGTGATGCCTGTTTAATCTGCATACGCAATTACGTTAATCGCAGAGCAGTGTCAGTGCACGTAGATAACAGTACATGTTTTATATAACTATTAAAGGAGCTGTAAATTGCGAGAAAATGCAATTAAGTAATATATAGGGCCAATGAGAATTAAATATATATTCAATACTCCATGAAGGCATATATACGGCTAATAGGAATTAAGTGGATATTCAATACTCCAACCAATCCTAGTGAAGGAGGAGCGCCTGGTTCAGTCGGTCAAAAAGTCACTACAAATCTTACTAAAAGAGCTAATAGGAAACAGTTTTGAATAGACAAACTATAATTGGTCTTAATTGTAATCCGAAGATATTATTAATCATCGACCGTTCACTCATCTGCCAGTAGGTAGGTAGGTAAAGCGGACGCCCGAAGGGCGCGGTTAGGCCAACATTGACCCTTTGTGATACCGCATGAGTGTCCCATCCCTTTCAAAGGTGATAATTACCGAATCCAGGGAGCGAAAAGCTACGGACAGAATTCAAATATCATGTCCAGATACTTTCTTCTTGCTTAGCCAAGACAGTGCTGTTTCTATAGCCGTGAGCCTGAAAAACACTGCAGTGGTCGGGCATCCTAAAGGACATGTTAATGTCCAAATATTCTAAGAATACACCACCTCACACCCTACTCTGTAACTTGGATCCATCTGTGTAGATTTGAACCCCTTCTACATGAGGGGGGGATGATGAGGTCCTGCACATACCATTGAAGACAAATTGGTGTGATGTAATCGAAAGAGTCAGGAATACCCTCAAAATGTCTTAAAATAGATGCATGATCTACGTTCCTGGCAACCCATTGATGCGCAACTTTTAGCCTTATTGCTGAGTTTGCAGCCACTCTTTCGCCAAAAAGCCTAACAGGCTGCAGAATGAGCAAAACATGCAAAGCTGCCGTTGGAGTCGTTCTAATGGCACTACTTATGAATACTTCTGCCGTTCTTTGTACCTTTGTTATCAGCCTATTGTATGTGGACTTACTTAGGGATGTCCACCAAGCAAGCACCCCATAAAAGAGGGCTGGTCGTACCACAACTGTGTATACCTTAGGCTGTAACCCCCATTTTTTTCTTATAACTCTTTTGCAAGAGTACAGAACTACCTGAGCTTTCCTAATGCGTTCGCTTATATTAGCCTTCTAGTTCAGCTTCCTATTTAGGATCACGCCCAGATATTTAGCCTCCTCGACAAGGTTAATATCTACACCCATTAGTTTTCGAGCGATAAATTGAGGAATTTTATACTTCCTAGTGAAGAGCACCAGCTTAGTCTTGGTCGGTTTAACCCCCAACCCACAGGCAGTAATCCATTGAGAGAGAATGTTCAACATATGTTGCATCAAGTCCCTCAAAGTGGATATGTATTTTCCCGAGATACTAACAACATCATCCGCATACGCAACCACCTTACACCCTTCCCTCTCCAGCCGAACAAGCAGCTCATTTACCGCAAGATTTCAGAGTAGGGGTGAAACAACTCCACCTTGAGGTGTGCCTCTGCACACGGACTTCTTGGCCGACGCCGTCCCCAGCTGTGAATTGATTATCCTGCTTCTAAGCATATTTTCAATTCACCTGCTAATGGCGGGTTCCACCTCCAAGTCTCGCATCGCACCGATTATTGCGTCTGATTTGATGTTGTTAAAAGCTCCCTCAATGTCCAGGAAAGCCACTAGGGAGAACTCCTTGTTATGCAGGGAGCACTAAATACTAGAGACTCAGGAGTGCAAGGCTACTAATTATATTTTCAACTCACCTGCTAATGGCGGGTTCCACCTCCAACTCTCGTGTCGCACCGATTATTACGTCTGATTTGATATTGTTAAAAGCTCCCTCAATGTCCAGGAAAGCAACTAGGGAGAACTCCTTGTTATGCAGGGAGCACTCAATACTAGAGACTAGAGACTAAGGAGTGTGAATCAGTCTCAACCGATTTACCCTTGAAGGAGGCATGCTGAGAGAATGACAGCTTGTCTGTCTATAGTGAGCCTCAGATGAATGTCGTAACAACCATTCCAGGATTTTCAGCCAGAAGGAGGACAGACTAATGGGCCTTAAGTCCCCTGGAGCTGTGTGCGAGCTTTTGCCGGCCTTGGGTATACAAATTACCCTCATATGCTTCCATGAGTCTGGAATATATGCTTATTCAAGACAACTTTTGTAGATCTTGAGCAGCCACTCTATTATAAGATTCTCTGACTGCTGAATATCAATTGGAGCTACACCATCTGGGCCAGATGCTTTAAATGGTTGAAACTATGGATAGCCCATTGAAATTTTGGCTTCGTGACTATTTCTGAGTTGACTTCAACTACATTCGCATTCGCGCTGGGTTTCATTCTCCGCGGAATGGTGCTCGAGCAACCAGGGAAGTGAGTCTCTAGAAGAAGCTCTAGAGTCTAATTACTATTTGAAGTCCAAGATTCATCCTCCCTCCTCAGGTAACCAGGTACGATTGAAGCAGTTCATAGGATCTTCCTCAACCTGGACGTCTCAGAGATATCTTCTAGGTCATCGCTAAAGTTTCTACACGATTCTCTTTGTGCCTTCCTAAGCTTACTTTTGAAGGTTCTGAGTGCTGCCTTATATAAAGCCCAGTCTACACTATCTCTAGACTTCTGTGCGCAGTTGAAAAGTCTCCTACAATTTTTTCTGCGTCCCCTGATTTCCTCTCCCCCACGTGGGTTTTTGTTTCCCCCTGGGTGTACTGAAGGGGCAAGAGACCAATAGAGCCTTATTAAGAGCAACCGTTAGAACTTCCACAGACCTATCAATTTCGGCACACGTGCTTGTGCTTGTGGGGTTCTGAGGTAGTAGTCTAGTTACAGTCACCTTGTAGAGGTCCCAGTTTGCCTTCCTGACACTTCTAAAACCTTAGGGTAGGCTATCTAGAAGATCAAACTGAATTAACCTATGATCCGAAAAGGAGTGTTCCTCTAGAAATCTCCAATTTGAGCTCCGATCAAAAATTGATTCGAAGGCAAGGGTTGTGTCAAGGACTTCTTGCCTATTAGCAGTAATGAAAGTGGGTTCTGATCCATTATTACATATAAGAAGGTTAGTCGTTACAATATATTCATATAATAACACCACGTATATTGACATCCAGGCTTCCCCAGATTTCGTGGTGCGCATTGGCATCGCATCCAATAATTACAGCCACTCGTCGAGCCTTTGCATCCACAACAAGCTTCTGTAGGTTGGCTTATGGAAGGATTTCATGGTCATGCGCCATATAGGCAGAGACCAGCTAGTACCGTCCATTGCCAGTTTCCAGACAGACTGCCGTTAAATCCATGTTGCTGTAATTGGGGAGAATAAATGAGCTAACATTATTTCTAATGAAAGATACAAGACCTGGGTCTTCCTTCAGTTACGGTATACAGCAAGCTGTAATTATCAGTTCTGAGATCACAGACCAAGTTCCCGTATGTCCAGGGTTGTTGTTTCAGGACAACGTCTACTCCGCCTTTTGCAAGATGAAGCTGAAGAGCGGCAGACGCCGCCTTCGAGTGATGGAGGTTAATCTGAAGTATTCGTAGCATCTCTGCTACCCGTAGCGCTGGTCACCTCCCCCACCCTGACATCAGCCTCAGACTCCGAGTCTGACTCCAGAAGGACTTCCTCCTCACTGAGTGTGGTTGTCCCTAGGAGACTCTCCAAACCCCTGACAGTTGACATAGAGTCACTGCGTTTCGGGTGCAAGGCGGAGTCCTCAGCAGCAGTAGGATTAGAAGTTACCCGTAAAGGATTCACTCCCACTTGAGCCATATCAGACGGTTGCCCGTCCTTTTTGTAGATATTAAGGCTTGTGGATGAGAATGAATAAATTCGGCGTTCACCACAAGGGTTACTGACCTGGAATCCCCTCTTGGTTCTTCTACTTTAGTCACCTTCCAATTTTTAGTCGGGAGCTGTTGGTTGCTCAATCAAAAGATCTCCAAGATAGCCTCAGGGTCAGACGGTTCCGCTGGGATCCAAAAGTGCGCTCTAGCTGTATTAGGGATCAGCTCCCTAGGTACGACTTCGCGCCTTGCACCTGGCCATACTTCACCGATCCTGGATATCGCAATCCTATATAGGCCGACTGACCTCTGATCCGCGCTGGCAATCAGCTTCACATGGCCCTGATGCCATCCGCTGTCGCGAAAAGAGGCAAATCCACCTGGAAATTCCTTCATAAGTTGGAGGTAGTGCCTTGACAGGCTGACTACCTTTTCCAGCACGCAGGAGGATACTGCCATCCGGGTCATTACGATCTATGACCGCCATGACCTGATGTCCTTTCAGCATTTCGGTGAAGGACTTCGTGGTGACAGTACCGCGCTTTTTGAACTTTTTTGGGCCCGGGAGGGTGGTCTCCTCTAGGGACCGTTGACGTTTAGAAGCCTGCTGTGTTGGAGCTTGAGGCTCCTTCACAACTTTCGTCGGCCTCCAGAGGGAAGCCTTCTGCTCACCGTCCTCTCTTCTGGGATCCGCGACAAGCGTTCCACCGTCCGGAGAGCAGACCTTTTCTCTTTGTAGAACCTCTTGGTTCTCAGTTTAGCAACACTACCGCAGCACGTGGCATTGCTTGTGCCAGGCTCGTCGTCCTTAGTTGCAATAGCCGCCGCAGAGTGTGCGGGGGATTTTGGATTATCATCCGAATTAGCGTTAAAAGACCGCTGGTCAGTTTGGGTAGAGGTTTGTGGGCGCCGGATGCTGTTGCAGTTGTTGTCACGCTTGTGCGCAGAGTGGAGCACAGCTAATCTTAGGGTCGAGGTAAATTCTTCCAGAAATGTTTCAATGTCCTTATTAGTTTTGAGACGTGGGCTTGGGCTGAGATGACTACTGATGTATTTTCTGTATTTCAGCCAGTTAGTTTTAATGGGTGTGCAATCGTAGGTAGGGCGTAACTTTTTGTTCAGATGTATTATAATAGGAGAGTGATCTGAAGAGAGGTCGTTAAGGTGTTCTACTTTGAGTTGCTCTCGTTTTAGATTTCTAGCAACTTCAAAATCAATAAGGTCAGGGATCTTGCGTGGGTCTGTCGGCCAATACGATAAGTGTCCTGAAGAGATAATATCATTCTTTGTGTCGGAAAGCATGAAGTTATATAATTGTTTTCCTTTTTGTGTTGTTAGCCGTGAGCCCCAGTGAGTGTGCTTGCCATTGTAGTCGCCAGCAGCTAGAAAAATTGTTCCAAGTGTGGATAAGAAATAGGAGAACTGGTTACTTGTTACTTTAAATCTAGGTGGGCAGTACACAGCGGATATTGTTAAGTTATCCTCCCATCCGTCCAGACAAACTGATGTTGCTTGTAGGTACTCCTTGTTGTATTCTTCCATAACGAAGTGTTTTATTCTTTGTTTGATTAAGATTCCAGTGCCACCATGGGCTTTTACCAGCGAGATGCTTTGTATCATAGAATTTATATCCCGGTATGTAAAAATTATGTTTTTCGGTTAGATGGGTTTCGGATATACGAAGTATGTCGATTTAATTAGTGAGTAAAAATTTATTGATTTCTAACTTGTGCTGGCTTACACCGTTTGCATTCCATTGACAGATCTGATTGAAGAGGTTAATTTCGGAGATAGCAGAAGCTGCATGAGCTGGTTTTGGTTTCTCATCATTTCTTGAATCATTGTTTGTGTGGAGTTGTGTGAGCGTTGCTATCATTATCACCGGACTGCTGATCCTTCCTTAACTTAAGTACCCCTGCATACATCGCCCCTGTATCGGGGTATGGGTTGTGCAATGGTCGGTATATTTGGACTAGGTTGAGTGCGCTTATTCCTTAACTGAGGGTAATTGTTCTTAATTTCCTGGTAAACAGGGCAACTTCTGTAGTTGGCAGTATGGTTACTACCACAATTACAGCACTTTCTAGCAGCTATATCAGTTTTGTCCTTCGTACATTCTGATGTGGGGTGTAAATCACCACAGGCAACACATACACTACGAAGAGTGCAGTAGGACCTTGTGTCGCCAGCGGCTAGAAAACTTGTTCCAAGTTTGGAGAAGAAATCTGAGAAATGGTTACTTGTTATTTTAAATCTCTGTGGGCAGTACACAGCGCATATTGTTAAGTCATCCTCCCATCCGTCCAGACAAATTGATGTTGCTTGTAGGTATTCCTTGTTGTATTCTTCCATAGCGAAGTGTTTTATTCTTTGTTTGATTAGGATTCCAGTGGCACCATGGGCTTTACCAGCGAGATGCTTTGTATCATAGAAAATTGTGTTTTTCGGTTAGAAGGGTTTCGGATATAAGAACTATGTCGATTTCATTAGTGAGTAAAAATTTATTGATTTCTAACTTGTGCTGTCTTACACCGTTTGCATTACATTGACAGATCTTAAGTACGTTCATTTCGGATATAGCAGAAGCTCCATGAGCTGGTTTCGGTCTCTCATCATTTCTTGAATCATTGTGTGTATGGAGGTCATGAACTGTGTCATACATTGTGTGAGCGTTTCTATCATTCCTTCAAAATTGTGCAGATTTTAACCAGTCGTGGACTGCTGATCCTTCCCTAACTTAAGTACCCATGTAGACTTCGTCCCTGTGTCGGGGTATGGGATTGACTTCTGTGGTTGTGCAATGGTCGGTATAATTGGACTAGGTTGAGTGCGCTTATTCTTTAACTGAGGGCCATTCTTAATTTCCTGGTAAACAGGGCAACCTCTGTAGTTGGCAGTATGGTTACCACCACAATAACTGCACTTTCTAGCAGCTCTATCAGTTTTAGTCTTCGTACATTTTGATGTGGGGTGTAAATCACCACAGGCAACACATACAATACGAAGAGTGCAGTAGGACCTTGTGTGCCCAAAATCTTGGCAATTAGAACATTAAACTGGGCCATTTCGTTTGAGAGTCTCCGCCACTGTAATTCTACGATGCATAAGATAGCGGAGATTATAAATACCATGCACTTCTCCTTTTTTAAGCTTTTGGGTTTCAGGCTCCAATTCTACGCGAAACAATGGCTGAGGGATTCTGTTGCGATTTATTATATTTATAATAGAGCGGGCAGCGAACCCTGCTTCATGTAGTGCTTCTTTGACTTGAGCGAGGGGAATTTCCGATTCAAGTCCCTTTATGACAGTGGTAAGGCCTTTGCTACTTTTAAGCTGATAGGTGTAGTAGCTTTTTTATCAGTGTCGAGGTTTTTTATAACCACTGTAATTGCTTTCACTATGTATTTGGATATTTTTCCGGGATATTTCCTTTAGCAAGAGGGGTGACATGGACATTTTTAGAACCAATGAGCTCGGTAAGCTTTGCAACTAATTTACTGGAGTTACGTTCTCGTAGGTAAATGGGAGGTGGTTTAAATACGATATCAGGTTTGGATGCTACTGCCTCCTCAGCATTTTGAAGTAGTGCGAAGCGATTATTACTAGAGAGTAGGCTCTCGGTAGTTTTACTGATTTTTGCGATGTTAATTCTGATGCCACTCGATTGTGCATTTCGCTTGAGCTTGTTTATAAGGATATACCTATCTAAACCAGTTTGTGATGTTCCACTTTTCCCTGCTGGGTTGTTTGAAAATTTTTTGGTTGAGAGGTTTGCATTGATGGTTGGTGTGAGTGCATTTTCAGTATTGAAAGTGCGCTCAGCCACTGTTGGCGATTTTGTTTTAGCACGATCGAACGAGTGAGAGAGAGACGTGGATGGATCCTGTTTGCACTCTTTAGTTGTGGACGCCGTTGGGTGGGTGTTGAACATTGAGCGTTCCAAGAGGGCGCATGCGCAGAGAGTGCCAGAGACACTTTTGGACATTGTTTCAGATTTGACTGCGAACTTTGTGTACTTGCACTTGCATTGTTAACTGCAGTCGCAGAAAGGTGGTGAGCGAACCACATTCGCCGCAAACCCGCTATCAATAGTCATGCCGAGAACATCCGACCTTGCATTGGGGAGAAAAGGTAACATACCGTACTCACTCAGTTGCGCGATTACCGGACGCTGCTGGGAAAGCTACTGAGGCAGATCAGGTGTTGGTGCAAGTGCAGGCACACTTTGAGAGCGCATGCGTTGAACAGGAGAGCGCACCGGGTGAGTGGGAGCGCAATACGCCCATCCACTGACCGCTATAATTCCGCTTGTTTATTAGAAGCTAACACAAATTCAAATTTTAAGTTTAAAAGCTGATATTTCGCACAAACTCCTTTTGCCAATTTCACTCACTGACTTTTATTAAATAACCAGTATTATGCGTCTATTTCGCTGGGCTTGAAGATCAAAACATTAAAGTATTTCACTGTAAATCACCATATAATTTAGGAGCAACTGAAAAACACATCCGAACTCTCTTGCTTAAACAACGACAGTCGTGGCCCTGATGCCATCCGCTGTCGCGAAAAGAGGGAAAACCACCTGGGAATTCCTTCATAAGCCGGAGGGAGAGCCTTGAAAGACTGACTTCTACCTTTTTCCAGCACTCAGGAGCGATACTGCCATCCGCGTCATTGCGATCTATGACCGCCATGGATTGAAGGACTTCGTAGTGACAGTACCGCGCTTTTACATTTTTTTGTGTCCGGGTGGGTGGTCTCGTCTAGGGACCCTTGACGTTTAGAAGCCTTCTGTGTTGGAGCTTGAGACTCCTTCACGACTTTCGTCGCCCCCGAGGGAAGCCTTCTGCTTCACCGACCTCTCCTTCTCTGGAATCCGCGACAAGCGGTCCACCGTCCGGAGAGCAGACCTTTTCTCTTTGTAGAACCTATTGGTTCTCAGATTAGCAACACTACCGCAGCACGTGGCATGCTTGTGCCAGGCTCGTCGTCCTTAGCTGCAATAGCCACCGCATAGTGTACGGAGGATTTTGGATTTGCATCCGAATTAGCGTTTAAAGACCGTGCGTCAGTTTTTTTTTTGTTTAAGTTTTTCCATCTGGTTCGTACGGTCACCCGCTCGACAGGATTAAGCTAAGGCAGCCAAAAATTTGAAAGGAGAAGGGGTTGGTCCACTGTGGTAGTGCTCCATACCACAGCAAGGCCACCGCTACTACCTGAGGCGGCCTGGTGTCAGGAAGGGGAGCTCCGTTAGGATACAGCCTAATTAACCTCCTGGTTGCAAAACAACATTCAATGGGCACGATCCCAAGAACACCCTTTATTAGGAGGGAGACAGTTCTTAGTTGGATTACTCCGCAGTAGTCACTCCGACTAGGGTAATTCCATAAGCGCCGAAACTCCACCTTCCAAACCCATTGCGCCATTGCAATCATTTAAGCGGTCGTACCCCGACAAGGTAACTGCTCTTCACGAAGGCATCTGCCAGTTACACCGGAAGAATCTGATCCGTTGACACCAAACCAACTTTTGTTGGTTTTGCGGGAAATCTATTCAGATGATGGCACCTTTTGAGCTGAGGCTTATCTGTATGTCAAGGCAATAACAAGTGGAGGCAGATTTGAAAAAAAAATCTGTATTGATATAAAGTTTGATGAAAAGTTTAAGAAACAATATGGAATTCTGAACAATGGGTAATACCTTCTTTCAAAATTGTCAAATGTCAAACATATATATATTTTGTTTCTCGCTTTAATAGTATTGTAAATTTGCTTGAACTTTGACACGCATTTTATTTATACTTGTAAGCTTTGAATTCGGTTAAAGCATGGATATTCTAAATTTAATAAGGCGCACAGCAAACTGAAGTCGCTTGAAACTGAAGGGCAAATCGGTAGGTATCATTGGATTGCGTGGAGTAGCACACTTTCTTCTTTGAATATACCGCTGCACATTCGGCATTTAGATTAGATTGCGTGAGAGCGGATACAAGGCACATAGTCGACTTTCGACCTATTGTGACAAGCTCTGTAGTTTCAAAACATCCCAGGGTTTAGAATTCATTAAGAATTCTGAAATCTTCTTAGCAGACTTGTCCGCAATTTCTGGCGGTGCTAGGTAATAGTAACGAAGTTTGGTCCAGATTAGACAGTTACATTGACACAACAAAAGTTCAGCTGTTTCCTGTGCTTAGTTACATAACCTACAACAGTCATTTGGGCTTACCATCATGTTATATAGATGTTTGTTTACCCTAAAATGCCCAATTAGAAAGACTGAGACAATGCGAGTACCTATTCTCGTTAATCCTAGAATTTATATAATTATTTTATGGGATTTCTAATATCTTTTATTTCCATTCAATATTTATGTGATTTTACCTCTAGCCATTCATTTTGGTTGTACTTCATGACACTATGGCAGCCCATAGAATGGTTCCCGTCCAATAAAACTACTTTCTGCCGCTTTCCTAGTGAGTCCATCTGCCTCATCATTCCCTATATTTCCGCTGTGATCTGGCACCCAGATCAGATGCACTCTGTTGTTAGTGGCTACTCTTTTCAGCAGATAAAGACAATCCCAAACCAGTTCTGATTTTATAACAAAAGACAAAGACAGCACTCAGCGCTAGTAGTGCTGCTTTGGATAAGGATGTGGCAATTTATTGTACCTCTATAAGGTTCTTCTCTTAGGCAGAGCTTTATAGCCCCAACTCCCTCCTCAGTTTTTGAGTCGTCTGTGTACCATACATGAGCATTATATGGTGGCGTTGGTTTATTCTGCTTCAGTTAATCCTACTCGGGAATGTGACCTTGAAATTGTGTTGGAAGTTATACTAAGCTTGACATAAGTCACTTAGGGTTCGATTAGTCGTTTGTATACAGTTTCGTAATGATTGCCATAGGCGCACTGAACCTTGTTAATTTTCTGAGATGAGTTTTGCTGCTAATTGCAGCGCTTCTTGATAAATAAACGTATTGAAGGAAGATTTCATAATACTTCCTGCATAGAATGAATGTCATATGTACACATTTGGTCTCATTGAGATTTTCTTCTGCAGGAGTCAAGATATTCTTGTAGGATGTTTACATGTTCTTGGAAGAGCTTTGATGCCATTTTCGGATCTGAGTGGGAGGCCATACAATGCTGTATCATCAGCAAAAATTGAGGTGACAGTATTGTCGATAGTTAGCATGTCAGCAGTGAAAAGTGTATAGAGCGGAGGGCCCTGTACAGTACCTTGGGGGTGATTGGGTACTCAGTGGAAATGAAACCTTTTTGCTTCACCACATATTGACGGTCTGAGAGAAGAAGAGTTGGATGGTTTTGAGTTTGGAAAGAATCCCTGCATGCCACACTTTGACAAACGCCAGTGTGATGTCGAGGAATACTGGCGAATAGTATTGTTTTTTCTTTGCATTGTATTTTGAAGGGATCTGTCAATACGGTGAACTTGTTCAACAGTATTGTGTTTTTCACGGAAGCCAGACTGATGATCTGATATGACATTTTTCTTTTCAAGGGGCTTTGAGAAATAGATAGTAAGCTAATGGGTCTGTAAGAAGCGGCATTTGGAGGATCTTTACCAGGTTTCGGAAGCATGCTAATTTCAGAAATTTTCCATGACTGAGGCAAATAGCCTGTGCAAATTATCGCATTAAATATATGCAGGAGATGCATTTCAGCTATTGTTGAGAGTTCTTTTAACATTCGACCTGTAATCAAATCGCGTCCTGGAGATTTGTTTAGCATTGAGATCCTTGGTAATGTTTCTGAAATCCTTTTTCTTGATCGATATATCTGTAATTCTCGGGATAGCATTGACTTTTGGCAACGGGTTGAATCCAGCAACATTAGGGATAAACACTTGCTTTAAGTGATTTGCAAATGCAGTTCCTTTTCCTGCATCGCTTCTTGCCCATTCGCCGTTGGGAAGCCGTATTGCGGACTCCGCTAGTGTTGACCTTTTTAAGTTTTTTGCAACAGGCCATAGTGAATAACTTGAGGTTTATGTAGGACAATTATTGATTAACCTCACAAGCTTTCTTCTCGTTTAAAAGACGATGAGGCTTTTTGGTACAATCTGAGAGTTCCTTTTTTAGAGTAAATAATGTTTATATTGTCCCTCATCTATATTGAATCTTAGTGGGCAATAAACGGCTGAGATTGATAAGTCTTTAATGTATTCTTCTAACCGAATACTCGTTGCCTGGAGATATTCGGTACAAAAGACTTGAATTGGTCTTATTCTTTTTTTTAAATAAGAACAGCTGTACCACCTCGAGCTTAGCCACCAGCGTGTTTGGTGTCATAAACTGTGCACCCTTCCATCTTAAAGCAGTTTTTTTGAGTGAGATGAGTCTCATAAATTACCATCACATCTATTGAGCTTGCATTGAAAAATAATTTAGCTCATTTTTGTGCATACCATTTGCATTCCAGTGGGAGATTTTTAAGGAGTTCATAGTTTTGCTAGGAGGGATTGCAATAGCATGTTTTGGTTTTGCATCCTCTCTTGCATCATATTTTGCATTGAGCACATGAATTGTGTCATATTTGCCATAAATACTTGCAGAGTTTTTTCAATTGTACTATTCTCTTTGGTAATAGGGCTTACCGAAGAAGTTCCCTTGAGAATATTTGCATTGGAATCAGTTTTAAGGTTGTACCAGGCAGGTGGGTTCTGGGGTAGCATTTTTGACTAGTTTTGGCTGAGGCATGAGTTTTTTTTAATGCTGACATATACGGAGCAGCCTCTGTAGTTCGTAGTGTGGCTTTCTCCGCAGTTACTGCATTTTTTAGCCGTAGAATCTTCCTTGGACTTAGTGCAAAATTGTGACTCATATAGATCACCAAAGATAACGCATTCGCTGGAAAGTGCGCAGTATTTTTTGGTATGTCCGAATTCCTGACTATTCAGACATTGTACCGGACCATATCGTTTACTCGGTTCTTCTACCGTGATTTTCTGGTGTAAGAGATACCGAAGACTATACATAGGATGAGAGTCTCCTTTAATTAAAGTCATATTGCTGGCTGTAGCTCAACACGGTATAGAGGCATTGGAGCTTTGTTTGGTTCTATGGCTTTTATTACCACCATTAGTCCTTTAGCAATTTTGATTTGGTAAGTGTAAACATTTTTCTTGTGTTTCTCAAGATAATCTACTCATTAATATTTCCTTTGGTTATCGGAATAGCATGAAAGTTGTTGGGACCGACTGTAGTAGTCTGCGATTTCACTAAGAGATTAGTGTTACGCCCACGAATGTAATTTGGAGGGGGCTTTACCTTTTTTTCAGCAGAGTTGTCACTAGAGCCTGGATCATTTGCGAGTAATGCAAGTTTATTCGTGAATGGATTATTGTCTGTGCCTTTATCGTTGATCTTACAAATTTGGTTGTTCGGTATATTTGTGTGTATAGTGTTGCTTTTGCGTTTTACTAATATGTAGCGATCTGTACCAGTCTGTACTGCCACTTTTTTGTGCTATTTTCAATTTTTATCACCAGAAAGAGTCAGAGCACGCTTCGTTGCGGTAGTTTTTATTGGCTCTTCTGCTTTCGTTGCCTTAGGACGTTTGCTATGAACGGGTGAACTTACAGTTGAACCTTGTAAGCCAGGACTGCTTGTTGACACCGTCGCAAATGTCTTTGCTTTGGGGAGTGAGGGAAATATATTTAAAGCACTTAATTGTATGCTGTGCGCTGCTCAGAGAGCGTAGCAGATAATATTGACGGCCCTGTCGACTGATCAGTTTCACTTTGAGAGCGCATGCGCTGTGCTGGAAAGCGCACCGGCTGAGTGGGAGAGCGCAATATGCTCATCCGATTTTCGCTATGAAACCGATTCTCACACAATTTTAAATTTAAATTTAATTTATAATTTTAAAATTTTTTGTTTGTGTATTTGCACTTATTTTCACTCACTGATTTTTAAGTTATTTATATTCGTCTCTTCCAAGCTATGCTAAGTTTATATTTTACACATTCGATTTTGCACTACAAAATATAGAAGAAATGCTGAGCAAATAAGAATACATCCGCACTCTACAATCTACCTGGATGATCCCCAGGTCTTAAATAATAAATTAACTTTATGTACCCAAAATCTGCAATATCTTTTGAAGGAAAAAGAAGACTGTGACTTCCGGCATTATATTGAAAATCTAACATCCACAGCAGCAACTAGTTACTCCATCTAGCGAGTATTCTGCCATATATGCTAGGTATAGAAGTTAAAAGAAAAGAACTGGTAGAAGCTATTAAGGAACTGGACGTGAAAAAAGCTCCTGGACGTGACTTAATCACAGGTCGGATGATAAAAGAATTTCCACCAGTAGCACTAATGCACCTCTTGCACTTATTTAATGTCATAAAAATCTCTCAAATAACGGTTATTCTGAAAATCGGTAAATATCCTACTAATGTGGCTTCTTATAGACCATAAGCTTACTATCGATTTTTTCAGAAGGATAAAAGCTGTCACAGAGAAAAAAATTTCATCCCAGATCACCAGTTTGGCTTCCGTGAGAAACATAGCACGGTTGAACAGGTTCACCGTATTGTAAGCAACATCCAAAGAACTTACGAGCGTAAAGTAGACTGCTCTGCTGTGTTCGTCGATATCACACAAGCATTTGACAAAGTATGGCATGCAGGATTCTTAATGAAACTAAGTAGCATATTGCCAATGAATATTTGTATGATTCTTAAAAGTTAACTTTCGTGTAGAAAATTTGTCATAATACAAAAAAGTTTCATCTCTGAAGAATACCCTATTCAAGCTGGAGTCCCGCAAGGGAGTGTACTGAGTCCATGTTTTTACACCTTTTACACTGCTGACATGCCAACCAATGACAAATCCGTCACATCAACGTTTGTGGACGACACAGTCATTTTATGTTCTCACTCTGATCCAAATGTAGCATCCAAACTTCTCCAACACCATCTTAATACTCTTCAGCACTGGTTGGATTTTGGAGGATCAAACTGAACGAAAATAAATGCGTGAATGTAAAAGAACGAATCCCCAGTACAAATAAATTTAAAGTCTACCCCTTAGTACCCCGACACCAAATATCTGAGTATCGCCGATTAACATGGATGAGGCATATCAGCGCAAAAATCACCCAAATGAAAATGAAAACAAACGAACTCAGCTGGCTCCTAAATAGGCAATCCAAACTTCAATTGGATTACAAGGTTTTGCTCTATAAAGCCATGATAACGCCTATATGGACTTATGTTATCCAGCTCTGGGGTGCAGCATGTTCCTCTAATGTCGAAAAGCTACAACGAGCCCAAGTAAAAGTTTTGTGTACAATTACCAAGGACCCTGGGTACATTAAAAATGTCAATATCCAAAAGGACTTAAACTTTCCAACAGTAGTTCAAGATTAGTTCTAAAAACTGTAGTTAGAAGATTCAATAAGCACTTATATGAAAAAAATCTTGTTCACAAATACATCACAAATATAATAAAAACACCAATTAGAAGATACACAAGTAAGACTATATGTAATAATTCAGAACAAATAGACACACTTAGAACTTAGACTTAGCTTCATACCATATTACATACAGAAAAGGAAACAAAAGACCTGGTAGGTATAAAAATAACGTTCACCAATTCATGTACGACTATAAAAATCCTATTGATCGAAATTAGAGGAAAATAAAAAAGACAGAAGAAGAGGAAAAGATAGACATGGCATTATTTGTTTTTGAAATAGGGTCAAAAACGTTACCAATCTCTACAGGTAACATCAGATAATTAGACAGCTTTACAATCACAACTGAACTAATAAATAAATCACTGAATGACTCAGAAAATCTAGCTTTATTACAGTGCAAATACTACGCTAAACTGACATCAAAAGTAAAAACTTCGATAGGTACCTACAATAAACCAGAGGACTTATAAACTTTCAGTAACCTTCTAAAACAAAGATATAAAGACTACATCACAATACCTCAATTATAAGTAAGAGTAGGGAACGGGGAAAAAATCCATTCTTGATAAATTCATATATTTTGACTATAATAGAACACACAAACAGATTATTCATAAAAAACCTTAGAAAAACGTCTAGTGAAGGAGAGAAAAACGTAATAACCAGCACAAACAATAAACTAGGAGTAGAAATATTAAAAAAAGGACTGAATGAAAAAATGATGGGTGACTTATCCCATACACTAACCACATTTAGTAATAGCTGTGTCACTGTAATAAATTGGCTGTCACTGTCAGCAGTGCAGTGAGATAACTGGTGTTTGTTATTTTATTAGATAGTTTCTGTTGACTACCGTTCTACACTATATTTTTCCTTTTTTAATTTTTTTCTTTTATAGTTTTCACTTTTTAAAAAAGTAACTAGCTTTAAATAAATAACACACTATTTCGAAGGTTCTCAATTGTTTTTTAAATCTTTTTTAGCATTTCTTTTTTAGCAATTTTTTATATTTTTTGAACGTATTTTCTCGTAGATGCGTCGAAATGCACTAATATTAGACGACGCTCGACCCACAAATATTTGTATAGAAATCTAACAAATCTCTGGAGACTCATAAAAAATAAATAAAAGAAAATATAGTAAAAAATTAATACCAATGCCAACAGCGCTAAATACAAAAGTTTCCATTTCACACCGTATAGAAAAGGTCTTGAATCATATTATAGACTAAAAGCATAAATCTTTTAAGTATGCTATAGATTGTATGTATAGAGCGCTCATCGATAATGATCTGAGAAAATTCACACTTCCCGCAATTTAGAGTTTTTATGTGCGACGCTCTACCAAAACGTATACGTTACATTGAAAGCGGCATTGTAAATCTTGACTCGCCTAGCGGTAACGTTATACATTGGGTAGAATACTATAAGAACAAAAACTATAAAGATATTTCGATTGTTTTGGAAATTCACCCCCACCACAAGAACTAATCAATGACCTTGGAAAGGATATCACATAACATAAACAATATTAATTAATTGTAGACACTTGTGTTAAAATTTCGAAGATTCATTTATTTAATATAAATGAATACATACGTATAGATTATATAATTTTATTTATTTAAAGGAAGGAGGATATATATATATATATATATACGAGTATATATAATATATATATGTATATATATATATATATATATATATATATTTATATATATATATATATATATATATATATATATATATATATTTATGTTTATATATATATATATATATATATATATATATATATGTATATATATATATACGTATATATATATATATATATATATATATATATATATATATATATATATATATATATAATATATATATATTTATATATCACTACCCCCACCTCGTTGTCGGGTACGGCAACGCAAGCAGACGCTAGTTCCACGCGCCATCTATTGACACGCTTTCGCTGCCGCACATTATGTATCGTCAATAAAACTGAAACCGCGGAGCTATGATAGACCCACGACTTTAAGCGTGTTCAGAATGCAGTTTGAGACTACCGCTAGCACAAATGGTTGGAATACTCGAGAGAAAGTGACGGCATTAACCGTGTCATTGAATGGTGCCGCTGCTGATGTACTTCAAACTATCTCAGAAAGTGAGCGAGAGTGCTAAGAAAGCTTAATGAATGCCGTTCAGCGGAAGTATGGTAGTAAACATCGTAAGTAGAGTACCAAGTAGAGCTACGAATACGTGTACAGAAGTGTGGTGAGTCTCTACAACAGTTTGCGGCGGTAGTGGAACGGTTGGCTCATCTTGCCTACCCAGGACATCGATAACTCCTTCTTTCCCTTCAGCTTTAGAACAGTGCTTACATTCCACATTGCAAGGACGTCGTGTTCCCGCTGTTTTCGCCTCTGCGATATACTATTGTGAAATCATAGCTTTGCAGTCTCTCAACCCATCTCGCCAGCTGACCTTCGGGATTTTTGAACTGTAATTGTGAGTGCAGAGCAGAGTAATTTGTTCTCAACAAGAACTTTTGTCCATACAAGTACTTGTTAAAGTCTTCACGCACTGCATAACCTCCAAAAGTTCTCTTCGTTACACAATAATTTCGCTCAAGCTTTGATAAGATCTTGCTGAAGTAGGCTATTACTCTTTCATGCCCGTCAATAACTTGCGACAGGACACCTCCAATCCGGAAGCCACTTGCATCTGTGTCCAAAATAAATTTTTCGCCAGGAATTGGATACCCAAGGATCGGAGCTGTACACAGAAGCTCTTTCAGTTTGTTGAATGCCTTCTCCACTCAAAAGGACAATTCTTCCACGTTGATTTATGCAGACTGCCAGCAATGTCTGCGAAACTTAGAACAAAGCGTCTATAATATGTGCAAAGACCCAAGAATCTTCGCAGCTCAAGCAGACTATTTGGTCTTGGCCAATCCCTTACTGAGTCTATCTTATCTATGGATCTGTGTGTACTCCTTCAGGTGTGACTTTATGTCCAAGGTACTTGACTTCTCTCTTGAATCACGATAATTTCTTTGCGCTCAGCTTCAATCCTGTAGCTCCTATTCGCATCAATACTTCTTCCAAATTCTTCAAGTGCTCATCGAAGTCCTTTCCCATAACGATGATATCATCTAGGTACACTAGACACGTTTTCCAGTAGAGATCCTTTAGCACATGTACCATTAGTCGCTCAAATGTAGCTGGAGCATTACACAGTCCGAATGGCATCAGCAAAAATTGCCATAGTCTATCACCGGTACTGAATGCTGTATTTTCCTACTCTTCTTCGTCTACTGCCATTTGACAATATCCGCTTTGTAAATTCTACGTGGAAAACCAATTTGAATCAGAAAGTGTGCCCAAGGTATCATCGATGCGGAGTAATGGATAACTATCTTTTTTGTTACCTCTTTAAGTGTCCGACACAGAAACGTGTGGAGCCATCATTTTTCTTGATTAATACCACAGGAGAGAACTCCAGGGGCTTGCTGATGGTTCTAATGCATTTCCTTCAGCAATACATTCACCTCTTCTCTCTTTGCCAGACACTTGACGAATGGGTTTGGCATCACCAGTGTTGATTGTGTGTTTCACCATCTTTGTTCTGCGTTCGTTTTTACCATTTTCAGCAAGTACTGTCCAATGTCTTACCAAACGTTGGCAGGCAGTCTTCCTCTGCTCTGTGGATAAGTCTTTATTCCATTCTTTTGTCAGATCGTCGAGTATCTTTTTATCAGCTGGTATCTTAATTTTCGTGTCTCGCGGTTGGCTCTTACAGTTTACAATTGCCGAAATTGCCTGGCAATTTCCAATTACTTGTCCTTTATCTAAGATTCTAGTGGTATTTGCAAGAATGACCACTCTTACTGGTACTATTCTGTTCTGCTGTTCTTTTACGAGGGGTTTTGCAATTATGATTTCGTCTAGTAAAAAAGTGTTATCAGCCTGTCCACCACCCACAACTTGTTCTTCTCGACATCTCCGTCCATTTTTCCCCATATTACTGCTTCTGACTTTGGTGGGATTTTTTTCCGCAGCGACACAATGACTTGTTTAACACCTCCATAATTATCCTCACCAGCGAATTACGGTATTTCGGTGTTCGTGTATTTCAAAATTCGGCTTTTTAAATTTAGCGCGAATCCATTCCGTATCATAAAATCCACACCTAAGACTAATTCGTCCACAACATCCCCAACTACAAACTCATGCGTCTCTGTTCTGTTGCTAATAGTGATTTTTCGTGTAACGGTGCATCATCTCCAGTTGCCGTACACAATATTATTCCCAGAAGCGGCTGGATTCCCCAAACGATATCCCTTCTGATTATTGAAAATGATGCGACTGTATCCAATGTTACTACGATTTTTCTCCCGTTAATTACACTATCCACAGTTTGGATGTTGATTTTCCGTGCCATCTGATTAACAAAGATTCAACATGTTGTGGGAGTCAGATCATGCCCCTTGAGACTGACTCCTTTTAGATTGTCGACGGCTTTACAACATTTTCCGATTCACTATTTCGGAATCTGACTTGCTTTGGCGGTCTTGCCGGCGAGCGTGATATAGAATGTTTGCGTCTCGACTGACACTTACGAGCCATGTGTCCAGCCTGTCGACAGGTAAAGCATTTGCCCGTGAAACTTTGTCCGCTTTCGACTTTTACCCGATGGACTCTGCATACTGGCTGGCGCTCCAATGCTGCTGTAGCTTTCGGATTAGTTATCGCAGAACGCTTTATCTCCGCATCACGATTGCCATATACGAAGATGTCCATCATACATCTCTGCGTAATCTCTGCTGGGCAAGATGAGCCAACCGTTCCACTCCCGCCGCAAACTGTTGTAGAGACTCACCACACTTCTGTACACGTATTCGTAGCTCTACTTGGTACTCTACTTACGATGTTCACTTACCATACTTCCGCTGAACGGCATTCATTAAGCTTTCCTAGCACTCTCGCTCACTTTCTGAGATAGTTTGAAGTACATCAGCAGCGGCACCATTCAATGACGCGGTTAATGCCGTCACTTTCTCGCGAATTTTCCAACCATTTGTGCTAGCGGTAGTCTCAAACTGCATTCTGAACACGCTTAAAGTCGTGGGTCTATCATAGCTCGGCGGCTTCAGTTTTATTGACGATAAAGCTGGCATAGGCAATGAACTTTCCTGTAGTAGGTGCTTTGTTCGTTATATTTGTTGTTTAAATTCGTTCAGCTCATGCTCGTACGCAATAGATTTTTGTTCAACAGATTTTTCGAACGATTCCTGTCGCGTCTCAATTTCACAAGCCTTCCTGTCTACCATTTTGGATATTTCTTTCATTTGCTGTCAGTTCAGTTCTGCTAGTTGAGTAAGTCGTGTTTCACTATGCTGTAACCGCTGCTGCATCTTCTCATCGGTTTGTTGTAACTGCATCTGTATTGCCCCGATAAGTGCGTTCATGTCAAAGTTACCCGTATTAGTTCCTTGCGGTGTTTTTTTTCCTGTCGAGGTGTCGTTGGATTTTTAAATTGGAATTTATGCTCATCGATGTCGATACCCTCCTCTTCCAAAGCGCGTCATAACCGCTCCTACAGCTCCACTTTAAACCCTTGTATTTGCAAGTTTAAGCACTGTTTCATGAGCTGTTTCAATTTCAGTTTTTCAATTTAACCATTGTTTATTACTGATACACAATCCTACTTCTGATACCAATTGTTACGAAATTGCCTTCCTGACAATTTATACTAACTCTCAATACTCGAATTCGTACCACTGGATTATGTAGTAATCAAGTAATCGCTTGGTTAAATGAAAATAATTAAATTTATTTAATTATTTCAATTTGCACACTTAATCTTAGGCTTAAATTTTACTTTAATACAATTTTGCACTTTACTTAATTATTCATTTAATCAATTTATTACTTCTTAATACTGTTCCTGTTGCGATTAAAATTCCCGATGTACACACTGCTACGATCGCTGATCAACAGTGTTGACTTTACTAGTGTGGTGGCTTATATACCTCTCGTATGTTGAAATAGAACATTCTAGAATATTCTCTACACTTCGAAAGAGTTTTAAGAAGGTTCTAGAATATGCTTTTACATTGTGTCTTGGCTTATTATACACCTCTCGCGTGGTGAACTGCAATTAATAACAGTATGCAATCATTTATGTTTCACTGCCCTCCACTTAATCTTGTTCGGCCCGATCAAGGATAGTACTGCAACATTAATAAGGAAATGAACACCAGATGAACGACTTTCATTTTGCTCCTGACATTTCTCGCCAAGTGGATGCGATATACTCCATCGTTGATCCGCTTTATCACATTGTAAGGACCTTCCCAGTGTGTTTGCAGTTTTGGCGATAATCCCTTTTCCCTTTGCGGACTATGAAGCATAACTAACTGCCCTTCCTGAAATCCCTTGGAGTTTGCTCGTATATCATATCTGGCTTTCATTTTATCACTTATCAGTTATGTGCGATTTCGGATGTTTACATTATTTCATTAAACTGTTTTTGTCTTTCAGCTACATAACTGCTACATGGAAGTTCTGTAGATGAGTAGGCACCGAGTTTCAGATCTGCAGGCAGTCTTATATCACAACCGAAAATAGCCTTGGATGGTGTTGTAGATATTTTATCGTGAGTTGCAGATAGGTTTGCCATTAGGAACAGGGGTATGTGTTGGTTCCAATCATTCTGATTTCAGTACACGACTTTCTTTAGGTGTTCGTGTTCTCAAGCGAAAGATTACGTCTTTCCACCATTCCATCGGATTGCGGATGTAAGGGGGTTGTGCGAGTTTTGCGTATACACATCAAATCACTCATTTCTCCGAATCTGCAGGCTCAATTTGTGTTAAATGCACCCGCAACTGTCTTAGCTTCTTGATCGGGAATGGGATATATTTCTGGCCTTTTGCTAAAATAATCGATTGCGATGATAACATATTTGTTGCCGGAATCATTTATTGAAAATGGACCTGCGATGTCCATTGCAATACGCTCAAAAGGCGCTCCCACGTTGTATAAATTCATTTTCCCCTGACTGTGACTCCTCGGTCCCTTGGCAGCTGTACATTTTTCACAAGCACTGGTCCAGTCAACTACTGATTGTTGGCAACCAACCCAATAAAACTGTTTTAGTTTTCTCGGTATTCTACGGTATTCCTTGAGAATTTCGCTTATTCTGGCCTTGGTTACCACAATCAAGTTCTTCGTGGTTGTTCCATCTTCGCTCTCCCATAGGCAGAATATTCCATCTTGCAACTTTAAGCTATTCCATTGAGCGCAATATAGTTTAGTTACGAGACTTTCGGTCGAAGATTCCGTTCCACGTCAGTCGTTTTCCTTCTCTGTTACTTGACACAATTTTTGCCAATTCTGCGTCAACGAATGTTCTTTTCTTTTCTCCGCTGTCCATTCTTCGTCCGGTAAAACAGCCATTAAGCGGACATCGACAACTCCTTCTTTCCCTTCAGCTTTAGAACAGTGCTTACATTCCACATTGCAAGGACGTCGTGTTCCCGCTGTTTTCGCCTCTGCGATATACTATTGTGAAATCATAGCTTTGCAGTCTCTCACCCCATCTCGCCAGCTGACCTTCGGCATTCTTGAACTGTAATTGTCAGCGCAGAGCAGCGTAATCTGTTCTCAACAAGAACTTTTGTCCATACAAGTACTTGTTAAAGTCTTCACGCACTGCATAACCTCCAAAAGTTCTCTTCGTTACACAATAATTTCGCTCAAGCTTTGATAAGATCTTGCTGAAGTAGGCTATTACTCTTTCATGCCCGTCAATAACTTGCGACAGGACACCTCCAATCCGGAAGCCACTTGCATCTGTGTCCAAAATAAATTTTTCGCCAGGAATTGGATACCCAAGGATCGGAGCTGTACACAGAAGCTCTTTCAGTTTGTTGAATGCCTTCTCCACTCAAAAGGACAATTCTTCCACGTTGATTTATGCAGACTGCCAGCAATGTCTGCCAAACTTAGAACAAAGCGTCTATAATATGTGCAAAGACCCAAGAATCTTCGCAGCTCAAGCAGACTATTTGGTCTTGGCCAATCCCTTACTGAGCCTATCTTATCTATGGATCTGTGTGTACTCCTTCAGGTGTGACTTTATGTCCAAGGTACTTGACTTCTCTCTTGAATTACGATAATTTCTTTGCGCTCAGCTTCAATCCTGTAGCTCCTATTCGCATCAATACTTCTTCCAAATTCTTCAAGTGCTCATCGAAGTCCTTTCCCATAACGATGATATCATCTAGGTACACTAGACACGTTTTCCAGTAGAGACCCTTTAGCACATGTACCATTAGTCGCTCAAATGTAGCTGGAGCATTACACAGTCCGAATGGCATCAGCAAAAATTGCCATAGTCTATCACCGGTACTGAATGCTGTATTTTCCTTCTCTTCTTCGTCTACTGCCATTTGACAATATCCGCTTTGTAAATTTTACGTGGAAAACCAATTTGAATCAGAAAGTGTGCCCAAGGTATCATCGATGCGGAGTAATGGATAACTATCTTTTTTGTTACCTCTTTAAGTGTCCGACACAGAAACGTGTGGAGCCATCATTTTTCTTGATTAATACCACAGGAGAGAACTCCAGCAATACATTCACCTCTTCTCTCTTTGCCAGACACTTGACGAATGGGTTTGGCATCACCAGTGTTGATTGTGTGTTTCACCATCTTTGTTCTGCGTTCGTTTTAGCCATTTTCAGCAAATACTCTCCAATGTCTTACCAAATGTTGGCAGGCAGTCTTCCTCTGCGCTGTGGATAAGTCTTTATTCCATTCTTTTGTCAGATCGTCGAGTATCTTTTTATCAGCTGGTATCTTAATTTTCGTGTCTTGCGGTTGGCTCTCACAGTTTACAATTGCCGAAATTGCCTGGCAATTTCCAATTACTTTTCCTTTATCTAAGGTTCTAGCTGTATTTGCAAGATTGACCACTCTTACTGGCACTATTCTGTTCTGCTGTTCTTTTACGAGGGGTTTTTCAATTATGATTTCGTCTAGTAAAAAATTGTTATCAGCCTCTCCACCACCCACAACTTGTTCTTCTCGACATCTCCGTCCATTTTTCCCCATATTACTGCTTCTGACTTTGGTGGGATTTTTTTCCGCAGCGACACAATGACTTGTTTAACACCTCCATAATTATCCTCACCAGCGAATTACGGTATTTCGGTGTTCGTGTATTTCAAAATTCGGCTTTTTAAATTTAGCGCGAATCCATTCCGTATCATAAAATCCACACCTAAGACTAATTCGTCCACAATATCCCCAACTACAAACTCATGCGTCTCTGTTCTGTTGCTAATAGTGATTTTTCGTGTAACGGTGCATCATCTCCAGTTGCCGTACACAATATTATTCCCAGAAGCGGCTGGATTCCCCAAACGATATCCCTTCTGATTATTGAAAATGATGCGCCTGTATCCAATGTTACTACGATTTTTCTCCCGTTAATTACACTATCCACAGTTTGGATGTTGATTTTCCGTGCCATCTGATTAACAAAGATTCAACATGTTGTGGGAGTCAGATCATGCCCCTTGAGACTGACTCCTTTTAGTTTGTCGACGGCTTTACAACATTTTCCGATTCACTATTTCGGAATCTGACTTGCTTTGGCGGTCTTGCCGGCGAGCGTGATATAGAATGTTTGCGTCTCGACTGACACTTACGAGCCATGTGTCCAGCCTGTCGACAGGTAAAGCATTTGCCCGTGAAACTTTGTCCGCTTTCGACTTTTACCCGATGGACTCTGCATACTGGCTGGCGCTCCAATGCTGCTGTAGCTTTCGGATTAGTTATCGCAGAACGCTTTATCTCCGCATCACGATTGCCATATACGAAGATGTCCATCATACATCTCTGCGTAATCTCTGTTGGGCAAGATGAGCCAACCGTTCCACTCCCGCCGCAAACTGTTGTAGAGACTCACCACACTTCTGTACACGTATTCGTAGCTCTACTTGGTACTCTACTTACGATGTTCACTTACCATACTTCCGCTGAACGGCATTCATTAAGCTTTCCTAGCACTCTCGCTCACTTTCTGAGATAGTTTGAAGTACATCAGCAGCGGCACCATTCAATGACGCGGTTAATGCCGTCACTTTCTCGCGAATTTTCCAACCATTTGTGCTAGCGGTAGTCTCAAACTGCATTCTGAACACGCTTAAAGTCGTGGGTCTATCATAGCTCGGCGGCTTCAGTTTTATTGACGATAAAGCTGGCATAGGCAATGAACTTTCCTGTAGTAGGTGCTTTGTTCGTTATATTTGTTGTTTAAATTCGTTCAGCTCATGCTCGTACGCAATAGATTTTTGTTCAACAGATTTTTCGAACGATTCCTGTCGCGTCTCAATTTCACAAGCCTTCCTGTCTACCATTTTGGATATTTCTTTCATTTGCTGTCAGTTCAGTTCTGCTAGTTGAGTAAGTCGTGTTTCACTATGCTGTAACCGCTGCTGCATCTTCTCATCGGTTTGTTGTAACTGCATCTGTATTGCCCCGATAAGTGCGTTCATGTCAAAGTTACCCGTATTAGTTCCTTGCGGTGTTTTTTTTTCCTGTCGAGGTGTCGTTGGATTTTTAAATTGGAATTTATGCTCATCGATGTCGATACCCTCCTCTTCCAAAGCGCGTCATAACCGCTCCTACAGCTCCACTTTAAACCCTTGTATTTGCAAGTTTAAGCACTGTTTCATGAGCTGTTTCAATTTCAGTTTTTCAATTTAACCATTGTTTATTACTGATACACAATCCTACTTCTGATACCAATTGTTACGAAATTGCCTTCCTGACAATTTATACTAACTCTCAATACTCGAATTCGTACCACTGGATTATATAGTAATCAAGTAATCGCTTGGTTAAATGAAAATAATTAAATTTATTTAATTATTTCAATTTGCACACTTAATCTTAGGCTTAAATTTTACTTTAATACAATTTTGCACTTTACTTAATTATTCATTTAATCAATTTATTACTTCTTAATACTCTTCCTGTTGCGATTAAAATTCCCGATGTACACTCTGCTACGATCGCTGATCAACAGTGTTGACTTTACTAGTGTGGTGGATTATATACCTCTCGTATGTTGAAATAGAACATTCTAGAATATTCTCTACACTTCGAAAGAGTTTTAGGAAGGTTCTAGAATATGCTTTTACATTGTGTCTTGGCTTATTATACACCTCTCGCGTGGTGAACTGCAATTAATAACAGTATGCAATCATTTATGTTTCACTGCCCTCCACTTAATCTTGTTCGGCCCGAACAAGGATAGTACTGCAACATTAATAAGGAGATGAACACCAGATGAACGACTTTCATTTTGCTCCTGACATTTCTCGCCAAGTGGATGCGATATACTCCATCGTTGATCCGCTTTATCACATTGTAAGGACCTTCCCAGTGTGTTTGCAGTTTTGGCGATAATCCCTTTTTCCTTTGCGGACTATGAAGCATAACTAACTGCCCTTCCTGAAATCCCTTGGAGTTTGCTCGTATATCATATCTGGCTTTCATTTTATCACTTATCAGTTATGTGCGATTTCGGATGTTTACATTATTTCATTAAACTGTTTTTGTCTTTCAGCTACATAACTGCTGCATGGAAGTTCTGTAGATGAGTAGGCACCGAGTTTCAGATCTGCAGGCAGTCTTATATCACAACCGAAAATAGCCTTGGATGGTGTTGTAGATATTTTATCGTGAGTTGCAGATAGGTTGCCATTAGGAACAGGGGTATGTGTTGGTTCCAATCATTCTGATTTCAGTACACGACTTTCTTTAGGTGTTCGTGTTCTCAAGCGAAAGATTACGTCTTTCCACCATTCCATCGGATTGCGGATGTAAGGGGGTTGTGCGAGTTTTGCGTATACACATCAAATCACTCATTTCTCCGAATCTGCAGGCTCAATTTGTATTAAATGCACCCGCAACTGTCTTAGCTTCTTGATCGGGAATGGGATATATTTCTGGCCTTTTGCTAAAATAATCGATTGCGATGATAACATATTTGTTGCCGGAATCATTTATTGAAAATGGACCTGCGATGTCCATTGCAAAACGCTCAAAAGGCGCTCCCACGTTGTATAAATTCATTTTCCCCTGACTGTGACTCCTCGGTCCCTTGGCAGCTGTACATTTTTCACAAGCACTGATCCAGTCAACTACTGATTGTTGGCAACCAACCCAATAAAACTGTTTTAGTTTTCTCGGTATTCTACGGTATTCCTTGAGAATTTCGCTTATTCTGGCCTTGGTTACCACAATCAAGTTCTTCGTGGTTGTTCCATCTTCGCTCTCCCATAGGCAGAATATTCCATCTTGCAACTTTAAGCTATTCCATTGAGCGCAATATAGTTTAGTTACGAGACTTTCGGTCGAAGATTCCGTTCCACGTCAGTCGTTTTCCTTCTCTGTTACTTGACACAATTTTTGCCAATTCTGCGTCAACGAATGTTCTTTTCTTTTCTCCGCTGTCCATTCTTCGTCTGGTAAAACAGCCATTAAGCGGACATCGATAACTCCTTCTTTCCCTTCAGCTTTAGAACAGTGCTTACATTCCACATTGCAAGGACGTCGTGTTCCCGCTGTTTTCGCCTCTGCGATATACTATTGTGAAATCATAGCTTTGCAGTCTCTCACCCCATCTCGCCAGCTGACCTTCGGCATTCTTGAACTGTAATTGTCAGCGCAGAGCAGCGTAATCTGTTCTCAACAAGAACTTTTGTCCATACAAGTACTTGTTAAAGTCTTCACGCACTGCATAACCTCCAAAAGTTCTCTTCGTTACACAATAATTTCGCTCAAGCTTTGATAAGATCTTGCTGAAGTAGGCTATTACTCTTTCATGCCCGTCAATAACTTGCGACAGGACACCTCCAATCCGGAAGCCACTTGCATCTGTGTCCAAAATAAATTTTTCGCCAGGAATTGGATACCCAAGGATCGGAGCTGTACACAGAAGCTCTTTCAGTTTGTTGAATGCCTTCTCCACTCAAAAGGACAATTCTTCCACGTTGATTTATGCAGACTGCCAGCAATGTCTGCGAAACTTAGAACAAAGCGTCTATAATATGTGCAAAGACCCAAGAATCTTCGCAGCTCAAGCAGACTATTTGGTCTTGGCCAATCCCTTACTGAGTCTATCTTATCTATGGATCTGTGTGTACTCCTTCAGGTGTGACTTTATGTCCAAGGTACTTGACTTCTCTCTTGAATCACGATAATTTCTTTGCGCTCAGCTTCAATCCTGTAGCTCCTATTCGCATCAATACTTCTTCCAAATTCTTCAAGTGCTCATCGAAGTCCTTTCCCATAACGATGATATCATCTAGGTACACTAGACACGTTTTCCAGTAGAGACCCTTTAGCACATGTACCATTAGTCGCTCAAATGTAGCTGGAGCATTACACAGTCCGAATGGCATCAGCAAAAATTGCCATAGTCTATCACCGGTACTGAATGCTGTATTTTCCTACTCTTCTTCGTCTACTGCCATTTGACAATATCCGCTTTGTAAATTCTACGTGGAAAACCAATTTGAATCAGAAAGTGTGCCCAAGGTATCATCGATGCGGAGTAATGGATAACTATCTTTTTTGTTACCTCTTTAAGTGTCCGACACAGAAACGTGTGGAGCCATCATTTTTCTTGATTAATACCACAGGAGAGAACTCCAGGGGCTTGCTGATGGTTCTAATGCATTTCCTTCAGCAATACATTCACCTCTTCTCTCTTTGCCAGACACTTGACGAATGGGTTTGGCATCACCAGTGTTGATTGTGTGTTTCACCATCTTTGTTCTGCGTTCGTTTTAGCCATTTTCAGCAAATACTGTCCAATGTCTTACCAAATGTTGGCAGGCTGTCTTCCTCTGCGCTGTGGATAAGTCTTTATTCCATTCTTTTGTCAGATCATCGAGTATCTTTTTATCAGCTGGTATCTTAATTTTCGTGTCTCGCGGTTGGCTCTCACAGTTTACAATTGCCGAAATTGCCTGGCAATTTCCAATTACTTTTCCTTTATCTAAGGTTCTAGTGGTATTTGCAAGATTGACCACTCTTACTGGCACTATGCTGTTCTGCTGTTCTTTTACGAGGGGTTTTTCAATTATGATTTCGTCTAGTAAAAAATTGTTATCAGCCTCTCCACCACCCACAGCTGGTTCTTCTCGACATCTCCGTCCATTTTTCCCCATATTACTGCTTCTGACTTTGGTGGGATTTTTTTCCACAGCGACACAATGACTTGTTTAACACCTCCATAATTATCCTCACCAGCGAATAATGGTATTTCGGTGTTCGTATATTTCAAAATTCGGCTTTTTAAATTTAGCGTGAATCCATTCCGTATCATAAAATCCACACCTAAGACTAATTCGTCCTCAATATCCGCAACTACAAACTCATGCGTCTCTGTTCTGTTGCTAATAGTGATTTTTCGTGTAACGGTGCATCATCTCCAGTTGCCGTACACAATATTATTCCCAGAAGCGGCTGGATTCCCCAAACGATATCCCTTCTGATTATTGAAAATGATGCGCCTGTATCCAATGTTACTACGATTTTTCTCCCGTTAATTACACTATCCACAGTTTGGATGTTGATTTTCCGTGCCATCTGATTAACAAAGATTCAACATGTTGTGGGAGTCAGATCATGCCCCTTGAGACTGACTCCTTTTAGTTTGTCGACGGCTTTACAACATTTTCCGATTCACTATTTCGGAATCTGACTTGCTTTGGCGGTCTTGCCGACGAGCGTGATATAGAATGTTTGCGTCTCGACTGACACTTACGAGCCATGTGTCCAGTCTGTCCACAGGTAAAGCATTTGCCCGTGAAACTTTGTCCGCTTTCGACTTTTACCCGATGGACTCTGCATACTGGCTGGCACTCCAATGCTGCTGTAGCTTTCGGATCAGTTATCGCAGAACGCTTTATCTCCCCATCACGATTGCCATATACGAAGATGTCCATCATACATATCTGCGTAATCTCTGCTGGGTAGGCAAGATGAGCCAACCGTTCCACTCCCGCCGCAAACTGTTGTAGAGACGCACCACACTTCTGTACACGTATTCGTAGCTCTACTTGGTACTCTACTTACGATGTTCACCTACCATACTTCCGCTGAACGGCATTCATTAAGCTTTCCTAGCACTCTCGCTCACTTTCTGAGATAGTTTGAAGTACATCAGCAGCGGCACCATTCAATGACACGGTTAATGCCGTCACTTTCTCGCGAATTTTCCAACCATTTGTGCTAGCGGTAGTCTCAAACTGCATTCTGAACACGCTTAAAGTAGTGGGTCTATCATAGCTCGGCGGCTTCAGTTTTATTGACGATAAAGCTGGCATAGGCAATGAACTTTCCTGTAGTAGGTGCTTTGTTCGTTATATTTGTTGTTTAAATTCGTTCAGCTCATGCTCGTTCGCAATAGATTTTTGTTCAACAGATTTTTCGAACGATTCCTGTCGCGTCTCAATTTCACAAGCCTTCCTGTCTACCATTTTGGATATTTCTTTCATTTGCTGTCAGTTCAGTTCCGCTAGTTGAGTAAGTCGTGTTTCATTATGCTGTAACCGCTGCTGCATCTTCTCATCGGTTTGTTGTAACTGCATCTGTATTGCCCCGATAAGTGCGTTCATGTCAAAGTTACCCGTACTAGTTCCTTGCGGTGTTTTTTTTTTCCTGTCGAGGTGTCGTTGGATTTTTAAATTGGAATTTATGCTCATCGATGTCGATACCCTCCTCTTCCAAAGCACTTCATAACCGCTCCTACAGCTCCACTTTAAACCCTTGTATTTGCAAGTTTAAGCGCTGTTTCTTGAGCTGTTTCAATTTCAGTTTTTCAATTTAACCATTGTTTATTACTGATACACAATCCTACTTCTGATACCAATTGTTACGAAATTGCCTTCCTGACAATTTATACTAACTCTCAATACTCGAATTCGTACCACTGGATTATGTAGTAATCAAGTAATCGCTTGGTTAAATGAAAATAATTAGCTTTATTTAATTATTTCAATTTGCACACTTAATCTTAGGCTTAAATTTTACTTTAATACAATTTTGCACTTTACTTAATTATTCATTTAATCAATTTATTACTTTTTAATACTGTTCCTGTTGCGATTAAAATTCCCGATGTACACACTGCTACGATCGCTGATCAACAGTGTTGACTTTACTAGTGTGGTGGCTTATATACCTCTCGTATGTTGAAATAGAACATTCTAGAATATTCTCTACACTTCGAAAGAGTTTTAAGAAGGTTCTAGAATATGCTTTTACATTGTGTCTTGGCTTATTATACACCTCTCGCGTGGTGAACTGCAATTAATAACAGTATGCAATCATTTATGTTTCACTGCCCTCCACTTAATCTTGTTCGGCCCGAACAAGGATAGTACTGCAACATTAATAAGGAGATGAACACCAGATGAACGACTTTCATTTTGCTCCTGACATTTCTCGCCAAGTGGATGCGATATACTCCATCGTTGATCCGCTTTATCACATTGTAAGGACCTTCCCAGTGTGTTTGCAGTTTTGGCGATAATCCCTTTTTCCTTTGCGGACTATGAAGCATAACTAACTGCCCTTCCTGAAATCCCTTGGAGTTTGCTCGTATATCATATCTGGCTTTCATTTTATCACTTATCAGTTATGTGCGATTTCGGATGTTTACATTATTTCATTAAACTGTTTTTGTCTTTCAGCTACATAACTGCTACATGGATGTTCTGTAGATGAGTAGGCACCGAGTTTCAGATCTGCAGGCAGTCTTATATCACAACCGAAAATAGCCTTGGATGGTGTTGTAGATATTTTATCGTGAGTTGCAGATAGGTTTGCCATTAGGAACAGGGGTATGTTGTATGTATGGTTCCAATCATTCTGATTTCAGTACACGACTTTCTTTAGGTGTTCGTGTTCTCAAGCGAAAGATTACATCTTTCCACCATTCCATCGGATTGCGGATGTAAGGGAGGGGCTTGTGCGAGTTTTGCGTATACACATCAAATCACTCATTTCTCCGAATCTGCAGGCTCAATTTGTGTTAAATGCACCCGCAACTGTCTTAGCTTCTTGATCGGGAATGGATATATTTCTGGCCTTTTGCTAAAATAATCGATTGCGATGATAACATATTTGTTGCCGGAATCATTTATTGAAAATGGACCTGCGATGTCCATTGCAATACGCTCAAAAGGCGCTCCCACGTTGTATAAATTCATTTTCCCCTGACTGTGACTCCTCGGTCCCTTGGCAGCTGTACATATTTCACAAGCACTGATCCAGTCAACTACTGATTGTTGGCAACCAACCCAATAAAACTGTTTTAGTTTTCTCGGTATTCTACGGTATTCCTTGAGAATTTCGCTTATTCTGGCCTTGGTTACCACAATCAAGTTCTTCGTGGTTGTACCATCTTTGCTCTCCCATAGGCAGAATATTCCATCTTGCAACTTTAAGCTATTCCATTGAGCGCAATATAGTTTAGTTACGAGACTTTCGGTCGAAGATTCCGTTCCTTGTACACAGAAGCTGTACACAGAAGCTCTTTCAGTTTGTTGAATGCCTTCTCCACTCAAAAGGACAATTCTTCCACGTTGATTTATGCAGACTGCCAGCAATGTCTGCGAAACTTAGAACAAAGCGTCTATAATATGTGCAAAGACCCAAGAATCTTCGCAGCTCAAGCAGACTATTTGGTCTTGGCCAATCCCTTACTGAGTCTATCTTATCTATGGATCTGTGTGTACTCCTTCAGGTGTGACTTTATGTCCAAGGTACTTGATTTCTCTCTTGAATTACGATAATTTCTTTGCGCTCAGCTTCAATCCTGTAACTCCTATTCGCATCAATACTTCTTCCAAATTCTTCAAGTGCTCATCGAAGTCCTTTCCCATAACGATGATATCATCTAGGTACACTAGACACGTTTTCCAGTAGAGACCCTTTAGCACATGTTCCATTAGTCGCTCAAATGTAGCTGGAGCATTACACAGTCCGAATGGCATCAGCAAAAATTGCCATAGTCTATCACCGGTACTGAATGCTGTATTTTCCTTGTCTTCTTCGTCTACTGCCATTTGATGCGCTTTGTAAATTCTACGTGGAAAACCAATTTGAATCAGAAAGTGTGTCCAAGGTATCATCGATACGAGGTAATGGATAACTGTCTTTTTTGTTACCTCTTTAAGTGTCCGATAATCTACACAGAAATGTGTGGATACCACAGGAGAGAACTCCAGGGGCTTCCTGATGGTTCTAATGCATTTCCTTCAGCAATACATTCACCTCTTCTCTCTTTGCCAGACACTTGACGAATGGGTTTGGCATCACCAGTGTTGATTGTGTGTTTCAGCATCTTTGTTCTGCGTTCGTTTTTACCATATTCAGCAAGTACTGTCCAATGTCTTACCAAACGTTGGCAGGCAGTCTTCCTCTGCTCTGTGGATAAGTCTTTATTCCATTCTTTTGTCAGATCGTCGAGTATCTTTTTATCAGCTGGTATCTTAATTTTCGTGTCTCGCGGTTGGCTCTTACAGTTTACAATTGCCGAAATTGCCTGGCAATTTCCAATTACTTGTCCTTTATCTAAGATTCTAGTGGTATTTGCAAGAATGACCACTCTTACTGGCACTATTCTGTTCTGCTGTTCTTTTACGAGGGGTTTTGTAATTATGATTTCGTCTAGTAAAAAAGTGTTATCAGCCTGTCCACCACCCACAACTTGTTCTTCTGGACATCTCCGTCCATTTTTCCCCATATTACTGCTTCTGACTTTGGTGGGATTTTTTTCCGCAGCGACACAATGACTTGTTTAACACCTCCATAATTATCCTCACCAGCGAATTACGGTATTTCGGTGTTCGTGTATTTCAAAATTCGGCTTTTTAAATTTAGCGCGAATCCATTCCGTATCATAAAATCCACACCTAAGACTAATTCGTCCACAATATCCCCAACTACAAACTCATGCGTCTCTGTTCTGTTGCTAATAGTGATTTTTCGTGTAACGGTGCATCATCTCCAGTTGCCGTACACAATATTATTCCCAGAAGCGGCTGGATTCCCCAAACGATATCCCTTCTGATTATTGAAAGTGATGCGCCTGTATCCAATGTTACTACGATTTTTCTCCCGTTAATTACACTGTCCACAGTTTGGATGTTGATTTTCCGTGCCATCTGAGTAACAAAGATTCAACATGTTGTGGGAGTCAGATCATGCCCCTTGAGACTGACTCCATTTAGTTTGTCGACGGTTTTACAACATTTCCGATTCACTATTTCGGAATCTGACTTGCTTTGGCGGTCTTGCCGGCGAGCGTGATATAGAATGTTTGCGTCTCGACTGACACTTACGAGCCATGTGTCCAGCCTTTCGACAGGTAAAGCATTTGCCCGTGAAACTTTGTCCGCTTTCGACTTTTACCCGATGGACTCTGCATACTGGCTGGCGCTCCAATGCTGCTGTAGCTTTCGGATTAGTTATCGCAGAACGCTTTATCTCCGCATCACGATTGCCATATACGAAGATGTCCATCATACATCTCTGCGTAATCTCTGCTGGGCAAGATGAGCCAACCGTTCCACTCCCGCCGCAAACTGTTGTAGAGACTCACCACACTTCTGTACACGTATTCGTAGCTCTACTTGGTACTCTACTTACGATGTTCACTTACCATACTTCCGCTGAACGGCATTCATTAAGCTTTCCTAGCACTCTCGCTCACTTTCTGAGATAGTTTGAAGTACATCAGCAGCGGCACCATTCAATGACGCGGTTAATGCCGTCACTTTCTCGCGAATTTTCCAACCATTTGTGCTAGCGGTAGTCTCAAACTGCATTCTGAACACGCTTAAAGTCGTGGGTCTATCATAGCTCGGCGGCATCAGTTTTATTGACGATAAAGCTGGCATAGGCAATGAACTTTCCTGTAGTAGGTGCTTTGTTCGTTATATTTGTTGTTTAAATTCGTTCAGCTCATGCTCGTTCGCAATAGATTTTTGTTCAACAGATTTTTCGAACGATTCCTGTCGCGTCTCAATTTCACAAGCCTTCCTGTCTACCATTTTGGATATTTCTTTCATTAGCTGTCAGTTCAGTTCTGCTAGTTGAGCAAGTCGTGTTTCACTATGCTGTAACCGCTGCTGCATCTTCTCATCGGTTTGTTGTAACTGCATCTGTATTGCCCCGATAAGTGCGTTCATGTCAAAGTTACCCGTATTAGTTCCTTGTGGTGTTTTTTTTTCCTGTCGAGGTGTCGTTGGATTTTTAAATTGGAATTTATGCTCATCGATGTCGATACCCTCCTCTTCCAAAGCGCGTCATAACCGCTCCTACAGCTCCACTTTAAACCCTTGTATTTGCAAGTTTAAGCACTGTTTCATGAGCTGTTTCAATTTCAGTTTTTCAATTTAACCATTGTTTATTACTGATACACAATCCTACTTCTGATACCAATTGTTACGAAATTGCCTTCCTGACAATTTATACTAACTCTCAATACTCGAATTCGTACCACTGGATTATGTAGTAATCAAGTAATCACTTGGTTAAATGAAAATAATTAACTTTATTTAATTATTTCAATTTGCACACTTAATCTTAGGCTTAAATTTTACTTTAATACAATTTTGCACTTTACTTAATTATTCATTTAATCAATTTATTACTTCTTAATACTGTTCCTGTTGCGATTAAAATTCCCGATGTACACACTGCTACGATCGCTGATCAACAGTGTTGACTTTACTAGTGTGGTGGCTTATATACCTCTCGTATGTTGAAATAGAACATTCTAGAATATTCTCTACACTTCGAAAGAGTTTTAAGAAGGTTCTAGAATATGCTTTTACATTGTGTCTTGGCTTATTATACACCTCTCGCGTGGTGAACTGCAATTAATAACAGTATGCAATCATTTATGTTTCACTGCCCTCCACTTAATCTTGTTCGGCCCGAACAAGGATAGTACTGCAACATTAATAAGGAGATGAACACCAGATGAACGACTTTCATTTTGCTCCTGACATTTCTCGCCAAGTGGATGCGATATACTCCATCGTTGATCCGCTTTATCAAATTGTAAGGACCTTCCCAGTGTGTTTGCAGTTTTGGCGATAATCCCTTTTTCCTTTGCGGACTATGAAGCATAACTAACTGCCCTTCCTGAAATCCCTTGGAGTTTGCTCGTATATCATATCTGGCTTTCATTTTATCACTTATCAGTTATGTGCGATTTCGGATGTTTACATTATTTCATTAAACTGTTTTTGTCTTTCAGCTACATAACTGCTACATGGATGTTCTGTAGATGAGTAGGCACCGAGTTTCAGATCTGCAGGCAGTCTTATATCACAACCGAAAATAGCCTTGGATGGTGTTGTAGATATTTTATCGTGAGTTGCAGATAGGTTTGCCATTAGGAACAGGGGTATGTGTTGGTTCCAATCATTCTGATTTCACTACACGACTTTCTTTAGGTGTTCGTGTTCCTCAAGCGAAAGATTACATCTTTCCACCATTCCATCGGATTGCGGATGTAAGGGGGTTGTGCGAGTTTTGCGTATACACATCAAATCACTCATTTCTCCGAATCTGCAGGCTCAATTTGTGTTAAATGCACCCGCAACTGTCTTAGCTTCTTGATCGGGAATGGGATATATTTCTGGCCTTTTGCTAAAATAATCGATTGCGATGATAACATATTTGTTGCCGGAATCATTTATTGAAAATGGACCTGCGATGTCCATTGCAAAACGCTCAAAAGGCGCTCCCACGTTGTATAAATTCATTTTCCCCTGACTGTGACTCCTCGGTCCCTTGGCAGCTGTACATTTTTCACAAGCACTGATCCAGTCAACTACTGATTGTTGGCAACCAACCCAATAAAACTGTTTTAGTTTTCTCGGTATTCTACGGTATTCCTTGAGAATTTCGCTTATTCTGGCCTTGGTTACCACAATCAAGTTCTTCGTGGTTGTTCCATCTTCGCTCTCCCATAGGCAGAATATTCCATCTTGCAACTTTAAGCTATTCCATTGAGCATAATATAGTTTAGTTACGAGACTTTCGGTCGAAGATTCCGTTCCACTTCAGTCGTTTTCCTTCTCTCTTACTTGACACAATTTTTGCCAATTCTGCGTCAACGAATGTTCTTTTCTTTTCACCGCTGTCCATTCTTCGTCTGGTAAAACAGCCATTAAGCGGACATCGACAACTCCTTCTTTCCCTTCAGCTTTAGAACAGTGCTTACATTCCACATTGCAAGGACGTCGTGTTCCCGCTGTTTTCGCCTCTGCGATATACTATTGTGAAATCATAGCTTTGCAGTCTCTCACCCCATCTCGCCAGCTGACCTTCGGCATTCTTGAACTGTAATTGTCAGCGCAGAGCAGCGTAATCTGTTCTCAACAAGAACTTTTGTCCATACAAGTACTTGTTAAAGTCTTCACGCACTGCATAACCTCCAAAAGTTCTCTTCGTTACACAATAATTTCGCTCAAGCTTTGATAAGATCTTGCTGAAGTAGGCTATTACTCTTTCATGCCCGTCAATAACTTGCGACAGGACACCTCCAATCCGGAAGCCACTTGCATCTGTGTCCAAAATAAATTTTTCGCCAGGAATTGGATACCCAAGGATCGGAGCTGTACACAGAAGCTCTTTCAGTTTGTTGAATGCCTTCTCCACTCAAAAGGACAATTCTTCCACGTTGATTTATGCAGACTGCCAGCAATGTCTGCGAAACTTAGAACAAAGCGTCTATAATATGTGCAAAGACCCAAGAATCTTCGCAGCTCAAGCAGACTATTTGGTCTTGGCCAATCCCTTACTGAGTCTATCTTATCTATGGATCTGTGTGTACTCCTTCAGGTGTGACTTTATGTCCAAGGTACTTGACTTCTCTCTTGAATCACGATAATTTCTTTGCGCTCAGCTTCAATCCTGTAGCTCCTATTCGCATCAATACTTCTTCCAAATTCTTCAAGTGCTCATCGAAGTCCTTTCCCATAACGATGATATCATCTAGGTACACTAGACACGTTTTCCAGTAGAGACCCTTTAGCACATGTACCATTAGTCGCTCAAATGTAGCTGGAGCATTACACAGTCCGAATGGCATCAGCAAAAATTGCCATAGTCTATCACCGGTACTGAATGCTGTATTTTCCTACTCTTCTTCGTCTACTGCCATTTGACAATATCCGCTTTGTAAATTCTACGTGGAAAACCAATTTGAATCAGAAAGTGTGCCCAAGGTATCATCGATGCGGAGTAATGGATAACTATCTTTTTTGTTACCTCTTTAAGTGTCCGACACAGAAACGTGTGGAGCCATCATTTTTCTTGATTAATACCACAGGAGAGAACTCCAGGGGCTTGCTGATGGTTCTAATGCATTTCCTTCAGCAATACATTCACCTCTTCTCTCTTTGCCAGACACTTGACGAATGGGTTTGGCATCACCAGTGTTGATTGTGTGTTTCACCATCTTTGTTCTGCGTTCGTTTTAGCCATTTTCAGCAAATACTGTCCAATGTCTTACCAAATGTTGGCAGGCTGTCTTCCTCTGCGCTGTGGATAAGTCTTTATTCCATTCTTTTGTCAGATCATCGAGTATCTTTTTATCAGCTGGTATCTTAATTTTCGTGTCTCGCGGTTGGCTCTCACAGTTTACAATTGCCGAAATTGCCTGGCAATTTCCAATTACTTTTCCTTTATCTAAGGTTCTAGTGGTATTTGCAAGATTGACCACTCTTACTGGCACTATGCTGTTCTGCTGTTCTTTTACGAGGGGTTTTTCAATTATGATTTCGTCTAGTAAAAAATTGTTATCAGCCTCTCCACCACCCACAGCTGGTTCTTCTCGACATCTCCGCCCATTTTTCCCCATATTACTGCTTCTGACTTTGGTGGGATTTTTTTCCACAGCGACACAATGACTTGTTTAACACCTCCATAATTATCCTCACCAGCGAATAATGGTATTTCGGTGTTCGTATATTTCAAAATTCGGCTTTTTAAATTTAGCGTGAATCCATTCCGTATCATAAAATCCACACCTAAGACTAATTCGTCCTCAATATCCGCAACTACAAACTCATGCGTCTCTGTTCTGTTGCTAATAGTGATTTTTCGTGTAACGGTGCATCATCTCCAGTTGCCGTACACAATATTATTCCCAGAAGCGGCTGGATTCCCCAAACGATATCCCTTCTGATTATTGAAAATGATGCGCCTGTATCCAATGTTACTACGATTTTTCTCCCGTTAATTACACTATCCACAGTTTGGATGTTGATTTTCCGTGCCATCTGATTAACAAAGATTCAACATGTTGTGGGAGTCAGATCATGCCCCTTGAGACTGACTCCTTTTAGTTTGTCGACGGCTTTACAACATTTTCCGATTCACTATTTCGGAATCTGACTTGCTTTGGCGGTCTTGCCGACGAGCGTGATATAGAATGTTTGCGTCTCGACTGACACTTACGAGCCATGTGTCCAGTCTGTCCACAGGTAAAGCATTTGCCCGTGAAACTTTGTCCGCTTTCGACTTTTACCCGATGGACTCTGCATACTGGCTGGCACTCCAATGCTGCTGTAGCTTTCGGATCAGTTATCGCAGAACGCTTTATCTCCCCATCACGATTGCCATATACGAAGATGTCCATCATACATATCTGCGTAATCTCTGCTGGGTAGGCAAGATGAGCCAACCGTTCCACTCCCGCCGCAAACTGTTGTAGAGACGCACCACACTTCTGTACACGTATTCGTAGCTCTACTTGGTACTCTACTTACGATGTTCACCTACCATACTTCCGCTGAACGGCATTCATTAAGCTTTCCTAGCACTCTCGCTCACTTTCTGAGATAGTTTGAAGTACATCAGCAGCGGCACCATTCAATGACACGGTTAATGCCGTCACTTTCTCGCGAATTTTCCAACCATTTGTGCTAGCGGTAGTCTCAAACTGCATTCTGAACACGCTTAAAGTAGTGGGTCTATCATAGCTCGGCGGCTTCAGTTTTATTGACGATAAAGCTGGCATAGGCAATGAACTTTCCTGTAGTAGGTGCTTTGTTCGTTATATTTGTTGTTTAAATTCGTTCAGCTCATGCTCGTTCGCAATAGATTTTTGTTCAACAGATTTTTCGAACGATTCCTGTCGCGTCTCAATTTCACAAGCCTTCCTGTCTACCATTTTGGATATTTCTTTCATTTGCTGTCAGTTCAGTTCCGCTAGTTGAGTAAGTCGTGTTTCATTATGCTGTAACCGCTGCTGCATCTTCTCATCGGTTTGTTGTAACTGCATCTGTATTGCCCCGATAAGTGCGTTCATGTCAAAGTTACCCGTACTAGTTCCTTGCGGTGTTTTTTTTTTCCTGTCGAGGTGTCGTTGGATTTTTAAATTGGAATTTATGCTCATCGATGTCGATACCCTCCTCTTCCAAAGCACTTCATAACCGCTCCTACAGCTCCACTTTAAACCCTTGTATTTGCAAGTTTAAGCGCTGTTTCTTGAGCTGTTTCAATTTCAGTTTTTCAATTTAACCATTGTTTATTACTGATACACAATCCTACTTCTGATACCAATTGTTACGAAATTGCCTTCCTGACAATTTATACTAACTCTCAATACTCGAATTCGTACCACTGGATTATGTAGTAATCAAGTAATCGCTTGGTTAAATGAAAATAATTAGCTTTATTTAATTATTTCAATTTGCACACTTAATCTTAGGCTTAAATTTTACTTTAATACAATTTTGCACTTTACTTAATTATTCATTTAATCAATTTATTACTTTTTAATACTGTTCCTGTTGCGATTAAAATTCCCGATGTACACACTGCTACGATCGCTGATCAACAGTGTTGACTTTACTAGTGTGGTGGCTTATATACCTCTCGTATGTTGAAATAGAACATTCTAGAATATTCTCTACACTTCGAAAGAGTTTTAAGAAGGTTCTAGAATATGCTTTTACATTGTGTCTTGGCTTATTATACACCTCTCGCGTGGTGAACTGCAATTAATAACAGTATGCAATCATTTATGTTTCACTGCCCTCCACTTAATCTTGTTCGGCCCGAACAAGGATAGTACTGCAACATTAATAAGGAGATGAACACCAGATGAACGACTTTCATTTTGCTCCTGACATTTCTCGCCAAGTGGATGCGATATACTCCATCGTTGATCCGCTTTATCACATTGTAAGGACCTTCCCAGTGTGTTTGCAGTTTTGGCGATAATCCCTTTTTCCTTTGCGGACTATGAAGCATAACTAACTGCCCTTCCTGAAATCCCTTGGAGTTTGCTCGTATATCATATCTGGCTTTCATTTTATCACTTATCAGTTATGTGCGATTTCGGATGTTTACATTATTTCATTAAACTGTTTTTGTCTTTCAGCTACATAACTGCTACATGGATGTTCTGTAGATGAGTAGGCACCGAGTTTCAGATCTGCAGGCAGTCTTATATCACAACCGAAAATAGCCTTGGATGGTGTTGTAGATATTTTATCGTGAGTTGCAGATAGGTTTGCCATTAGGAACAGGGGTATGTGTTGGTTCCAATCATTCTGATTTCACTACACGACTTTCTTTAGGTGTTCGTGTTCCTCAAGCGAAAGATTACATCTTTCCACCATTCCATCGGATTGCGGATGTAAGGGGGTTGTGCGAGTTTTGCGTATACACATCAAATCACTCATTTCTCCGAATCTGCAGGCTCAATTTGTGTTAAATGCACCCGCAACTGTCTTAGCTTCTTGATCGGGAATGGGATATATTTCTGGCCTTTTGCTAAAATAATCGATTGCGATGATAACATATTTGTTGCCGGAATCATTTATTGAAAATGGACCTGCGATGTCCATTGCAAAACGCTCAAAAGGCGCTCCCACGTTGTATAAATTCATTTTCCCCTGACTGTGACTCCTCGGTCCCTTGGCAGCTGTACATTTTTCACAAGCACTGATCCAGTCAACTACTGATTGTTGGCAACCAACCCAATAAAACTGTTTTAGTTTTCTCGGTATTCTACGGTATTCCTTGAGAATTTCGCTTATTCTGGCCTTGGTTACCACAATCAAGTTCTTCGTGGTTGTTCCATCTTCGCTCTCCCATAGGCAGAATATTCCATCTTGCAACTTTAAGCTATTCCATTGAGCATAATATAGTTTAGTTACGAGACTTTCGGTCGAAGATTCCGTTCCACTTCAGTCGTTTTCCTTCTCTCTTACTTGACACAATTTTTGCCAATTCTGCGTCAACGAATGTTCTTTTCTTTTCACCGCTGTCCATTCTTCGTCTGGTAAAACAGCCATTAAGCGGACATCGACAACTCCTTCTTTCCCTTCAGCTTTAGAACAGTGCTTACATTCCACATTGCAAGGACGTCGTGTTCCCGCTGTTTTCGCCTCTGCGATATACTATTGTGAAATCATAGCTTTGCAGTCTCTCACCCCATCTCGCACGCTGACCTTCGGCATTTTTGAACTGTAATCGTCAGCGCAGAGCAGCGTAATCTGTTCTCAACAAGTACTTGTCCATACAAGTACTTGTTAATGTCTTCACGCACTGCATAACCTCCAAAAGTTCTCTTCGTTACACAATAATTTCGCTCAAGCTTTGATAAGATCTTGCTGAAGTAGGCTATTACTCTTTCATGCCCGCCAATAACTTGCGACAGGACACCTCAATACCGGAAGCCACTTGCATCTCTATCCAAAATAAATTTTTCGCCAGGAATTGGATACCCAAGGATCGGAGCTGTACACAGAAGCTCTTTCAGTGTGTTGAATGCCTTCTCCACTCAAAAGGACAATTCTTCCACGTTAATTTATGCAGACTACCAGAAATGTCTGCGAAACTTAGAACAAAGTGTCTATAATATGTGCAAAGACCCAAGAATCTTCGCAGCTTAAGCACCGGTACTGAACCGCTGTATTTTCCTTGTCTTCTTCGTCTACTGCCATTTGATGCGCTTTGTAAATTCTACGTGGAAAACCAATTTGAATCAGAAAGTGTGTCCAAGGTATCATCGATACGAGGTAATGGATAACTGTCTTTTTTGTTACCTCTTTAAGTGTCCGATAATCTACACAGAAATGTGTGGATACCACAGGAGAGAACTCCAGGGGCTTCCTGATGGTTCTAATGCATTTCCTTCAGCAATACATTCACCTCTTCTCTCTTTGCCAGACACTTGACGAATGGGTTTGGCATCACCAGTGTTGATTGTGTGTTTCAGCATCTTTGTTCTGCGTTCGTTTTTACCATATTCAGCAAGTACTGTCCAATGTCTTACCAAACGTTGGCAGGCAGTCTTCCTCTGCTCTGTGGATAAGTCTTTATTCCATTCTTTTGTCAGATCGTCGAGTATCTTTTTATCAGCTGGTATCTTAATTTTCGTGTCTCGCGGTTGGCTCTTACAGTTTACAATTGCCGAAATTGCCTGGCAATTTCCAATTACTTGTCCTTTATCTAAGATTCTAGTGGTATTTGCAAGAATGACCACTCTTACTGGCACTATTCTGTTCTGCTGTTCTTTTACGAGGGGTTTTGTAATTATGATTTCGTCTAGTAAAAAAGTGTTATCAGCCTGTCCACCACCCACAACTTGTTCTTCTGGACATCTCCGTCCATTTTTCCCCATATTACTGCTTCTGACTTTGGTGGGATTTTTTTCCGCAGCGACACAATGACTTGTTTAACACCTCCATAATTATCCTCACCAGCGAATTACGGTATTTCGGTGTTCGTGTATTTCAAAATTCGGCTTTTTAAATTTAGCGCGAATCCATTCCGTATCATAAAATCCACACCTAAGACTAATTCGTCCACAATATCCCCAACTACAAACTCATGCGTCTCTGTTCTGTTGCTAATAGTGATTTTTCGTGTAACGGTGCATCATCTCCAGTTGCCGTACACAATATTATTCCCAGAAGCGGCTGGATTCCCCAAACGATATCCCTTCTGATTATTGAAAGTGATGCGCCTGTATCCAATGTTACTACGATTTTTCTCCCGTTAATTACACTGTCCACAGTTTGGATGTTGATTTTCCGTGCCATCTGAGTAACAAAGATTCAACATGTTGTGGGAGTCAGATCATGCCCCTTGAGACTGACTCCATTTAGTTTGTCGACGGTTTTACAACATTTCCGATTCACTATTTCGGAATCTGACTTGCTTTGGCGGTCTTGCCGGCGAGCGTGATATAGAATGTTTGCGTCTCGACTGACACTTACGAGCCATGTGTCCAGCCTTTCGACAGGTAAAGCATTTGCCCGTGAAACTTTGTCCGCTTTCGACTTTTACCCGATGGACTCTGCATACTGGCTGGCGCTCCAATGCTGCTGTAGCTTTCGGATTAGTTATCACAGAACGCTTTATCTCCGCATCACGATTACCATATACGAAGATGTCCATCATACATCTCTGCGTAATCTCTGCTGGGCAAGATGAGCCAACCGTTCCACTCCCGCCGCAAACTGTTGTAGAGACTCACCACACTTCTGTACACGTATTCGTAGCTCTACTTGGTACTCTACTTACGATGTTCACTTACCATACTTCCGCTGAACGGCATTCATTAAGCTTTCCTAGCACTCTCGCTCACTTTCTGAGATAGTTTGAAGTACATCAGCAGCGGCACCATTCAATGACGCGGTTAATGCCGTCACTTTCTCGCGAATTTTCCAACCATTTGTGCTAGCGGTAGTCTCAAACTGCATTCTGAACACGCTTAAAGTCGTGGGTCTATCATAGCTCGGCGGCATCAGTTTTATTGACGATAAAGCTGGCATAGGCAATGAACTTTCCTGTAGTAGGTGCTTTGTTCGTTATATTTGTTGTTTAAATTCGTTCAGCTCATGCTCGTTCGCAATAGATTTTTGTTCAACAGATTTTTCGAACGATTCCTGTCGCGTCTCAATTTCACAAGCCTTCCTGTCTACCATTTTGGATATTTCTTTCATTAGCTGTCAGTTCAGTTCTGCTAGTTGAGCAAGTCGTGTTTCACTATGCTGTAACCGCTGCTGCATCTTCTCATCGGTTTGTTGTAACTGCATCTGTATTGCCCCGATAAGTGCGTTCATGTCAAAGTTACCCGTATTAGTTCCTTGTGGTGTTTTTTTTTCCTGTCGAGGTGTCGTTGGATTTTTAAATTGGAATTTATGCTCATCGATGTCGATACCCTCCTCTTCCAAAGCGCGTCATAACCGCTCCTACAGCTCCACTTTAAACCCTTGTATTTGCAAGTTTAAGCACTGTTTCATGAGCTGTTTCAATTTCAGTTTTTCAATTTAACCATTGTTTATTACTGATACACAATCCTACTTCTGATACCAATTGTTACGAAATTGCCTTCCTGACAATTTATACTAACTCTCAATACTCGAATTCGTACCACTGGATTATGTAGTAATCAAGTAATCACTTGGTTAAATGAAAATAATTAACTTTATTTAATTATTTCAATTTGCACACTTAATCTTAGGCTTAAATTTTACTTTAATACAATTTTGCACTTTACTTAATTATTCATTTAATCAATTTATTACTTCTTAATACTGTTCCTGTTGCGATTAAAATTCCCGATGTACACACTGCTACGATCGCTGATCAACAGTGTTGACTTTACTAGTGTGGTGGCTTATATACCTCTCGTATGTTGAAATAGAACATTCTAGAATATTCTCTACACTTCGAAAGAGTTTTAAGAAGGTTCTAGAATATGCTTTTACATTGTGTCTTGGCTTATTATACACCTCTCGCGTGGTGAACTGCAATTAATAACAGTATGCAATCATTTATGTTTCACTGCCCTCCACTTAATCTTGTTCGGCCCGAACAAGGATAGTACTGCAACATTAATAAGGAGATGAACACCAGATGAACGACTTTCATTTTGCTCCTGACATTTCTCGCCAAGTGGATGCGATATACTCCATCGTTGATCCGCTTTATCAAATTGTAAGGACCTTCCCAGTGTGTTTGCAGTTTTGGCGATAATCCCTTTTTCCTTTGCGGACTATGAAGCATAACTAACTGCCCTTCCTGAAATCCCTTGGAGTTTGCTCGTATATCATATCTGGCTTTCATTTTATCACTTATCAGTTATGTGCGATTTCGGATGTTTACATTATTTCATTAAACTGTTTTTGTCTTTCAGCTACATAACTGCTACATGGATGTTCTGTAGATGAGTAGGCACCGAGTTTCAGATCTGCAGGCAGTCTTATATCACAACCGAAAATAGCCTTGGATGGTGTTGTAGATATTTTATCGTGAGTTGCAGATAGGTTTGCCATTAGGAACAGGGGTATGTGTTGGTTCCAATCATTCTGATTTCACTACACGACTTTCTTTAGGTGTTCGTGTTCTCAAGCGAAAGATTACGTCTTTCCACCATTCCATCGGATTGCGGATGTAAGGGGGTTGTGCGAGTTTTGCGTATACACATCAAATCACTCATTTCTCCGAATCTGCAGGCTCAATTTGTATTAAATGCACCCGCAACTGTCTTAGCTTCTTGATCGGGAATGGGATATATTTCTGGCCTTTTGCTAAAATAATCGATTGCGATGATAACATATTTGTTGCCGGAATCATTTATTGAAAATGGACCTGCGATGTCCATTGCAATACGCTCAAAAGGCGCTCCCACGTTGTATAAATTCATTTTCCCCTGACTGTGACTCCTCGGTCCCTTGGCAGCTGTACATTTTTCACAAGCACTGATCCAGTCAACTACTGATTGTTGGCAACCAACCCAATAAAACTGTTTTAGTTTTCTCGGTATTCTACGGTATTCCTTGAGAATTTCGCTTATTCTGGCCTTGGTTACCACAATCAAGTTCTTCGTGGTTGTTCCATCTTCGCTCTCCCATAGGCAGAATATTCCATCTTGCAACTTTAAGCTATTCCATTGAGCGCAATATAGTTTAGTTACGAGACTTTCGGTCGAAGATTCCGTTCCACGTCAGTCGTTTTCCTTCTCTGTTACTTGACACAATTTTTGCCAATTCTGCGTCAACGAATGTTCTTTTCTTTTCTCCGCTGTCCATTCTTCGTCTGGTAAAACAGCCATTAAGCGGACATCGATAACTCCTTCTTTCCCTTCAGCTTTAGAACAGTGCTTACATTCCACATTGCAAGGACGTCGTGTTCCCGCTGTTTTCGCCTCTGCGATATACTATTGTGAAATCATAGCTTTGCAGTCTCTCACCCCATCTCGCCAGCTGACCTTCGGCATTCTTGAACTGTAATTGTCAGCGCAGAGCAGCGTAATCTGTTCTCAACAAGAACTTTTGTCCATACAAGTACTTGTTAAAGTCTTCACGCACTGCATAACCTCCAAAAGTTCTCTTCGTTACACAATAATTTCGCTCAAGCTTTGATAAGATCTTGCTGAAGTAGGCTATTACTCTTTCATGCCCGTCAATAACTTGCGACAGGACACCTCCAATCCGGAAGCCACTTGCATCTGTGTCCAAAATAAATTTTTCGCCAGGAATTGGATACCCAAGGATCGGAGCTGTACACAGAAGCTCTTTCAGTTTGTTGAATGCCTTCTCCACTCAAAAGGACAATTCTTCCACGTTGATTTATGCAGACTGCCAGCAATGTCTGCGAAACTTAGAACAAAGCGTCTATAATATGTGCAAAGACCCAAGAATCTTCGCAGCTCAAGCAGACTATTTGGTCTTGGCCAATCCCTTACTGAGTCTATCTTATCTATGGATCTGTGTGTACTCCTTCAGGTGTGACTTTATGTCCAAGGTACTTGACTTCTCTCTTGAATCACGATAATTTCTTTGCGCTCAGCTTCAATCCTGTAGCTCCTATTCGCATCAATACTTCTTCCAAATTCTTCAAGTGCTCATCGAAGTCCTTTCCCATAACGATGATATCATCTAGGTACACTAGACACGTTTTCCAGTAGAGACCCTTTAGCACATGTACCATTAGTCGCTCAAATGTAGCTGGAGCATTACACAGTCCGAATGGCATCAGCAAAAATTGCCATAGTCTATCACCGGTACTGAATGCTGTATTTTCCTACTCTTCTTCGTCTACTGCCATTTGACAATATCCGCTTTGTAAATTCTACGTGGAAAACCAATTTGAATCAGAAAGTGTGCCCAAGGTATCATCGATGCGGAGTAATGGATAACTATCTTTTTTGTTACCTCTTTAAGTGTCCGACACAGAAACGTGTGGAGCCATCATTTTTCTTGATTAATACCACAGGAGAGAACTCCAGGGGCTTGCTGATGGTTCTAATGCATTTCCTTCAGCAATACATTCACCTCTTCTCTCTTTGCCAGACACTTGACGAATGGGTTTGGCATCACCAGTGTTGATTGTGTGTTTCACCATCTTTGTTCTGCGTTCGTTTTAGCCATTTTCAGCAAATACTGTCCAATGTCTTACCAAATGTTGGCAGGCTGTCTTCCTCTGCGCTGTGGATAAGTCTTTATTCCATTCTTTTGTCAGATCATCGAGTATCTTTTTATCAGCTGGTATCTTAATTTTCGTGTCTCGCGGTTGGCTCTCACAGTTTACAATTGCCGAAATTGCCTGGCAATTTCCAATTACTTTTCCTTTATCTAAGGTTCTAGTGGTATTTGCAAGATTGACCACTCTTACTGGCACTATGCTGTTCTGCTGTTCTTTTACGAGGGGTTTTTCAATTATGATTTCGTCTAGTAAAAAATTGTTATCAGCCTCTCCACCACCCACAGCTGGTTCTTCTCGACATCTCCGCCCATTTTTCCCCATATTACTGCTTCTGACTTTGGTGGGATTTTTTTCCACAGCGACACAATGACTTGTTTAACACCTCCATAATTATCCTCACCAGCGAATAATGGTATTTCGGTGTTCGTATATTTCAAAATTCGGCTTTTTAAATTTAGCGTGAATCCATTCCGTATCATAAAATCCACACCTAAGACTAATTCGTCCTCAATATCCGCAACTACAAACTCATTCGTCTCTGTTCTGTTGCTAATAGTGATTTTTCGTGTAACGGTGCATCATCTCCAGTTGCCGTACACAATATTATTCCCAGAAGCGGCTGGATTCCCCAAACGATATCCCTTCTGATTATTGAAAATGATGCGCCTGTATCCAATGTTACTACGATTTTTCTCCCGTTAATTACACTATCCACAGTTTGGATGTTGATTTTCCGTGCCATCTGATTAACAAAGATTCAACATGTTGTGGGAGTCAGATCATGCCCCTTGAGACTGACTCCTTTTAGTTTGTCGACGGCTTTACAACATTTTCCGATTCACTATTTCGGAATCTGACTTGCTTTGGCGGTCTTGCCGACGAGCGTGATATAGAATGTTTGCGTCTCGACTGACACTTACGAGCCATGTGTCCAGTCTGTCCACAGGTAAAGCATTTGCCCGTGAAACTTTGTCCGCTTTCGACTTTTACCCGATGGACTCTGCATACTGGCTGGCACTCCAATGCTGCTGTAGCTTTCGGATCAGTTATCGCAGAACGCTTTATCTCCCCATCACGATTGCCATATACGAAGATGTCCATCATACATATCTGCGTAATCTCTGCTGGGTAGGCAAGATGAGCCAACCGTTCCACTCCCGCCGCAAACTGTTGTAGAGACGCACCACACTTCTGTACACGTATTCGTAGCTCTACTTGGTACTCTACTTACGATGTTCACCTACCATACTTCCGCTGAACGGCATTCATTAAGCTTTCCTAGCACTCTCGCTCACTTTCTGAGATAGTTTGAAGTACATCAGCAGCGGCACCATTCAATGACACGGTTAATGCCGTCACTTTCTCGCGAATTTTCCAACCATTTGTGCTAGCGGTAGTCTCAAACTGCATTCTGAACACGCTTAAAGTAGTGGGTCTATCATAGCTCGGCGGCTTCAGTTTTATTGACGATAAAGCTGGCATAGGCAATGAACTTTCCTGTAGTAGGTGCTTTGTTCGTTATATTTGTTGTTTAAATTCGTTCAGCTCATGCTCGTTCGCAATAGATTTTTGTTCAACAGATTTTTCGAACGATTCCTGTCGCGTCTCAATTTCACAAGCCTTCCTGTCTACCATTTTGGATATTTCTTTCATTTGCTGTCAGTTCAGTTCCGCTAGTTGAGTAAGTCGTGTTTCATTATGCTGTAACCGCTGCTGCATCTTCTCATCGGTTTGTTGTAACTGCATCTGTATTGCCCCGATAAGTGCGTTCATGTCAAAGTTACCCGTACTAGTTCCTTGCGGTGTTTTTTTTTTCCTGTCGAGGTGTCGTTGGATTTTTAAATTGGAATTTATGCTCATCGATGTCGATACCCTCCTCTTCCAAAGCACTTCATAACCGCTCCTACAGCTCCACTTTAAACCCTTGTATTTGCAAGTTTAAGCGCTGTTTCTTGAGCTGTTTCAATTTCAGTTTTTCAATTTAACCATTGTTTATTACTGATACACAATCCTACTTCTGATACCAATTGTTACGAAATTGCCTTCCTGACAATTTATACTAACTCTCAATACTCGAATTCGTACCACTGGATTATGTAGTAATCAAGTAATCGCTTGGTTAAATGAAAATAATTAGCTTTATTTAATTATTTCAATTTGCACACTTAATCTTAGGCTTAAATTTTACTTTAATACAATTTTGCACTTTACTTAATTATTCATTTAATCAATTTATTACTTTTTAATACTGTTCCTGTTGCGATTAAAATTCCCGATGTACACACTGCTACGATCGCTGATCAACAGTGTTGACTTTACTAGTGTGGTGGCTTATATACCTCTCGTATGTTGAAATAGAACATTCTAGAATATTCTCTACACTTCGAAAGAGTTTTAAGAAGGTTCTAGAATATGCTTTTACATTGTGTCTTGGCTTATTATACACCTCTCGCGTGGTGAACTGCAATTAATAACAGTATGCAATCATTTATGTTTCACTGCCCTCCACTTAATCTTGTTCGGCCCGAACAAGGATAGTACTGCAACATTAATAAGGAGATGAACACCAGATGAACGACTTTCATTTTGCTCCTGACATTTCTCGCCAAGTGGATGCGATATACTCCATCGTTGATCCGCTTTATCACATTGTAAGGACCTTCCCAGTGTGTTTGCAGTTTTGGCGATAATCCCTTTTTCCTTTGCGGACTATGAAGCATAACTAACTGCCCTTCCTGAAATCCCTTGGAGTTTGCTCGTATATCATATCTGGCTTTCATTTTATCACTTATCAGTTATGTGCGATTTCGGATGTTTACATTATTTCATTAAACTGTTTTTGTCTTTCAGCTACATAACTGCTACATGGATGTTCTGTAGATGAGTAGGCACCGAGTTTCAGATCTGCAGGCAGTCTTATATCACAACCGAAAATAGCCTTGGATGGTGTTGTAGATATTTTATCGTGAGTTGCAGATAGGTTTGCCATTAGGAACAGGGGTATGTGTTGGTTCCAATCATTCTGATTTCACTACACGACTTTCTTTAGGTGTTCGTGTTCCTCAAGCGAAAGATTACATCTTTCCACCATTCCATCGGATTGCGGATGTAAGGGGGTTGTGCGAGTTTTGCGTATACACATCAAATCACTCATTTCTCCGAATCTGCAGGCTCAATTTGTGTTAAATGCACCCGCAACTGTCTTAGCTTCTTGATCGGGAATGGGATATATTTCTGGCCTTTTGCTAAAATAATCGATTGCGATGATAACATATTTGTTGCCGGAATCATTTATTGAAAATGGACCTGCGATGTCCATTGCAAAACGCTCAAAAGGCGCTCCCACGTTGTATAAATTCATTTTCCCCTGACTGTGACTCCTCGGTCCCTTGGCAGCTGTACATTTTTCACAAGCACTGATCCAGTCAACTACTGATTGTTGGCAACCAACCCAATAAAACTGTTTTAGTTTTCTCGGTATTCTACGGTATTCCTTGAGAATTTCGCTTATTCTGGCCTTGGTTACCACAATCAAGTTCTTCGTGGTTGTTCCATCTTCGCTCTCCCATAGGCAGAATATTCCATCTTGCAACTTTAAGCTATTCCATTGAGCATAATATAGTTTAGTTACGAGACTTTCGGTCGAAGATTCCGTTCCACTTCAGTCGTTTTCCTTCTCTCTTACTTGACACAATTTTTGCCAATTCTGCGTCAACGAATGTTCTTTTCTTTTCACCGCTGTCCATTCTTCGTCTGGTAAAACAGCCATTAAGCGGACATCGACAACTCCTTCTTTCCCTTCAGCTTTAGAACAGTGCTTACATTCCACATTGCAAGGACGTCGTGTTCCCGCTGTTTTCGCCTCTGCGATATACTATTGTGAAATCATAGCTTTGCAGTCTCTCACCCCATCTCGCACGCTGACCTTCGGCATTTTTGAACTGTAATCGTCAGCGCAGAGCAGCGTAATCTGTTCTCAACAAGTACTTGTCCATACAAGTACTTGTTAATGTCTTCACGCACTGCATAACCTCCAAAAGTTCTCTTCGTTACACAATAATTTCGCTCAAGCTTTGATAAGATCTTGCTGAAGTAGGCTATTACTCTTTCATGCCCGCCAATAACTTGCGACAGGACACCTCAATACCGGAAGCCACTTGCATCTCTATCCAAAATAAATTTTTCGCCAGGAATTGGATACCCAAGGATCGGAGCTGTACACAGAAGCTCTTTCAGTGTGTTGAATGCCTTCTCCACTCAAAAGGACAATTCTTCCACGTTAATTTATGCAGACTACCAGAAATGTCTGCGAAACTTAGAACAAAGTGTCTATAATATGTGCAAAGACCCAAGAATCTTCGCAGCTTAAGCAGACTATTTGGTCTTGGCCAATCCATTACTGAGTCTATCTTATCTATGGATCTGTGTGTACTCCTTCAGGTGTGACTTTATGTCCAAGGTACTTGACTTCTCTCTTGAATTACGATAATTTCTTTGCGCTCAGCTTCAATCATGTAGCTCCTATTCGCATCAATACTTCTTCCAAATTCTTCAAGTGCTCATCGAAGTCCTTTCCCATAATGATGATATCATCTAGGTACACTAGACACGTTTTCCAGTAGAGACCCTTTAGCACATGTACCATTAGTCGCTCAAATGTAGCTGGAGCATTACACAGTCCGAATGGCATCAGCAAAAATTGCCATAGTCTATCACCGGTACTGAATGCTGTATTTTCCTACTCTTCTTCGTCTACTGCCATTTGACAATATCCGCTTTGTAAATTCTACGTGGAAAACCAATTTGAATCAGAAAGTGTGCCCAAGGTATCATCGATGCGGAGTAATGGATAACTATCTTTTTTGTTACCTCTTTAAGTGTCCGACACAGAAACGTGTGGAGCCATCATTTTTCTTGATTAATACCACAGGAGAGAACTCCAGGGGCTTGCTGATGGTTCTAATGCATTTCCTTCAGCAATACATTCACCTCTTCTCTCTTTGCCAGACACTTGACGAATGGGTTTGGCATCACCAGTGTTGATTGTGTGTTTCACCATCTTTGTTCTGCGTTCGTTTTAGCCATTTTCAGCAAATACTGTCCAATGTCTTACCAAATGTTGGCAGGCTGTCTTCCTCTGCGCTGTGGATAAGTCTTTATTCCATTCTTTTGTCAGATCATCGAGTATCTTTTTATCAGCTGGTATCTTAATTTTCGTGTCTCGCGGTTGGCTCTCACAGTTTACAATTGCCGAAATTGCCTGGCAATTTCCAATTACTTTTCCTTTATCTAAGGTTCTAGTGGTATTTGCAAGATTGACCACTCTTACTGGCACTATGCTGTTCTGCTGTTCTTTTACGAGGGGTTTTTCAATTATGATTTCGTCTAGTAAAAAATTGTTATCAGCCTCTCCACCACCCACAGCTGGTTCTTCTCGACATCTCCGTCCATTTTTCCCCATATTACTGCTTCTGACTTTGGTGGGATTTTTTTCCACAGCGACACAATGACTTGTTTAACACCTCCATAATTATCCTCACCAGCGAATAATGGTATTTCGGTGTTCGTATATTTCAAAATTCGGCTTTTTAAATTTAGCGTGAATCCATTCCGTATCATAAAATCCACACCTAAGACTAATTCGTCCTCAATATCCGCAACTACAAACTCATTCGTCTCTGTTCTGTTGCTAATAGTGATTTTTCGTGTAACGGTGCATCATCTCCAGTTGCCGTACACAATATTATTCCCAGAAGCGGCTGGATTCCCCAAACGATATCCCTTCTGATTATTGAAAATGATGCGCCTGTATCCAATGTTACTACGATTTTTCTCCCGTTAATTACACTATCCACAGTTTGGATGTTGATTTTCCGTGCCATCTGATTAACAAAGATTCAACATGTTGTGGGAGTCAGATCATGCCCCTTGAGACTGACTCCTTTTAGTTTGTCGACGGCTTTACAACATTTTCCGATTCACTATTTCGGAATCTGACTTGCTTTGGCGGTCTTGCCGACGAGCGTGATATAGAATGTTTGCGTCTCGACTGACACTTACGAGCCATGTGTCCAGTCTGTCCACAGGTAAAGCATTTGCCCGTGAAACTTTGTCCGCTTTCGACTTTTACCCGATGGACTCTGCATACTGGCTGGCACTCCAATGCTGCTGTAGCTTTCGGATCAGTTATCGCAGAACGCTTTATCTCCCCATCACGATTGCCATATACGAAGATGTCCATCATACATATCTGCGTAATCTCTGCTGGGTAGGCAAGATGAGCCAACCGTTCCACTCCCGCCGCAAACTGTTGTAGAGACGCACCACACTTCTGTACACGTATTCGTAGCTCTACTTGGTACTCTACTTACGATGTTCACCTACCATACTTCCGCTGAACGGCATTCATTAAGCTTTCCTAGCACTCTCGCTCACTTTCTGAGATAGTTTGAAGTACATCAGCAGCGGCACCATTCAATGACACGGTTAATGCCGTCACTTTCTCGCGAATTTTCCAACCATTTGTGCTAGCGGTAGTCTCAAACTGCATTCTGAACACGCTTAAAGTAGTGGGTCTATCATAGCTCGGCGGCTTCAGTTTTATTGACGATAAAGCTGGCATAGGCAATGAACTTTCCTGTAGTAGGTGCTTTGTTCGTTATATTTGTTGTTTAAATTCGTTCAGCTCATGCTCGTTCGCAATAGATTTTTGTTCAACAGATTTTTCGAACGATTCCTGTCGCGTCTCAATTTCACAAGCCTTCCTGTCTACCATTTTGGATATTTCTTTCATTTGCTGTCAGTTCAGTTCCGCTAGTTGAGTAAGTCGTGTTTCATTATGCTGTAACCGCTGCTGCATCTTCTCATCGGTTTGTTGTAACTGCATCTGTATTGCCCCGATAAGTGCGTTCATGTCAAAGTTACCCGTACTAGTTCCTTGCGGTGTTTTTTTTTTCCTGTCGAGGTGTCGTTGGATTTTTAAATTGGAATTTATGCTCATCGATGTCGATACCCTCCTCTTCCAAAGCACTTCATAACCGCTCCTACAGCTCCACTTTAAACCCTTGTATTTGCAAGTTTAAGCGCTGTTTCTTGAGCTGTTTCAATTTCAGTTTTTCAATTTAACCATTGTTTATTACTGATACACAATCCTACTTCTGATACCAATTGTTACGAAATTGCCTTCCTGACAATTTATACTAACTCTCAATACTCGAATTCGTACCACTGGATTATGTAGTAATCAAGTAATCGCTTGGTTAAATGAAAATAATTAGCTTTATTTAATTATTTCAATTTGCACACTTAATCTTAGGCTTAAATTTTACTTTAATACAATTTTGCACTTTACTTAATTATTCATTTAATCAATTTATTACTTTTTAATACTGTTCCTGTTGCGATTAAAATTCCCGATGTACACACTGCTACGATCGCTGATCAACAGTGTTGACTTTACTAGTGTGGTGGCTTATATACCTCTCGTATGTTGAAATAGAACATTCTAGAATATTCTCTACACTTCGAAAGAGTTTTAAGAAGGTTCTAGAATATGCTTTTACATTGTGTCTTGGCTTATTATACACCTCTCGCGTGGTGAACTGCAATTAATAACAGTATGCAATCATTTATGTTTCACTGCCCTCCACTTAATCTTGTTCGGCCCGAACAAGGATAGTACTGCAACATTAATAAGGAGATGAACACCAGATGAACGACTTTCATTTTGCTCCTGACATTTCTCGCCAAGTGGATGCGATATACTCCATCGTTGATCCGCTTTATCACATTGTAAGGACCTTCCCAGTGTGTTTGCAGTTTTGGCGATAATCCCTTTTTCCTTTGCGGACTATGAAGCATAACTAACTGCCCTTCCTGAAATCCCTTGGAGTTTGCTCGTATATCATATCTGGCTTTCATTTTATCACTTATCAGTTATGTGCGATTTCGGATGTTTACATTATTTCATTAAACTGTTTTTGTCTTTCAGCTACATAACTGCTACATGGATGTTCTGTAGATGAGTAGGCACCGAGTTTCAGATCTGCAGGCAGTCTTATATCACAACCGAAAATAGCCTTGGATGGTGTTGTAGATATTTTATCGTGAGTTGCAGATAGGTTTGCCATTAGGAACAGGGGTATGTTGTATGTATGGTTCCAATCATTCTGATTTCAGTACACGACTTTCTTTAGGTGTTCGTGTTCTCAAGCGAAAGATTACATCTTTCCACCATTCCATCGGATTGCGGATGTAAGGGAGGGGCTTGTGCGAGTTTTGCGTATACACATCAAATCACTCATTTCTCCGAATCTGCAGGCTCAATTTGTGTTAAATGCACCCGCAACTGTCTTAGCTTCTTGATCGGGAATGGATATATTTCTGGCCTTTTGCTAAAATAATCGATTGCGATGATAACATATTTGTTGCCGGAATCATTTATTGAAAATGGACCTGCGATGTCCATTGCAATACGCTCAAAAGGCGCTCCCACGTTGTATAAATTCATTTTCCCCTGACTGTGACTCCTCGGTCCCTTGGCAGCTGTACATATTTCACAAGCACTGATCCAGTCAACTACTGATTGTTGGCAACCAACCCAATAAAACTGTTTTAGTTTTCTCGGTATTCTACGGTATTCCTTGAGAATTTCGCTTATTCTGGCCTTGGTTACCACAATCAAGTTCTTCGTGGTTGTACCATCTTCGCTCTCCCATAGGCAGAATATTCCATCTTGCAACTTTAAGCTATTCCATTGAGCGCAATATAGTTTAGTTACGAGACTTTCGGTCGAAGATTCCGTTCCTTGTACACAGAAGCTGTACACAGAAGCTCTTTCAGTTTGTTGAATGCCTTCTCCACTCAAAAGGACAATTCTTCCACGTTGATTTATGCAGACTGCCAGCAATGTCTGCGAAACTTAGAACAAAGCGTCTATAATATGTGCAAAGACCCAAGAATCTTCGCAGCTCAAGCAGACTATTTGGTCTTGGCCAATCCCTTACTGAGTCTATCTTATCTATGGATCTGTGTGTACTCCTTCAGGTGTGACTTTATGTCCAAGGTACTTGACTTCTCTCTTGAATTACGATAATTTCTTTGCGCTCAGCTTCAATCCTGTAACTCCTATTCGCATCAATACTTCTTCCAAATTCTTCAAGTGCTCATCGAAGTCCTTTCCCATAACGATGATATCATCTAGGTACACTAGACACGTTTTCCAGTAGAGACCCTTTAGCACATGTTCCATTAGTCGCTCAAATGTAGCTGGAGCATTACACAGTCCGAATGGCATCAGCAAAAATTGCCATAGTCTATCACCGGTACTGAATGCTGTATTTTCCTTGTCTTCTTCGTCTACTGCCATTTGATGCGCTTTGTAAATTCTACGTGGAAAACCAATTTGAATCAGAAAGTGTGTCCAAGGTATCATCGATACGAGGTAATGGATAACTGTCTTTTTTGTTACCTCTTTAAGTGTCCGATAATCTACACAGAAATGTGTGGATACCACAGGAGAGAACTCCAGGGGCTTCCTGATGGTTCTAATGCATTTCCTTCAGCAATACATTCACCTCATCTCTCTTTGCCAGACACTTGACGAATGGGTTTGGCATCACCAGTGTTGATTGTGTGTTTCAGCATCTTTGTTCTGCGTTCGTTTTTACCATATTCAGCAAGTACTGTCCAATGTCTTACCAAACGTTGGCAGGCAGTCTTCCTCTGCTCTGTGGATAAGTCTTTATTCCATTCTTTTGTCAGATCGTCGAGTATCTTTTTATCAGCTGGTATCTTAATTTTCGTGTCTCGCGGTTGGCTCTTACAGTTTACAATTGCCGAAATTGCCTGGCAATTTCCAATTACTTGTCCTTTATCTAAGATTCTAGTGGTATTTGCAAGAATGACCACTCTTACTGGCACTATTCTGTTCTGCTGTTCTTTTACGAGGGGTTTTGTAATTATGATTTCGTCTAGTAAAAAAGTGTTATCAGCCTGTCCACCACCCACAACTTGTTCTTCTGGACATCTCCGTCCATTTTTCCCCATATTACTGCTTCTGACTTTGGTGGGATTTTTTTCCGCAGCGACACAATGACTTGTTTAACACCTCCATAATTATCCTCACCAGCGAATTACGGTATTTCGGTGTTCGTGTATTTCAAAATTCGGCTTCTTAAATTTAGCGCGAATCCATTCCGTATCATAAAATCCACACCTAAGACTAATTCGTCCACAATATCCCCAACTACAAACTCATGCGTCTCTGTTCTGTTGCTAATAGTGATTTTTCGTGTAACGGTGCATCATCTCCAGTTGCCGTACACAATATTATTCCCAGAAGCGGCTGGATTCCCCAAACGATATCCCTTCTGATTATTGAAAGTGATGCGCCTGTATCCAATGTTACTACGATTTTTCTCCCGTTAATTACACTGTCCACAGTTTGGATGTTGATTTTCCGTGCCATCTGAGTAACAAAGATTCAACATGTTGTGGGAGTCAGATCATGCCCCTTGAGACTGACTCCATTTAGTTTGTCGACGGTTTTACAACATTTCCGATTCACTATTTCGGAATCTGACTTGCTTTGGCGGTCTTGCCGGCGAGCGTGATATAGAATGTTTGCGTCTCGACTGACACTTACGAGCCATGTGTCCAGCCTGTCGACAGGTAAAGCATTTGCCCGTGAAACTTTGTCCGCTTTCGACTTTTACCCGATGGACTCTGCATACTGGCTGGCGCTCCAATGCTGCTGTAGCTTTCGGATTAGTTATCGCAGAACGCTTTATCTCCGCATCACGATTGCCATATACGAAGATGTCCATCATACATCTCTGCGTAATCTCTGCTGGGCAAGATGAGCCAACCGTTCCACTCCCGCCGCAAACTGTTGTAGAGACTCACCACACTTCTGTACACGTATTCGTAGCTCTACTTGGTACTCTACTTACGATGTTCACTTACCATACTTCCGCTGAACGGCATTCATTAAGCTTTCCTAGCACTCTCGCTCACTTTCTGAGATAGTTTGAAGTACATCAGCAGCGGCACCATTCAATGACGCGGTTAATGCCGTCACTTTCTCGCGAATTTTCCAACCATTTGTGCTAGCGGTAGTCTCAAACTGCATTCTGAACACGCTTAAAGTCGTGGGTCTATCATAGCTCGGCGGCATCAGTTTTATTGACGATAAAGCTGGCATAGGCAATGAACTTTCCTGTAGTAGGTGCTTTGTTCGTTATATTTGTTGTTTAAATTCGTTCAGCTCATGCTCGTTCGCAATAGATTTTTGTTCAACAGATTTTTCGAACGATTCCTGTCGCGTCTCAATTTCACAAGCCTTCCTGTCTACCATTTTGGATATTTCTTTCATTTGCTGTCAGTTCAGTTCTGCTAGTTGAGCAAGTCGTGTTTCACTATGCTGTAACCGCTGCTGCATCTTCTCATCGGTTTGTTGTAACTGCATCTGTATTGCCCCGATAAGTGCGTTCATGTCAAAGTTACCCGTATTAGTTCCTTGTGGTGTTTTTTTTTCCTGTCGAGGTGTCGTTGGATTTTTAAATTGGAATTTATGCTCATCGATGTCGATACCCTCCTCTTCCAAAGCGCGTCATAACCGCTCCTACAGCTCCACTTTAAACCCTTGTATTTGCAAGTTTAAGCACTGTTTCATGAGCTGTTTCAATTTCAGTTTTTCAATTTAACCATTGTTTATTACTGATACACAATCCTACTTCTGATACCAATTGTTACGAAATTGCCTTCCTGACAATTTATACTAACTCTCAATACTCGAATTCGTACCACTGGATTATGTAGTAATCAAGTAATCACTTGGTTAAATGAAAATAATTAACTTTATTTAATTATTTCAATTTGCACACTTAATCTTAGGCTTAAATTTTACTTTAATACAATTTTGCACTTTACTTAATTATTCATTTAATCAATTTATTACTTCTTAATACTGTTCCTGTTGCGATTAAAATTCCCGATGTACACACTGCTACGATCGCTGATCAACAGTGTTGACTTTACTAGTGTGGTGGCTTATATACCTCTCGTATGTTGAAATAGAACATTCTAGAATATTCTCTACACTTCGAAAGAGTTTTAAGAAGGTTCTAGAATATGCTTTTACATTGTGTCTTGGCTTATTATACACCTCTCGCGTGGTGAACTGCAATTAATAACAGTATGCAATCATTTATGTTTCACTGCCCTCCACTTAATCTTGTTCGGCCCGAACAAGGATAGTACTGCAACATTAATAAGGAGATGAACACCAGATGAACGACTTTCATTTTGCTCCTGACATTTCTCGCCAAGTGGATGCGATATACTCCATCGTTGATCCGCTTTATCAAATTGTAAGGACCTTCCCAGTGTGTTTGCAGTTTTGGCGATAATCCCTTTTTCCTTTGCGGACTATGAAGCATAACTAACTGCCCTTCCTGAAATCCCTTGGAGTTTGCTCGTATATAATATCTGGCTTTCATTTTATCACTTATCAGTTATGTGCGATTTCGGATGTTTACATTATTTCATTAAACTGTTTTTGTCTTTCAGCTACATAACTGCTACATGGATGTTCTGTAGATGAGTAGGCACCGAGTTTCAGATCTGCAGGCAGTCTTATATCACAACCGAAAATAGCCTTGGATGGTGTTGTAGATATTTTATCGTGAGTTGCAGATAGGTTTGCCATTAGGAACAGGGGTATGTGTTGGTTCCAATCATTCTGATTTCACTACACGACTTTCTTTAGGTGTTCGTGTTCCTCAAGCGAAAGATTACATCTTTCCACCATTCCATCGGATTGCGGATGTAAGGGGGTTGTGCGAGTTTTGCGTATACACATCAAATCACTCATTTCTCCGAATCTGCAGGCTCAATTTGTGTTAAATGCACCCGCAACTGTCTTAGCTTCTTGATCGGGAATGGGATATATTTCTGGCCTTTTGCTAAAATAATCGATTGCGATGATAACATATTTGTTGCCGGAATCATTTATTGAAAATGGACCTGCGATGTCCATTGCAAAACGCTCAAAAGGCGCTCCCACGTTGTATAAATTCATTTTCCCCTGACTGTGACTCCTCGGTCCCTTGGCAGCTGTACATTTTTCACAAGCACTGATCCAGTCAACTACTGATTGTTGGCAACCAACCCAATAAAACTGTTTTAGTTTTCTCGGTATTCTACGGTATTCCTTGAGAATTTCGCTTATTCTGGCCTTGGTTACCACAATCAAGTTCTTCGTGGTTGTTCCATCTTCGCTCTCCCATAGGCAGAATATTCCATCTTGCAACTTTAAGCTATTCCATTGAGCATAATATAGTTTAGTTACGAGACTTTCGGTCGAAGATTCCGTTCCACTTCAGTCGTTTTCCTTCTCTCTTACTTGACACAATTTTTGCCAATTCTGCGTCAACGAATGTTCTTTTCTTTTCACCGCTGTCCATTCTTCGTCTGGTAAAACAGCCATTAAGCGGACATCGACAACTCCTTCTTTCCCTTCAGCTTTAGAACAGTGCTTACATTCCACATTGCAAGGACGTCGTGTTCCCGCTGTTTTCGCCTCTGCGATATACTATTGTGAAATCATAGCTTTGCAGTCTCTCACCCCATCTCGCACGCTGACCTTCGGCATTTTTGAACTGTAATCGTCAGCGCAGAGCAGCGTAATCTGTTCTCAACAAGTACTTGTCCATACAAGTACTTGTTAATGTCTTCACGCACTGCATAACCTCCAAAAGTTCTCTTCGTTACACAATAATTTCGCTCAAGCTTTGATAAGATCTTGCTGAAGTAGGCTATTACTCTTTCATGCCCGCCAATAACTTGCGACAGGACACCTCCATACCGGAAGCCACTTGCATCTCTATCCAAAATAAATTTTTCGCCAGGAATTGGATACCCAAGGATCGGAGCTGTACACAGAAGCTCTTTCAGTGTGTTGAATGCCTTCTCCACTCAAAAGGACAATTCTTCCACGTTAATTTATGCAGACTACCAGAAATGTCTGCGAAACTTAGAACAAAGTGTCTATAATATGTGCAAAGACCCAAGAATCTTCGCAGCTTAAGCAGACTATTTGGTCTTGGCCAATCCATTACTGAGTCTATCTTATCTATGGATCTGTGTGTACTCCTTCAGGTGTGACTTTATGTCCAAGGTACTTGACTTCTCTCTTGAATTACGATAATTTCTTTGCGCTCAGCTTCAATCATGTAGCTCCTATTCGCATCAATACTTCTTCCAAATTCTTCAAGTGCTCATCGAAGTCCTTTCCCATAATGATGATATCATCTAGGTACACTAGACACGTTTTCCAGTAGATACCCTTTAGCACATGTTCCATTAGTCGCTCAAATGTAGCTGGAGCATTACACAGTCCGAATGGCATCAGCAAAAATTGCCATAGTCTATCACCGGTACTGAATGCTGTATTTTCCTTGTCTTCTTCGTCTACTGCCATTTGATGCGCTTTGTAAATTCTACGTGGAAAACCAATTTGAATCAGAAAGTGTGTCCAAGGTATCATCGATGCGGAGTAATGGATAACTATCTTTTTTGTTACCTCTTTAAGTGTCCGACACAGAAACGTGTGGGGCCATCATTTTTCTTGATTAATACCACAGGAGAGAACTCCAGGGGCTTGCTGATGGTTCTAATGCATTTCCTTCAGCAATACATTCACCTCTTCTCTCTTTGCCAGACACTTGACGAATGGGTTTGGCATCACCAGTGTTGATTGTGTGTTTCACCATCTTTGTTCTGCGTTCGTTTTAGCCATTTTCAGCAAATACTGTCCAATGTCTTACCAAACGTTGGCAGGCAGTCTTCCTCTGCTCTGTGGATAAGTCTTTATTCCATTCTTTTGTCAGATCGTCGAGTATCTTTTTATCAGCTGGTATCTTAATTTTCGTGTCTCGCGGTTGGCTCTTACAGTTTACAATTGCCGAAATTGCCTGGCAATTTCCAATTACTTGTCCGTTATCTAAGATTCTAGTGGTATTTGCAAGAATGACCACTCTTACTGGCACTATTCTGTTCTGCTGTTCTTTTACGAGGGGTTTTTCAATTATGATTTCGTCTAGTAAAAAAATTTTATCAGCCTCTCCACCACCCACAACTTGTTCTTCTCGACATCTCCGTCCATTTTTCCCCATATTACTGCTTCTGACTTTGGTGGGATTTTTTTCCACAGCGACACAATGACTTGTTTAACACCTCCATAATTATCCTCACCAGCGAATAATGGTATTTCGGTGTTCGTATATTTCAAAATTCGGCTTTTTAAATTTAGCGTGAATCCATTCCGTATCATAAAATCCACACCTAAGACTAATTCGTCCTCAATATCCGCAACTACAAACTCATGCGTCTCTGTTCTGTTGCAAATAGTGATTTTTCGTGTAACGGTGCATCATCTCCAGTTGCCGTACACAATATTATTCCCAGAAGCGGCTGGATTCCCCAAACGATATCCCTTCTGATTATTGAAAATGATGCGACTGTATCCAATGTTACTACGATTTTTCTCCCGTTAATTACACTATCCACAGTTTGGATGTTGATTTTCCGTGCCATCTGATTAACAAAGATTCAACATGTTGTGGGAGTCAGATCATGCCCCTTGAGACTGACTCCTTTTAGATTGTCGACGGCTTTACAACATTTTCCGATTCACTATTTCGGAATCTGACTTGCTTTGGCGGTCTTGCCGGCGAGCGTGATATAGAATGTTTGCGTCTCGACTGACACTTACGAGCCATGTGTCCAGCCTGTCCACAGGTAAAGCATTTGCCCGTGAAACTTTGTCCGCTTTCGACTTTTACCCGATGGACTCTGCATACTGGCTGGCGCTCCAATGCTGCTGTAGCTTTCGGATTAGTTATCGCAGAACGCTTTATCTCCGCATCACGATTGCCATATAGGAAGATGTCCATCATACATCTCTGCGTAATCTCTGCTGGGCAAGATGAGCCAACCGTTCCACTCCCGCCGCAAACTGTTGTAGAGACTCACCACACTTCTGTACACGTATTCGTAGCTCTACTTGGTACTCTACTTACGATGTTCACTTACCATACTTCCGCTGAACGGCATTCATTAAGCTTTCCTAGCACTCTCGCTCACTTTCTGAGATAGTTTGAAGTACATCAGCAGCGCACCATTCAATGACGCGGTTAATGCCGTCACTTTCTCGCGAATTTTCCAACCATTTGTGCTAGCGGTAGTCTCAAACTGCATTCTGAATACGCTTAAAGTCGTGGGTCTATCATAGCTCGGCGGCTTCAGTTTTATTGACGATAAAGCTGGCATAGGCAATGAACTTTCCTGTAGTAGGTGCTTTGTTCGTTATATTTGTTTTTTTAAATTCGTTCAGCTCATGCTCGTACGCAATAGATTTTTGTTCAACAGATTTTTCGAACGATTCCTGTCGCGTCTCAATTTCACAAGCCTTCCTGTCTACCATTTTGGATATTTCTTTCATTTGCTGTCAGTTCAGTTCTGCTAGTTGAGCAAGTCGTGTTTCACTATGCTGTAACCGCTGCTGCATCTTCTCATCGGTTTGTTGTAACTGCATCTGTATTGCCCCGATAAATGCGTTCATGTCTAAGTTACCCGTATTAGTTCCTTGCGGTGTTTTTTTTTCCTGTCGAGGTGTCGTTGGATTTTTAAATTGGAATTTATGCTCATCGATGTCGATACCTTCCTCTTCCAAAGCGCTTCATAACCGCTCCTACAGCTCCACTTTAAACCCTTGTATTTGCAAGTTTAAGCACTGTTTCATGAGCTGTTTCAATTTCAGTTTTTCAATCTAACCATTGTTTATTACTGATACACAATCCTACTTCTGATACCAATTGTTACGAAATTGCCTTCCTGACAATTTATACTAACTCTCAATACTCGAATTCGTACCACTGGATTATGTAGTAATCAAGTAATCGCTTGGTTAAATGAAAATAATTAACTTTATTTAATTATTTCAATTTGCACACTTAATCTTAGGCTTAAATTTTACTTTAATACAATTTTGCACTTTACTTAATTATTCATTTAATCAATTTATTACTTCTTAATACTGTTCCTGTTGCGATTAAAATTCCCGATGTACACACTGCTACGATCGCTGATCAACAGTGTTGACTTTACTAGTGTGGTGGCTTATATACCTCTCGTATGTTGAAATAGAACATTCTAGAATATTCTCTACACTTCGAAAGAGTTTTAAGAAGGTTCTAGAATATGCTTTTACATTGTGTCTTGGCTTATTATACACCTCTCGCGTGGTGAACTGCAATTAATAACAGTATGCAATCATTTATGTTTCACTGCCCTCCACTTAATCTTGTTCGGCCCGAACAAGGATAGTACTGCAACATTAATAAGGAGATGAACACCAGATGAACGACTCATTTTGCTCCTGACATTTCTCGCCAAGTGGATATGATATACTCCATCGTTGATCCGCTTTATCACATTGTAAGGACCTTCCCAGTGTGTTTGCAGTTTTGGCGATAATCCCTTTTCCCTTTGCGGACTATGAAGCATAACTAACTGCCCTTCCTGAAATCCCTTGGAGTTTGCTCGTATATCATATCTGGCTTTCATTTTATCACTTATCAGTTATGTGCGATTTCGGATGTTTACATTATTTCATTCAACTGTTTTTGTCTTACTGCTACATGGATGTTCTGTAGATGAGTAGGCACCGAGTTTCAGATCTGCAGGCAGTCTTATATCACAACCGAAAATAGCCTTGGATGGTGTTGTAGATATTTTATCGTGAGTTGCAGATAGGTTTGCCATTAGGAACAGGGGTATGTGTTGGTTCCAATCATTCTGATTTCACTACACGACTTTCTTTAGGTGTTCGTGTTCCTCAAGCGAAAGATTACATCTTTCCACCATTCCATCGGATTGCGGATGTTAGGGGGTTGTGCGAGTTTTGCATATACACATCAAATCACTCATTTCTCCGAATCTGCAGGCTCAATTTGTGTTAAATGCACCCGCAACTGTCTTAGCTTCTTGATCGGGAATGGGATATATTTCTGGCCTTTTGCTAAAATAATCGATTGCGATGATAACATATTTGTTGCCGGAATCATTTATTGAAAATGGACCTGCGATGTCCATTGCAATACGCTCAAAAGGCGCTCCCACGTTGTATAAATTCATTTTCCCCTGACTGTGACTCCTCGGTCCCTTGGCAGCTGTACATTTTTCACAAGCACTGATCCAGTCAACTACTGATTGTTGGCAACCAACCCAATAAAACTGTTTTAGTTTTCTCGGTATTCTACGGTATTCCTTGAGAATTTCGCTTATTCTGGCCTTGGTTACCACAATCAAGTTCTTCGTGGTTGTTCCATCTTCGCTCTCCCATAAGCAGAATATTCCATCTTGCAACTTTAAGCTATTCCATTGAGCATAATATAGTTTAGTTACGAGACTTTCGGTCGAAGATTCCGTTCCACTTCAGTCGTTTTCCTCCTCTCTTACTTGACACAATTTTTGCCAATTCTGCGTCAACGAATGTTCTTTTCTTTTCACCGCTGTCCATTCTTCGTCTGGTAAAACAGCCATTAAGCGGACATCGACAACTCCTTCTTTCCCTTCAGCTTTAGAACAGTGCTTACATTCCACATTGCAAGGACGTCGTGTTCCCGCTGTTTTCGCCTCTGCGATATACTATTGTGAAATCATAGCTTTGCAGTCTCTCACCCCATCTCGCACGCTGACCTTCGGCATTTTTGAACTGTAATCGTCAGCGCAGAGCAGCGTAATCTGTTCTCAACAAGTACTTGTCCATACAAGTACTTGTTAATGTCTTCACGCACTGCATAACCTCCAAAAGTTCTCTTCGTTACACAATAATTTCGCTCAAGCTTTGATAAGATCTTGCTGAAGTAGGCTATTACTCTTTCATGCCCGTCAATAACTTGCGACAGGACACCTCCATACCGGAAGCCACTTGCATCTCTATCCAAAATAAATTTTTCGCCAGGAATTGGATACCCAAGGATCGGAGCTGTACACAGAAGCTCTTTCAGTTTGTTGAATGCCTTCTCCACTCAAAAGGACAATTCTTCCACGTTAATTTATGCAGACTGCCAGCAATGTCTGCGAAACTTAGAACAAAGCGTCTATAATATGTGCAAAGACCCAAGAATCTTCGCAGCTTAAGCAGACTATTTGGTCTTGGCCAATCCCTTACTGAGTCTATCTTATCTATGGATCTGTGTGTACTCCTTCAGGTGTGACTTTATGTCCAAGGTACTTGACTTCTCTCTTGAATTACGATAATTTCTTTGCGCTCAGCTTCAATCCTGTAGCTCCTATTCGCATCAATACTTCTTCCAAATTCTTCAAGTGCTCATCGAAGTCCTTTCCCATAACGATGATATCATCTACCTCTTTAAGTGTCCGATAATCTACACAGAAACGTGTGGAGCCATCATTTTTCTTGATTAATACCACAGGAGAGAACTCCAGGGGCTTGCTGATGGTTCTAATGCATTTCCTTCAGCAATACATTCACCTCTTCTCTCTTTGCCAGACACTTGACGAATGGGTTTGGCATCACCAGTGTTGATTGTGTGTTTCAGCATCTTTGTTCTGCGTTCGTTTTGACCATTTTCAGCAAATACTGTCCAATGTTTTACCAAACGTTGGCAGGCAGTCTTCCTCTGCTCTGTGGATAAGTCTTTATTCCATTCTTTTGTCAGATCCTCGATCTTAATTTTCGTGTCTCGCGGTTGGCTCTTACAGTTTACAATTGCCGAAATTGCCTGGCAATTTCCAATTACTTGTACTTTATCTAAGATTCTAGTGGTATTTGCAAGAATGACCACTCTTACTGGCACTATTCTGTTCTGCTGTTCTTTTACGAGGGGTTTTGCAATTATAATTTCGTCTAGTAAAAAAGTGTTATCAGCCTCTCCACCACCCACAACTTGTTCTTCTCGACATCTCCGTCCATTTTTCCCCATATTACTACTTCTGACTTTGGTGGGATTTTTTTCCACAGCGACACAATGACTTGTTTAACACCTCCATAATTATCCTCACCAGCGAATAACGGTATTTCGGTGTTCGTATATTTCAAAATTCGGCTTTTTAAGTTTAGCGTGAATCCATTCCGTATCATAAAATCCACACCTAAGACTAATTCGTCCACAATATCCGCAGCTACAAACTCATGCGTCTCTGTTCTGTTGCTAATAGTGATTTTTCGTTAACCGTGCATCATCTCCAGTTGCCGTACACAATATTATTCCCAGAAGCGGCTGGATTCCCCAAACGATATCCCTTCTGATTATTGAAAGTGATGCGCCTGTCCAATGTTACTACGATTTTTCTCCCGTTAATTACACTGTCCACAGTTTGGATGTTGATTTTCCGTGCCATCTGATTAACAAAGATTCAACATGTTGTGGGAGTCAGATCATGCCCCTTGAGACTGGGTCCTTTTAGTTTGTCGACGGCTTTACAACATTTTCCGATTCACTATTTCGGAATCTGACTTGCTTTGGCGGTCTTACCGGCGAGCGTGATGTAGAATGTTTGCGTCTCGACTGACACTTACGAGCCATGTGTCTAGCCTGTCCACAGGTAAAGCATTTGCCCGTGAAACTTTGTCCGCTTTCGACTTTTACCCGATGGACTCTGCATACTGGCTAGCACTCCAATGCTGCTGTAGCTTTCGGATTAGTTATCGCAGAACGCTTTATCTCCGCATCACGATTGCCATATACGAAGATGTCCATCATACATCTCTGCGTAATCTCTGCTGGGCAAGATGAGCCAACCGTTCCACTCCCGCCGCAAACTGTTGTAGAGACTCACCACACTTCTGTACACGTATTCGTAGCTCTACTTGGTACTCTACTTACGATGTTCACTACCATACTTCCGCTGAACGGCTTTCATTAAGCTTTCCTGGCACTCTCGCTCACTTTCTGAGATAGTTTGAAGTACATCTGCAGCGGCACCATTCAATGATACGGTTAATGCCGTCCCTTTCTCGCGAGTATTCCAACCATTTGTGCTAGCGGTAGTCTCAAACTGCATTCTGAACACGCTTAAAGTCGTGGGTCTATCATAGCTCGGCGGCTTTAGTTTTATTGACGATAAAGCTGGCATAGGCAATGAACTTTCCTGTAGTAGGTGCATTATTTTTCGAACGATTTCTGTCGCGTCTCAATTTCACAAACCTTCCTGTCTACCATTTTGGATATTTCTTTCATTTGCTGTCAGTTCAGTTCTTCTAGTTGAGTAAGTCGTGTTTCACTATGCTGTGACCTCTGTTGCATCTTTTCATCGGTTTGTTGTAACTGCATCTGTATTGCCCCGATAAGTGCGTTCATGTCAAAGTTACCCGTATTACTTCCTTGCGGTGTTTTTTTTTTCCTGTCGAGGTGTCGTTGGATTTTTAAATTGGAATTTATGCTCATCGATGTCGATACCCTCCTCTTCCAAAGCACTTCATAACCGCTCCTACAGCTCCACTTTAAACCCTTGTATTTGCAAGTTTAAGCACCGTTTCATGAGCTGTTTCAATTTCAGTTTTTCAATTTAGCCATTGTTTATTACTGATACACAATCCTACTTCTGATACCAATTGTTACGAAATTGCTCCCCTGACAATTTATACTAACTCTCAATACTCGAATTCGTACCACTGGATTATGTAGTAATCAAGCAATCGCTTGGTTAAATGAAAATAATTAACTTTATTTAATTATTTCAATTTGCACACTTAATCTTAGGCTTAAATTTTACTTTAATACAATTTTGCACTTTACTTAATTATTCATTTAATCAATTTATTACTTCTTAATACTGTTCCTGTTGCGATTGAAATTCCCGAGGTACACACTGCTACGATCGCTGATCAACAGTGTCGACTTTACTTGTGTGGTGTCTTATATACCTCTCGCATGTTGAAATAGAACATTCTAGAATATTCTCTACACTTCGAAAGAGTTTTAAGAAGCTTCTAGAATATGCTTTTACATTGTGTCTTGGCTTATTATACACCTCTCGCGTGGTGAACTGCAATTAATAACAGTATGCAATCATTTATGTTTCACTGCCCTCCACTTAATCTTGTTCGGCCCGAACAAGGATAGTACTGCAACATTAATAAGGAGATGAACACCAGATGAACGACTTTCATTTTGCTGCTGACATTTCTCGCCAACTGAATGCGATATACTCCATCGTTGATCCGCTTTATCACATTGTAAGGACCTTCCCAGTGTGTTTGCAGTTTTGGCGATAATCCCTTTTTCCTTTGCGGACTATGAAGCATAACTAACTGCCCTTCCTGAAATCCCTTGGAGTTTGCTCGTATATCATATCTGGCTTTCATTTTATCACTTATCAGTTATGTGCGATTTCGGATGTGTACATTATTTCATTCAACTATTTTTGTCTTTCAGCTACATAACTGCTACATGGAAGTTCTGTAGATGAGTAGGCACCGAGTTTCAGATCTGCAGGCAGTCTTATATCACAACCGAAAATAGCCTTGGATGGTGTTGTAGATATTTTATCGTGAGTTGCAGATAGGTTGCCATTAGGAACAGGGGTATGTGTTGGTTCCAATCATTCTGATTTCAGTACACGACTTTCTTTAGGTGTTCGTGTTCCTCAAGCGAAAGATTACATCTTTCCACCATTCCATCGGATTGCGGATGTAAGGGGGTTGTGCGAGTTTTGCGTATACACATCAAATCACTCATTTCTCCGAATCTGCAGGCTCAATTTGTGTTAAATGCACCCGCAACTGTCTTAGCTTCTTGATCGGGAATGGGATATATTTCTGGCCTTTTGCTAAAATAATCGATTGCGATGATAACATATTTGTTGCCGGAATCATTTATTGAAAATGGACCTGCGATGTCCATTGCAAAACGCTCAAAAGGCGCTCCCACGTTGTATAAATTCATTTTCCCCTGACTGTGACTCCTCGGTCCCTTGGCAGCTGTACATTTTTCACAAGCACTGATCCAGTCAACTACTGATTGTTGGCAACCAACCCAATAAAACTGTTTTAGTTTTCTCGGTATTCTACGGTATTCCTTGAGAATTTCGCTTATTCTGGCCTTGGTTACCACAATCAAGTTCTTCGTGGTTGTTCCATCTTCGCTCTCCCATAGGCAGAATATTCCATCTTGCAACTTTAAGCTATTCCATTGAGCGCAATGTTGTTTAAGTTACGAGTGTAGTTTTGTTACGAGACTTTCGGTCGAAGATTCCGTTCCACTTCAGTCGTTTTCCTTCTCTCTTACTTGACACAAGTAAGTTTCCCATAACGATGATATCATCTAGGTACACCAGACATGTTTTCAACTGGAAACCCTTTAGCACATGTTCCATTAGTCGCTCAAATGTAGCTGGACCCAGTCCGAATGGCATCAGCAAAAATTACCATAGTCTATCACCGGTACTGAATGCTGTCTTTTCTTTGTCTTCTTCGTCTTTCCCTGTCACTTGCAAATATCCGCTCTGTACGTGGAAAACCAATTTGAATCAGAAAGTATGTCCAAGGTATCATCGATGCGAGGTAATGGATAACTATCTTTTTTGTTACCTCTTTAAGTGTCCGATAATCTACACAGAAACGTGTGGAGCCATCCTTTTTCTTGATTAATACCACAGGAGAACTCCAGGGGCTTGCTGATGGCTCAATGACGTTGTTCTAATGCATTTCCTTCAGCAATATATTCACCTCTTCTCTCTTTGCCAGACACTTGACGAATGGGTTTCGCATCACCAGTGTTAATTGTGTGTTTCACCATCTTTGTTATGCGTTCGTTTTTACCATTTTCAGCAAATACTGTCCAATGTGTTACCAAACGTTGGCAGGCAGTCTTTATTCCATTCTTTTCTCAGATCGTCGAGTATCTTTTTATTAGCTGGTATCTTACTTTTCGTTTCTCGCGGTTGGCTCTCACAGTTTACAATTGCCGAAATTGCCTGGCAATTTCCAATTACTTGTCCTTTATATAAGGCTCTAGCGGTATTTGCAAGATTGATCACTCTTACTGGCACTATTCTGTTCTGCTGTTCTTTTACGAGGGGTTTTGCAATTATGTTTTCGTCTAGTAAAAAAAGTGTTATCAGCCTCTCCACCACCCACAACTTGTTCTTCTCGATATCTCCGTCCATTTTTCCCCATATTACTGCTTCTGACTTTGGTGGGATTTTTTCCGCAGCGACACAATGACTTGTTTAACACCTCCATAATTATCCTCACCAGCGAATAACGGTATTTCGGTGTTCGTATATTTCAACATTCGGCTTTTCAAATTTAGCGTGAATCCATTCCATATCATAAAATCCACACCTAATTCGTCCACAATATCCGCAACCACGAACTTATGCGTCTCTGTAGTGGTGCGAATAGTGATTTTTCGTGTAACGGTGCATCATCTCCAGTTTTCGGACACAATATTATTCCCAGAAGCGGCTGGATTCCCCAAATGATATCCCTTCTGAGTAATGAATATGTTGCCCCTGTATCCAATGTTACTACGATTTTTCTCCCGTTAATTACACTGTCCACTGTTTGGATGTTGATTCTCCGTGCTATCTGCGTGGAGCTTCTCAGTTGTTTCTCGCTGGTTTCAACCTTGCGATAGGATTGGGAGATAGCGCACTTCAATGTTGTGCCCGGGCTTGTCATGAAGTCCAGTTCAAGCAGTAGATCATCACTGGAGTCAGGCATGATTAGTAGCTTTAGATAGCATGCCTTCTAGCCAAGCTTTACATTTGTTACAAATGTCTCTCTGACTGTCTTATCACTTCCGTCTGCCTTACGAATTCTGGTGTGGGATTTTCCCAATTTTCCGGTGGGAGCGCGTAACTTGACTGCCAGCTCTCTGCTCACAAAACTGCGTGTTGCACCTGTGTAAATGTTAGCACAGATTCGTTTTTCCGACACAGTGCAATGCGTTTTCCATGGTAAACTCTGGTGTCGTTGCTCTGATCCTTGCTGAGTTTCTGACGGTAGTATTCTGTTGGATGGTGCTCTCTGTTTGCAGCACTCGATCGTCTTCACTCTCCTACTCCACACTCCCAACAAAACAATATTTGTGTGTTGCGACACAGACGAGCTATGTGACCATTTTGGCCACAACGGTGGCAAGCTGTTTTTGGATCTATAGGTGCCACTCTGCTCTCTACCGTCACCTGTCGGTTCCTTACTTCTCGTGGTGGACCTTGCTCTGTTCGCCGTTGTGTGGGTGGCGCTGCTGCTAGTTCGCCTTCTCTCCGTATACACTCCAAATCCTGGGCCATCTCTATCAGCTCTTCTAGCGATCCGAAATCTCTACGGCGCACGTATAACTGGTATTGTGACAGGCTGTTCTGGAAGATTCGTTTCAGTTTCTGCTCCTCCGAATAGTCCACGTGCCGCATAAGATTCTGCAGTTCGATTACATACTGCTTGAACGCTTCTCTAGGTCTCTGGTAATGCTGGCGAATCTTGTCTTCGAGTCCGACTTAAGAAAGTCTCTCCTGTACGAGGTCCAATCGCGTGACGCACAGTTTTTGTTCCTGTACCACATGAGTACGTGCTCTCTCAACAGTTCGCGGGAGGAAATTCTTATTTATATCGTACACTTCTGCAAATTCCTCGACTCGCTCTACAAATGCAAACGGGTCACCCCCTTGGACAAAGTTGAGAGGCCACTTCCTCACCTGGTCAATGATATCGGCTTATGGTGCAGCTACATAGTGCGGTTGTTCCATGGCTGTTGGTGACACAATGCGATGCTGTGATGTTCTCCGAAACTCTGTATCCCATGCCATTGGTATTGCACCTGTGAATTTCCCTGGCCTTGGTGATGTGCTCCTCACGTACATGGATTGTAGCTTCTCTAGACGGTTTTGCTGATTTGAGTCAGTTCTGTCTCAGTGAAAAACTCTGATAGTCGATTACGGAGTTCTTCCATGGTGCCTGTAGCTTCTACACCGAATTCCATGGAGAAAGAAACCATTTCCTCCTTGCGTAGCAAGTACAACCCACTTTTTTTTCACCATCCTGTGAGCGTCTTAGGTGTGTGTGTGTTGTAAATGGTGGTAATTCGTGCGTCTTCACCGAGTGCTGCTGGATCAAAAGTGGACTGAAATTGCGCCACTACGCAAAGCCACCGCTGAAACGCTACAACGGGCTTTTCGGGAACGCATCCTGGATCGTTTAGGAGTCCCAAAAGTATTGATTACCAATAATGGCTCACAGTTTACAAGTCGAGATTTCCAGCGATTTATGAACGATTACGGCATCAGACACCAATTCACCGCACCATACACACCAACGCGGTCGAACGCACCAAACGCACGGTGAAAACTATGATCGCCCAGTTTACGGGCAAGCAGCAACATAAGTGGGATGACATTCTGCCAGAACTGACTCTAGCTATCAACTCCAGTCTTTGGGAAACAACAGAACCATAAACTCGTGGGGCGGTCTTGAGGTTGGTCCTAATCTCCACGAGAATCGGTAGACCCATAAACTCGTGGAGCGGTCTTGGCTTTGGTCTTAGTCAAAGTTTTGTACTAAGAGTCCACTATACCTTTCTGTATTGCTGTGGAGTCTTGCCAGGTGTGTTGGTATGTCTATGTCGCTGTATGACGATACCAAGTCATGGGGACCGTGCATTATTTTTATTGCGGCTGCACCGTTGTATGGTTCCGTACACCATTGGCCAGCTTCTCCATGTTGTCAAGCCCATGCTTGTTATTATAGCAGCTTGGTTGACCTTGGGCCACTTTGAACTTACAGTGGTCAATCACCTAGCTACAGTGGTTCCTGTCGACCCGAAATGTTCGTGCCTGCAGTCAGCGCAGTACGAAGCAATTGCTGTCGGCCATAGTGTGGTTGTTGCCGCTTTACAATTGTTGTTGTTGTAATTTCTAGCAAACGTTCACACTTACTATTGCGTCCAATAGCATTCTCCTTTCCCCGTTGTGCTATGTCCGCACTGACGCGCATGTGGAGATCACTCTGCTGTGGATGCGTTGTGTGTTAGCTTCTGTCGTTGTATTGTTGTTGTTCTTCCTGCGGCTCCTATCGTCTATTCGTAATGTTGTTGTTAGTGTACTAGATCGGCTTGAGTCTTTGCCGAGCGTTGGCTATCGCGCATGAAGAAGTTTTGTTGTAGGACTTGAGCTGTTGTATTTTCTCTTCTTCGGTGCGTTGGGTTTGTTTGTATATTTTCTTATTGTTGCACTTGGTTTTCTGTATTACAATTAATTGGTTAGCCAATAATTGCAACTGGTATAATCGTTTCACCTTTGCATGTTTTCTGCGCTCCCGCCTTTCTTTAAGCTTGTTGGTGTAATTAACACTCGGGTGCTTACTTTTTTATTAATTGTCAAATCTTGTGCTCTTTATATTTTGTTTGTAGGTCTCCTTACTATGGTATGTGTAGCCATTTGCTTATTCGTAGTAGGTGGAGTCGGTCTATATTGATGCTGGTGGTTCGTAAGTAGTGTTGTGTGTACGGAAAATACCTGGAATAATTTCCGTATTCACAGGTTCAATGCCTTTTTTTACAACTACAAGGACCTTACCACTTTATTACTACTAAAAGCACCTTACCACGGTGTAGTCGTTTTTTTATGTCGGTAAAATTTATCTATCAATAAACGATAGTTGTATACAACGTATATTTGAATTTTTGTTTCCGCTATTTTTCCTCGTAATAGCGAACTACATGAAAGTTATTGTTCCAAATGATTTGAATTCTGCTTGCTACCAGTGCGTTTGAGGTACTGGCTTGTTTTGAAGGCTTTTTTACGCTTCACTACGATGTACCCGTCAATTCTTGTCTGTATTGCCGGTTTATGAAATTGTTTTTTGCTCATAAGTAGACCCGGAATAGCAGTAAAGATCTTGTAAAAAAGAATGGACTACTAAGAATGAAAATAGAAGAATTCAAAACCGAATATGATAATCAAATGAAAATTTCGAGGATTGATGTAGAAAAATTGTAAACAATTATCGATACTGATGTTAAAGAGGATAGGAATCTAATTGAAAAAGCAATTAATGAACGTTTATTCAGTGCAAATAAAGAATTTGTAAATAAAATTGAACAAAGACTTAGTCAAATTGAAAACTACTTATATAAATATCTTGATAAAGACAATGAAGAAGTTAAGCGAATCAAACTTGAGCATCTATTTATTAAATTTTTAATGAAAGTTTTTATTATACAAAAGTATATAAATCAGCATACACTCGTACATACTCTCACAAACAGATAATATGGATAAACACTTGCTTGCAGACAATATGAATATTATGATAAACATTTAGTAACAAAAGCGGAACTGAATGATTTGGTTCGCGATTTGCATTTATCCAAAGGAAATGCTGAAATACTGGGATCACGTTTGCAACAGTGGAAATTTCTCTAAAGCCACTCATTTTAGAGAAAAGAATCAAGTGCTATTGCCATTCCTAAGATAAATCAAATTTGTTTATGCAAAGCCATCACTGGTTTATTTCGAACAGTGAATCAACCATACGTCAAAAGTGAATGGCGACTTTTCATCGACGGTTCTAAATACAGTTTGAAGACAGATCTCCTGCATATTGGAAATAAAATGCCGTCGATTCCAATTGCTCATGCCGTCAACGCAAAGAAAAGTTACGAATCGATGAAAGAAATTTTGGGATTGATCAAGTACAACGAACATTAACGGAAAATTTGCGTCGATCTAAAGGTATTTGATGATTTCGAAGTAGGATATTAATTTAAACTAATTTATTACAAATATGTTCCAGGTTATTGACATGTTGATTGGTATGCAGAGCTGCTTCACGTACTACCGTTGCTTTCTTTGTCTGTGGGATAGTCGATAGGGCATCATTACGTGAAAAGAGAATGGCCCTCCCGAGACTATTATTCACAAGGAAGACACAACATCTCTGACAATTCACTGATTGATCCAAAAAACATTTTACTTCCTCCACTACATATTAAACTAATATGCACTACATATTAAAATAATATATACTCATAAAGAAGTTCGTTAAAGCGCTCAACCGAGACGGGGCGGCTTTCTAGCACCTAAATTGCCTGTTTCCGAAGAGTTCTTGCGCCAACATTTTGCTTTTTTTCTATTCATTTATTTATCGAATTCACTCATCTCGCACTAGTGTTTTGGCTTAGTAATATTTCACTACATATTTTCCTTTTAATTTTAATTCAATTTAAATTCATTTTAGTATCATATAGTAATTAATTGATATTTCATATATTAAATATATAGGTAAGACCAATCTTTTAAGGCGTATTGCCATTTTAATTCTAATTCGAGTGCTCTCGTAGTTTTTCTTTGTGTTTGAGCATAGTCTCTATGAGCTCACTTTTAACAAGAGGAATGTTGAGATCCTTATGGATGTAGCATTTCTAACGAACCAAGGCGAACCCGTGATTGCAAACAAGATTTCCGATTGAACTCGTTGTATCAGCTCGACGTTCGATCAACTAGCATTTCCCCAAAGCTCAGCTCCGTATGCCCAAATTGGTTTGATCACTGCATTGTACAATAGAAGTTTATGTTCCAATCGAAGCCTTGGCTTCGAGTTGAGTAGCCAATATATTTATTGGGCCTTTATATGCCAAATTCCGCCAAGTTAGTCGTCTGTCTAGATGGACTCCTAGCTATGTTACAGTATTCGATTGAGGAATAGCAACATTGTTTAGTTTCTCATTTACCTTAATGCGCCAATTTGCCAGCCACACTTCTATTTTCTTCAAATGCTCCTCAAAGCGATTCGAAGCCACTATTGGATTGCTATGTATACTAAGAGTAGCAGTGACGTCAGCGAATGTTGAAGTGACTAGATGATCATCAGTAGGGAGGTCTGCAGTGAATAATACATACTCGTATAGTACAGAACCTAGAACACTACCTTTTGGCACCCCTGCATTTATACCAAAGCCTTTTGTGGTGTATTCTCCATATTTTACTCTGAACCTTCGGTTTCATACCCCACGTCTCCACGGGCAATTTTTGATTGCTTGCAATTGGCAATTTCAATCAAATTGACAATGAAACACAAATTGCATCAAGTTGGCCATTTTTGGCTTGAAATATTTCAAGCCATAAATTCCTAAAATGCTCTTTTATTAGTTAGATGACCTGTTTTTTTAAAGAATTGAGCTTGTTTATATAGACATATAAGCCCTGATGGGTGATCAGAAGCGAGCTCGAAACACGATTCTACAGATAGCAAGTCTCGATCAATACCACTGGCTTTGCAAAAATCGATCGTAAATGTCAGAATACGGGAAAACACGCATAGCGGCGAACGGAGTTTGGAGACATAGAATTTAACTTAAAAACAATAAACTGCTATTTATTCTTAATAAAGATATCTTTTATTACATAAAATTACTTAATACAGGGTGTCAGATGTAAACATAATAGGGCAGAGCTGCAGCAAACACGGCGGTGTAACAGAAAGAATTTTTGCACACGCAGATAGAAATCTTCCAGATGATGATGCAACAAATGAACGCCAGAAAGTATTTGTAAGAATGATGCTCAGATACCATTCCCATGGCCTTTACAAATATGTGCAAATCTGAAAGATAATTTCGAGTTGTTCAAATCAAATTGGAATACATACGCTCAGGCAACAGGCATGGTGAAATGGTCTGCGGAAAATGGATCGAAGAAGGTAAATATATTGTGGTCAATGGTTGGCAACGAACCAAAGCTTAAGTTTAATAATTTAGTTGTTGGCGATAATGATAAAGTTTCAGCTGAGACATTTGCTCAAAAGGATAGACTCATGTGTTACTGTCAGTAATCATATACTATTCGAAAGATGGTCTTTCCATACGTGCAACCAAATAGATTAAGAGCCTTTTGATGACTTTTGGCAAAGATTAAGTAAAATAGCAGATAATTGTAACTTTGACGGAATCCATCAAAGGGCAATAAAGGAAGCTCCGTGATAGAATCATTTTTGGTATGAGCGATGAGGCTTAAAAAATCATCAATCAAGATCCCGCCAAGTTGACCCTCGATGATGTGATTAGAAAATGTAAAATTAATGAATCAACTGAAGAAAGATATAATACTTTGACAAGTGAAAAATCGGTAAACAAACTGATGTCAAAAGAGAAGAGATATGAAAAAAATATACAAATTTTGCGGTGGCTAACATAGCTTCATAAGTGGTAGTTGCCCTGCTTTGAATAAAGAATAGAAAAAGGGTCATTTTGCCAAATGCTGTTATTCAAAGATAAAATCTGATAAACCAAATAAGCTGCTTTCTGTTGGCAGAAACTACGAGAGTGACACTTAGTCTAAGTTCAAAAGCAAAATTGGAATTTAAAATTACCAATGAGTGGAAGAGCTATGAATATGACACGGATAGTGGTGCCGACATATTAATTGTTGACATAGAGGACCTAAGTCATTTGCTGAATGGTAAAAACCCAAGCTCGGAGCCACCTCATTGCAAATTAAAAGCTTTTGGTGGAGCTCAGATTAAGGTCAATGGTCTTGATTAAATGTCGTCATAAAGGAAAAATACAACATTATATTCCAATAATGTTGAAGTTGAACATGGGTTCCTGCTTTCAGTAAATGCTTGCTTGACACTGGGGTTGATAAAGTACTGCCGACTAGTGTCTGCTTCAAAGTTTGGTTCTGACAGAGTCAATTTTGAAGTCAACACTCTTAAATTAGATGCAGAGAGAATAGTTAATCAGTTTAAGGATGTTTTCGAAGGTTATGGAAAACTTCCGGGCTATGTTGGTTTAGAATTTGATTCTTTAGTTATGCCAGTTATTCAGAAACCAAGACGCATTCTAGTGGCTTTAAGCCAAAAATTTTAAGTTGAACTGGATAATTTTGTTAAAGAAGACATTGTTGCCAAAGTGAACTCTCATACTGATTGGGTTAGCAACGTTTTGCTTGTTCAAAACCCATCATTTTGAATTTGCATTGACCCTATACCAATTAATAAGGATTTGAAAAGGCCGAACTTGCAATTTGCAACAATAGACGAAATCTTACCAGAACTTGGTAACGCAAAGTATTTTCGATCATTGACACTCAATAATAAATATTTTAAAAGAGCAGTTTGTTAGATACGGTGTGCCAGAAAAGATAAGATTTCTGACAACGGTACAAATATTGTTTGTGCTGATATGAAACAGTTTGCAACAAAATATGGCTTCAAACACACAAGCGCATCACCCTATCACCATCAAGGAAATGGTAAGGCAGAATCGGCAGATAAAATTGCAAAGAAGATAATTATTAAAGCTGACGAAGGGAACGAGGATATGTGGTGGTCTCTACTACATTGGCGAAATTCACCAAACAAGATAGGAAACAGCCCAGTACAAAGACTGATGTATAAAAAAGCAAGATGCGGCTTGCCAGCAATTCCCAGTAATTTTGATCCAAAGATAATAGAAAATGTTCCAGAAAAAAATTATATAGAAAGGAAAAAGGGCAAGTACTACTATGACAAGAAGACGAAAGAATTACCAGATCTTGATATTAGACAAGAAGTCTTAATGCATATAAGGCCTGATAAGCTATGGTCTAAAGGTATATTAACAGACCAAGTATCCAGTCGGTCATATGTGATTGATGTCAACAAGACCACTTACAGAAGAGACCGCGTGAACATAAAGGAAACATTATCAGCAACTAAGCAAGGAGAACTTAACATAATCAAAAGAAACTTGCATTTTTTCTTTAAATGGATAACAGAATATTTGCAAAGTACTCCCAAGTAGATGCAACTGCCAATTACTCATTATATTAATTTCCTGAAGTTCAAAAATGAATTTTCCCATTATAGTTAAAAATATTTTCTGATTGGCAAACAGAAGGGGCATCTTTTTTCAGTTTTTCTTACACATTTCATTGTTTTAAATGCCATTACATGGAGGTCTGGCTAGCTAACTGGAGAATTAAAGTCAACGAATCCAAATGTGCTCATGTCACGTTCACTCTGAGAGTGGGAACATGCCGTTCTCTAAAAATAAACGGACAATCCATCCCACAGACCGAAAACATTAAGTACGTAGGCATTCATCTTGACCGGAGGCTCACATGGGGTAAACATATAGAAGCTAAAAAAACTGAAATAAAACTAAAAATCAATCAACTTCACTGGCTTGTAAGCAAAAAGTCAAAACTATCCCTATCTTACAAAATCTATACAAAGCCGCTGTAAAGCCAATATGGACCTACGGAATCCAGCTGTGGGGAACCGCATCGCCATCTAATATTGTTAAACTCTAATGTAGCCAATCAAAATGCCTTAGGACAATTACAGGTGCACCCTGGCACTTAAAAAATGAGAATATCCACAGAGATTTAAACGTATCTACAATAACAGAAGAAATAAAAAAATGCTGCAGAAGTTACTCACAGAAGCTGAAACTACACCCGAACACCTTAGCAAGGGAACTATTGTCAAACAAAGGTCACGAACGATTAAAAAGGAAAGATACCATTAACCTACTACAATAGAAATTAACTATGTATATATAATCTCAACTGTACTGTATAATGTAATGTATGCTTAATAATCCTATGCTAATTCATGTTATGTTCGGACCATTGGCGAAGAACATATTAATTTTAAATTAGTTCTTAAGATTCGAAAAGTTATTGTTTCTTATATTCTAAGAAAGATTCAATAAATAATATATATGAAAATAAAAAAATAAAAAATAAAATGCCATTACATTACGAGAAAACTTAGAAAAACTCTTAAACCGTTTTGCAATTATTTCGATAGCCGCTGATGTATCGAAAAGCGTTTCGAATCTTTGGATTCGATTGGTTACTCGCTATCGTATGTTGTGAGTCAGAATCAATCTACCTGCGTGTAGTCGACTCACAGCACCCAGTCCAAACAGATACTACACATTTAGTGTAGTTAACATTTAAGTTATATTCACGCACATGCTTTTAGAGTGCGGTGATTATTGTTCCAACTATTATGTAAACTTTTAAGGTATTACAGTTCCGCTTTTGGGTTGATATTGGCCTATAGAATGCACCATCGACATTCTTATATTGAGTAGGTTAGTTGGCTTGACCGACTGACACCGATGTTCTATGATATTAAGAATACTGTCTCTTGAATTTTACAACCAGAATATACACGGCGGTTTACTTTGTCAGCTAGAATCGCCTGTTTAGGAACCGCCAGCTCAGAAACTGCAATTGGCGCATAAATGCTTAGTTAATAATTTGCATATTTTGCAATATTCAATTTTCACGATTTTGATGGAGAAAAGCGGTGGAGAAGTCGTCATTACGATTGCCTTCTTCGGAAAAAAATTATTGCAAAACAGGAAAATGCAATAAGATTAAATAAATAATTTGTATTTGGAGTTGTGCATCTAATTAAGTATAATTTCTTTATTTGAGCAATTGAATATATTTTGTTTTCTCTTCGGCATTACATTATAGTTGCTTTTCTACTTTAATTATACACAATTAAAATACTCTTAGTACGTTGCGCATACGTTTCGGGGTAATGGATTCAAATTTCCGGGAATGAATCATGTAATTTTGGATTTTGTAAGTATACCTTTATACTTACATTATTACGCGTTTTAGTTTGGGAAGGAACATTATTTTTACAATTAATGAGGCTAGTTTAATTTATATTAAATATATATATATATATATATATATAATTTATATTAAATATATATTAAAATAAAAAAATCAGTAAGAATATTAGTTGGATGAAACCGGCATGTTGAATTTTTATTCTAAACTTTTTGAGTTTATGAATTGATTTGGCTTGTAGGGGGATAAATTTTTATTAATAATTAAGAAATGAATGTTACACTGGATTAGATTACCTAAGGATTATTGGTGGAATAGCGACCGGATAAATCAAGATTAAATTATTTTAAGTTTAAATAAAAAAAAAATTTTTGTTAAACTCCAGTTTTATTTGCTTTCTACCCCTTGGGGCAATAATCAAATTAAATAACAATATTAAACAACTACCTAAATAAATACACAAAGTAATTTTTTAAATAGTTATTTAAATCAACATGAGGAAGAGGGGCCAGTGCTAATCTCCCATAAGGTTAGTTCAGAATTATTGCATTAGAAAATTATTATTATAAATTGAGTGGTGTTGCTCGCTTCAGTCGCCGTGTTGTGCCTGTCCTCTCCAGAAGATTTGAAGCTAGTATATTAGGATGCTTACTTAGTCGTTCCAGGTATTTAATGCTGTATCTTGATATTTCCTCATCGACAGTAGTGATGTTTAGGTCGTGACATATTATATCGTACTTGACGAACCATGGCGCCTTTACTATCATGCGTAATACTTTTGATATAGATGATATAGATGATGAATATGAATGAATATGATGAATAGTTTTTGCCACTGAACCCCATAGCTGTATACCATACGTCCATATGGGTTTTAGGATTGTGTTATAAACGACCAGTTTATTGTCAAGCGATAATTGGGATTTATACCCCAAGAGCCAATATAAGGAAGTAAGCTTGATTCCATGTTGCTTCTGCCATGTCAGACGTTGATCGTGATGTAGCCCTAAATATTTGACGTCTTCGGATTGGGGCAGTTGACAATTATTTAGTATCACTGATGGACAAGTTTTCCGTTTTGAGCTGAAGGTTACTTGCACAGACTTAGTTGCATTCACCTTAATCCTCCATTTATTTAGCCATATTTGGAGCTTATCCAAGCTTTCTTGGAGATAATTTGTAGCGATTATGTTGTTGCTGCTTGTAGGCATTATGACAGTATTATCCGCGTAGGTTGCGATTTTTGTATTCTCCGTCACTGGAAGGTCAGCCGTGTAGATAGTGTAGAGCACAGGATGTAGAATACTGCCTTTTGGTACACCCGCCTTTATATAGAACAGTTGCAACATTTTCTGTTATCTGTGTTTCTTCGCATTTTCGGCCTAATCGGGAGTTCCGCGTTGAAAATAATTCGCCTCGCACTTTTTCGCCCGAAATATAAATTCCTTTTAAATATTTCGCCCGAATAAAATTTCACTTCCAGTCAGTCAAGCGGATTCGAAGGAAATCATTTTAAATTTTGACAGCTATCAATAAAAATGTAAAAGTATTAAATATTTAATAAAAATTCAAAATACTGATATTCTAAAGCATAAAGATAAAAAGTTTTTAAAAATATGCATGGTATAACGCTACGACTTTTGTTGTGAAGAAAAGGAACTTACTCTTACAGTTCGAAGGCATTTAAGGGACCATTCCAATCCTTTGGAGATACGCGAACCATTGTAAGATTAAACAACTTTTCTAGAAAAACATTTTTAATAAATGTGGATTTTTCTTAACAAACCGTCGCTTAAGTATCTATTGAATTTGTCTTCCTCCTCTTTGCCATCGTCACAACAACCATTTGGAATTCCTCAGCGGTGGTTTGCTTTTTGTTGCTGAGGTCGGATACCAAAAACAAGTAGGTAAAGACCATGAAGTTGGTTTCGGTCCACCTCCCTTTTCTCCGTCATGAATTTTATTTAAAGTAGCATTATTTCGAGCATAGCGCTTTTCGTTGTTCCAAACCTAATTAGAAACTAATCGTTTATAAAGGGTAACATATAGGATTAACCCATCTTTTACCTTCTTCCACTCACATTGGCTTGTAACAGGCGGGCCCACACTGTTCAACTCCAAACTGAGGTGCTTCCAGAACTCTGTACCTTTTAACGGCTTTGTTTTATAAATCCTTCCACAATATAAGTCCTTTCCTGCATTCTAGTTAGTAGCAGATCCTTTTAAAGTTTATTTGTTGTTTTACTCCTGAAATAAAAGCAAAAACAATTTTAATTTCCCCTTTTTTGCATTAAAATAAAAAACTTACGCTACGATGCTTTCTCGTGCGCCTACAAAAAATCAGTGAAAACTTTCACGATTAATAGCGAAACATTTCGCCCGAAAAAACTGTTGCCGATAAGTGAAGTTTTTTTCGAACATGCGAAATCTTATACCCGAAACTCACGATAGGAGGGAAAATGTTTCCATATATGTTCTATAATTAAAGATTTTTTATATATATAATTGTCATATTTGTTTTTACTTTTATTTATTATTACAAAGTTACATAAGTTATTTTCTAGGTAATTTCAGAGGATTAAAAATTCGGGCAACTTTTGTACCCGAAAAGACAGCACTTCTTAGCGTATTTTTCCGCGCTAAATTCAAATCCGAACCCAGATTATCGCTAGGGCTTCAGAATTTTGCATGTTGGCAGCATTGTGCTGTCAGCTAGCAGAAGCAGTATCAGTTCACTACAATTTGACACAAAATGTATTTGTAACAGAAAAATTACATATAAAAAAGTCGAAAAAATCGGGCAAAGTCAAGACGAACTATTTTTGTTACGTTTGCGGTTGTTATATTGTTGCAAACCATGGCAATATTATAACAGATTCGCTAGAAACTGCGCATATGTACTATTTTGGTTTCACTGTGAGGTATTAAGAGAAGCCGTGACCGCCTAATTTGTTTTGTAATGCGTGCAAAACAAAGTTATACAGATGGTCGATGGGCGAGGAAATGTATTTGCCGTTCAAAACCCCAAATTCTGTGGAGACAATCACACCAATGACTGTTATTTTTGTTCCACGAATGCCTTTGGTATTCGTATAAGAACTCTACGAAACATAAAGTATGCAGATGTTTCATCAGCATCGAAACCAGTTTAATGTTTACACAATGAACCATAACCGAAGTGTCCAGGAGTCAGAGATGTGGAAGATTCTGATCCCAATACGAGCAGTGGCAGCGAAATGGTGTTCAACGAAAAACGTTTAGTAACACAGGCTGAACTGAATGACTTGGTCCGCGATTTGCATTTATCCAAAGGAAATGCGGAAATACTGGGATCACGTTTGCAAAGGTGGAAATTTCTCTCGAGCGAAACTAAAGTCACTCATTTTAGAGAAAGGAATAAAGTGCTATTGCCATTCTTCGAGAAGACAAATCAAATTAGTTTCTGCAAAGACATCAATGGTTTATTTCGGATAATGAATCAACCATATCTATGAATCTGCCGCTCTCTTGCATATTGGATATAAAAAGCCGTCGATTCCAATTGCTCATGCCGTCAACACCAAGGAAAGTTACGAATTGATGAAAGAAATTTTGGGATTGATCAAGTACAACGAACGTAAATGGAAAATTTGCGGCGATCTAAAGGTATTTGATGATTTCGAAGTAGGATATTAATATTAACTAATTGGATACGAATATATTCTAGGTTATTAGGATGTTGATGGGGATACAGACCGGCTTCACGAAATACTGTTGCTTTCATTGTCTGTCGGATAGTCGAACCCCGGGAAGTGCACTTGAAGCAGATATTCAAAAGTGTCTTATATTCATTGTATAAGACCCATCTGGTCCTCTGGTTAAAGTAGCAGCACCATTCGATTGTTCCTTGCCTAAAGCTTTATGGAGTCTAGCGCTCTCTGGCTTTCCAACTATGCTTTCGCAATTTTTCTCCAAGACTCATGCTTGGATCTTTTTAGTTCTTTGTTGTGATTTGTCAGCGCTACCCTATAGTCGTCCCACACATTCGTGTGTTTACAACGATTGAACAGTTTTCTTATCTTTTTACGCATATCTGCAAGCTTGCCATTCTACCATGGGACCTTACGAGTCACATTGTGAGTTTTGACCGCAGTGCTTTCATGATATGCTGAAATTATTATATCATTTTGTCGATACACCGCCTGCTCGAGTTCACCGACAGAACTTATACTTGTAAGCAGCGAATTGGTTCTTGGTTCTAATAACTCCCAATTTGTTTTTTTTTGTGGATTGAAGACTTCATCTTTAAATGCAGAAATCGAATATCGAATATTTTTCACAATTCACATTATTATTAATAACAAAAATGTTTATTATTATTAACAAAAATAAGCGAAAAGATGCTGCCACTTGGCTTACAGAGTGATTGAGATAATTTATATTAAATTCAAATATTAAATAGTTGGTATCTTTTAAAATAAGTTACACATAAGTAATAATATAATAAAAGTGCGCAAAATTAGCATGTTACGATCCCCCTCGAGGGAGCGCATACCGTCTCAACAAACGGACGCTCTCTTCGAAGGCATAAAGGAGAAAATACTCAGTGGTACCCAATCATCAGATGTGGACAACTCAAAATCAGTGAATCCCATGTTTAGCCCACTACAAGCAACTGCGACTTCATTAGTTCGTGAAGCCCGAGCTGGAAGTGCACCTATTAACCAGCCGCAATCACCAACCTTGGTAAATCTAGCTTGGGCAAACTATCAAAGTACTCAACCCCTGCTTTCTACAAAGTCTGCGTATGAACAGCCACAACAATTAGTAAGCGCCTCCAAACGAAATCAAAGAGGCACTAAATGAAGTTGGTTATAACACTAAATCGGTATTCAACATAAAAAACCGGAATAATGTACCGTAGCCACTGTTTCGGATCAAACTAGAACTAGAGCTAAAGAAATTCAAAAATGGAGTATCTCATCCCATTTACAACATGTGCTACCTAATGCACCGAAAAATAACGGTAGAAGAACCCCATAAATGCAAAGGCCCTGTTCAGTCCACAAATTGCCAAGACTTTGGGCACGTTAAATCATACTGCACTCTACGCAGTGTTTGTTTCCTCTGCGGAGATCTACACACTTCATCCAAGTGTCCATCTAATAAAATGGATATATCAGTGAAGAAATTCAGAAATTGCGGCGGAAACCACACTGTCAATTATAGAGGTTGCGCCGTGTACAGCACCATGGAACAAAAATATTTCAATAACATAGGTCAAAACAGCAACAAAAAGACTTCAGCTTACACTGAGCGATCACTATTTCCTACTACAACCCACTCTGCATGACCATTGCAACCTCAACTGGCATCATATGCAAGTATAGTAAGAAATACCACCCAGCTCGAAGCCTCAAATATCCAAGGCCAAACCGACCAACCAAATTCAGACGAGGACTCACTCAAATCACTTGTCCAAACCATGAACCAGTTCATGGTCTCGATGCAGAATATGATGCAGGAAATGATTAGAAACCAATCCCTTCTACTACAAATCCTTTTGTCCAAACCATGAGCTCGATCAAAGTTTGCCATTGGAACGCAAACGGCTTAAGCTAACCACGATTCGAATTAATTCACTTCCTACACATCCATCAATTAGACATTATGCTTATTTCAGAAACACATTTCACAGTAAAAAATAGTTTTAAAATCCCGCACTACAAACTGTATACCATAAACAATCCTCAAGGCAAAGCCTGTTGAGTTACCGCAATACTAATAAAAAGCAGAATAAAACACCATTCACGAACCAGCTTCAGTAAAGACTATTTGCATGCAACGTCAATATGCATTGAAGAGTACATCATTAATTTATCAGTCACAGCGATTTATTGTCCGCCGTGGTTCAGTATAACAGAACAGCAATAAAACGACTTTTTTGCATCCCGCGGGACTAAATTCATAGTTTCCGGGGACTTCAATGCGAAACACAAATACTGGGGTTCCCGCCTGATCACACCCAAAAGTCGGTTTTCAGTAAACTTGGTCTGGACATAGTATCTTCCAATCAACCAACATTGTGGCCCTCAGACAGGCGGAAAACATCAGATCTGGTCGATTTTGGGATATTCAAAGGTCTTGCTAGATCGAACATATATGCGAAACGGTGCTATGATCTATACTCAGACCACTCGCCAACAACAATCAAAATACACTTCACTAATAGACCCCCACCACATTCACATTTAATGCTACATAATAAATTTATCAACTGGATAAACTGCAAAAAATTCATAAGCACTGACCTTCAGTATGACTGTAAACTGACAAACTCTCATGACATAGATTGTGCGATTAAAACATTAAATCAGCTGATGCTATTAGGGGCTAAAGTACCTACTCCTGTAAAAAAAAATCAATGCAGAATTAGAAACTCAAACTTCAGTTCTAATGAGATCGAAGCTCTAGTTCAACAGAAAAGGAATCTGAGAAGGAAATGGCAACAGTCCAGATCACCAAACCTTAAAAATTAACTGTCATGCTGCTCCAGGGAGCTTATAACGATCCTTAAAGCGACAAAAGTAAAGAACTTCAGCAGTATCTTGAAAACTTATCCCCCACTATATGTAGTGGTTATTCCTTGTGGAGAGCAGCGAGAAACTTGAAGCGTCCCGTCCTCACCGACCCGCCTCTACGTTTAAGGGACGGAACCTGGGCCAGAAGTTGCAGTGAAAAGGGTACTCTGTTCGCTAGCCTCCTTAAAGGAGTTTTCACCCCAATCCGCCAACAACGAGCTTCCAATTTCCGACTTTGATTTCGAACCACACACAAATACCTCTCGTAATAAAAAAGAAAAATGTATTTCAAGTGGTGTACAAAGACCTAAACATTGAAAAATCCCCGGGACATAACCAAATAACAGGTAGGATGATAAAAGAACTACCCCATTCAGCTTGTACTCGTTTAGTGCGTCTCTTCAACGCTATCCTTCGATTCGGCTATTACCCAATACACTGGAAAATGTCCAAAATCATTATGGTAGCGAAACCCGGCAAGGACCATACGCTCGTGTCGTCTTACAGGCCTATCAGCCTCCTACCTCTGCTTTCGAAAATATTTGAAAAACTATTTGTTAAGGCAATATCCCCTATAATAACAGATGTGCAAATTATCCCTCAACATTAGTTTGGCTTCAGAAAACATTATAGCACGATAGTATTGTCTCGATTAGTAGGAAGTTATTCGAAAATAAAGAAGATTGCCCAGCAGTCTTCCTGGATATAACTCAGGCTTTTGACAAAGTATGGCACGAGGGCCTCTTATACAAACTTAAAAAGTTAATGCCTGGAAACGTCCACAATCTACTCACAAACTATTTGTCGCAGAGGAAATTTGTGGTAATTCATAAAGTGTTCACTTCAGACCCATGTGACATTCATGCCGGTATCCCGCAGGGGAGGGTACTGGGTCCTCTGCTATACTTGCTCTACACATCAGACATGCCGACCAGCAGTCACACACTTACCTCGGCGTTTGCGGATGATACAGCCATTTTATGCTCAAACGCTTGCCCTAAAACAGCTATCAGTCACCTCCGCGCTCACGTCACGTTCACTCTGAGAGTGGGAACATGCCCTTCTCTAAAAATAAATGTTCAATCCATCCCACAGACCGAAAACATTAAGTACTTAGGCATTCATCTTGACCGGAGGCTCACGTGGGGTAAACATATAGAAGCTAATAAAACTCAAGTAAAACTAAAAATCAATCAACTTCACTGGCTTGCCCCGACATTTGCAACCTTCTGAGTATCAGACAGAAAGGATAACTGGTTCAAGTGCCAAATATCCATCGATCCACTGATCATTGAAACATCCTTCAGTAGGCCGCAAACAGCTACCAGCGCAGTATCCACATTCAACAATCAAGTTCTAAGCTAGTAACCTGCAGAAGACTTCGGACATTATTACTGGCTTATCATCAAGCTATCAAGTGTCCTGTAACCAGCATACGACAACAATCAAGTCAGCATTAGCCGGTAACCAGCAGACGACAACAACGAATCCTGCACATAGTATTCAAAAACACGATACGTCATCATCATGGGATTGGATGAACTATCATTGAGGCAAGATGAACTTGCACTGGCTTTACAAAAAGCTATAGCCAACTACAAGAAGGCGCCACAAGATCGCAGAACAATAGATGTTGTAACAGCAAAAGCCAAGGAGATGGATGAATTTTGGGTACAGTTTGACAAACTCGACTTCTACCATCCGCCGCGACCAACATGGCAAGGAAGTCGACCACGCGTATTTTGTGTAGGATATACACACTGCCATTCGCACGAAATACCGAGAAGCATGCGATGAGATGGACCGAGGAGTACACGCCATCAAGCGTCTCCAGGCAGCATCAACCTCAAAGGCTGCACCGGAGGTACTCAAAACAGTACCGTCGCCGCAGCCAGCCACTAGACAAAGCGAATCAAGCACCGTGATAGCGGCCACCAGAAGTCCGTCAAGTCAGCTATGCTCCCTAATTGACAAACAAAAGAAGTCAATAGACACAGCTAGCAAACTACTTAGCCAAGTGATAAATAGTGTGACACAACAAACGTCGCACTATTATGCAATGCAGGCGAAGACAGTAGAACGCATTGGAAATCTGCCCAGGACCTGCACAAAAGGATCTGATTGTCTGATGAGCCCAGCTCATACGACTACGAGGGTTTTGCCCAGATTGAGCAAGCAATCACTGCACAGATTTTGCAGCTTCAAGATATGGCTCGAGAATCAGCGGCATCAATTATGCAAGTCTCTCCAACCACAGTCACTAGGCAGACAGCCAATATGACGACATCAGGTCTAAAACTTCCCAAGGTTGAACTACCAAAATTCGATGGCAGCTACCACAAGTGGAGGCAGTTCCACGATATATTTATGGAGTTGGTCGACAAACAACCAATTCTAGCTTGCCAAAAGATGTGGTTCTTGAAGTCCAGTTTATCCGGTCAGGCGGAAGGACTAATTCGGAACTTCACAGCATCAGCAAATGATTACGAGGCTGCATGGGCGGTGGTCAAGGATCGATATGAAAACCCTCGGCTGCTGATAAACGCAACGTTAAGCAGACTGCTCTCCCAACCGACAATCAACAACGATCAGGCATCAGCGATTAAGTTCTTCCACGACACTACCAAGGAGTGCATCATGACTCTACAAGGTCTAGGAGTGAGCACCGACAGCTGGGACTCCATTCTGCTGTACATATTAACCCAAAACCTGCACAAAACCACTCACGCATTATGGGAGCAATCCTTAAAACAACCGAAGGAGATACCATCTGTAAACGAATTTCTGAAATTCCTTGAACTTAGATTCCAGTCATTGGAAGCTTTCGGAGGAAGACCCAACAAGGATGCGGCAGAACAAGGGCGACCAAGGACCTACCAGGCGTTAAGTGTCTCAGTGCCAACAGGTCCAGCATGCATCACATGCAACCAACATCATGCGCTATTCCAATGACAAGATTTTCTCAAGATGTCACCAAGTCAGCGGTTAAACGCAGTCCAAAAAGCAAAACACTGTATAAACTGCCTGAAAGGTGGGCACAATGCCAAATCTTGCGTGTCAGGCAACTGCACAAAGTGCCATAAAAAACACAATCGACGGAGGTATCCAATAGCTTCAATCAGTCTCCTAAAATAACGCAAAATGCCCCGGTATCACTTACGGCTGTTCGAAATCGGCCAATACAATCAACCACAGTACTGCTCAGCACGATATGTGTGACCATAATTGATAAGTGGGGACAACAAATTCATTGCCGAGCACTTTTAGACAACGGTTCACAAGCTAACTTAATAACAAGGCTGCTTGCGAACAAAATCGGAGGAAAAAGAATCAGTGCATCATCGGTATAGAAGGCATCTGACGGACGACTGACTTCACCAAGATAATTGAAGCTCACATTTTGCCAGAGATTGTTTCCAAGCAACCATCAAGTAGCATCAACATATGCAATTGGAAAATCCCGAGCAACCTTCAAGTAGCTGACTCCAATTTCTATGAATCCAGAGGCATCGATTTACTCCTTGGAGCAGGGCTCTTCTATTCGACATTGTGCATTGGATAAATATCACTAAGAGATGGACGACCTGTGCTGCAAAATACCCTTTTCGGCTGGAGAGTGGGGGTGAATACACCAAGCAAGATTCACCCATCACAACTACCACTTGTGGCATCTGCATCGAAGATGAGTCATTCAACGAGACAAGTGGAAAAATTGGCCAAAGCGCAACAAAGACAGCAACCTGTCCAGTCCACACTGGTCAGGAGAATGGTTCCCTCAACGACACTCTTGAGAAATTCTGGCAACTTGAAGGATGTGACCTAGCTGTAAATTTACAACCGCCGAACGACGCTGTGAAGAACATTTTCTGCAAAATTATAAGCGTGATAACAACGGGCGCTTCATAGTGAAATTGCCGTTCCAAACTACTCCAAACGAACTGGGAGAATCACGGAAGTTAGCTCTGCAACGGTTCATGACAATTGAACGAAAAATGATACAAATTCCTGAATTCAAGTCCCAATATGTAGCCTTCATGCGAGAATACGTGAAGCTTGGTCATATGGAAGAGATTGACAGTCCCCACTACTTTCTTCCACATCTTGCCGTTTTGAAGCCAGACAGTTCAACGAAAAAGCTAAGAGTTGTATTCGATGCTTCAGCCAAAAGATCAACCAATGTTTCTTTAAACAATCTTCTGGCAACAGGACCAACTATCCAGGAATATGTGTTCACTATTCTTTTGCGTTTCCGGCTCCACGATTTGTCTTTACAGCTGACATTGAAAAGATGTATCAACAAGTGCAGGTAGATAAAGACGATCAAAAGTACCAACTTATCTGGTGGAGAGAGGATCCCTCACATCCCATGAAGTGTTATCAGCTCACGACCGTCACCTACGGTACAACGTCTGCACCGTATTTGCCTATAGCACACTTCAGGCTCTGGCTGACTATCAAACCAACAAATACCAACTAGGAGCAGATTTTATGTCGATGATGTATAGACTTAATAGACTGCGATACAGAACTTCCAGCACCAGTTCACAAAACATGGCTAACCTTCGAAAAGGACTTGCAGAAGTTAGAAACCATCAGCGTTCCACGCCACGTCTTAGGTCGCACAGTACCCAAAGACCCTCAAGTACACATTTTTGCTGATGCATCAGAGCGTGCCTATGGAGCGGTTGCATACATTCGAACACAAAATTGCCAAAAACAGATAATCGTTCGCTTCCTATGTGCGAAATCACGAGTAGCTCCAACAAAGCAAGTAACATTACCAAGACTGGAATTGTGCGCTGCTAAGGTCGCCGTGGAATTGATGCAGAAGCTCCATGAAAGCACATTTTTCAAAGGCGTTAGTCTGCGATGGATAAATGAAGAATCAGCACACTACCACACATTCGTAGCCAACCGAATTTCGGCTGTTCAGCACGCAACTAATCCACAACAATGGCGTCACGTGCCGTCCCAGGACAACACCACAGACCTGGTATCAAGAGGCGTGACACCAGCTAAATTGGTAGACAACCTGCTTTGGCTATATGGATCTAAGTTCCTGCACGCATCTATGACAATTTGGCTACTTCAACCTCAGCGAGAACAATGTGCTTTGGAACTCAGGCGGCAGACGAGTGCAGCTATAACACTCAGTTCTAAAGACTGACTGGCGAATAAAAGTTAATGAATCGAAAAGTACGCATATTACCTTTACTATAAAAAAAGGTACATGTCCAGCGATAGAACTCAACAACGTTCCTATTCCTCAAGCAAAGGAGGTGAAGTACCTAGGAATTCATCTTGACTCACGTTTGACATGGAAGCGCCACATCGAAGCCAAAAAAAAAACAAATGACTTTGAAAGCAAATAGCCTACACTGGCTCATGCACAAAAATTCCAGGTTGAGCCTAGAATATAAAGCACTGCTGTACAAAGCCATCATAAAACCAATTTGGACTTACGGTAGCCAGTTGTGGGGCGGCGCAAGCAACTCTAACATAGAACTTATTCAAAGAGCGCAGTCCAAAATTCTAAGAACTATCACTGGGGCTCCTTGGTTTATAAAGAATACAAACATTCACAAAGATCTGAACATTCCGCTCGTAAAAAAGGAAATCTTTGACGCCACCTTAAAATATGCGCAAAAATCAAAGAGCACCCAAATCATCTAGCTAGGATACTAACATGTAATAGGGTTCCAAGTCGCCTAAAACGTACGAAATCACCAGCACAACTAACATCGACACCTTAATCATGTACAAAAACTAATATAACATTTATTACAGTAACTAACATATAACATTGTGATTACTAAAAAGCACTAAGCATTGGCAAGGTGTATTAATATTAATTATTTAGTTTGTAAGATATGCTTACTTATTGTTAGTCTAAGATTAGAAGATACAATAAATAAATATATGAAATAAAAAAAATAAAAATAAAATAAGTTCTAAAGAGTCAACAACTTTCTGGGAAGAAATCAATCACAGGAACTCATTTCGACGCCTGCAAAGAATTGTAGCGTTTGTCATTCATTATGTGAAAGTATTAAGAAACAAGGTGTCAAGGAGCCTTTTACGATGACATTAAAAGCTTAGAGCATCACTCAACTGTCAATACAACTAGCGATATCAGTAATTTGTCACCGTTTATTGATGACCAAGGTATCCTAAGGGTTGGAGGACGTCTAGAAGCATCTAACTTGAGCTATGACGCAAAACATCCCATGTTGCTGCCATACAACGACCCCATTTCCAGAATGATTCTCGTCATGATGCATGAGAATAATTTGCATTGTGGTCCACAAGGTTTGCTATCAGCGGCAAGGCAACAATTTTGAATAATAAAAGGAAAAATAATGGCCCGAAACGTTGTGCAAAAATGCGTGCGCTGCACCAGATCCAAGCCTAAGTTATTCAATCAAGTGATGGGAAATTTGCCAGCAACCAGAGTCACTCCAGCTCGACAGTTTGTCCATAGTGGATTGGATTATTGCGGACCATTTTGGGTGCACTATAAAATTCGTGGAAAGAAGCCACACAAGGCTTACATCGCAGTATTTTCCTGTTTCGCAACAAAGGCAGTTCACCTAGAGGTTGTAACCGAATTGACGACCGAAGCATTTATCGGAGCGCTGAAACGCTTCACGTCTCGCCGTGGACGGTGTGACACTATCTATTGTGACAACGCAACCAATTTCGTCGGCGCAAGTAACAATCTGAAGGAGCTAAACGATGTCATCTTCTCAAACACCTCACGAGAAAATATCACGAGATAATGCAGTGACCGTGGAATAAACTTCAAATTTATTCCTCCTAGAGCTCCACATTTTGGAGGCTTATGGGAAGCAGCGGTTAAATCCGCCAAGCATTTGGTACTACGAAGTATATCGACTGCATCGCTGACCTACGATGAACTCGAAACCATCGTCGTGGAGATCGAGGGAATTTTCAATTCTCGACCGCTTACCCCAATGTCAACAGATCCAGATAACCTAGTAGCGTTAACAGTTAAAGAATGATACATTAACATTAAGTAATAATATCAGATTACTAAGAGATAATTCTAAAGCCAAATTGACCATAAACGATGCAATTTAAGGTTTTAGAAGAGATTTAATTGAAAAAGAAATTAATATTGGTGGTATTATTCAAAGTTCTAAAGTATTTATTCCTCATTTCAATTTAAAATATGATGAAAATTGTGAAATAAGGATCAGGTACCTATTGTTCACTCCGAATCCTAATGTTCAGATGACTTCCTCCTTTTACCTGTAGTGCCATGTTGTCGGCCTCTCTCTGTGTTCCATCGTTCAGTATGGTGCGAGAGCCGGTGCTGTACAGTAGAGAGCGAGAGAGCGGTCGAGGCAAGTACATACTGTGTCAGTGCGGAAGCTCTCTTTATGTGGTGGTATATTTTGGCGTGGGGTAACGGCGGAAGACAGCTTACTGCTACGAAGCAGCGGCAGCTGCTCTTTTTGTGGCGTAATTAATCAATGTCTTGTTTGAAGGGGCTGGATGAACACATCGCCTTTACTTTTTTATCGCGTTCAATACACCGAGGAGACAAGCTGTAATGAGATCTTCTGAAGGTCCACGGTTCGCGTCCTAATAAAATTGTTTCCAGTTTTTTTTTAATTTTACGTTTTAATGAATTGGACAAATTTGGTTATGATTATTTGTGTATTTAACAATTAAGTGAAAAATAAATGCATGCACTCAACTAGAGGAAAACAGGTTAATAAGTCGACGCTGATTGAAACTAAATATCCCTCAACTGAAATTAAATCTTCCAATTGTCGTAGAAGAATCCTCAAATCAACATTTGGTCTTTCGACCCGAATTCGGATCCGTTCTGATAGTTTTTAATTTTTTATTGCTTGGTTATTTTGTGCATGATTTAATTAAATTAATAAAATTGAAATTTTATAAACAAATTGTGTATACAATTCGTGTGCGTGTGTATTTGTGCGAGCGAAGTTCCACTGTGTTGACACTACGATCTATTTTCAATTAGTAGACGGCTGTGTATATGTGCTGTGATAACGCTTAACGAACCCACACACACACGCATTAGCGGGAAACCAGTGTCTCTCCGTGGGTAAGCGATCGTCATTCGCACAGACATATTTTCGTATATTGTTGCTGGGATTCTCTTTTGTGTATTTGTAGGCTTTGCCGTGTGTTCGGGTGTTTGTGTTCTGTCAGCGCTGCCGACTATGGAAACGTTGCGTAGTGGTTGTCTCTGGTGTATATCGCCGTTTTTAGGTACTTATCGCATATACGGAAAGTAGGTCAGTGGCCCAAATAATATTAATCAAAGAACCATGTACGAGTATGTTATAAACGTATCTGTGGGCTGAGAGGAATAAAATGGGGGAATATCCTTCATTGCGAAGGCAATGATAGCCTGCGTGCATGTATTATCATGCAACTGTTTATTGAATTGACGATGCTTAGACAGTTCTGTTCTTAAGATGTCGTTGCAGCAAAAATAAAGTGCAATCTGGGAGGGAACATGGTAGAGGCAGTTATCGTCTCAGCCTACCTCCCCTATGATTTTATACTTCCCCCACCATCAAGGGAAGACGCAGAATCCAATAGTTGTTGGCTGTGATATAAATTCACAGAACACAGTATGGGGTAGTATTAAATGAACTCTCGGGGTGACAAGATGTTGGATTCTATTCTGTCTTCAGATTTAGCGATACACAATGTGGGTAACAAACCGACCTTTGTTACGCAAAGAAGGCAAGAAGTGATTGATCTAACACTAACTAATAGGTTTCTGACAGATCAAATAAGACAGTGGAAAATTCTGGCAGAGGTAGGTTAGGTTAGGTTATCGTGGTAGCCGGTCTACAGACCAACTCTCTCAGACCACCATGGGTCCATTGTGATACCACCGCGTAGCAACGCACCTCTGATTTACTCGTCAAACCATTTTGAAGCCCTAATAAAGCTCAGGTATTTGCCTAAACAGCCCGCTCTGCTTCTAGCCAGATGGGGTCACCTACAGAAGAGATGTTCCACAGTGTCCTCTCCCCCTCATCCCCACAGCTTCTGTAGAATTCATGAGAGAATACTCTCAGTTTGAGAGAATGCTTGACGAAAAGCCAATGACCAGTTATACAAGCTACGACCTTAGATATATCTTCACTCGATTGGGCAAGCAAGTCTCTAAATTTCCTCCTATTAAGCTCCGGCCCCATTAGCCTAGTCGTTAAGCAAGTGCCCTCGTGTGCCTAAGACCCATTGGCCTCACGCTCGACCCTATCCTTCAGCATCAGTTTACAGGTAGAAATTGATATTCCAACCTCGCATCTGTCCGTGCATAAAGGGAGGTTGGTGCCCCGTCTGGCTAAATTATCAGCCCTATAGTTCCCCTCAATATCCCTATACCCCGGAACCCATATTAGGCGTACCCTGAAAATGGAACTGATATCATTTAGGGCTGCCCAGCAGTCCGTAGCAACCATTGATTTCAGTGCAACCATTGATTTCAGTGCAACCGAGTTCATTGATTTGATGGCCGCCTGGCTATCCGAGTGGATATTTATAATAGTCTTTGTTACAGCATGTCTACTTAAGTAGACGGCTACCTCCTTTATTGCTAGGACCACCTCTAATGTAGGTAGGTTGAATATCACTTCTAATCCTTTAGTTAGAATGGTTCTTGGAGCACCAGAGATGCATAAAAAAGGCGTTCTTCAAATAGCTTTGTTTCAGAGTGGCTGGCCACCATACCAGTATTCCATATAACAATATAGGTCTGACCACCGAAATGTACATATGGGCCTTTCTAACTCTTTCTTCAATATTGTGTTTCCAGGTAAGTTTCCTATCTATTACTAGTCACAAATATTTGACTGTCTTCTTCATCGGAATTTCCACACCTTTTTATGTTAGCGGGGAGACCGCGGGAGATCTATTTTTCTTTGAGAAGAGCTGCTTCCGATGTTTCTTCCACATCCCTACAATAATTTTGCCAGGACTCTCGTTGCGCAGTTCTGATTGCTTTTTTGTATATTTTTAGTTCAGCCTTATAGGCTTCCCAGTCCGAGGGCATACCCGAAGTTTTAGCCCTGTTGAATAACCACCTATTAGACTTCCGGAGGCCTAGATCCATCGACTACCACTGGTTTATTCTTGCCTCTCAGTTTTACAACCCGGCACCCGGCTGTGAGTGAACTATTCAAGGCCCTGGTTACCTGATTAATCAGCCCGTCTAATTCCACAGGGTGTGGGGGGTTAGACGGGGGATTCCTTGGGAGTGAGGCCCGGAGAGTCCGTTCACCGTATATTTGTATGTCTTAACTGGAGATACTGGGAAGTTCAATTCGAATTCTATATAACGATGGTCAGGGTAGGAATTTTCATTCGACACTCTCCATCTTTTTACATTATTCGCGAAATTATCAAAGGTCAGGGTAATATCTAACACTTCCTTCCTATTCTGTGTTATGAAAGTCGGCTCTGAGCCTAAATTCAGGACACTGAGCTTATTTTCTATAATAAAGTCTAAAACTGACCAGAAACTGCTTTTTTGCAGTTCAATGCTTACCGCCACTGCATCGCCATTACTTAACTGTGGGAACAAGAAGATGTTAATGTTATCCTTTGCTAATATACAAGCACGAGGCTTACCTGTGCTTTGAGCGTCTAGCAGCTTCAAACCTCTCATCTTTAGACCACAAATTTTATAGCCGCATATCCACGGCTCGATGAGGACCACGTCGAAACCCCGGAACCCATTCGCGGAAGCGAGTTTAGAATGATGGAGGGTGATTTGGATTTGCCTCATAGGAATCTGCCCTTACCTCCACCATCGTCACGTCCGCATCCTCCTCTTCTTCGGTATAGTCGAGGAGGTCGTCTTCCTCAAAGAGTTGCCCGACACCGGTCAGCTGCTCTGAGTCAGTCGACCTTTGGCTGCTGGGCAGCCCTTCTTCACCACCGGCACACACGCTAGCTTTGTCACCCTGTATCTCTTAGATCACTGTTTGATAGAATTTCGACTTGACGTTGACAAGTTAATAGTGCCGGAAGGTCGAAATCCACAAAAGGCGGACTGGAACAAGTTTGGGGTTCTTGTTGACGAAAGAACTCCCAGGTTTACTAAACTCACAACCATCGCGAAAATCGAAGAGGCGACCCAACAGGTAACGAGTACTTTGATAGAAAGTTATGAGGAAGTGTGTCCGTTAAGAACCAGCTGGCAGGGTAGTAGGGTTCCATAGTGGAAGGCTGAACTTTCAAAGCTCTGAGGTCCAGAAAACTTCTGAATAGAGCTTTAAAAACCCGAAAAGAATAATACTGGACTGAATATCAAACAGCGCAGAGTATCTTTAAGAAGAGCCAAAGTGGAGTTTTATAGAAATTTCTGTAGTGAAATTGATAACATGAAGGAGTCGGCTAGACTGTACAGGATGCTTAAGGGACCGTGCAGTTAGGCTGGACTCTCTTCTCAGGAATGATGGTTCTTATACCAATTCAATAGTTGTATCCTATAATACTCTTCTTAAAACCCACTTCCCGGGTAGCAGAATCATTACTGACACAGGAACTAAGGTGAAGGGGGACAGCTGGAATGGTGGAGGACTGTACAGGATGCTTAAGGGACCGTGCAGTTAGGCTGGACTCTCTTCTCAGGAATGATGGTTCTTATACCAATTCAATAGTTGTATCCTATAATACTCTTCTTAAAATCCACTTCCCGGGTAGCAGAATCATTACTGACACAGGAACTAAGGTGAAGGGGGACAGCTGGAATGGTGGAGGAGGTGATGGAGGAATCAATGAGGTTTTCTCTTTGCTCTTTTGACAACCTTAAGTTACCTAGCCCTGCTAATGTATGCTAAATAATGATAAAGAAAGGAGGGGATAAGTACAATAGGGCCTTGAAAAAGATCTACATTGCTTGTCTTGCTCTAGGATACGTACCATCTCTTTGGCGACAGGTTAGGGTGGTCTTCATTTCAAAACCGGGAAAGGATGACTCCACTTTAGCGAAAAGCTTCCGGCCGATCAGATTGACATCGTTCATGTTGAAAGGTCTGGAACGTATGGTGGAGAAGTGCATTAGGGCTGGTTTATTCACAAGGACCGATGATACAGTTTAGTTGCCTGCAAAACTACCAAGTGCTTCATAGAAAGCCCAAAGAGAAGAGTTGCAAATTTCCTTCTGACATTAGGAGGGTAAGATCTCCGATCATTAGTTGGGGTAATCACAGGGCATACTCCATGGGGTCATCATATGGCGACATAGCCGTTATCGAGAATCCGATCTGCATCTGCCTGGAGGAAGAACAGAACGGCACAGAGCATTTTCTCTGCACTTGTCCTGCCTTTGCCAGAATGAGGAGAGGCATATTCGGTTCAGATGTTTTGGGAATGGATAATGTACATTCCGTATCCCTGGACAGACTTCTGAGGTTCATAAAAGAGGCAAAGAAGTTTGAAAAGGTGTAACTTCTTTTCCAAATTCCTCTATATCCCCCCTTCCCCTAAATATTTTTCCATACTTAGTAAAATGGCATCAATGCCTGAGTGCTTGGATGCCTCCTTCTTCGGCGGCTCTCCGGCCTACCCCACTTCTATCTATCTATCTATCTAGGTAAGTGGCTCGTGCGATTATTTGCTGTCTATATTTATTTTGTGAAGCAGGGCCGGTTGCGGGTAGCAATTTGTTTCCTGAGCATTGTTTGCCCTTCGGTCGTAGTGGGTCGAATTGTTAAGTGTAGTTTTAGTAAGCTGCGTCTGGAGCAGGTAACTCCTGTTCTTACTAGAGGGGACCCAATATCCTATATCGAAGCGGGGTTCCCGCAACTGTGGGGAGACTTACTGGAGCGCTACGACCACAAACGCATTGAGGTCAGCCAGTTGAAGACTCTGTTGAGACTTGACCCCGTTAAAATAAAGGATGGGGGGAGATCAAATGCCTACAACATGACATCGATAATTGTATTGCTGCACTGACGTTTTATGGCATCGACGTTGCGAGTTGGGATGCCATTTTAGTGTGCCTGTGCTCCATGCGGCTGCCTGAACTCACACTGCCCTTGTGGGAGCAAACTATTGGGGTCGCGCAGACATTCCAGAATGGATGGCGATGGGCAATTTCGGATCTGCGGTTGCAAAGCTCAAGTTCATCACAAATGAGGGTTCAGCCGAATCAACCGCGATCTGCACGGGTGCAAACTCATCCAATAAGTCTTACCCCACAAGGGTGCAAAGTGTGCAGGCGGTCTGCACACTCGGTGCGAAATATTCCAGACGGCCACCGTATCAGCTCGGCTTGGTGCGCAAAGACGGGTTGTGTGTGAATTGCTTGTCATGCTTCGAATAGAGTGAGACCTGCCCAAGCTTCTTTTCGTGCTCCACCTGTCGGACCGCATCCAAAAGCGGCATACGCTACCGGCGCACTCGGTGCATGCCTAGGTGTCGGGGGCCAGCAAGTGGGCCGGGGGCCGTTACCAAAGCGTGTCACATCGGGTCGCGGTACGATGCCACTGTGCGGGTCCAGTGTCGGCTTGGTGCTGCTTATCTTGATAGGTAAACTGCCACCGTTCCCTATTGAGTAAGGGAGAGCAATACAAATTGAGACATTTCAGCTAACCCGACTCAAGCACCTCAGACTACAACCAAGTCGATCAGTTGATCGGAGGGGATCATTATCCTCAGATCTTACATTATGAGTTGCGCCGCAATCTAGTGGAGTCGCTAATTGCCCAAGAAGCGGTATTTGGCTGGATGTTTACAGGGCCTCTGCCGGATGAACGGATATCCACTTTCATAACTCGCGTGCAACTGTCTGAGACTGATTCGCTCGATCATCTCCTGCGGCAGTTCTGGGAAATTGAACAGCCTCCGCAAGATCGGAAGCTCTCCCAAGCTGATCAAGAGTGACTCAATCTGTACTCTCAGACTAATCGTCGGGATACTTCGGGGCGTCTCTCTCCCGTTCAAACAAGGATTTGTGCCGGAGAAGTTTCTAGGAGCATCGCACTATATTGCCCTTCGGCAATTTGAGCGCAACGAATCCCGGCTGCTAAAGAGTTCCAGCCGATAAGCAACAGTACGACGCGGTGATACTCGAATACGTGACGTTAAATGACATGCACAAGGTCCCATCGCCGTCACTCCTGTGCCTAATTATTACTTGTCACATCATGCAGTAATCAAGCCAGAGAGCACGACCACTAAGCTTCGCGTGGTGTTTAATGCCTCACAGGTGACTTCCAATACGGTCAGCTTGAATGACGTGTTGCATACAGGGCCAGTGTTGCAAACAGTCATGACACGGCTAATAATCCAGTGTCGTATGTTTCGCTATGTTCTGAACAGGGACTTACAAAATATGTATCGCCAGATTCTGGTGGTGCTAAGCCAGAAATCATATCAGAGAATTGTGTTTAGGGAATCTCCCGATAGCTTGATCTCTGATTATGAATTGAAAATGGTCACCTTCGGGGTGGATTGTGCTTCTTACCTTGCTATAAGGAGCCTTTTGCAATTAGCAGACGTCGTGGAGAGCCGGTTAAAATATATATTTTTTTTTATTTAAAATTTTTATGGTTTGAATTGTTTTGTTGGTTTGTTTGACGTCATTTAGGTAGGTCGTTATACACTAAATAAATAAAATAACTATTTTCAATAGAATACACTTGCATTAGTGCCTACGGACGGCTTTCTTCTTAACTCGATTATAAATTTTATACTTTTAGTGAAACCTGTAATAACTCGAATTAAACAACTTCGTCTAACTCGTGATGATTTCGATATAATCAAAATAATTGGTCGCGGAGCCTTTGGTGAAGTTTGTGTGGTCCGCATGATTACGACACAGAAGATATTTGCCATGAAAATTTTAAACAAGTGGGAAATGCTAAAGCGCGCAGAAACAGCCTGCTTCAGAGAGGAACGCGACGTGTTGGTTTTTGGTGACAGGCAATGGATAACTAATCTTCATTATGCGTTCCAAGACGATACAAATCTGGTAAGTTATTTATTATATATTATTAGTGTTATGGAAATTTAAAAATACATTTTTTCTTGCTAATTATATTTTATATTAGATAATATGTAATTTATTTGTTCCTCTATTCGTAGTTGTACACATTTGTCTCCTAAACTTAAAACCATACATAATTCAAAAACTTATTTAATTATTTTTGAAGAATGTAAAAAGTTCATTTTGATTTGCAATCATGAAATATCATGAGTTTATATGAGTCTCAGCAAAGACCTGGTGACAACCCATGAATTTCCTGGTCTGTCTAGCGTATGTGGATGTCTCACCGATAGCTGGTTAAAACCCGGGAAATCTCGGTATACTGTCTGAGTTGTCTAATAAGTTTTACGTAGAAAATTATTTATGGTTCTGATGCCGTGGAAAAGAAGTTGTGGGCGCTACCGATGTGTTCGCGGGTAGAGCCTGTTTGGTGAGGATGTCATGAAGAGCAAAGCAGTTCATACGATCGGGAGATGAGAGCTGTTGCTGTTCTCTTTGCTGTCGACAGAGAAGAGCGTAGTTCTGGCACTCTCCGCAGCAAGTTTATTAAGCCCAATGTCTTGTAACTATCTGTCAACTCCGCATGTTCTGGTCATGTGTTTTGTTCACTTGGACGAAACCTCTCTAATATGGTGTACTACGCATTTTGTATTTGCAGATAATTGTGTATGGTCAAACTATTTCTGTATAACCACCGTATAATTGGTGTTTGTGCAATTAGTCTACTACATCTTTGGCGGTTATTGCAATTACCATGCTTTTGTTTTGTGCTTATGTCGCCAGCGCTAGTGTACCCTTTGTCTTGTACTTTCGTTTCCTTGAGATTATTTGTTGGTGCACTTTAATCTTAACGTTCGTCTTTTTGGGCTATTAAAGTTTTTGGTGATGTTTAGACTTTCTATACTTCCATCTATTATTGCAATTTTTTATATTGCTAACTCATTCGGATTTGGGTTGATATTTTTGTTTTTAATATGGTATTGTATTTTAAAATAATACGAATTAATTTATTTCACACCTAATTGTTTGGGAAGTTCTATAAGAGTTCTTGCACATTAAATTTCTTCTGCAACTGTGCGATGTTAAATGCCTGTATATGCATGAAAAAATCACCGATGACATAGAATATGTTTGCTATCCACACCACAGATTAGCTCAATCACTGGATCCGCGGGGCAACTCCAAAGAAAACTAAACTTTGCGTGTGCTCCAAAATTATATTTATTTAATCTTAACAAATTCAAGTTGATTATGATTCAAATCTTATAAGAAAGGGAATATTCAATGAAAAATGCGCAATAGGATGTTGCGACATGTCCGTTCCGTTCAAAGTCAAATCACAGAGAGACCCCACTCAATCTAAACTACAAACAAAAAGCATGTTAATGAGAATAACTTAAATTTAATTTGGGAAAACAGGGGACAGCTATGCTGTTGAGAAACTGGTCGGCCGTCAATCGTTGTTGGCCACAGTGGAACACATTGCAGTTTCTGGCGTGCTTAAAATTTAGCCGCAACATATTCTCCCCCTCGATGATAGGCCGCTATTATAATTGATGGTTTCGTTGCAGCGCTAAAGAAGGGAAAGGGACATTGATATGAAGTAACTACTCGTCCTCACTGCGGTGCTCATTCTCAGGAATTGGCAACAAACAGAATTTATAATCGCGATAGATATTGCCCCCTCCATTGCCGCCAGAATTGATTGCAAACGATCACCTAGACTAGCTTTGATCATTTCGGGGGTAGGTTGGGCTAACAGGGCATTACGAAGCAGAATGTGCCATGGCTTTAATACTGTGAAATCTACGGGGTCATCAGATAAGGGAGGCAAAGTTTCAAACATGATTGGATTTGTATAAGAGCAATGTTAAGTTAAGTGTTTAGATGTTGGAACCTGTTCGCCAATGGTTCGCCTTAAATGATATTTCATTGACTTGACACTTATCTTCCACAATCCAAAGTGAGGCGTTGAAGGAGGAGTTAACTGCCAGTCAATGTACTAGGAAAGGGTTTGATTCCGTTTTTAATGTTTATGTTTTATAAGCCGTCTCTGCGATGCTTTTTTCTGTTTGCTCCATTGAAATTGGTCCCGCAATCGCTAAATATTTCGCAGCATATGCCTCTTCTTCCAATAAAACACTGTCGAACGTCGATAAATGCATTGGAAGTCAAATCACCAACAGGTTCGAGGTGTACAGCGTTGTATCCTTTATTAGCTATCCGTCCACGAACCTTGGTGGTACTATTATGGTCGGTCCTGCGTAGTCCACTTCAACGGAACTGAATGCGAGTGACGGTCGTACTCGTCCAGCTGGCAAATTGTCCATGAGATTCTCTTGTATTTTCGGTTTTTTTTTTTAGCAAACGATGCATTTATGTATCGCGAATCGCACTACATTTCTACCATTTATAATTCAGAACTGTTTTCGGGCGCCATGTAAAGTGCTCTTATGGCTGTATGACCAAATTCGTGAAATGGTGTTCCATAGATACTTTACCAGGGTACTTTTTACCAAGTGGTAATAACGAATGTCGCAGCCTACCGGCAAGACGTAGGATTTTGGCTGTATTTTAAAAAAGATGTAGAAGGATGCAAGAGAGTTCTTTTCTGGCAGAACCTCCGACAATGCTTTATATTCCATAGGAAACGTGTCTTGTTGAACCATAGATACAATACTTAACATGCTGTCATTTAATTTAACTGAATGTAGTCTTGATACACGTCATTGAGTCGGATTTTGACAATTCCATAGAAAACGCAGACAGTATGCTATAATGTATGCTATAAATTTTTCAAAAGTCAACAGAGACGGTCAGTCAGAAATTTTACCAAATCGCGAGTTAAAATTTCCTTCAAACCAATCGAATCTTCTACAATAGTGCAAAAGTGTAGTGATCGGTGAGAACCTAGTTCACGATTACAAGCTGGGACACATAATTTAAATATATTTTTAACAATAATTAGAAAACAAAAATACACAATTGAAATACAAACAACAAAAAACAACAACATAACTAAAATGAGTGTCTCTGACACTCACAAGCAAAAAACAGTAACAAATAGAAATGCATATTTCTCATTTGTGTCCACACAGGGTAACGGCGGCAATTTGCCAGTCAAAGCAGCAGAGAGCAGAGCCAGGTCCTGCTCTCCCGCTCTCCTAAACGACACCACTACGAATGCTTCACTACCTTGGAGTTTCCAATGCGCGACACCCTCTACTATTATGGAACATTATCCACCAAACACAACATTAGGAAGAACAACAACAACACAAAGCGCTTGTACTGTAACCATAGCCGCGACAGCGACAAGTAGAATGCAAAATTCGAGCGCAATGATCATGTCTACTGACACAACAACACCAATTACAACAGCACAATTAACACGCAAGTACAAAACTTAAATAATAGAAACACTAACAAAACTTCAGCGGAGAGTAGCCGAAAGCGAAACCGCGAAAAGCAATCGCCAAACAAATTAACGGACCAAAATAGCAACAACAAAAGACAGAAAAACAAACCACTGAGCGCGACACAAGCAACACTAAAAGAATATTGGCTGAGTAAGTCTACCGCTCCAAATACACCAAACAGGTTCGAACTACTAACACAAAATGACAGAACTGATGAACAAAATAACAGTGGGACAAAAACAAATTCAACCATACAGAAACAAATAACAAAGCATCCTCAAAAACCACCACCCATATATATACAAAACGTAGAAAATATTAATGCACTAACTAAAGCTCTAAATCAGCTACCAAATACAAATTACGAGATGAAAGCTCTGAACAAAAACGAAGTCAAAATACAGCCGACTGAATCTGTGCATTAAACAAGCATAATAAAATTGCTTAAGGAAAAAGAAACCAAATATTATACATTACAATCGATATTATGCTAATATCTGAAACGCATACTACTGATAGAAGCTATAATGACATACCAAACTATAACATTTATTATACACATCATCCTGACATTGGAGCCCACGGAGGGACAGCAATTATCATAAAAAAATCTTTTAGGTGCCTAGAACTAGAAGGATATAAATCACATCATCATATCCAAGCAACCTCAATAGAGATAAGTGACTTGAGAGGGCCAATTACTGTGTCAGCTGTATACTGTCCACCCAAACATAACAACACAAAGGCTCAATACATAGACTATTTAAAATCATTGGGTAGTCGTTAAATAAGCTGGAGGAGACTATAATGCAAAAAACTCCATATGGGGCTCAAGACTGACAAACGTGAAAGGTCGCCAACTACTAGACGCTATAAAAGAGAATAAAAGTCGCTTTATTAGCACGGGAGAACCAACTTATTGGCCAACAGACAACAAAAAATTACCTGATTTAATTGATTTCTGTGTTACAAAAAACATATTGCACGACCACTTAACAATAAAAACATGTCTAGATTTATCATCAGACCATTCTCCAATTCTATTGACCCTTCAAAGCACACCGGATACAAAAATAGCTGCTGGCTTATATAACTACAAAACCGACTGGAACAAATTTCGCCAATTAATGGAAAATGACATGACAACAAACATTTCATTGAAATCTGATAAGGAACTTGACACAGCAATAGCGTACCTAAATGACAACATCGTCAAAGCAGCAACTCAATCAACCCCAATTCTAAGCCCATCCCAAAAGTACTACTGTCCCAGCTCACATTAAGCATAAAATAAGACAAAAAAGGAAACTCAGGAAAAGATGGCAAAGCACTAGACACCCAGACGACAAAGCAAAATTCAACAAAGCGGCAAATGAATTGAAGATAATATTGAAACAATTTGAGGAGAAACAATTTGAAAGTTACGTAAAGAACTTAGGAACGACAACATCAACGAACTACTCATTATGGAGGGCAACCAAAAAACTAAACAGTGCAATACCACATAAACCCCCCATAAAAACACTGGATAATACTTGGGCAAAAACGAATAAACACAAAGCAAATACTATTGCAAAACATTTTGAAACGGTATTCAGAATCGACATGGACAATCAAATTACCGAGATTACCAATACCGAAAGTACCCGAAACACTGCAATAAAAATGACAACGATATCAGAAATCAAGAATCAAATCAAGAATTTAAAAAACAAAAAGGCACCTGGATATGATCTTATTAACGGAAAAATACTGAAAGAACTACCTGACATAACAATAGTCTATATTAGAAATGTATTTAATGCTATAATAAGGCTTAACTATTTTCCAATCTTGTGGAAGGTAGCACAAATAACAGCTATCCCAAAGCCAAATAAGGACGCAACAAGAACCAGTTCATATCGACCTATCAGTCTCTTGCCAACTCTTTCAAAGATATTTGAAAAAATATTATTTGACAGAATTGAGCCTATCTTGATACAACAAAAAGCTTTGCCATGCCATCAATTCGGCTTTAGACGAAACCACTCAACTGTGCAACAAGTTCATAGAGTTGTGAACAAAATCATGGATGATATTGACAAAAAGGAGTACTGCGTGGCTGTATTCCTGGACATTGCGAAAGCGTTTGACAGAGTGTGGCACAAAGGACTTCTGAATAAACTAAATAATATTCTACCTTTAAACTATTATTACTTGCTAAGCAGTTATATCACCAACAGATACTTTTACATTAAATATGACGATGAATGCTCTGATATCATAACAATGACAGCGGGAGTGCCTCAAGGCAGTGTGCTGGGTCCACTCCTATACCTAATATACACTGCAGACATTCCAACCCCAAAGACACAAGGAACCATGATAGCAACATTCGCGGATGACACGGTCCTCTTAGCATCCAATCAAGACGAAAAAGCGGCGACAGACATACTTCAACAAATAATAAAAAATATAGTCTCGTGGTTCGAGAAATGGGGAATAGAAGTTAACAAAGAGAAAACTGTCCAAGTAATATATACGAATAGAAACTCTGCTAAACACCCACTCACAATAAAATAACTCGAATTAAACAACTTCGTCTAACTCGTGATGACTTCGATATAATCAAAATAATTGGTCGCGGAGCCTTTGGTGAAGTTTGTGTGGTCCGCATGATTACGACACAGAAGATATTTACCATGAAAATTTTAAACAAGTGGGAAATGCTAAAGCGCGCAGAAACAGCCTGCTTCAGAGAGGAACGCGACGTGTTGGTTTTTGGTGACAGGCAATGGATAACTAATCTTCATTATGCGTTCCAAGACGATACAAATCTGGTAAGTTATTTATTATATATTATTAGTGTTATGGAAATTTAAAAATACATTTTTTTCTTGCTAATTATATTTCATATTAGATAATATGTAATTTATTTGTTCCTCTATTCGTAGTTATACACATTTGTCTCCTAAACTTAAAACCATACATAATTCAAAAACTTATTTAATTATTTTTGAAGAATGTAAAAAGTTCATTTTGATTTGCAATCATGAAATATCATGAGTTTATATGAGTCTCAGCAAAGACCTGGTGACAACCCATGAATTTCCTGGTCTGTCTAGCGTATGTGGATGTCTCACCGATAGCTGGTTAAAACCCGGGAAATCTCGGTATACTGTCTGAGTTGTCTAATAAGTTTTACGTAGAAAATTATTTATGGTTCTGATGCCGTGGAAAAGAAGTTGTGGGCGCTACCGATGTGTTCGCGGGTAGAGCCTGTTTGGTGAGGATGTCATGAAGAGCAAAGCAGTTCATACGATCGGGAGATGAGAGCTGTTGCTGTTCTCTTTGCTGTCGACAGAGAAGAGCGTAGTTCTGGCACTCTCCGCAGCAAGTTTATTAAGCCCAATGTCTTGTAACTATCTGTCAACTCCGCATGTTCTGGTCATGTGTTTTGTTCACTTGGACGAAACCTCTCTAATATGGTGTACTACGCATTTTGTATTTGCAGATAATTGTGTATGGTCAAACTATTTCTGTATAACCACCGTATAATTGGTGTTTGTGCAATTAGTCTACTACATCTTTGGCGGTTATTGCAATTACCATGCTTTTGTTTTGTGCTTATGTCGCCAGCGCTAGTGTACCCTTTGTCTTGTACTTTCGTTTCCTTGAGATTATTTGTTGGTGCACTTTAATCTTAACGTTCGTCTTTTTGGGCTATTAAAGTTTTTGGTGATGTTTAGACTTTCTATACTTCCATCTATTATTGCAATTTTTTATATTGCTAACTCATTCGGATTTGGGTTGATATTTTTGTTTTTAATATGGTATTGTATTTTAAAATAATACGAATTAATTTATTTCACACCTAATTGTTTGGGAAGTTCTATAAGAGTTCTTGCACATTAAATTTCTTCTGCAACTGTGCGATGTTAAATGCCTGTATATGCATGAAAAAATCACCGATGACATAGAATATGTTTGCTATCCACACCACAGATTAGCTCAATCACTGGATCCGCGGGGCAACTCCAAAGAAAACTAAACTTTGCGTGTGCTCCAAAATTATATTTATTTAATCTTAACAAATTCAAGTTGATTATGATTCAAATCTTATAAGAAAGGGAATATTCAATGAAAAATGCGCAATAGGATGTTGCGACATGTCCGTTCCGTTCAAAGTCAAATCACAGAGAGACCCCACTCAATCTAAACTACAAACAAAAAGCATGTTAATGAGAATAACTTAAATTTAATTTGGGAAAACAGGGGACAGCTATGCTGTTGAGAAACTGGTCGGCCGTCAATCGTTGTTGGCCACAGTGGAACACATTGCAGTTTCTGGCGTGCTTAAAATTTAGCCGCAACATATTCTCCCCCTCGATGATAGGCCGCTATTATAATTGATGGTTTCGTTGCAGCGCTAAAGAAGGGAAAGGGACATTGATATGAAGTAACTACTCGTCCTCACTGCGGTGCTCATTCTCAGGAATTGGCAACAAACAGAATTTATAATCGCGATAGATATTGCCCCCTCCATTGCCGCCAGAATTGATTGCAAACGATCACCTAGACTAGCTTTGATCATTTCGGGGGTAGGTTGGGCTAACAGGGCATTACGAAGCAGAATGTGCCATGGCTTTAATACTGTGAAATCTACGGGGTCATCAGATAAGGGAGGCAAAGTTTCAAACATGATTGGATTTGTACAAGAGCAATGTTAAGTTAAGTGTTTAGATGTTGGAACCTGTTCGCCAATGGTTCGCCTTAAATGATATTTCATTGACTTGACACTTATCTTCCACAATCCAAAGTGAGGCGTTGAAGGAGGAGTTAACTGCCAGTCAATGTACTAGGAAAGGGTTTGATTCCGTTTTTAATGTTTATGTTTTATAAGCCGTCTCTGCGATGCTTTTTTCTGTTTGCTCCATTGAAATTGGTCCCGCAATCGCTAAATATTTCGCAGCATATGCCTCTTCTTCCAATAAAACACTGTCGAACGTCGATAAATGCATTGGAAGTCAAATCACCAACAGGTTCGAGGTGTACAGCGTTGTATCCTTTATTAGCTATCCGTCCACGAACCTTGGTGGTACTATTATGGTCGGTCCTGCGTAGTCCACTTCAACGGAACTGAATGCGAGTGACGGTCGTACTCGTCCAGCTGGCAAATTGTCCATGAGATTCTCTTGTATTTTCGGTTTTTTTTTTTAGCAAACGATGCATTTATGTATCGCGAATCGCACTACATTTCTACCATTTATAATTCAGAACTGTTTTCGGGCGCCATGTAAAGTGCTCTTATGGCTGTATGACCAAATTCGTGAAATGGTGTTCCATAGATACTTTACCAGGGTACTTTTTACCAAGTGGTAATAACGAATGTCGCAGCCTACCGGCAAGACGTAGGATTTTGGCTGTATTTTAAAAAAGATGTAGAAGGATGCAAGAGAGTTCTTTTCTGGCAGAACCTCCGACAATGCTTTATATTCCATAGGAAACGTGTCTTGTTGAACCATAGATACAATACTTAACATGCTGTCATTTAATTTAACTGAATGTAGTCTTGATACACGTCATTGAGTCGGATTTTGACAATTCCATAGAAAACGCAGACAGTATGCTATAATGTATGCTATAAATTTTTCAAAAGTCAACAGAGACGGTCAGTCAGAAATTTTACCAAATCGCGAGTTAAAATTTCCTTCAAACCAATCGAATCTTCTACAATAGTGCAAAAGTGTAGTGATCGGTGAGAACCTAGTTCACGATTACAAGCTGGGACACATAATTTAAATATATTTTTAACAATAATTAGAAAACAAAAATACACAATTGAAATACAAACAACAAAAAACAACAACATAACTAAAATGAGTGTCTCTGACACTCACAAGCAAAAAACAGTAACAAATAGAAATGCATATTTCTCATTTGTGTCCACACAGGGTAACGGCGGCAATTTGCCAGTCAAAGCAGCAGAGAGCAGAGCCAGGTCCTGCTCTCCCGCTCTCCTAAACGACACCACTACGAATGCTTCACTACCTTGGAGTTTCCAATGCGCGACACCCTCTACTATTATGGAACATTATCCACCAAACACAACATTAGGAAGAACAACAACAACACAAAGCGCTTGTACTGTAACCATAGCCGCGACAGCGACAAGTAGAATGCAAAATTCGAGCGCAATGATCATGTCTACTGACACAACAACACCAATTACAACAGCACAATTAACACGCAAGTACAAAACTTAAATAATAGAAACACTAACAAAACTTCAGCGGAGAGTAGCCGAAAGCGAAACCGCGAAAAGCAATCGCCAAACAAATTAACGGACCAAAATAGCAACAACAAAAGACAGAAAAACAAACCACTGAGCGCGACACAAGCAACACTAAAAGAATATTGGCTGAGTAAGTCTACCGCTCCAAATACACCAAACAGGTTCGAACTACTAACACAAAATGACAGAACTGATGAACAAAATAACAGTGGGACAAAAACAAATTCAACCATACAGAAACAAATAACAAAGCATCCTCAAAAACCACCACCCATATATATACAAAACGTAGAAAATATTAATGCACTAACTAAAGCTCTAAATCAGCTACCAAATACAAATTACGAGATGAAAGCTCTGAACAAAAACGAAGTCAAAATACAGCCGACTGAATCTGTGCATTAAACAAGCATAATAAAATTGCTTAAGGAAAAAGAAACCAAATATTATACATTACAATCGATATTATGCTAATATCTGAAACGCATACTACTGATAGAAGCTATAATGACATACCAAACTATAACATTTATTATACACATCATCCTGACATTGGAGCCCACGGAGGGACAGCAATTATCATAAAAAAATCTTTTAGGTGCCTAGAACTAGAAGGATATAAATCACATCATCATATCCAAGCAACCTCAATAGAGATAAGTGACTTGAGAGGGCCAATTACTGTGTCAGCTGTATACTGTCCACCCAAACATAACAACACAAAGGCTCAATACATAGACTATTTAAAATCATTGGGTAGTCGTTAAATAAGCTGGAGGAGACTATAATGCAAAAAACTCCATATGGGGCTCAAGACTGACAAACGTGAAAGGTCGCCAACTACTAGACGCTATAAAAGAGAATAAAAGTCGCTTTATTAGCACGGGAGAACCAACTTATTGGCCAACAGACAACAAAAAATTACCTGATTTAATTGATTTCTGTGTTACAAAAAACATATTGCACGACCACTTAACAATAAAAACATGTCTAGATTTATCATCAGACCATTCTCCAATTCTATTGACCCTTCAAAGCACACCGGATACAAAAATAGCTGCTGGCTTATATAACTACAAAACCGACTGGAACAAATTTCGCCAATTAATGGAAAATGACATGACAACAAACATTTCATTGAAATCTGATAAGGAACTTGACACAGCAATAGCATACCTAAATGACAACATCGTCAAAGCAGCAACTCAATCAACCCCAATTCTAAGCCCATCCCAAATTACTACTGTCCCAGCTCACATTAAGCATAAAATAAGACAAAAAAGGAAACTCAGGAAAAGATGGCAAAGCACTAGACACCCAGACGACAAAGCAAAATTCAACAAAGCGGCAAATGAATTGAAGATAATATTGAAACAATTTGAGGAGAAACAGTTTGAAAGTTACGTAAAGAACTTAGGAACGACAACATCAACGAACTACTCATTATGGAGGGCAACCAAAAAACTAAACAGTGCAATACCACATAAACCCCCCATAAAAACACTGGATAATACTTGGGCAAAAACGAATAAACACAAAGCAAATACTATTGCAAAACATTTTGAAACGGTATTCAGAATCGACATGGACAATCAAATTACCGAGATTACCAATACCGAAAGTACCCGAAACACTGCAATAAAAATGACAACGATATCAGAAATCAAGAATCAAATCAAGAATTTAAAAAACAAAAAGGCACCTGGATATGATCTTATTAACGGAAAAATACTGAAAGAACTACCTGACATAACAATAGTCTATATTAGAAATGTATTTAATGCTATAATAAGGCTTAACTATTTTCCAATCTTGTGGAAGGTAGCACAAATAACAGCTATCCCAAAGCCAAATAAGGACGCAACAAGAACCAGTTCATATCGACCTATCAGTCTCTTGCCAACTCTTTCAAAGATATTTGAAAAAATATTATTTGACAGAATTGAGCCTATCTTGATACAACAAAAAGCTTTGCCATGCCATCAATTCGGCTTTAGACGAAACCACTCAACTGTGCAACAAGTTCATAGAGTTGTGAACAAAATCATGGATGATATTGACAAAAAGGAGTACTGCGTGGCTGTATTCCTGGACATTGCGAAAGCGTTTGACAGAGTGTGGCACAAAGGACTTCTGAATAAACTAAATAATATTCTACCTTTAAACTATTATTACTTGCTAAGCAGTTATATCACCAACAGATACTTTTACATTAAATATGACGATGAATGCTCTGATATCATAACAATGACAGCGGGAGTGCCTCAAGGCAGTGTGCTGGGTCCACTCCTATACCTAATATACACTGCAGACATTCCAACCCCAAAGACACAAGGAACCATGATAGCAACATTCGCGGATGACACGGTCCTCTTAGCATCCAATCAAGACGAAAAAGCGGCGACAGACATACTTCAACAAATAATAAAAAATATAGTCTCGTGGTTCGAGAAATGGGGAATAGAAGTTAACAAAGAGAAAACTGTCCAAGTAATATATACGAATAGAAACTCTGCTAAACACCCACTCACAATAAAATAACTCGAATTAAACAACTTCGTCTAACTCGTGATGACTTCGATATAATCAAAATAATTGGTCGCGGAGCCTTTGGTGAAGTTTGTGTGGTCCGCATGATTACGACACAGAAGATATTTACCATGAAAATTTTAAACAAGTGGGAAATGCTAAAGCGCGCAGAAACAGCCTGCTTCAGAGAGGAACGCGACGTGTTGGTTTTTGGTGACAGGCAATGGATAACTAATCTTCATTATGCGTTCCAAGACGATACAAATCTGGTAAGTTATTTATTATATATTATTAGTGTTATGGAAATTTAAAAATACATTTTTTTCTTGCTAATTATATTTCATATTAGATAATATGTAATTTATTTGTTCCTCTATTCGTAGTTATACACATTTGTCTCCTAAACTTAAAACCATACATAATTCAAAAACTTATTTAATTATTTTTGAAGAATGTAAAAAGTTCATTTTGATTTGCAATCATGAAATATCATGAGTTTATATGAGTCTCAGCAAAGACCTGATGACAACCCATGAATTTCCTGGTCTGTCTAGCGTATGTGGATGTCTCACCGATAGCTGGTTAAAACCCGGGAAATCTCGGTATTCTGTCTGAGTTGTCTAATAAGTTTTACGTAGAAAATTATTTATGGTTCTGATGCCGTGGAAAAGAAGTTGTGGGCGCTACCGATGTGTTCGCGGGTAGAGCCTGTTTGGTGAGGATGTCATGAAGAGCAAAGCAGTTCATACGATCGGGAGATGAGAGCTGTTGCTGTTCTCTTTGCTGTCGACAGAGGAGAGCGTAGTTCTGGCACTCTCCGCAGCAAGTTTATTAAGCCCAATGTCTTGTAACTATCTGTCAACTCCGCATGTTCTGGTCATGTGTTTTGTTCACTTGGACGAAACCTCTCTAATATGGTGTAATACGCATTTTGTATTTGCAGATAATTGTGTATGGCCAAACTATTTCTGTATAACCACCGTATAATTGGTTTTTGTGCAATTAGTCTACTACATCTTTGGCGGTTATTGCAATTACCATGCTTTTGTTTTGTGCTTATGTCGCCAGCGCTAGTGTACCCTTTGTCTTGTATTTTCGTTTCCTTGAGATTATTTGTTGGTGCACTTTAATCTTAACGTTCGTCTTTTTGGGCTATTATAGTTTTTGGTGATGTTTAGACTTTCTATACTTCCATCTATTATTGCAATTTTTTATATTGCTAACTCATTCGGATTTGGGTTGATATTTTTGTTTTTAATATGGTATTGTATTTTAAAATAATACGAATTAATTTATTTCACACCTAATTGTTTGGGAAGTTCTATAAGAGTTCTTGCACATTAAATTTCTTCTGCAACTGTGCGATGTTAAATGCCTGTATATGCATGAAAAAATCACCGATGACATAGAATATGTTTGCTATCCACACCACAGATTAGCTCAATCACTGGATCCGCGGGGCAACTCCAAAGAAAACTAAACTTTGCGTGTGCTCCAAAATTATATTTATTTAATCTTAACAAATTCAAGTTGATTATGATTCAAATCTTATAAGAAAGGGAATATTCAATGAAAAATGCGCAATAGGATGTTGCGACATGTCCGTTCCGTTCAAAGTCAAATCACAGAGAGACCCCACTCAATCTAAACTACAAACAAAAAGCATGTTAATGAGAATAACTTAAATTTAATTTGGGAAAACAGGGGACAGCTATGCTGTTGAGAAACTGGTCGGCCGTCAATCGTTGTTGGCCACAGTGGAACACATTGCAGTTTCTGGCGTGCTTAAAATTTAGCGGCAACATATTCTCCCCCTCGATGATAGGCCGCTATTATAATTGATGGTTTCGTTGCAGCGCTAAAGAAGGGAAAGGGACATTGATATGAAGTAACTACTCGTCCTCACTGCGGTGCTCATTGTCAGGAATTGGCAACAAACAGAATTTATAATCGCGATAGATATTGCCCCCTCCATTGCCGCCAGAATTGATTGCAAACGATCACCTAGACTAGCTTTGATCATTTCGGGGGTAGGTTTGGGCTAACAGGGCATTACGAAGCAGAATGTGCCATAGCTTTAATACTGTGAAATCTACGGGGTCATCAGATAAGGAAGACAAAGTTTCAAACATGATTGGATTTGTACAAGAGCAATGTTAAGTTAAGTGTTTAGATGTTGGAACCTGTTCGCCAATGGTTCGCTTTAAATGATATTTCATTGACTTGACACTTATCTTCCACAATCCAAAGTGAGGCGTTGAAGGAGGAGTTAACTGCCAGTCAATGTACTAGGAAAGGGTTTGATTCCGTTTTTAATGTTTATGTTTTATAAGCCGTCTCTGCGATGATTTTTTTCTGTTTGCTCCATTGAAATTGGTCCCGCAATCGCTAAATATTTCGCAGCATATGCCTCTTCTTCCAATAAAACACTGTCGAACGTCGATAAATGCATTGGAAGTCAAATCACCAACAGGTTCGAGGTGTACAGCATTGTATCCTTTATTAGCTATCCGTCCACGAACCTTGGTGGTACTATTATGGACGGTCCTGCGTAGTCCACTTCAACGGAACTGAATGCGAGTGACGGTCGTACTCGTCCAGCTGGCAAATTGTCCATGAGATTCTCTTGTATTTTCGGTTTTTTTTTTTTTTTAGCAAACGATGCATTTATGTATCGCGAATCGCACTACATTTCTACCATTTATAATTCAGAACTGTTTTCGGGCGCCATGTAAAGTGCTCTTATGGCTGTATGACCAAATTCATGAAATGGTGTTCCATAGATAATTTACCAGGGTACTTTTTACCAAGTGGTAATAACGAATGTCGCAGCCTACCGCCAAGACGTAGGATTTTGGCTGTATTTTAAAAAAGATGTAGAAGGATGCAAGAGAGTTCTTTTCTGGCAGAACCTCCGACAATGATTTATATTCCATAGGAAACGTGTCTTGTTGAACCATAGATACAATACTTAACATGCTGTCATTTAATTTAACTGAAAGTAGTCTTGATACACGTCATTGAGTCGGATTTTGACAATTCCATAGAAAACGCAGACAGTATGCTATAATGTATGCTATAAATTTTTCAAAAGTCAACAGAGACGGTCAGTCAGAAATTTTACCAAATCGCGAGTTAAAATTTCCTTCAAACCAATCGAATCTTCTACAATAGTGCAAAAGTGTAGTGATCGGTGAGAACCTAGTTCACGATTACTAGCTGGGACACATAATTTAAATATATTTTTAACAATAATTAGAAAACAAAAATACACAATTGAAATACAAACCACAAAAAACAACAACATAACTAAAATGAGTGTCTCTGACACTCACCAGCAAAAAACAGTAACAAATAGAAATGCATATTTCTCATTTGTGTCCACACAGGGTAACGGCGGCAATTTGCCAGTCAAAGCAGCAGAGAGCAGAGCCAGGTCCTGCTCTCCCGCTCTCCTAAATGACACCACTACGAATGCTTCACTACCTTGGAGTGTCCAATGCGCGACACCCTCTACTATTATGGAACATTATCCACCAAACACAACATTAGGAAGAACAACAACAACACAAAGCGCTTGTACTGTAACCATAGCCGCGACAGCGACAAGTAGAATGCAAAATTCGAGCGCAATGATCATGTCTACTGACACAACAACACCAATTACAACAGCAACAATTAACACGCAAGTACAAAACTTAAATAATAGAAACACTAACAAAACTTCAGCGGAGAGTAGCCGAAAGCGAAACCGCGAAAAGCAATCGCCAAACAAATTAACGGACCAAAATAGCAACAACAAAAGACAGAAAAACAAACCACTGAGCGCGACACAAGCAACACTAAAAGAATATTGGCTGAGTAAGTCTACCGCTCCAAATACACCAAACAGGTTCGAACTACTAACACAAAATGACAGAACTGATGAACAAAATAACAGTGGGACAAAAACAAATTCAACCATACAGAAACAAATAACAAAGCATCCTCAAAAACCACCACCCATATATATACAAAACGTAGAAAATATTAATGCACTAACTAAAGCTCTAAATCAGCTACCAAATACAAATTACGAGATGAAAGCTCTGAACAAAAACGAAGTCAAAATACAGCCGACTGAATCTGTGCATTAAACAAGCATAATAAAATTGCTTAAGGAAAAAGAAACCAAATATTATACATTACAATCGATATTATGCTAATATCTGAAACGCATACTACTGATAGAAGCTATAATGACATACCAAACTATAACATTTATTATACACATCATCCTGACATTGGAGCCCACGGAGGGACAGCAATTATCATAAAAAAATCTATTAGGTGCCTAGAACTAGAAGGATATAAATCACATCATCATATCCAAGCAACCTCAATAGAGATAAGTGACTTGAGATGGCCAATTACTGTGTCAGCTGTATACTGTCCACCCAAACATAACAACACAAAGGCTCAATACATAGACTATTTAAAATCATTGGGTAGTCGTTAAATAAGCTGGAGGAGACTATAATGCAAAAAACTCCATATGGGGCTCAAGACTGACAAACGTGAAAGGTCGCCAACTACTAGACGCTATAAAAGAGAATAAAAGTCGCTTTATTAGCACGGGAGAACCAACTTATTGGCCAACAGACAACAAAAAATTACCTGATTTAATTGATTTCTGTGTTACAAAAAACATATTGCACGACCACTTAACAATAAAAACATGTCTAGATTTATCATCAGACCATTCTCCAATTCTATTGACCCTTCAAAGCACACCGGATACAAAAATAGCTGCTGGCTTATATAACTACAAAACCGACTGGAACAAATTTCGCCAATTAATGGAAAATGACATGACAACAAACATTTCATTGAAATCTGATAAGGAACTTGACACAGCAATAGCATACCTAAATGACAACATCGTCAAAGCAGCAACTCAATCAACCCCAATTCTAAGCCCATCCCAAATTACTACTGTCCCAGCTCACATTAAGCATAAAATAAGACAAAAAAGGAAACTCAGGAAAAGATGGCAAAGCACTAGACACCCAGACGACAAAGCAAAATTCAACAAAGCGGCAAATGAACTGAAGATAATATTGAAACAATTTGAGGAGAAAAAATTTGAAAGTTACGTAAAGAACTTAGGAACGACAACATCAACGAACTACTCATTATGGAGGGCAACCAAAAAACTAAACAGTGCAATACCACATAAACCCCCCATAAAAACACTAGATAATACTTGGGCAAAAACGAATAAACATAAAGCAAATACTCTTGCAAAACATTTTGAAACGGTATTCAGAATCGACATGGACAATCAAATTACCGAGCTTACCAATACCGAAAGTACCCGAAACACTGCAATAAAAATGACAACGATATCAGAAATCAAGAATCAAATCAAGAATTTAAAAAACAAAAAGGCACCTGGATATGATCTTATTAACGGAAAAATACAGAAAGAACTACCTGACATAACAATAGTCTATATTAGAAATGTATTTAATGCTATAATAAGGCTTAACTATTTTCCAATCTTGTGGAAGGTAGCACAAATAACAGCTATCCCAAAGCCAAATAAGGACGCAACAAGAACCAGTTCATATCGACCTATCAGTATCTTGCCAACTCTTTCAAAGATATTTGAAAAAATATTATTTGACAGAATTGAGCCTATCTTGATACAACAAAAAGCTTTGCCAAGCCATCAATTCGGCTTTAGACGAAACCACTCAACTGTGCAACAAGTTCATAGAGTTGTGAACAACATCATGGATGATATTGACAAAAAGAAGTACTGCGTGGCTGTATTCCTGGACATTGCGAAAGCGTTTGACAGAGTGTGGCACAAAGGACTTCTGAATAAACTAAATAATATTCTACCTTTAAACTATTATTACTTGCTAAGCAGTTATATCACCAACAGATACTTTTACATTAAATATGACGATGAATGCTCTGATATCATAACAATGACAGCGGGAGTGCCTCAAGGCAGTGTGCTGGGTCCACTCCTATACCTAATATACACTGCAGACATTCCAACCCCAAAGACACAAGGAACCATGATAGCAACATTCGCGGATGACACGGTCCTCTTAGCATCCAATCAAGACGAAAAAGCGGCGACAGACATACTTCAACAAATAATAAAAAATATAGTCTCGTGGTTCGAGAAATGGGGAATAGAAGTTAACAAAGAGAAAACTGTCCAAGTAATATATACGAATAGAAACTCTGCTAAACACCCACTCACAATAAAATAACTCGAATTAAACAACTTCGTCTAACTCGTGATGATTTCGATATAATCAAAATAATTGGTCGCGGAGCCTTTGGTGAAGTTTGTGTGGTCCGCATGATTACGACACAGAAGATATTTACCATGAACATTTTAAACAAGTGGGAAATGCTAAAGCGCGCAGAAACAGTCTGCTTCAGAGATGAACGCGACGTGTTGGTTTTTGGTGACAGGCAATGGATAACTAATCTTCATTATGCGTTCCAAGACGATACAAATCTGGTAAGTTATTTATTATATATTATTAGTGTTATGGAAATTTAAAAATACATTTTTTTCTTGCTAATTATATTTCATATTAGATAATATGTAATTTATTTGTTCCTCTATTCGTAGTTATACACATTTGTCTCCTAAACTTAAAACCATACATAATTCAAAAACTTATTTAATTATTTTTGAAGAATGTAAAAAGTTCATTTTGATTTGCAATCATGAAATATCATGAGTTTATATGAGTCTCAGCAAAGACCTGATGACAACCCATGAATTTCCTGGTCTGTCTAGCGTATGTGGATGTCTCACCGATAGCTGGTTAAAACCCGGGAAATCTCGGTATTCTGTCTGAGTTGTCTAATAAGTTTTACGTAGAAAATTATTTATGGTTCTGATGCCGTGGAAAAGAAGTTGTGGGCGCTACCGATGTGTTCGCGGGTAGAGCCTGTTTGGTGAGGATGTCATGAAGAGCAAAGCAGTTCATACGATCGGGAGATGAGAGCTGTTGCTGTTCTCTTTGCTGTCGACAGAGGAGAGCGTAGTTCTGGCACTCTCCGCAGCAAGTTTATTAAGCCCAATGTCTTGTAACTATCTGTCAACTCCGCATGTTCTGGTCATGTGTTTTGTTCACTTGGACGAAACCTCTCTAATATGGTGTAATACGCATTTTGTATTTGCAGATAATTGTGTATGGCCAAACTATTTCTGTATAACCACCGTATAATTGGTTTTTGTGCAATTAGTCTACTACATCTTTGGCGGTTATTGCAATTACCATGCTTTTGTTTTGTGCTTATGTCGCCAGCGCTAGTGTACCCTTTGTCTTGTATTTTCGTTTCCTTGAGATTATTTGTTGGTGCACTTTAATCTTAACGTTCGTCTTTTTGGGCTATTATAGTTTTTGGTGATGTTTAGACTTTCTATACTTCCATCTATTATTGCAATTTTTTATATTGCTAACTCATTCGGATTTGGGTTGATATTTTTGTTTTTAATATGGTATTGTATTTTAAAATAATACGAATTAATTTATTTCACACCTAATTGTTTGGGAAGTTCTATAAGAGTTCTTGCACATTAAATTTCTTCTGCAACTGTGCGATGTTAAATGCCTGTATATGCATGAAAAAATCACCGATGACATAGAATATGTTTGCTATCCACACCACAGATTAGCTCAATCACTGGATCCGCGGGGCAACTCCAAAGAAAACTAAACTTTGCGTGTGCTCCAAAATTATATTTATTTAATCTTAACAAATTCAAGTTGATTATGATTCAAATCTTATAAGAAAGGGAATATTCAATGAAAAATGCGCAATAGGATGTTGCGACATGTCCGTTCCGTTCAAAGTCAAATCACAGAGAGACCCCACTCAATCTAAACTACAAACAAAAAGCATGTTAATGAGAATAACTTAAATTTAATTTGGGAAAACAGGGGACAGCTATGCTGTTGAGAAACTGGTCGGCCGTCAATCGTTGTTGGCCACAGTCGAACACATTGCAGTTTCTGGCGTGCTTAAAATTTAGCGGCAACATATTCTCCCCCTCGATGATAGGCCGCTATTATAATTGATGGTTTCGTTGCAGCGCTAAAGAAGGGAAAGGGACATTGATATGAAGTAACTACTCGTCCTCACTGCGGTGCTCATTGTCAGGAATTGGCAACAAACAGAATTTATAATCGCGATAGATATTTCCCCCTCCATTGCCGCCAGAATTGATTGCAAACGATCACCTAGACTAGCTTTGATCATTTCGGGGGTAGGTTGGGCTAACAGGGCATTACGAAGCAGAATGTGCCATGGCTTTAATACTGTGAAATCTACGGGGTCATCAGATAAGGAAGACAAAGTTTCAAACATGATTGGATTTGTACAAGAGCAATGTTAAGTTAAGTGTTTAGATGTTGGAACCTGTTCGCTTTAAATGATATTTCATTGACTTGACACTTATCTTCCACAATCCAAAGTGAGGCGTTGAAGGAGGAGTTAACTGCCAGTCAATGTACTAGGAAAGGGTTTGATTCCGTTTTTAATGTTTGTTTTATAAGCCGTCTCTGCGATGCTTTTTTCTGTTTGCTCCATTGAAATTGGTCCCGCAATCGCTAAATATTTCGCAGCATATGCCTCTTCTTCCAATAAAACACTGTCGAACGTCGATAAATGCATTGGAAGTCAAATCACCAACAGGTTCGAGGTGTACAGCCTTGTATCCTTTATTAGCTATCCGTCCACGACCCTTGGTGGTACTATTATGGACGGTCCTGCGTAGTCCACTTCAACGGAACTGAATGCGAGTGACGGTCGTACTCGTCCAGCTGGCAAATTGTCCATGAGATTCTCTTGTATTTTCGGTTTTTTTTTTTTTAGCAAACGATGCATTTATGTATCGCGAATCGCACTACATTTCTACCATTTATAATTCAGAACTGTTTTCGGGCGCCATGTAAAGTGCTCTTATGGCTGTATGACCAAATTCATGAAATGGTGTTCCATAGATAATTTACCAGGGTACTTTTTACCAAGTGGTAATAACGAATGTCGCAGCCTACCGGCAAGACGTAGGATTTTGGCTGTATTTTAAAAAAGATGTAGAAGGATGCAAGAGAGTTCTTTTCTGGCAGAACCTCCGACAATGCTTTATATTCCATAGGAAACGTGTCTTGTTGAACCATAGATACAATACTTAACATGCTGTCATTTAATTTAACTGAAAGTAGTCTTGATACACGTCATTGAGTCGGATTTTGACAATTCCATAGAAAACGCAGACAGTATGCTATAATGTATGCTATAAATTTTTCAAAAGTCAACAGAGACGGTCAGTCAGAAATTTTACCAAATCGCGAGTTAAAATTTCCTTCAAACCAATCGAATCTTCTACAATAGTGCAAAAGTGTAGTGATCGGTGAGAACCTAGTTCACGATTACTAGCTGGGACACATAATTTAAATTTATTTTTAACAATAATTAGAAAACAAAAATACACAATTGAAATACAAACAACAAAAAACAACATAACTAAAATGAGTGTCTCTGACACTCACCAGCAAAAAACAGTAACAAATAGAAATGCATATTTCTCATTTGTGTCCACACAGGGTAACGGCGGCAATTTGCCAGTCAAAGCAGCAGAGAGCAGAGCCAGGTCCTGCTCTCCCGCTCTCCTAAATGACACCACTACGAATGCTTCACTACCTTGGAGTGTCCAATGCGCGACACCCTCTACTATTATGGAACATTATCCACCAAACACAACATTAGGAAGAACAACAACAACACAAAGCGCTTGTACTGCAACCATAGCCGCGACAGCGACAAGTAGAATGCAAAATTCGAGCGCAATGATCATGTCTACTGACACAACAACACCAATTACAACAGCAACAATTAACACGCAAGTACAAAACTTAAATAATAGAAACACTAACAAAACTTCAGCGGAGAGTAGCCGAAAGCGAAACCGCGAAAAGCAATCGCCAAACAAATTAACGGACCAAAATAGCAACAACAAAAGACAGAAAAACAAACCACTGAGCGCGACACAAGCAACACTAAAAGAATATTGGCTGAGTAAGTCTACCGCTCCAAATACACCAAACAGGTTCGAACTACTAACACTAAATGACAGAACTGATGAACAAAATAACAGTGGGACAAAAACAAATTCAACCATACAGAAACAAATAACAAAGCATCCTCAAAAACCACCACCCATATATATACAAAACGTAGAAAATATTAATGCACTAACTAAAGCTCTAAATCAGCTACCAAATACAAATTACGAGATGAAAGCTCTGAACAAAAACGAAGTCAAAATACAGCCGACTGAATCTGTGCATTAAACAAGCATAATAAAATTGCTTAAGGAAAAAGAAACCAAATATTATACATTACAATCGATATTATGCTAATATCTGAAACGCATACTACTGATAGAAGCTATAATGACATACCAAACTATAACATTTATTATACACATCATCCTGACATTGGAGCCCACGGAGGGACAGCAATTATCATAAAAAAATCTATTAGGTGCCTAGAACTAGAAGGATATAAATCACATCATCATATCCAAGCAACCTCAATAGAGATAAGTGACTTGAGATGGCCAATTACTGTGTCAGCTGTATACTGTCCACCCAAACATAACAACACAAAGGCTCAATACATAGACTATTTAAAATCATTGGGTAGTCGTTAAATAAGCTGGAGGAGACTATAATGCAAAAAACTCCATATGGGGCTCAAGACTGAAAAACGTGAAAGGTCGCCAACTACTAGACGCTATAAAAGAGAATAAAAGTCGCTTTATTAGCACGGGAGAACCAACTTATTGGCCAACAGACAACAAAAAATTACCTGATTTAATTGATTTCTGTGTTACAAAAAACATATTGCACGACCACTTAACAATAAAAACATGTCTAGATTTATCATCAGACCATTCTCCAATTCTATTGACCCTTCAAAGCACACCGGATACAAAAATAGCTGCTGGCTTATATAACTACAAAACCGACTGGAACAAATTTCGCCAATTAATGGAAAATGACATGACAACAAACATTTCATTGAAATCTGATAAGGAACTTGACACAGCAATAGCATACCTAAATGACAACATCGTCAAAGCAGCAACTCAATCAACCCCAATTCTAAGCCCATCCCAAATTACTACTGTCCCAGCTCACATTAAGCATAAAATAAGACAAAAAAGGAAACTCAGGAAAAGATGGCAAAACACTAGACACCCAGACGACAAAGCAAAATTCAACAAAGCGGCAAATGAACTGAAGATAATATTGAAACAATTTGAGGAGAAAAAATTTGAAAGTTACGTAAAGAACTTAGGAACGACAACATCAACGAACTACTCATTATGGAGGGCAACCAAAAAACTAAACAGTGCAATACCACATAAACCCCCCATAAAAACACTAGATAATACTTGGGCAAAAACGAATAAACATAAAGCAAATACTCTTGCAAAACATTTTGAAACGGTATTCAGAATCGACATGGACAATCAAATTACCGAGCTTACCAATACCGAAAGTACCCGAAACACTGCAATAAAAATGACAACGATATCAGAAATCAAGAATCAAATCAAGAATTTAAAAAACAAAAAGGCACCTGGATATTGTCTTATTAACGGAAAAATACAGAAAGAACTACCTGACATAACAATAGTCTATATTAGAAATGTATTTAATGCTATAATAAGGCTTAACTATTTTCCAATCTTGTGGAAGGTAGCACAAATAACAGCTATCCCAAAGCCAAATAAGGACGCAACAAGAACCAGTTCATATCGACCTATCAGTATCTTGCCAACTCTTTCAAAGATATTTGAAAAAATATTATTTGACAGAATTGAGCCTATCTTGATACAACAAAAAGCTTTGCCAAGCCATCAATTCGGCTTTAGACGAAACCACTCAACTGTGCAACAAGTTCATAGAGTTGTGAACAAAATCATGGATGATATTGACAAAAAGAAGTACTGCGTGGCTGTATACCTGGACATTGCGAAAGCGTTTGACAGAGTGTGGCACAAAGGACTTCTGAATAAACTAAATAATATTCTACCTTTAAACTATTATTACTTGCTAAGCAGTTATATCACCAACAGATACTTTTACATTAAATATGACGATGAATGCTCTGATATCATAACAATGACAGCGGGAGTGCCTCAAGGCAGTGTGCTGGGTCCACTCCTATACCTAATATACACTGCAGACATTCCAACCCCAAAGACACAAGGAACCATGATAGCAACATTCGCGGATGACACGGTCCTCTTAGCATCCAATCAAGACGAAAAAGCGGCGACAGACATACTTCAACAAATAATAAAAAATATAGTCTCGTGGTTCGAGAAATGGGGAATAGAAGTTAACAAAGAGAAAACTGTCCAAGTAATATATACGAATAGAAACTCTGCTAAACACCCACTCACAATAAAATAACTCGAATTAAACAACTTCGTCTAACTCGTCATGATTTCGATATAATCAAAATAATTGGTCGCGGAGCCTTTGGTGAAGTTTGTGTGGTCCGCATGATTACGACACAGAAGATATTTACCATGAACATTTTAAACAAGTGGGAAATGCTAAAGCGCGCAGAAACAGTCTGCTTCAGAGATGAACGCGACGTGTTGGTTTTTGGTGACAGGCAATGGATAACTAATCTTCATTATGCGTTCCAAGACGATACAAATCTGGTAAGTTATTTATTATATATTATTAGTGTTATGGAAATTTAAAAATACATTTTTTTCTTGCTAATTATATTTCATATTAGATAATATGTAATTTATTTGTTCCTCTATTCGTAGTTATACACATTTGTCTCCTAAACTTAAAACCATACATAATTCAAAAACTTATTTAATTATTTTTGAAGAATGTAAAAAGTTCATTTTGATTTGCAATCATGAAATATCATGAGTTTATATGAGTCTCAGCAAAGACCTGATGACAACCCATGAATTTCCTGGTCTGTCTAGCGTATGTGGATGTCTCACCGATAGCTGGTTAAAACCCGGGAAATCTCGGTATTCTGTCTGAGTTGTCTAATAAGTTTTACGTAGAAAATTATTTATGGTTCTGATGCCGTGGAAAAGAAGTTGTGGGCGCTACCGATGTGTTCGCGGGTAGAGCCTGTTTGGTGAGGATGTCATGAAGAGCAAAGCAGTTCATACGATCGGGAGATGAGAGCTGTTGCTGTTCTCTTTGCTGTCGACAGAGGAGAGCGTAGTTCTGGCACTCTCCGCAGCAAGTTTATTAAGCCCAATGTCTTGTAACTATCTGTCAACTCTGCATGTTCTGGTCATGTGTTTTGTTCACTTGGACGAAACCTCTCTAATATGGTGTAATACGCATTTTGTATTTGCAGATAATTGTGTATGGCCAAACTAATTCTGTATAACCACCGTATAATTGGTTTTTGTGCAATTAGTCTACTACATCTTTGGCGGTTATTGCAATTACCATGCTTTTGTTTTGTGCTTATGTCGCCAGCGCTAGTGTACCCTTTGTCTTGTATTTTCGTTTCCTTGAGATTATTTGTTGGTGCACTTTAATCTTAACGTTCGTCTTTTTGGGCTATTATAGTTTTTGGTGATGTTTAGACTTTCTATACTTCCATCTATTATTGCAATTTTTTATATTGCTAACTCATTCGGATTTGGGTTGATATTTTGGTTTTTAATATGGTATTGTATTTTAAAATAATACGAATTAATTTATTTCACACCTAATTGTTTGGGAAGTTCTATAAGAGTTCTTGCACATTAAATTTCTTCTGCAACTGTGCGATGTTAAATGCCTGTATATGCATGAAAAAATCACCGATGACATAGAATATGTTTGCTATCCACACCACAGATTAGCTCAATCACTGAATCCGCGGGGCAACTCCAAAGAAAACTAAACTTTGCGTGTGCTCCAAAATTATATTTATTTAATCTTAACAAATTCAAGTTGATTATGATTCAAATCTTATAAGAAAGGGAATATTCAATGAAAAATGCGCAATAGGATGTTGCGACATGTCCGTTCCGTTCAAAGTCAAATCACAGAGAGACCCCACTCAATCTAAACTACAAACAAAAAGCATGTTAATGAGAATAACTTAAATTTAATTTGGGAAAACAGGGGACAGCTATGCTGTTGAGAAACTGGTCGGCCGTCAATCGTTGTTGGCCACAGTGGAACACATTGCAGTTTCTGGCGTGCTTAAAATTTAGCGGCAACATATTCTCCCCCTCGATGATAGGCCGCTATTATAATTGATGGTTTCGTTGCAGCGCTAAAGAAGGGAAAGGGACATTGATATGAAGTAACTACTCGTCCTCACTGCGGTGCTCATTGTCAGGAATTGGCAACAAACAGAATTTATAATCGCGATAGATATTGCCCCCTCCATTGCCGCCAGAATTGATTGCAAACGATCACCTAGACTAGCTTTGATCATTTCGGGGGTAGGTTTGGGCTAACAGGGCATTACGAAGCAGAATGTGCCATAGCTTTAATACTGTGAAATCTACGGGGTCATCAGATAAGGAAGACAAAGTTTCAAACATGATTGGATTTGTACAAGAGCAATGTTAAGTTAAGTGTTTAGATGTTGGAACCTGTTCGCCAATGGTTCGCTTTAAATGATATTTCATTGACTTGACACTTATCTTCCACAATCCAAAGTGAGGCGTTGAAGGAGGAGTTAACTGCCAGTCAATGTACTAGGAAAGGGTTTGAATCCGTTTTTAATGTTTATGTTTTATAAGCCGTCTCTGCGATGCTTTTTTCTGTTTGCTCCATTGAAATTGGTCCCGCAATCGCTAAATATTTCGCAGCATATGCCTCTTCTTCCAATAAAACACTGTCGAACGTCGATAAATGTATTGGAAGTCAAATCACCAACAGGTTCGAGGTGTACAGCCTTGTATCCTTTATTAGCTATCCGTCCACGACCCTTGGTGGTACTATTATGGACGGTCCTGCGTAGTCCACTTCAACGGAACTGAATGCGAGTGACGGTCGTACTCGTCCAGCTGGCAAATTGTCCATGAGATTCTCTTGTATTTTCGGTTTTTTTTTTTTTAGCAAACGATGCATTTATGTATCGCGAATCGCACTACATTTCTACCATTTATAATTCAGAACTGTTTTCGGGCGCCATGTAAAGTGCTCTTATGGCTGTATGACCAAATTCATGAAATGGTGTTCCATAGATAATTTACCAGGGTACTTTTTACCAAGTGGTAATAACGAATGTCGCAGCCTACCGGCAAGACGTAGGATTTTGGCTGTATTTTAAAAAAGATGTAGAAGGATGCAAGAGAGTTCTTTTCTGGCAGAACCTCCGACAATGCTTTATATTCCATAGGAAACGTGTCTTGTTGAACCATAGATACAATACTTAACATGCTGTCATTTAATTTAACTGAAAGTAGTCTTGATACACGTCATTGAGTCGGATTTTGACAATTCCATAGAAAACGCAGACAGTATGCTATAATGTATGCTATAAATTTTTCAAAAGTCAACAGAGACGGTCAGTCAGAAATTTTACCAAATCGCGAGTTAAAATTTCCTTCAAACCAATCGAATCTTCTACAATAGTGCAAAAGTGTAGTGATCGGTGAGAACCTAGTTCACGATTACTAGCTGGGACACATAATTTAAATATATTTTTAACAATAATTAGAAAACAAAAATACACAATTGAAATACAAACCACAAAAAACAACAACATAACTAAAATGAGTGTCTCTGACACTCACCAGCAAAAAACAGTAACAAATAGAAATGCATATTTCTCATTTGTGTCCACACAGGGTAACGGCGGCAATTTGTCAGTCAAAGCAGCAGAGAGCAGAGCCAGGTCCTGCTCTCCCGCTCTCCTAAATGACACCACTACGAATGCTTCACTACCTTGGAGTGTCCAATGCGCGACACTCTCTACTATTATGGAACATTATCCACCAAACACAACATTAGGAAGAACAACAACAACACAAAGCGCTTGTACTGCAACCATAGCCGCGACAGCGACAAGTAGAATGCAAAATTCGAGCGCAATGATCATGTCTACTGACACAACAACACCAATTACAACAGCAACAATTAACACGCAAGTACAAAACTTAAATAATAGAAACACTAACAAAACTTCAGCGGAGAGTAGCCGAAAGCGAAACCGCGAAAAGCAATCGCCAAACAAATTAACGGACCAAAATAGCAACAACAAAAGACAGAAAAACAAACCACTGAGCGCGACACAAGCAACACTAAAAGAATATTGGCTGAGTAAGTCTACCGCTCCAAATACACCAAACAGGTTCGAACTACTAACACTAAATGACAGAACTGATGAACAAAATAACAGTGGGACAAAAACAAATTCAACCATACAGAAACAAATAACAAAGCATCCTCAAAAACCACCACCCATATATATACAAAACGTAGAAAATATTAATGCACTAACTAAAGCTCTAAATCAGCTACCAAATACAAATTACGAGATGAAAGCTCTGAACAAAAACGAAGTCAAAATACAGCCGACTGAATCTGTGCATTAAACAAGCATAATAAAATTGCTTAAGGAAAAAGAAACCAAATATATAATAATATTATACATTACAATCGATATTATGCTAATATCTGAAACGCATACTACTGATAGAAGCTATAATGACATACCAAACTATAACATTTATTATACACATCATCCTGACATTGGAGCCCACGGAGGGACAGCAATTATCATAAAAAAATCTATTAGGTGCCTAGAACTAGAAGGATATAAATCACATCATCATATCCAAGCAACCTCAATAGAGATAAGTGACTTGAGATGGCCAATTACTGTGTCAGCTGTATACTGTCCACCCAAACATAACAACACAAAGGCTCAATACATAGACTATTTAAAATCATTGGGTAGTCGTTAAATAAGCTGGAGGAGACTATAATGCAAAAAACTCCATATGGGGCTCAAGACTGACAAACGTGAAAGGTCGCCAACTACTAGACGCTATAAAAGAGAATAAAAGTCGCTTTATTAGCACGGGAGAACCAACTTATTGGCCAACAGACAACAAAAAATTACCTGATTTAATTGATTTCTGTGTTACAAAAAACATATTGCACGACCACTTAACAATAAAAACATGTCTAGATTTATCATCAGACCATTCTCCAATTCTATTGACCCTTCAAAGCACACCGGATACAAAAATAGCTGCTGGCTTATATAACTACAAAACCGACTGGAACAAATTTCGCCAATTAATGGAAAATGACATGACAACAAACATTTCATTGAAATCTGATAAGGAACTTGACACAGCAATAGCATACCTAAATGACAACATCGTCAAAGCAGCAACTCAATCAACCCCAATTCTAAGCCCATCCCAAATTACTACTGTCCCAGCTCACATTAAGCATAAAATAAGACAAAAAAGGAAACTCAGGAAAAGATGGCAAAGCACTAGACACCCAGACGACAAAGCAAAATTCAACAAAGCGGCAAATGAACTGAAGATAATATTGAAACAATTTGAGGAGAAAAAATTTGAAAGTTACGTAAAGAACTTAGGAACGACAACATCAACGAACTACTCATTATGGAGGGCAACCAAAAAACTAAACAGTGCAATACCACATAAACCCCCCATAAAAACACTAGATAATACTTGGGCAAAAACGAATAAACATAAAGCAAATACTCTTGCAAAACATTTTGAAACGGTATTCAGAATCGACATGGACAATCAAATTACCGAGCTTACCAATACCGAAAGTACCCGAAACACTGCAATAAAAATGACAACGATATCAGAAATCAAGAATCAAATCAAGAATTTAAAAAACAAAAAGGCACCTGGATATTGTCTTATTAACGGAAAAATACAGAAAGAACTACCTGACATAACAATAGTCTATATTAGAAATGTATTTAATGCTATAATAAGGCTTAACTATTTTCCAATCTTGTGGAAGGTAGCACAAATAACAGCTATCCCAAAGCCAAATAAGGACGCAACAAGAACCAGTTCATATCGACCTATCAGTATCTTGCCAACTCTTTCAAAGATATTTGAAAAAATATTATTTGACAGAATTGAGCCTATCTTGATACAACAAAAAGCTTTGCCAAGCCATCAATTCGGCTTTAGACGAAACCACTCAACTGTGCAACAAGTTCATAGAGTTGTGAACAAAATCATGGATGATATTGACAAAAAGAAGTACTGCGTGGCTGTATTCCTGGACATTGCGAAAGCGTTTGACAGAGTGTGGCACAAAGGACTTCTGAATAAACTAAATAATATTCTACCTTTAAACTATTATTACTTGCTAAGCAGTTATATCACCAACAGATACTTTTACATTAAATATGACGATGAATGCTCTGATATTATAACAATGACAGCGGGAGTGCCTCAAGGCAGTGTGCTGGGTCCACTCCTATACCTAATATACACTGCAGACATTCCAACCCCAAAGACACAAGGAACCATGATAGCAACATTCGCGGATGACACGGTCCTCTTAGCATCCAATCAAGACGAAAAAGCGGCGACAGACATACTTCAACAAATAATAAAAAATATAGTCTCGTGGTTCGAGAAATGGGGAATAGAAGTTAACAAAGAGAAAACGGTCCAAGTAATATATACGAATAGAAACTCTGCTAAACACCCACTCACAATAAAATAACTCGAATTAAACAACTTCGTCTAACTCGTGATGATTTCGATATAATCAAAATAATTGGTCGCGGAGCCTTTGGTGAAGTTTGTGTGGTCCGCATGATTACGACACAGAAGATATTTACCATGAACATTTTAAACAAGTGGGAAATGCTAAAGCGCGCAGAAACAGTCTGCTTCAGAGATGAACGCGACGTGTTGGTTTTTGGTGACAGGCAATGGATAACTAATCTTCATTATGCGTTCCAAGACGATACAAATCTGGTAAGTTATTTATTATATATTATTAGTGTTATGGAAATTTAAAAATACATTTTTTTCTTGCTAATTATATTTCATATTAGATAATATGTAATTTATTTGTTCCTCTATTCGCAGTTATACACATTTGTCTCCTAAACTTAAAACCATACATAATTCAAAAACTTATTTAATTATTTTTGAAGAATGTAAAAAGTTCATTTTGATTTGCAATCATGAAATATCATGAGTTTATATGAGTCTCAGCAAAGACCTGATGACAACCCATGAATTTCCTGGTCTGTCTAGCGTATGTGGATGTCTCACCGATAGCTGGTTAAAACCCGGGAAATCTCGGTATTCTGTCTGAGTTGTCTAATAAGTTTTACGTAGAAAATTATTTATGGTTCTGATGCCGTGGAAAAGAAGTTGTGGGCGCTACCGATGTGTTCGCGGGTAGAGCCTGTTTGGTGAGGATGTCATGAAGAGCAAAGCAGTTCATACGATCGGGAGATGAGAGCTGTTGCTGTTCTCTTTGCTGTCGACAGAGGAGAGCGTAGTTCTGGCACTCTCCGCAGCAAGTTTATTAAGCCCAATGTCTTGTAACTATCTGTCAACTCCGCATGTTCTGGTCATGTGTTTTGTTCACTTGGACGAAACCTCTCTAATATGGTGTAATACGCATTTTGTATTTGCAGATAATTGTGTATGGTCAAACTATTTCTGTATAACCACCGTATAATTGGTTTTTGTGCAATTAGTCTACTACATCTTTGGCGGTTATTGCAATTACCATGCTTTTGTTTTGTGCTTATGTCGCCAGCGCTAGTGTACCCTTTGTCTTGTATTTTCGTTTCCTTGAGATTATTTGTTGGTGCACTTTAATCTTAACGTTCGTCTTTTTGGGCTATTATAGTTTTTGGTGATGTTTAGACTTTCTATACTTCCATCTATTATTGCAATTTTTTATATTGCTAACTCATTCGGATTTGGGTTGATATTTTTGTTTTTAATATGGTATTGTATTTTAAAATAATACCAATTAATTTATTTCACACCTAATTGTTTGGGAAGTTCTATAAGAGTTCTTGCACATTAAATTTCTTCTGCAACTGTGCGATGTTAAATGCCTGTATATGCATGAAAAAATCACCGATGACATAGAATATGTTTGCTATCCACACCACAGATTAGCTCAATCACTGGATCCGCGGGGCAACTCCAAAGAAAACTAAACTTTGCGTGTGCTCCAAAATTATATTTATTTAATCTTAACAAATTCAAGTTGATTATGATTCAAATCTTATAAGAAAGGGAATATTCAATGAAAAATGCGCAATAGGATGTTGCGACATGTCCGTTCCGTTCAAAGTCAAATCACAGAGAGACCCCACTCAATCTAAACTACAAACAAAAAGCATGTTAATGAGAATAACTTAAATTTAATTTGGGAAAACAGGGGACAGCTATGCTGTTGAGAAACTGGTCGGCCGTCAATCGTTGTTGGCCACAGTGGAACACATTGCAGTTTCTGGCGTGCTTAAAATTTAGCGGCAACATATTCTCCCCCTCGATGATAGGCCGCTATTATAATTGATGGTTTCGTTGCAGCGCTAAAGAAGGGAAAGGGACATTGATATGAAGTAACTACTCGTCCTCACTGCGGTGCTCATTGTCAGGAATTGGCAACAAACAGAATTTATAATCGCGATAGATATTTCCCCCTCCATTGCCGCCAGAATTGAATGCAAACGATCACCTAGACTAGCTTTGATCATTTCGGGGGTAGGTTGGGCTAACAGGGCATTACGAAGCAGAATGTGCCATGGCTTTAATACTGTGAAATCTACGGGGTCATCAGATAAGGAAGACAAAGTTTCAAACATGATTGGATTTGTACAAGAGCAATGTTAAGTTAAGTGTTTAGATGTTGGAACCTGTTCGCCAATGGTTCGCTTTAAATGATATTTCATTGACTTGACACTTATCTTCCACAATCCAAAGTGAGGCGTTGAAGGAGGAGTTAACTGCCAGTCAATGTACTAGGAAAGGGTTTGATTCCGTTTTTAATGTTTGTTTTATAAGCCGTCTCTGCGATGCTTTTTTCTGTTTGCTCCATTGAAATTGGTCCCGCAATCGCTAAATATTTCGCAGCATATGCCTCTTCTTCCAATAAAACACTGTCGAACGTCGATAAATGCATTGGAAGTCAAATCACCAACAGGTTCGAGGTGTACAGCCTTGTATCCTTTATTAGCTATCCGTCCACGACCCTTGGTGGTACTATTATGGACGGTCCTGCGTAGTCCACTTCAACGGAACTGAATGCGAGTGACGGTCGTACTCGTCCAGCTGGCAAATTGTCCATGAGATTCTCTTGTATTTTCGGTTTTTTTTTTTTTTAGCAAACGATGCATTTATGTATCGCGAATCGCACTACATTTCTACCATTTATAATTCAGAACTGTTTTCGGGCGCCATGTAAAGTGCTCTTATGGCTGTATGACCAAATTCATGAAATGGTGTTCCATAGATAATTTACCAGGGTACTTTTTACCAAGTGGTAATAACGAATGTCGCAGCCTACCGGCAAGACGTAGGATTTTGGCTGTATTTTAAAAAAGATGTAGAAGGATGCAAGAGAGTTCTTTTCTGGCAGAACCTCCGACAATGCTTTATATTCCATAGGAAACGTGTCTTGTTGAACCATAGATACAATACTTAACATGCTGTCATTTAATTTAACTGAAAGTAGTCTTGATACACGTCATTGAGTCGGATTTTGACAATTCCATAGAAAACGCAGACAGTATGCTATAATGTATGCTATAAATTTTTCAAAAGTCAACAGAGACGGTCAGTCAGAAATTTTACCAAATCGCGAGTTAAAATTTCCTTCAAACCAATCGAATCTTCTACAATAGTGCAAAAGTGTAGTGATCGGTGAGAACCTAGTTCACGATTACTAGCTGGGACACATAATTTAAATTTATTTTTAACAATAATTAGAAAACAAAAATACACAATTGAAATACAAACAACAAAAAACAACATAACTAAAATGAGTGTCTCTGACACTCACCAGCAAAAAACAGTAACAAATAGAAATGCATATTTCTCATTTGTGTCCACACAGGGTAACGGCGGCAATTTGCCAGTCAAAGCAGCAGAGAGCAGAGCCAGGTCCTGCTCTCCCGCTCTCCTAAATGACACCACTACGAATGCTTCACTACCTTGGAGTATCCAATGCGCGACACCCTCTACTATTATGGAACATTATCCACCAAACACAACATTAGGAAGAACAACAACAACACAAAGCGCTTGTACTGTAACCATAGCCGCGACAGCGACAAGTAGAATGCAAAATTCGAGCGCAATGATCATGTCTACTGACACAACAACACCAATTACAGCAGCAACAATTAACACGCAAGTACAAAACTTAAAAAATAGAAACACTAACAAAACTTCAGCGGAGAGTAGCCGAAAGCGAAACCGCGAAAAGCAATCGCCAAACAAATTAACGGACCAAAATAGCAACAACAAAAGACAGAAAAACAAACCACTGAGCGCGACACAAGCAACACTAAAAGAATATTGGCTGAGTAAGTCTACCGCTCCAAATACACCAAACAGGTTCGAACTACTAACACAAAATGACAGAACTGATGAACAAAATAACAGTGGGACAAAAACAAATTCAACCATACAGAAACAAATAACAAAGCATCCTGAAAAACCACCACCCATATATATGCAAAACGTAGAAAATATTAATGCACTAACTAAAGCTCTAAATCAGCTACCAAATACAAATTACGAGATGAAAGCTCTGAACAAAAACGAAGTCAAAATACAGCCGACTGAATCTGTGCATTAAACAAGCATAATAAAATTGCTTAAGGAAAAAGAAACCAAATATTATACATTACAATCGATATTATGCTAATATCTGAAACGCATACTACTGATAGAAGCTATAATGACATACCAAACTATAACATTTATTATACACATCATCCTGACATTGGAGCCCACGGAGGGACAGCAATTATCATAAAAAAATCTATTAGGTGCCTAGAACTAGAAGGATATAAATCACATCATCATATCCAAGCAACCTCAATAGAGATAAGTGACTTGAGATGGCCAATTACTGTGTCAGCTGTATACTGTCCACCCAAACATAACAACACAAAGGCTCAATACATAGACTATTTAAAATCATTGGGTAGTCGTTAAATAAGCTGGAGGAGACTATAATGCAAAAAACTCCATATGGGGCTCAAGACTGACAAACGTGAAAGGTCGCCAACTACTAGACGCTATAAAAGAGAATAAAAGTCGCTTTATTAGCACGGGAGAACCAACTTATTGGCCAACAGACAACAAAAAATTACCTGATTTAATTGATTTCTGTGTTACAAAAAACATATTGCACGACCACTTAACAATAAAAACATGTCTAGATTTATCATCAGACCATTCTCCAATTCTATTGACCCTTCAAAGCACACCGGATACAAAAATAGCTGCTGGCTTATATAACTACAAAACCGACTGGAACAAATTTCGCCAATTAATGGAAAATGACATGACAACAAACATTTCATTGAAATCTGATAAGGAACTTGACACAGCAATAGCATACCTAAATGACAACATCGTCAAAGCAGCAACTCAATCAACCCCAATTCTAAGCCCATCCCAAATTACTACTGTCCCAGCTCACATTAAGCATAAAATAAGACAAAAAAGGAAACTCAGGAAAAGATGGCAAAACACTAGACACCCAGACGACAAAGCAAAATTCAACAAAGCGGCAAATGAACTGAAGATAATATTGAAACAATTTGAGGAGAAAAAATTTGAAAGTTACGTAAAGAACTTAGGAACGACAACATCAACGAACTACTCATTATGGAGGGCAACCAAAAAACTAAACAGTGCAATACCACATAAACCCCCCATAAAAACACTAGATAATACTTGGGCAAAAACGAATAAACATAAAGCAAATACTCTTGCAAAACATTTTGAAACGGTATTCAGAATCGACATGGACAATCAAATTACCGAGCTTACCAATACCGAAAGTACCCGAAACACTGCAATAAAAATGACAACGATATCAGAAATCAAGAATCAAATCAAGAATTTAAAAAACAAAAAGGCACCTGGATATGATCTTATTAACGGAAAAATACAGAAAGAACTACCTGACATAACAATAGTCTATATTAGAAATGTATTTAATGCTATAATAAGGCTTAACTATTTTCCAATCTTGTGGAAGGTAGCACAAATAACAGCTATCCCAAAGCCAAATAAGGACGCAACAAGAACCAGTTCATATCGACCTATCAGTATCTTGCCAACTCTTTCAAAGATATTTGAAAAATATTATTTGACAGAATTGAGCCTATCTTGATACAACAAAAAGCTTTGCCAAGCCATCAATTCGGCTTTAGACGAAACCACTCAACTGTGCAACAAGTTCATAGAGTTGTGAACAAAATCATGGATGATATTGACAAAAAGAAGTACTGCGTGGCTGTATTCCTGGACATTGCGAAAGCGTTTGACAGAGTGTGGCACAAAGGACTTCTGAATAAACTAAATAATATTCTACCTTTAAACTATTATTACTTGCTAAGCAGTTATATCACCAACAGATACTTTTACATTAAATATGACGATGAATGCTCTGATATCATAACAATGACAGCGGGAGTGCCTCAAGGCAGTGTGCTGGGTCCACTCCTATACCTAATATACACTGCAGACATTCCAACCCCAAAGACACAATGAACCATGATAGCAACATTCGCGGATGACACGGTCCTCTTAGCATCCAATCAAGACGAAAAAGCGGCGACAGACATACTTCAACAAATAATAAAAAATATAGTCTCGTGGTTCGAGAAATGGGGAATAGAAGTTAACAAAGAGAAAACTGTCCAAGTAATATATACGAATAGAAACTCTGCTAAACACCCACTCACAATAAAATAACTCGAATTAAACAACTTCGTCTAACTCGTGATGATTTCGATATAATCAAAATAATTGGTCGCGGAGCCTTTGGTGAAGTTTGTGTGGTCCGCATGATTACGACACAGAAGATATTTACCATGAACATTTTAAACAAGTGGGAAATGCTAAAGCGCGCAGAAACAGTCTGCTTCAGAGATGAACGCGACGTGTTGGTTTTTGGTGACAGGCAATGGATAACTAATCTTCATTATGCGTTCCAAGACGATACAAATCTGGTAAGTTATTTATTATATATTATTAGTGTTATGGAAATTTAAAAATACATTTTTTTCTTGCTAATTATATTTCATATTAGATAATATGTAATTTATTTGTTCCTCTATTCGTAGTTATACACATTTGTCTCCTAAACTTAAAACCATACATAATTCAAAAACTTATTTAATTATTTTTGAAGAATGTAAAAAGTTCATTTTGATTTGCAATCATGAAATATCATGAGTTTATATGAGTCTCAGCAAAGACCTGATGACAACCCATGAATTTCCTGGTCTGTCTAGCGTATGTGGATGTCTCACCGATAGCTGGTTAAAACCCGGGAAATCTCGGTATTCTGTCTGAGTTGTCTAATAAGTTTTACGTAGAAAATTATTTATGGTTCTGATGCCGTGGAAAAGAAGTTGTGGGCGCTACCGATGTGTTCGCGGGTAGAGCCTGTTTGGTGAGGATGTCATGAAGAGCAAAGCAGTTCATACGATCGGGAGATGAGAGCTGTTGCTGTTCTCTTTGCTGTCGACAGAGGAGAGCGTAGTTCTGGCACTCTCCGCAGCAAGTTTATTAAGCCCAATGTCTTGTAACTATCTGTCAACTCCGCATGTTCTGGTCATGTGTTTTGTTCACTTGGACGAAACCTCTCTAATATGGTGTAATACGCATTTTGTATTTGCAGATAATTGTGTATGGCCAAACTATTTCTGTATAACCACCGTATAATTGGTTTTTGTGCAATTAGTCTACTACATCTTTGGCGGTTATTGCAATTACCATGCTTTTGTTTTGTGCTTATGTCGCCAGCGCTAGTGTACCCTTTGTCTTGTATTTTCGTTTCCTTGAGATTATTTGTTGGTGCACTTTAATCTTAACGTTCGTCTTTTTGGGCTATTATAGTTTTTGGTGATGTTTAGACTTTCTATACTTCCATCTATTATTGCAATTTTTTATATTGCTAACTCATTCGGATTTGGGTTGATATTTTTGTTTTTAATATGGTATTGTATTTTAAAATAATACGAATTAATTTATTTCACACCTAATTGTTTGGGAAGTTCTATAAGAGTTCTTGCACATTAAATTTCTTCTGCAACTGTGCGATGTTAAATGCCTGTATATGCATGAAAAAATCACCGATGACATAGAATATGTTTGCTATCCACACCACAGATTAGCTCAATCACTGGATCCGCGGGGCAACTCCAAAGAAAACTAAACTTTGCGTGTGCTCCAAAATTATATTTATTTAATCTTAACAAATTCAAGTTGATTATGATTCAAATCTTATAAGAAAGGGAATATTCAATGAAAAATGCGCAATAGGATGTTGCGACATGTCCGTTCCGTTCAAAGTCAAATCACAGAGAGACCCCACTCAATCTAAACTACAAACAAAAAGCATGTTAATGAGAATAACTTAAATTTAATTTGGGAAAACAGGGGACAGCTATGCTGTTGAGAAACTGGTCGGCCGTCAATCGTTGTTGGCCACAGTGGAACACATTGCAGTTTCTGGCGTGCTTAAAATTTAGCGGCAACATATTCTCCCCCTCGATGATAGGCCGCTATTATAATTGATGGTTTCGTTGCAGCGCTAAAGAAGGGAAAGGGACATTGATATGAAGTAACTACTCGTCCTCACTGCGGTGCTCATTGTCAGGAATTGGCAACAAACAGAATTTATAATCGCGATAGATATTTCCCCCTCCATTGCCGCCAGAATTGAATGCAAACGATCACCTAGACTAGCTTTGATCATTTCGGGGGTAGGTTGGGCTAACAGGGCATTACGAAGCAGAATGTGCCATGGCTTTAATACTGTGAAATCTACGGGGTCATCAGATAAGGAAGACAAAGTTTCAAACATGATTGGATTTGTACAAGAGCAATGTTAAGTTAAGTGTTTAGATGTTGGAACCTGTTCGCCAATGGTTCGCTTTAAATGATATTTCATTGACTTGACACTTATCTTCCACAATCCAAAGTGAGGCGTTGAAGGAGGAGTTAACTGCCAGTCAATGTACTAGGAAAGGGTTTGATTCCGTTTTTAATGTTTGTTTTATAAGCCGTCTCTGCGATGCTTTTTTCTGTTTGCTCCATTGAAATTGGTCCCGCAATCGCTAAATATTTCGCAGCATATGCCTCTTCTTCCAATAAAACACTGTCGAACGTCGATAAATGCATTGGAAGTCAAATCACCAACAGGTTCGAGGTGTACAGCCTTGTATCCTTTATTAGCTATCCGTCCACGACCCTTGGTGGTACTATTATGGACGGTCCTGCGTAGTCCACTTCAACGGAACTGAATGCGAGTGACGGTCGTACTCGTCCAGCTGGCAAATTGTCCATGAGATTCTCTTGTATTTTCGGTTTTTTTTTTTTTTAGCAAACGATGCATTTATGTATCGCGAATCGCACTACATTTCTACCATTTATAATTCAGAACTGTTTTCGGGCGCCATGTAAAGTGCTCTTATGGCTGTATGACCAAATTCATGAAATGGTGTTCCATAGATAATTTACCAGGGTACTTTTTACCAAGTGGTAATAACGAATGTCGCAGCCTACCGGCAAGACGTAGGATTTTGGCTGTATTTTAAAAAAGATGTAGAAGGATGCAAGAGAGTTCTTTTCTGGCAGAACCTCCGACAATGCTTTATATTCCATAGGAAACGTGTCTTGTTGAACCATAGATACAATACTTAACATGCTGTCATTTAATTTAACTGAAAGTAGTCTTGATACACGTCATTGAGTCGGATTTTGACAATTCCATAGAAAACGCAGACAGTATGCTATAATGTATGCTATAAATTTTTCAAAAGTCAACAGAGACGGTCAGTCAGAAATTTTACCAAATCGCGAGTTAAAATTTCCTTCAAACCAATCGAATCTTCTACAATAGTGCAAAAGTGTAGTGATCGGTGAGAACCTAGTTCACGATTACTAGCTGGGACACATAATTTAAATTTATTTTTAACAATAATTAGAAAACAAAAATACACAATTGAAATACAAACAACAAAAAACAACATAACTAAAATGAGTGTCTCTGACACTCACCAGCAAAAAACAGTAACAAATAGAAATGCATATTTCTCATTTGTGTCCACACAGGGTAACGGCGGCAATTTGCCAGTCAAAGCAGCAGAGAGCAGAGCCAGGTCCTGCTCTCCCGCTCTCCTAAATGACACCACTACGAATGCTTCACTACCTTGGAGTGTCCAATGCGCGACACCCTCTACTATTATGGAACATTATCCACCAAACACAACATTAGGAAGAACAACAACAACACAAAGCGCTTGTACTGCAACCATAGCCGCGACAGCGACAAGTAGAATGCAAAATTCGAGCGCAATGATCATGTCTACTGACACAACAACACCAATTACAACAGCAACAATTAACACGCAAGTACAAAACTTAAATAATAGAAACACTAACAAAACTTCAGCGGAGAGTAGCCGAAAGCGAAACCGCGAAAAGCAATCGCCAAACAAATTAACGGACCAAAATAGCAACAACAAAAGACAGAAAAACAAACCACTGAGCGCGACACAAGCAACACTAAAAGAATATTGGCTGAGTAAGTCTACCGCTCCAAATACACCAAACAGGTTCGAACTACTAACACTAAATGACAGAACTGATGAACAAAATAACAGTGGGACAAAAACAAATTCAACCATACAGAAACAAATAACAAAGCATCCTCAAAAACCACCACCCATATATATACAAAACGTAGAAAATATTAATGCACTAACTAAAGCTCTAAATCAGCTACCAAATACAAATTACGAGATGAAAGCTCTGAACAAAAACGAAGTCAAAATACAGCCGACTGAATCTGTGCATTAAACAAGCATAATAAAATTGCTTAAGGAAAAAGAAACCAAATATTATACATTACAATCGATATTATGCTAATATCTGAAACGCATACTACTGATAGAAGCTATAATGACATACCAAACTATAACATTTATTATACACATCATCCTGACATTGGAGCCCACGGAGGGACAGCAATTATCATAAAAAAATCTATTAGGTGCCTAGAACTAGAAGGATATAAATCACATCATCATATCCAAGCAACCTCAATAGAGATAAGTGACTTGAGATGGCCAATTACTGTGTCAGCTGTATACTGTCCACCCAAACATAACAACACAAAGGCTCAATACATAGACTATTTAAAATCATTGGGTAGTCGTTAAATAAGCTGGAGGAGACTATAATGCAAAAAACTCCATATGGGGCTCAAGACTGACAAACGTGAAAGGTCGCCAACTACTAGACGCTATAAAAGAGAATAAAAGTCGCTTTATTAGCACGGGAGAACCAACTTATTGGCCAACAGACAACAAAAAATTACCTGATTTAATTGATTTCTGTGTTACAAAAAACATATTGCACGACCACTTAACAATAAAAACATGTCTAGATTTATCATCAGACCATTCTCCAATTCTATTGACCCTTCAAAGCACACCGGATACAAAAATAGCTGCTGGCTTATATAACTACAAAACCGACTGGAACAAATTTCGCCAATTAATGGAAAATGACATGACAACAAACATTTCATTGAAATCTGATAAGGAACTTGACACAGCAATAGCATACCTAAATGACAACATCGTCAAAGCAGCAACTCAATCAACCCCAATTCTAAGCCCATCCCAAATTACTACTGTCCCAGCTCACATTAAGCATAAAATAAGACAAAAAAGGAAACTGAGGAAAAGATGGCAAAGCACTAGACACCCAGACGACAAAGCAAAATTCAACAAAGCGGCAAATGAACTGAAGATAATATTGAAACAATTTGAGGAGAAAAAATTTGAAAGTTACGTAAAGAACTTAGGAACGACAACATCAACGAACTACTCATTATGGAGGGCAACCAAAAAACTAAACAGTGCAATACCACATAAACCCCCCATAAAAACACTAGATAATACTTGGGCAAAAACGAATAAACATAAAGCAAATACTCTTGCAAAACATTTTGAAACGGTATTCAGAATCGACATGAACAATCAAATTACCGAGCTTACCAATACCGAAAGTACCCGAAACACTGCAATAAAAATGACAACGATATCAGAAATCAAGAATCAAATCAAGAATTTAAAAAACAAAAAGGCACCTGGATATGATCTTATTAACGGAAAAATACAGAAAGAACTACCTGACATAACAATAGTCTATATTAGAAATGTATTTAATGCTATAATAAGGCTTAACTATTTTCCAATCTTGTGGAAGGTAGCACAAATAACAGCTATCCCAAAGCCAAATAAGGACGCAACAAGAACCAGTTCATATCGACCTATCAGTATCTTGCCAACTCTTTCAAAGATATATGAAAAAATATTATTTGACAGAATTGAGCCTATCTTGATACAACAAAAAGCTTTGCCAAGCCATCAATTCGGCTTTAGACGAAACCACTCAACTGTGCAACAAGTTCATAGAGTTGTGAACAAAATCATGGATGATATTGACAAAAAGAAGTACTGCGTGGCTGTATTCCTGGACATTGCGAAAGCGTTTGACAGAGGACTTCTGAATAAACTAAATAATATTCTACCTTTAAACTATTATTACTTGCTAAGCAGTTATATCACCAACAGATACTTTTACATTAAATATGACGATGAATGCTCTGATATCATAACAATGACAGCGGGAGTGCCTCAAGGCAGTGTGCTGGGTCCACTCCTATACCTAATATACACTGCAGACATTCCAACCCCAAAGACACAATGAACCATGATAGCAACATTCGCGGATGACACGGTCCTCTTAGCATCCAATCAAGACGAAAAAGCGGCGACAGACATACTTCAACAAATAATAAAAAATATAGTCTCGTGGTTCGAGAAATGGGGAATAGAAGTTAACAAAGAGAAAACTGTCCAAGTAATATATACGAATAGAAACTCTGCTAAACACCCACTCACAATAAAATAACTCGAATTAAACAACTTCGTCTAACTCGTGATGATTTCGATATAATCAAAATAATTGGTCGCGGAGCCTTTGGTGAAGTTTGTGTGGTCCGCATGATTACGACACAGAAGATATTTACCATGAACATTTTAAACAAGTGGGAAATGCTAAAGCGCGCAGAAACAGTCTGCTTCAGAGATGAACGCGACGTGTTGGTTTTTGGTGACAGGCAATGGATAACTAATCTTCATTATGCGTTCCAAGACGATACAAATCTGGTAAGTTATTTATTATATATTATTAGTGTTATGGAAATTTAAAAATACATTTTTTTCTTGCTAATTATATTTCATATTAGATAATATGTAATTTATTTGTTCCTCTATTCGTAGTTATACACATTTGTCTCCTAAACTTAAAACCATACATAATTCAAAAACTTATTTAATTATTTTTGAAGAATGTAAAAAGTTCATTTTGATTTGCAATCATGAAATATCATGAGTTTATATGAGTCTCAGCAAAGACCTGATGACAACCCATGAATTTCCTGGTCTGTCTAGCGTATGTGGTTGTCTCACCGATAGCTGGTTAAAACCCGGGAAATCTCGGTATTCTGTCTGAGTTGTCTAATAAGTTTTACGTAGAAAATTATTTATGGTTCTGATGCCGTGGAAAAGAAGTTGTGGGCGCTACCGATGTGTTCGCGGGTAGAGCCTGTTTGGTGAGGATGTCATGAAGAGCAAAGCAGTTCATACGATCGGGAGATGAGAGCTGTTGCTGTTCTCTTTGCTGTCGACAGAGGAGAGCGTAGTTCTGGCACTCTCCGCAGCAAGTTTATTAAGCCCAATGTCTTGTAACTATCTGTCAACTCCGCATGTTCTGGTCATGTGTTTTGTTCACTTGGACTAATATGGTGTAATACGCATTTTGAATTTGCAGATAATTGTGTATGGCCAAACTATTTCTGTATAACCACCGTATAATTGGTTTTTGTGCAATTAGTCTACTACATCTTTGGCGGTTATTGCGATTACCATGCTTTTGTTTTGTGCTTATGTCGCCAGCGCTAGTGTACCCTTTGTCTTGTATTTTCGTTTCCTTGAGATTATTTGTTGGTGCACTTTAATCTTAACGTTCGTCTTTTTGGGCTATTATAGTTTTTGGTGATGTTTAGACTTTCTATACTTCCATCTATTATTGCAATTTTTTATATTGCTAACTCATTCGGATTTGGGTTGATATTTTTGTTTTTAATATGGTATTGTATTTTAAAATAATACGAATTAATTTATTTCACACCTAATTGTTTGGGAAGTTCTATAAGAGTTCTTGCACATTAAATTTCTTCTGCAACTGTGCGATGTTAAATGCCTGTATATGCATGAAAAAATCACCGATGACATAGAATATGTTTGCTATCCACACCACAGATTAGCTCAATCACTGGATCCGCGGGGCAACTCCAAAGAAAACTAAACTTTGCGTGTGCTCCAAAATTATATTTATTTAATCTTAACAAATTCAAGTTGATTATGATTCAAATCTTATAAGAAAGGGAATATTCAATGAAAAATGCGCAATAGGATGTTGCGACATGTCCGTTCCGTTCAAAGTCAAATCACAGAGAGACCCCACTCAATCTAAACTACAAACAAAAAGCATGTTAATGAGAATAACTTAAATTTAATTTGGGAAAACAGGGGACAGCTATGCTGTTGAGAAACTGGTCGGCCGTCAATCGTTGTTGGCCACAGTGGAACACATTGCAGTTTCTGGCGTGCTTAAAATTTAGCGGCAACATATTCTCCCCCTCGATGATAGGCCGCTATTATAATTGATGGTTTCGTTGCAGCGCTAAAGAAGGGAAAGGGACATTGATATGAAGTAACTACTCGTCCTCACTGCGGTGCTCATTGTCAGGAATTGGCAACAAACAGAATTTATAATCGCGATAGATATTTCCCCCTCCATTGCCGCCAGAATTGATTGCAAACGATCACCTAGACTAGCTTTGATCATTTCGGGGGTAGGTTGGGCTAACAGGGCATTACGAAGCAGAATGTGCCATGGCTTTAATACTGTGAAATCTACGGGGTCATCAGATAAGGAAGACAAAGTTTCAAACATGATTGGATTTGTGCAAGAGCAATGTTAAGTTAAGTGTTTAGATGTTGGAACCTGTTCGCCAATGGTTCGCTTTAAATTATATTTCATTGACTTGACACTTATCTTCCACAATCCAAAGTGAGGCGTTGAAGGAGGAGTTAACTGCCCGTCAATGTACTAGGAAAGGGTTTGATTCCGTTTTTAATGTTTGTTTTATAAGCCGTCTCTGCGATGCTTTTTTCTGTTTGCTCCATTGAAATTGGTCCCGCAATCGCTAAATATTTCGCAGCATATGCCTCTTCTTCCAATAAAACACTGTCGAACGTCGATAAATGCATTGGAAGTCAAATCACCAACAGGTTCGAGGTGTACAGCCTTGTATCCTTTATTAGCTATCCGTCCACGACCCTTGGTGGTACTATTATGGACGGTCCTGCGTAGTCCACTTCAACGGAACTGAATGCGAGTGACGGTCGTACTCGTCCAGCTGGCAAATTGTCCATGAGATTCTCTTGTATTTTCGGTTTTTTTTTTTTTTAGCAAACGATGCATTTATGTATCGCGAATCGCACTACATTTCTACCATTTATAATTCAGAACTGTTTTCGGGCGCCATGTAAAGTGCTCTTATGGCTGTATGACCAAATTCATGAAATGGTGTTCCATAGATAATTTACCAGGGTACTTTTTACCAAGTGGTAATAACGAATGTCGCAGCCTACCGGCAAGACGTAGGATTTTGGCTGTATTTTAAAAAAGATGTAGAAGGATACAAGAGAGTTCTTTTCTGGCAGAACCTCCGACAATGCTTTATATTCCATAGGAAACGTGTCTTGTTGAACCATAGATACAATACTTAACATGCTGTCATTTAATTTAACTGAAAGTAGTCTTGATACACGTCATTGAGTCGGATTTTGACAATTCCATAGAAAACGCAGACAGTATGCTATAATGTATGCTATAAATTTTTCAAAAGTCAACAGAGACGGTCAGTCAGAAATTTTACCAAATCGCGAGTTAAAATTTCCTTCAAACCAATCGAATCTTCTACAATAGTGCAAAAGTGTAGTGATCGGTGAGAACCTAGTTCACGATTACTAGCTGGGACACATAATTTAAATTTATTTTTAACAATAATTAGAAAACAAAAATACACAATTGAAATACAAACAACAAAAAACAACATAACTAAAATGAGTGTCTCTGACACTCACCAGCAAAAAACAGTAACAAATAGAAATGCATATTTCTCATTTGTGTCCACACAGGGTAACGGCGGCAATTTGCCAGTCAAAGCAGCAGAGAGCAGAGCCAGGTCCTGCTCTCCCGCTCTCCTAAATGACACCACTACGAATGCTTCACTACCTTGGAGTATCCAATGCGCGACACCCTCTACTATTATGGAACATTATCCACCAAACACAACATTAGGAAGAACAACAACAACACAAAGCGCTTGTACTGTAACCATAGCCGCGACAGCGACAAGTAGAATGCAAAATTCGAGCGCAACGATCATGTCTACTGACACAACAACACCAATTACAGCAGCAACAATTAACACGCAAGTACAAAACTTAAATAATAGAAACACTAACAAAACTTCAGCGGAGAGTAGCCGAAAGCGAAACCGCGAAAAGCAATCGCCAAACAAATTAACGGACCAAAATAGCAACAACAAAAGACAGAAAAACAAACCACTGAGCGCGACACAAGCAACACTAAAAGAATATTGGCTGAGTAAGTCTACCGCTCCAAATACACCAAACAGGTTCGAACTACTAACACAAAATGACAGAACTGATGAACAAAATAACAGTGGGACAAAAACAAATTCAACCATACAGAAACAAATAACAAAGCATCCTCAAAAACCACCACCCATATATATACAAAACGTAGAAAATATTAATGCACTAACTAAAGCTCTAAATCAGCTACCAAATACAAATTACGAGATGAAAGCTCTGAACAAAAACGAAGTCAAAATACAGCCGACTGAATCTGTGCATTAAACAAGCATAATAAAATTGCTTAAGGAAAAAGAAACCAAATATATAATAATATTATACATTACAATCGATATTATGCTAATATCTGAAACGCATACTACTGATAGAAGCTATAATGACATACCAAACTATAACATTTATTATACACATCATCCTGACATTGGAGCCCACGGAGGGACAGCAATTATCATAAAAAAATCTATTAGGTGCCTAGAACTAGAAGGATATAAATCACATCATCATATCCAAGCAACCTCAATAGAGATAAGTGACTTGAGAGGGCCAATTACTGTGTCAGCTGTATACTGTCCACCCAGACATAACAACACAAAGGCTCAATACATAGACTATTTAAAATCATTGGGTAGTCGTTAAATAAGCTGGAGGAGACTATAATGCAAAAAACTCCATATGGGGCTCAAGACTGACAAACGTGAAAGGTCGCCAACTACTAGACGCTATAAAAGAGAATAAAAGTCGCTTTATTAGCACGGGAGAACCAACTTATTGGCCAACAGACAACAAAAAATTACCTGATTTAATTGATTTCTGTGTTACAAAAAACATATTGCACGACCACTTAACAATAAAAACATGTCTAGATTTATCATCAGACCATTCTCCAATTCTATTGACCCTTCAAAGCACACCGGATACAAAAATAGCTGCTGGCTTATATAACTACAAAACCGACTGGAACAAATTTCGCCAATTAATGGAAAATGACATGACAACAAACATTTCATTGAAATCTGATAAGGAACTTGACACAGCAATAGCATACCTAAATGACAACATCGTCAAAGCAGCAACTCAATCAACCCCAATTCTAAGCCCATCCCAAATTACTACTGTCCCAGCTCACATTAAGCATAAAATAAGACAAAAAAGGAAACTCAGGAAAAGATGGCAAAGCACTAGACACCCAGACGACAAAGCAAAATTCAACAAAGCGGGAAATGAACTGAAGATAATATTGAAACAATTTGAGGAGAAAAAATTTGAAAGTTACGTAAAGAACTTAGGAACGACAACATCAACGAACTACTCATTATGGAGGGCAACCAAAAAACTAAACAGTGCAATACCACATAAACCCCCCATAAAAACACTAGATAATACTTGGGCAAAAACGAATAAACACAAAGCAAATACTCTTGCAAAACATTTTGAAACGGTATTCAGAATCGACATGGACAATCAAATTACCGAGCTTACCAATACCGAAAGTACCCGAAACACTGCAATAAAAATGACAACGATATCAGAAATCAAGAATCAAATCAAGAATTTAAAAAACAAAAAGGCACCTGGATATGATCTTCTTAACGGAAATATACTGAAAGAACTACCTGACATAACAATAGTCTATATTAGAAATGTATTTAATGCTATAATAAGGCTTAACTAATTTCCAATCTTGTGGAAGGTAGCACAAATAACAGCTATCCCAAAGCCAAATAAGGACGCAACAAGAACCAGTTCATATCGACCTATCAGTCTCTTGCCAACTCTTTCAAAGATATTTGAAAAAATATTATTTTACAGAATTGAGCCTATCTTGATACAACAAAAAGCTTTGCCAAGCCATCAATTCGGCTTTAGACGAAACCACTCAACTGTGCAACAAGTTCATAGAGTTGTGAACAAAATCATGGATGATATTGACAAAAAGAAGTACTGCGTGGCTGTATTCCTGGACATTGCGAAAGCGTTTGACAGAGTGTGGCACAAAGGACTTCTGAATAAACTAAATAATATTCTACCTTTAAACTGTTATTACTTGCTAAGCAGTTATATCACCAACAGATACTTTTACATTAAATATGACGATGAATGCTCTGAGATCATAACAATGACAGCGGGAGTGCCTCAAGGCAGTGTGCTGGGTCCACTCCTATACCTAATATACACTGCAGACATTCCAACCCCAAAGACACAAGGAACCATGATAGCAACATTCGCGGATGACACGGTCCTCTTAGCATCCAATCAAGACGAAAAAGCGGCGACAGACATACTTCAACAAATAATAAAAAATATAGGCTCGTGGTTCGAGAAATGGGGAATAGAAGTTAACAAAGAGAAAACTGTCCAAGTAATATATACGAATAGAAACTCTCCTAAACACCCACTCACAATAAAAGATGAAATTATAAAAATTTGACCCAGCGCAAAATACCTTGGCATAGCAATCGACGCAAAACTTACATGAAGACAACATATATTAAATAAACGAAATGAAATAAAAAAACCAATGAGTGTTCGAACTCACGGGCGATGTGTTAACACCTTTTTGTTACACGGTACCTGTTCGATTTCTATGAACACATTAGTAAATGTTACATTGGATAATAACAAAAAATAGTTTATTGATTTAAATTTTATTTGTTTGCATAGAATTTCCTATTACTTCTTTTTAACACAGAATATACCGGACAGGTTTTGCAATTTGCTCGTGCCGATGTCTGTGAAGGAAATATTTCTCATGAATTTGTTGCGCTCGCTGATTCGAATCAATTCCAGACTTGATTCATAAAATCTTGATTCGCAGAAAATCTTCGTTTTCGCAGTCGCAGAAAATCTGCGTTTTCGCAGTCGCAGAAAAAATGACTCTGTGTGTTGTTTGCATGTATTGACTTTGTAGATTTAGTCCCTACACGCCGCTATAGATGTTAACATATCAAAAGTAGATTCAAACAATTAAACTGGTTACTAGGACTTAGTTCAAAGTTATCTCTGTATAATAAAATAATGATATATACATCAATGATAACACCAATCTGGAAATATGGGATCGAAGTATGGGGGACAGCAAGCAAAACGAATATACAACTGATTCAAAGAACACAATGCAAAATACTGCGGACAATAACAAAAGCCGACTGGTATATAAGAAATGAAGACATACACCACGATCTCAACATTGACTCGGTGGAAGACACTATTAAAAAATGTAGCAGCAAATACACAGAGTGCCTAAAAATTCATCAAAACCGAGACGTGCGCCAATTGCCGGCAATGGAAAAAACAAAAAGAAGACTCAAACGAATTAGACCCACAGAACTTCCACATAGAATATTTTAAACGACACTTTTCGTATATAAATTAATTATATATAATTAAATTAAATTATGTTCTGTGGTAATGACTAAAGAACATATTAAGGTCCATAGTAGCATTTGAAAATTACTTATTGTTCACGAACAGAATGTAATTAAAAATGGGGCAAAAATAAAAAAAAATAAAAAAAATAATGCGTGTTAAACGAGAGTACGATAAGAATCTTTCAAAAATTGATATTATATAGACCTCTTTTGATTGAACAAAATTTGTTTGTTTATGAGCAACAATTCTGATTTCCATGCTAGTACTGCTTTTTCGCTGAAATTTCGTGAATTTTGTTGATTCGGGTCGCCCCAAAAACCTTCCAGTGGTTCGCTTCTCCACGTATCTATCCTAATACTACCATGGGGTCTCTTCAAAAAAAGGTTTTGCTGGAATTGTTAAGACGCAAGGTTCTCTGGAAATACATGTGCAATTTGATTGCCAAGTCGCCGCGCATAGCTCGGCGCATGGGATTGGACTAGGCAACAACCTTGTCCATCTGGTACTTGTACATAGGTCGTAGCCGCATATGCATATTGGGATGCATCACAAAATATGTGAATCTCCATGTTAGAGTCATTATATGTTTTTAACAATCGAAGTATTTTAACTGCGTTAATTGGAGAAAGTTCTCGCATATAGGATTGCCATGCCGTTTCCATATTTTGAGGAACCACTTCATCCCAATTAATATCCTGCACACGGAGTTGCAGTAGAATAATCTTCCCTTGCAATATTAAATAAATTAGTTATAATATATAAAATACCACGTTTTGTTATTGGCGCAGACGAAGGATCAAAATTTGGAGAGAAACAGATCTCATCCGAACTAGTAATTTGATTTAACCTCAAACGCCTCCAATGTTTAGAGGTAACATGTCATTACATTCGCGGTGCTCTATTCCAATGTGATTTAACAGACAAACGTTCCTTGATTTCATTGCCATAGTTTCTTTTTCAATTCTTTGTAGACTTCGCAACCTTAATAATTTGCTTTGTATCCTCCTCCACAGTTGGCGCACTTCATGGAAACGAGGCTCTTCTACTTTTACTATTCTGTGCATTAGATAGCTTATGTTGTAGACTGGATGCATCTGACCTTTTTTCATTTTTGAAGGGTCAGCCTGGAGCTCTACTCGAAACAGTGGTTGCGGTATTTTATTTTTATTCATAAGATTGTGTGCTGATTTCGTTCAATTGGCCGCTTGTCCAACAACCTCCTTTAAGGAATCAGATAGTATAGCAAATCGATTTTGGCTCGTCAGTTTTGTGTTGGTATTGCCAGTTTTCTTTGCTGGGGTACCTGCAAAAGCTGATTTGTTTTTGTAACCGTTATATACCGATCTATACCAGGGTGCACACGATTTGTTTGTGGATTCTGTTCAGTTGTCTTGTGGCCCTGAACAATTTTTTTTAGTGATGCCTTTGCGACTTTGTTCCGCTCTCGCGTCAATGACGCTAAGTGAGTTTGTACGTTGTCGACCGAAATTTTTCAATGCCAGCCGAGAAGGTGTTAGGACAAAGTTGTGCGTACAGGACAATAATGATAGTTCTTCCGGGGTTAAATTATTGCATTATGTCCTCCTGTTTTCTGACTTGTTGGAAGCTTTCGATGATATGGAAGCCAAGTTGTCTACTTCCATATCACTGCGGTCGCTGGATAACGATGAGTGGAAGCCCGCTTGCTCACTCACTAATCCCGTACTGGGCTTTCCACGCCCTGCACCGTAATTTTATTTCCTTCTGAACTCTGCATGTTTGATTTTTCTGTATACCCATAGCAGGCCTTCAGCCAGGTTTCATTGCAGCCGCAACCACAGGGAGAACAAAGGCTGACCAGGAACACACTATGAGCAGTAGCGCCTGGTTTTTTGCCCATCTTCTGTTTGGTACGGAGTTTTCATCTCCGGCCTATATCGTGCGTGGGAGGTATTTGATTTCCTTCCTTTTACTGGGAGGCATTCCTAACTTGGAGGCATTCCCCTATCCACCACCTGAGGACGCGCCCTCTAGGGATGATGGGCTCCCCCAAGAGTAGACACTGCTACGATCACTTTTCAACTCTTTCGACTTCAATTGTGTGGTTGCTTATAAACTTCTTGTGTGCCAGCACTTCGAACGCAGTTTCGCGAAGATTAAAGAGCAGGCATCAACTAATAACTATTTTAGAGGTTGAAAACTATTAGCGTATACCATAAACTTCAAACACGAGGATTCTAGCCACTAATGACTATTTTAGGGGTTGAAAGGAATCACGTCGAATGTCGTGATGCAATATGTCAGTCGTTTCGTTTTTGATCTTATCCAAAGTTGTTTCGGGTCGGATAGGAAACATGTGATATAATATAATATAATATAATGTTACGAAATCTACACGCCATTTGATTGGTTGATAGTTTTAGGGTAAGCATCAATTTCAACCCTAAAAAAAACACGCGAGAAGGCACTCGACACTTCGTTCAAAGCCTAGTTGAAGTTCTCGTATAAAGGAAGTATATAAGCGACTGCACAATTGACATCGGGAGTAGTGAACAAAGTGAAAGTGACCAAATGAACATCGTAGTAGCAGCAGCAGTGAAACAGTGAGCGTAGCCGAGAGTGAATATCGTAGTAGCAGATCAGTTAACCAGTGACAGTAGCAAAGTGAACATGGTTGGCAGCAAGCAGTGCAAATGATCTTAGCCGAATTCTGAGAGTGGCAGCAAGCAGAGTGAGCATCGTATTAACAACGAGAGTTAACAAGTGATCGTCGCAGAGCGGACATCGTGTTAGCAACGAGAGTTAACAAGTGAACGTCGCAGAGCGGACATCATGTTAGCAACGGGCAGTTGAAGCGGATGTAAAAAAACATTTTGGTGCAACAACTGACTAACTGAAGCAAACTTTAAGCGAACACGAAGTGTGAGAAGCGAGCAAACTTTTAAAGCCAATAGTAAGTTGGACGAATACTAATAAAGCCAATTGTTCTAACTGAAGAGGGAATTGTTTGCTTTTTACACAATCCAGCGATACGAATCCAAGTATTCAGCTTGGTAAAAATTGTCAGAAAAGTGTTGCGTAACAATAATATAATTGCGAATAATGCACGAATCTGTCGTTGATGACTGGTAAGAGATGCATATTAAAGGGTACTTTCCCTATGCGTATCGTTTTCGAACAATTGGAACTTGACATGCCTCTAGAAAATTGTAACATATTTCGCACATTTACAGTACGCAAATCTTGGAATGAAATTGGCGAACATTAATTAACAGCATTATACAGCGAATAGAAACACTTGTAATTTTGGGGATGAACAGTGTACAGTCTACACAGTACAAAGTGCAATATAAATTTTGCCTTGCTTTAACCGCTGTGCCTTGTTTCAGATCTTGAAATAGTTCCGATCTCGGGTTCCATGTGTAATACGCTGGTACTTGTTCATACAATAACTTTTGAGCGAACAAATCGTCCTTGCATAATTCGAAGAAAGCAGTCCACCTGTTTGATGTTAGCGATGTTACTCATTGTTGTGCATTTGTTGCCTTAAAATAAACATGTTGCCCATTTTCCAAATAAACAGCTAAGTGAAACACAGTGAGAGGATGAATTTGAGTTCCATAAGTTCTCCAAACAGCTTCATTTCTACTGATGTACCATGCCATGAAAGCATGGGTATCCTACAATTTAGCGATTTTAAATGTCATTCATTGTAGCACACCTTCAATACAATCGATTGTCCACCATCATTTGTTGACCAACGACGATAAAGTGGACAGCCATCAGTGCCTGAAATAGTTTCTTGTAAAAAATGTACGCTTTTTATCGTTCATGTATGGTGATTTTGAATTTATGGTGCCACATAGCCATGAATCAAATTTTTTTTGTTACATAATTCTGGATCAATAATTGGATGAGGTATTTCCGCAGAAATGAAATCATCGATGGATCAGTTGAGAATCTCCGCATGAGGTAAACCACATTTTGGACATTTGACAGAATACATCCAGCACCACGTATCCTCGAATGCAATCATACTGAATTATAATTAGAAAGATATAAAGTTTCTGATGATTGATTTGCCACATTTTATTTTGGTAGTCATCTTCATCGTAAAGGCAAATTATGAAATACTGAAGAGCATCGTATGATCGATGAGTTTCACATATTTTTTTCATTCCTTAATTTCGTTTCGGTGATAATTAACAATGTCCCGATGTTCCACTTGGTCACCAACCAATTAAATTGCCACGTCATTCGGCGTTTTAATAAATACAAATTAGTCGTTATATATTTTCTAAATTTCACACGCGCGTTTAATTTTACCTGCTAATATATGATAAACAAAAAAACGGAGTTGAAAATTCTCCTCTCTTTCAAGGATTGAAGACCTTAAAGCTTCCCTCTACTATCGTAAGAAGGTAATCCTTTCGGCCAAGCTGTAAAGCTCAGCAGAGCGCTCATCTGAGCACGCGATAAGTTTCACGTGCCCCTGATACCATCCCGCGTCCCGGCATGCGGGTGAGGGGCCAGGATGTCTCTATAGACTCTGAAGAGAGCCTTCTCCTCCATTTTCCAGTTCGCTGGAGAAATAGTACCGTCACTGTTTCCTGTGTCAACGAAGGCCCAGATGAGGCCCTCTTTGGCCACCACATTAAATGGCCGAATCAGTCTCGGCTTGGAAGCCAGTCGTGGGCGTTTAGTTTCCCGCACGACTGATCGGGAGGGCTGCTCAGTCGACCGTTGTCGTTTCTACGCACCCTCAGGGGGTGGCTGAGGACGAGCACCAACATTGGGTGTTTTTTGCCTAACTAAGCTTGTTGTTCTTGTTGTTTTTGGCTCCCCTTGTGGGCTGGCCACGGAGTTTGTGTTGGAAGTTTTAATTGTGTCCATGCAAAAAGGGTCCCCACTCAAAGCCGCTATCTCAGTACGAATGTGTAGTCACCTTATTGGTCCCATGGTTATCTATGCAGATGCAGGGAGGCCATGCGAGGGTTGGCACAAGTCCTTATGGGTGCGTTTGCGCAGAGCCAGACCAGTGCTAATTCGGAGTCAGTCTCAACCAAACCTACACCGTCAACTAAATGACTCGTACCTTGAGGCCTGCCAAGGTTTTAACGGGACGGAGACGGGTGTGACCTTAAACTGGAGCCGTTCGCACTGGGTTTCACCCCAGTGGTATTTGGTCCAGAAGCCACACCCGCCATGAGGAATGAAATAAGAAGATTGTTGGGCGGTAGTCCGGGGGGGGGGGGGGGGGGGGGTATAGAGCATTTAGCGTTATCCCGAGTGCACCGCGAGGAGGCGGTCTACACTACAGGTATTTTGTTCGCAAGTGAAGCTTACGAGCGAGCTTGGAGCAAGGTTTGCGCCAGGTATGATAAACAAAAACCAATCATCATTGCATTATATAAAAATTATAAAATCCTTCTTTGATCCCAAAAGCGCAATAAAGCCTTCAGCACTAGCAATTCTTACACTAGCAATTCGCACACTAGCACATAACACTGATTGCATATTGCTCAAATCATTGGGTAAAGAGGCAGAAAGCCGTGATGCCTGGAGTATATAATATTAATATGTTATTGAAGAAATTGGATGATGACACGATAAAAAAATGGTCTGAAAGCCACGAAGGGCCAATTTATAAATTTTCAAACAAGAGACGGACAGCGCTGGAATGCATGCTGTCCTACAAATGTGGGCACTGTACTTCCTCAGGTGCTAGTTGTTTTAAAGCAAGAGAATCAAGGCACTCATCCACAATGCGCCTGTGGCTCTGCACATTATAAAATTCGAGGGTATTACAAAAACGACTTAGTTAAAAACACTAACTTCTATTTCTCACAAGAGACAATTGAAATAGAGGTTAGCTAATGCACATCAAAGCAGAGATGTCACATTTGCTGGTGACAAAATCACACATGCCTTCATTCAGATGCCTCAAACAAAAGTGATGCGACGAGCAACCAGCTACCATTATCAACATTTTCAATTCAAAGTATTAATATGATACATCAAAAAGTCATGCTGCCCACTGTGGTGGTAAATGCTTCAGACATCAGTTGCACAGGGACCAATGCTTGTATAGCACTTATGGACTCACCACCGATGGCAACATTTGTGTCTGAAGCTTTATTTCAACGACTACGCGTTTCACATCGGAATAATCGCATCAAAGTCGGTGTAATCGGAGGTGAAAATGCGGTAGTTAGAAAGGCATAGTTTCGCGTCGACTTACATCAAGGTTCGACAGGAACTAATGGATAAAGATTTATGTGTATATTCTAAATCGCATTTCACAGGAGCCGAAGTTACACCCGGTTAATGCATCTCATTGGGGTTTTCCTAAAAACTTGGACATGGCAGATGACGGATCGCTTAGCTCGAGACCAATAGATGGTCTCATTGGCTCACAATATTTTTTCAATTTAAACGCAGATGGAAAATTCACCAGCAAATCAGAATCCAAAACACACCCTAACAACATCCGATTTTAAAAAATACCAAATGGCACGTATACAAACAATGGCTTATAGACTCTTGACCTTCTTGCAGGGTGCACAATCAGGCCCGAATGGAAATGGTACTGGCCCAATATAAATTACTGGCTTAGAGCAAGACAAATTTTCTGTGAGGAAAAAATCAAGTGGACAATAAATACTTTTCTTCCTTACAAAGCCCCAGGTGCAGATGGTCTAATTCCAGCTCTCCTACAAAGTACGCTATATAATGTTGGCGATAATTAATATCGTTAGGGCCAGCTTTGCATGGAGTCATATCCCATACAAATGGAGACAAGTTATCGTTTGATATATACTGAAGACGGGTGGCAAACCAGCCATCCTACCAAAGTCGTACAGACCGATTAACTTAAGCTCATTTCTCCTACAAACAATGGAAAATTAGTTAATAGGCATATAAGAGAGAGCTTTCTTACACGTAAGCCATTAAATGTTGAGTGGGCTTTTGATAACCGATTTATCCAATATAAATAGGCCAATCCTGATCAAGGGCATTGATTTGACAATATGTAGATGGATAAACAATGTTTTCAGGAAAGGAACATCAAATCCTCTTTAGGCGCTACAGAGATCCGAGTTCCCGCGGCAAAAGGATGTCCACAAAGTGGAGTACTATTACCGCTATTGTGGTCCGCAGTTGTTGACGAACTTCTTGACCTATTGTGCAATAGTGGCTACGAAGTACCCGGTTATGCCGACGACATTGTCGTTCTTATCAGAGGCAGATTTGAAAACACGATCTCAGATTTACTCCAGAGGGCTTTAACTCTTATATCAAACTGGTGTAGGAGGGTGGTACTAAAAGTTAACCCAAAAAAGACCTGCATATTAATCTTCACCAAAAAATAAGAAGAGAAATCTTTAGAGATCCGACCAGTTTTGGGAAAGAATTCCTTGTGCACAAGCATGGGCTGAGAAAACTCTTGTTTTGAGGCCGAAACTCACGCTATAGAGCTCTGTCTAAGAAAGGAACTAGATAGAGGTAACATAAATAGCTACATGCTTATCCACTCTGACGCCAAAGAAGCACTACTACCACTGAACGCTTTTGTTATAAAGACAAATTTCGTTTCGGATTGTCTTCAACTGCTGATGAATTCGCTAGGATAGAGGCAACTTTAGGCAGTCTTATTGGACCTGAACCATTCTGTGCTGCCATGGAGTTCCACGAAGTACAATCTAATACAATGGATAGAGGTAAAATCTAATAATATTGGATGAAAACAAAAGATATGAGTTGCAAAAATTTCATACCAAAAATAACTTTTGAAATTCTAGGTTTAACGAGAACATGTAATCGCATTATCTTAGGCTTTCTAGCTGGCCATTGTAGGGTAAACAAACACCTATATAAAATGAAGGTATATAACCAAATTACTATTGTTGGTTGTGTAACTAAGGACAGGAAACAGCTGAACTTTTGTTGTGTCAAAGTAACTGTCTAATCTGGACCAGACTTCGTTACTATTACCTAGCACCGCCAGAAATTGCGGACAAGTCTGCTAAGAAGATTTCAGAATTCTTAATGAATGCTAAACTCTGGGATGTTTTGAAACTACAGAGCTTGTCACAGTAGGTCGTCGACTATGTGCCTTGTACCCGCTCTCACGCAATCTAATCTAAATGCCGAATCTGCAGCGGTATATTCAAAGAAGAAAGTGTGCTACTCCACGCAATCCAATGATACCTTCCGATTTGCCCTTCAGTTTCAAGCGACTTCAGTTTACTGTGCGCCTTACTAAATTTAGAATATCCATGCTTTAACCGTGGACCAAAGCAACTGTCCTTTTATGTAGCAAATGTAAAAATTAAAAACATTGTTTATCCGCTTGCTTTAAGATAACATATACATACAAATTTGTACTTATTCAATCAATCAAAAATAAAAATTTGTAATTTATTTTATACGCTCGTTGGGTTCAGTTAGTACTCACATAGAACATAAATTAATTTACTTACTTACTTTTCGATCTCAGGTGACTTACTCCCATCATAGAATGCAAAGCTTACAAGTATAAAGAGGCGCTGCAACGGGTATGCTTTCTTAGCGAAATTAGGAGCAAATTTGCGGAAGTACGAAAACATTCCTAGTCAAGAGCGAACTTCCTTTAGAGTTCTTGGTAGCGGGTAGTGATTCATAGATCTAATATGAGGCTGTCTGATAAGCGAATTTGCATTGCTTGAGATTCAATTTTAGGCCAGCCTCCGCTAGACGGCGAAAAACCTCGGATAAAGTTTTAATATGTTCCTCCATACTTTCAGAATCAACTTCAATATCATACATATACGAGGTGTGATCAAAAAATAACCGTTATTTTCAAATTTCGTGAGCTACGTATGTTCGATGTTCGCATTTTTTCTGTTATGTTGGTACACATGTCTGTTATATATGTTGGCAATACCAACCATTTTGGATTGTCAGTTTGTTTTTGACAGATAAAAAGGTTAGTCGTGTTTTGGTGTGCTCTTCGATTTTGTACTATTCGAAAAAATGGATCAAAGAAACTGTATTCAGTTTTGTGTAAAAAATTAAATTAAATGCGCAAGGACATTTGAAATGTTGACTGTGGCCTTTGGCGAGTCTACTATGAGCAGAACACAAGTTCAATTGTGGTATAACCGGTTTAAGGAAGGCCGAGAAGATGTCAATGACGATGCTCGTCCTGGTCACCAATCATGGATTTTGCACCATGATAACGCACCAGCTCACACATCGATGCTTGTGCGTAATTTTTTGGCCAAAAACAAAACCGTTATCATGCCTCAACCACCGTATTCACCGGACTTGGCCCCCGCTGACTTCTTCCTCTTTCCAAAACTGAAGACACCGATGAAAGGAAAGCGTTTTGCTACGATTGAGGAGATAAAAGAAAAATCGAAACAGGAGCTGTTGGCGTTACCAAAAAAATCGTTTCAGAAGTGTTTCGAGGATTAGAAAAAACGCTGGCATAAATGTATTATATCTGAGGGGACAAGATAGTTGTTGATGAATAAATAAATACTTTTTGAAAAAATTGAAAATAGCGGTTACTTTTGATCAAACCTCGTATATACTATAGTTTTTTTCTGAGCAATCAAGTCTTTTAGTTTTGTGTGAATAAAACGCTGAAAAACCGCGGGAGCATTTTTTAAGCTAACGGAATACGATTGTATTCGGTATACGATTGTCCGAAAGGTGTTACGAATGAAGTGTGTTTCTTCGAGTCTGGGGCAACTTGAACGTGAAAAATTTTAGATTTCAGCTTATTTTTATTTTCAAGATCTACGGTTGAAAAAAAGTTTTTAAGGTATTTTGTATAAATAATCTTGTGGGTTTTACTCCGCCTATATAATTGTGTGTAGATGAGAGCTCGAGAAATACATTTTTTAATATGAAAGTATTCAGTATATGAATTTGTTGACATTGAAAAAATTAGCAAATGTAGAATTATTGGACAATATTTGGCACAGCTTATATATATGTATGTATGCATATGTTTCTATTTTTGCATTCAACCAAACTGTTATCAAATATGCAAAGTAACAGCGGAAAGCGCGAATTTAATAGATAGCTGTAATGCACAGTGATTGGAAATCGCTACTTTTAATAAAAACCAGATTGGAAATCGCTACTTTTAATAAAAACATCAAATAAGAGGGAAAATATCAATCACTGTTTTATATCATGTTAGTTTAGTAAATATTTATGTAGTTGTTGCTGTCAAATTATCCCATTGCTGGTAAGTAACCACTTATGCAAATTATGAATATTCATATGTAACAGTTTTACACTTTAATATTTGAGAAAATAATAATACTCGTTAAATAGTGTATTTATTGGAATGAATTTTGTACATTGTCAGTAGAATTGCACTAATCGTGCAATTAATTTGTATTTTTTTCAAATTTGACTTTTAGTTAACGTACGAAAAACATAAAACATAGCATTGCATTTTTCAAAAGTTTGAGATTATGTACTTAACATTTTCTATCCCTAATACGGATAAAATATTTACACAATAAAACTATAACAAAACTGTTAAAAAAACAAGGGTAATTGAACAAAAAGAAAGTGAAATAACGATTAAAAACCAAACTTCAATGCTTATTTGTTAACTTATGTCCCCGAGAACTTTAAAAAAATCAATATGAATTTCTTTACGCTGCGAAATTCATTCTGTGGCCCATTAATATATTTCAAAACTTTTTACTTTACATAAAACTTTATTTTTATTTTTTATATAATGACAAAATTCTATAGACCTCATTTTAAAATAAAATTTATACTGAACTCTCTCTATCTTCATCTTAGTAAAAAAATATATCCATTTTTGCAGAGTATCTTTCTTCTTCTACTCTTCGAGTAATAAATAATTTCTTGAAAACGTTCATCAGTTTCTTTTATTTAAATAACAAATTGATCCTGCCAATCAGGATTGTTTGTCAAGGTCATCCAATTAAAATCCTCATACTTTTTAGTGGAATAACCCATTGCTCTAGGTAGCTGATTGTTGTTGAAAAAAATTTATTTACATCTTTTTTAAATTGTTATTTTTTTTTTTAATCTAAATAATTTTTGTTTGATTTACTATAAACATATCTTCCCGTCTTGCTATCAAACAGTTTTTGCTTTTATTTATTAGATTTCTCACTTCTACTATTACAAGCGTCATTTTTTCAATTGTTTAAATTTACTTTTCGGTAAGAAATGCGTGGCTGTGGATGATAGACATATAAACTTCAGCTAAAGGATTATTAAAAAAGTCAACAATAGTTATTGGCGCTTTTTCTTCAACTGCGAGAAAATTTGTAGAGGCTCCCAAAGCTGTATTATCCTCTCGATTGCCGGAACCAAAGATAGTCATCGATTTCGTGAATGCGATAATATTTTGTTATATTTATTATTATTAACATGGCTAAAAAAACCGCGAGCTAAGAGATCTATGGTGCAGCCTCGTACCCAACTAAAACAATCCTAGACTATTTATAAATCTCGTGACTGCTGTGGGCTTAATTTTAACTAGGTAATTTGGAGTTAAGAACCCACTGCCTAGGTAGTTATATCTGCGCCTTGCCACCGCTGGGCAAGTGCATAGAATACGTTCTGCTGTATCCTGCTCCTCTTGACAGAGTCGGCAGGAATCGTCTTCTACCACGCCTATTTTTTTCAGATGGTAATTTAGTCTACAATGTTCTGTTAAAAGTTCAGTATAGAGTTTGATGTCATTTATGCTGAGGTTTAAAGAAGCATCTACCCTGATGTGTTCAGGATCAATGAGTAGTCTCGACTGCCGCATGCCTTTTTTGGCTCTCCAGTAGTTTAGCAGACCTCGTTTTTCCTGATCGCACAACAAGTTATTTGTGAAGCTACTGTTTACCCCACATAAGGGTTCTGGACCTATGAAGCAGTGCCTGCACCCCTTTTTGATAAAGAGTCCGTCATTTCGATGCCTTCATGTCCCTCATGTCCCAGTACCCACATTAGCGTAACAGAGTTTCTCGCTGCTAGAGTATTGAGGAGTTTAGAGCATTCCCATACCAGCTTTGATTGGAATGAGAAGTTTATTAATGATTTCAGAGCTGCCTGGCTATCTGACAGTATGCATATTTTGGTGCTGCGTGTACCCCTGCGTAGACATTCGCTAGCACATAACTCTAAGGCGTGGACCTTTGCCTGAAAAATGGAAGCTGTTTTTCCCATTGCAATTGCTTTTTGGAAATTTGGCCCTTCAATTCCAGCTCTAGCACTGCCATCTTCCATTTTGGCCCCATCTGTATACAACAACTGTGAGTCCTGTTTTATTATTACTTCATTGTTTCTCCAAGCTGAACAGTCAATGATGACCACTTTGATATTGATCAGTTATATGTAATATCTGCATCAACACAAAAGCTTTGAATCGCTTAGTATGTCGAGAAATACTGTAATTCGACGAAAGTTCAGTCGCAGCAGAAACTGTGTTACGAAGAATGTGCGCAGGGCAACCGATCCCCTCTATATTTTTTGACATCTTTTTTTTTAATTTGTTGAAAATATTAATACCATTCCTTTCTCTTCTTCCAAGATTTGTGTTCGTATTGTCAGCTCCAAATGCTACGAGATTTTCTAATGGTATATTGTAGTTTCGTTTGGTAAATTTCCCAACTTTAATAGTTTAATTTGAAAGCCCTCTGTTTCTGTGGAAAAATGTACCAACAAAGGAAACATTTTGTCAGCTTTATGATTGCTTGAATCAGTTGAAATTCCGTAAAAATTATAATTTTTCTCAGCATATCATTAATTTTAGCGACTGAATGTGCCGCCAAAGCATTTTTGATGCCGGTGGTTCCCTTTGTTCTGGCAGTTGACTGTTTTGCCGCAACTTCGGAGTCCGGATACAAAAGTGCATTTAATTTTGTAGTGCAATCCAAAGAACTGAATGACTGATGATGATTTATAGTTTTGTAAGCGGTTGTTAGCTCGGCGGCACAGATCAGATGCTCATCCTAAGAGTTTTGTTTCATAAGAAACGAGGATATGTCGCGATAAGTCAACACCACAGATAGTTTTGAAAAGTGATTTGTACTGTTAATATGGTCCGCGATAGTTGACCTTCCATGGCTTAAGGATAAATAAAATGCGCATACGGAGCAAAAAGTTTAGTTTTCATTCCTTCCGTTTTTATCAGTGACCACCCATTGGTGTACGCGTGCAAGAACTTGCATTTCTTTTTCGGCATTTCTTATGACAAATTCTGTTCAAAAGTGTATTATATAAGTTAGTAGGTGCATTGCGAGCAGAAAACCTATAAGTTTTTCCCATGTCTTTCCGCCATCGCTTCTTATGCGCGTACAAGTTGTCGATACGTCAACATCAGCTCTTGCTTGCGCCTGCAAGGTGTCCGTTCAATGCACCCCGTTCTAAGGTGTTTGCTTCAGTTAGACTTCCGCCCCAAAGCACTCAAACGGCGGTGTTGCAGAACTGCGAGTTTGGTTTCGCTGATTCTGCATCGATCAAGTGCATTCGGTCAATTCGAGTGCGATCGGTTGGTGCACCGGAAAGTGTAAGGGGTGGAAACCCAAATTGTGTTGAGGTTTGCCTGTCCTGCAAATCATGGCTTCGTGACAAACTTAAAAATTAGTTAGAGGACAGAGCAATTGGGAGATTAAATTTAAACAGTTGTGCGGTCAAAATCAGTCCTTTAGTCGCGAGTAATCCAATTTTCAAATCACTTGTGAATAAAGTTATTAATTGTTTTAGACTGCAAATGAATCTGTGTAATGAGTTAATCGAATTCTTAAAATCGCTGTAAACTTGATAAATATATCAATTAAACTACTGATTGTTCTAATCTACTCTAAATAATCTGTCTTTAGTGACTTGTTGAAGTTGAAGAATTTTGCTCATGTCTTGTATGAATCTCAGAAGTCTATCCAAAGATAAGAACAGAACATTGTCTATTCCCAGTACATCTGAACCTAATAAACGTCTCCTCATTATCACTATCACAATTGCTCGTGATAAAGTTTAAATAAGCTACATGGTGCGTAACTTTGTAATGAATAAAATTCAAATTGTGTGGTAAGAAACCCAAATTTATGTCCGGGAACAATTTTAAATCTCCCCGTTGCTGCTGTGCCATCTATCTACCAACAAGGTCTCCGCTGTGTCGCAGTACCATCTTCTTTCTCCGTCAGACCACACGCCTTAGCGTTCGTAGGACTGACGCGTCTGACCAAGTCAAGAGGAGGAAATTCCGGAAGAGATTAATTTATATAACGGCCCGAGGAAAAAAACAAACATTCACAGTACACTAATGTTTTTCAAAGAAGGAATTTTTATCGATGTTCGATAACAACAAGGTACTAAAATTGTATCGTTTCTCAGTTATCGTTATTTACTGGTGTTTAAGCAATGCTCTGGATTTGAATGGAAAAAGTCTCATAGATAGAATAGAATTTAATACGAAAGATCGATTTTACAGTAAATTAAATAAAAAAAACTTTTTTTGCATTTCTCACATTTTTTTTAATGTGATTTCTTGCACCGATATAGTTTCACCGGGACATGTGAGGTGTACACCGGGACACCGGTGGACCTGAAACCACGACATGTCCTGGCGTACCGGAACGTATGACAGCCCTATCTTACGGGATCCTTTACCTATACCGAAAATGGAAGACACAATGCTCGTTTATATTACCTTTAAGCACGTGAAAACTATATTACTTACTCTCTTATTATTTCTTTGGCGTTAGGTTGTTTTTGTTGTCGTTGTTTTGGCAATGGTAGTTGTAGTTTTAGTTCTACAATATTTTTCAAAATAAATAAAACATTTGATTAATTTTAGTTATATTTACAATAATACTTTAGCGGCTGAAATAAATACCTGCAATTATAGAACCATACCATCACAGTTAGGCGAAAACTGGGACATAATCCTTGTCAGCAAATATTTTTGTGATAGGTTTGTCAAACGACTCTAGTTCCGCAACTGGTTAACTGTGGTTCTGTGTTGGGACCAGTTTTATTTAGTAATTTTATTATTGTAGATTGTTTTGCCACGAGGGAGCATCATATATATCGTTGGCTTATTATGGAAACTGCGTATCTCATGTTTTATCGAAATCGGGTTATTTGCATTTTCAGGTTGTGTACTCTCAACTAAAGCCCTGCAAGAATACATTCTATTTTATTACTGCACTACTGCATAGTATTGTCGAGTATAGTAAAATGAAGAAATACAAAAATCAAAACAAAGCTTATAGAGAAGATCAGCGTAACGAATCGACTACTGTCGAAAACTCTGTACTCTGTACTGTCGTAAACTCTGTACTCTGTACTGTGAAAATATGAAAGAGGAGAGAATAGTATATTGTTGATGTATTTTGGTAGAGTGCAATTAAAAACGGTAAACTACAGTAGGAATCAGCATGTACGCCAAGAAGCTTCGTTTCGATATTAATAAAGCGACACATAAATCATTGTGTGTTGTGAACCGTAAAAAGGTTCATTTAAGGTTTATTTAAAAATTAAAAAAAAAAACAATATAAATAAATTAAAAAATTGATCAAAAATGAAATCGATGAAGTAAGTATTTTTAAAAACATTAAATATGAAAATACCTTTTAAATTTTCCTTTTATTTAAGATTTCAATGCAATCTTTAATGTCTTCGACAGAAGAATACAATAGCACATCAATTTCATCCAAACTCTTAAGTGGTGAATTTAATATTAGTGACAAAAGGGGAAGGATCAAGTTATGGGAAGTTTTTGGCTGTATAACAAATGCCAATGGCGATGAAGTCCAACATTTCGTGGGTTGTAGATCATGTAAGAGAGTTCTTAAGTACAATAACAAGTCAACATCAAATCCAAAGGCCCAAAGGTTGAAATTGACGAGGTAACAAAGAAAGACGTAATTAAGGCAATGACCAAATGGGTCATATATGACTCCAGACCATATAATCTAGTGAGAAATGAAGGATTGCTGGAAGTTTTAAAATTTTTTTTATTGATTGGAGCTAAATATGGAGTGAATATGGATTTGGAAAAAAGAGTCCCACACCCAACTACAATTTCGCGCAACATTGGCAAAATTTTATGAAAAATATTTCGAACAAATCAAGGCCGAAATAGCATCAACTAAAAGTAATCGCTTCGGCTTGACTACAGACTTGTGGACGGACGACTTTTTAAAAAAAAGCAATATTGCATTGACTATGCATTATGTTCGAAATGGAAATGTGAAAATTCGCCTCTTGGATCTCATCTGGAAGGTGAAAGATGCACCAGTTAGTTTTTTTTGTAAATTTTTTTATCTCTTTTACCGTTTGTTTTTCGAATATCATGTGAAAATGAATACAAAAAAGTCTGTGGACTCTAGCAAGACTTTGGATGTACTTTCAGCTATAAATCCATCATTGTTACGGACAGAGGTGCAAATATGAAATGTGCTTTCCACTCAGTTCCGTATCTTTTTTGTATAGATCACTTGCAGAAAGGAATGCAAGAAGTTCCCGAGGTTTCCGAAATCACCCATTGGAGTATTAAACTGGTGAAATATTTTAAGAAATCTAGTCTTAATGCAACCTTAGAGACATCCTTAAAAAGTTTTTGTGCAACTCGTTGGAATACAATGTTTTATTTGTTAAACTCTATTCAAAACAACTGGGCCGAAATAATTAAAATTCTTCAAAGTACAAATGAGCTACACAGGGTAAACTGCATCAACATAAATAACGTAAAAGCATTGTTAAAAGTTTTAGAACCCTTTAAGAAGCCTCTAAAAATTTAGAAGGTGAGAACTATGCAACAATGGATTTGGTGGTACTTTACATTCACCAATTCAAAAAAGTTTGTGCTCCTGACAGTTCCGATTTTGATATGATACGGGAGTTAAAACAGAAATTTAAATATTATATAGACACTTTAATTAGCCACGCATTTCAATTATACACAAAATTGCTGTTTTCTTTTTCCCTCCTACAAACAAACTTCTGCAGTTTTCCGAAGACGAAAAACAAAGCATTGAGGAAGAATGTGTACGATTAATGACGTGTTTCCTAAACGAAATGCCAATCCCTCATGAGGAATATACATCTCCATCACCTAATTTCAAACACGAACAACTTTTCTCAGACTTCGTAGAGTAAGACAATGATAGTAGTTCTATTGAAACCATAAAACAAGAGCTTCTATTATACAAAAACACAAGAGTAGGTAGTGTCAAAAATTTTGATGTTTGTCAATGGTGAGAATTACAGGATAAGAATTTTCTATTGCTGTAGTGCTTCTTCAGAAAGGGTTTTCTCGAAATATGTTGTCCGAAAAAAGATCTTCTCTTGGATTAATCGATATTGCTATAAACCAAATGATGTTTATTCACTACAATGTTAAAAAAAACGAATTGGATAACAATTTTTTTTTTAAGTTTTAAGTTTAATTAGGATTCTTGCTACTGTAAAAAATATATTTTATTTTTAAAACTAATAGTTGCCCAAAAAGATTAAATTATTGTTAATTGAAATTTTTTTATGTTTCTAATGATATTGTACATTTAAAAATAAAAAAAACCCAATTTTGTTTTGCAATTGTTAATTTCATTCATATTTACGTATAATGCTTATTTCTAACAAAAGTTCTCGGTGTACTCTAGTTTTGCTTCATCTGTTTATTTCAAGCACCAAACGAACAGTGTACTTAATTTTTGTTGCTCTTATTCGCTCTTGCAATGCAAAGATCTCTACAATTTTCGATTCTCTTTGGTACGCAAAGAGTGAGTGACGCATAGCTTATTAAAACTCGTGAATATTATCGAACACTAGAAAAGTGTTCTCGTGCAGATGTTTACTCGCAACCTTCCCTGAAAAAATTGGATATGCTATGATCGAAAATAACGAATTTATAGTCAATTTTAAAAAACCCATAACTCATAACAAACATTTCTGAGAAAAAGGCCCTAACTAACTAAAGGTGCCGTTTGATTAATATTTAATTTTATTTATAATTATCGCATTAAATTAAAGAGAAAGGGAATTCCCCGCAGACAAATCCTTAAGTCTGCGCATCAAAGCAAATCGATCTTCAGAAATTGGTCAGCACATCAAAGACGCGCCTTTTTACAAAAATGGCTTGCTGAGTTGCCTAAAATGGAATCTCATTATTGTAGAATAAATACTAAAAAGCTTTATTTTGAAGCGAGCTTTTCTAATCAAGAAATTTATAAATTTGATGTCGATGAATGTAAATCAAAGAACAACAAAGATAATGGAAACTTCTACGCCTAAAAATGATTTATGCATTATTTGCGTGGCACCTAAAAATAATACAAATCCGGTGAAAGTTATTAAAAACATAGAGAAGAAATAGAGAAGATGCGAGAAGAAAAATGACAAGTCCGGACTATGTGCTGTATTTTGTATGGATATGCAAGCCACATATTACAAAATGAAATCGCAAGTTCATAATTTCACAATCTACAATGTTGTCACACATGAATCAGATAATTATTTTTGGGATGAAACAGACGCAAATCTTGTGGCTTCAGTTTTTGTTACGTATATAACTAAACACTTGAAAAATGTCCATGCTCGAACTCCAGAAATTCATCACATAATAATTTACTCGGGTGGCTGCTTCTACTAAAATAGAAATGGTATTTGGTGCAATGCCTTGTTGGCATATTGCAATGAAACAAATTTAACGGTTGAGCAGAAGTATTTAATAAGTGGATATACGCAAAGGGAATGCAATTCAACACACTCCCTTGTTGAGAGAAAAATGAAGAAAAAACAAATCCACTTGCCGTCTCAATTTGTGCAAGTCATTAGGAAGGCACGAACAATTCTCAACTCTCACCTCTACAAGAGCACAAGTTGAATTACGATTATTTCTTGGAGAGAAAATAGCAATCTCCAAAAAGAAGTGGGACCATTGTCAGGATCTAAAGAATTTGTTACCTGTAGACTGCCATAGTTATTATGATAACTTACCACATAAAATGTAAATATTTTAGTTTAAAATTTTTTTACTTATAATATATATAACATTAATCTTTTTCTATACTTGATTTTTTTTTATTTTTTTTTATTTTATTTCATTTTACTTTATAAAATAACAAGTTATAATAATAAAGTTGTAAACTAGCAGCACTGGCGACAAAGGCCATCAGCTGTCTCTTGTAATCAATATTGGTTTATTTGACTTTTGAAAATATTACTCAATTAAGTCTTAGCAGGTAATTATATATCGTTGTTATGTTGTTTTTTGAAGGCTCTTTTAATAAATTTATAGGATTCGAGCATGTGAAGAGAGAATTTCTTGATGATGCAGAAATCGGACAAAAGGTTAAGATATGCTCTAATGTTGCTTGTTCATCACATAGTGGACAATCATACATGGGCATATGTTAATATTGTGTGCCCAAGGCGTAGTCGGATGTATGGTTTTAACTCTTTGAGAAGAATATCTGACACGAAGGACGGCTTCTTTCTGTCTGGGTTAGCATAGTGATGACTGTAGTTTTTCCATTTCTCAAGTAGCGTATCAAGACGCTGTTTATTAATTGCACGTATTACATCTTGCTTAGTAAAGTAGTTGAACATAATTGAAGGCGTTTTTGCAACAATTTTTGCTACATTGTCAGAGATTTCGTTGCCTAGAATGCCTACATGTCCTGGAATCCACATGATCTTGATTTTCCTACGAAAGCGTGTAATAACGTTTCGAATCGAGATTATTTCTTTTTGTGTGTTTGTTGGCGAGTCTATTATGGTTTGTGCATATTATGGTTTTTCCTTTTGATTGCCAAGCATAGTTAACGGCTTCCATTAGTGCGCCAATCTCAGCGGTAAAATCTGAACATATTTGGTATAAAATTCCATGTTTTTCTTTTGTGACCGCAAACGCTGTTGTGTCAGGCGGTTTAGAGCCATCCGTATAGATGAAATTCCATCCGAGGTTTAAGTACTTCGATCTCTCGGCATTAAATATTGTTTTGTATGTTTCTTTTGCTGTATTGTTTTTTGGAAGCTGCAGCGCTTTGATTGAGAACGCGATATTTTTAAACATCAATGGAGGTTGAGTTTCTGGTTTTGGCTGATCTGAGTGGTAGTTTAAGGTTCTTGCACAAGTTTCGCATTTCGAGATAACAGATATCAATTTAGGTTGCCGAATTCTGGAAGATGCATTGTTGAAGTCTTTTTGTGTTTAGAGTAAATAGCAATTTACTCAGGAGGCGATTGGAGCACTCTTTGATTCTGTCAGGTATAGAAGGGAGGCCAGTTTCAGCATAAAGATTCTGAAGAGGTGTTGTTGGGAATGTTCCGATGCTTCTGCGGATTGCAGCGTGGTATGGCGATGACAGTCCACATATGGAACGTTTGTCGCAGTTTCCGTAAATAGGAAGTGCGTCGTCTATTTTTGCCAAGATAATAGCTCTAGTTGCGTTGACGAGAGTAGACGGATGTACAAACATTTCTTTCGATGATAGGTACTTAATTATATTTAATCTTTTTGAAACACAGTCTTTTATATATTTGCAATGTTTCTTAAAGTTATATTTTGTGTCTACATTCAGACCTAAAATACTAAGTTCTGATGCAGGACTGATTGTTATGCCATTGAAGTTCATGGTAAGTCCACTGCAATTCCGTTTTCTGCATATGTGAAGGGTTTTGGTTTTTTGAAAATAGATTGCAGCGCCTGACGAAAGAGACCATTCTGTTATTTCTTTTATAATGTTTATGAAGACGTCAGCGACAATTGAAAGATTTGTGTTTTTTGTATATAATAAAACTTCGTCTGTGTAGGGCTGGCATTCAATGCCATGGTGATTAGAAGCGATCTTCGCAATTTCGTCGAACGGAATAGTAAAAAGAAATGCAGAAAGGGGCGATCCTTGTGGTGTGATTTTAGGTAGAGGTTTGGCGGATGATAGGAAGCCATTAAATCTTACTCTACACATTCTGCTACTAAGATAGTTTTTTATGAACTTAATTATTTTTTTATTTTGTATTGGATAACCTTTTTTATAAAATTTTTTGCAAAAAAGTTCATCTCAGAAAGCGCTAAATAACAAAACCAAAAAAAAAAATAAAAAAGGATGTTAGAACAAAATTTGTCGGTTTTTTTATTGTAAATTGCATTTAAAAAATTTTTAAATACTAGCGTTTCGGATTTTATGAACTTTTTTCCATGTCCTGTAAAGTGCCGAAAATGCGAGTTACTCCCTTTCCATACTAAACTAACGATATGCTAATGGTGTTCAAGTCTACCAACTTTTTCCGAAATCATCCGAAACAGTAGCCAAAAATGAAATAAATTATGAACTGTGATTTCTCAATGGACAGTAAAAATAACTGATAAAACTTAAGCTTTGATTACACTAGTTTAAAAAAAATAAAAAATGACTGTACATTCAATGCCATTATATTTTCTTGTGCATTTTGTCCTGCTAAACTCAAAAATAGTAATTAAAAAATTTTCCATGGGTGGATTTCCGAGATATCGGTATGTAATTTTTTTGGGTACAATTTCGTAGGTGACTTTACTTGTTAGGTTATATCTCGAGTTTAAAATGTCCGATTGGAACGCAAAAGATATCAAATGAAAGGTAATCAAAATAAAAAATAAGTGATGTTGCAGCCGGAATTGCACACCACATCGATGAAATAGTTGGGCACATGTTCGAGAAGCAGCTTCCCAGAAAACTTCTTATGACAAAACTCAAAATAAAACTGCCATTGGGAGACAGATATAGAAATTGTACTGGCATGGACCAATTCATATTCCTCATCGTACGCGAGTGACGGGGTTGCATTTGGAAGGTAAAGTATCTGATTACATCCCACTTGGGAGAGGTCTGCATGATCTTTGCAGGTGCACCTCAACCATCTCACAACCTCCACGTGGTGTCACCTGGGCAATAACATTTTACCACCCGATAAGTGTTAGCTGATGTGAGTAGGCGGAAATACAGGCTCGTCATCTCTATCTTTGTCGGGGTCTTGTGCAGCGTCTGTTTCCCAGGTTGGGGGCGGCTGAAAAGAAGTCGTGCAAACTGAAAGCAGTCCCTTAATCAGTGGTGTTACGCGAACCGTGCCGTCGAATCTCTTTGCAGTAGAGGGATACTAAAGCTGTATTTGAACGGAGCCTCTTCAATACCTGGTCGCCTCGGAATGGAACTATGACCTTGCCGCATTATCGGGGGCTATGATGTGGTGGACATACAAATCACAAGATCGTCGATGAAAACTAGGAATCTAAAAATAACACAGAAACAATTAATGGTAACGACCTTGCACAACGAATAATACTTCAGCTATATATATATATATATCTGCTATACCTTTAGGTATTGTACGCACCCGTTCACATTCACTAAGCAACTGTTTTACATATGCCTCGAGCAAAAATAATATTCAAACCTGTATCGATCGTTACATGACAGTCACAAGAAGACAGAGAAGCCCGAAATCAATATTGCCAGGAAATCAATTTATTTGCCGATATTGTCAACTCAAACCTGTTTGCTCTCTTAACTGATAAAGATGAAGAACCAGTCAAACCTATAAAAACTGCAAAACCTCTTCCAATATATTTGAGAGAACAAAATTTTACCACCTTAGTCAGGCGCCTGGAAATCCTTGTAGGCAATTTCATGTAAATTCTCTGTTAAAAGGGACCATACATGAGACCAAGATTCAAATTTATGAAGAAGGCAATTTTCGTAAATTGATAAAAGATTTCGATTCCAGTAAAATAAACTTCTACACGCATCAAATGAAGTCTGCCAAAGGTATAGAGCATTCTGTTGGTAATGACGAAATTACAGCTTCTCTAAATGATGAGGGACATGCAGTCAAATCCGTTTTCAACATACGCAATCATAACAAAGTGCCGCAGCCCTTATTTAAGGTAGAACTTGAACCAGAGAAAATGAAATTGAAAAAACGTGAATCTCATCCCATCTATACATTAAAGTATCTGATGCACCGCAAAATTACAATAGAAGAGCCTAGAAAGAAAACTTACCCGGTACAATGCCATAACTGCCAGTAATATTGGCACAATAAAGCATACTGTACTCTACGTGCTGTATGTGTGATATATAGATATATACGAGGTGTGATCAAAAAATAACCGTTATTGTGTGATCAAAAAATAAAGTATTTATTTATTCATCAACAACTATCTTGTCCCCTTCAAAGTAATTCCCCTCAGATATGATACACTTATGCCAGCGTTTTTTTCAATCCTCGAAACACTTCTGAAACGCTTCTTTTGGTATCGCCAACAGCTCCTGTTTCGATTTTTCTTTTATCTCCTCAATCGTAGCAAAACGCTTTCCTTTCATCGGTGTCTTCAGCTTTGGAAAGAGGAAAAAGTCAGCGGGGGCCAAGTCCGGTGAATACGGTGGTTGAGGCATGATAACGGTTTTATTTTTGGCCAAAAACAGCTCCTGAGCGATGTCCATGCGACGTTGTTTTTGCTCAAAATTTAGCAATTTTGGAACAATCTTCGCTGCCGCACGTTTCATGCCTAAAACATCCGTAAAAATTGCTTGGCATGAGCCGAAAGATATGCCAACATCATCAGCAACCTCTCTGATAGTGATTCGACGATTATCCAAAATCATTTTCTTCACTACGTCAATGTTTTCATCGGTTGTTGACGTGCTCGGGCGACCAGGACGAGCATCGTCATTGACATCTTCTCGGCCTTCCTTAAACCGGTTATACCACAATTGAACTTGTGCTCTGCTCATATTAGACTCGCCAAAGGCCACAGTCAACATTTCCAATGTCCTTGCACATATAATTTCATTTTTTACACAAAACTGAATACAGTTTCTTTGATCCATTTTTTTCGAATAGTACAACATCGAAGAGCACACCAAAACACGACTAACCTTTTTATCTGTCAAAAACAAACTGACAATCCAAAATGGTTGGTATTGTCAACATATATAACAGACATGTGTACCAACATAAAATATAAAAATGCGAACATCGAACATACGTAACTCACGAAAAGATGAAAATAACGGTTATCTTTTGATCACACCTCGTATGTAGACTTCTTTATTGCAGTCACCCTCGTAATGATTATAGAGAGTTTCTCCAACTGGTTGCTGTTTTCTTGTGGTACCTTCCGTTCCCCTGGCGCTAGCAGCAACGCGCGATGGATGGCAAAAGGCATTTATTCACTAAAAATTTTCCTTTTCCGCAACCATTTCACATTGACGGCCAGAGAACTGAGTGGATTGCGCGACGTGTGCATTTCATACGAGATTCCATTGAATACGCTCAAATTGATGCTCCAGTTTCTGCTGCCATATTGAAGAAGATGAGTAACCACATGTGGTATTTATCAGCAGAACCAATGGCTTTGACTTTCTTTGACTCGAATGTTTCTCTTGAACAGAAAAGAAAAATGGTTGAGCGCCTTGCATACGATGAGCCCATTATTAAAGTGGATCAAAATCGGGCCGTTTCAAAACCGCAAACATTCACGAACCATAGCTTGAGCGACTTCATTTCAAACAAGACTAACAATTTCTTTGTGCGGTTCGGTTTGTCGCCGGAGTTTTTGGAATTTGACCCATCAACATGGGAAACCAACGAGAGTTTTAAAGAAGGCCGCGTTTTCTGCAAAAATTTAGCCGTCGTTAATGACACCGCTGAAAGAGGAGTGAAGTTCATGAAGGACTATAATCGGATATTGACCAACAAAGAAGACGAAAAGCAATTCTTATTGCAAGTTGTTGAAGGTTATTGCAAAAAATATCCATCGTTCAAAAAACATCTTTAGTTAATGTTTAAGATATTGTAACATTATTATTTTTTATCAGATTTTTCTGAGTAATAGCTTAGTGAAAAGGTAATTTAGTGAAGAATAACATAAAAATAAGAAAATTACAAAATATTGACAAAACTGTTACCAAAATTGAGTTTTTGCCAAAAATGCCGAATAAAGTTCCTAATTTCTTATAATAAAACCTTGTCTTATTATTCAACTCAATTTTGGGTCCACTTAGAGTCGTCGGATCGAGCCCAAATTTTACATGGGGCATTGTGGCATAAAGTGGAAACTTTTTGGACCCTACTCTTCTATGCGCAGCCATTCTGAAAAATCTTCATAGAAATAAGGGCAGGTCTAATATATATATATATATATATATATATATATATATATATATATATATATATATATATATATATATATATATATATATATATATATATATATATATATATATATATATATATATATATATATATATATATATATATATATATATATATATATATATATATATATATATATATATATATATATATATATATATATATATATATATATATATATATATATATATATATATATATATATATATATATATATATATATATATATATATATATATATATATATATATATATATATATATATATATATATATATATATATATATATATATATATATATATATATATATATATATATATATATATATATATATATATATATATATATATATATATATATATATATATATATATATATATATATATATATATATATATATATATATATATATATATATATATATATATATATATATATATATATATATATATATATATATATATATATATATATATATATATATATATATATATATATATATATATATATATATATATATATATATATATATATATATATATATATATATATATATATATATATATATATATATATATATATATATATATATATATATATATATATATAATATATAT